>CM074739.1:10663207-11892001 GCA_037367245.1 Phrynocephalus guinanensis | reverse complement strand
CTCCATGGGTTCCATTGATGCAAATGGGTTACTTTAGTTGGGTCTACGCTGGACATGAATTAAAAATCAAATCGCAAAAACATGCTTCAAAAATCGTTAATCCATCAATTACGTATTTGTACGAATTGGTACCTCCAAATAATAAAATTCATGAGTTTGTTTAGTGACTTTTGATGTCTTCAAGTCAGTCAGCTATAAATTTCCGCCCAAGACACCCAGAAACACTAGATTTACAGGGAAGCTTCTGCTGACACTTCTCGATAGGTTGGGGGAAGACTGGATTTATGGTTTTCAATTATGCACCCTCAAAGAGTCCTCCCCCCGTAGGACAAGTTCCCGCCAGTAACCTAGATTTACCAGACTTGCAGAGAAGCTTTCTATGAGCCTCCTCTACAGTGCTCCAAGGTCTGTGATGATAGGGTTTCTCCAAGTCCATTTACTAAGGAACACTTTGCGCGGGGGGGGGACACTTTTAAGGTTGTATAACTTTCAGATGTCTGAAAACGCCATTCTTCATCAAACTTGGGATGTCATTGAAGCATTCCCTGCAAAGTTGGTTGTGTTTCTTAAGTGCCGTGATTATTACGGATTTGATAGGGTTTAAAAGTAATAAATGTTTTTTTTGAATCAATTTGTCAATTTATAGTGAGAAAAAAAATCAGAAATTCCTTTTTTTAGCTTCATTAGCCTTGACAAATCATGAATTAACATTTTTCGGATTTGGTCCCAATCGCTGGTTGTGATTTTGCTGTATTTCCAACCACTGTGAATGTCAAACCCGAAGGTTCTGACCTCACTCGGTTTAAAAAGTGCTTTTCAGTTCCATAACTCTTGCAGGACTGGCAGTTGAAACAAGCAGCCATCATTTATTTCCTTAACTGCATAAGAGGTTTATGCAGCGAAAAAATAAACTGGCTTAGGAGTTTCCTTTCGTCTCTCTCACTCTCCTCCTCACACACACACACTACATTGCCTCAACTACATGGCAGAGCCTCTGGGTGGCTAATAACAAAATTAAATAAAACCACATAATATAATAATCCAATACACCCAATGGAAAACAAAATATGGCTAAAAAGGCATCTTCCAAAATTGCAAAAATAATAGGCAGCTGGCAGAAGAGAAGGATGGATGTCATTCCAATCAATCATAAAATAAAATTACCTTTGATTATTTATAATTAAGTTTGCGAAAGGCTTGGAAAACCAGCCAGTCCTTTACTAGTCTTGCAAACTCAAGGAGGAGACGGCCAGATACACAATTTGGATAAAAGAGTCCAAGATCTGCGTGAAACGGCCCCCAGAGAGAGGCCCGGGGTTGGAGTGACAGAAATCCAGGCCTCTCTCAAGTGGCAACCTGAAACATGCCATTAACAAGAGATAGCAGGTGGGATGGGTAGGACATTAGAGGAAAGTGATGCTCAAACACTAGCAAGAAATGACTTAGGGTACTGGGAAATGTTTAGCCTTTCAAAGAGAAAGGCGGAGGGGGATATGATACTATTGTTGTTTAAATATTTTGAAAGGATGTCATATTGAAGAGGGAACAGGTTTTTTTCCCCGTGGCTTCAGAGACTAGGACTCGGGCAATGGTTTCAAACTACAGGAAAAAGATTTCCACTTGAACATTTGGAAGAAACTTCATGACAGAGCTGTTCAGACATCTCTTTCTTTTGGGGTTTTTAAGCAGAGGTTGGATGGCGATCTGTTGGAAATACTGTCATGGGGTTCCTGCATGAAAGGGGGTTGGGCTGGTGGTTCTTGCGGTCTCTTCCAACTCTTTGATTCTAATGATTCATAAGGTCTCAAACTGTTAAGGGGTTTATTCTCACCATAAGTGAGACTTGTTGTGTGTGTTCTGTGTGTGTGTGTGTGCTCACATTTCTATGTCTATTGTCACCACACCACATTTTCTGGCTTATCAAAAACGTAACAGCAATACTGAAACTTACAGCATGGCTCCACACGTAAAATAGGCATTGTATAGCACAGAATTTGGGCCTCCTAAGATACATGCCACGGAACAACCACGATTATTAATGGCCTCACTCTTGATCTTTGGAGGGATCTCACCAATGACCGAAAAGAAGGCACCATAAGCATCTCAAGTGTAGTGACTGCTACAATTCTTTCGGGTCACTAAAATTGTAGAATTGCCTGACGCACTGGTGCTTGAGTTATCAGAGAAGGAAGTCAAACTTTACCTGTTCTCAGAGAGGAGATTGAAACTTTTTCAACGCCTCTCTCCACCCCAGAATTTGGCCTGGAAAACCTTATATTTTGCAGAAATAGCACAGGTTTTTAATGCATAATGCAGGATTTTTCACAGAAAAAACCATTAGGCTATTCTATGAACATTGATTAGAAAATTGCAGCGTCTTTTCACTCTCAGGAGGGAGTGTAAACATCTCACAGCAGTTGCTCATTTTCCAGCCAGGTGCCCCAATCGGCCCATTATTTATTTGTTTATTTATTTTTGTTGAAGGCGAGAAAATTTGTGTAGAGCACCCTTACTTCATCTTTCTGGCATCGCAATCTGAGCGGGAACTGCCCTGTAACCAAAGCCATCAAGCAAATACAGTAATACCTACGAATAACGGAATGTCCCTGATAACAAATTTGTGGATAACGAATCGCAATTTCCAGGTATAGGGCTGCCTTGGATAATGAATTTTCCCTATGGGCTTGCCTCAGATATCGAATCGCAATTCAAGGTATAGGTCTGCCTCGGATAACGAATTTTCTCTAATGGGCTGCCTCGGATAACGAATGTTCTCTATGGTCTTGCCTCAGATAACGAATTTTCCGTATGGGCTGCCTCGGATAACGAATTTCCAGCATGCATCGGTAAAAAAGAGTTATCCTGGGATGCATTGCATCTGTACCTTTCAAGTGCAGTTTATAAAGAGTTTTGAGCAAAAACCAGGTGTCTGGGTAATTTTCCTAGGCTCTTGACCGGATTAACTGGTTTCCCCATTCATTCCTATGGGAAACCGTGTTTTCGGATAACAATTTTTTTCGGTAATGGATTGCCTCAGAGAACAAATTAAATTCATTATCCAAGGTACCACTGTATATTTTAAAGATCGCCTTCTGGCAATAGCAAAGCAGAATGTCAAGTTTGACAATGAAGGAACACCCAAAATCCCAATTGCATATAAGAATAGCTTTCATAACTGAACCAAAGGAAAACAAGTGCAAATTCCCATGCAGGTATCCCTAGTCGCCTGATTCTTTAACTTGACCAAGAGCTAGAAAAAGTGGGGGGAGGGGAGGGGAGAACCATCTTCCCCCCTACCCCCAACCTTCTGCAACAACTGGAAGTACTGTATCTGGTGATCCTAAGAGCTTGCATGCATATTTGGGTAGAGCAGGGGTGGGGAAACTTTTAGCCCTCCAGAAGAATAGGCTTTTTAGGTAGACAACAGTCTCAATAGCCTTAAAGTGAACAATGGCCTAAGGTGCTGAAACCTATAAAGTATGGGCTGTTAGCTATGATCTTGGTGGTGAAAGCATGAAGTATTTTTGATTTGTCTGGGAATTGTTGAAATCAAAGCCTGATAAATGGCAGATAGACAGTCCTGAGCCCCCCCACCTCTGTTGAGAGAAGGGTTTTCAATGCTCACAAATGAATGGCTTCCCTGCCCCCTCTCTCAGACCACCTCTCTTCTCTAATATGTGTACACCTTCATCTTTAAATGAGTTCACTTTATCCTTCAAACAAGCTTATGTTGCCAATCATAAAGGACTGTGGGAGTTGTGGGTCCAAAACATCTAGGATGGCCAAAGGTTAAACCACTTCTGGTGTAGAGGGCCGGGTATAGTGATGGTCTTGCAACAGCTGTATTGCCTAGACACAACACGGGTTAAATACACGGTGTATGCTAAGTCTTGAAAAAGAAATTGTTTCTTTCTATTCAAGCACATACCTTACACCGCCCGGAAGAGTAGATACAGTCTCTTCACAGCCTCTTCATCCTTTTCTGTTCAGCTGTGATCTATTATGGAAGAAACAAGCACACACAGAGAGACACAAAATGTCAGAAATTTTAGCATTCACAACAAAGTCCAGCTACTAAACAGTATGCTGGCAAAATTTAACAAATCCTTTATGACAGGCCTGTTCAGCTTTGAACAGGCCGAGGTCTACTTTTTCCGGCCAAAAGTGCCTGAGGGCTACTACACTAAAACCTCTACTTACAAATTTTATCCGTTCCGAGCACATGCTCATAAGTAAAAAAAAAAATTGTAAGTAGAGCAGCATTTTCCTATAGCAATGCATTGAAAACCAATTAATCTGTTCTGGAGGGATCAGATTTCAATGCAACATGGCCCTGGAACTGCCCCGCTCAACGGAGACAGTGGGCTGGCAGACCCAGAACTTTGCTGGGGCAGTGGTGGTCTTTGGGATGGGGGGAGGGAGGGGTGAAGAACTTATCCCCTAACTTTTAAAATTGATGGCTGGTGGGCTACTTTTGAACCCTTCGCGGGCTACCGGTAGACCACGGTAGGCCTGCTTTATGGTTTTTTAAGACAGGAGCTGCATTATCAGTTCTACACCAATGGGATTGCTTTTGCTGGCATGAATGTTTGCATATCTGTGGGCTTCTTTGGACTCAATAATATCTGTCCTCTCGGGCACCCTTTGGTATAGAGATGGTACAATGTTCATGTCCTCGGAATTCCAGGTGAAGAGCATGGAAGAAAGGTGATAGAGGTAGACCACATAGGCTTGCGTATGTGGAAAAATGAGCCCCTGTCAGACCGAGTATGCAATGCAAGGTGAAACAAGGCCGCAACTAGGGTTTGTGTTACCCAGGGCAAAATACGGATTCTGCTGCTCCCCTAGGGGTAGGGTGGGGATAGTACAGTGTACAAATACCATTTTGTCATTTTGGCACATACCCCAAACCAGCACAACACCCTGAGCACATGCCCTCCACCCCTTAGTTGTGGTCCTGGGTGACAAAAAACAAAAACATAACAAAGCCTATCCATATGGGGCAGCACATAAAAGGAAATGAAGTGTGGAGGGATGAGGAAAGAAGGCAAACACAGTCACTCATTCCAAAACTTAGATTGTCACTAGGCAGAGTGGAAAGTGTTTCAAGAACAAGAGCAGCTAAAGGTTTCTGGAATATCACTCAGATGTTAATTCGAGCCCTTCTTGTCCCACTGTCCCTTTCGGGCAGCATGATGTTACGAAAACCAGGCGACTGCCAAGAGAGGTAAAGGCTGAGTGGTTCTTCAAAAGTCTGATGAAATAATCATTCTACCTTAGAAAAGGAAGCAGGGTTAGCATCTTGAAAATATATTCAAATACCAGAGAAAAATCTGTGGTACATCTCTGTATATACCGATTATTAGAGATGGACTCAGCGATTCATGCTGAGTAGGCGCCTACGGGAGGAGGTGGGCTAGGAGGTGCTGAACACCTCTTCCAGCCATTAAAGAAACCGGCACAAACTGGTGATCTCTGCTTATTATCATGGCTGTCTCTCTACAAAGGACTCCAAAGAAGTTTTCAAAATAATTAAAACACACCACACTTCAGCTTAAGCCGCAAGGCATTACAGAATTAAGAAGCAATTAAACAACAGATTAGATGAGAGAGAGAGAGAGAGAGAGAGAGAGAGAGAGAGAGAGAGAGAGAGAGAGAGAGAGAGAGAGAGAGGAGCTTTCCAGATACCAAAAATCTATTTTGGGAGCAGCCAATACGACTTCAACAGGTCGATCATCCAACTGAAGGTGAGGGCAGCTCAAGTGAGCTTCTTGGTATGCAGCTCTTGTATTCACATTTTAGGTTTTGCGTAAGGCCAGAATGTGAATGTGGACATGGCAGAGATCGAATAATAGAATAATGAAGTTGGAAGGGGCCTATACGATGATCAAGTCCAAACCAGTGCTCAAGGCAGGGACACAAATCAATGCATAGCTGTCAGGCCATTGTCTAAGTTCCTCTTCAATGGCTCCAGTATTGGAGCACTTACTACTGAGCTGCTCTAGTAGTCAGGAAGTTTTTCTGGGTGACACACACACTTCAGCTTAAATCAAGCTTCCTGTAACTTGAGTCCATTGTTCAAGAACAAGGTCCTCCTTGTCCTCCTTCCAAATAACTGAAAAAATACTATCCTGTCTCCACTTGGTCTTCTTTTCTCAAGGCTCAACATGCCCATCTCTTTCAGTCTTTCTTCAGAGAATTTGGTTTCTAGCCTCTTGATCATCCTTGTTGCCGTCCTCTGAACTTTTGCTCCAATTTGTCACCATCCCCCTTGAATTACAACTGGAAGAAAGGGGACTCAGTGCCTTGGTGTAAGATCTGTTCCTTGTCTGGAGGGCTTGGCCACATACAGCATAGTGTTTAGATTTTGGGGCAATGAGTTACAGGAGGATCTGTCCTGGAGTGTCAACACAAGGGGACTTGCAAAAAAAATAAAGCTCGGCAGAGACTATTTTTCTTGAGAACTTTAAGGAAAAGCCATCTTCCACAAAAGCTGCTGCTGGCCTTCTATCATTGTGCAATTGAGAGTGTGCTTACTTACAGGTTATGTGTATGGTATGGAGGTTTTACCCATCAGGATAGGACAGTGTTGTACAGGATCAGAAGAATTACGGAGATTATTTTGGGGCTGTTCACTCCTCACACTAGAACAAATTTATACTACCAGGTGCCACTGTAAAGCATTAGATATATTAAGAGATCCATCGCGTCCTGGTCATCACCTCTTTGAGTTGCTGCCATTAGTATGGACTACGGAGACATAGAGCACTCTGAGGGCGAGTACAAACCATCTCAAAAATAGCTTCTTTTTTAGAGCTATATTGGCCTTAAATGGAAATTCTGGACTTTGAAGTCATCTTATTTTATATGTCATATTTAATGTGTTGTAGCTGTTTTTAAATCTATGTGGAATGTTTTATATGACTTGAATATAGCAACCGTGAAATGTCATTGTTCCTGAAAGGGGGCAATGACAATAAAGATTCCTATCGTATCCTATCCTACTTCAGTTTACAGCAGGAAACCTCTGGCAGCTGGGTCCAAAACATATGCTCTACCACTGATAAGGCAAAGTGCTCTCCTTATATACTGCCCCATAACACCTAAACCACTCTCTGGGTGGTTTACAAGTAATTACGCAGGCTACACATTGCCTCCTCCCCTCCAGCAAGCTGGCTACTCATTTTACCAACCTCGGAAGGATGGAAGGCTGAATGAACCTTGAACCAGCTACCTGGGATTGAACCCCAGGTCGTGAGCAGAGTTTGGCTGCAATTTAACCATGGCACCATAAATTCATCATGATAAGATGAAAAAAGGAAAAGGAAGCAGGAAGTAATTGTCTAGCCCAGGCATGTCCAAACTTCGGCCCTCCAGCTGTTTTTGGACCGCAACTCCCACAGTCCTTTGCCATTGGAAATACAGGCTTGGAATTCTGGGGGTTGTGGTCCAAAACATCAGGAGGGCCGAAGTTTGGACATGCCTGGTCTAGCCAAAGCTGCCCTCCCTTTTCTTTTTCTTACATTGTTGAAACTTTTATGTTGCTTTAGGTGTATTATTTATTTAGATGTAGGGAAAGCATTAAAGATATTGTCTTGTGTCCACATTCCAAAGTGTCACCCATCTATTCCTCAAGGTCCTTCCACTTCATTTTGCGGTCTGTGGGGACAGGCAGAGCTTATGTAGGCCAATGGGTTGGGGACGTGTGTTATCCTCCAGAAGACCTTGAAGTGTAACTTCCATCAATTCTGACTAGCACAACCAAGGATGAAGAAGGATGGGCATCAAAAAGGTAACTAGCAATGTGTGCATCCCACCCTACTGATTAAGTTTGGACCCCATAGGATTGGCTCTTATGGGGAAGAAAGACTGAGGAAGGGCAAGCTGTGATGAACATATAGACTGTCCATTAAGGACCCCTGTCTTGTGGTTCCTTCTGAGCAGAGGCAACACGTTGGGAGCAGTGCAAGGAACACATTCTTCATACAGCAAACACCAATGGGAGGGCACACACCCTTCCAGCAGCATATTTATTAAACTTCAACCATCCAGGTCAAAGAGCCAGCTGGCCTCCTCTAGCTAATTGCTCTGACAAGAACCTCCATCTAGCAACACCTGAACAGACATGGGTTGCCCACCCCTTGTACAGAACCCCGCGGTCACCACGCGGACTGCAGACACTGCTCTGATTGGCAAATTAGTGGTGATTCACTGCCGGAATTTACACCAGGGCACTTAAGCCAGTCTAAATCTGCAGCTGGACTCTGGCCAACGTATCGTCGTCTTTAAACGTGTAAGTGGACAGGCATCCCAGTGGCTTTTAAGGCAACCAGGCCTTTCAGCTTCCTGTCAGAGGACTCTCGACTCGAAGGATATGGTAATTAATTCCTCCTACTAGCTCTTGGCTTCTTGTCGGGAGAGACCGCTAGCTGCCTCAAATTATAGTCCACAATTTTGTGATGTGTGTCAGGGGGTCCATTTGCCTCTGAGGCCCCCGCAGAGCTCTTCATTCAAGACGGCTGACTGAAGAACACATGCTTTGCACACCTGAGAACTCCCTGAGAACTTCAAAGTGAAGTCGGTTCTGGCTCGGAATTCAAAATCAACGCTTTCAGTTATTCAGTCAGAAAATTATTTAGAGTGGGAAGATACATCCCCCGACCGAAAGACATGTTGTCTTTATGGGAGACCAGGCTAATCATCTATCTATTTCCCTTCTGCCTCACCACCTCTTCTGCAGAAATGGAAGACAGACCAAGCCACCTACTCTAGTGCAAGCAATATGCTCGAAAAGTAATCTGATGCAATTTTTTAAAGGAACCAATAACGCAATAATCCTGGTTGATGAGAGAAATCTTTCAACAGATGGACTGGGGTTGGGTTTTGAGTCCTTTAGAACTCAAACCCAACCCTGTGTGTGTGTGTGTGTGTGTGTGTGTGTGTGTGTGTGTGTGTGTGTGTGTGTGTGTGTGTGTGTGTGTGTGTGTCTGTGTCTGTGTCTGTGTCTGTGTCTGTGTGTGTGTGTCTGTGTGTGTGTGTCTGTGTCTGTGTCTGTGTCTGTGTCTGTGTGTTTTGGGGAAGCATGGCCTTTGCTGATGGTTGCATGCTTGAATGGGCCTTTACAGGTGTAAATACCAGAAACAGAAGGTACGGCAGGACCCCCATATCCACTGATTCAGTTATCCACGGTTGGCAGGGGAAAAAATAAATAAATAATTCAGTAGCTGCAAAGCAAGCTACTGTCACAAACAGAAGCTGTAAAACAAGCTACTATCGTAAAACAGCCATCCGTAAAGCAAGCTACTGACACAAACAGCAGCCATAAAGCAAGGTACTGTCACAAAACAGAAGTTGGGGGGGGGGCTTTTGGTGTTCTCTCTTATCCACGGTTTTTCATTATCCATGGGAAGGCCTGGAACCAATCCCCAGTGGATACCGGGGTCCTACTGTACTTTTCATTTCCACTCTGGAATACTTTTCATTCCCTTCTTGCATCAAGATGTGAGAAACCAAGAGACATAGCTGCGGATTTTGTTTCAGAGCTTTAAATTTCAAGTCAAGTTCTTTCCTTTTTTATATAATAGACACCCAGATCAGAAGAGCTTCAAGCCATCCAGTTCTATATAGTACCCAGCTTGCTGGGGCATGGGGGGGGGGGGGCAATGCAGAGCCTGCATAATTGAATGGTAAACCACCCAGAAGAGTGCATGAAGCACTGTGGAGCAGTATATAAGCAGAATACTTTGCTTTGCTCTTTTCTCATTATCTGGCACTTACAATCTTAGTAACACACTCCAAGACATTTATAGGGAAAAGAATAAAAAAAAACTTCATTACTTACAGTGAACAGATTAACAAGACACATTTGCAAACACGCGTGGCTGTTGGCCAAATGGGTGGGATATAAGTAAGTAAGTAAGTAAGTAAGTAAGTAAGTAAGTAAGTAAGTAAGTAAGGCTGCTTTTACATGAGCCCTAAAATCCGCTGGCAACTTAAATGCAGATCCCCCCCAACGTGGTTTTTGTTCTGCTTCCTGTGTTCCCACCTCCCGCACTCTGATTCTATTGCTTCTGTCTGCGGTGAGGGGGGCAAGAGAGAAAAAAAATGCAGGCTCACCTCCGCCTGCCATGGGCAAACAGCTAATTGTTCCAGCCCATTAGGATTCCTGTCTGTTAAAAGGGGGGGGGGGGGACCCAACAAAAACAAACCAAAAGCTGAGGAGGGCCAGGCATGCAATGCTTTAAAACAGCAACAAGAAAGAGCAACAAGGATTTTACCTCCTCAGGACCAGGTACTTGTAAAATGTGCTGGGGCGTGCTTAAATGGGTTTGTGGTCATACTTTATTTTTTTTAAAGTCCGCTGCTGGTGGTGGGGAAAACAATTTTGCATTTTGCAGCAGATTTTAGGGGCCGTGTAAAAGCAGCCTAAGTAAAACAACTGCTTCTAACAGACTCAAAAAAGGGGGAAAGGAGCAGAAAGGTAGGGCTCGCGTTGAATTCAGAGCTAAGAAATCATTGGTTCATGCTGGAGAGTCTGGCATTCACCTCAGCCCAGAAAAGCCCACCACAGTCACTCCAACCACAGGCATCATATGATGCAAGGGTGGAGAGAAACCCCAACAAACCTTGGCATCTGGGAGAAAGTTGCTGTCACCCATCCATTTTGCCCTGAGACAATGGGTACAAACTTCCAAAAGGAAGATCAGATTCATCAAACAGTCAATAAAAAGAAGACAAGTCTGCACCTCTCCAGAAAAAGAAAGCGACTACAGTAATCCCCCCCCTATCGCGGGGGTTAGGGACCCGACCCGACCTGCAATAATTGAAAATCTGTGAGATGCGGATGCTGGGCTGGGTTGGGACTAGCGGGCCCTCTCTGCGGCCTCCTACACTTACCTAAGGACTGGCACTGCTTTGAACAGGCCTCCAATGGGCTTCCCAGGCCTGTCAGATACCCTAGAAGTGATATCCGGTGATCCAGAAGTCACTTCTGGTTCACTGGAAACCACTTCTGGGGCCTTCAACAGGTCCGGAAAGCCTGTCGGAGGCCCGTTTGGGGCAGCACAATGGTCTGGGGTAAGTGCAGGAGGCCCTCAAACAGGCCCAAGCAGCTGGCCCCAGGGGGCCTTGCATTTCGTATACTGCGATCCCGCGATATACCGGGACCACAGTATATGAACTGCGAAATGGCGGGAGCCAATGTACAACTAGGAGGCATTGGATTTTATTTTTTATTTTTTTGCCACTAGATTTGGTGCTGTATAACTGTTCACCGAAGGACCCAAAATGTTCCCACAAAAGGAGAACAGGAAAAGCAGCATTTACTTTAGCTTCCTCTGCCTGAGCCTTCAGACAAGAAGCAGGAGGACAAGATCCAGCCTTGCTGCTTCCAGGAGCTTCAAAATGCAGCCAACCCGGGTTGAAATTGGGGCGGCCATACCAACACTGTGCCCCCAAGAACAGCAAGGCCTCTTGGAGAGGCAAGGCCCAGGGGGCCATTGCATTCACATTTGGGAGGGGAGGGCTTCACCCAGGGAAGGGGGACGGGGCTGTCCCATCAATACTAAAACCAACGTGTTCTGCTTATATTCTGCCCCATACCCACTTCAAGTAGTCTCTGGGCGGTTTACAGTTTTTTTAATTATGCAGGCTACACATTGCCCCCCCTCCTAGCAAGCTGAGTACTCATTTTTACCAACCTCGGAAGGATGGAAGGCTGAGTGAACCTTGAGCCTGCTACCAGGGATTGAACCCCAGGTCATGAGCACCAGTTTTACCTGCAGTACTGGCATTTAACCACTGTACCACGTGGCTCTTAGAGTTGATTTGTGATTGCCCAATCTTTTCCCCACTAGAATTTCAGAGATGGGAGTTCCATAACGTTAACAGGGGTTCGGGAGGAATCACTAACACAATTCTAAGTGGTGGCAGTGGTGTCCTTTGGACACAATGGCATGAAGCAAGTGCTTGTAGCCAGGGCCGGCGCTAGGTTTTTTTTGCACCCTAGGCGAGGGGCGGGGGGTGGGGTGGGCAGGGTGGGTGGGACAGGGGGTGGTGGGGGTGGGGCAGATGGCAGAGGGTGGCGATGGGGGCAGGGGGCAGGCGGTGAAGGGCAGCGATTGGCAGACGGCGACGGGCGGCTGGCGGGTGGTGGGGGGGACGGACGGCGGTGGCCAGCAACGGGGGGGGCAGCAGCAGTGGGGGGCGGCAGGCTGGCCAGCACCCTCTTTCCATTTTGGCGCCCTAGGCAACTGCCTAGTTCGCCTTAATGGATGTGCCAGCCCTGCTTATAGCCCAAAGCAGGGATAATAGTTAAACTTGTAACCTTGTCTTGGTGCAGCTATAATAATGATGATCAGGTGTCTTCAAGTCCATTCTGGCTTATGAAGAACCTTTTCATAGGTTTCCAGGTAGAAGATACTCAGAAGTGATTGACCTTTCCCTTCCACTGTGGGTGCTCTAGGACTGTGCAGGGCTACATAGGTTGATTCTTTTTCACAGTGGGGAATCGAACTTCCAACCTCTGACTCCGCAGCCGTATACTTAAAACACTAAGCTATCTAGACAGCATTATTGCAACTACAGCCAGACTTTTTCAACCCCTTGGGAGTTGTGCTATAACAAAATATGCTTTCCCTTCCCCAAGAGGATTTAGCAACCACTGTAGGGATAAATCATTCTGTCATTGTTTTTCTGCCATACAAAGAATTCTTTTTTAGTCCACTCATCCACCTAAGTCGCTATCGGCTGAAATGTCTTCAAGGAGGCACCAGAGGCAGCCACATCCCACTTGTGGAAAAGGTCAGCGCAAATGAAATGAAAACAAAACCAAGGAATTTATGGACTCTTTGACCCCATCTAGTCAAAGTGGAAAAATACCAACCTATAATAAGCTGAGAGTTTTTAAAGGTAAGAGCTGAAACAGCCTAGGTGCTTACCCACACCACATTGCTACTTGAAGCTGTTAATGCTTCAGTAGATCTCTCAAGGGATAGATACAACACCAGATCATGATAGGGACTAACAGGGTTGTTTCTTTCATGCAATTGTGTTCCATCGAGAACAATGGAAGGAAGGCACATCTACCACACACTGGCTGTGTAATTCTGGGAACTCTGGAAGTTGAGTCATGGCTACTGGACTTCTGTTTTTGAGACATAGAAATGTTTTGCTGCTCATCCAAACAGCTTCATCAGTCTGATGAAGCTGTTTGGATGAGCAGCGAAATGTTTCTATCTCTCGAAAAAACAAGTCCAGTAGCCATGACTCAACTTCCAGATAAACTCACCTGGATGACTGAGAATCTTCACAGACAAATTCTGGGAACTGTAGTCCAAAACCTTTCCCAAGCTTAGTCCCAAAAAATTCTCTCAACCTCTAAATACACTCCATTAAAAATTTGGATGGGGAACAACAACAACAACAACAACAACAACAACAACAACAACAACAACAACAACAACAACAACTGGGGAGCCGCGAGGAACTCTATGGATCAAGTCCAACCCCCGTCAGAGAGGCACAGTGCAGAATTGAACTCCCAACCTCTGGGTGTGCAACCAGAAACTCGGTCCCTCTGGGTCACCCACTTTCTCAAGGAAAAATAAAATTGAACACCTTGACCCGGAAAGTATATATTCTAGGGCAATTCTCTCTCTCTCTCTCTCTCTCTCTCTCTCTCTCTCTCTCTCTCTCTCTCAATTTCCTTACAGCCTTTCTAACAATTTGGGTCCACTTTTATTCATACGAGTCAATTTCTCTGGGGTATAATACCATTGGTATACCACTTTGTGGCAATGTGTTTTTACGTTTTAACCGTTTTAACTGTTCATTTTAATTGTAAGCCGCCCAGAGACCTTTGGGAAGTGGGCGGCATATAAACAAATAAAAAAGCAAGCAAGCAAGCAAGCAAATAAATAAATAAATAAATAAATAAATAAATAAATAAATAAATAAATAAATAAATAAAAAGATTCCCTACTGCACAACTTCATCCAGTCCTCATCTCTAATAGTGAGTTCAAGGTCTGTCTCACAGACCTCTCTGAGCCTTTTAGAAATGGAAGGGAAATTCTAAGAAAATGACTTGTTTTCTCACATTTTTCAGGGTGCCTGGTAGGTCCTGGGACCACAGACTCTTCCCAGCTTGTTCACACCCCACTTTAAAAGGGCCCAATTGTGTTAAGAACAGGCATAAGAACATAAGAACATAAGAAGAGCCATGCTGGATCAGGCCAACGGCCCATCTAGTCCAGCTTCCTGTATCTCACAGTGGCCCCACCAGATGTGTCTGGGAGCGCATGAGACTAGATATCTGTCTCCTGATACCACTCCCCTGCATCTGGCCCTTGAAGTTCCCCGGTTTTAAGCAGTGCACTTCAAGGGTCAGACGCAGGGGAATGGTATCCCTTTCTTAGGTTGCAAGGCCATCTTATATCCCAGTTTCTGTTGATGGAATGTGAGCTTTTGAAGAAGTAGACTTATCCACAAAAGTTCACATTTAAAGCAAAGTGTTCTGCTTATATACCGCCCCATACCACTTCAAGAAGTCTCTGGGCGGTTTACAGTTTTTAATTACAGTATGCAGATAACACATTGCCCCCCCCCCCCCCGCCCAGCAAGCTGTGTACTCATTTTACCAACCTTGGAAGGATGGAAGGCTGAGTCAACCATGAGCCTGCTACCTGGGATTGAACCGCAGGTCATGAGCACAGTTTTACTTGCACTACGGGCATTTAACACTGCACCACAGGGCTGGTAAAAGATTTAAATATAGCTGCTAGTCTTTAATTTGTCTCAATATTTTTGCCTTCTCTATCTTTTTCATCTTTGTTTTGTCTTGCTCAGTAGTTTCTTTGGCTGCCTGCTTGAGTAGGAGTCCTACAACCCATAATAGTGACCAGGCATGGATCTAATGGTGCACAATCCATTCCTGGAGCAGCAGGGTATCAGGAGCATCTCAACAACGCTGCAGTCCAAGTTATGTGTTGAACCATCCCAGTGGATTTCCGGACGCTGAGTCGTGGCAACTGGACTTCTTGTGATATCAAAATGTTTCAGTACTCATTCACGTTGCTTCATCGGTCTCCAAACTCACAAGAAAAGAAGTCCAGGCTGCCGTGACTCAGCTTCTGGATAACATCACCTAGATGTCTGAGAATCTTCACAGGCCATCCCAGCGGATCTCGTATAAATTCCTCACATTACGAATGATTAAGAAATATCTCTGAGCTATGTCTCAAGGAAGAGACAATTCGATATCAGCCCTCTGCTGTAAACCCAAACCAACAAGCAGACAGAGAGGTCTCAAAAAGATTAAAAAATATCAGACTCTTCGAGGTCTCTTGTGATGAAAGGGTGGAGTGGGGATCACTGCCCCCCCCAGAGCGAATGAGAAACAAGCCTGCCCAGAATAAATCAGATGGATGAGGAATAATGAGGAGAGGAGGAAGAGAATGGAGGTTTGGAGGGGAAAGCAGCAAACTGATTCTGACAGCTGTATAGGAAAAAAACTTTATATATTCACATATGAGAGTGAGAGCAGCATAATAAAAAGAGGAAGATGGAGGGAGGGGGGATTGTCATTTTCTTGGTGATGGAACTGAACATATAAAATACTGTAGTGAATGTTCAGAGCAGCCCAGAGGGTGGCAAAAAAAAAAAAAAGATGAGTTTTGACATGACTGAAGTAATCTCCTGAACTTGAGTGGCCTAATTTGAAGGACAGGGTCAACCGAGAGTTCAACTGGACTTTCTGGCAAAATCATTCGGAATCTGCTTCTCTTAAGCCCATGTTTAAACCCTGTTAGATTCACAGTGCCTCCTCAGTCAAACTCATTATTACCTGGCCCTCAGTCAAAAGTTTTATCTGTCGATGCATACTGAGTCGCTTGCTCAGGTCACGACCTGGACCAGAAGACAAATAAGGTACCCAAGTCCAGCAGACAACCTGATATCAAGGAAGTTAGTTGTGTGCTGTTGGTTGGGGTTGTTGTTTTTTTGAGACTACAACTCCCAGAATTCCCCAACAGGCCTGGGCAGCAGCCAGACATGCCAAGGAATTCTGGAAGCTAAAGTCCAAAAGGTTTCTGAATAGGTGACTCAAATGCTTACTAAAGTATTATTGCTAAGCAGGGGGTCTTCTGTGTCTAGAATAACCTGAATCTCTGCTCCCGAGGATGGTACCTAAAAAGGCAGTTTGGAGATGAAAAATGTACCCGCACTGTACAATGATGTCAGCTTGAAACCACTATGATTGGCACTGCTTTATCTTGTGGAATCCTAGGATTAATATTAAAGGTACAGTGGACCCTCGTATAACAAACGGTTTGTATAACATAAAAATCTGTGCAACATAAAAAATTCCGGAGATATGGGAAATTTGCTTAACAGAATTGCCTATGGGGTAAATCTGTATAACATAAAAGGGGTCGTGATTAGGGATTACTCTGTTTTAAATGCATTCCTATGGGATACTTGTATAAAGGAAAATTGGTTAACATAATTTCATTTGGAACGAATTAATTCCTTTTTATATATATGAATAAATTAAAAAGACAAAAACAGGGTGGCACCTTACAGATGGACTTTTATAGCTTTTTTATTTAATGTGAGCTTTTGTGAGCAACTCCACTTCATCAGACTTTCATGGACGTGTCCACAAAAATATGTGTGCATAGACTAACCCAGCTACCTCTTTTACAGCTGGGATTTGTAGTTGACAAAGTTCCTGCAAATCTCTGTTCGTGAGCGGTATTGCACTTCCCTGAAATACAGCTGATTATTCTAAAGGCCTTTTCACACAACCCCTAAGATCCGCTGGCCACTTAAATTCGGACCAGGAATCTTGGGGGTTCGTTGCTCTTTCTGCGTCCCCACCCCTCCGCACTTCCTTGCTCCTGTCTGTGTGAGGGGAGGGAGGAAAAAAGAGAGGAAAAAATGCAGGCTCACCTCTGAAGCTGCCCGGAGCCCCGTCAATGTCCTGATTCCTTCTCTTCTATTTGTTTTTTGTTTTTTTTGTCTCTCGCCCCTTCTCTTAGAGGGGCGGGAGGCAAAAAAAACAACAACAACCCAGAAGCGAGGAGAGCCCCGCACTCACCAGATTAAATCTGGACCTGGGGATTTTCACCCTCCTAGGGCAGGTACAAGAAAAGTGCACTAGGACACGCTTAGGTGGGCGTGGTCACACTTAATTTCCTGCAAACTCCAGAGCTGGTGGGGAAACAATTGTAAAGCTCCGGAGCTGGCAGCCATTTGCTGCGGAGTTTAGGGGTCGTGTACAAATACCCAAAGTCCCTCCCCAAAACCTCAAATCCTAGAATCCTTTATAACAGAGCCATGGAATTTTACAGCACTATCAAATGGCTACAACTGTTCCATGCAGAACCACCAGGGTGGGATCTAGATGGAGTCTTGAGTCCCAAGTCTGAGGTATTTCTAGATTTTGGACAAGGACTTGAAGACCTGCAAAAATATGCTGGCTGGTGGGGCTTTTAGAAGCTGCAGTGTTAACAAACAACGTTTTGAAGCGTATCTTTGGATCTGAACCCAAAATCCCGGGCACGCCTAACAGGACATAATTCTTCCCGTGATGGCTTTCTCGTCTGTGGCTACTCTCCCAGAGCAGCAGGGACTTCTTCCAATAGAAGTTTGGAGAGCTCACGGTCACATGCTTGCTATTTCCATCTTGCGCATGTGATTTTTTATTTTATTTTAAAGCAGTCATATTCTCGGCATCATGATAGATGTCTTTCTCCAGGCTCAGATCAGCTTGATGAGTCTATACGAAATGGAAATGTACTTTTGAAGGAACAGCAGGTTGCTCACCCGAACAAATGTTCTCCATCCCAAAGCAGTAAATTTAGATATGACACGTTGGCATTCTCTTTTAATGTACTCTACCCATGGGCAACCAGACACATTTTCTGAGAAGCGCCTGCCAAAGTAAGCAGGTGGATCAACCAAAGCTACAGTCT
Organism: Phrynocephalus guinanensis; assembly: GCA_037367245.1. Lineage (NCBI taxonomy): Eukaryota > Metazoa > Chordata > Lepidosauria > Squamata > Agamidae > Phrynocephalus > Phrynocephalus guinanensis. The sequence goes on along the minus strand of CM074739.1, from coordinate 11,874,027 downwards.
CTAGTTTTGGCCTCCAATTATGGTCTCCATCTACACAAGGAGTGGAAGATCAGTGGCTACTCAGCTACTCTTGGATTGCAATAGCTGGATGCATTTTGCTGATCTAAACATTCACCTATCTCCAACATCACCATGACTATCACCAAGGTATGCTTACATACGTATTTTCTAGACTACACACTTTGATGCAAATCTGTTCTTGCAGTTTTGTTCCATCCTTCTTATTTCAACATTTATACAACAAAACACATACAGTACTCCCTTTTTAATGTCTGTTTGGCCCAGGCATGTCCAAACTTTGGCCCTCCAGATGTTTTGGACCACAACTCCCACAGTCCTTTGTCATTGGCAATCTAAGCTTAGAATTCTGGGAGCTGTGGTCCAAAACATCAGGAAGGACAAAGTTTGGACATGCCAGAGTTAAGCAGTTCTCCTCATGAGAATCAGCTAACGGAGTCCTGACTGACAGGTTCAAAAGTTCAGATTTTTTAAGACTTATGTGGGAAGTCTGGTTTAAGAAAGCATTCAGGGCTGGAACAAACTCAAATGCATTGAGCTTTTTTAGAAATATTCCGAATATGCCGTACAAAATTTTATGTCAATTCTCTAGAGATACTCAGCAAAATGTTTTTAGAGGATTTTTTTCTCCAGAAATTTACTTTCTTTAAATTTCTGGAGTAACAATCCTCTAAAACAATCCTCTCTGTGTGAAATGCTTCGTTAAAGCAAGCATTTCACACACACACACACACACACACACACACACACACACACTTTAAAGAAAACTTGTTCATGTGTCTTAGTTGCCATACAGCCTTTTCCCAACAATGTGTCTACTTTGGAACATTTTTTGCTGGTAAGCCTTGTAACTGTTTTACTCCTTTTAAATACTTTTTAAAGACTCAATATTTCAGCCCCTGCAGCCTAGACTCCTTCCAAAATAATGAAGAAAAAGTAGATAGGATATAAGTAATTTTTAAATTTATTTCATTTGTTTTAAATCTGTGGGCATACAGGGTTGCCTATTTCCGTGGGGGAGTGGGGAGTAAAACAGTTCTACCTTTAAAAATTGTAAAACCGTTTGCCCAAACTTCCTTAAATGTGTGTGTGTGTGTGTGTGTGTGTGTGTGTGTGTGTGTGTGTGTATCTATATCTATCTATCTATATCTATATCTATATCTATATCTATATCTATATCTATCTATATCTATATCGATATAGATAGATAGATATAGATACACACACACACACACACACACACACACACACACACACACACACACACACACACACACACACACACACACCTTGCTGGGGAAGAAAAAAACAGCTACCTGGTCTGCCAACCAGCATCAACAAGGACTTGATGTCTCAAAATTCAGGCATGGCCTAGACCAGTGTTTTTCAACCACTGTTCCGTGGCACAGTAGTGTGCCGCGAGATGTTGCCTGGTGTGCCGTGGGAAAAAATTCTCCCTACACCAGCAATGCCCCCCCCCCGCATCCTGCTTGCGACCAAGGCAGTGGAGCGGCGAGGAAAGGATGGCCGTGGGCGGGGGAGGAGAAGAAATAAGGGAGGAGGAGGAGGAGGAGGAGACTGAAGAGCGAGAGAGTGAGAGAGAGCCGGGAGACCCGCGCAGGCGCATTGCGGTGAAGGGCACTCCAGAAGCTGCTCTTAAAGGTTCTTGGGGTTGGTTCCCCCTCCTCGCTCACCGAACCCCCTCCCTCCCTCCCCCGCCTCGTGCACTCACTATTTACCTCCCGAGGGTGGGCGCACGCCCCTGCCGAGCCAGGTAGGAGCGTGCGTGCGCACCCCTCTTTTAAGGGTGGGGAGCGGCCGGCCGTTGACAATGGTCATTTTTTGGGGGGGGGTAAATAAAGGGGAGGACGTGGGAGGCTGAGGAGGGGATTCCTAGGACCTAGGGAGGAGACGGGGATGGGGGGGTCCCTTCCGGGCCCTGTGGCTGCCTGGCTGGAAGGAGGCGGGGGAGGGGAGAGAAGGGAGGCTTATACTGGAAGGGGTAAAAGATGGGGGTTGGGGGGTCGTATATGAAGAGCCTCCCCCAGCCCCACCTTCCTGGGTTTGCAAGTTCCTCTGAAAAAAAGTGCCAGGAGGAGGGAGGGGGAAGATGAGGGCAGGCGGACATTTTGATAGGGATGCCTTGGGAGGGCCTGGGCTGGAGGATGGATTTGTTGTTGTTGTTGTTTGGGGGGTGGGAAGTGTGTTTGTGTGTGTGTGATAGGCACAGAGTTAAATTTTTTAACATTTTCTAATGTTGGTGTGCCTCGTGATTTTTTTCATGAAACAAGTGTGCCTTTGCCCAAAAAAGGTTGAAAAACACTGGCCTAGACACATGAAATACTTGTGAGCTCCTTGGCACCAGAAAGTTATTTATCAAAATGTTGCGGTACCACCCCTCTCCGACAGAAGGCTAAGATAATTATTCAACAACTCTGCCCTTGCCATTTGCTCTCTTAATCCTTGGCTGACGTGACTTATAAACATGGGGGAGGGGGGGAGTCCATGTCTTGGACACAGCTCAAAAGATAATCTCTGTCCCTTTTTGGCTTCAGAAGACTCAGCTGACAGCATTGTGATATGGCTGGTGTTGTGCTTAGATAAGATAGGCAAATGAAAGTAACAAGGGCCCTTTTGTCAACCTAGGTAGGACTCAAATTTAACTCCCTCTGACTTTCCTTCCACAAGTGATTTTTTTTGGGGAGGAGGGGGAGATGGATGACCATAAGCAATGTACGAGTATTTCCTCTCTCCTAAACCTCAGAAAAGTTTCTTTTTCAGTCTGCTAGGAGCACAGCAAATGGGTATTTGGTCCGCCCCCCAATACTGTATCTTTCTGGTAAACAGTGTAACCAAGGTGTTTCCTGCTGCTTCTAAGCCAGGCATGTCCAAACGTAGGTCCTCCATATGTTTCAGACCACAACTCCCACAGTTCTTTGTCACTGGCAATCTAAGCTTAGAATTCTGGGAGTTGTGGTCCAAAACATCAGGAGGGCTGAAGTTTGGACATGCCTGTTCTAAGCCAAAGCGCTCTGTTTGGATATTATTCTGGACTCCAAACATCCCATCTCTATCGAACTCCTAAAACAAAGCTTTTCCAAATTTTGCCTTTTTAGAGTAAAAGAGAAAGCTGTCAGCCTCAATTGCATTGCAGTTCTACCTCAGCTTGCACCACATTTTTCATTATTGAAAGTGAACTCTTCTGCATTCCTCCTCTATCCTTCTGAAACATTTCTATTATGGCATATCTGTTTTTAATATACAGTGGTACCTCTACTTACAAATTCAATCAGTTCCAAATGCATGCTGTTAAGTCAAGCAATTCTTAAGTAGAGGAGCCCTATCTAATAAATAAATAAATAAATAAATAAATAAATAAATAAATAAATAAATAAATAAAATATTTTTAAAAATTGTAAGTAAAGCAAACCGCATCTAAAATTTGTAAAGCATCAGTTGAAACACAAACTGTTTCCTGCTCTTAAGAAGAACTGCATGTAAGTCGAACCGCTCTTAAGTAGAGGTACCACTGTACCTTGGTTTAAGTCAAGAGTACCTTGGTTGAAGAGTGTGTTGCAAGATAAACAAACATTTCTTCTAAATTTTGCCTTGATCAACAAGCAATGTCTTGCCATACAAGCACTGGAGCAGGTCACAAGATGACAAGTAAGCCAATGGTGGCTCTCTCCCCTTCCCTCCCCCTGCTGGACTGTGGGTGATTGTCTGGAACATTCTGTCTCAGGGAGCCTCCAAAGCAGAGGGAGGAGAGAGGAACGGAGGTCTCCCTTGCACCAGCCAGGAATGTTTTCAAAGGGGAGTGCAGGTTAGGGTTTTATTTTTCTTTATATTTTTCTTTATATTTAATTTGTTTTCAACACCTTTCTTATCTTTCAAACCATTTCTAGTCCTGGGACAGTGTGTATATGGCTGCAAAATTTCATTTTATTATTGTCACATTAAAAACAGAGTAAAATCCAGTTGTTAGTCCCAAGCAGAGCGGATTCCACAGCCAGGTACCTAAACCATGGAGTGGATGTGGAGTTCTAGTCAACTTTTGTGAGTTTTGGCATTTTGTGTGTACAGTAAGTGATCTATGGGGCCCCAGAACGAATCATCTGAGTTTCCATTATTTCTTATGGGGCAAGTTGCTTTGATATAAGAGTGTTTTGGTTTACAAGCATGTTTGGTTTATAATTTATTTATTATGCTCGTAAACCAAGGTATCGCTGGATATAGTTTCCCACTGGCTAAAATGGGCTTGTGCATTCACTCTCTGCATCTCTTTAAGGCAAAAAGGAGTTGAGCCGTGTGGCCGTCACAAAACGCAATTGCAAAAATAGGTTACAGGTGATACTTTCATAGGTCACTATTAAAAATAAAAAAGGAACATTGCAAGCTTTTTTACCCCAAACTCAGAATGAAGCACATGGGTCCTTTGTATCAACCAAATGGGGTGCCAAATGGAGCTGGGTAAGGGAGGGGGTGGTATATGACCCATGTTTCTTTGTTTGAAGAATGGGGGGGTGACTTAAGAAACAGCCTTTTACAACTGTCCTGCTTGCCTCCTACAAGAATCCTTTCCTGGCTAAAACATCACCTAGCCATGGATTTTAAGAACATCATTTAACTAAGGACTTTAAAAGTAACCTCCTGGTGAAGAACATCTTTCACCATGTCTGAACTTCTGGGACCTGCTTTGAAGAAGGGTGATTGACTGCACTCGAAAGCTTGCAATGTTCCTTTTTTGTTTTTTAATAGTGGCCTATGAAGGTTTCGCCTGTAACCTATTTTTGCAATTGCATCTCTTTAGCAACTTGACTTTTTTTAAGTGTATGCACAGCTTTGTGCAGGTTTCATTCCACATGCCTCCTCGTAAAACACACCCAAGGGTTATAAATGTGCTCACAGGACAATTGTCGTCCCATCACCTGCTGGCTGGAGGAAAATGGGATTTCTCGGGCAAAACTTTTACAAGCTCCATAATGAATTTCCAGTGAGCTGTGGGAGCCCCTCCTCAGCTCACTTTGGAATGGAATAAAAGGCATGCAGAGGAGGTCAGACCTACAAGCCCTCTACTCATTCTGATCGATTCCAGCCTGAGGTTGGTGATCTTATCGGTGAACTGCATAGCTGTTGCATTTTATGGATCATAAAGTCCAGACTGCACAGTGGGGTATCAAACTCCCAGCCTCTGTCTCCGTGTCAAAGACCTAAGCCACTCAACTATCCAGCAGTTCAGAATATTTCAGAATGCAAAATAAAACACAAACAAAAGCAAGCAAACAAAACAAAACTCCAGTGACAAAATTCTTCCTCTTTGCCCTGCAGCTGGTGGTAATGGCTGCCTCAATTGGCTGCCAGTCAATTTGTTTATTTGTTTTAATATATATATATATATATATATATATATGCATGTTAGGGTGGATTCGGGTTTCTTCCCGTGTAGAAATCTGGTTGTTTTGGCGACGTTTCGACGAGGTCTCACTCGTCATCTTCAGGCTGGTGTTCTGGCTTCTTTCTTCTTGAAGCAAAGCGTGATCTCAGTTGAAGTCCTTCTATAAATACTGCTGGGGGTGTGTGGTTTGCTTGCTCTGTTGTTGATTGTAGGTTCGTTTGTTCTTTTGTGATCTGCTGTGTGGCTGAGGCGATCGTTAAGGGCTTAACTGCTGGTGGGTTAGATGGCTGTTTAGAGACATCATGTGTGGGTGAGGTGCTGGATGTGTGTCTATTAGCCTTTTGTTTCTTAACGACCTTGGTGATGGGTGTTCTGGCAGCATCCTGGGCTTTGGTGGAGTGGGGTCCTGTGTCTTGTGAATTCATTTTGGTCTGGCTGCGTGTCTGTGGTCTCCCAATGTTTTTTTTTGGCGTGTGTAAGTGTGCTCCATGTGGTGGCTGGAGTGGGGAGTAGCGGTAGATGGTGCAGTCGTGGTTTTGTTATTGGATGGTGGTTTCGTTTCATCTGTGGGAAGGGTCTGGGTTTGTGTTTGGTGTGGATGGAAGGTGGTGGCATCTTGTGTTCTTTTGGACCTGGTGTCAGTCTTTGTGACAGAGGCACGTCTGTTGACCAGGGCTAGTTTCCAGATGTCAGGCAAGCGGGAGGTGTCATCACGTTTATTCATGTTGTTTGGGTGTTTCTCTATTTCAATGGCTTCCATGATTATTCGACTGTTGAAGTGTTCAGTTTTGGAGATGAGTTTGGTTCTTTTAAAATCAATTTCATGACCTGTTGTTTTGATGTGCTGGAAGAGAGAGGAAGATTTTTCTTCTTTTTTGACTGCGTTCTTGTGTTCTGCGATGCGTGCGCTTATTCTCCTGTTTGTCTGTCCGATGTATGTGGCTGGGCAGACTTTGCATGGTATTTCGTAGACTCCTTGGTTTTCTAGTTCGATCTTGTCTTTGGGGTTTCTTAAAATGTTGGCTATTTTTTGTTCGGTGCAAAAGGCTGTCTTGATATTGTGTTTGTGGAGAATTTTGCTTATTTTGTCTGTGGTGCCTTTGATGTAAGGGAGGAGGGCAGTGCCGTTGTTCTCTTCTGTTTCTTGGTTCTTGGGGGGTGTTTCTTTTTGGATTAGTTTGGTGATGGTGTTTTTTTTGGAATCCGTTCGCAATTAAAGCATTCGAGAGAGTGTGTAATTCAGTTTTTAGGTGGTCTTTGTCAGCGAGGCGTTTGGTTCTGGAGATGAGGGTTTTTGCTACGGAGTTGATCTGTGCAGGGTGGTGGTGTGATTGTGCATTTAAGTAGCGGTTTGTATGTGTTTTTTTCGGTAGATGGTATGTCCTAAGGAGCCGTCGGGTTTTTTTGTAGATTAGGACGTCCAGGAAGGGAAGTTGGTTGTTGGCTTCTATTTCCATAGTGAATTGTATTTTGGGGTGTAGGCTGTTGAGATGTGTGAGGAAGTTGTTCAGTTTGTCTTTCCCGTGTGGCCAGATAACAAAGGTGTCGTCAACATATCTGAGCCAGAGTTTGGGTTTATGTTCGGACTTCTGTAGCGCGTTGGTTTCAAAGTGTTCCATATATAGGTTTGCGATGACCGGTGAGAGGGGTGATCCCATGGGTGCTCCTTCTATCTGTTTGTATCTTTGTCCATTGTGGATGAAGTATGTGTTGGTTAGGCAGTGGTTGGTCAGATCTAGGATGTGCTTGGGGGGGTTGTATTTGTTGTGGATAGCTGTCAAGGCTTCTTGAATGGGCACTTGTGTGAAGAGCGAAACAACATCGAAGCTCACGAGTAGGTCATTGGGTTGTAGGTCTTGTTTCTTTATAATTTCTATGAAGTGGAACGAGTTTTGTACGTATGAAGAGATGGATTCTGCATAGGGCTGGAGAAAAGATACCTACTAGATCAAACCAACAGAGACCTACTCACTCTCCACCTCAAACTCAGCAACAAAATCCACCCAACACTCTGGAACAAATCCAAGCAACTCGCCGCCTGGAGAGCTGAAACAGAGACCTCCCACAAGACAGACATACACACCAACAAACTCCACAAACTGGAAAAACGCCAGAAGCCCAACCCCCCACAGCAGCCCATGAAACAAACAGTTCACAACATATCAGACAGGACACTCACCATCGCAGAGACCAAAGTCCTGTCCAAAGGATTCAACTTTGCAGTCGCCCCCAGACACATCCCCACTGAGAACATCATATGCGGAGTGGAAGCCAGCCTAACCCAAAATCAACCCAGATGAAGCCAACAAAATCAGACTCGAAGTCACCAATATCCTCTGCTCCAGCAAACCACCCAGAAGCAATTTACACAAAGAAGAACAAAAAGCCCTCACCAACCTGAGGAAAGACAACAACATAATCATTCTCCCAGCAGACAAAGGCAATGCCACAGTGGTGATGAACACATCTGACTACCAAGCCAAACTATCCAACCTACTACAAGACCCTGCTTACATACCTTTGAACACAGACCCCACCACCTACCTGGAAAAAAACCACCAAAGCCAAAATAAAAGCCTCACCCTTAAGTGAAGAAATCAAGCCAAGCATCATCCCCAGAGAGAAATCATCTAGATGCCCCAAGCTCTACGGCCTCCCCAAGATTCACAAAGAAGGAACACCTCTCAGACCCATAGTCAGCTCCATAGGCTCACCCCTACAAAACCTCGCCAAATTTCTTGCCAAACAACTCCAGCCCTATGCAGAATCCATCTCTTCATACGTACAAAACTCGTTCCACTTCATAGAAATTATAAAGAAACAAGACCTACAACCCAATGACCTACTCGTGAGCTTCGATGTTGTTTCGCTCTTCACACAAGTGCCCATTCAAGAAGCCTTGACAGCTATCCACAACAAATGCAACCCCCCCAAGCACATCCTAGATCTGACCAACCACTGCCTAACCAACACATACTTCATCCACAATGGACAAAGATACAAACAGATAGAAGGAGCACCCATGGGATCACCCCTCTCACCGGTCATCGCAAACCTATATATGGAACACTTTGAAACCAACGCGCTACAGAAGTCCGAACATAAACCCAAACTCTGGCTCAGATATGTTGACGACACCTTTGTTATCTGGCCACACGGGAAAGACAAACTGAACAACTTCCTCACACATCTCAACAGCCTACACCCCAAAATACAATTCACTATGGAAATAGAAGCCAACAACCAACTTCCCTTCCTGGACGTCCTAATCTACAAAAAACCCGACGGCTCCTTAGGACATACCATCTACCGGAAAAAAACACATACAAACCGCTACTTAAATGCACAATCACACCACCACCCTGCACAGATCAACTCCGTAGCAAAAACCCTCATCTCCAGAACCAAACGCCTCGCTGACAAAGACCACCTAAAAACTGAATTACACACTCTCTCGAATGCTTTAATTGCGAACGGATTCCAAAAAAACACCATCACCAAACTAATCCAAAAAGAAACACCCCCCAAGAACCAAGAAACAGAAGAGAACAACGGCACTGCCCTCCTCCCTTACATCAAAGGCACCACAGACAAAATAAGCAAAATTCTCCACAAACACAATATCAAGACAGCCTTTTGCACCGAACAAAAAATAGCCAACATTTTAAGAAACCCCAAAGACAAGATCGAACTAGAAAACCAAGGAGTCTACGAAATACCATGCAAAGTCTGCCCAGCCACATACATCGGACAGACAAACAGGAGAATAAGCGCACGCATCGCAGAACACAAGAACGCAGTCAAAAAAGAAGAAAAATCTTCCTCTCTCTTCCAGCACATCAAAACAACAGGTCATGAAATTGATTTTAAAAGAACCAAACTCATCTCCAAAACTGAACACTTCAACAGTCGAATAATCATGGAAGCCATTGAAATAGAGAAACACCCAAACAACATGAATAAACGTGATGACACCTCCCGCTTGCCTGACATCTGGAAACTAGCCCTGGTCAACAGACGTGCCTCTGTCACAAAGACTGACACCAGGTCCAAAAGAACACAAGATGCCACCACCTTCCATCCACACCAAACACAAACCCAGACCCTTCCCACAGATGAAACGAAACCACCATCCAATAACAAAACCACGACTGCACCATCTACCGCTACTCCCCACTCCAGCCACCACATGGAGCACACTTACACACGCCAAAAAAACATTGGGAGACCACAGACACGCAGCCAGACCAAAATGAATTCACAAGACACAGGACCCCACTCCACCAAAGCCCAGGATGCTGCCAGAACACCCATCACCAAGGTCGTTAAGAAACAAAAGGCTAATAGACACACATCCAGCACCTCACCCACACATGATGTCTCTAAACAGCCATCTAACCCACCAGCAGTTAAGCCCTTAACGATCGCCTCAGCCACACAGCAGATCACAAAAGAACAAACGAACCTACAATCAACAACAGAGCAAGCAAACCACACACCCCCAGCAGTATTTATAGAAGGACTTCAACTGAGATCACGCTTTGCTTCAAGAAGAAAGAAGCCAGAACACCAGCCTGAAGATGACGAGTGAGACCTCGTCGAAACGTCGCCAAAACAACCAGATTTCTACACGGGAAGAAACCCGAATCCACCCTAACATGCATACCTATACCCGTGAAAATCTACGAAAACATATATATATATATATATATATATATATATATATATATATATATATATATATATATATATATATATATATATATATATATATATATATATATATATATATATATATATATATATATATATATATATATATATATATATATATATATATATATATATATATCCCATCTTTCTTCTAAAAAGGAACCATATGTCATGGGGTGATCTTAGTGGTTAGACCAGGCATGCCCAAACTTCGGCCCTGCAGATGTTTTTGACCACAACTCCCACAGTCCTTTGCCATTGGAAATAAAGGCTTGCAATTCTGGGAGTTGTGGTCCAAAACATCAGGAGGGCCGAAGTTTGGGTATGCCTGGGTTAGACGGTTTTCTTGTTTGCGTGTTGTTGGTGGTGGTTTGGCTGTCACTCATCTTAATCTTTGTTACCAGCTTCTCTAAGTACATTACAGTACAACCCCCTTATCTGCTGATTCACTAACCGCTGATTCAGTTATCCACGGTTCATGATCAGCAGGGGGGGCAGAAAGGAGGGGGGAATTAAAAATAAAATTTACCCCTGCCGATGCCCACCAACCTCCTCCTCCCCACTGCCACCACTGAGGGGTGAGGTGAGAAATTTGAATTTTCCCACTCAGGTCCCTGGCAGCAGATCGGAAGTTAGAGCAGGAAATTCAAAACTTCCGATCGGTTGCCTGGGACCCGACCCAGAAGATCAAAGGCCAGGGGGCTGGTGGCGAGGAGGAGGGCGACAGGCATTGGTGGGGGTAAGTTTTATTTTTTATTTTTTCTCCTTGCTGCCGTCGCTGCTGCCACTGGGCAGTTGAAGTTAAGTGGCAATGAGAAAGGGTAAAAAAAAAAAAACTTTTTCCCCTCCTTGCAGCTCCCGGCGGTGGCAGCGGCTGTGTGAAGAGAAGAAAGGTTTTTTTTTAAAACTCATTTTCCTTGATGAAGCATAGAGAAAGGGTAAAAAACCCTTTATTCCCTCCTTACAGCTGCCGCTACTTCCAGGCAGCAAGGCACCCAGGCACCCACGGGGTGGTGGTGGTGGAGGACCATCCCACCCACAAGCTCCCTGGCAACGGCAGAGGAGCACCCGCTCGCCCACCTACAAGTTTGGTGACAGCAGCAGCGGTGGAGGTGGTGGCAACCACCCAGCCCGAGAGAACGCACCCGTCCATAAGGTTGGCAGAGGTGGCACAGCACCATGGCGTGGTTCCTGGGGTGCTATCAGGCTCTTCCACTGCTTTCACCCGTGGGACCCTCTGATAACAGCGTTCACTCTTATCCACAGATTTCATTATCCGTGGGGTGGCCGGGAACCAACCCCCCGCGGATATGGGGGTTCTGCTGTATTTTCATTTTCTCCTTCTACAATTCTGATCGCTGGCCATCTTTTTTTAACCCTTTGAATTCTGAACAGAGAGCAAAAGTTCTCCACGAAAGTCAAGGATGGCTCCAGAATCACTTGTATTTCCTTCTCCCAACACAAGTCAATTTGCAACAGATTCCTGTTCAGCGACAGAGGCCCTACACACTACCTAGTTGTGTTCTGTGGTTATAAACTGGTTTTCCACCAGCTGGCTTCATTTCCCGGCAGGAGGCACCTTCCTCCTTCTGGAGGCCTGCTTGTTTTGTATCCCAGGCACATAAGAAGGGCACGGGGACATGATCTCTTTTCTGCCATCCAGTACATTAGCCTGCGTGGATTTTTGTGTCACCTCTGGTGATGTAGCAAGTGCTTAAATGCATCACTGACAAACTAGGGCTGCAAGAGAGAGAGGAGGGAAGGTATGAAAGGAGATAATGTAGACATGTTAGTTCCGCTATGCGTATAAAAACATTTCTGCTTCAACACAACTCAACACAAGACAGGATTATTTCTCTTGCAGTGACCCAAGGTTGGCAAATCTTTGCCTTTTGTAATTTAGAGTCTGAACAAATCCAACAAAGAGCTAGATAAACTTGAGGGACGTGCAAATAAAGCTTGATAATCTCTAACTAGGAGGCATATGTATACTATATATCTCTGACCGTTAGCCAAGAGATATGTTATCAGTGCTAAATAGCTACAGAACCATACCGCTGGATGAATATACGCTTGAGTTGAGTCTGGAAATTGTTTGGGATTTATAGAAAGGAGGTACTGTGTTAAATTAATGGACAATAATTGCCGATTTGTCAGACTGCTTACTACTTCTGACTACTGACTATGTGCCCACCAATACCAACTTCTAAGTTTTGATCGAAACATAGGGCATAGTTGCTTTTATAAAGACTACATGTCCCAGAATCTCCTCCTGACAAGCAGCATGGCTGGCAGAGCTTCTATTCTATTTGTGTAAATATTTATGGCTGGGACAAAGAGACCGAAGCAAACCCCTCCACCATACTACCCAGACCTTATTAGTAGGTTCCAGGGGCACAATATGCTAATGACTGGACAGACAGGTCCAGTCTGAGTCCTCTCCAAAGACTCAGAATTGCCCTGACTCCTTGGTGCTCCAGCAAGTTACAAAAATGTACAAGGTTGCACTCTTTAACCTATACACCAACCCTACCAGGTTGGAATATCAAAACACCCAGAAAACATAAAGCAATCCAGTAGGGGTTCATGGAAAGTCCCTTCTTTAACCATTTAAACGCAATATTGCCTTTAAAATGCTCACTAACACATAGAATCATAGAGCTGGAAGAGACCTCCAGGGCCATCTAGTCCAAATCTCTTCCATGCAGGAACCCCCATCCCAGTATTTCCGACAGATGGCCATCCAGCCGCTGCTTAAAAACCTCCAAAGAAGGAGACTTCGCCACCCTCCGTGGCAGCATATTCCACTGATGAAAAGCTCTAACTGTCATGAAGTCCTTCCTAATTTCAAACGGAATCTCTTTTCCTGTAGTTTGAAACCATTGCCTTGAGTCCTAGATCACTACCGCACTTCCGTGAGCAGCCGCCTTTTATTTTGGGTCACCTTTTCTCCTCCAGGGGTCATGTGGTTGTAACAGTGATTCTGCAGTTTGCACTCAAGCGGATACCTAGCAATCGGCTTTCCACTTCCCACTTGATTAAACTGCTGTAAGACTTGTTATGCCAATTTGTATCTCTTGATTGGCAAGCAGACAATTTTGCATAACAAAGTTAGTAAACATCCAGGCATGACAGTATGGGGTTTTTTTTTTATGAAAGGAAAAACGGTTAAGAATTGGGGACACCGCGGGAAAAAGCGATTTAATATGTCCGCAAATAACAGCAAATCGCTTCAAAGGGATGCGCAGGAAGTGACAAATAAAACTACACCCAGTGGCCACTGCAAGAAAAAGTGCCACAGTGGCAAAAAATGGGCGTGGCCGAGGAGGTTATTGTGATAAATCGCCTTGAAAACCAGACAGTGATTTTTAAGGCACCTTGTTCTAAAGGAAAATATGTTTTAAATCAGAAGGGTGGTAGCGCTCCTAGTCTCTGAAGCCATGGAAAACAAACTTGTCCCCTCTTCAATATGACATCCTTTCAAATACAGTGGTACCTCGGATAACGAATTTAATTTATTCTCCAAGGCAATTTGTTATCTGAAAAAAATTGTTATCCGAAACACGGTTTCCCATAGGAATGAATGGGAAACCAATTAATCCATTCCAGAGCCTAGGAAAATGACACAAGCACCTGTTTTTTTCCTCAAAACTCTTTATAAAGTGCACTTTAAAGGTACAGATCTGATGCAGCCCAGGATAACTCTTTTTTACCGATGCATGCTGGAAATTCGTTATCCGAGGCAGCCCATAGGGAAAATTCATTATCTGAGGCAGCCCATAGAAAAATTCGTTATCTGAAGCAGCCCATGGAGAAATTTGTTATCTGAGGCAGCCCATAGAGAAAATTCGTTATCCGAGGCATACCTACACCTAGAATTGCGATTCGTTATCCGAGGCAGCCCGCAGGGAAAATTCGTTATCCGAGGCAGCCCTATACCTGGAAATTGTGATTCGTTATCCGAAAAATTCATTATCAGGGGCATGCATTATCTGAGGTATTACTGTATTTAAACATGGCACAACTGAGCATGTTCATGGGTACACACATACACATACTGTTTGTCTCTTGATACCTGGATTACCTTCACTGGAGAATGAAGCACAGCATGGTGGTAAAATTGCATACTTGAAAGAACTGTTTAGTTATGTATTTCAAGTCAGGGCAGTGAGTTTCCATGCCCAGCTGAGGATATGAACCCTGTTCTCCCATGTTCTAGTCCATCACTCTATCCGCGACACCACACTGGGTGCCCTCAAGGAACTGTAGAAACTTCAAAAGCAGTTAACTGGTTAAAAAGCTCCTCTGAAGCCTGCAATAACATGCAACCCTCTACCCACAGCTTTTATTCCCTTTCTACTTCAGGAAGGGTACTAAAACCCCTTCCTTCTAAGTCAATTTCTGTCCTCTGATACATCTGAAAGCAAATCTATTAAGCAGAAAACTTGAGGCATAAATACCCTATTCCCCGGACACACACCAACAAGATCTGATGGCAAATTTATGAAAACATGCTGGGGGGAAAATCAGATATATTTTAAGATCAGATGTAATCCACCTATCAGTCAACCCCAGCTGTTTATTGAATTTTGACAGGTTAGGAGCTGCCCGCCTCTACTGCCAAATTCCCAGGACAACATATCGAAATAATTAGAAATAGAGATGGGCACGAACCATGGGTCTGGTGGTTTGACGAGGTTTCTTTCCTGGCCAAAATGCTAATCCGCAGTCCAGCATCCTTTACACTCCAGTGGGTGCCCGTTCAGCAGCACTGTCCCATCCTGCCTCTTCTGGGCACTTCTGCTGCACGGGTGCTTGGTGGAGACAGTGGGTCACCGATCAGCTGCTCAGCCTAGAAATTAACCCCAACAAACTAACGAACCTGCTGTTTGTGCCCATCTCTAGTGAAGAATACAGTAGGACCCCTGTATCCACTGACATTATCCACTGATTCAGTTATCCACTGTTGGCAGAGGAAAAAAATTAAATAATTCAGCAGCCACAAAGCAAGCTGTAAAGCAAGCTATTATCACAAACAGCTTCTGTAAAGCAAGCTACTGTCACAAACAGTGGCCATAAAGCAAGCTACTGTCTCAAAACAGCAGCCATAAAGCAAGCTACTGTCAGGAAACAGCAGTTTGATGGTGGGTGGGCAGGCGTTCTCTCTTATCCATGGTTTTCATTACCCACGGGAAGGCCTGGAACCAATTCCCAGCAGATACCGGGGTCCTACCGTATAAGGATTTAGAAAGACCTACACTTAAACACAAAATACAGACCTCAGTGTGAAACCATCAGCAACTATCATCTGAGATACTGAACATAGCTTAAGACCTGGGACAAACAGGGAGCCTTGCCTGATGGAAACACATATACGGGTATGTTCCATCAAAGTCAAAATAATTTATGTTTATCCATTTGCATCCCAGTAATTCCTATGGAATATCTGGCTTCACCCAGGGCTAGGGAAATCCTTCGGAGCTTTTGGTCTCCTGGGGAAGGAATTAGGCCGTTATCATGTTGAAAGTAGCTTTTTAACCATTTGCTATTATGTGAATTTTAATCTTGCTGCAAGGATAGGCTTATATTTTATGGACAAAACAGTAGATTGCCCACCATAACATGCTTCTCTGTTCCTTGCTCAGTATATCAGCATAGTATGTTCATTCAGTGAGTTTTCAGAATGGAAGATATACTAAATTCTGTCTCTTCTCCTGCCTCCTCTGCCTCCTGGTTCTCCAGTCAGAGGTCAGAATTTCGTGTGAAACATGAGTTCAGCCAAATTAAAGAATAAAATAAACAGCAACAAACTGGAGCCAAGGATGGTTGACAAATACGTCAACTTTTCAACCTCTTCCCCCAAATCCATACATAGATACTTTCCCTTGATAAAATCTGAGCTCAGAAGGCAAATGAGTAATTGCAGGCATTTTCAGTAAATACAGTGGACACATTAGGCCAGTGGTGGCAAACCTTTTAGAGACTGAGTGCCCAAACTGCTACTCAAAACCCATTAATTATTCACAAAGTGCCGCTAAAGCAATTTAACCTGAATATAGGTGGCTGTGAAGGTGTGATCTCAGGTGCCCACATAAAGGGCTCTGAGTGCCACCTTTGGCACCCGTGCCATAGATTTGCCAACACTGCACTAGATGTTTAGAAGCATCTGCTAATGCTGTCACTCCTTGGAGCATACTCATGTATGTAAGTATAAATGGGCAGAAAAGCATTGAATCGGTTTTTGCAAAATAATGATCCTGCCATTTGAAACCTGGGTATCTTAAAATAACAACAATATTCCATAAACCTGTTTTATGGGAAGAGACCACAATTCTTAAAAACACAGTTGTTTTTCAAAGCAGAGTTGTTATCTCAGGGCTTGAACCCAGGGATGGAAAATCAAGTATTCCTCTAGCCACTTCTGGATGACACAATTTAAAATGAGATAGTCTGCCAGGACCCTGCCTGCCATAGAACCTGACTCTGAGGGGTTAAATGGTGAAGAGCTGCTGGAGGAGCCTTGCAGCTCAAATCAGCAAGCAGCTGGGTCTGATGACTCAGCTGAAAATATATCTTCACCTCCTAGAAGGGCCATGAGCAGGATTCCGCAAAGACGTGCTACCAGAAGAGCTAGGGAAAGGGTCTTTGATGCTAGGCGGAGAATCAGGTTGGCAAGCCCTGAGTACTAGCAGAAGCCTTTCCAGAAGGGTGTGTTCCCTGTTTTGGGATAAAGCTGGCAAGCTCACCTTGAGCTCTCTGTGGGAGCAAGGCGTCATTTGAACTTGCAACCATGTTCCTGTCTGTTTCTGACCTTGGCTCTGTTTCCTGACTTTGGACTGGTTTCCTGGACAATGGCTTGATCTGTTCCCTTGGGTTTGGCATCTGGTTTCCATGAGATATTCTGGTTTTGACTTGGACTGGTAATTTATGGGAGTTGGATTCTGTTATTTATCTGGCACTTGATTGTTAGCAAAGGACTTGAACTTGCCTGGCTTTCCACTAAAGATCTTGGCAAAGAACTGAATCCGGTTTGTGTGTGTGCTCTGTGTGCGGGGCTTGACCCAGTCGGAACCCTATATATATGGGGACTGATTCCACTGAAAGAAATCAGATTATAGGGAACAAAATTCATAGCATGGTCTCTGGCTCCCTCTAGCGGTCAAATCTTGTAATGTCCTCTTTGGAAATACATATTTCTAGGATTTTTCATTTAATGTTTTATAATAATAAAATTTCATTATCTCCATTGACCATTTAATTTTTTTTAATTTTTTCAGATTCTGGATAAGTGAATCATCTGACACAGATCCTGCAGATAGGAGGATCCTATTGTATTTGCAAGCTGGAACATGCAGAAAAGAGGGCAAAACATGGAGTATAAAGGCTGGAAATCAAGCTCCAGGACGAATGGTTGAGGAAACTGGGTATGTTTAGCCTGGAGATGATTATCAAATGATAGGATAGGAAAAACAGTATCTGAAAATCTGTCAGGCGGAAGGAGGAACAAGTGTTTTTACTGCTGCTTCTAAGAGCAGAATCGGAACAGGTAAGTTCACTTTACAAGAACAGAGACTTTGTCTTATATTAGGAAGAACTTCATATCATTAATATGCACTTGACATTATTAAGATGCACTTTAACTACTATGGGACATTTTTTAAAGCAGAGGATAGACAGCCACTTGTCACGGATGCTTCAAATGTGGGTTTCTTGTCCTGCAAAGGATTTGCAATAGATCAGCCTCCAAGTTCTGATGCTACACATTTATGATTCTGTGTTGCTGACACGCAGCCAAGCACGGATCCCTCATGGCCATGACTCAGTCTATTACCCCCGAAACCTCAAGTAGCCCCAGTTGGTGAAAGCTGCTCCAGCAGAAGATGGCAAAGGTTGGCTGGAACTGTAATGGGTTTGTTTTGACTGTGTAGTATTTTAGGAGACTCGTCTGCATGCAAGGTGAGCCTACTGGTGGTCCATGGACAATCAATGCAGTGCATTGAAAGAGGAGTACCTTCATCCTGAAATGAAGTTTCCATCCATCCATCCATCCTCCTCCATTTCCCATTATCTCCAATTGCTGATTGGAGATAGCATGGATTTTTCCCCCTTGACTTTGCCGCCACCCCAGTTCCCAAAGGAATAGATCAGCACTCTCAGCCAGTGTTTTCCCTAGCTTCCCAGAGGGAATCAGCTGGTGTCAGCTGGCTGAGCCACACACCTACATTTTCCTACCTAAAACCCACTGACATTGTCTGTTTCCAGAAAGACTTTGTGGAGCATGTGATTTGCCACAATGAGCATTACTGGACCTTCACCTGGTGGAACCAGCAGTGGTTGAGGCTCCTGGCTATAACTCCATGGACTTGACTTGATTTCAACAGATGGGCCAACAGGAACAGGAACAATGTTTAACTCCCTCCAAGAGTTTCCGGGAGGTGGGGCTTGAGATCCCTTCACTAACTCCACAGGGGTATCCTTTGGAGAGAGTCCCCAGGTAATGTCACAGGAGACGCTGAGTCTCAGCTTTGAAAAGCAGGAGTGGAGGATGGAGTCCTGGCTATAGATGAATCTCCTTCAGTGAGGGTCACTACAGTTGGCCCAGGGGTGCTGATGCCTGCCCCTCTGGGTGGCTTCTCTGTCTCTCAGGCTAGTGCTTCTGTCTCAAGTCCCACGTCTGCTCCGGAGAGAATGCTGTGGCTTCAGTTGAATGGTATGGGCACGAAGGTTACATTGGTTGGGTGGAGGGCTCCAGCAGTTCCGGCACAGGAAAGCTGCCTCCTCTGCCAAACGTGTATGGTTTGGGGACTTCAGCATGGGTCTTCCTTTTCCACTGGCTTTCCACTTCAGCTGAGGCACAGAACTGAGTATCTCGAGCCTTGGCAGCATCTTGTCATGGCACCTCCTCCTCAGAAGTTTATGTTTCTCCTTCTGTTTCTCTAGAAGAAGTCCTCTAATTTTTCCTCCTTTATCCCAGCTTCCATCTCTTCCTCTCTCTGTCCTCTGTGGGTGGCTCTCACCAGCCAACTCTTTCACAGGCATCTCCTCCTAGTCTGCAAGGGGTCAGAGAGCCATGGTTTCTCCCGAGCTCTCCCAGGGCTGTGGGTCAAGGACAAATGGGCTGCAGCCCCCTCACATCCAACCTAATGCACAGGGTTCTAGGTTATTCTATATCAGGGTTCTAGGTTATTCTATATGACAGACCAGTCATCTTGACTGTCTTTGAACAAATCCATAAATGTGCAATGGAACACAGTATCTGTGGTATCCAAGGGCAAAAAAATAACAAGATCTCTATGAAATGGAACAACATCCCTACAGATCCTTCATGATAAATCAGAGATTCATACCCTGTTAATAAAAATGGAGAAACAGAACAAAAATCTCAGCAAGAGAAAGACGAGCATGCTTTTTACCTTGGAGATGAACTTCCTGCTCCACCCTGCAGCTAAGTAATTGATGAAATCATTAAAGTCATGTAGCTGCAGCAACACTAATTTCAGATTGAGGGAAGGGTGTGGGCAAAAAGACCGCTTGAAAAGCATTGAAGAGCAGACTCCCTGCATTGCCCTTTTAAGAAGGAATCAACGAAGATCATGTCCATTGCTCTTTTAACCCATTTCCCCTCACTCTCTCCCTAGTGACTGCCTTGGGAAGCTAATTGGGACTTTCTCCAGGTAACTGAAATGGAGTATCCAGCTTTGCAGATTCCCACTGACAGCTGTCACCACTTCTTTTGGCATGGAGTTCCACAGACCAGTGATCCTCTGGGTGAAAAAGTCCTTCCTCTTGTTTGTTTGAGATCTAGCACCCAAAAATTTCATGGAGTGCCCCCTAGTTCTAGTGTTGTGGATAGGGAAAACAGCTTTTCCTTATCTACTTTGTCCACATTGTGTATGATTTTATGAACTTCTATCAGGTCACCTCTTACGTGCTGTCATTCAAGAGTGAAGAGGCCCAGCCATTGCAGCCTCTGATGGTAAGGAAGATGTTCCAGTCCCATAATCATTCTGGTTGCCCTCCTCTGCACTTTTTTCTTTTCCATAATGTCCTTCTGGAGGTATGATTTGCCACTGGTTTGCCAACTCCCCAAGTGTCAAGAGATCTCTCTGGAGCTCCTCACAATCTCTCTCAGTTTTTACTACCCTGTGTAATCTAGTGTCATCAGCAAATTTTGGTTACCTTGCTGTTTACTCCTACTTCTAGATCATTTATGAAGAGCTTGAAAAACAGGGGTCCCAGTACTGAGGGACCCCACTCTTTACCTCCCTCCACTTGGAGATGCATCCATTTAGTGCTACTCCCTTGTTTCCTGTCCCTTAGCCAGTTGCTGATCCAGGACAAGACTGGATTCCATGACTGGCAAGTTTATTCAAGAGCCCTTGGTGCAGGACCTTGTCAAAAGCCTTCTGGAAGTCCAGATAAAAAATGTCAACTGGATCTCCCTTATCTACATGTTTGTCAACCCTCTCAAAAAATTCTAACAGATTAGTGAGGCATGATTTGCCCTTGCAGAAGCCATGTTGGCTCTCCTTCAGCAGCACCTTCTCTTCTATGTGCCTATTAATTTTATCTTTTAGGATGGTTTCCATCACTTTACCTGGGACACATATCAAACTGACTGGTCAGTAATTTCCTGGATCACCTCTGGATCCTTTTTTGAAGATTACAGAAAAACTACCGATTTCCCACCTAGCAGAAAATGGTTCTTGATCTTTGCTGATGAAACCAGCTGTGCACAGCTCTAACTGGCTTGTGTCACTGACCACATGAAACTTTCTTCGAAACAATTTTCCAGCTATTCAAACTGTGCATAATAAATAAATAAATAAATAAATAAATAAATAAATAAATAAATAAATAAATAAATAAATACTGGATTTAATAAGCGCACATGCAGTGTTTCGGATAGTGGGTGGCTTGCTTGAAGAATAGTGTGACAATTTTACTAAGGAAGTATGAAAATGCACCAATTAGAGCATCTGTCATTTGCATTCCGAATGAAAGAGAGAAAAACTATATAACATCTCTTCCTTCCACCCGTCCATCTGTCCATTCATCTGTTAGATCACTGAACAGGATAAAGTTCTGTTCCAGAACAGACCTGCATACCTACACACACTTTATGATCATGTTTACATGGTTTTCTTTTTTATTTCAGTTCGTGTTCTTCTCCAACTTTCCTTTATCGTATTCTGATTTTGATAACCACACAGAACTGAAATGCCACCTGTAGCAAGCCGCTCAGCTCTGTGTTTCATCAAGCATTTGGCATTTTCCCTTAGGCTTATCATTTGCCAAGAGGGCTAGACTCTTGAGTTTTAAAAATAAAAAGCTGAAGTCCTCAGGGAACGGAGCTCGAATTGCAACGGATATTCTAAACTGGTCATGACCCTGCAGCAATGGTACACATCGAAGGCAATAAAAGGACCTGCAATAGGTATTTCAAACAATACAGTACAATCCTGTGTGTCGTCAAAATATTGTAACTTTAACAGCCACATGAAGGACATCACATGAGATGCGTTCTTCCGTTAACTGTATTATTGTTGCTGTAGACCCAAAGGTCCCTCCTTTCTCTCGGAACAAGGAACCCCTTGCCGTTAAGACAGCAACTAAAAGAAGTAAGAAAAAACTATGCGGTGCCCACACAAAGCGAAACAAAATGTTTCTCTGTTAGAATGAGAGCAAACAAAACTCTGGCCGTACAATCCTAGTAATGCAACCTTGGATCAGGCGGTGTTTTTAGTCCCCCCCCCTCTTCTTTAAATGGATTATTTTAATCTCATTATTTTTAAGCCAGTCTCATGATTCAGGACGGGGAAGGGTGGAGGTGAGTCGGGGTAATTGAGCACTTCATTTTTTTCTACAGCTGGTATTTTTGTGCATGCATTTATCCCCCACCCCTCTCCCTTTCTAATCCAAATACCAGGCAGAACCGGAAGCCGGTGCTGGATTCTTTGGCTGTGAAAACCACTTAACCAGATGATGATCTCTCCTTCTACATCCTGTTGTTCTTTTTAACGTTGTTGGTTTCAACAACGGACTGTATCGGATGTGAGTAGACGTACTCAGAGCAAAGGTTTCATTTGAGTACATGCTTGTTTCTACAGGTTTCTTGTGACTAAAAAAGCAAACCGCTGACCTCAGATCAGTTCCTTGGGCTTTAAATAGTCACCTCTCTAGGATTAGATATGACTTGTGGCCGGATGGAAAGCAAAGGCGCTTTAGAGGGTGGACAGAGAACCCTCTTGGGACCCGAAAGGTTCTTATTACAGGCCATGTATGCTTCACTGCCCAGTATCTATTGATAGGAGCAGGGAGATTTCTTTTCTATCCCCTTTCTTTCTTCTACTGCAGGGCTGCCCAAACTTTTTGCACGGAGGGCCAGATTTGGTGAGGTGAAAATGTGTGGGGGCCAACCATTCCGCCTGAAGGGGGGAACATAAGAACATAAGAAGAGCCATGCTAGATCAGGCCAACAGCCCATCTAGTCCAGCTTCCTGTATCTCACAGTGGTCCCACGAGATGCGTTTGGGAGCACATGAGACTAGATATGTCTCCTGATCGCACTCCCCTGCATCTGGCCCTTGAAGTACCCCAGTTTTAAGCCTGGAGATTACACATCTCCCTCATGGTTTGTAACCTGTGATGGACTTTT
The DNA here is from genome assembly GCA_037367245.1 of Phrynocephalus guinanensis. Lineage (NCBI taxonomy): Eukaryota > Metazoa > Chordata > Lepidosauria > Squamata > Agamidae > Phrynocephalus > Phrynocephalus guinanensis. The sequence continues at coordinate 11,851,243 of CM074739.1, read as the reverse complement.
CCTCCAGGAATCTGTCCAATCCCCTTTTGAAGACATCCAGGCCAGATGCCATCACCACCTCCTGTGGCAGGGAGTTCCACAGTCTAACAATGCACTGGGTGAAAAAATATTTTCTTTTGTATGTTCTTACTCTCCCAGCCCTCAGTTTGAGTGTATGTCCCCTAGTTCTGGTATTTTGTGAGAGGGAGAAGAGCAGGCATGTCCAAACTTTGGCCCTCCAGATGTTTTGGGCCACAACTCCCACAGTCCTTTGTCATTGGCAATACAGGCTTGGAATTCTGGGAGTCGTGGTCCAAAACATCAGGAGGGCTGAAGTTTGGACATGCTTGGAGAAGAGTGTCCCTCTATCCACTTTACTCATGCCTTGCATTTTACACACACACACACACACACACACACACACACACACACACACACACACACACACAGAGAGAGAGAGAGAGAGAGAGAGAGAGAGATGTCACCAAGTGCTCAAAACCAAGCTACCCTTCTTCAACTACACAATTGGCACCAACAATCTTTCTTACCAATGCCCAAGTTCTCCTTGAGAGGAGCATCCCGTTATCTTCCCTGTGAGGAGGGATATCTCATGCTTTCCTCACTCCCCTAACATATCTGAGTCAATTCCTGGCATTCCTGTGTCTGCCACTGCAGTCAAACACTTCCTCCCCTGATGTCTGACTCTTAGGCAGTTACTTCACGTCCTTCTTTGTTCTGTGACTAGTTTTGTACCGTGACAGCGTTGGTCGTGATCACGTGGTTTTGTCCCTGTTTCAGTGTTCCTAAGGTCGTGACAACTTGTCTCGTGACAAGTGTTACCTCACGGTCTTGTACCGTGACAAACACTGAATTTGTCTAACTTTTTCCTTTTTTGGGGGGAGGGGGGTTAAAAATTCATTTTCGATATTTCACTTCTGAAAAGTCAAAATAAACAAAAACCTGGACAGTTTTCTGAGAGAAATGAATGTTTTGTTGTGTGATAGTCGTTACTACACGGTGTCTTTTCTCGGAACAGAAAGCGGGAACAAAGAGTGACAAGGGAAAACCCTTCCCCAGCACCAGGTACAGTATTGTCGTGCTTAGAACCTGTTCCGGGGGCACGGTCAAGACAAATTTCAGTGGTTGCACGATGGAAGTGAAGTAACTTTTTTAAACCGCTCTTAAGCACAACACTAACAGAGACAAAAAGTACGTGAAGTAACCGCCTTATACGAGTTGTAGGAAAGAAATAGTGGCAAGACAAGGGTGAAGAAGCAACACGTAAGGGCTGGCCGAGGTGTCTGGAAACTCAGGTGCTAAGGCCCATTCCCAAACAAAGACATCCTGGCAGAACTCAAACAGAGCAAGGCCAAAAAGAGCGGTAAATCATAATACAAAAAAAAAAAAAAAGAAAGAAGCAAAGTGTGCCACCTTTATACCGCTGCACAGGACTTAAAACACTCTCTGGGCAGTTTACAAGTAATTATGCAGGATGCACATAGCACCTTCCCCCACTCCAGCAGGCTGGCTATTCATTTTGCCAACCTTGGAAAGATGGAAAGCTGAGTGAACCTTGAACTTGCTACCTGGGATTGAACCCCAGATTGTGAGCAGAGTTATAGCTGCAGTACAGCAGTTTGGCCACTGCGCCAAGAGGCTCCTTCTGAAATTATATGCCATTGTACCCATGCTGATCATAGCAAAAGCTAAGGCAACAGGGAGTTTTCTTCTGAACACACATACACAGGGCAATTTCAACAATTGAAACACAGTGATTCCCCTCACCCCATACACACACAAACAGTTCAAGACATCTATCAGCCAGAGATGTTTGGATCTGAGGCCCAAGTCTGAGTCCTTGATACCAAGGCCGAAGTCTGGGTCCCTATTATAAACAAGTTGTGACCGGAGTCCAAGTCACTGAAAAACAACAAATCTTGAACTGAGTCTGAGTTGAGCCACCAGTGTGACTTCTGCCCAAATTGACAGTGAGTCGCACAACTCAACATAGGTTCTCTACCAGTTCATCTCTGAACATCACAGGAGACTTGTGTATCACAATACAAGCCATTGCGTTGACTTTGAGTTTCTTTGATTAAAGGGCAAAATGAGTAAGCTGCACTAAAAGAAAGTTGTGAAAAATCAAAGACTTTAGGCCTGGGCCTAGTTGGCCTACCTGATCATTTGGCACTTGACATGGACTTGACTTGGGTTGGCAGGGTTTATTCAATGTCTTGGACTAGCAACTCAGACCCCATTCCCTCCCTTTTTCTGAGGGGGGAAAAGCTTGTTTTTAATAGGGACTTGGGCTAGAGACTCAGGACATTGCACCAAAGATTTGGACTCAAGACTAGGACCTAAAGATTGCCAACATCCCTGAGGTTTTTTTTTTTTTTGGAGGGAGGGGGAATGAAAGGTAGAAACAATGACATCTACTCAACTCAGCTGCTCCACAGACTTTTTTTTGTGGGACACCAGAAGGCAATCAAACCATCTGATCTTTCACGCACCACTGCCACATGCTATTTAAAAAAACATTGCCTCAGGACTAGAAACTTGATGTCTCTCAAAACGGGGGTGGGGGATGGAATCCCATAATAAACTTAGCAGGGGTTGCCGCCAATACCAAAAATCTTAATACAGTGGTACCTTTTATAAAGGAATTAATTTGTGCCAGATGAAATTATGTTAAACAAAATTTCCTTTAAACAAATTTCCCATAGGAATGTATTGAAAACAGAGTAATCCCTAATCGCGACCATTTTTATGTTGCACGGATTTGCCCCATAGGCAATTCTGTTAAGCAAATTTCCCCTATCTCTGGAATTTTTTTATGTTGTACAGATTTTATGTTATACAAACAGTTCATTATATGAGGGTCCAATCACTGTATTACTGTATATTCTCCCACAGTTCCTGAAATGTGGGTTTGAGCACAAAAAGTTGGGAGTTATTGCCTTTCCAAGCTTAAGAAATGAAATACTGTGACCGTCTCATGTGGAACTAACAGAAATGTACACAGCTGCCTTTCCCAACTAAGAGCACACTGTATGCACAGTGGCCAAAAATTTATGATGCATTAATAGTAGCTTACTCTCCAAAACCATGGCAGGTCATATTTTCCCTGTATTTGGCACTGGTTAGCCCTCATCTTAAGTTTTGGTGTTCATTTCTGGACACCGCAGTTCCAGAGGGATGCTGACAAATTGGAACAAGTTCAGAGGAGGGCAACACGGATGATTAGGGGGCTGGAATCCAAGCCTTATGAGGAGAGACTAAAACCCTGTTACTTAGTATCGTAAGTCACATTGTGTTCCATACATGACATCACAGGTAATGAATGTTTCTGTTCGGATCCTGAAATTGCATTTGTAGCTTTTCAGACACAAACAAACAGGGCTGTTCCTCCCATACTTCTCAGCCCCTGGCCCTTTTTGCAATTTTTTGTTTAACGTGGCCAGCCTACGGAAAAGTTCTACAAAACTGCTGACATGTAAAAACATGATTTGGCTGTTTCTCGCTGCATTATTATCCGCCTGTGTTTTGGCTTTATTTAAAAAAAATCAAAATCAAAAGGGCAGTTCACTGTATGTATGTATGTATGTATGTATGTATGCATGCATGCATGCATGCATTCATTCATTCATTCATTCATCACTTATCTTTTCTCCCAGCAAAAGGAGAGGCATCCAGAGTTATTTATTTATTTATTTATTTATTTATTTATTTATTTATTTATTTATTTATTTGACTTTTATACTGCCCATCTAGCCCTAGGGGGCTACTCTGGACGGTTTACAACTTGGAATCACATAACAAGTTACAAAGGAATACATAAAAAATACAAGGAGCATAATAAAACAAAATATACATAAATCAACAACAATAAACTAAAATGAAGCTAAAATGAAGATAAAACTAGCAAGAGATTGATAAAACGGTGGGGAGAGAAGATAAACGGTAAAATGAATGGTGTCTTATTGGATGTTTGAGAAATCATCGGTTCAAGATATCAAGTCACTTTCAAGTTTTGTTTTTGTGGTCTTTGAAAAACTGCACTGTCGTGAAATGCCTCCACACAATCAGCTTGTCTTCTAGCCTCCATCCCAGTGGGTAGACCAAATATCCAGCTGGCTTTCTATCGCCGTTTCTGGTGAGTTTTAGCTTTCCAGAATGCCTTTCAGCTCCTAAAAGCTGGTGATCATGTGCAAGAAGCACCCAAAGGGTAGACGTTGGACCTTCCATGTCATTGGAAGTCGGGACATCTGGCACAGCTAGCAAGAACTGAACAATAAAAATAGGTGTGCCTTCAGCAAAGGGCGAAGGTGACCATACTCCAGTTCTCGACTTTTAAAAGGCAACCAATCCCATATTTTATCAGTTTTGACAAATAAAACCTTTCAACTCCCATCTTGATGACACTAAAATTAATGGGACTGCAAACAGATCAACTGTAGATCAGGATCCAGGAATATCACGTCAGGTTCTTCAGAACCACTCCCTGTTGTCACACGGCTGTATGAAATATGCAAGGTTGAACGTTGTCCTGTCATTCATTCATTCATTCATTCATTCATTCATTCTATTTTATTTTATTTTATTTTATTTAGATTTGTCACTGCCCATCTCCCCAGAAGGGACACCGGGCAACTTACAGTGGATAAAAAAAACTAAAAAGCATCTAAAACCATCCTATACAGAGGAGCCTTGTGGTGCAATAGTTAAACTGCACGGCTGCAGTCAAGACTCTGCTCGCTCTCGTAGTTCAATCCCTATTGGTTCAGGGTTGGCTCAGCCTTCCATCCTTCCAATGCTGTCTCTCCTGCAGCTGCAAGGGCTCCCTCCAGCTGGCCTGATCCTAAAGCAACCCACCCTCCTTCCAGCTGCTTGCTCTCTGTGGCGTGGGCCAGATGGCTTGTTATGATCTGCCTCTGCGCAATACAGAAGACGGCCTAAGTGCAGTAGAAGGAGCGCTTATGATTTGCTCGGCTTGTGGGAGAGCAGCATCTAACGTCACCCACCCACCCGGTGGCTCACTCATCAAGTACTGCTGCCCATCTCTAATCAAAGAAAGCGCCCAAGGCTGGCACAATTAAAGCTTCGCTAGTCAGACCAACCAACGGAGTCCCGGGGCGACAACGCCCACTGCCAAGCTCATGCAGCTGGAGAGAGATGCCAATCGGCTGTCTAAAACCTGAGAAGGCCCTTTTAAATTTATCAGCAACTAGGAAACACTGAAGGGACCATCTGCTCAGTGAGCGACCATGGCTCAATCTGTTAGACATTTCCAGCTTTAATTGCTGAATTAGAAGAGTCTAAACAAGCAAAGCAAAACACCCACATAATAGCTTACTTCACTGCCAGAAAAAAAAACCCCCCCCAAATGCAATTTTGTTTCTGTGCGTGTTCTCTCTCTCTCTCTCTCTCTCTCTCTCTCTCTCTGTGTATGTGTGTGTGTGTGTGTGCGTGCGTGTGTGTGTGTGTGTGCGTGTGCATTTTCTTCTGAGCTTTGCAGGCCAATTTATACTTAAAACAATTGTGCAAGGAGCGTCACAGCTGTCCTGTTTGTCAAGTTGTGTCGTTACAGTGCAGTAAACAGAAAAGTGTGTAGCGTCCTCACAAAGATTTCTTACAGGACACAAGCTTTTATGCATTTTAGTCCACTTCGGACACGTGAAAGATAATCCAGTTTTTCAGATTGTGTCTGCATGGCTGAACGCGTCACATGCAAGGTCCAAAACTCGGCGTTCCTCCCCTCTTTGCTTGCCCTCTGTCTCCCTCAGGAATACACAACTGCTCCCCTGAGCGGAATGGAAGAAGCTGAGGAATTCAAAAAGGTAGACTGGCTTTCATGCTGGAACCAAGCATGCTGGCTTTCATATGGAACCATACACACAGAAAGAATGAGAATGTATGCATAATTTCCAGAGAACTGTCAATTAGATGAGAGAGGACTTAAAAGCAGAAGATGATGGTGGTGGTGGCAATTCCAATTTTAACACTGGCTGTTAAAGAAACTGGTCCCAATACCACAAACTACCTGAGACAGGTCCTAGTGCAAAAAAAGAAAGCAAGGATTTCTTGACACATTGCCATTTTAATGGCATGAGCACCCATTGAAAAACTTTTTTGTCACTCTTCCCAACTGTGGACAAGATTGTTCTGTCCTGACAATAATCCATAAATGGTTTCAAAACTATTAGAGACTTTCTGTTGCAGAGAAGAAGTTGGGAGCACAGAAATAAACAAATCCACCTTTTACTGTGCCAGGTGTTCGTCCATCTAACCTAGTCTTGTTTACTGGGTTTGGCTGGGTTTCAGGCACATTTTCTCCTAACCCTAATGGGTAGAGATGGGCACGAAACGAACAATTTTTCGTTTCTGTTTTCGTTTTTTGTTTCATTACGTAACGAAACGACAAACAAATTTTGTCTCTAAAATGAAACGAAACGAACAGAAACACCAGAAATTTTGTCGTCCATTTCATTTTCGTTACGGCAATACATTGAACTGCTTTAAATGCTAAAAAAAATCACAAAAACTTAAAATAAATGGTAACGAAACGGTAACAAAACGAACAAAAACGAAAATGAATTTTTTGCAAAAATTCACGAAAAATGGAAACGAACCGAAACGGACCCCCTAAATGACAAACGACAAACGAAACACCATTTTTTTTATTCGTGCCCATCTCTACTAATGGGGGTTACTGGGAATTAACCCAATGGCATTCTCCAGCGAGCTATGTTTATATAGTACTTGCATAGTCTCCTATCTAAGGGAGCCCAGCTCTGCGTAATTTCTGAAATCAAACAGCAGCAGCTTGGTGAGGAGGTATCTCTTCTTTTAAAACCACCATTCTTGTCTTGGGTGTTTGATTTGCTAACTTCCACGCATGTAACAGATAAGCTCTTTCGCTTGTCAGGACATGTTGTTTACAGTGAAATGTACATAAGTTACTGAGACACAATTGCAAAAATAGGTTACAGGCGATACCTTTATAGGCCACTATTAAAAATAAAAAAGGAACATTGCAAGTTTTCGAGTGTAAATCACCCTTCTTCAAAGCAGGTCCCAGAAGTTCAGACATGGTAAAAGATGTGCTTCACCAGGAGGTTACATTTAAAGTCCTTGGTTAGATGGTGTTCTTAAAGTCCATACCTAGGTGGTGTTGCAGCCAGGGCAGGAGCCTTGTTAGAGGCAAGATGGGCAGTCGTAAAAGCTGCTTAAGTCACACCCCCGTTCTTCAAACAAAGGAACATGGGTCATATACAACCCCCCACTCCTTTACCCAGCTCTAGACATACAAATCCCTTTTGGTCTGGGGGGGCAAGAAAGGGGTTGATACAAGAGACCCATGTGCTTCATTCTTGGAGTAGGGTAAAAAAGTTTTTTGAGTCCACTAGGTTTGCCAAGTCTCCCGTTATGCTCACAAACACCTGCACATGTGTATCTCTCTCCGTCTCTCTTAACGAACATGCCTATTTGCACACTGCACGCACCAGCTGTGAATGGATGTGCCAGATTCGCGTGCCAAACTGGTTTCCACAAGCCGTCTGACAGCCTGGACTTTTGTGGAGTGTGGTTCCTTTTTATTTTCAGCTACACTCTTCAAAGGCATCGTCCTTTTATGGATAGTGCAGAAAAGAAATTGTCCGAAAAAGAAGGGTAATGTACAACCCGAGGAAGTGTGATACCTCGTGGCGCAGTGGTTAAATGCCTGTATTGCAGGTAAAGCTGTGCTCACAACCTGGGGTTCAATCCCAGGTAGCAGGCTCAAGGTTCCCTCAGCCTTCCATCCTTCCGAGGTCAGTAAAATGAGTACCCAGCTTGCTGCCGGGGGGGGGGCAATGTGCAGCCTGAATATTGTAATGAAACTGTAAACCGCCCAGAGACTAATTGAAGTGGTATGGGGCAGTATATAAGAAGAACACTTTGCTTTTTGCTTTTACTGACCCCAAGAAGCTTGCCATTTGTACACCCCCTTATTAGTGGCTCAATAAAGGTATTCATCTAATTTTTGCATTTGTATAATCCTGAGCCAGGGAACCTTTTCCTATTTCAGTCTGCAAAGGGTTGCACCAAATAAAGCTTCTGTGTCAATAAGACACCTCATTGTTGCTCTCTGTGTTCCTACTTTTCAAGGAATCATTTAATTCATTGACCTATGTATATTTCCACCATAGTTCTAAGGATCTCAGATATGTGGCTTTCCACCCCTCTCTTTCTTCTTGCAAGAGCCCAGCAAGGTAGGAAAGCCGATATAATAACAGATCCAAAGTAAAAGGAAATTCAGATAGGAACCCATTCCTACCAATTTTGAAAGTGAGCCCGGTGCAGATAGGGTCAAACTGGAATTTTAAAAGACCTGGGTTCAAATCCCCGCCTGGCCAATGTAGAGTCTCAGAGAGACGGCAGTGGTAACCCATTCCTTGAGCGTAAGTTAAGAAGTCTAGGAGGGCTGTCACAAGCTGATAGCAACTCAATGGCTCACGATGATAAGAAAAGAAAATGACAATTCCTAACAGAACTGCTGGGTAGCTCAATTGTTTAGGTCACTGGCTGCGGAGCCAAAGGTTGGGCGTTTGATTCCCCACTGAGCCTCTTCGCCTGGGACTGGACTTGGATGATCCAACGTGTCCCTTCTGAGGTTATTGTTCTAACATAGTGCGTGCGTGTGTGCGTGTGTGTGTGTTGTGTCGTTACAGTCATGACCAACTCTTCATGACTCCATGTCCATGGAGTTTTCTTGGCAGGAATACTGGAGTGGCTTGCCAGCTACAGCACCTGGTGGTCTCCCATCCAAGTACTAACCAGGGCCGACCCTGCTTAGCTTCCGGAATCAGGCGAGATCAGATGTGCTTAGGGCATCTAGGCAGCTATTCTAACATTATAGCCCAACAATATTTCACTACACTTACTCTCTCAGCATTGGAATGTGTGTGTGTGGGACGGGGGAGGGAAATTACCCCTGCCATCTCCTAAAATAGGAGGGGGACATATTCTTGTAACCCGGCTCCTAACATCCGTTTCCAGTATAATCAGTGGTACGAGATATTGAGACAGTTTGTTCTACATTACGCAGTTAAACTCTGAAAGATATGGAGGATCTTAGGAAGGCTATAAAGATAACCTATCTAATAATGCAAATAAAATAATTGTGTGTTTTTTAAATTATTCTGATAATAGAAAGAATTTTTATTGCACCTCCACATGCACAAATGCACACAATGGAATAGTACGGTGGGGAAAGGTCTGCTTGGTGGGGACGCAGGAGAAGGCCTTCTCTCTTGCTGCTCCCAGACTTTGGAACTCCCTCCCACTGGAGGTCAGGAAGGTCACCATCTTTGCTGCCTTTCTGCAAGCAGGCAGAGCCCTTTCTCTTCAGGCAGCTTTCCCTTAATGATTGGCTCCAAGGGGGAGGTTAGATGGAATGTGTTACCTTACTGCTTTGAATGTGTTTTGGCGTGGCTCATGTCTTTTTAGTTATGGTATTTGTTTCGTCATTTTTAATACAGTAGTACCTCGTAAGACGAATGTCCCTTAAGATGAAAAACTTGTAAGACGAATGACATTTCCAGGAATAGGAAAAACTCATAAGATGAATTTTGCCTATGGGATGCCTCGCAAGATGATTTGATTGGTATTCAATGCATTCCTATGGGAAACCACGCTAAACCACATTTCGTAGGACAATTTTTTTTTTTGTAAAACGAATTGACCTGAAGAATGAATTAAATTTGTCTTATGAGGGAAGTCACACTGAAGAAGGGACTGGCTTGTTTTCCATGGTTTCAGAGACTAGGACTCAGGGCAATGGTCTCAAACTACAGGATAAGAGATTCAATTTAAACATTAGGAAGGATTTCATGACAGTTAGAACTGTCATGCTGCCACGGAAGGTGGTGGAGTCTCTTTCTTTGGAGGTTTTTAAGCAGAGGCTGGATGGCCATCTGTCAGGAGTCCTGTGATGGGGGGTTCTTGCATGGCAGGCAGTTGGACTAGATGGCCCTTGAGGTCTCTTCCAACTCTATGATTCTATGTACCACTTTAGTGGTACCTTACATGGCAAATGCCCCATAAGACAAATTCTTGGTAAGACGAATGAAATTTCCAGCAATAGGCATTTTTCGTAAGACGACAGTTTGCATACCAGAGGTCTTGTGAATGATTCATCTTACAGGGCAGGCTTTTGAATATCACACACCCACAATCCAAGGGGGTTATGGGTGCACAAAATTCAAAAGCCAGGATCGAAGCTGCATCCACCACCATCCCTTCTTCACCCAGGTCTCTGCTCAGAGCCCCAGGTGAAGGGGGGTGGCTGTCCCGATGCAGGAAGGGGACGAACAGGCAAGTCACTCCTCACTCACTCTCCTCCCCCCCCCCCCCGGGGTGGAGCAGCCAGCTAAAGAGGGGAAGCTATTACATACTGTATATACTCGAATATAAGTCTAGTTTTTCAGTGCTTGCCTCGATGGCTAAAAGTCATTTTAAACATCACACAGCGCTGCCCCCAGCTCACAAAGCAGGAGCTGCCAGGCACTGCTGCATTTCCCACCCTAGACTTATACTCGAGTCAATAAGTTCCCCAGCTTTTTGGGGTTAAATTAGGGGCCCTCGACTTATACTTGGGTCGACTTTATACTCGAGTATATACAGATATTTTCATTTAATTGTCCAGAGATGAAGGGAAGTATGAAAACCTCAACAGCAGGACAAGGTTGGTGTATGATGCACCCTCCCCTCATTTGACCTAACTGTACATATGTGCTTTTAGCATCACACAGAACTATCTTATTTGAAACTCAGATTTGCAGACACAAAGGACGACCTCTCATGGAAGCCCTAGGGGTGAAGTAGTGGATAGAGGAACAGACTAGACCTGGGTTCGAAGACGTGCTTAGCCATAGAAACTCCAAGGAGGGCAGCAGAATGGAGCTGGTACAGCCACTGCTTAAATACCTCACTTTCATGAGAGACTTATTAGGGTCGCTATAAGCCAGGACTGACTTGACGGAACATAACGCACCCACTCATGGTAGCCTGTCTTATTCAATTCAAACATTAGGAAGAACTTAATGGCGCTTAGAGCTGTTTGGCAGTGGGATATGCTGCCACAGAGGGTGGTGGAGTCTCCTTTTGAGGTTTTTAAGCAGAGGCTGGATGGCCATCTGGCGGAAATACTGTGATGGGGGTTTCTGCATGGCAGGGGGTTGGACTGGACGGCCCTCAAGGTCTTTTCCAACTCTATGATTCTATGATTGCAAGCTCTGCTCAGATCTCTCCATTTATTTATTTATTTATTTATTTATTTATTTATTTATTTATTTATTTATTTATTTATTTACTGCCCGATTTTCCCAATGGGAACTCAGGGTGGTTAGCAAACTACAACAATACCAAAGAAATACACAGGTTCCACCACAGAGTATATAAAAATAACTACAATCCAGAAGAAGCAAAATTAAAAATATTAATATTAAGGTCCATGGCCTCTCCCTTTACATAGTCTGTCCATCTCACCTTTGGCTACCCTCTTTTCCTGCAGCCTTCCATCTTTCCCCACATTATTGTCTTTTCCAGAGAATCAGAGAATCATAGAGTTGGAAGAGACCTCAAGGGCCATCTAGTCCAACCCCCTGCCATGCAGGAACCCCCATCACAGTATTTCCGACAGGTGGCCATCTCCATTTTCCTGGATGTGCCCAAAATAGGACAATCTGAGTTTCATCATTTTTGCTTGCAGAACACGTTTAGGCTTGATCTGATCTAGAACCCACTCATTTGTTTCTCCTGCTGCTCAGGGCATCCCCAAAAGCATTTCTCCGGCAACTAATTTCAAACAAATCATTTCCCCCCCCCTATCAGCTTTCCTCCCTGTTCAGTTTCACATCCATACGTGGCAATCGGAAGCACACGAGTATGGATGGTCTTGGACCCCAGTAACAACACATTCTTGTCCTACCGTTTATTCATAAAATGATATATCTGCATCCTGCCTTTCCTTCAGTGGGCTCTAGGTGGCACCCATAGCTCTCTTTATCCTCTCTCTATCATCACAACAGACCTGCAAGGTCGGTCAACCTGCGAGAGAGCTAGAAGCCAGGGTTCACCTGATGAGTTTCCTTGGCTAGAACTTGGATCACCCAGGTCCCCAATCGATGTGCTAAGCCAGGGGTATCCAAACCTTTTGCAAGGAGGGCCAGGTTTGGTGAGGTGAAAATGTGTGGGGGCTGACCATTCAGCCACATTTAGCCCCCGGGCCAGACTTTGGACAAGTCTCTATAACAGGCATGTCCAAACTTCATCCCTCCAGATGTTTTGGACCACAACTCTCCCAGTCCTTTGTCATTGGCAATGTAAGCTTAGAACTCTGGGAGTTGTGGTCCAAAACATCAGGAGGGCTGAAGTTTGGACATGCCAGCTCTATAACAAGGAAGGAGGCAGGGAGGATGCTGCAGCAAGGGTAGGCTAGGCAGGTGGCTGGGGGGAGGGGATGGACAGAGGCAGGGAGGGCAGGCAAACCATAAAACTGCAAGCTGATGTCTCCATTCAGTATGGGGAGGGGCCAGCTGGCGGGGATGAGTGACAGGCTGAGCCAGTGGGCAGAAGAAGCCCTAGGACATTCAAAATTTGAAAATGGGCTGCATTTGGCCCCTGGGCCTGACTTTGGACATGCCTGTGCTAAGCACTGCAATGACTAATGGAAATCCAAAAGAGCATGGATTCATTCAGAGAATCATCCTGTCTCAGACTACCCTTCTTTTTCCCTGGAATGGCAGGCACTTGGAGATGATATAGTCCTGAGGAGAGGACATCTAGTGAATGAATGAGACAGGAAGTGGTTAAGAGTGGAGGGCTGCGACTCGGGAGGCTTGAGTTCAAATCCCCACACAATTGTGGAACTCCCTACGACTGTGGGCCGATCACTCCCTCTAAGCCTGAACCAACTCATAAGGTTGTTGTCCAGATAAAGCAGTGAGGAGGAGAGACCTGTGCAGTGCTCAAAGCTCTGGGGAGAAATGTTCAACACATAAATGAACCAATCAGATAAGCCGAAAACATTTGCGCGTTCCCCTGCATTCGGCAGGTCTTTGCTGAGTTTAAACCTCAGTTCTTCGTCCTAGTATCTTGTCCATTATTGTTTTTTTTTAAAAAACCTGTTTACATCACACTTGGGGAGAAAGTGCCATTCAAAACACAGATGCAGAGGATTGTTAGAGATTTTGGAGTTTGTTTCAAGGCAGGAACTTATGAGGCAACCAAGAGCAAAGCTCTAACAGCACTGTGGAAGTTTGCAGAAGAAGGAAAAAGGAGCCCACGTGGTCCTTTCCTGTGTCAGAATCTGCCTTGCACAGAACTTCCCTTTCTGGCAATGCAAGGCAACCCTGAAAGCTCATTCTAGCCAACCCTGCTAAGCTAAACTGGACCCAGTGCTGAGTGTGTTAAACACGGATCTTTTGCTACCCTCTTGCGTCGTTACAATCGCGACCAACCGTGACCCCATGTCCATGGAGTTTTCTTGGCAGGAATACTGGAGTGGCTTGCCAGTTCCTACTCCAGGCGCCTACAGCACTTGGTATTCCTTGGTGGTCTCCCATCCAAGTACTAACCAGGGCCGACCCTGCTTAGCTTCCAAAATCAGGCAAGATCGGATATGCTACCCTCTGCCCTTATCCAAATCATTTGGGGGAAGCGAGAAGAACAAGATGGGAATTCCCCCCTTTCCCCTTTTAATGCTCTCCTCCAACATCTGGAAAGGTTACTTTTGGGGAACTTTTCAACAGATCAGTCCCGAGTTGGGAAGGTTCCTTGGTTGGACTACAACTCCCAGCGATGGCTGGGGTATTCTGGGAACCGTGGTCTTAAAGCACCGGTCTCCTTGAGAGGCGCCGGTGCTCCATGATCTATCAGGTCCCTTCAAGTTCTGCAGTTCACAAGTGATTAATGTTGTTATATGATTAAGTCAACAGTCTAGGCCAGTGATGGCGAACCTATGGCACGGGTGCCAAAGGTGGCACTGGAAGCCCTTTCTGTGGGCACCCGGCATCACCCCTTCATAGCTACCTGTATACAGGTTAAATTACTGTATTGGCACTTTGCAAAAAAAAAAACATTAGTGGGTTTCGAATTGCAGTTTGGGCACTCGGGTCTCTAAAAAGTTCGCCGTCACTGGTCTAGGCTCTAGTCCCCTTGCCAAGCCAAAGAGGGGGCTTGTGAGTTGTGAACTGTGATCCGTCTTCCAGCTGCAGGGCTGGAGAAAGAAAAAAGGAAGGCGAGAGAGATAAGGCAGCCAGAGGGCGGCGCCGCTCAGACGCCAGACTGATTCCTAACTACCCAGGGTCTTTTTGGGGGGCGGCGGCAGGAAGGGGTCGCAGAGGCGGCAAACGGGACCGATCCCTCCCCAAATCGGCTCCTTCTCACCCTCAACAAGGAGGGAAAGCACTTCGTGGGGGCTTATGGAGGGCGACTTCTCCCCTCCGCTTTTGTCCCAGCCAGAAATTGACTACCTTCTCACACCCACCACACTCGCACACACACCCACTCACTTCAGAAGCAAAGCAGGTCCTGGCCCGGCGAGGCTTTGGATTACGGAGTCACCCCCGCATCTCCTCCAGGCAGGGCAGAGAAAGATCGCTGCCTGGAACCCAGGAGATGCCCTCCAGGTAGGGCGAGGAGAGAACTCAGCCGGGAGAACCCCTTGGAGACCTAGGAAGAGTGTGAGTGACTCTTGCGTCCCTGGGCAACAAGCCAGGGAAGCTGATTCCAAATTAAAGGCGCTAATTGTTGAAGCCAGCCCGGGACTCTGGGTCGTTTTGTCCCAATCGACGGACGCCGCCGGCCGTCCGGCTCGGAAGCCGCCTCTGCTCCGAAGTTGGAGCGCTCTTGCTCGACACCAACTCTCGCCACCCGCGATTCCATCCGAGCCAAGCGGGCTACCAACTTCTTGCAATCCAAAAGGACAAGGGCTTCGCAGAGAGACCCGGAGTTCCTCCCACCCGCCCACTCTCGCTTGAGCCGCGCCCGATCCTACGGCTCTCACCGGGACTTGACGGCTCCAGAAGTGATTCGGGGCACGGCCGTGGGTGCGTCTCCCTCCGAGACAGCCCGGCGCGGTTCGATCGATCCCTCCCCGCGGTGCCTTTACTTGGAAAGCCACCGACTCACCCCCGCAAGCGCTCGTCCAGGCTGCGATCCCCGCTCCACCGCCGCCGCCGCCCGAGGAGAGGAGACGGGATCGCTCCGATCGCTCCTCCAGACGGGGAGGGGAAGGAGACGGGGCTCCAAGCCTCAGTCCGCCCAGCCCTGCCGGGTTGACTTTACTCCGCCACGGAGTCCCCGTCCTCCTCCGCCCCGTGCGCTCTCCTCTCCGCCGGCGGCTTCCACCGCAGCCCCTTCCCGTCCCTTCTTCCTGCCACCGTCGGCGCGCCCCCGACAGGCTTCCCCTGCACACACGCGCGCGCACAAACCTCTCTCCACTCCCCACCCACCCACCCACCCACCCAAAAAAGAGAGGAGGAGGAGGGGATCGGACTCGGGAAGGCGGGAGATCCGCCCTCCCCTCTCGTGCGCAACGCCAGCCCTTCGCTCACCGCGTCCGGAGAGGCAATCGCGGCGGTGCCCGCTGCTGTTGCCGACGCTACTTCCCTGCAGATCGTCTCGCCGGTAGTCGCCTTGCTCTTTTCCCGGACTCTTCCCTCGGTCTCGAGTGTGTATGTGAATCCCTTCGGAGCTTGTTCTTCCTGTGGGCGGCGGCGGCGGCGGCGGCAACAATAGTGCGCCTTCTGCTCCTTCCCCGCGAAAGCCACGTGGATGGAGAGCAAGAGAGAGGGAGGGGGTGCAAGTCGCGCGCAATCCAGGCGAGGGGCGCAGCGCAGGCTTGGCTCGGAGGCACCGAGGCGGGATCGGGCGGAGGGAGGGGGTTACGTGGGGCCGGAAAGAGCGCCCTCCCTCCCGGCCCCGGCTAAGCAGAGCGGAAAGGTGCGGCGTCTGCAGACGATCGCCCCCGGGGAAGCCGCCCGGTGGCCCGCCTCTGGCCGCCCCTCCGCCAAAAATAGCGCTGGATCGCAGCGAGGCACAGATGGGACGGAGCAGGTTTATGACGTGGGCGGGAGCGGGAGGGACGCCCTCCCCCTGCACACATATCAACAAATGCACACATACACACAGAGAGAGAGAGAGAGAGCAGCGCCCGTTAATCTCTTAATTATCCCCCTTGCAAGCACAGCGGGAGAGGCGGCGGAGAAGCCGCGTGGAAAGTTATTTGTTTGTTTGTTTGTTTGTTTGTTTGTAACACTTCTATACCGCACCATCTTCCATAGGGAACTCTGGGCGGTTTACAAGATTAAAAGACATAAGGGGCGGGGGGAATCATCAATCAATAAATAAAGTTACTCGTGGCAGGCGGCACCCCTCCCTTCCCTCCTCCTTTCCAGAAAAGCAGCTGGATCCACCCCGCGATCCGCTCAGCGAGAGCAGCAGACCGCCCGGGGTGGTTCTCAAACTGACCCGGAGGAACTTTTAAGGCCGAAACTGGTCAGTTTCCACACGCCGACGCACCGCCGCTGGGCACCGAGGCTGCGGATCGTGCGTGTGTCCGGTGTCTCCGCCGATCCGCCAGATGTTCGGTCGGAAAAGGGTGTCGCTCGGTTCCCCCACCCCCTTGTCGTTTGGGATCCTCTCCGTGCTGCTGCAACCCAAGCGGCTGAATCGCACTTCGCACGAGGGCGAACGGGTGCCGTTTTGGAGTTGCCCGGGTGTAAAATCCCTGCCCTGGTAACGCACAGGGAGAGGTAGATTTTTTCTCTCCCAGCCCACTGGAAAGAAGCAAGGAAACAAGCCAAGATCCTCCTAGGGCAGTGTTGGCGAACCTACAGCACAGGTGCCAAAGCTGGCACTGGGATCCCTTTCTGTGGGCACCGGACATCTCCCCTTCACAACCACCTGTATCCAGGTTAAATAATTGCTGTATTGGCACTTTGCGAAAAAGTAGTGAGTTCTGAATTGCAGTTTGCCTTTACTAACCTAGAGGAAGCCAGACACAGAACCGTTACACAAACACACGCACGCACTCACTCACTCACACACACACACACACACACACACACACACACACACACACACACACACACACACACACCAAGGGAGGCGGTGCTTATGGATAACCAGCAATGCCACGATGCTAACACCGCTGGGAAGTTAAAACTGGTTTCAAGCCGTGGTTGTGCGCCCAGCTATCGGTCAAAGGGGCTGAGGAACCCCCGGGTGTGCAGGGAGGTGCGATTGTGCCTCGAACACCGAGTTACTGGGGAAGAGGAGGGTTGGAGTAAATGGGAGGAAGCAGAGGAGAAACTCGAAAAGGGCCGCGGGAGGTCGTATTTTGTAGGGGGCAGCTGCTGCAAGGGGCTAGCCCTTGTCTCCATTCAAGACACAAGAAATGAGAGCTGACTTTGACTGGGTGGATCGGTGGGTGAATAAGAACATAAGAAGAGCCCTGCTGGATCAGGCCAAAGGCCCATCTAGTCCAGCTTCCTGTATCTCACAGTGGCCCCCGACAAATGCCTCTGGGAGCCCACGAGACTAGATCTCTGTCTCCTGATACCACTCCCCTGCATCTGGCCCTTGAAGCACCCTGCTTTTAAGCCTGAAGATGACACATCTCCCTCATGGTTTGTAACCTGTGATGGACTTTTCCTCCAGGAATCTGTCCAATCTCCCTTTGAAGACATCCAGGCTAGATGCCATCACTGCATCGCAGGGAGTTCTAATATGATGCTACTCAGAGAGGTGTCTACTGACTTTATCATAATGAGATGGACCTTGGTCATCCCACCCCGCACTAAAACCCCAAGATCACCAGCTGTAAAATGATTTAAAGTAGTGATAGGGTGATTACCTGCAGCAGGAACGAGCCCTAGGTTGAGCTGCATATAGACACTCAAACCTGTGGCAAGAACTTTATTACTGACCTACCCTAGCACAAGTCAAAGGGCATAAATCGTCATGGCCAACTGCCATGAGTTGAAAAGTCAACTCATATTCATTGTTGCATGGCAAGCCACATAACTGTTGTGTGAGGAGGAAACCAGGGGCCAACTTCTTAACTAGCATCAACTCATTGCTTCGAGTTGCACCATTTGGCTTGCACTGGTGCACGTAAGCAACGGGATCCTGGCCTATATAGGCCATTGCTAGGCGTCAGTGAGATTCAGAGTCTAATTTACACTTAGCAGTGGAGAACATGCAGGTCTACAGCAAGTCATCCAGGGACGTCGTCAACAAGTTGCAGCCTAATTCTCCACGGTCAGTTGAGTTGTTCTTTAAAACCAATGCTCCTGAGGGTGACAAGCTCATGGAGTGTGTACAAGGTTATTCTTCGTCCTGAATAGCTCTGTGTTTTAGGTATCTTGTTGTGGATCCAGATGTTAGGAGTTCGATTCCCCACTGGGTCTCCTTATCATAACCTGGACTTGATGATCCACAGGATCCCTTCCAGTCTTACAGTTCTAAGATTATAGATCAGCCATGTCCAAACATCAGCCCTCCAGATGTTTTCGACCACAACTTCCCACAGTCCTTTGCCATTGGCAATCTAAGCTTAGAATTCTGGGAGTTGTGGTCTGAAACATCAGGAGGGCCAAAGTTTGGACATGCCTATTATAGATCCTCCAATTTGTTGCTACTGCTCTAGGGGCGCTTTTACACGACCTCTAAAATCTGCTGGCAACTGAAATTCGGACCAGAGATCGTGGGGGTTTGTTTTGCTTCCTGTGTTCCCACCCTTCTGCACTCTATTGCTCCTGTCTGCGGTGAGGGAGAAAAAAAGGGAGAGAAAAAATGCAGGCTCACCTCTCTGCCATCGGAACAGGGATTCCTGTCTGTTAAAGGGGCGGTGGGGACAACAAAACAAACAGAAGGCAAGGAGAGCCCAGCACCGACAGCTTTACAATCCGCATCAAGAAATTTTTACCTCTGGAGACCAGGTACTTGAAAAGTGCACTGGGGCGCACTTAGGTGGTCGTGGTTGTACTTAAATTTTTTAAAACTCTGCAGCTGATGGGAAAACAATTTTAAGCTCCGCATCTGGGAGCCCTTTGCATCGGATTTTAGGGGTCGTGTAAAAGCAGCCTAGGACCATTACTCCAGTGTCTGTTGCCTGGGGCTCTTCCCTCATTCTGCCTCATGAGAGGGCCAGCCCTGACTTGACTACCTGCATTGTCTCTGTAAGAGTCTTCTTGGAAGGTATAGGGGCAGGAGATTCCTGGAAGTAAATGAGCATTCCAACAGGATGGATCTCCCAGGAGGCATCATGGATAACTCCTCTGAGAAGGTTCTCCCATTTTAGCAACCTCCAGCTAACCATTCTTCCTCCTCTGGGTCCCAAAACTTCCAGCTTCGAGGAATGACTTGCACACTTGCCTCATATTTCACCCTTTAGATGGAAGGCTACGCCGGAATGAAGGGAGCAGGGCCAGCCCTACCGTTAGCCAAAGTAAGGCAGACATCTCAGGGAACAGATGCTGTAGAGCAGCCTTGGCATGCAAGTTTTGGATGGAAAAGACGGTATGGACAGGCACCCTGTTTTAGACGGCTAAACGAGGTCGCATTGGGGAGTGTGATGAGAAAACTTACCCCATTGCAATCAGAGCCACCACCCATCTCCTTTTCCTTTGCCTTAGGCAGCAAAAGTTCTTGGGCTACCCATAAACACACACCACATTTTACAGTGCGACATTGCTCAAGTATCTAGTGTAGGTTTTTCTTCTTCTTCCTTGACTACAGTTTCTCTCCAGGGTTTCCAACAGGAGTCTAAGACCATTCCATGAGGTCTGATGGATGAGTGTCTCATTCCAAATCGCAAAGAGGCTGATGGGTATCTCATGCCATTGCAATCCCATTGAGTGTAGTGGCATCCCCTATCCAGGTTTTTCCTGATGAATGTTGACCCACCTTTCCTAACTGGATGCTATCTATGTGTCTTGGGGCCTTTTCACAGGACCCCTAAGATCCGCTGGCCACTTAAATTCGGACCAGAGATCTTGGGGGTTCGTTGCTCTTCCTGCGTCCCCACCCCTCCGCACTTCCTTGCTCCTGTCTGCGTGAGGGGAGGGAGAAAAAAGGGACAAAAGAATGCAGGCTCACCTCCGTTTGCCAGTCCAAGCCGCCCCGAGCTGCATTCCTTCTCTTAAAGGGGCGGGAGGCAAACAACAACAACAAAGAAGCGAGGAGAGCCCGCACTCACCAGATTACATCCGGATTTGGTGATTTTCACCCTCCAAGAGCAGGTACATGAAAAGTGTGCTGGGACGCGCTTAGGTGGGCGTGGTCGCACTTAATTTCCTGCAAACTCCGGAGCTGGTGGGGAAACAATTTTAAGCTCCGGAGCTGGGAGCCATTTGCGGTGGAGTTTAGGGGTCGTGTACAAAGGCCCTAAGACAACAACTCCCATGATACCCTGTCATTGGCCTGATCAGCTGGGGCCAATGGGAGTGGAACACATCTAGAAGGCACCACTTTGGGAGAAGTCTCCCCCAGTTACTGACTGTGTATATACTGGAAGGAAGGGTTAAGTCAAGCATAGCTGCATGGAAGTAGAGCAGAGGACAACCTCTACATACACTGCAGTCTAAGCCAACTACCTGTAGACTAGGGATGGGCATGAAACAAAAATATTATGTTCCCTTTCCTTTCCTTTCCTCTCCCCCCCATTTTTTTTGTTTTGTTTCATACGATTTTTTTTCAAAAAAAATGTACAAAATGGACCATTAACAAAGTGGTTCATGGGGGGTGCTTTGTAAAAAACTTATATTTCCTCCCCCAAGCCCCGCCTGCCAGCGACTTGTGGGAGATAAACTTCTTTTTTAAAAAGCCTAGAGCTTTTTTAAAAAAACTTTTTTCCTTCCCCCAAGCGGCTTAGGATGGAACAAAATTGTTCATTTCAACAACAACAAATGCACCATTTTGTTTGTCTCTAACAACATGCTGCTTCGTGTTGTGTCGTTTCGTTTCATTTCATTTCATCACGTAATGACACGATGAAACAGCATTCCGTTTTTCGTTTTTGTGCCCATCC
This sequence comes from Phrynocephalus guinanensis, assembly GCA_037367245.1. Lineage (NCBI taxonomy): Eukaryota > Metazoa > Chordata > Lepidosauria > Squamata > Agamidae > Phrynocephalus > Phrynocephalus guinanensis. The sequence continues at coordinate 11,830,188 of CM074739.1, read as the reverse complement.
CTATGATAGACATTTCCCTTCACTAATGGATGGTGACGTTTAGTTTTGACCCCAAGTGTGAAAAGAAAAACAGCACAAAAGTAGAGATTGGAGCTGAGTTGGGGGAAGAGGCACTCATCACAAATCCAGTCCTCTCCATTCGTCTAAGCTTCAAAATGGTGTCCTCCGCGTCGGTCCCTCCATCGGAATTTGGCAGGAGACCTGGTTCTCCACATCAGCAACTCTGCTCTCACTGCTACTATGCAAAAATGCCGAGAATGGACAAATGTGTGTGTGCCACTGGGGACGTGAACACTCTGAGTATCACAGAGATGACAGGTCACCTCACTATGTTCTGGTTTAAACTTGTATTTTATAAGGGTGGTTCCCTAAGATGATTTCCTGTGCTCTTTTGCCTAAGAAGCTTTTAACCTCATGCTTGTTTGTTAGAAGATTTTCAGTCATATTTTTTAAAAGGCTACTTCAGAGCCCCGTGGCACAGTGATTAAATGCCTGCACTGCAGGCAAAACTGTGCTCACGACTTGGGGTTCAATCCCAGGTAGCAGGCTCATGGTTGACTCAGCCTTCCATCCTTCTGAGGTCAGTAAAATGAGTACCCGGCTTGCTGGAGGGGGGGTAATGTGTAGCCTGCATTACTATAATTAAAAATAGTAAACTGCCAAGAGACTACTTGAAGTGGTATGGGGCGATATATAAGCAGAACACTTTCATTTGATTTGATGCCTTGTAACCGGGCATCAGGGAAAGCTAGGCAGCCATGTTTGTTAAAGAGAGCCTCCACATTGAGGAGTAGTTTATCTCTCACCATCTAAGGAGTTACCTGCCACGGGCAAATGGCAGGTGGTGACCACTGATAACATTGTGCCCTGCTTGCAAACGGTTGAAAACAATTGGATCAGATGGGCTTTAATCTCTTCTGTTCCAGGGATTAAACTGATGTGAGCAATCTCCAGACGTCTGGGGGGAGCCCATGCCTGCCCCCCAAGGACTAAACCTGTGAGCCTCAAAACCCAATTCTCTTTATTACAAATGTGTGTGTGTGTGTGTGTGTGTGTGTGTGTGTGTGTGTGTGTGTGTGTGAGAGAGAGAGAGAGAGAGAGAGAGAGAGAGAGAGAGAGAGAAGACCCCCTTTTGGTCTAAAATTGAAAAACAAAATACAGTACAAAATAAAATGTTGGCTTAATTTAATTTAATTTAATTTAATTTAATTTAATTTAATTTTGGTCTAAAATTTTAAAAAAGTACAAAATAAAATGTTGGCTTTCAAAACATAAAAAATGCCCCTCATACTTCCTAAAAAGGCATCAAGGAATATTTTCAGCCAAACCCTCCTCCCCACTCAAGCAAAACCCTACCAAATGTACAAATATAAGAGGTGTCAATGGTACTGGGATGTGTACATTGCACATTGTGGATCAGATGGACCTTGATCAGCTCTATTGGGCTGTTCATTTCGCACCAGGAACTCCCCATCCCCCTGCCCCGCCCCCAAGCAGTCGGTTCCAAAAGCAGAATTATCGGGCTTTTGTTTCCCTCAGATGCCACAGCACTCATGACTGCCGGTGCCTTTGCAATATAAGCTTATCTATAAATGTATTAATTCCACTGAGTGGAAACCAAGCAGGCTTCTACAGCAGGCAGCACAACTGGTGGTAATCCTGCACTGGATTTATGGAGAGTAACACTGGCAAACTGAAACGACATGGCTGAACTTGAGTGAGCCTTTGGTTCTGTCCTCAACTTCTGACGCGCGTCACCTCCAAAAGGGCACTTAAAAACCACTTGTCTCATCCAGTTGCACCCCAGGGCGAAACCATAACAAGAACCTTATTCATAATAATCATGGCCACCTCATGCCAGAGTTATTTGAAATAGGAGGTAGCCTACAAACACTTGTAGCTCCTTTGAGTAGTCTTTAAAATTCCACAGGGCTCTGTCAATTCCTCAGAACTCAATCCAAACAGAGTGCCAGAAATCGGCTCCTAAATAGTTTTGTTTTTTTTAAGTGACAACAAAAGACGGTTCTATGCCATTTCTTTCTCCTGTTGGCTTCAAGGTTCCTGCTTGAGGACTCTTGTTTACATTCTTATGGAAACTCCTTAGCACCTGGTATATTACTGCAAAATATTACTGCCAGAGCCGATAAAGTGATGTAGTGGAAGGAGCAATTTAAATCAGAGCTTGGGGTACGGCTTTGTTCAGCTGCTGCTCTTGGGATCTTTTAGCAGCTGAGGGATTCAGGGAGATGTTGTAGAAGAAGACGAAGAAGAAGAAAAAACTTTTGCATATTCTATTCTAAAGCACCAGATGGAAAGGGTAGGAAATCTGAGAAAAGCTGGCTGAATCAGGCGGTCAAATTGTCGGCTCTTGTGCCTATTTGCATTAAAACATTGGTGCTTTATTACACTGAATTGTGCTGCATTTGCTGTACTAGGGTATTTTCTCAGATAATAATAATAATAATAATAATAATAATAATAATAATAATAATAATAATAATAATAATAATAATAATAATAATAATAATGAAACTTTGTCACACCACATCTGTGAATGTCCAAGGACTGCACAAATAGATTACAAAATTTGACATGATAGAATGGCAACATTAGTGCACTGGGCATTATGCAAAAAAAAATATAACTTCCCAGCTTCCAAAAACCCATGGAAACATCAGTCATAGAAGGTGTTAGAAAACAAAAAAAAAAAGTCAAAATCTTGTGGGATTTCCAGATCCAAACCGACAGACACCTTGAATCTAACACACCAGACACAGCAGTAATAGAATGAAGAAATGTCTGGATCATTGACATTGCAATTCCAGGGGATGCCAGAGTTGAAGCTCAAGAACTGGAAAAACTAACAAAATACAGTGGACCCTTGAATAACAAATCTGTACAACATAAAAAATTCCGGAGATAGGAGAAATTTGCTTAACAGAATCGCCTATGGGGCGTACAACATAAAAATAGTTGCGATTAGGGATTACAACATTTTCAATGCATTCCTATGGGAAATTTGTATAAAGGAAAATTTGCTTAACATAATTTCATTTGGAATAAATTAATTCCTTTATACAAGGTACCAATGTACAGAGACCCGGTAATCAAAACATCTCACTTGTGAATGAATCACTTCAGTGGTTCCTGTAGTCATTAGGACTTTGGGAACAATGTCAAGAAATTTCACACAGTATTATATGCAGTTATAAATGGCATTATCAGGAACAGCATACATACTGAGCCAATATTTCCCAAAAATACTTAGGGATTTTTGGTTAAAACTTGTATCTGTTATATAATGCCAGTGAATGTTTTTATAATTTTGATTGACTGCGCCTGGCATTGATGATGATGATGATGATGATGATGATGATGATGATCTGAGAACAGTCCTAGAATAGCAAATGCAGTAAGATTCAGTGTTAATTTATTTTTATTTATTTACTTTAAGTATTTTTACCCCACCTTGAGGGGATTACTCAAAAGTGGTTCCCCATTCCTTTCTTCACGGGGTGCCCTGGGACTGTGCAGCTTGCCCAAGACCACCCAGGCTGGCTCAGTTCACATAGTAGGCAAGTGAACTCCCAACTAGAGATGGGCACAAAACGAACAATTTTTCGTTTCCGTTTCCATTTTTTCGTTTCATTACACAACAAAACGACAAACGAATTTTGTCTCTAGAATGAAACGAAACGAACAGAAACACCGGAAATTTTGTTGTGCGTTTCGTTTTTGTTACTGCAATACAAGTGATCTGCTTTAAATGCTAAAAAAATCACAAAAATTGAAATAAATGGTAACGAAATGGTAATGAAATGAACGAAAATGAAAACGATTTTTTTGCAAAAATTCATGAAAAACGGAAACGAATCCAAACGGACCCCCTAAACAACAAACGTCAAACGAAACACCATTTTTTTATTCGTGCCCATCTCTACTCCCAACCACTGAGCTTCTCAACCAGTGTTCTCAAGAAAAGCCTCCTTGCCTTTGTATAAAACTTTCCCTTCCTTATTTTGCAGTGGTTGTCCTTCTCCCTCAGGACACCTCCTTTTTCTTTCCTTTCCCCCAGCCACCTGTTCCGAATTTAAAAAGTTAATTTTAAAACAGCAAGAGAAAGGCAACAAGCCCAACGTCGCTCCCCACAAGACCTCATCTGTTAACATGTTTAGCTCTGGGTTTTATCTGAAGGCACCGGAGACCAGCGCTGCCCAAAATAGCACCCCTTGCTTCCCCTGCATGGAGAGTAGAGAGGCGACAGCGAAAATGTGCAGGTATTTGCTGAATTTGGAGGTAAAGGCAGAGAGAGGGAGGGTCAACAGGAAGCCAGGCTGGGCACCATCTTTTCTGCCCTTCCATCCAGAGACCTCCAACCCAACTTGGGTTGAAGCTATCTTCAAGACCATATCCCCTGTTGTTCCATACCCACAACACCCACAGTTACATTTGGAGGATACACGGAAGAGGGTCTTCTCTATTACTGCTCCCAGACTTTGGGACTCCCTGCCACAGGAAGCCCGGCTGGCACCACCAGCTCTGGACCTCCATCCAGAGACCTCACGTGACTAAAGGACATGACTGGGCATTTCCACAGTGGATGGGGAAATTCCGTTTGTTTCACTGTTGTATAGATAATAAAAGACTGTATTATGGCAGATTAACCAACTTGTTTATTATTTATGGGTTGCCCAGGGGCTTTTCAGAGTGTCAGCAGATGTAAAAATCTTTGTCATGTTTTAACAGAGGTGGCATCTCTGCTCCCACTTGTTCAATTCACAGCTGATTTGAAACACCCGAGGGAGGATGTTTTATTCCCCAATAGACCCACCCAATCCATCCCTCTTGGTTCCCTCCACTTTTCCCAGCTTCTTTCCAAGCCTCTTCCTGGGCCGGGCTAGAAAATACAGGGAAGCTGCTGCCAGACTGTGAATGGCAATGATGGACTAAATGGATGGCCTTGTACTGAGTATGGGAGAGGGACTGATGGGCTCTGAGCTATCCGTGGTGGATCAGGAAAGAGATCTTGGTGTGCTGGTGGACAGCTCAGTGAAGGTGTCTACTCAGTGTGTGGCAGCGGTGAAGAAAGCCAACCTCATGCTAGGGATGATCAAAAAGGGGGAAAGAAAACAGCCAACATTATAATGCCATTGAACAAGACGATAGTAAGGCCACACCTGGAGTATTGTGTACAATTCTGGTCACCGCATCTCAAAAAAGACATAGTGGAACTGGAAAAGGTGCAGAAGAGAGCAACTAAAATGATTACTGGGCTGGGGCACCACCCTTATGAGGAAAGGCTAAAACATTTGGGGCTCTTTAGTCTGGAAGAAAAGGCGCCTGAGGGGGGGATATGATTGAGACGTACAAAATAATGCAGGGCATGTGTCAAGTGAATAGAGGGAAGCTCTTCTCCCTCTCACAAAATAGGGGACATCCTCTCAAGCTGAGGGTTGGGACAGTGAGAACAGACAAAAGAAAATATATTTTTACCCAGTGTGTTGTTAGTCTGTGGGACTCCCTGCCACAGGATGTGGTAATGGCATTTGGCTTGGATGCCTTCAAAAGGGGATTGGACAGATTCCTGGAGGAACAGTCCATCACAGGTTACAAACTATGGTGGAGATCTGTAGACTCCAGGCTTAAATCCAGGGTACTTCAAGGGCCAGATGCAGGAGAGTGGTATCAGGAGACAGATATCTAGTCTTGTGGGCTCCCAGATGCATTTGGTGGGGCCACTGTCAGATACAGGAAGCTGGACTAAATGGGCCTTTGGCCTGATCCAGCATGGCTCTTCTTATGTTTTGTTCCTATGGCTGCCAGGTCACCGTGAGATTTCAGAGCCCAAAACTTAAGAGTAAGGAGTGGGGACCATGTGGTATCATCCAGGCTAGGTCCTTGGGGTTACACAGGAGACAGATCCAGGTGTAGCCCTTGTTAAATAATGAGGAAGCATTATTCAGATTTCCTCTCAAGAAATACAGTGTGTGAAAAAACACTTACAAACACCATCTTGCTGAGCTATCCGGCCCTGGCAACCCTTAGGAATGGTAGGTGGAGGAGCACTCCAGCATTCAGGTCACTCCACTCAATACAACCATCCTCTTTTCTTCTTCATTGATGGTTGTCCTGCCATTTGCCCAACAGTCAGAAGAACTGGGGAAACAGAGCCGTCCGTTCAGCCACTGGCTGCCTTAAAGCTAGTCAATCCCGACTACATCTTGTTTCTTCTATCCTCTCCTGGCTATTCCACCCAATCCATAAGGAATTCTGGGTAAATGTGGGGCTGTCTTTAGAAACATCAGCAGGTCTAAAATGCGGCACTGACAGCAGCCAAACTGCTAACTGGGGTGGGTCATAGGGATCATATTACCCTCCTGGTACAACCGCTGCACTGGTTGCTGAGCAGTTTCCAGGCACAATTCGAAGTGTTGTTTTTAACCTATAAAGCCATAACAGCTTGGGTTCAAGCGATCTTCAAGACCCTATCTCCTTATTCAGGATTTTAAGACCATCAGGAGAGTCTGTTGTCCCATTCCCACAACACTCACAGGTGCATTTGGAGGGTACACGGGAGAGGGTCTTCTCTGTTACTGCTCCCAGACTTTGGAACTCCCTGCCACAGGAAGCCAGGCTGGCACCATCTTTTCTGCCCTTCCACACACAGATCTTTCTCTCCTTTGTGAATGATCGTCCAGGAGAGGTTTTAAAATGGGATGATTTGAATGTTTATTGCTTCTAAATCTTTTAGTAATGCTTTTAACTAACATCCTAAATATTGACTCTTTTTGAATAGTTGAATCATTTACTGTTTTTAGCTTTTAATGCTTATGTTTTAATGAGATAAATTGCTTTGGGGGGGTCTTAAAGCTGAGAAAAGTAGGGCAAAAACAGTTTAAATCAAATAAAAAAGATAATGGGTCTATTTTGACCTTAAACAATCCTGAAAGGTAGCGCATGCTCAGAGAGAGAGGAGATCAACTAGTGCAGGCATGCCCAAACTTCGGCCCACCAGATGTTTTGGACCACAACACCCAGAATTCCAAGCCTGTATTTCCAATAGCAAAGGACTCTGGGAGTTGTGGTCCAAAACATCTGGAGGGCTGAAGTTTGGACAAGCCTGAACTAGTGGCACATTGGTAAATGTGGAAGTGCAGGGTCTTTTTGTAACAGTCCCCTTAACCACCCATCACCAAAGAAGCACAGTTAAGAAGCAGGACTTTTGTAAAGATACTATCTCTTAATTGTTCATTCAAGACCAAATCACCTTCAATTTTGCATTACCACAGAGATACCTTGAAACAGTGCGCTGTTTAGAGGAAAATGTACCTGTATTATGCTAATGGAAATAGAAATCCCTGTTGGAAGTAACTGATGGCATCACTTCAGCTACTTCAAAAGTCTGTGTAAGCAGGAGATAGTCAGGATTAGAGATGGGCACGAATAAAAAAAATGGTGTTTTGTTTTTTTGGTTTTTGTTGAGGGGTCCGTTTCGGTTTGTTTTCATTTTTCATTTTTCATTTTTGTTTATTCATTTCTTTTTCATTTTTACCCACTTTTTGCACGATTTTTAAAGCATTTCTGTGCGTGGGCGTCCCCCAACGCCCCAGACCAGAGGGAAAACACTAAAAAAAATGATGCTGGCAGAGACACAGTATAGACTAGGTACGCAGGGAGGCTGCAAAGGCAGTGGCGGGTGTTGCCCAGGGTGCAAGGCAGCCGCAGAGTGACTGCACTGCGGGGCAGGGGAGGGTACTCACCGAGAGGTACGCACGCACTCACACAGGGAGGCTGCAGGACTGTAGCTAGAGAGAAATCTCTTCTTTCTCTCCCCTAACAGCCAGGCTGCAGCCAGCAGGAACACAGAGACACACACCTGCCTGGCTGGCCTAAAGTGAAAATAACAAGTCGCAGAGACAGCAATCCCACCCTAACTCCCACCGGAGAATGCAAGGAGGACGGGGGCTACCAGAGCTTTTTATGCCCTCTGTGGCTGCCAGACCTGCCCAGTCTGCAATCTGGGCATGCTATTTTTTGAAGTTGTCCAAGAATTTACATGATCCCATCACATGGCTTGCCTCCATTTTGTGGCTGGCGACATCCATTTTGTCATCCTTAAAGGGAAAAGAAAAATACATTGTGATGGGAGAAGACAAAAACAAACATTTTAAGAACCCCAACCCCCCGGTAGGTATTATCAGACAGTATAAATAATTATTGCTGTGTTTTTATGGATGTCCAGGGCGTTTTTTTAACATTTAAAACAGCTCATTTCATTGCGTGTCGCCATTAATGAAAAATGAAACGTGTTGTTGTTCAGTCGTTCAGTCGTGTCCGACTCTTCATGACCCCATGGACCAGAGCTCGCCAGGCCTTCCTATCCTCCACTGCCTCCCGGAGTTTTGTCAAATTCATTTTGGTTGCATCGATGACACCGTCCAACCATCTCATTCTCTGTCGTCCTCTTTTCCTTTTGCCTTCGATTTTTCCCAGCATCAGGGCCTTTTCCAGGGAGTCCTCTCTTCTCATGAGGTGGCCAAAGTACTGGAGCCTCAGCTTCAAAATCTGTCCTTCCAGTGAGCATTCGGGGTTGATTTCTTTCAGAATGGATAGGTTTGATCTCCTTGCAGTCCAGGGGACTCTCAAGACTCTCCTCCAGCACTACAGCTCAAAAGCATCAATTCTGCGGCGATCAGCCTTCTTTATAGTCCAGCTCTCACTTCCATACATCACTACTGGAAAAACCATAGCTTTAACCATCCTGACCTTAGTTGGCAAAGTGATGTCTCTGCTCTTTAGGATGCTATCTAGGTTTGCCATTGCTTTCCTCCCAAGAAGCAGGCGTCTTTTTATTTCGTTGCTGCAGTCGCCATCTGCAGTGATCAAGGAGCCCAAGAAAATAAACTCTGTCATTCCCTCCATTTCTTCCCCTTCTATTTGCCAGGAGGTGATGGGACCAGTGGCCATGATCTTAGTTTTTTTGATGTTGAGCTTCAGCCCATTTTTTTCACTCTCCTCTTTCACCCTCATTAAGAGGTCCTTTAATTCTTCCTCACTCTCTGCTATTAGAGTAGTATCATCTGCGTATCTGAGGTTGTTGATATTTCTTCCGGCAATCTTAATTCCAGCTTGAGATTCATCCAGACCGGCCTTTCTCATGATGTACTCTGCATATAAGTTAAATAGGCAAGGTGACAGTATACAGCCTTGTCGTACTCCTTTCCCGATTCTAAACCAGTCAGTTGTTCCATATCCAGTTCTGACGGTTGCTGCTTGTCCCACATATAGATTTCTTAGGAGACAGATAAGGTGTTCAGACAGATAAGGTGTTCAGGCCTAATTTTCATGGTTCTGTTCGGTTCATTCCAATTTCATCACAATGTTCATTATTCGTTTTGTTATGTAATGAAATGAATAACGAATAACGGAAATGAAAAATGTTCATTTTGTGCCCATCTCTAGTCAGGATGCTTCATGATTTTGAAAGCGGTGCAGCTAGCAGGGTGTGGACAAAGCACATCCTAAGGAAGGAAGTCCTTATCAGCAGTGGCTCGTAATGTCTCAAGGAACTAGTTTCAGCTAGTTGACCATGCCTTTGCTAGACCCTACCAAGATGCCACGCCTGACTGAGTTAAGCTAACAAACCGATAAGCTAAGGCATAAAAGTTTGCCCTTTCTTTTGTTCAGGGTCGTTACTCGTCCTCTGAGCATGTATTGACTTATAATTATTCAACAAAATTGTGTTGCACCACACTAGTCTCCTTCGTGGTCTTCCACCAGGGATTGAAATCCTGAGAAATGGTTAACAACTTAACAATGGTGACAAATAGAGATGGCCACGAACCGAAAAAAATGGCAATTTGTTTCTGTATGGTTTGTTTTCCAGTCCAGTTTGGTTTGTTAATTAAGAAACGAATTTTTAGAAAAAAATCATTTCGGAATTCATTTTAGTTTGGGTTCGTTTTCTTTTGTTGTTGTTTTTGAATCCCACCAGTCGGGATTTATTATTATTATTATTATTATTATTATTATTATTATTATTATTATTATTATTATTATTATTATTATTATTATTATTATTAATCCTGCCGGCCCGCAGGCTGGCTTAGGTTATTTTTATTTTATTTTATTTTATCTTATTTTTATTTTTTACTGCCGGCCACGTGGCCCACCTACCAGCTGCAGCGCGGGCCGGTCAACTTTGTTTTTTTCCCTCCTGTCAGCCCGTGCGCCCCTCGGTGACCTATGGGCAGGTAATTTGCATTTTTTATTTTTATTTTTATTTTATTTTTACTGCCAACCACATGGCCCACCTACCAGCTGTAGGCCCATTGTCTTTCTTTTTTCCCCTCCTGCCGGCCCATAGGCTGGTTTGGCGGCCCGCAGCCCGATCATTTGTTGTTGTTGTTTTGTTGTTTTGTTGTTTGTTTTTTTCTCCTGCCGGCCTGTGGGCTGGTTCAGCGACCCTATCAAGCAATAATTAAGGGATTATGAAAGAAAAATACACATGTGTGTATAGCAGAGAAAAATATGAGCTTAGCAGCAGTAGCATGTAGATAAAGTATAGATAATTGTTATAAGTATTGTCAGAACTTAGAAACGGAGAGACAAAGAAACATGACTTAGAATAAAACTCTTATATTGAATATATACAGCAGATAAGCATAACACCAAGCAAATATCATATATACAAATCAACAGAGTGTGGAGTACTGTTTCTCACCATAAACAGTCCCAATTTAACATTATACAAGCCAGTTCTTATATACGCATTTAGACCTCATCAGACATGATTTTAACCAATCACATTCTGACACACCATGATGTCATTAACTATTCCACCTGTGCTAAATCACTTAACCTGCTAGTGATTTCTAATTCCTTGCACTTGTGGCTAACATCATGACACTGCATTTTTTACTGACTCCATTTTACAATTCTCTTTTCAATCTGTTAAATATACATTACATATATTTTGTCAATTCTACAGATCAGCGGCCCGTGGGTTGATTCCACTGACCCCTTGCAACCCCACCTGCAGGAAGGAAGGCGGGGACCAAGGGAGGGAGGGAGGAAGGAAGGTGGAAACCAAGAGAGGAAGGAAGGAAGGTGGGGAACAAGGAAGGGAGGGAGGGAGGTGGGGACCAAGGGAGGGAGGAAGGAAGGAAGAAAGGTGGAGACCAAAGGAAGCACAGGGAGCCATGGCCACAGGTCGCTCCTTGGAAGAGACGATCTGTGCGAACTTGCGCTGCCCCAAGCTCCCCAGTGGTGGCAATGGCTCACCCGCCAGCCCACCCCAAAGCTCCTTGGCAGTGGCAGAGGCCTGCTGGCCTGCCCACCCCCACACATTCCCCTGTGGTGCCTGTGGCGACAGACCGCCCAGCCGCCCAAGCTTCCCAGGGGTGCCGGTGGCGTGGCCTGCCCGATCACTGCCCCGTGCATGCGCCCAACCTCACAATGTTCCGGCTATGCTGAAGGTGGCAGCCCAACCGCGCGCTGCACTGTGCACGCGTGCCTAGCTTCACAAGGTTCCCGGTGATTCCAGTGGCGGTGGCCCGCCCGTACACCACCCCCACGTGGGCGCCCAGCCCCACAAGCTTCCCGGCTGTGCTGGTGGTAGTCGCCCGCCCCCTTGCCTGCCTGCCCAGCCCCACAAGCTTCTGCTCACCGGCTGGCCGGCCCGCCCAGCCCCTCAGGCTTACTGGCGGGTGTCAGTGTTGGTGGAAGATTTTTTTTTAAAAAAAACATGGGGCGAAGGAGGTGGAGGGAGGGGTGGGCCAGCCAGCCACGGGCCACTCAGAATGCCCCCCCCCCACGGCCAGAGTTTGGGCAGGCCTGGTATAAATAGAGAATGGGAGGATGCACCATAAATGACGAATGGGAAAATGTTGTCTTCTCTTACTATGCATACCACCTGGAGTAATGTTTTTCACTAATCTGGCAGCATAGAAACCCATCCATCCATCCACCAACCTAACCAACCAACCAACTAACCGACTAACCAGCATAAGAACTGGTCAAGGCTCCAGGGTGGTGGGTTGACCACCTTTGCATTAACTGAACACAGGCTGGATTAGAGAGTGGCCTAGACCAAAAGTTAGATATGTTACCTTTCAGACTACAAATCTCAGAATCCCCTATCTAGCTAGGCCACTGGATACACTGGTGGAGACTCTGGAAGTTGTACATCGGGGGTGCCCAAACTTTTTGTAAGGAGGGCCAGATTTGGTGACTGAGAATGTGTTGGGGGCCGGTTGCTCCCCGACCCTGCCACCCCACTGCAAGCCCCACCCACTGACCCATAAGCCCCACCCCTGACCCCTTGCAACCCCACCCGCAGGAAGGAAGGTGGGGACCAAGGAATGGAGGGAGGGAGGGAGGGAGGGAGGGAGGCGGGGACCAAGGGAGGGAGGGAGGGAGGGAAGTGGGGACCAAGGGAGGGCCACTCAGAATGGCGTGACGGGATGGATTTGGCCCCTGGGCCAGACTTTGGGCAGGCCTGTTGTACATGAAGAAAGTGGTAATGCTGGCTTTCGAGGGGCTAGATCTCGTAATTTTGAAAAGAATAACTCTTCCAAGCTGTGGAAAGAAAGAAAATTGAACAACGCTGTCCCAGATCAATCCTATAGTGTTTTAAGGGAGCATTTCAAAGGCGATTCACCCACAATTCAATTCCTTCAAATAACTACCCAATCCCATTAATAATTACCAGTGTGGTGTATGGACAGCATGATGGAATAGAGCTCTGGGGAATAGGGTTCGGAGCCCCACTTGGTCACAGAAACTCACTGGGGAAAGTGAAGGTGGCAAAACCACTCCGATATCTCATTGATTTTGAAAGCCCCATTAGGGTCACAGTAAGTCAATTCTGACTTGATGTCATAGAACACACACTTACACAAGATCTTCTATTTCATTTGCACCAGCTCTAAAGGTAGTGGAATAATAAAACAAAACCACAGACAATTGTGTGCTTTCTCTCAGAAAAAGAAAAATCCCCCAAGGGTTGCAGGTAGGGTAGAAGAACGCACAGAAATATACACTGTGTGACAGAGCACCATCTGACTTCCTACGTACTCTGCAGGGACTAGCATGAAACCCCACAGTTCACTGGGCTGAAATGTTCCAAAATAAAGACACTTGCTCTACATTGGTGACCTGGATTCTTGTGTGCCGGTGACAGTCTTCAGAGAAACCGGGACCTGCAGGAAGCAAGCCTGTCACCCAAAGAAAGAGCAGCTTGATCGTTGAACAGGTCTCAGAATATGCCAACGTGAGGTCCATACAGTCATAGACCACTGGGAGGAATCACACTTTCTATGCTTCGTGCATAATATTACCTTGAAGGAAATGCATCAAGCATTAAAAAAAATCAGTTTTGTCTTTTAATAAAATCGCCATTCCTCCTCTCTCTCTCTCTCTCTCTCTCTCTCTCTCTCTCTCTCTCTCTCTCTGTGTGTGTGTGTGTGTGTGTGTGTGTGTGTGTGTGTGTGTGTTTGGTGAGGACACAAGACAGGCCTTCTCAGTGGAAAAGGAAAAGGAAAAGGACAGAAAGAAAAAACAACTACACATACGTACTTATGTGACTTTGTGCTCCCTTCACCCTTGGGACTATTCCTCTATTCACATGTCAGTGTATGATATTATTTACTTTCTGATGAATACCCATTCTCTCCAAAAATACACTCAGTCATCAACGGGAGTGGAACCTTTCCTTCTCCCAAATACATACAGCAAGAATGGCTTCCATATGCCTTTAAAATAATTAGTGCATGATAGTCCTTTTCTTATTTTTATCCCACAGATTAATTTATCTTTGATAGCCATATTCCACATTTTTTAATATCAACCTTCCATATTAAATTGACTGTTATATCTTGAATTATTTGCAATAACCAACCTTGCTACCATCACCATAATGACTATTGACTCTCTTCCTTTGCAACTTAATTGATTATTACTAATTATATTCAAGGGGGCTATCTTTGAAGACATTTGCTCATAATGTTGGTGAAGATTCTCAGTCATCCAGGTGAGGTTATCTGTTAGTTGAATTATGGCAGCTGGATTTGCTCATAATGTTATTTATTAGGAGGCCTCATGGCTTAATGGTTAAAATGCTGTCCTGCCACTGTAACTTGGCTCACAAGTTGAGGTTCAATTCCAGCTCGGCAGCTCAAGGTTTACTCAGCCTTCCATCCTTTCACGGTTGGTAAAATGAGGACCCACCTTGCTGAGGGGTTGGGGGAGGCAATGTGTAGCCTGCATTATTACTACCAAACCTCTCAGGAGTGCTTTAAGCTCTATGGGGCGATATATAAGCAGCAAGCTTTTTTCTTTATATCTTGAAAAACATGTAACCACTCTTTTTCCATCTTTTTAGAAAACCACCACATATATGAGGTCCCTTTTTCCTTGTTTTACATCCCCACCATGAGGATGGTACTGTTTCATTTAGCAAAATTCATTTTCACAGATGTTACGTATCGTCGCTGCACAATTTTACAGTGATTTTCTTCAAGCCTTATTGATAGATCTTCTTATTCTTCTTCATATCTTCTTATTTTCTTCTTATTCCACATTCTAGTCCAGTCTTCCACCATAATTTCCTGAGTGAAGCCTCCTTGCCATATGTTCTTTAAAGCTATTGTTTTGTTATCTCCCTGTGTCAACATCTCATATATTACATATCTAGTGTCCCTTCAACTCTCACAGGCTTACAGTTTATCTCTCTTTTTCTGTTGTTTCCTCATATTTGGTCAGTGGACTTCCCTAGTTTACATTTTCTTTCTGAAAAACTTACAACCTCATGCCTTCTGGAATTTCTTTGTCTCTCTCCACCCCCCCCACACCTTTCAAGGAAACCTCCCCGCCAGTTTTGGGACTGAATAATCTGGCAGAGTGTTCTTGACACTGGCGGCGTCCCCTCACAGTCAGCTATGAGAAATCTAATAATAAATTAAAATCTTTTGCCTCTGCTCTCCCTTGAACGGTGCCTTTATGTTTTTTTAAGAAACATACTAAGAGCCCAATGCAAAAAGATAGTTCTTGCAAAGCTTACTCCAATGCAGAAAATGCTGAAAATGGTCCTTAATGCCTCCACGTTCATTAATCATCTAATTTTGCCGCCATTCCTGTAACAGGAAGACTGTTGCTGAGAAATCCAATATTTTACGAGCCCCCTCGGAGGCTGCCATTAAAAATGCATCATTTAAGGCTGTTCTATATGTGGAATTTGTAAGCATGTGCTGAAGCTTGTGCAACGCATTCTTTTCAGACTGGTGTCTTGTAGGATGTTACCAGCGGGAGCTACTGAGAATCTGGAGCGCCCTTTGTTTACTATCATAAGGGACATTCTGGGAACTCAATGTTTTTTATTATGAAATACAACAACACCCTGCTGTGTGCCAATATTTGTGTATGGGGCAGCCATCTTAGAACATTTTATAGTTATGGAGCCAACACTCTGTCCAGAGCTGAGTGAATGTATCTCAGGGGGCACAGCATTTACAAATACAGTGGACCTTCGTATAACGAGCTGTTTGTTAACCAGAAAATCTGCTTAAAGGAAGAAAAATTACAGAGATAGGGGGGAAATCGCTTAACAGAATTTCCTATGGGGTGAATTTGTACAACGAAAAACGGTTGCGATTAGGGATTAATCCGTTTCCAATGCATTCCTATAGGAAATTTGTACAAAGGAAAATTTGCTTAACAGAATTTCATTTGGAACGAATTAATCCCTTTATGGAAGGTACTACTGTATATTCAGATTTTCTCAGCTTCTTCCGACACAAATCCAGGCCAAGGAAAAAGATTTGTTAGAACTGATCTAAGCGCCACCCAAGTATGCAGATTGCGGAGTTCTCCAGAAACTTTTGACAGGTTAGGCAGTATAAAGAGAGGTGGACAGGGGAAGAACAGGAATCAAAAGGCACCTGTTTTGCGAAATTGAAATGCAAAGAACGCTTCTAAAATGGAAAGCCTGTAACCACAACATTATAAACAATCATGTGCCATCAAGTCAATTCTGACATATGGCATTCCTTGTTGGGGTTTTCTAGGTGGAGAACAAACAGAAGTGGTTTTCCATTTCATGCTTCTGGTGGCACCCTGGAACTATACAGCTTACCCAAGGCAACACAGGCTGGCTCTTCTCCCTGGAGGTACAGTGAGGAATTGAACTCCCAAACTCTGGCTATGCAGCCCAATGCCTAAACCCCTGAGCTATCATTCAGCTAATCTAACTAGAACCTTTAAAAGCTATTTTCTTGGAATCTTAGAGCTACGACTTCAAATATTGATTTATTTTTAAAATTGCATTCTGAGCTTACAACCGTATCTCATTAGAGCCAGCACTCCTGGTATAGAACAGGAGTTTCTCCAACACGGCCTCTCATCTAATTTATTCTAAATTAGAATAGAAACAAAAAATTAAATGCTGTTTCGTTGTTTCATCATTTCGTTACATAACAAAATGAAATGAAATGAAACAAAATGAGGAAGCAGCATTTCATTATAGATGAAACAAAACACCCATTTTCCATTGAAATGAACTGTTTTGTTCCATCGTTTTCGGGTGCCTGCGGAGGGCAGTTTCGCGCTGCCCTCCCCACCATTTTCTAAGGCTCCTGCTGAGCTGTCAATGGCTGGAGCCCTTTAAACCTGGTCCCGAGTGCAGTGCTGTGATTTTCAAAACTGGTTGCATTTTCTCACACAGTGCCTGCAGAGCTGTGTGGCATGAGTTTACTGCCTTATAGCACAGAATGTTTATGTATATTCTCTTTTTGGCCCAATATAATCTGACATACATTTCCCCCTTGGAATTACAGACCAAATTTGTTAATCTTCATAAAACCTCTCCTGACTAATAGATATTTGATATAATACAGTTGAAAAAGACAAACAAGTCTTCTAGTAAATAGGAAACTCTAACATAAACAAACATTTATGAAAGCTAAAATATGTGCAAACATTCTTTATGAAGATGTAAAGCTGCTGAAAGAAAACAGAATGAGGTACAACCCTTGATAACACAGCATAGTTTCTTGGAATGCTTTGTTGCCAAATAATTCAAGAGCCTATGAAAGAGTAGTTAAGTATTTGAAGGATTTCTCACTTTTTAGATTAGTCAGCTTGAAAATCAGCTTTTGTGGAAGAATTATATGTTTCCAGAGGTTTCCTGGTTCTTCTTTTGTGGTCTCAATAAAGTTGGGGTGAAAGGTGGGCGAGCATGGTTTAAAAATAAGAAAAAAGGAAAATAGGTCCCACTTTATAGTTAGCACTTAAAGATGCTAGAACATGAAGAGGCATATGGCGTTCTGCTACTTAGCTTCAAAATGTAGAAAGCAGCTCCAAATTTTGCCCCACGTTTGGGTGTGATTAATTAATGTCTGAAAATGAAGTATGTTTTGCTGTCATCACTATTGGTTGGTTGGTTGGTTAGTTAGTTGGGTGGCTGGCTGGTTGGTTCCCAGGCCATTGGGGGGGTGTCTCCAAAACAGTGGTTAAAAAAAGATTTATCTGAAAAGCATTCAGCAGAGCAGCCATTGAGGCTAGTAAATAAGAATGAACCCAACTTACTGGGCATGATAGTTGTTGCCAAGCTGTGACAAAACAAAGGATAATGGCAGCCACCTCGTGGGAGGCTATACAAGGTCTGTGATTTCAACGTCTGTAGAAAACAACAAAAAAAGTCAAGATCTTGTGGGATTTCCAGATCCAAACCGACAGACACCTTGAATCTAACACACCAGACACAGCAGTAATAGAATGAAGAAATGTCTGGATCATTGACATTGCAATTCCAGGGGATGCCAGAGTTGAAGCTCAAGAACTGGAAAAACTAACAAAATGCAGTGGACAACTCAAATAACAAAGTTTGTAAAACATAAAATCTGTACAATATAAACAATTCCGGAGATAGGGGATATTTGCTTAACAGAATCGCCTATGGGGTGAATCCGTACAACATAAAAATGGTTCACAAAATCACAAGAACCTTTATTGGCATAAAATAATATAAAAACAGATGCAGCAAAATGTAGAATAGAGAGGTAGGCAATAAATAAATCGATAAAAAATGGTTAAAAGCTTGGGTTAATAGCAGGCCTTGGACCCAAACTAATTATTAATATATAAAACAGTGGCCAAGTATTCTTCCACTGAGACTGTCAATTCCGGAAGTTTGTCCTCAAGAAGACACTTTGTTATACTCTCTGGGGATCCAGAGAAATTAGAAATATAAGGGGTCAGGAACCGAAGGCGGGGCTTGTGGTGGGAGGGGCAGGAGAGAAGGATATGAGAGGTTGAGTCAGGTTCCAGTAAGCATAGTTTATAAAGTCTATTCTCAAATGAAGGTTGTGATATCTTCCTGAAAGAACAGCTGAGGGAAGGATGTTTAATCTAGTGAGCATGAAAGCACGGCACAGACAAGGATTAATGAGGTGTTTCATATAATTTGCTCCTACTCCTGGAATTGGCATCAAACCATAAAAGTGAGGAGAACACGTTGGATTGAGCCCTGATGAAATGGTTTGACAATTGACACTCTATATCCCAGATTCTTTGGCGCACAATTTTGAAGATTTGGGATTCCTCACAGTTGGTTAAGGAGTCTAGGTTGATTCCAATACGATGATGGTTGCAATTAGGGATTACTCTGTTTTCAATGCATTCCTATGGGAAATTTGTATAAAGGAAAATGCTTAACAGAATTTCATTTGGAACAAATTAATTCCTTTATACAAGGTACCACTGTACAGAGACCCGGTAATCAAAACATCTCACTTGTGAATGAATCACTTCAGTGGTTCCTGTAGTCATTAGGACTTTGGGAACAATGTCAAGAAATTCCACACAGTATTATATGCAGTTATAAATGGCATTATCAGGAACAGCATACATAATGAGCCAATATTTCCCAAAAATACTTAGGGATTTTTGGTTAAAACTTGTATCTGTTATATAATGCCAGTGAATGTTTTTTACAATTTTGATTGACTGTGCCTGGCATTGATGATGATGATGATGATGATGATGATGATGATGATGATGATGTGAGAGAACAATCCTAGAATAGCAAATGCAGTAAGATTCAGTGTTAATTTATTTTTATTGATTTATTTTAAAGTATTTTTACCCCACCTTTCTCCTTGGAAAAGGAGGGGATTACTCAAAAGTGGTTCCCCATTCCTTTCTTCCGGGGATGCCCTGGGACTGTCCAGCTTGCCCAAGACTACCCAGGCTGGCTCAGTTCACATAGTAGGCAAGTGAACTCCCAACCAGTGAGCTCCTCAACCAGTGTTCTCAAGAAAAGCCTCCTTGCCTTTGTATAAAACCTTCCCTTCCTTATTTTGCAGCGGTTGGCTTTCTCCCTCGGGACACCTCCTTTTTCTTTCCTTGTTTCCACTGTAGTAAGAAACAAAATGAAACAAAACAGGGGTGGGCACAAAATGAAACAAAATGAAACATCATTTTCCCTTTCGTGCCCATCCCTAGCAGCTACTAAACAATTGTAACAGTTCAGCACCCATCTGGTATGCTGGGGGAAAATCTGTAAAAATCTATCCATCTATGAATAGAAAAATAATAGAATAGGAAATGGCATGTGCTTCCTGTTTTGCTTTGGGAAGGAAGATGGAGTGACCAGCTGACTGAATACAAACTGTTTGTCTGATGGCACCCAAATCTCACCAGTGGGGAAAGACCACTAAGAGCTGTACTGTAGCTATCTCTCCATTGGGACACACCAACCTGCCTAATGCACATCCTAGCTTGGAGTATATTGTTGACTGTTGTACAGTTGTCCTCCACCATCTCTACATCCTGTCAGGTTCCTCTCAGAGGAATCTTCCAATGAAGATCAACCTGGCATGACAGAACCGATCAGGGAAGAAGAACTGGGCAGCCCCACAGACCCTGGGCCTTGAAGGAACCTGACCTGAGGAGAACAAGGTATGGCTGATATCTGCAGTTGACCACCAGAAATGGAGGTCCCTGTGAAAACCTGAGCCATGGCTGTGCATGGTAGAAGTGAAGACAGCAATGGGTCACACTGCATCGTAAGTCACTAGGAAAGATTGTGAGCATTCTCCTCAAGCTCTTGGTGGCTTCACTCCTTAGCTAAGCACACAGAACAGCAGAAGGAGGTTAGCTTCTCACAAGACAGTTGGACTTAAGCACATTTATGTGGTATCCCTCCACTCTTTGTATTGACAAAATCTAGAGACTTGGCTTTTATTCCATTGTGGGGTTTGTTTGTATGTTGTCGTAATGAAAGGGCCACAAGTGAAGCAAACAGACACTGGATAGCATGCCTGGGATCCAGAGGAATCTTCACTAACCATGACATAAGGCAACTGGGGCTTTGGCTTTACCCTGAATGGGCAGAAATCAGGGATGTTGACAAGACTTTGGGTCCAGGTGCTCAGTCCAAATCCAAGACTTTGGTCCAAGTATTGAGCCCTATGACCCAGGTCCAAATCTCTATTACAAACAAGCTCTTTCCCCCCCAGTAACAAGGTAGAGGTCCGTGTGTTTTGAGTCAGTTGAGAATGAGTCTATGGGGGGAAAAGTTGAGTCATCAATGCATTGGACAGCGAGTTCCGTGAGTCCCCATCCCTGGAGGAAAGGGTTGTCCTGATACCAAAGCCAAATTGAAGACTAACATCAAATGTTCGCTTTCTCCATCAATGCTCACTCTGAGCTTTGTTGCCCTTTCTGGGGGCCTGCGGGAGGGCCGCCCTTCCCAAAGGCTTCTGCCAACACCCTTGTTGTGGTTCAGTCGTTCAGTCATGTCTGACTCTTCGTGACCCCATGGACCAGAGCTCACCAGGCCTTCCTATCCTCCACTGCCTCCCGGAGTTTTGTCAAATTCATTTTGGTTGCATTGATGACACCATCCAACCATCTCATTCTCTGTCGTCCTCTTTTCCTTTTGCCTTCGATTTTTCCCAGCATCAGGGACTTTTCCAAGGAGTCCTCTCTTCTCATGAGGTGGCCAAAGTACTGGAGCTGGAGCCTCAGCTTCAAAATCTGTCCTTCCAGTGAACATTTGGGGTTGATTTCTTTCAGAATGGATAGGTTTGATCTCTTTGCAGTCCAGGGGACTCTCAAGACTCTCCTCCAGCACTACAGCTCAGAAGCATGAATTCTGCGGCGATCAGCCTTCTTTATAGTCCAGCTCTCACTTCCATACATCACTACTGGAAAAACCATAGCTTTGACTATCCTGACCTTAGTTGTCAAAGTGATGTCTCTGCTCTTTAGGATGCTATCTAGGTTTGCCATTGCTTTCCTCCCAAGAAGCAGGCGTCTTTTTATTTCGTTGCTGCAGTCGCCATCTGCAGTGATCAAGGAGCCTAAGAAAATAAACTCTGTCATTCCCTCCATTTCTTCCCCTTCTATTTACCAGGAGGTGATGGCACCAGTGGCCATGATCTTAGTTTTTTTGATGTTGAGCTTCAGCCCATTTTTTCACTCTCCTCTTTCACCCTCATTAAGAGGTTCTTTAATTCCTCCTCACTCTCTGCTATTAGAGTAGTATCATCTGCGTATCTGAGGTTGTTGATCTTTCTTCCGGCAATCTTAATTCCGGCTTGTGAGTCATCCAGACCTGCCTTTCTCATGATGTACTCTGCATATATGTTAAATAGGCAAGGTGACAGTATACAGCCTTGTCGTACTCCTTTCCCAATTCTAAACCAGTCAATTGTTCCATATCCAGTTCTGACGGTTGCTGCTTGTCCCACATATAGATAAGGTGGTCAGGCACTCCCATTCCTTTAAGGACTTGCCATAGTTTGTTGTGGTCTACACAGTCGAAGGCTTTGGCATAGTCAATGAAACAGAAGTAGATGTTTTTCTGGAACTCTCTGGCTTTCTCCATAATCCAGCACATGTTGGCGATTTGATCTCTAGTTCCTCTGCCAACACCCTGAGACCCTCCCAATCACATACTGGTGAGGTCTCGGATGGATTGGGGAACTCCGAAAGCTTCAGCTACCCAGTGCTGAAATTGACTGCTTTACCCTGTCCCCCTGAGTGAAAATGGGGGGGGGGTGTCTTTTGGCCATTAGAGATGTACAGAGCAGCCCAGGGGTGAGGAGTGGTGATCTATTCAGTGACCGAGTTCATAGAACAAGCAACCATGTCCTGAAGAGGGGAGGATCAAGGCGGCAGCCGGAGAAAAAGGGAAGAAGGTGGAGATCAAAGGAGGCCATATGAGAGAGAGCCCAAAAGGCAGACATCAAAATGAATATCAAGGTGAATATTTAACTCCAAGAGGACAAGGACAAAGGACTTTGCAGGGGAACAGCAAAGGATGGCAGCCCCCAGAAGGCGAGGTGGGGAAAAGCGGTGAAAGACTGAAGACGTCATCCTTTAAGAAGACTTTTTAAAAAAGAAGACCTGGATTGCAATGACAAGAAAGCAGCTGATGATACTTTCATGGTGAAAGTACAACTTGCTTGACCACCATCATTGTCAAAGGACTGATCCACAAATACTGGAGTAACAAATGCTCCTTCTTCATTAATTCTTGAATCACACAGACCTTGTCACTAGTTCAGTCTTTCAGCACATGGCATAGAAGGCAGCCAAGAAACACAAATGGACACAGATAGCTAGGTATTTGGTCCCTTTTCATCAAAGTTTACATCTAGATTCTGTTTCAATTACTCAATCATTATATTCTCCCTCTCTCTCTTTAATGGAACTGTTTTTATTTTTATTGACCGGAACTGTTTTTATGGAACTGTTTTTATTTTTATTGACCGATCTGTCTCCCACCTTGGAAAATTTAGACAACTTGGCCTTTATTTAGAGGGATTTTCCCTGCTTTTTTCTGTTTGTATGCTTTAGTGTTTTCTTATGCATTTTGTTGTGTGTGTGTGTGTGTGTGTGTGTGTGTGTGTGTGTGTGTGTGTGTGTGTGAGAGAGAGAGAGAGAGAGAGAGAGAGAGAGAGAGAGAGAGAGAGAAAGAGAGAGAGAGAGAGAGAGATGTGTGTGTGTGTAAATATAGACACACACTCACTTGTTAAAAGCATAAGAAAAAAGCAGCATACACACACACACAAAAACAAAAAAACACATACAAAGCAATATAACACAACCATTTATTTTAAAAACCCACTCATTGAGGGAAAACTTGCCTGATGAGAAATGTCTTTTGCCTGTTTGCAGCAAAGGACAGCAAAGATGGGCCCAGCCTGGCTTCCTGTGGGAGGGAGTTCCAGAGTGTAGGAGCAGTAGCAGAGAAGGCCCTCTCCCGTAACCCCAAAACGTGCAACTGTGAGAGTGGTGGGACCAACAGAAAGGCTGAAACACTTGGCTTGCATTGGAAAACTAAAGAACCCACAACGTTTTGGGGTTGGCACTAATATATATGAAATACAGTGACCCCCCCCGCCTATTGCTGGGGTTAGGGACCGACCCGACCCACAATAATTGAAAATCCATGATATGCAGATGCAGGTCGAGTCAGGCCTGGGGGGGCCTAGCTGGGGGCTCTTGTACTTACTGGAGGCCTCAGAAATGATTTCCGGCGATCCGGAAGTCACTTCTCGTTTACCGGAAGTCACTTCTGGATTGCAGGGAAGCCTTTTTGGGGCCTCCAGAAGGCCTGGGCGGCGGCGGGGGGGAGCGGGAGACCTTGCAATGGCCCTCCCACTCTGAACTGTCCCACTAGCTAGCATGCTGATCATTTGGGTGGTGGGTGGAGGGAGTGGGGGAAGCGACATAGCCCACCTCAGCAATAGAAGCAGCTGCGGAGGCTGGCTTGCTTGCAAAGCCTGGGGTAGGTGGGGGGGCTGCAATTGGTCCTGGGGGCCGAATTCAGGACCCTGGGGGGCCGCATCCGCCCCGGGGCCTTAGGTTGAGGACCCCTGCGCTGGACGCTGCTCTGGGCGCGCGGGGAAGAAAAAGGGAAAGGAGCAGCCGCTCCCTCCTTCCCTCTTACGGGTGGGGGGGGAGATCCCGATCTGCGCTTCCTTTTCGGCCCATGACAACCCAGTTGGAAAGGTTACCCCTGGCTGGGATTAATTGCAAACACTTTTTTTTGGCAAGAAAATTAACCCAACTTTATGTGCATACAGTGTGTATATCACCCTCCCAAGTGATGTGCGCTCGGCAGAGTCCCTGTTGGCCTTTCCTAGAGCTCTTAAAACCTTGCTCTTTCGAGAGGCCTTTGGTGACCAAGTTTAATTAAGTTTAATTCATTCTTTTTTTTCCCTGACACTTGCCATCACCGCCTACCTGCTGAGTAAGATGTTGGGCCATTGAGCCTTTTGCCTAAGCGCTAAGGGTGCTAGCACTGCTCTTTTTAACATGTTGTTTGATTGTCTATTGTATTCATTGTGTGTATGGAACTTATTGCTATTGAATTGTCTATTGTATTTGTATTGATGACCGCTGCTTGGTCCCTTGCTGGAAGCCGCCCAGAGTTCCCTCCGGGAAGATGGGCGGGATATAAATTCAACAAACAAACAAACAAACAAACTGGGAAGGCCCTCGCAGGCCCATTCGGGACATCACCAGGTTGGGAGTATGGGAGGCCTGAAACAGGCCTTTCCCCCCTTGACCCAGAGGGCCTTTTTTTCATACACTGTGGTCCCGTGATATAGTATATGTACTGCGAAAGGGCAGGGGACCACTGTATTGTTATACCCATATAGACCAAAGCAGTATACCTGCCAAAATTCAGACAGCTAGCTTGCCGGGAAGTTGAGGTGCTGCCATTGAGCACGTGCCCACCTCTCAGCATGTGCCCACCATCTATTGGGAGATGGGCACGTCTTCAGAGGCAGGGACTTGCAAGGACTCCAGTCCCTCCCTCTGAGCATGGCACCTGGGAACCTAGTGAGGAGGCGGCAGCATCAGCAGGAGCAGGTGGTCTAGGTAGGCCATCAGGGCAGCAGGATGGGGTATGGGGGGGCATAGTGGTTTGCCAAAGCAAGCAAAGAGCCATAGAGGGGTGGAGAAGATTGGTGCTTCATTTTGCTTCAGCAAAATGAGATCCCTGAAATGGGTAACAAACCAAACCACATTTCTTTCTTTCTTTCTTTCTTTCTTTCTTTCTTTCTTTCTTTCTTTCTTTCTTTCTTTCTTTCTTTCTTTCTTTCTTTCTTTCTTTCTTTCTTTCTTTCTTTCTTTCTTTCTTTCTTTCTTTCTTTCTTTCTTTCTTTCTTTCTTTCTTTCTTTCTTTCTTTCTTTCTTTCTTTCTTTCTTTTCTTTCTTTCTTTCTTTCTTTCTTTCTTTCTTTCTTTCTTTCTTTCTTTCTTTCTTTCTTTCTTTCTTTCTTTCTTTCTTTCTTTCTTTCTTTCTTTCTTTCTTTCTTTCTCATCCTGCCACTCTAGAACTCTCATTGCCAAAAAGGGAAGTTCCTTAGGTGATAAAAGCACCTGATCCTCATCTCATCAGCTTTCCTGGTCTCTCATCATGTGCAAATTAGCCTGCTTTGTCCTCTGTTTGGTCCTTGGGTGCGAACTGATTGCTAAGCCACTGTAAGAAAGTTGTATGGCTACAACACAAATGTATTTCCCCTTTCCCATTGGGGCTGTGGACTGGCTCGATACAAACACATCCTGAATTCCTAACCAAATCAGCCCGGACCAATTTGTGTGAAGTCTCGAATAAAGGAGACTAACCAGAGCAAAGTGAATTTACAAATCAATTTATGTCTGGAGCACAGTCAAATTGAACGGGCACAAATTGTTCCAACCTTTCTCTTTCATTCATTTTATAAAAGCAAATATAAAAATGTCTAGTCTGAGAATCACTGAAGCTAGCTGTCTGACTTTTAAGCAGGTATGCTTCCGTGCTTTGGTCTGTGGTATATCAATTTTGCATATATATTAGTGCCAGCTTCAAAAAGTTGTGGGTCTTTTTGGTTTTCCAATGCAAGCCAAGTCTCCTGATCTTTCTGTTGGTCTTATCACCCTCACAGGTGTATTTGTTGGGGAAACCATGGGAAAACCATAGAGGGCTTTCTCTGTCGTTGCTCCGAGACTCTGGAACTCCCTCCCACAGGAGGCCTGGCTGGGCCCATCTTTGCTGTCCTTCTGCAAACAGGTCCTGCCTTTTCTGTCCCTCTGCAAGCAAATGCATACCTTCCTCATCAGGCAAGTGTTATTTCAGTGACTGGCTCTCTGAGTGGGTTTTTTTTTTAAAAAAAAGATGGTAGTTGCTTACTGCTTTGAATGTGTTTTTGTTGTTGTTGCTTTTGTTTGGCATGTTTGAATGAGGAAATTGTTTGAGCTTTTTGTATTTATGTACTTCCTGTTTTTCGTTTTTTAAATTTTTTTAAAGTGACGTAGGCCACCCTTGTGTCATTTTTAACACAAATGAAGGCAGGTGGGTAGAAATGTTTTAAATAAATTATCATAAAATACATTGCAGGCTTGCAAAGTGAGTCAGATCTGCAAGCAAATCAAAATGGACAGGGCACAGATTTCTCTGGACTGAGATCTTGCAACTATAGCATTTTTTTTTCATCCTAGAAGGGCACACATCAAGGAGTTGGAGAGCTCTGTCCCCCTCTCTGTGTGAATTTCAGAACTTGAGAAAGTTACCTTTATCTAATTACTCCCCAACTCCGGCTGCCAAACTGGTTAGGGATATCTGAGAGTCATGGTCCGAAAAAGTAAAGTTTGAAGCTTATGGTGCTTGTTGCTTTATTGTTTGATTTTCAATAAGAGCAGGTGCAAATTCATCATGGGAAAGAAATGGGCATAGTGGAAAATCTTGTCCTTTTCTTTTTGCACTTTCCAGATAAAGTAAAGGATATCTTCAAGGTGCTTTGCTCCTTTGTAGAGATTAAACCTTTTTGTGTTCTGTATTTGTTAGCTTTTCTTGCACCTGTGATGCTAGCACTGGCAACCCAAGTACGCAACCGCTTTTTGTTTTGAATCGCCTTCTGCCCTTCCCTGGTCACGTGGTTGCTGAAGCGATTCAGCATTCCGCACTTGGGCATTTTCTCATGAACCGGTTTCCCCATCTGCACTTTGCTAAACCACTTCTTGTACTGATTTTGTCCGTCATTTCCCCTTCATCTGCTTCTAGTTTGGAAATTTTTTTTAGGGTAACGTCATGCTGTTGGTCTTCCATTCTAAGTAATGTAGCCAATTTTCTGCTTTTCTGACGGCAGGATAAGGCATACAGAGGGGGAAACCTGGAAAAAAAACGGTGCATGGTGTCTGCAGTTTCAGCCAAATCGCTTCAAAAAGCGGTCTAGAAATCAGTTTTAAAAAGCACCACCCCTGGTGGCCGTCGCAAGAAAACCCAACACAGCGGCTGAAAAGGGGTGTGGCCAAGGAGGCTCCGTGGAAAAAGTGACTGGAAATGCGGTAGGTGATTTTTAAGGCGATTTGTCTTTAAGCAAAAGGCAACTCAAAACCTAAGTGCAGTAGGGTTTCCAGCTCATGCAGACCCTAGTATTGCATGGCACCAAGCTCATCCACACACACTTTGTGTGGGCGAGTCATTTGATGATGATTCCTTCTGGACATTTTCTGTCCATCAGCCTCTGCCCCATCTGTGTCCTTGTGGGCAGATCATACAAGGAGTGAAGGGTGGAGAGGGTGCAGATGATCGGGGATGGCAATCTGTGTTTGAAACAAAGGCATCAGGCCTTTCCACAGGAAAGTGGAATTTGGAATAAGATTAATTGGTTACAAAAAAACAACAACAAATCTCCTCCTTGTTGAAGGAGAATGAAGTTAAAAATTGTGTTAAAAGAAATATTACCCCCTTCGAGGAATTAGTGAAAGGATACAGGAAAGATAGGACCAAAATAGTTTCAAAACTGTATAAGGTTTTATTAAATATGGGGAAATCACTAAAGGAAAGTTTAAAAGAATATTGGAAGCTTGATATCCAGGAACCAATCTTAGATGAAGATTGGGATAGAATTTTTCAACAACCGCCCTTTGTTACGACCTCTAGGATAATCCAGGAGCAGGGGTTGAAGCTGATACAAAAATGGTATTACACACCAGTAAGGTTGCATCATATTACAAAGTTAGGAAGTAAAAATTGCTGGAGGAAGTGTGGAGTAATGGGAACCTACAGTCATATGTGGTGGGATTGTCCTCTAGTTAATAATTTTTGGAGACAGATTGGTAAAGAAATATCGAAAATTGTGGGAAGGAAAGTGGAAATATCTAAATTAATGGATCTCATTAGCCTGGGTAGCACAGAGTTAAAAACAAAAGAGGAATGTAAATGGGTAAACCGGATGGTAATTGCAGCTAGACAGGTTATAGCGGGTAATTGGAAAAATGCAGAAGAGCTAGGGGTGAATCAATGGAGGAAGAAATTAAATAATATTATAATTTTAGAATACCTAACTATGAAGATACGCAGAATGAAAGGGTTTAAGGTCAATGAAAAAGAAGAGGAATGGTTTGAGGAGTTATTGAATTATATGAGTATGTTTGACCAATTTGGGGTAATTAAAACGTTAAAAGCTAAGTAAACCTTGTGGATTGTTAATTGTTAATTTATATAGAGATGTACATATGGTTAAATTGTTAATTTGACTTTGTTTTATTAAATGTATATCCAATGTATCAGATGCCTGGGGGCCACTGTTTTTGTCTGGGGTGTTGGTGATTTGTTTTATAATAAAATTAATATTAAAAATTAAAAAAAAAGAAACAAAGGCATCAGGGAGCACATGGCGGTGTGTATGAATCAACTGGCAGCACCAGGACAACCCAGTGTGTCCCAGTATCTCAACTGAGATGATGGTGCTGGGATAGATAGATAGATAGATAGATAGATAGATAGATAGATAGATAGATAGATAGATAGATAGATAGATAGATAGATAGATAGATAGATAGATAGATAGATAGAAATCCTCTCTGAATGTGCACACAAATACCAGGTTGATCTTTTCCAATCAGCAGCAGCAACAACAAACCACCACCACCACCACAAGCCAGAACAACCTCGGAATGACAGAAGACAACGCCATTGTGTGGACAAGCACTAACTTCCTCCTTTGGGAGATTGGAGTGGTGAGTTAAAATGAAGCAAACCTGTCCTTCCTCTTCAGTGGCTTGCCACTAAAAGCTTTCAATGGCTTGCCCCTGAAGACGGATCCTAGAGGGACCCCGAGAGCAAATTTAGACCCTGTTTTCAAAAATTCATGCTCTAACTCGCATGGAACAACCCCACTGAGATAATGGTGGTTACCTAGACCTCAGTGCTGACTGTGAAGGGCCTTCCATAACAGTTCATGCTTCAGGAACCCAACAATGCAGGTCCATCCTCAGTTGTGTAATTTTATATGGCATTACTGCCGATCGAGTTTCTGTGTATACCCCACTATTTGGGAAAGTGGCTTTTTTGGATTAAAACTCCAGAAATCCCCTAGTCCAGGAATTCTTGGAATTGCATGCTAGAAAAGAATTTCCCAATATTCTGGCATAGATGTGGGTGAATGTCCTGTGTTTTGCAATCAGTATCCTAGACAGTTTCACGTAAGCCACAAAGAGGGTCATGGGTTGTCGCTGCTAGCAAAGACTGGAGCGGGTGACATCACGACAGGAGACTCGGGCAGCCATTGTGAACAAAGCAGAGGAAAAGCACCCCACAACGGGCATGAGTTGGAATATGGATCTGCCTCCCTGGCTAAAAGTTCAGGGATCTGCAAGATAAGCAAAAGACCAGCAATGACTGGAGTATGACGTAACACTATGCCAAGGAAAACATACAACAATGTTTTGAAGGTGGCCTCATCAAGTTTTAATGGTGGGTAATTCCTCAGGTTTGGAAGAACAGAGATGAGCGGGAATGAGCGGGCTAATTCTACCTTCACAAGAGTTGAGTAAGCTCATGGGGGACCACAACAGGGTGCATTATCCTGAAATGATGGGCTATGGTACTCCTTATGGCCAAGGATCATGAATATGGGCAAGCTTAATAACAATCACTTTGGCCCATGCAAAGAATATCAACTAGTGTGTGGGGTGTGAATGTTGAGCAACAGAGTAGACTTTGGACATGCAGATTCTCCCCTACTGTCTCTTGAATACAAGCTCTTTCTGCTTTTTAAATAATGTATGTATCTTGCAACAATGGCACTATGCTATTTTATTAGAACTGTAGTAACTCATGTGTATGTTTCGCAGGAGAGGAAATATGCAAAGCCAAATGCCATAATTAAACAGACAGTTTCAGTACTATTAAGATAGAAGACAACTCATCCAGAAGAGGAAAAAGCTCAGGAAGCGATTAATTTAGTCGCTGACAATGTCAGAGTAGGCAGCTGCTTTAAACCACATTGTGTATTTTCTGAAGAAGAAGAAATGACGGTTTACTGAGGAGTGGAGAGAACTCTTGTGAAATTGAGATGGAAGAGAAACAAGAATGCAGAGGTGCCTATATATGAGCACTAAGCAGATATGGAAAGTTATGCTATGTTTAATGGGTCAGGTCAACAGAGGTTCTACGACAGATAAAGCCATTACCTGAGCAGAGAAACTGTCCTTATATTGTACATCCCTGTTGATAGAGTGTAGTTTGGAAAATTCCATTTAGAAGTATAAAAAGAGCCACTGGTTAATTTTATACAAGAAACTTTTTACACATTTATTTATTATTTATTATTTATTTATTTATTTATTTGTTGCATTTATACCCCGCTTATCTACATTGTGTACTCTAAGCGGCTTATTGTGTATTGTGTGTGCTTGTATCAGGTTGTTGGCTGGGGGCTGCATAACAGGACACAGGTTATAGTAGTAGTTGTATTGTGGATGTATTGTGCGTGCTATTGATGTCTCTCCTGCTCTCTTAAGAATAATGAGTTTTTATTTATATTTATTTATATGTATCTATTTCTATACTGCCCAATTTCCCCAATGGGGAAAATTAATTGTTCTTTTCTGTGATTGCCCTGAGAACATCTGATCTTGCCTGAACTCAGAAGCTAAGCAGGGTCGGCCCTGGCTAGTACTTGGATGGGCAGCCACCTGGGAATACCAGGTGCTGTAGGTGCCTGGAGTAGGAACTGGCAAGCCACTCCAGTATTCCTGCCAAGAAAACTCCATGGACATGGGGTCACAAAGAGTCGGTCACAACTGTACAACACTACTACTACTACTACTACTACTACTACTACTACTACTACTACTACTACTCTGCGTCCTGTTATGCAGCCCCCAGCCAATAACCTGATACAAGCTGGGCCAAAGAATTGTCTCTTATCCCACAAAATAGTTGAGTAGCAGAATGGAAAATGCCTTTCCAAGGGTGAGGTCGGGGAAGAGAAGGAAGAGTATAATCAATACACCTGTCCCAATATAAAGTTTTATATCTTAACCAATGTATGGGAACCCTGAATGCATAACTATGAAAAGACCCGATGTATTTTGACTGCTTAAGGTTTCCCCTGTTTCTCTGTCTTTCTCTGCTTTTTTTGTCAGGTCTGTGTAAGCAGGAGCTAGTCAGGATGCTTCATGGCTTTGAAGGGGGTGCTGCTAGCAGGGTGTGGAGAAAGTACATCCTAAGGAAGGAAGTCCTTATCAGCAGTGGCTCGTGTTGTCTCAAGAAACTAGTGTCAGCCAGTTGACCATGCCTTTGCTAGACCCTTCCAAGATGCCATGCCTGACTGAGTTATGCTAACAAACCGATAAGCTAAGGCGTAAAAATATGCCCTTTCTTTTGTCCAGGGTCACTGCTCATCCTCTGAGCATGTATTGGCTTATAATTATTCAACAAAATGGTGTTGCCCCACACTAGTCTCCTTTTTGGTCTTCCACCAGGGATCGAAATCCTGAGAAAGGGTTAACAAATGGTGACAAAGTCTTTTCTCTCATTAGGTTTCAGTCTAGGAATAATTTCCGCACAAGTCTCCCTGGGAAATCCCAAGGGCTGGATTCAGTGGTCCGTAGGGTGTTTCCCAGAGGTGCAATGTAAAGATTATTAATATTATTTCAGGATGCCAAGCAGACAAGCCTATGGAATCTGCAGGCTGTCCACCTATCTAATGGCTGACTCCTTCCTGGAAGCTTGGGGACATGAAGACGGAGTAGAAAAGAAAGGCCTCGATCCCAAAAGCAATATCCAGATCCTGAGAACAATCAATATCCATTATGGTAGGAGAAAGGTGGGTTTGTACAGAAGAGCTTCCAAAAAAATGCATGCCCCAAAGGAACATGTGGATCAGAATGTGTATGAGTTCTCAGAGGTCTGAACATGTGATTTTTTTTAAAAAAATGTACTTTATAGAAGACATTTGCAAATGCATGTGGAATTGGGATATAATGAACTTGTAATGAATAAAATGAAATTCGAATAAAAAAAGCAAAGCATCGGCTGGGCAGCTAACTTACAATCAGACTTACATGGCTGGAGCGCCTGAAAAGCTTAAAATATTTTTTGCAAACATCAAATACCTGTTTCCTTCAAACTGACAAACGTGCCAAGACCGAGACTCGTCCACTCAAAAGACCCAACACCAAAGCACAAGAGGAGAAATGTAGTATATGCGGTCCAATACAGTGAGGAGTGCGCAGACCTCTACTTTGTTGAAACTAAACAGCCACTAAAAACAGGATCTAAAAACTACATTCTGAAGATGTAGACCTCGGCTGCTATCTCACCTGAGGAAGATCCTGATCCTCGGAAGGTTCGGCTTTTCCCCTTCCTCCCATCACATGATGGAAGATGTGGGATGGCAGTTCCCACGTCCAATGATTAAAAGGGGGGGTACTGGGGGGGATAAAAAGGGGGGAAAAGAAAACAGCACCAGACCAGCCAGAGGACCACCTGACTGGTGCTAGGGGTGGGGGGGCAGTTAAAGAAAACAACAACAACAGCGCTGATCAACAACAACAACCAGCCGGCTGGTGCTAGGAGGGTGGAAGGAAAATTTAAAAAAATAAATGTAAAAAGTGCCAGACCAGCCGGAGGACCAGCTGACTGGTGCTAGGGGTGGTGGTGGGGAGTTTAAAAAAAAAAAGAACAGCGCTGATTGGCTTGCTGGCTGGCACTAGGAGGGTGGTGGGAAAAGAAAAAAGAAAAAAGAAAAAAGTGCCAGACTAGCCGGAGGACCAGCTGACTGGCGCTAGGGGTGGGGGGGAGTTTTAAAAAAGCGCCAACCAGCCCCAGAAACAGCCGGGAAGCGCTATGAGGAAAAATAAACCCCGGATCATCTACATGGTCCCACGACATCTGCCTCTTTAAAAGGTGGATTTTTTAAGCAAGGCAAAAAATTCCCTACCTCTCTGGTAGGTTTTGGAAACCTCACTTAAGGGGGCGTTACCTGGTTTTCTTTGTTTTCTTTTTTTCAAAGAGCCTGGTGGCCGTGGGGACGACATTTTTGGACACGGTTTATCTACAAATTTAATCTGTATTTAAGGGGACGTGGGAGCCCCAAGAGATTGTTCTTAGCCTACAGTCTCTAGACTGTCCCAAGCTTGGGAACCACGGCTGTAATTCACATGCGGCAGCCAGACTGGCTTCCTGTTCATTAGCACTGAAGCCTCCCTGCAGCTTGGTGAAAAACACATTTCCATGTGCACAGCAGGAAAACACAATGACAAATATTTCCTGTAGAACTTTATCTTTGCTGGCAGATTCTTGTTTGCAAAGGTTTGGGCATGGTTTTCCTAAAAAAGCAGATATAGAAGACAACCTTTGGAAGTACTAGATTTTGAGACCGCCTGACATGCGAAAAGCCAACCAGACGCGTGAATTAGATCAGACAGTGTGTATTGTATTTTTCCTGTTGCAGCAAACAGCTCCTATGTGGATGGGAGGCAATCTTGATTACAAAAATATCTTGCTGGGAAGGAAAGCTTTAAAAAAAAAAACAGTCCAAACTGACACCAATCTTCTTACAGTCGGTAAAATTTGGATGTTAGGCATTGCATTCATGCCTGCTTCAATGTGTAGGTTTGGCTGTGTGTCTCTTCATTTGGTTTCCATCTCCGCAGCGCCATTACTCTCTGCTGAATCTTTTGGAGCCACAGGGGCAATGTTCGCATATGGAGGAGGTGCCAGCAAACCTGAGGGAGAACCCTACATTTGCAAAATCAAAGGGGAAATATCTCTTGAAAAGAAAACTCTTTAATCAGGAAGGACAGCACAGACTCGGTAGATACACAATGTTCTATCAAGTTGCTTCTGATGTATGGAGACCATATGAATTTGTGACCTTCACAAGGTTGTGTCATTAAACTTCTGGATTGATTTCACGTCCTACCATTATAGGGTTTCCAAGAAAAGAAATCCAGCAGTGGTTTACCGTTACCTTCTTCCACGCAGACCTAACAAGAGTTAGTTTGATTGGCTGTGCCATTGCTTGTGAAATATCCTTTCCGAGTGCCATCTTCCATTATGAATGCTGTCCTCTAGTCTCCCTTCAAGAACTTCTCCACTCTCATCACTATCCATTCTCTTCTGCTGATAGGACCTGCTGGTGGCCTAGAGCCCAAGATATTATTCCCTATTGTTTGTTTGTTTGTTTGTTTGTTGAATTTATATCCCACCCATCTTCCCGGAGGGAACTCTGGGTGGCTTCCAGCAACGGACCTATGAATTGTTATTTTTCTTTTCCCCTCATTTACTGCAGACAGACTGGGGCCAACTATACGGAGCATGCAACCCTCCTGTTACAGTAACTGCACTGGCTACCAGTCCATTTCTGGATCCTATTCTGTGATTATTGATTAATATCATTTTTGATTTGACTATATTTTTATAATGTTACACAGTGGACCCTCATATAACAAATGGTTTGCATAACATAAAATCTGTACAACAAAAAAATCTGGAAATAGGGGAAATTTGCTTAACAGAATTGCCTATGGGGCAAATCCGTACAACATAAAAATGGTCATGATTAGGGATAACTCTGTTTTCAATGCATTCCTATGGAAAATTTGTACAAAATTTGCTTAACAGAATTTCATTTGGAACAAATTAATTCCTTTATACAAGGTACTGTGTAGGCACTATCTATCTATCTATCTATCTATCTATCTATCTATCTATCTATCTATCTATCTATCTATCTATCTATCTATGTAGACGATAGATAGATAGATAGATAGATAGATAGATAGATAGATAGATAGATAGATAGATAGATAGATAGATAGATAGATAATTTGTGACTGTGGCCAACCACACAGAGTTCCTCTGGAAGACGGGCAGTATATAAATGCATATATAAATAAATAATATAAATAACAAAATAAATGTTCAAAGTGCTGGTCATACTTATAAGGCCCTATATGGTTTGAGGTCTGGACTACTTGAAGAGCTGTATCTCCCTCATATGAGCCTTCTCAGCATCTGAGATAATCAGATAAGACCCTTCTCTTGGTCCCATTGCTAGCACAGGCACGGTGGATGGGGACACCAGAGAGGGCCTTCTCTGTGGTAGCCCCCAGACTGTGGAGTGCTCGCCCTTGGGAGAGAAGGCTGGGTCCCTTCCCTTTTATTCTTCCACCAACCAACAACTGAAACCCATCTCTTTAGGCACACTTTTAACAATCATAATTGAGTCTTTGAATGTCTTTTTAAAGTTAAGATTGTTTCTAATGATTGTTGGCTTTTAATTGTTGAATTAAATGTTAATTAGCATATCATTTCATTGCTTTTTTTACTGTTTAACTTATTTTGCTTTAAATTCCATTCTTTTTAATAGTGAGTCCCCTTGGGGAGAAAGGCAGCCTATACATAAAGCAAATGATATAAACGAAATAGTTCATTTTTAGTTATTTACATATTAACTGTTGCATTGATAAGGTCCCAAACCTTCTTTATTTGACTGTGTTAATCATTGTTAGGAATTTCATTTATTTACTTTGCTCAGGGGATTTTTTTCATCCTGTAGCAGCAGGGTGGGATTGTGTTTTTTTATTAAAGGAAATGTCAGGTTGTAGTCTGGTTTTGTAGAGCCCAGAGCAATTATCATCAGTACTGTTTTTATATATTATTTAATTTAATTTAACCTAACTTAATTTTAGAAGATTAGGCTGTAATTTCTTGGTGAGGGCCGTGCGAGCTGCTGCGAAACACGAAACACGGAGAATGCAAGGAGCAAGGTCATCTCTGTGATAATGCAGAGAGGGAGATACATAGGGGAAAGGACGTGCCATTACAAAAGAACCTGCCCCAGATGTGTGTTATCTCTCTCGTGTTCCATCCTGCCATCCCTGTCGCAATCAAGGTCACCTTATTCGTCCTCCCACTGATTTGCTGATCTTGCTGATAAATGCCAGCTCTGTCCAAAATAAATTGGAGCTACTTTGTGAACTGAAAGCACATGAAAAAAAGACTGGTGTCGTGGAAACTAGGCGGGTATGGAAGGGAGAATTGCTCTCCCCGATCAGGATCCAGCATCAGGGAAGATCAGAAGGAAGGGCATAGGTGTTCTATGAAGATCAGCAATATCTCTGTCTTTGCATGCCCAGGTCTAGGGGGCCTACAACTGATGGTAGACCAGCAGGACCAAATAGGGTCCTCACTGTACCGCAGGCATGTCCAAACTTCGGCCCTCCTGATATTTTGGATCACAACTCCCAGAATTCCAAGCCTGTATTTCCGATGGCAAAGAACTGTGGGAGTTGTGGTCCAAAACATCTGGAGGACTGAAGTTTGGACATGCCTGCTCTGCCGTCTCCCTACCAAAAATGATGGGCTTCATCTTGGATCCATTGCTGAAATCTCCTTGAGACATCAACATCCATGCAGAAGCCCATATTCCTGGGGCAGACTTGCAGTATATGGACAACAATTTGTTCATGGGCCTGCGTCCCAACATGTTCCTTGCCCTGTACACATGGTAGGGAGTTCTCCATTCATGATGTTCAGATCTTGTCAGAGAGAAGATGATTTGAAGGTGGTAGTCCTTGTGCCTTCTGCCATGTCAAGGTCAGCCCACCACCTGCTGAGATTTGAACTTTGCCTAGCGATTCCCCTCCATGGGGAGACTGGTTTTATTAGAATGGTTTGTTCCTGAAGCCTCCAGTTGGTTTCCAGAATGCTCTTGGGGTGGTGGTGGTTCCTGGCTGATCTAGTTGGCACTTCTGTTGAGGCTCAGATCATAAATTGGTATTCAAAGATGACCAAGGTGATAGACATGATTGCACCTAAGCGACCTCTCTGCTGTGGAGCCCAACACTCACCATGATTTACTGGTGAAGAAGCAGGCACGGAGATGGCTAGAGAGCAGACGGAGGAAAGCTCCCGTAGAATGCAATCGCGTGGCAGTCAGGAAAATCTCTGGAAAATATTGCAATGCAAAAGAGCTTTTAAGCACAACTTGATTAATGAGGCTTCTAACCAAGAAGCAAAACTCTTTCAAGTTGACCTTAGTCTTGTGAATACTGGATAAATCCAAATGTTACAACAAAGTTTAGAAAATTTCAGTTGGCTGGCAGGGTGTTTCCCATCTAAAACATCCAGTGGATGCCGGACTCCTCTTTGAGCAGAGGCATAGCAAGGATTGGGAGCGACTGCGGACAACATTGGTTTTCGCACCCCACCTGCTCCCCACTGCATTGTGCCCACCCAGCAATGGGGGCCCAATCCTGCAGGTGTGGGCATGCGCAGGGTGATGGTGGGCAGACGTGTGTGTGTGTGTGTGTGTGTGTGTGTGTGCGCACACACACACACACACTTGTGCATGTGCGTGCGTGCGCACACATGCGCAGGGTAGCACTCGCACGCCTTATTCCTCTCCTACAATGGCCCGAAGCAAGAGGAGGAGGAGGAGGAGGAGGAGGAGGAGGAGGAGGAGGAGGGTGCTACAGCCACTACGCTACCCACATGTCTGCCTGCCTGCCTGCCTCCTTCACCACTGGGGCATATGGCTTCCTCCTCCTGCTCCCCCTCCAGGCGCCCCCAGATTGCTGCCCCATGGGGCAAAGGCACTCTTCCACCCCCCCACCCCCAGATATGTCCTTGTCTTTGAGGTTACTTGATCAAACTGAGATGGCCAGTCAAGGCATATTGGATTGCTTCCAATTGCTGATACCTGACAATGTAGACAAGGTGCTTGCATGCTATAAAGTGACCACCATCCTTGCAGGTCCTTGTCCATTTATTTATTTCAAATTCTGGGCTGATCCCCTTTGAATGGTGTCTGTCATATTTGTAGACCATCGGTAAGGCGCGAGCCATTATTATAAAAATATTAGTGCATTTCTGGGAGATTACCTTCGTCCCACATGTTGGATTTCTGAACATGAATTAAGAATGTTTCATATTAATGCACTCCTCCAAGTGTAGTTCCTTTGAAGCAAGTCCTATTAATCTTTGATGGAGTTGCCGTTCACAGCAGCAAGCTTGGCTTTAAAAGTTTCTTGTAATTACCAGTTTATGATTCAGTTATAATTTCCAGGTGCTGGCAGAAGTTAGGCCCCTGAATTAAATGAATAATAATGGAAAAATCTGTCTCATTTCTGTCTCGGAGAAGTGCTTAAAGGAGCAAGTTTGCCACTTTTTCCCTGCTGCCTTTAGCAACAGCCTCATTCTTTCAATACATTTTCTGTTAACAGCATAAAAAGACATAGAGATTTTAAACCTAATGAGTGATTTCCCGATATATCCTATCCATTAGGGTCTTGCTTAGGTTGTGCAAACTTAAGGCTGTGGTTTCCTTTATTGGGTCAATCCATCTCATGTTTGGTCTTCCTGTTTTCCTGCTGCTGTCAGTATTTGCCACTTGCCAGCATTATTGTCTTTTCTGGTGGGACGTGGCTTTTCGTGATGCACCTAAAGAACAGCAGCTGCAATTTCATGATTCCTCCTGATGCACATATATAACATATACAGTGGTACCTTGTATAAAGGAATTAATTCGTTCCAAATGAAATTATGTTAAGCAAATTTTCCTTTATACAAATTTCCCATAGGAATGCATTGAAACTGGAGTAATCCATTTTTATGTTGTACGGATTTGCCCCACAGGTGATTCTGTTACGCAAATCTCCCCTATCTCTGGAATATTTTATGTTGTACAAATTTTATGTTATACAAACTGTTTGTTATACATGGGTCCACTGTATATGCGTGTTTGCGTCTGAATATGGGAAGCATGCATTTTCTTTCAGGGAACTGCCACAGAGACAAGGAAATAAGGAAGGCATGGGCAACTGTCCAGAGAAGAATTGTTACTGTTTTGGACTACACTCCCCAGAAACTCCAGTCGCCATGGCCATGTGCACGCCCTGGGAGCAAAACAAGTTACATAAGAACATAAGAACATAAGAAGAGCCATGTTGGATCAAGCCAAAGGCCCATCTAGTCCAGCTTCCTGTATCTCACAGTTGCCCCACCAAATGCGTTTGGGAGCACATGAGACTAGATCTCTGTCTCCTGATACCACTCCCTTGCATCTGGACCTTGAAGTGCCCCGGTTTTAAGCCTGGAGATTACACATCTCCATCATGGTTTGTAACCTGTGAAGGACTTTTCCTCCAGGAATCTGTCCAATCCCCTTTTGAAGGCATCCAGGCCAGATGCCATCACCACCTCCTGTGGCAGGGAGTTCCACAGACTAACAACATACTGGGTGAAAAAATATTTTCTTTTGTTTGTTCTTATTCTCCAAACCCTCAATCTGAGTGGATGTCCCCTAGTTCTGGTATTTTGTGAGATGGAGAAGAGTGTCCCTCTATCCACTTGACTCATGCCCTGCATTATTTTGTACGTCTAAAGTTGTGTGATATGGATTCATTTCCTG
The DNA here is from genome assembly GCA_037367245.1 of Phrynocephalus guinanensis. Taxonomy (NCBI): domain Eukaryota; kingdom Metazoa; phylum Chordata; class Lepidosauria; order Squamata; family Agamidae; genus Phrynocephalus; species Phrynocephalus guinanensis. The sequence goes on along the minus strand of CM074739.1, from coordinate 11,790,479 downwards.
AAAAAGTAAATACAAAAAGAGACCAGGCGATCCGTTTTAGACTACTAGTTAAATACCAAAACATTTGCTAATATATTCAGGGCCACGCCCTCTTCCTCTGAGCTGTACCAAAACTTCAAACATAACAATGATGGAAATGTCAGGAGTTAGCTCTTAGGCCTAAAGTTTCCTGGAAAGATTAAAACAAAAGGTCAGGTACTTGCTTAGCTGAGGGCCGGAGCTGAGATGTTATGTTGTGAAGCTGCATCTGGAGTAATTGTTTTGCTTCAACGGAAAAAGTAACTATTTCAACCTCTGGCCTAGAACATTATTTGCTCTGTCTTGTTTTGCTCTGTTACCATCTCCAGACAAAGCACAGACTATCTGGTTAACTTGGGATCTTAACCACATTATAAATGCTGTGCCATGTTCACAAAGCAAAGAATGATGCAGAGATTTGAATTTGGGGTTAAATTTCTCTAGTTGCACTGAAGAAGTCCAGAGATTTACTGACCAGAAGTATTTGAAGTTCTCAAGAGCAGTCCGCTCCTTTTCCTCATTAACTAAACATGAGTGCGACTTACACTCCCAATTGTAATTACAACTAAACAGATCAAACAGCAAACTGACAAACACGACTGCTTCCAGTAACAGACTTCTTCAGACTCGCTGCTTCCTTCCAACAGGCTAACGAGAGAAGGGTAGAAGACCTGATCAGAGAGAAGGGGCTCCCTTTAAAATTCAGAAATAGAGAAGAAATGGTTGGATAGATAGACTGACAGACAGACCAGGCCAGAAAGGTCTCTCCCAGCCAAATCTTCTAAAGGCAATGACCTTTAGCAGATTTGGACCACAAATTAACGGAATCATCTCTGTTTTTTTATGGCAACCTGTCTGACTGCCACAACGTTCCTGATTTTCAAGCCATTTTATGAAACTAAGAACATAAGAACATAAGAACATAAGAAGAGCCCTGCTGGATCAGGCCGAAGGCCCATCTAGTCCAGCTTCCTGTATCTCACAGTGGCCCCACCAGATGCGTTTGGGAGCGCATGAGACTAGATATCTGTCTCCTGATACCACTCCCCTGCATCTGGCCCTTGAAGTACCCCGGTTTTAAGACTGGAGATTACACATCTCCATCATGGTTTGTAACCTGTGATGGATTTTTCCTCCAGGAATCTGTCCAATCCCCTGTCTGCTTGCCGTGGCTTTTGGAATGTAGAACTGCAACCATATGTTCCTTGCTGTTCTATTCACTCCCACAGCCTATTCAGGAGCTTTGAACTCTCCTGACCCTTGTTAATCTTCTTTTCCCTTGGCAAAACCACCACCACCACCACTACTCCCTTCATGAGCCCGACATGCCAACACCTTCCATTTATGCATGTGTTGACAACAACTCAGCAAACAAGAGGTGATATCTAAAACACACATTTTGTAAACGCTGGGTAGTTTTGACTTTCAAATCTACAGCAAAGCAAAGCAACGGAAGGAGGGGGGCATCTTTTGAGCTGAATGGTAATTTGTAGGCACGATTGTGGGGCACCTGAACGTAGAGCAAATTTACTTTCATTAGTGCAACTATTTATAGCACCCACGTAACCATGGGTATATTGCATTGATAGGATCATTCTTGGCTATTTTCAGCGTGCTGCAAATGACAGGGATTATGAAACTGTTAATCTCTATTCGGTATTATTTTTAACCACCTGCTTCAATCTGATACTTAACTTCCTGCCAGCAACCCTCTTATAGGGGTCTTTCCTCTCTCGGAGCTCTCCGTTTGCTTGGGTGAAGAGTTCAGCTGCTTCTAATCACTTCAGGCTGAAATACTAAACTGCTAGCAAGCATCCAGATGTTTTCTTCCAATTAAATTCTCTTTGCATCTGTTGAGGTATCCAGAAGATGGGAAACGACACAATGTCATTCTTTAGGGGTTGTTGTAGCCTAGTATTTTATTTCCCAGAGGGAAACATGCCAGGGTGCACATGTCATGGGCTCCACTATGCTGTTAGAACAAGATTGCAGCCTCTAAAAATAGTGAAGCACTGTTCTTTTTTACTCAGAGTGGAAGCCTTTCTCTAAAAAATTGGCTTGTCCCAGTGTCATTGCTACTAAAGGTCTCATTAGGTTAGATGCTAGTCCCATCTCTAGAAAGAGTGCTCCTTCCCATGTTGAATAAGGTGTGATTGGGAAAAATACTGTATGTTATATACTGAAAATACTATAACCACCCAGAGTGACCTTGCTGTCAGATGGGCAGTATAAAAATCTAAATAAATAAATAAATAAATAAATAAATAAATAAATAAATAAATAATAACTTTATTTTTATGCTGCCTTTCTCCCCGGAGGGACCCAAGGCGGCTTACAACAATTTCCTAAAAGTACATTAAAAGCAGTACAATGTAAAAAACAACACAATACCTGTAAAATACTACAAAAAATACTATACAATATAATACAAAAAAGAATAAAAAAATAGCTGCAGCAGAGTTTAAAAAGCTCCCCAGCCAATGAAACTAAAAAAGTAAGGTGTTATAAAAGTTGGTGAAGGCTGGAGGCTCAAAAGGCCTGCCTAAATAAATAAGTCCTAAGGCCTCGCTTGAATATTTGGAAATATGGATAATAGCATGAATACTACGAGAGAGGGCCTTTTCTGTGGTAGCTCCGATGTTCCAGAATGCTCTTCCTCCAGAGATGAGGCTGCCCTTCTCCACCAACAACTGAAATTCCATCTTTTTCAGGCAGGCTTTTAACAGTTATGACTGAGTCCCTGAATGTCTCTTAAAACTTAAGATAATTTTTATTGTTAACTTGTTTGGCATAACTGCCCAGAGTAAACATGAAGCTAGATGGAGCGGTATATAAAATGAAAATAAATAAATAATAAAATATAATTCAATTGTATTTTAATTAACTTAAAGTCTTAAGGCCTCGCTTGAATATTTCAAGGGAGGATGCGGTTCTCAACTCAAAGGGGAGGGAATTCCATAGTATCGGTGCCACCACTAAGAAGGCCACCGCCCCTCGCATTTATAAATAAATAAATAAATGTTAAAAGGGCAAATGTACCTGTTAATGGAATCATTAGTGGAAGGCAAACATAACTTCCTATACTTATCTAATTGCAGAGACACACATAGCAAAGGGGATTGTGCTGCTGAGAGGAAGCAATTGTAAGAACAGAAAATACACTGTTCCCTGAATATGTGTTGTTGTCACCCTTATTAACCCCTACTCAGGTGTCAGAATTTATGAAATGGTGTCTCCAGCATGAAATGCTAAGTGGTGGCCAGTTGTGTGTTTGGAAGCTATTATGCAGTCCAAGAACCTTAAGAACTTTGCCTTGGGAGTGCATACTAAGTGAACACTCAGGTCACCGTGTCACAGGCTTCCTTACTATGATGAAAATTTTTGTTGATTACCTTAGTGTTGTGTCTGTACCCATAAATTAGCAAATAAAGATTGCTTGCAAATATTTGTGCTCTTTCATCCCTTCTTCTGATGGCATGTGTTCTTCATTGGAGGGATGAGTCAGAGTCATCTCCCACTTCTCTTTTCCGTGTCTTTGTGCTTAGACTCATTTCTTAATTCCGCTTCAACTCCTATATTTCAGGGACAGACCAAACATTATGGGAATAGGCATCCCTTAGAATCATAGAATCATAGAGTTGGAAGAGACCTCAAGGGCCAATCAGTCCAACCCCCTGCCATGCAGGAACCCCCATCAAACTACTGCCGACAGATGGCCATCCAGCCTCTGCTTAAAAACTTCCAAAGAAGGAGACCCCACCACCCTCCTTTGTGGCAGCATATTCTACTGCCAAACAGCTCTAACCATCATGAAGTTCTTCCGAATGTTCAAATGGAATCTCTTTTCCTGTAGTTTGAAACCATTGCTTCGAGCCCTAGACTCTGAAACCATGGAAAACAAGCCAGCCCCCTCCTCGATATCACATTCTTTCAAATATTAATCATGGCTATCATATCCTCACCACCACCACCTTCTTTTTGTAAGACTAAGCATTCCCAGATCCCTGAGCCGCTCCTCGTAAGACAGAGATTCCAGACCTTTAACCATCCTGGTTGCCGTCCTCTGGACCCACTTGAGGTTGTGATAGACTTCTTTTCCTTCCCATCGTGGGATTTCCTTGGAGATGCATGCCTCAGCAACCAGATAGAAACAGTACTTCCCCATACAGTGGATCTTTGCATAACAAACAGCTTGTATATAGAGATGGGCACGACTTGAAATTTTTTTTTTCGAGTTGTCGTTAGTCGGGCCGGTTCCGTTATGGGTCGTTTCCGTTTTTCGCGAAAATTCGCAAAAATTAGTCGGTTTGTTTTTTTGTTTTCATTTTCGTTAGTACTGGTTTTTTGGGGGGGGAGCGGGCTCCTGGAGGCACCTCTGTGGGGTGGGTGCCTCCTCTGGCCCGCTATAAAGGGAAAGTGGGCTCCTGGAGGCACCCGTGGGTGCCTCCTATTCTCACCCACTAGGAAGGGGAAGCAGGCTCCAAGAGACCCCTCAACATGGGGGTCTCCCCTCCTCACCTGCTGCTGCTGCAAAATGCTGTGCAATAGCCATATGGATATTGCATAACAGAATGTGCAGACAGTGACTGTGAAGACTAGTGGATGGCACTGAACCCAGAGCCATAGTGAGATGCCTAACTAAGGCTCTCGCACCACCATGTCTCACACAGAAGGGAATTGTACTTGCGTGTAGTGCAATGCAAGTACATCTGGCTTAGGGTTAAGGTGGGCTAGGGTTAGGCTAGTGACCGGTAAGGTTACGGTGGGCTAGTGGGTTGCACCTCTGGGTGCCTCTCTGACCCACTAAGAAGACAGTCTGTGACGTATGGGTATGGACTCGGAGTCAAGGGTTAGGGTTAGGGCTAGGGCTAGGGCAGGTTTTAGGGGGCTTTTTGGCACATCCCAGAAGTCTCCATGGCCAAGTGGCCATGTGATTGGTGGGATGGCTCCAAAAATTTGCATGGTCGTCCACTCCCACATGGCTGGCCACTCGGCCAGCCCATCATTGCGCAGGTGTAAAAAAAATAAAAAAAATAAAATCAATGGAGGACAGAGGAGGAGAGGAGATACATTTTGTTGCAAGAAAAAACCCACTGCTACTGTGAAAAATCTGGCAGTTTATAAATTTTCGCGTGTTTCTGTTGTGCTTGTGTGTTTTTGGACCACGATTTCAAAAACAATATTGCGTTCACCGCCCCATTTTGGATCCCCCGCCCGCACCGCATGGCATGGCGATGGCGACTCGCGAGTCCGGCTGCCCAGGACGGGGGGGAGGCGGGACCCCCCCCTCCAGAAACCACCCCTCCGGTAGGTGCCCTGCGCCCTTAGTCAAGCAGGCATTTTTCCGCCTGCTTTTTTGGCCCGGGAATGGGTGGGGGGAGAGTTTAAAAGTTTTTTCCTGTGCCGTCCGTGCCGCTTGCTTGCGCTTTAATTGCAGCGGCCGGCGGCCGGCGAGACTGGGCTTTTTGCTGGCTGGCTGCGAGCCTGCGGCGACTGGCGAGTCCCACCAGAGCAGCCCAGGAGGGGGGATGGGGGAGGAGGCCAGGGACCTCCAGAAACAACCCCTCTGGTAGGTGCCCTGAGGCACGGCAGGCATTTTTCCGACTGCTTTTTGGCCGGGAACCGGGTTTTTTTAACGTTTAAAAACTTTTTTTCTGTGCCGCGTGGCATCGCGCGATTGCGCGATGCAAGGAACAAGCACAACAAATCAGACCAAAATTGTTCGTTCGTCGGTTCGAGCTCGAAGTCTGGCAGAGCAATTCCCGTTACAGTTTCCGTAGAGTAACGGAAACGAGTAACAGAAACGGAAACGGGAATACCGCTAAGTCGTGCCCATCTCTACTTGTATAACATAAAATCTGTACAACATAAAAAATTCTGGAGATAGGGGAAATTTGCTTAACATAATCGCCTATGGGGCGAATCCGTACAACATAAAAATGGGATTACTCCATTTTCAATACATCCCTATGGGAATTTGTATAAAGGAAAATTTGCTTTACATAATTTCATTTGGAACGAATTAATTCCTTTATACAAGGTACGACTGTACTTCTCTTCCACAGGCCATTCACCAGCACGCTAAATGCACAATACATAGGTGGTGAAAGCCATGTGCTCTGGCAATCAGGTGAGAGGAATAATTTGGCAGAGCACATAGTATTGTCTAGCTTTTCAGCCTGAGTCTCTTGCCTCTTTCATCCTTCTACTCCATCTGTCCTTGCTTTCAGCTCTTTGTCCTTCAGTTTCTTTGCTCTAAGGGCGTTTATACATGACCCCTAAACTCCGGGGCAAATGGCTCCCAGCTCCGGAGCTTAAAAATGTTTCCCCAGCAGCTCTGGAGTTTACAGGAAATTAAGTGCGACCACGCCCACTTTAGCGCGTCCCAGCACACCTTTCCAGTACCTGCTCTTCCGGGTGAAAATTGCTTGATGCGGTGTAAGGATAGTGAGTGCAGGGCTCTCCTCGCTTCTGTTTGTTGTTTTTTTGAATCCCGCCCCTTTAAGAGCTACTTTACAGTAGCTCTTACAGAGACAGGAATGTTGCCGCGGCAAGAACGGAGGCAGAACGGAGGTGAGCCACGATCTTTTCTTCCTTTTTTTTCTCCCTCCCCTCTCGAAGCCAGCAGCCAGGGTGGGGACACAGGAAGAACGACAAGCCCCTAAGATCTCTGGTCCGAATTTAAGTGGCCAGCAGATCTTAAGGGTCATGTAAAAAGGCCCTAAGGATCTCGTTCCAATTGCCAGTGTGTTCAGAAAAGCCATTTTTCCTCTTTTTGTCCTGTGTGAGGTTTTAAAATCTCCAGTAGAGGTGACTGCTTGTAATTAAAGAGCTCTTGTTTTGGTCTCAGAGGTCGCTGGATTTGCCTGCAACATATGGACAATCAGCCTCATCAGTTGAGCGAGTTCTAGGATCCATGCAGGAACTCTTTAATTAGCAGCAAGTTCTCCCTGCCCCCCCTCCTATAACAATATTCTCATCGTTATGGAGACATCACTAGCTCAACAGGATTTGGACTCAAGATGAGCTTGGATCACAAAAATTGTGAGGCTGAAGGTTTATGAATTGTGAATTTATGAATATTTCTGACGAACCGACGAATCGATTCATCAGGTTATCTCACCCAGGACCCCTAAATCCAAGAAAATGGGGAGAGAGCCCCCCAAAATATTGTTGAATTGCTAAAAAAAATTGTTACTTCGTATTCATTGGAGTCATCAGTTTGGCTGAATAAGAAGCAAATAATTTTTTGAAGAATCGACAATTTCTAACAAATATTGTGATTTGTCGTTGTTTCTAATTTGAGACCCTCTCTAATTTGGACCATTGTTTTACATTAAGAATGGCCAGCTCTTATAGTGTCACAAACAGTGTTATTTGTGTGACTGATGTATCACATGGTCCCTCATGACCTTTTGGGCCCTTCATATTATGGAAGTTCTCGATTGTACTGCCAAGCTTTGCTTTTAATAAAAATTAGCTTTAAAATGGTTTGTTTATTTTTTTGGAATGCTGTTGATCTCTTCCAACCCTGGGACGCAGCCTCAGGCCATCCAGGCCAGCGGCATTGGCATAAAATAAGCCCATCCGAGCCGGGGGCAGGGGGGATCATCTTCTAACATAGCAATATCCATTTTTTTCTTGCATGTGCAGGCGGAATTGTAAATCATAAAAGCATTTATAACATTTCAAGCATTCATCCCCCCTTCTAATCCATCTCTTTCTTTGCTTTTGGTTTCGAATGCAAAAGTCTTTTCATTACCCATCAGAAATACTGTGTATGCGTCGCCATGAAATTGGGAAAATAGAAAAATAAATAAAGATATAAGAAGTACTGGGGGGAGGCTTTGCCAAAAAATGTTATTCTTTTCCAGTGTAGGAACAATCAAGCATGCTTTTTCAAGCATCTTAATCCTTTAATCTTTGCTTTGCTTCTGCCAGTATGTTGTGAATTGTTTTACAAGTTTGCCCTAGATAAGGGGGAAGTAGCAAGAAAAATCAAACATGAAAAGGAGAATGTGCAGAAATGATGAGATGGGGACAAGTTCTCCAGCCCTTTTATATGGTGTTATTTCTATTTCTACTTCTATTTCTATTGTTTCTTACCCTGGCCTTAAGAAGGAATCTGCAAGGCAGCTGTTTGGCGAAAGGAAATATCACTGCATGGAACATAGCTCCAGGAAAATATGCCTAAAAACAGGAGGACAATTTGCTTACAAAAAACACATTAAAGTGTGTATCAATCCCGGTCCCCCCCCACCCTTTCTGCCTTATCCTGCCATAGAAAAAAAAAGAATAAAGAAATCCTGCTGCAATTTCTTTGCTGCCACCGTCTTCTCCGGTGCTTCTATAACGCAGGTAAACGACTGAATTAGGCTATCAAAAATCAATGTGCCACATTGTAAGTAATCTAAAGGGAGAACCAGAAAACTAACAACGTTAACTTGAATGGAAGAACAACGGCATGACGTTATCCTAAAAAATAATTCCTGAAACTGAAGCAGATGATGGGAAAATGTCTGAGAAAATCGGAACAAAAAGTGGTTTGGGAAACCGATTCCTTGAAAAACGCTCAAGTGCGGAATGCTAAATCGCTTCAGCAACCATGTGACGGGGGGCAAAAGGTGATTCAAAACAAAAAGTGGTTGCTGAAGGAAGTGCGGTAGCGCTCATAAAGAGGGTTTACCCACCCTCATGCAGCTGGTGTAGCACAGAGGCCAAGGAACTGAGCTGCTATCCCTACAACGGTTCTCACCTGTGCCTCAAATTCACTCCTGAGTCACTAGGGAAACTGAGGTCACTCAATCTCATTTCCTGTAATACAGAGATGCTGATTCTGGCCTAACTCTCATGGTCAGTTACTGGATTAGATCTGGATGTAAGAGCATAATTTCACTCATTCACACACACACCGCTGCCCCTTATTTGGCTTTGGCTGATGGCCACACTACTACGGATGCTTGCAAGGCAGGGCAAACGGTCCAAAAATGTTTGCTTATTTTGTTTTTTTTCAGGTGCAAATGGAAGAGTTCAGAGGCTTTATCCTTGTCGGGCATTCCATTACATCTTGGCTTCTTTTGAGGTGGCACAGCATGTTCACAAACCTTCAAATAAAAATTTAAAGTAGGTTTTCATAGAATCATAGAATAGTCAAATTGGAAGGAGGCCACAAGGCCATTAAGTCCACCCCCCACCCTCCATGCAGGAATACAAATCAATGGAAATCTGCCAGATGGCTGTCCAGATGTCCCTTGAATGCTACCAATGTCGTAGCACTCACCACCTCTCGAGAGGTGCGGTGGAGAGCAAGTCCTGATTGGGTGAGTGACAGCGGTATCTTCCCTTCCCATATGATTCCAATGAGAAGGTTTAGGAGCACCCCCTTTGGAGCTTCATGACTCAGCCCCTTTATCTCCAAATGTAGCAGGGGTACCTTCCCGAAGCAATTTGGGGGAACCCCCTGAAATCTGGAAAGATTTAGGGGTAAGGGGACTTAATTTTGAAGCTCTAAATGGGCTGGGGGTAGTATCGGCAACTGTGCAGGGACTGTGGAGGCAATCAGGGAGTTTACTCTATGGTATTAACTCCCTAATTGCCTCCACACTCCCAGCACACATTGCCAGTTACTACCCCCAGCCCCTTTAGAGCTCAGATGGTATACTGTATATATACCTTAGTATAACGGAAAAAATGCCCTTGGTTTATACTTGAGTCAATAAGTTTTCTCAGTTTTGGGGGGTAAAATTAGGGCCTCGGCTTATACTCGGCTCGGCTTCTACTTGAGAATATACAGTAATTGGTTCCATTGCTGCACTGCTCTAACAATTAGGAATTTTTTTTCCTGATATTCAGCCAAAAGTTGAGTTCTCTTAACTTGAGCCCATTGTTGCGCATCCTGCACTCTGGGATGACAGCCCTTCAAATATTTGAAAAGTGCTATCCCATCACCCCTCCGTCTTCCTTTCGCATTCCCAGTTCTATCAGTCTTTTTTCATAGGGCTTGTTTTCCAGCCCCCTGACCATGCTTGTCGCCCTCCTCTCAACTTATGTTTCTTTTCACAAATGCAGTTTTTAAAAAGTAAAATACATGGCTTGTGCAGATAGGGCACTGCGCTGGTATGGCCAGTTGATGGGGAAAGACTGCAGGTCATCTCACTTTTGTGCAGGAAGGACAAATCTCACAGCTGTTGAGCTCTTGTTTTCAAACAGGAAGCCTTGATCTGGTAATGGTTGGATATTGTTTTACAACTTCATCTGCTGCTTGTGGTCTGCGTAACTAGGAGAGACTTTTCTAGGCCGGTGTGACTGTCTATCAACCTCTAACCTTATTTCAAAGAGAGTCCTGCCTCTCTGCTCTGTTCAGTTTCCCTCTCTTTATTCTGCCAGAAGCAGTGTTTGTCTTTCATTCACCGCTTATCTGTCCACAGGTGTGAGTAATGAAACATTCTTATTCTTTCTCCTACAGATGTTTCAGAGTGGGGAATCTGAAGCTATTCTCATCTTGGGACAGTATTTCTGCTGGGTAGCACATTTTTTTCAGAATTCAAAACTCTGCAACAACGACACACATCTTTGTTGGGAGGATGATGAGATGATGTCTAGTAGTAGTAGTAGTAGTAGTAGTAGTAGTAGTAGTAGTAGTAGTAGTAGTAGTAGCAGCAGCAGCAGCAGCAGCAGTAGCAGCAGCAGCAGCAGCAGCAGTAGTAGTAATAGTTAGAGATGGCACAAAATGAACTTTTAGTTCATTTCGTTATTCGTTATTCATTTTGCTACATAACAAAATGAATAATGAACCTAGGGGTGACTTTAAAATCAAACGAAACGAAATGAAAATAATTGGTTCAGTTAGGTTTGTTTCGTTAATGGGGGGGCAGAGATGTCTCCTACCTGGTGCTGGTCCAGATGTCCTTCAGGGATGGCGACCAGGGGGGAGAAAAAAGCCGATGGCCATGCTACAGCTGTTGGGCAGCCACGTGGTCGGCAGTAAATAAAATAAAATATAATGAAAAATTTAAAAAATAAATAAAAAAGGAGCACTGACCGGGCCCCAGGGGTGGCCTGGTTGGCACCCTAAAATAGTAAAAAAAATTCAAAAATCAGCGCCACCACCGGTAAGAACCCAAACCCGAACCAGTTCGGGTTCATACGAATTTTTTTAAAATTTTTACGAACCTGAACCTGAACTGAACCAAGTGTGGGCCCGAACCAGATGAACCTGAACCATGGGTTTTCTGCTTCGTGCCCATCTCTAGTAGTAGTAAGTACGTAAGTAAGCAAGCAAGCAAGCAACAGCAGCAGTAGTAATTGTTAATGTTTGAAAACATTTGTAAAAGTCCCCCCCCAACCAAAATCAATGTTTTCCAGTTTGTCCCTCAGGTATATTAGAATGAAATTCTCATCATTCCTACTTTAGAGCTAAATACTAGTAGAGATATGGCACATCCACATTGCTTTCTATATGTGTTTTGAGTACCATACAGGGAAGGTATGCCCCCAGCCTGCCAACAGCATAACTCCCCTCTGCTATTATTTATTTATTTATTTATTTATTTATTTATTTATTTATTTATTTATTTGTTGCATTTGTATACCGCCACATCTTCCTATAGGAACTCGGAGCGGTGAACAATAAAAACAAGAAAAGAAACGAGGATAACAATAAGTAAAAGGCAATAAAAACAGGAGGGGGACCATAACCCCCCACAACAGATGGCAATGGCGCCAAAGAAGAAAGAAGAAGGGGGGAAAGGGGGAAAAGGGAAAGAAATTAACTAAAAAGGTAGCCAAAAGCCTCCCTGAATAGATGGGTTTTCAGGGCTTTCCTGAAGGCTGGCAGGGACACTGCAAGGCGCAGCTCACTGGGAAGATGGTTCCACATCATAGGTCCCACCACAAAAAGGCGCGGTCACGCATACGCGATTTCCGTGCCTCTCTGGGTGTGGCCACCCTCAGTGAGCGCGCCTGCACCATTCTCATGGGTCTGGACCCAGTTGACCTCTGGGAGATACGCTCCACCAGGTACTCTGGTCCCAAGCCGTGGATGGCTTTGAAAATCAAAACCAGGACCTTGAACCTGATCTGGAGGACAACGGGTAGCCAATGCAAGCGAGCCAGAACTGGGGTGATGTGCTCAAATCTATGAGCACCCACTGCCAGCCTGGCCACCGCATTCTGCACCCACTGGAGCCTCCGGAGGAGGGTCAAGGGCAACCCCACGTAGAGGGCATTGCAATAGTCGATCCTCAAAATCACCAGGGCCTGCACAACTGTCCTCAGGGAAGACTCGTCAAGGTACGGGCGGATCTGGGTGATCCTTCGGAGATGGATAAAAGTGGCCCTGGAGACAGCCATCACCTGGGCCTCCAGGGAGAGGGCTGAGTCCAGGACCATGCCCAGATTCCTGGCCGTGTCTGTAGGCCGGAGGGAAACACCCCCCAGCCTAGGGAGGAGGCCATTGTACCCAGACGAGGACACCCCAAAGAACAGAACCACCGTCTTCTCCGGGTTGAGCTTGAGCCGGTTATTCCTGGTCCATTCCAGTACCACCTCCAGGCACAGATCTAGGGAGCGTACTGCCTCCTCTGCAGAAGACGAAAAGGAGAGATAGAGCTGCGTGTCATCAGCATACTGATGACAGCAGACTCCAAATCTCCTGATGACCTCTGCCAGCGGCCTCATATAAACATTGAATAGCATGGGTGAGATTGCCAACCCCTGGGGCACCCCACAAGGGAGAGTCCAAGTAACCGACAAGTCATCACCCTGTTGAACCCGCTGAGTCCGGCCGCCAAGGAAGGAACGGAGCCAAGACAGAGCAAGGCCCCCAATTCCCGCCTCTGCAAGACGGACCAGCAGGTTACCGTGGTCGATGGTATCAAAGGCAGCTGACAGATCAAGGAGCACCAACAGGGAGGAACACCCCCTGTCAGCCTCCCTGAGGAGGTCATCCTGCAGAGCGACCAGGGCAGTCTCGGTCCCATGAAGCGGCCTGAACCCGGACTGGAAGGGATCCAGGATACCGTTATCCTCCAGGTACGACTGGAGCCGGACGGCCGCCACCCTCTCAACAACCTTGCCCAGGAAGGGAACAATGGCAATCGGATGATAGTTGGAAATATCATCTGGAGCCAGGCCCAGCTTTTTCAGAGTGGGCTTCACCACGGTCTCCTTGAGGCAGGAAGGAAAAATACCTTCCCTAAAGGAGGCCGTGGTAATAGCCGAAACCCACTCGGGCATGTTCCCCCCGGCAGATTTAACCAGCCAAGCTGGGCAAGGGTCGAAAGGGGTAGCAGCCGAGCGGCAACCAGCCATAGCTCTAGAGGCCTCCACTAGAGACACTGGTCCGAACCCAACCACGGAGGGAGAGGGAGGGGTGAGGTCCTAGAGATATCCGGGGGTGGACTAATGCAACTGGAGGGCAGATCAGAATGGATGGCCTCTATTTTACATCTAAAATGGGCTGCAAACTGCACACTAGTGAACTCACTAGGAGGAGGGCCCAGCTGACTGGGATTGGAGAGGTCCCGAACCACCCGGAACAACTCTGCCTGGCAGTTCGAGGCCTCCCCAATTCTCAGGGAGACATAGGATGTTCTATCATCCCTGATCGCGCGAACATAGCAGCCAGTCAGCTGACTAAGTGCAGCCCTACTTGATGCCATCCGATTCGTCCTCCATATGGCCTCAAGTTTCCTGCGTTCTTGTTTCATCACCCGCAACTCAGCCATGAACCACGGCGAAGTGCGAGCTCCACATTGCAGGAAACGCTTGGGGGGGCGATCCGGTCGACAGCCCTGGTGGCTCCCTCATACCACCTTTCCACCAGGGCTTCGGCCTGATAGTCTGCCAGACTGCCAGAAAGCTCCCCGAAGGCCTTCATGTACCTGGCAGGGTCCAGGAGCCTCCGGGGGTGGGCCCACACCAACGGCCGACGCTCCCCATGGGGCAGGGTGGAGATCGACAGGGAAAATTTTAGCAGATGATGGTCTGACCATGACACGGGAAGAGGGACAATGCCCCCAACTCTCAGACTAGAATCTGACGACATGGAGGTAAAAACCAGGTCTAGGGTGTGGCCTGCTCTATGGGTGGGGCAAACAACATGCTGATATAGATTCATGGAAGCCATGGATTCCATGAATTCCAGAGCAGCTCCGGAAAGTTGTCCCTCGGCATGCACGTTGAAGTCCCCAACCACCAGAAGGCGGGGGGACTTCAACAGAGCAGCCGAGATGAACTCCGCAATCTCTGGAAAGGATTGTGCAGGGTTGCGGGGAGCACAGTACACCAGCACAATACCAAACTTATCTCGCTGACCCACCGATAGATGAAGGCACTCCACCCCAGGACACACCAAAGTCGCAGATCTGCTAACATAAAGGGATTCCCTGTAAATGATGGCCACCCCGCCCCCCACCCCTCCGGCCTGCCACCCCACTGGACCTGAAACCCGGGGGGGGGCACAACAGGGAGAGGGATGCCCCTCCCTCTGCACCCACCCAGGTCTCGGTGATGCAATCCAGGTCCGTTCGCTCATCCACGATAAGTTCGTGGATGATAGGGATCTTATTCTGAAATGACCTGGCATTGACCAGGAGGCATGACAGGCTGGAGGCGCTGGCGGGATGGCACCCAGGCACGTGACAGTGGGAGGAGGGATCAGAATGGGGGACAGGCTCTAACTGCCTGACCCGAGTTCTTCTTACCCGACTAATCCCCCCGCTCAAAGCGTATCTCCCATGGCCAGACACCACGGGAATTATAGTCCCCGCCAACATGGCGACAAAAAAAAAGAGAGAGAAGTAACAATCAACTAAGATAGAACAAAGGTAGGCTAATACAAATTAATACAATATCTAAATAAAAGGTAGAAAATAATATATAGTAGGGCACATGGCCAGGGCGAGAATGGAAAATAGAGGGGAGAAAAACAGGGAACAAAGTCCAGCCAATGACTGTCAGAAGGGCCAAACGACGGCCTCACGGCCCAATCGGGCCCAGTCCTGATCGTCGACGGGCCAGACAGGTCGCTGAGTCCAGGTTTCTATTAATAAGCAGCTGGAACAGTCCAGAGTCCTCCCAGGGGCCAATGCAGCAAAGGTCGGCATGAGGAAAGATGAAAAAAAAGGGGGGGAGATAGAAAAACCCCAAAGTCCCCAGCCCTCCTGCAGTCCTCCACCATTCCCAGACCTTCATGAACCTCCCCAAACCCCCCACCATCATCCAGGCCGACAGAAGGAAGCTCAGCACCCCCCCCCCGGTCCTAGGCAACATAGCGCCTACCGGATGGATATTTCCTGCCCATCTTAAACTCTTCCAGTCAGTAGATTTGGGATAAGCATCCCTCTGCTAATCACTGTAAAAGGCCCTGGAGTGGAAACCATTCTCGGTGCCATAGAAAGCTGTTGGATGATACACTATTCAAAAAGGTTTCAACTCTTTTTAAGCCCATTTGATTTTTTTATTTGTTCAAAGGTAGCCAATCTTTAGATCTGAGCGGACATATGTGACTCATAAAGAAGCATTTGTCAAAGGTGATGGGCTGCTGTTCTCTACCCTAATTGAACATAGCATTATATTAGTGGCAGTTTTATTGCTTCTGTTGAGCTGACTCACCAGCAGATCCATCGGTTATTTGGTGTCCTGCTACTTTGTCACAGCTGCTAGCCAAACAAAATGGGAAATGCAGAGTTTTATACTCCATCTTTCCCCCCCCCCCCAGCAGACGAAGATGAAAGGTGCCTGGTTGCTGAGGGAAATGGACACGAACATCCGATTCAGTGGTTTGTGCCAGTTCGTTTATTAGATGAATGGGAGTTCAGAGCTTCCATGCCCTGCCTCACATGGTAGGCCAGCCATTCAGAGGCAGTTCCCTGCCTTTCCCAACCCTGCATTCTCCACCGGCTTCCCCAGGTCCCTCCACACACTCCTGCATATCAGTTACACAAGCTGCAATACAAATCTCATTGTGGTTTTTTGTAGTCCTGTTTAGGGAAGGGCACCTTACAAAAATGACCCGCTTTTTCATTTATTTATTTATTTATTTATTTATTTATTTATTTATTTATTTTTAGAGCTTCTATACCGCCCGTCTTCCGAAGGCAACTCCGGGTGGTTCACAAAAAAAAAAAAAGTCAATAAACCAAATTATATACTACATCATGTTAAAAACAATAAGATCAGTTAAACATAAAAGATAAAAAATCGATAGCAGGAAGAAACCTTATGAGACCTTATGAAACAAAAGAAAAGAGCAAACAGTGTGTCATCAAGAAATGAAGCAAAACACAATTTCCCCCCGGAAATGAAACGCTCCATCCTAGCCCCTTGATCTAGCCATCTTGAGAACAGCAGCTTTATTTTTATAATGATAGATTTGTTTTCCTTTTTTCCCTGCACCCAAGCTGTTGATCTTGCTCTGATCCTGATATGCCTGAAAGTAGCCAGGAGCTGAGGTGTTCCCTTGGCCGTGTCTGCAAGTTGATTTAAACTGATTGTTTTCCTGTCCTTTTTAAGTAGGACTGTGGAGGTTATTATCCTCCACATCATGGATCAGCTGTGTCTATCTCCCCAATCTCTCCAAGCAGCACCTAGCTATTAGGTTTCTAGCTTGTTTGCACAGGGTTCTTTGCTTGAAAATAAATTTATTGGAAGGTTTGATTGTCTTTGATTTAGGGTAGTTGGCTCCCTGTTAAATAGTGTTTTGTTTCATGATGAAAATTATTTTAAAAAAATCTGTTATTAATGAAACGAAACAAAATGAAGACTGAAACAAAACGAAATGAAATAAAACACTATATTTTTGTTTCATGCCCATCTCTAGTCCTGTTTCAATGCTTTTGTCACCAATGGTGATGCAGAAAGGACAACAGACTCAAAGAAACCAAAGCCACTGACAGTGATGGTGAATTGCTCATGCATCATACTACGTATGAAATCGGAAAATTAGAATAATATAAAGGAACAATTCTTAATGCATTGGCTCAGTTTGGGAACAAGGCTAGCTCAGGTAAAATTCCAAAAATTCAGGAAGAAATTCAACCAGAAGACTCTCAAATGCTAAATTTCCCATTCTGTCAAGTGAAAGTTAGGCTCTTGCAATCTGCATGCAGTGACAGAGAAATGAGCCAACCTGGCTGACATCTGTGGTTTCTGTGACCCTGTGATATTTGGGGATGTACACCTCATTGAGCAGTTCAGGCTTAACTGACTGTATCCATTTCCCGTGCTCAGTGTCAGCCAAAGAAGGGGACGAGACGGTGTCGCTCCAGGGACCCTGTCACCACTCTGTAACACTGAGATAGAGGACTATGTCACCTTTGAGGCACGTTTGACATGTTATGATGGATGAGCTGCTTGCCTCTTGGGTGGATTCATTAGGTTCATTTGAATGGGAAGCTGCCACATGTCTGTTTATTGCCTGTCTGGGAAAATGTATCTGCAGGAAGAAATACTGTACTTCCATCTGAATGATGTTGATGCACCAGCGCACCTGATCCAGGTTAAGGGAGGGGTGCCTTTTTCCTACATGTGGTGGCAGGTCATCTTCTCAAGAGCCTTCCCAGGAAAAGGACAGTGTCAAAAAGTCTCACCAGGCACTGACAAGGACACAGACATCGATCTGATATTAATATGCAATGGCCAGGACTGTGCTCCCAAACCTTTGTCAATTAGTCACAGTTAGCTGTGGACTGGCAAGTTATGCATCTCTTACATGATCACCAGTAGGATCCCAGCCAGTGACAAAGACAAACAAGCATCCTAAATTGACATCTTGCTCGAGTATAAGTAGTATGTAAGCCAGCATTCATCAGTATCAGCATCCCCGGCAATAATGCTTGCCAACCTCATTGGGTGGCTGTTATTGGGATAATGAATATGGGGCTGGACCCAGATTACTGCAGTTATGGAAATCCATTAGATGTAGCTAAGTGGTTAATTCCAGTCCCCTTGGTTTCAGTGAGCCTGCTCTAAGCATGGCTAAGTTGGGATGGCTAACTCTAGGCATGGCTATGTCACAAGGCATGGCTAAGTCACTAGGCATGGCTTACTCTAGGCATGGTTAAGTCACTAGGCATGGCTAACTCTAGACATGGCTAAATCACTAGTCATGGCTAAATCATTAGTCATGGCTAAGTCACTAGGCGTGGCTAAATCTAGTCATGGCTAAATCACTAGTCATGGCTAAATCACTAGTCCTGGCTAAGTCACTAGACATGGCCAACTCTAGGCATGGCTAAGTCACTAGGCGTGGCTAAATCTAGTCATGGCTAAATCACTGGTCATGGATAAGTCACTAGGCATGGCTAAGTCTAGGCATGACTAAGTCTAGGCATGGCTAACACTAGGCATGGCTAAGTCATTAGGCACGGCTAACTCTAGGAATGGCTAACTGTAGGCATGGCTAACTCTAGGCATGCCTAAGTCACTAGGCATGGCTAAGTCATTAGGCATGGCTAAAACTAGCCATGGCTGAGTCAGGCATTGCTAGGGCAAGGCTAACTCTAGGCATGGCTAAGTCGCTGTAGAGCAAAATGGGCTGAAACAGGATTTCAGCCTTACAGGACACCCACTGAAATCAAGGAAATAAATTAGTCAGAACTACCTTAAGGCCAGCTAATTACAATGGATCTACTCCATGGACATGGGGTCATGAAGAGTCGGTGACGACTGTAACAACACAACACAACACAACACAACACACACACACACACACACACACACACACACACACACACAAGTGTTGCTGACAGGAGTCAGGGACAAAAGAGCAGACAACGTTTGCACAAGAGTTGGACGTTGCAGCGGTTGGCAAAAGAGACAGCCAAAAAAAAAAAAAAGCCATTTCCAAATGAAAAGATCCAAGAAAGAGTTGGAACTTTTTCATCAAAATTTTGCCAACTTTCAATGGAAAAAAAGCAACCTGCCTTAATTGGGGAAAACATGTTTACTGGACTATACTGGGCCACAAGGGTATCTACAGAGTCCAATAACTTGATGCATTATTAGAATCCCAAAGTCTAGCAGTGAGAGGCCGATGAAAAAGAGTGAATTGGAGAAGCTGAGCTATTTGCAATATATTAGCTCAGAGTTAGAGGAGATACAAACCTCCTGAAGGTGCTGAGATAATTTACTTTTCCAGATGACCGCTTCCAGAATCAGAGGTGGTAGTCGCCTTGGGTGGTAGCTGCCTTGGGTCCCTTTGGGGAGAAAGGCGGCATAAAAATAAAGTTGTTGTTGTTATTATTATTATTATTATTATTATTATTATTATTATTATTATTATTATTATTATTATTATTATTATTATTATTATTATTATTATTATTATTATTCCAGAAAACTAACTTTCCCAAGCTTTCCCAACTAGCTTTGTTGTTGTTGTTCAGTCGTTCAGTCATGTCCGACTCTTCGTGACCCCATGGACCAGAGTTCGCCAGGCCTTCCTATCTTCTACTGCCTCCCGGAGTTTGGTCAAATCCATATTGGTTGCATCGATGACACCATCCAACCATCTCATTGTCTGCGGTCCTCTTTTCCTTTTGCCTTCAATCTTTCCCAACTTCAGGGACTTTCCCAACTTCAGGGACTTTTCCTCTCTCCTCACGAGGTGGCCAAAGTACTGGAGCCTCAGCTTCAAAATCTGTCCTTCCAGTGAACATTCAGGGTTGATTTCTTTCAGGATGGATAGGTTTGATCTCCTTGCAGTCCAAGGGACTCTCAAGACTCTCCTCCAGCACCACAGCTCAAAAGCATCGATTCTGCGATGATCAGCCTTCTTTATAGTCCAGTTCTCACTTCCATACATCACTATTGGAAAAACCATAGCTTTGACTATCCTGACCTTACTATCCCAACTAGCTACTACACGTTATTGGTCACACTCTGGGATGAGCTATCTCTGAGTTACTGCAGAGCAGGGATTCTAGCAACCAACTCATAATTGCTTTTGGTAAACTTTATGGCAAAGGTGTCAGGCTGATTTACTGCAAAGGATGTGATGATCTCCCAGTAGATCCAGATTTATCTTCCTCCAGATCCTGCTGTACAGTATTCTGCTTTGTAGAAGAAAACATGTACAATATATTTTCCGTGTTGACATTGAACCCAAGTTATCACTTGGGAGGTGAATCTAGCCCTGGGCCATATCACTGCAGGTGGCAAGTGGTTTCACATAATCTGCTAGTGGGACATCTAAAACAGAATGTAATGATGGCAAAATAACTAGAAAAAGAGAGTTAGAAAAGACTCATCCTTCAACTGGACCATCTGTTCAGCAATGATCTGAAATACAATGCGTGATATAACCACAGCAGTCTAAGTGATGGCTGCCCAAACGATGCTTAAATATTTCTAGCAAAGTAGAGCCCATTATTTTCTGAAGTGGACTGTTCAACACAAGAACATTTCTTTTCATTCAAACATTCCTCCTGAAGTTTAGTCAAGTGTCTGTCGCAGAACTTTGAATTTTCATTTTAATTCCTCTAGCTGTGCAGCAGACATATATAAAGGGATATATAGAGCTGAAGAGCTTCAGGTTCCTCAGACTAATCCATCTATTTTCTCATTAACTGGCACTTGCAGTCTCAATAGCTCACACTGAGATGTTAGTAAGAGAAAGAAAAAAAAAAGATTTCATTTATTTCCAGATCCACAAATCAAAGAGCAACTAGCAAACACAGCTGCTTTCAGCAACAGATACAGTAGGACTGCCGTATCCACTGATTCATTATCCACTGATTCAGTTATCCACAGTTGGCAGAGGAAAAAAATTCAGCAGCCACAAAGCAAGCTGTAAAGCAAACTGTTGTCATAAACAGCATCTGTAAAGCAAGCTACTGTCACAAAGAGCGGCCATAAAGCAAGTTACTGTCTCAAAACAGCAGCCATAAAGCAAGCTACTGTCAGGAAACAGCAGTTTGGAAGTGGGTGGGCAGGCATTCTCTCTTATCCACGGTTTTCATTATCCATGGGAAGGCCTGGAATCAATCCCCAGCGGATACCGGGGTCCTACTGTATCAAGGAGCTCAAGGGAGAGGGGAAAGGCATCGAGCAGAAAATGTCCTCATTGATTTTGGCCATTTTTATTTGAGCAGGCAATTTTCCAAGTGAAAATAACACAAGGAGGGCTTCTCCCCCATGCACATAATTTTTAATTTGTGCAAACTGCCGCTGTACAAAATTAGCGTTTTTTTCTCTTTATGAAGCAGAGTGTGTATAGGCACACAGCAAGTAGACAATGGACTAGAACAGTGGCCCACAGTCCTTTTGATGCTTCTGATCCTCAACAGTCCATGGCATAAAGCTATTGCCATTTTGCTCCATTTCCATTGGTTTCACTGCAGCTCAAGTTGTGTGATTTTCCTTTGCTGAGTTTTTCCAAACTATCCCAGACTTCGATTCTGTTTCTTTTTCGCAGACGAGCTGACTCTTTCAAAGGGAAAGGAGAACAATGCTGGGATCCCTCCCCTTCTCACAGAAGAATGAGACACACAAGAGTTGACAGCCTTAGTCAGACAAACTCCGAAAGCAGGCGTGATTAAGAGGAAAAGGAATAAGAAAGGGAAAGCTTTTATGAATACAAGTCCTCCTGACTGTTACCTGTTCTGGCTCCATGTTCTCTGTTCAGAAGATCCTGAGAACCTGGACTGTAAAATTCAGGCTGGTGTTTACTGACCTTTACCATCTACCTCTGCAAATGTTATAGTCAAGGACAAATATGGGGATGAAACTCAGGGCGCTTTTACACGACCCCTAAGATCCGCTGGTCCCTTAAATTCGGAGCAGAGATCTTAGGGGCTTGTCGCTCTTCCTGTGTTCCCACCCTGGCTGCTGGCTGCGTGAGGGGAGGGAGAAAAAAAAGGAAGAAAGACCGTGGCTCACCTCCCGTTCTGCCTCTCGCTCTTGCCGGCTCTTGCCCCGGCAACATTCCAGTAGCTCTTAAGTAACTCTTAAGTAGCTCTTAAAGGGGCGGGAGCCAAAAAAACAGCAAACAGAAGCGAGGAGAGCCCCGCACTCACTATCATTGCACTGCATCAAAGAATTTTCACCTCCAGAGAGAAGGTACAAGAAAAGTGCGCTGGGTCGCGCTAAAGTGTGCTGGGTCACACTTAATTGCCTGTAAACTCCGGAGCTGGTGAGGAAACATTTTTAAGCTCCGGAGCTGGGAGCCATTTGCGGTGGGGGTTTGGGGTCGTGTATAAACGCCCTCAGTTATAACTCAGAGCACAGAGAGAACTCCTAGTTCCCTGAGCTCCTTGCCCTCTGAAGATACTGGCAACAGAGTCTGGGAAAACAGAAGAAAAACTTCCAGAACACGGCCAAACAGCCCGAAAAACTCACAACAACTTCAGAAGCTTCTCCCAGTGTGTAAAGGCCCCAGCTCCTCAGCCGATCAGCCACTCACCAAGCCTGGCGTGCTTGCTCCTTCCACCCCCTCGGCTAATCTCCCAGTTATGAGCAAGAGCACAGACTTTTTTTGCCCTGCCCTTTTGCCTGAGTGGGAGATCAACCAAACGGGCAGAGCAAAGAATCTTGAGCTGTGGCCGGGAGTGTAAGACCAGTTGAAGAGGTGGAGGGAGCCAAGCTGTCCCAAGGGCCATAAAACCTAATACCTGCATTCTTTGAAGCAAGAATTCAGCTCCTGCTGGAACATGAAGCATCCTTCCGATGTGGGGGGAGAGAATCAGGAAAAAAAATCCCTCTCACACACACACTCGCACATCACGCATCAGATAAGCTCTTGGGGTGCATTTCTAAGCGCACAGTTTATAATTGCGCCAGCATGATGCCAAACGCCCCAGCAGTGCATTTATTTTTTCCCATATTTCTCAGGAGTGTCACTGATGAAAACGAATAGGAACAAATAGCTCGTACGAAAACAAATGGAAACAGAAAATCCTGCCGCAGGGAAGCTTGAGTGTGTCTGCAGGGAAGCAGTTGCCTCGGCTATTATTATTTTTTTGGAGTTGCAAAAAATTTCATTCATATCTGATGGCCAGTTTTCCAGGGCAGGGAGGTTTGTAGGTGGGAGATCAGAGGTTCATTAGAAGTTGAGGCAGGTGAGCTTGGCCCTGGAAGATGCACGGACAGTTCATCGTCTAACATTTTCTTGTTTATCGCTTCATTCTCTCCTGTCCTGTATTTAAAAAGCAGGCATGCAGGCTGGCTTTTGACCACAGTTCAGAAATGGAGCTAACCAGAATGTGTGTGCGTGTGATCCTAAGCAACAACGAGCCAGTGTTAGGAGGCACACTTCAATTCTGGGGTCCAGCCGTATGGCAGCAGATCTTTCTGTTTCCCACGGAGCATTGATAGAGCTTCAGAGCCAGAACTGCAGGCAGAAGCAATCAAATATAATGCAGTAGACTAAGCTACTGGCTCTGAAGGAGAAGCTGACTGGCAGCTGAGCCTTGTATCCCAACATTAGGAACAGAACATCTAATAGGGGGCTTTATTGGTTGCAGCATCTCTGTTTTGAGGCATAGAATCATAGAATCATAGAATCATAGAGTTGGAAGAGACCTCAAGGGCCATCCAGTCCAACCCCCTGCCATGCAGGAACCCCATCACAGTTTTCCGACATATGCTTAAAAACCCCCCAAAGAAGGAGACTCCACCACACTCCATGGCAGCATATTCCACTGCCAAACAGCTCTAACCGTCATGAAGTTCTTCCTAACATTCAAATGGAATCTCTTTTCCTGTAGTTTCAAACTATTGCCCCGAGTCCTAGTCTCTGAAGCCATGGAAGACAAACCTGTTCCCTCTTCAATATGACATCCTTTCAAATATTTAACATAGCTATCATATCCCCTCTTAGCCTTCTTTTTGAAAGGCTAAACATTCCCAGCTCCCTAAGACATTCCTTTGGGAGAACCTATTATCATTATCTTTATTTCATAAGTTAAAACCTGGCTGTGGTTTCTAGTCTATCAGTTGGATGATTTGGCTTGCTCTGAATTTTTCAATGGTCTTAAAGTGTTTGAATTTTTAAAATAGTTCCCCCCTCCACCTCCCATTTTCCTCATTGTAGCCCCATCCTCAGATCTCCCAACCACAGGGAAAGGTGGATATTAACAAACAATTTAAAATAACATGTACACATACAAAAGCTCTGCTAAAAGAGGCAAGAAGTGAACACCTAAAATCATTATAATAATAAATAAAACAATTAAAGGAGTTACCATGTTGCAGCATGGTTCAATTAAAAAGCAATTTTAAGCCACATCAATAAGGAACACAACAGTCATCTATCAAAATCCCCTTTTCTTACCAGGCAGTCAATTAATCAAAGTCTGTCTGTTGAAAAAGGTCTTTGCCTGCCAGCAGAAACACAACAAAATAAGGAGAACATACAGACAGACAGACAGACAGACAGACGGCACATTATCAGTTGCAGGATTTAAAAAAGGCCACAACCCCTAAACAGGTTCACCTGATGAAGAGTGGGCTCTATCTCAAAGGAAGAAGGCTCTGTCAGCTACAGAAAATATGTTTTATAGGAGAGCTTTCATTTATTTCCCCCAGCATTTGCTTACACCCTGTGTAAGTGGCTTCTTCTGCCGACTTGGGGCCTGAGGATATCACAAGTGGGCATTCTGCCCGTCCACTTGCCGCTACTGGTCCCCCATCAGGCTTGCCTCTTGCAGTCACATCTGGACATTGAGCCATGCCAACTGGACTTCTTTTCTTGTGAGATAGAAATGTTTCACTATTCATCCAAGCAGCTTCATCAGTCTGAGGAAAGTTAGTGGTGAGGCCTCCAATTTATAGTTCTCCTTGATTTCACGTCACCCTGGCCTGAATAAGCAAAATCTGTTTGTCACTTATCAGGATGCCCTTTCTTTGATCCCCAGACAAAACAGAATCACTTCACACCTCCACCAGGAAAGCCACAGCTAATGACCCATACCTAATGAGTGCTGGAAAGGGTTGCATAGGTGCGACTTTCACATACCCCAGACCACTGCACATCTAACAAGCCTATTCTGGCCATTGTCTTCTAACTAGACATGGGCACGACCAGAAAAAATGACGTTTCGAGTTTTCGTTTGTCGGAACGGGTCCGTTTCGGGTCGTTTCCGTTTGTCGTGAAATTTTTCAAAAAATTGTCATTTCCGTTTGTCGTTTGTCGTTTCCACCGCGATTTAGCATGATTTGACTTCCCAGAGCATAGGGGTGTCCCGCAATCAGGGCCAGCGCTAGGTATTTTTGCGCCCTAGGCGGCGGCGCGGGCGGACGGGCGAGTGGGCAGTTAGGATATCACTAGGATAGAGGTTCTGTTCTTGGCTTGCACCCCAAATGTGTGTGTGTGCAAGCAAATTGAAGTTGGGAAAATAGAAAATAAATGGTAGTATATAATATATTTTTAAAATAAATCCACACCTCCCACTCCCAGTCGAACCTCCCGCTTTATCCAATATCAGAAAAAAATCCTCACAAACTGCCAGAGAAGAAATAAAGAATAAACTGCTATTCCCTTCAGCAGACAAAGCTGCAGGGAATCAAAGAAATTATTTTCTAAATTCAATTCCCTCCCTGCCTGACTAACTTAAATCCTAACGCCTCCAGGCTCCCTCCTCAATCTCGATCGGATCACACCAGCACCAGCAGCCAGCCCTCCTCCCTCAACCACATCCATACACCCGACTGCGATTTCTGGAAGGTGCCTCGGCTTTTTATGCCCTCCGAGACATCCAGAAGTGTCAGTCAAAAACCTGGCGATGCCATTGGTGGAATGATTCAAACAATTTGCATGGTCCCATCCCATGCCCAGCCCAAATGGGCAGGTCTAAAAAAATAAAATAAAATAAAATAAAATCAATACGACGTTTTATTGCTATAAAAAACCCACTGCTGCTACTATTAAAATTCAGGCATTTAAAATAAATAAATTTCACATGTTTCTGTGGTGATTTGGTGTGTTTTTTGACCATGATTTCAAAAGAAAAATTGTGGTCGCCATTTTGGATCCCCCCCACCGCATGGCATGGCGAGATGATGAGGATGACTCCCCCAAGCCTGGTGCAAGCAGCCCAGGACAGGAGAAGAGGGGGGATATGCCGGGGACCCCCCAGAAATCACCCCTCTGGTAGGTGGCAAAGCCTCAGGCAGGCATATTTTCGCCTGCTTTTTTGGCCGGGAGTCAGGTTTTTTTAAAAAAACTTTTAAAAACTTTTTCTGTGCTTCGCATTGTGCGATCGCCATGATGCCACAAACGGAAATGAAAAACTTGACCAAATTTTTCTTTTTTCGGTTCAAGTTCGAGTTCTGATGGCTTAATTATCGTTACCGTTTCTGTTACGTAATGGAAACGATAACTGAAAACGGAAACAACAATTTTGCCGAGTCGTGCCCATGTCTACTTCTAACTAGCCTATCCAATCCATTGTCCAATTTATGAGCTTATTCAGACCAGGGTGATGTAAAATCAAGGTGAACTATAAAATGGAGGCATTGCCACTAACTTTCCTCAGACCGACGAAGCTGTTTGGATGAGTAGTGAAATGTTTTGCTCTCTCAAGAAAAAGAAGTCCAGTTGCCATGACTCAACTTCCAAATAACCTCACTTTGATAACTCAGAATCTTCACAGACATCTTGTAGCCACACACCCCAAAGCTTTGCCAGTGGTTGGCATACAAAAGTCTTCTACTCTACATCAAGAGAGATGGATGTGTTGAAAATGGCATGAGCAATGAAACCTTGACAGCCAGATGCTACTGGAAAAGCGAAGTAAATTAGATAATAGCAACAGCTTTCGCCAAAAAGCATTGGCAGCTTGTTTTAAACCAATATGTGAGATTCTTTGGCCGTGTCTGCTTAGAGGCTCCCGTCCATGTTGTTTTCCTGCCTTCTTTTCCTTCAGAATCTCCTTGTAAAGCAAAAGCAAAAAAGCAAAGTATGCTGCTTATATACCAGCCCATAGCACTTAAAGCACTCTCTGGGTGCTTTACAAGTAATGACTCAGGCTACACATTGCCCCCACCCCAGCAAACTGGGTACTCAACTGAGTAAACTTACTAACTTTGGAAGGATGGAAAGCTGAGTGAACCTTGAGTAGGCTACCTGGAACTGAACCCTCCGTTCATGAGCACAGTTACAGCTGGAGTACATGGAGCTCTTATAGCCTTCTCATCCCTACTCCTTCAGAGTAGTACTCTGTCTTCCTCCTTTGATTTCCCAGCAACTTTCCTTCCCCATGGCCTCCTGCCCTCTCTGTCCCCTGTGCCATCTGAGCAGGAGTCGTGCCAAATAGATGAAAATGCAAGACAAGCTGGCTGCCAGAGGAGATGGAAAGGGAAGTCCCAGTACCTATCCGGACTGGGCAAACAGCTCTGGAGGACGAGCTGGCTGGTGCATGGAGCCAGGTGAGTGGAGGTGCCAACAAGGGGTTGGGGGGGGAGGAGTGCCAACAAATTGGGCCAAAGCACAACAAAGCACTTTGTGCCCATCTCGATTGCCTATCCTTGAACTGGATCAGTGCCTGCAGGACTGTATGTCGCCACATTGTCATCAGTTGCAGGCGCTCCTTCTACCACCTTCCCTCATTCTACACACACCAAAAGACCCTGGTAGCAAGGCAGCAGGTAGGTGGTAAGAGAGAGAGAGGGGTCAGATCAAAGTTGGGAGGAAGGAGATGGAGGCAGATAATCACACCTGGGTGCAGAGGCTGGGCTGAGCTGGCAGGACCTTGACTTAACCAAGTAGGAAAACGAAGAATGGAGGACTCATCGTCCTTGACTGGGATGGAAGGAGAAGAGTGGGCAGAGGCAAGATAGGAACCTGACCCCATATTCTTTGCTCTGGGGGAAGGCTGCCTGCTGATGGCTGAGAACCCTTGGACTGATGAATGGGTCCAGGTTTAGCCCACTAAAGGACAAGAGTACAGGGGAGGTGTGCCATCCTTCAGCCCATCACCAATACTGACTCCCTGGAAACCAAGGAGACCTGTTGGGCACCCCGACTCCATCTCAACCCATAGAAGGCAGAGGAAGCACCAAAATATGCACTTCGGCAGGCAAGAAGAATTTGGGGGACCTGGTAACCTGTACGCTGTACGTCCAGTGACACTGGGCCTCCTTAAAAGGTGTTAGTAAGCTGTGTGGAAAACTAGATCACAACCATGCACTGTACACTACCCCAGTCCAGTGATCAAAACTGAAGTCCAGAAGAGAACTAGAATTGGTGAGGGACTGGGGGAGTTAACTCAGCCTCCCTGCACATTCTCCAGAAAGGGTATACCAGGCACCTAACCAAGCCTTGTCCCTTGTTCCACCACCCGAATGCAGTCTAGTTGGCTGAAGAGGTCCTCTCCTCTGTCTCTACCCTGGCGTGGTGGCTACAGACATCCATTTTATTATTTGGCACACCAGTGCCTTCAATTCACAAAGGGTAAGGATGATGGAAACTATAATCCCAAACCCTTTGAGGACACCACTAGAGAGAAGTGGATCTTCCCTCTAGAAGAATAGAGCTCTATGAAGTTCAGAGCTCCATGAAGTTCCTTTTTTTGATTCCTCTGGTTGGCTTGCGAGTTGGGGGAAAAACCCATTAAAACTGTCGTTTTCTTAAAAGTAACTTTTGAAAACTTTGCCTGCTGTTATTGAGAGAATGGTGCTGCTTTATGAAGCCGACACATCAGACAGACAATGAGTTTGGAGAAAAACCCTGTTCTGGAAGAGTGCCAACTTCACGTTGCTGCCCCCTGTGCCCTCTCCTTACTCGACTGCTGCTAGCCTCGAGAACCAGGTGGCTTCCTATAGCTTTACTGATTCAACATCTCTCCCTCCTGTCATGTTCTCCAGCTGTCTTGCAAATAAGCATTTCCACAGCCCTGCGTTTCTTCTATGCCCACCAATCTCTGGTGCCCACCGTGCTGAAAACAGCTGGTTCTTGCCGGCTGAACATATGAGTTTCTCAAGCTGTGGTTAGAGGAAAAGTTAATATGTTCACCTATTAATATCTCTTGTTCGGGTTTCTCCCAGGGAATAAAACTTGAAAATAAATAAAGTGTGCACTTGTAATCTCTCTCTCTCTCTCTCTCTCTCTCTCTCTCTCTCTCTCTCTCTCTCTCTCTCTCTCTCTCTCTCTCTCTCTCTCTCTCTCTCTCTCCTCCTTGAAAATCCATGATATGGCCACCGTTTGGAAGCCGCACTGATGGTAAATGCTGAATCACAGAGGTCAGTCATTTCTCTGTGTGGTTTGGCATGCTTGCAAGTGATATCTCATCTTGCTTGTTGAGAATTGGCGTAAACAGAGACAAGAAATAATAATAATGCGTTTCCTTCTTTGCCAGTGACTGGACACTTCTGTTTATTTGTTTTTCTGAGGATGGATCTGAAAACACTAGAGGAAGAAGACAAAAATCTTCTGAGATGGAAAGACAGAAGGCAACATATTTCTGGATCAGCTTCAGTGAGGTAATCCTTAAAAATTTATTAAAATACTACTTGGGTTGCTTCTCTACTAGACATGGGCACGACTTGGCGAAATTCTCGTTTCCGTTTCCGTTCCTCGTTTCCGTTACGCAACAGAAACGGTAACAACAATTAAGCCGTCAGAACTCGAACTCGAACCGATAAAAGAAAAATTGCGTCTGATTTGTCGTTGTCATTCATGGCATCGCAGCGATCGCGCGATGCCAAGCGGCACAGAAAAAAAGTTTTAAAAAAAACCCAATTCCCGGCCAAAAAATCAGGCGAAAATATGCCTGCCTGAGTGAGGGCACCTACCAGAGGGGTGGTTTCTGGGGGGGGGGGTGTCCCCGGCCTCCCCCCCTCTCCTGTCCTGGGCTGCTCTGGTGGGAGGCATTCTCGTTGTCTCGCCATGCCATGCGGTGCGGGGGGATCCAAAATGGCGACCGCAATTTTTTTTTTTTGAAATCGTGGTCCAAAAACCCACCAAAGCACCACACAGAAACATGCGAAAATTAGGTATTTTAACTGCCTGAATTTTTACAGTAGCAGCAGTGGGTTTTTCTTGCAATAAATGTCTGTCTCCAATCCCATTAATTTTATTTTATTTTATTTTTATTTTTATTTTTTTACACCTGCGCAATGATGGGTTGGCCATGGGATGGGACCATGCAAATTTTTGGAGCCATTCCACCAATCACATGGCCACTTGGCCAGGTTTTGACTGAGACTTCTGGGATGTGCCAGTCGGGCATAAAAAGCCCACTATAGCCCTAGCCCTAGCCCTAACCCTAACCCTAACCCTAACCCATATGCCAGTACACTGTCCTTCTTAGTGGGTCAGAGGCACCCAGAGGTGCAGCCCACTAACTCACCCTAACCTTAGCCGTAATAACCCTAAGCCTAGCCCTTGCCCTAAACCCAACCCTAAGCCAGATCTGTACTCGCATTGCACTACACGCAAGTACACTGTCCTTCTTAGTGAGTCAGAGGGCACCCAGCAGAGGCATTCTTCTCTCACCTCGCTCACAGTCCAAAGTTCCAAAAAACTCCAAACCTGTACGCCAGTATGCTGTTCTTCTTAGTGAGCTAGAGGCACCCAAAAGAGAGGTGCCTCTGCCTGTGCCACTTGGTACGCAATGGCTACACGGTCATGTACCCTTCCTTTTCCCTTTGTAGCGGGCCAGAGGAGGCATCCACCCCAGAGAGGTGCCTCCAGGAGCCTGCTAAATGCCCTCCCTTCGTAGCGGGCCAGAGGAGGCACCCACCCCAGAGAGGTGCCTCCAGGAGCCCACTACCCTACCCCCCCTAAACCAGTACTAACGACAGACGACAAACGAAACGACAAATTTTTGAAAAATTTCACGACAAACGGAAACGAGCCGAAACGGGCCGGCTCTGACACACGACAACTCGAAATGTCATTTTTCCTGGTCGTGCCCATCTCTATTTTCTACAATCAGCTATGCCACCTGTGCTGGCCATGAGCAGTGGAACTGGCTTATTTGAGCTACAGGTGGAGTTTCCCCATCTCAGCCACGCAAATCAAGCTGAAATAGTTTGGGACTATCATATTTTTGGGCTTCAGCTCCCAGAAGCCTCAGACAGCATGCAGTAGGGGTGGAAGTCATGGAGTGGAAGTCCAAATAAAGTTGTCACAGGGGATTCTGGAATTGTATTACCCCAAACTTTCCAAGTTCTAGGGCAGAGAGTATGGCCTTGACCTGATTAAAGAAGCATTAGTTAATTTGGCCTATGTGTTGTTGTTTGTTAAACTCTGGATGTGTGGTGGAAAGATATTTTCTACCTTTTCTTGAAGGACAAATATGGGTTTCACATTCTGTTCCATGTTCGGAAATCAACAACTTGAAGCTCAGTTTTTCTTGACTGCTGCCATCATCATTGTCCTCGTTGTCACTGCCACCTCTATCAGTATAATCACAACCATCATCATCTTTGCTTTGTGCTTGTATGTGTGTGTGTGTGTGTGTGTGTGTGTGTGTGTGTGTGTGTGTGTGTGTGTGTGTGTGTGTGTGTGCGTGCATGTGTGCTAGAGATTCCATCTCATTCCAGGACTATCCCATTTGGAACTGTATCATTTATTTATTTTATATATTTATTTATACAATTTATATGCCGCCCACTACCCAAAGGTCTCTGGGTGGCTTACAATAGAAGTGAACAATTAAAACAAAGCATTAAAATGTCAATTAAAACAAGAAGAACATTTAAATACAAAACGCTAAGATTGCCATCAGGACCTGCAATCTATATTATGTCAGTTAAAAAACTTCTGAAACAGAAAGATTTTTACCTGGTGCTGAAACATCATCAGCGTTGGCGCCAGGCGGATCTCAGACGGGAGGGCGTTCCATAGCTTGGGGGCAGCCGCCGAAAAGGCCCTATTCCTACAAGCCATCCCTTTCACCTACCTAAGGGATGCCATGTGATGCTAAACATATTCAGAGACAACATACGTGGAAGGTGTTCATCGTTCCCTCCTGCTGTACACAAAGAGTCCAAGGCTTGCTGTAGTACAAGTGTGTGCTCAAGACACAAGCCTCTTGTTAAGCCATACTCCAGGAAAGCCAATGCGATTCTTGGTTCCATTAACAGAACCATGGTGTCTAGATCAAGGGAAGTGATAGTACCACTCTATTCTGCTCTGGTCAGACCCCACATGGAGTACTGTGTCCAGTTCTGTGCACCTCAATTTTAAAAGGATTTTGACAACCTCGAGCGGGTGCAGAGGAGGGCGACCAGGATGGTTGAGGGTCTGGAGGAAATGTCTTATGAGGAACGGCTTAGGGAACTGGGAATGTTTAGCCTCTCTAAAAGAAGGCTGAGGGGGGATACGATAGCTATGTTTAAATATTTGAAAGGATGTCATAATGAAGAGGGAACA
The DNA here is from genome assembly GCA_037367245.1 of Phrynocephalus guinanensis. Taxonomy (NCBI): domain Eukaryota; kingdom Metazoa; phylum Chordata; class Lepidosauria; order Squamata; family Agamidae; genus Phrynocephalus; species Phrynocephalus guinanensis. The sequence goes on along the minus strand of CM074739.1, from coordinate 11,758,141 downwards.
TGTTTGTTTTCCATGGCTTCAGAGACTAAGACTCAGGGCAATGGTTTCAAACTACAGGAAAAGACATTCCATTTGAACATTAAGAAGAACTTCATGAGAAGTTGGAGCTGTTTGGCAGTGGAATATGCTGCCACAAAGGGTGGTGGAGTCTCCTTCTTTGGAGGTTTTTAAGCAGAGGCTGGATGGCTATCTGTCCGAAATATTGTGATGGGGTTCCTGCATGGCAGGGGGTTGGACTGGATGGCCCTTGAGGTCTCTTCCAACTCTATGATTCTATGATTCTATCTAAGCCTAGTGAATGTAGTAGCTGCTTTACCAATATGTCTATTCAGCTCAGTATCCAAAGAGAGGGTGTGGGAGATGGTTGACCCAAGGTACACAAAGTCATGGACAACCTCCAGTTCTTGTACAAGGAGGTGAATCCACATCCTGGCCCATGACTTGTGTTTTTTTTTTTTCAGGCTGATTGTTCATCCAAAATCTTGGCAGGCCTTGCTAAAACAATCCATAAGTTGTTGAATGTCTTCAGCAGAGGCTGATACTTCACGTCCCTCTCGCTGCAGTTTGCGGCCCCGCTGGAGACCTGTTCGAAGGAACGTAACCTCACGTCCTTGTGGGGTCAATCTGAGTTCGAAGGAATGGAACCTCACGTCCTTGTGGGGTCAATCCGAGTTCACCCCGACCACACCCCCTGAACTGCGCTCCAAGCAGGGTGAGAGATTCCCGTCCTGGAGCTCGGGAATCTTTTCAATCCACTTCTTGATCCGTGTTGAAAACCGATTTCAACACGGAGGCAAGTTCACCTCGGCTCGAGGAAGGACGTGAAGTAACCACCAGAGTGAGCAGTAATGGCAGCATCGTCAGCGAAGAGGAAATCCCACAAACATTTCAGCTGGACTTTGGACATTGCTCTCAGTCTAGAGAGATTAAAAAGTTTTCCATCTCATCTAGTCTGGAGATAAATACCCTCTGTCACAGTCCCAAAAACATGCTTCCACACGACAGCGAAAAAGATCTCTGCATGAGCACACAACCCTGCTTCACCCCACTTGTAATATCAAAGGAATCTGATGCAAAAGCTGTGAAAAACTACAGTAGCCTTCAATAGCCTCATGAAGACTTTGGGAATGGATCTTAACAGATGGGAAACCTTGACCTCCAATCGTTTAGCCTGGAGGAAAAAAGATACAGCAGGTCCTTCTAAAATTTGAAGGGACACTTGTTCAACAGTCTGAGGAATCCGGAAACAGCAAAATCTGGGGAGTGGGAAAGGGACAGAGTGTGGAAGGGAGTTTCATTCTCGAATTGGCCTTTTTAGACACTAGATGTTGCTTTAGGACTTCTATACAGAGCACAATACCATAATCTCTCAAGACTGAAGGTTGCTTGTGATGTGTGTGTGTGTGTGTGTGTGTGTGTGTGTGTGTGTGTGCGTGCGTGCGTGCGTGCGTGCGTGTGCACGTGCACGCGCGCGCGCAGGGCCGGCACTTCCATTAAGGCGAACTAGGCAGTTGCGTAGGGCGCCAAAATGGAGAGAGGGCGCTGCCCAGCCTGCTGCCCCCCCCGCCGCCCCCGCCGCTGGCCACCACTGGCCGTCCCCCCCACCGCCTGCCAGCCGCCCATTGCCGTCCGCCCATTGCTGCCCGTCGCCATCCTCCCGCCGCTCCCCATGCCCGTCGCTGCCCCCCGTAATCTGCCCCCCTGCCACCACCACCCCGCCCGCCCCCGCCCCACCCCCCGCCCCTTGCCTAGAGTGCAAAAAAACCTAGCACCGGCCCTTTGTGTGTGTCTGCCTGCTGACAACAAGTGAATCTCCTTTAAACAATCATTAAAACCGCTTTTAGAAATGAAGCTATGGAAAAAGCAACAAAAATGAGAGCAGTATTTAAAGTAGATACTGGACTCAAAAAAGAGAGTCCATCTTGATTCCCCCCAAAGATCTAATGTCTCGAAGTCAGTTATTGAGACCATAAGTGCCAGTTAGAGAAAAAAAGCAGTGGGCTCTGCCAGAGGACTTAAAGCTGCTCCGTTCTGTGAGTGCCTGCACTTTTATTGCACGGCTAGAGAACTTGAACCCAAAATTCCAAACTCCACAATAATACAGGCAGGCAGGCAGGGAAGAAGGATGGAAGGATGGAAGAAAGGAAGGAAAGGCCAGTATGGGAGCCCAGAATAAGTTCTGAATCCATTTCAGACTCATGAGAATAACTTGCAGGGTACTTAATTGTAAGCCCAATTTCCAATTTTTTTGATGGAGTCAATAAGTGTTATGTTTGTGTGCGGCAGGTGAAGACGGTCTTTGCTCTTTTTTCAGACAACAATGCCGAGAGGCAAAATAGGCGAAGACAGCCTTATCTTTCTGTCCACTGTCTCATTTCATTTTCCGTCTCGTAGCCATCCTGGCAGACTGAGTGAAAAATTGTTCATTTCTTTTATCAGGGCCAGATTGTACCTGCGAAGCTCAAAAGTCACGCAGAGCTGAAGAGGAAATCGCCCACGGTCAGACAGGAAACGAGCAAGACCGAAATCAAAGTTCTGTATGCAAAGTAGCCCCAGACTTGGAAGAAACACGATAAGCAATGGAATATGCAAGTATGGCAAAGAAATGACTCTATTTTATCCCCAAAAGGGACTAATAGCATCCAGATGCTTAAAATTCAAGGAACCCATCTCTGGCACACGGAAGAACTTTCATGAATTGCAAAAAAGAGCTGAGTGTTCTCTTTTCTGAAAAATGCTGCACAGCAGTGGCAAGTCTGACTGGGCTGAAACCAGGACCTTTATATTTACCAGAAACAATGACATAATTTGCCACTCTACCTCTCAGGTTTCCATGCGGAAAGCCCATGCACCGACACTCTGTCACAAGTGGGCTGAAGTAATGGGGTGCAGATAAATAGATTGATAGCTAAGCAGATTAAGGATTTTAATAATCTCTCACATTTTCTAGATCTACATGCAGATTGATGCTTTTTAAGCCTCCTTGCTCCTTCCCTCGCCTGTGTTACTTCCTGCTCTTTCATTTTGACTTCCAGACCAGTGTGGCTTCCTCAGAATAGCCCAGCAAATCCATGCAAGCAGAAGCCTACTCTATCTATCATCTATCTATCTATCTATCTATCTATCTATCTATCTATCTATCTATCTATCTATCTATCTATCTATCTATCTATCTATCTATCTATCTATCTATCTATCTAACTAACTAACTAACTAACTAACTAACTATTTACTGCCCAATTTTCCCAAAGGAACTCAGGGCGGTGAACAATAGAAGGAAATCAATTCTATGCAAAAATGAAACAATATATAAGGGGCTCTTATAGCTAATTTTATACCCAGTTGTCCTGCAATGTCCCTGGATGTCTGGATCCAGTAAGCTTTCCTCTTAACTTATCCAGAGAGGATACATTTAGAGATGGGCATGAAATGAAAATATAGCATTTGGTTTTGTTTGGTTAGTAACAAATTTTTAAAGTAGTTTTGGAACAAAATGAAACAAAATACCATATAATTGTTCCCCTGGGTCCTAGAAGCACCAAAACTGCAGGGTAGCTTCTTTGGACTCTTCCCTGTAAGTCACCCAAATTTGGAGGGGTTTGGAGTTCAAGGAGCCAAGTTATTCAACTGCAAAAAGGATCCCCCTAGTTAATTGCAAGAGTGTATATGGCATTTGCCAGCAGTATAGGGGTCAATTACTTACTAGGTGGACCCTCTTTGCAGTTGAATAACTCAGCCCCATGAACCCCAAACCTCTCCATATTCTGGGGGCGTACAGCTACAATCCATATTTTCAAGTACATAACTGGGAGTTGAGTCATGGCTACTGGACTTCTTTTTTGAGAGATAGAAACGTTTCGCTGTTCATCCAAACAGCTTCATCGGTCTGAATACAGCTAGTGCAAGAGACCTTCTTATAGTCAGCTTGACCTCTTGTCCCCTGGTCTGATTGGCTCATAAGATGAACAAAGCCTGAATAGGCTCGTTAGGGAGACATTAGTGTCCATGGCCTTAAGGTAAACAATGGCCTAAGGTGCTGAAACCCATCAAGGATGGGTCATTAGCTGTGACCTGGTGGTGAAGGCTCCTTGATTTGCCTGGGTAGTTTGGAAAGTACAGCCTGATAAGTAGCAGATAGACTATGCCGGAGCCCACCACCTCTGTTGAGGGAGGGATTTTCAATGCTAACATGAATGGCTTCCCTTACTCCTCTCTCAAACCACCTCTCTTCTTTGTCTAATATGTGTACATCCTCATCTTTGAAAGAGTGGCCTTTTTCCTTCAAATGGAGGTGTACTGCTGATTCTGGTCCTGAGCTGTTACCTCTCCTATGTTGGGCCATTCTTCTGTTTAATGGCTGTTTAGTTTCTCCAATGTAGAGGTCTGAACACTCTTCACTGCATTGGACTGCATATACTATATTGCTCCTTTTATGGTTTGGTATCGGATCCTTTGGGTGGACAAGTCTCTGCCTTAGTGTGTTCATGGGTTTGAAATAAACAGGGATGTGGTGTTTGCCAAAAATCCTTTTAAGCTTCTCCGACACTCCCGCCATGTAGGGAATGACCAGGTTCTTCCGTCGGGTCTGGGTCTCAGACTGATCCCTTGTTCTTCTGGGATGGCCCACTGCTTTGTTGAAGGCCCACCTTGGATATCCACAGGCCTTAAGTGCTGTCTTCAGGTGCCTGTCTTCCTTCTTCTTGGCTTCTGAGGAGGTGGGGATGCTCTCTGCTCTGTGGCTTAGGGTCCTGATGACTCCTAGTTTGTGTTGTAATGGATGGTGGGAGTCAAACAGTAAGTATTGATCTGTGTGGGTGGGTTTCCTGTAAACTTCTACTCCTAGGCCACGGTCAGGTCTGATGATGACTGCACAATCCAGGAAAGCCAGCCTGTTGTCTTGGGTGTCTTCCCTAGTGAACTTAATATTAGGATCCACTGCGTTGATGTGGTCTGTAAAGGCCTGTACTTCCTGCGTCTTTATTTTCACCCAGGTATCATCTACATACCTGAACCAGTGGGATGGTGTTGTCCCTGGGAAGGTGTTGAGTGCCTTCTTCTCCACTTGTTCCATGTATAGGTTTGCTACAATTGGTGACACTGGGGAACCCATGGCACAGCCATGCTTCTATCTGTAGAAGTCCCCTCTGTACATGAAATATGTGGTGTTCAGACACAGGTCCAGGAGCAGGCCTATCTGGTCTGGGTTGAGGCGACTTCTGGAGGTGAGGGTGCTGTCTTCTCTTAATCTTCTCTTTACCATTATTAGCTCATCAGTGGTGGGTATGCTGGTAAAGAGTGATGTAGCATCAAAGGATACCATGGTTTCCTCTGTATCCAGTTTGAGCTCCCTGACTTTAGAAACAAACTCTTCTGAGTTGTGTACGTGGTGGTCCGTGTGTCCAACCAGTGGGGCTAGGATAGTTGCCAGGTATTTTGCGATGTTGTAAGTCACTGAATTTATACTGCTGACAATATGTCTGAGGGGGATTCCTTGCTTGTGGATCTTGGGAAGTCCATAAAAGCAGGGGACTGTGTCTCCGGGATATAACTGGTGGTAGGTCACCCTGTCAATTGCGTTTTCCTGCTCCAAGAGTTTTAAGCATTCTATTACTTTCTTCCTGTAACTGCTGGTGGGGTCTCTTCTTAGTTTTTCATATGTGTTTTGATCATCTAAAAGTGTGATAACCTTCTCGTGGTAGTCCACAGTATTGAGGACGACAGTGCACCTTCCTTTGTCCGCAGGCAGAATTGTGATGCTCTCATCCCTGCTGAGGGATGTCACAGCACTTCACAGACGTATTTCAAGTACATAATGTTTTGTTATGTTCATGTACTCAAAATACAGATTGCAGATATGTATTTGTATGGAAATTGCTGGTTAGTTTCTTTGGACTCTTCCCTGTAAGCCCCTGAAATCTGGAGAGGTTTCAGGTTCAGGGGGCCGGGTTATTCAACTGCAAAGAGGGTCCCCCTAGTTAATTGCAAGAGTGTGTATGGTGCACGCCACTAATCCATATACACTCTTGCAAGTAACGTGGGGGACCCTATTTCCAGGTGAATAACTCAGCCCCCTGAACACCAAACCTCTCCAAATTTCAGGGGCTTACAGGGAAGAGTTTGAGGAAGCTCCCCTGTGATTTTGATGTTGATACCATGGCTGTGATCCATCTTTCCAAGTACAAAATGTATGTAATCATGGGTGGTGTGGTATTAGTGTCTTCCCAACTCAATTAGAATGCTTTTCTCCTAGGGGGACCCGCCTTGGAGTTTAATAACTCAGCCCCCTGAGCCCCAAACCTCTCCAAATTTAGGGGGCTTATGAGGAAGAGCTCCCTTGCAATTTTGGTTCCTCTGGGATGAATTGTTTTATTCCTAGAGGAAAAAATGTGTTTGGTTTTTTTTCATAATGGTAGGATCAACAGGTCCTACCATTTCGTTACATAACAAAATGATGAAACCATTTCATTTTGCATTTCCTGCCCATCTCTAGATACAATACATGTTTAATAGCCATAGGTTCATCATTAAGCTTCTTTTTCACAGTAGTGGCTTACCATTCCCTTTTTCTGGGGGCATCCCTGGTACCGTGTAGCTTGCCCAAGTCCATACAGGCTGGCTTTTCTCCTTGGAGACCCAGTGGGGAAACTGAATTCCCAACCTCTGGGTCTGTAGCTAGAGACCTAAACCACAGTGCTATCCAGCCAGTGTTACTTACTTAAAAGGAAAGCAAAGTGTTCTGCTTATATAATGCCCCATAATGCTTAAAGCACTCTCTGGATGGTTTACAATTTATTTATGCAGGCTATACATTGCCCTCCCCCCAACAAGTTGGGTACTCATTTTACCGACCTCGGAAGGATAGAAGGCTGAGTCAACCATGAGCCCAGGTCTTGAGCACAGTACAGCCATATAACCACTGTGCCATGAGGCTCTTGCTTGTTTGATTTATATACCTCTACATTTGTGCAAGCACTAATCTAGACCCCACATAGCAAAAATGCAGTCAAAAATATTATGGCAATACACTGCATTAATCATATGATAAATATAAATAACACAATAAAATCTAAAATTCATACCCCCAAATTAACTGTATCTGGCAGATTCAGTTGCTAAAAGTAGCTTTAAATAATTCTATCTTTACTAAGTTCCTGGGCTTTTACTGCATCACTAGTGGTGTGACAGAGTTGAAATAAAACATGAACTTTCAAGGGTACACTTTTTCATATAGTAGCTTATAGCTCAATTCAGCTCATAGTTACACTGATGTGCGTCGCTGAATTTTCCCTCTGTTTTTAGAGAGAGAAGGTTAAAGATCCCCCCTTCTTTTAAAGGAATCAATGGATGGAGCTTGTACTTTGCCTTTACAAAACAACAGTAGAATTACAGAGACTTTATTTTACTCCTCAGACTCGAATTTCAAAATTTATCAACTGCTTAATAAGGGAGACAATTGGGGAGAACAAAGTCATTCAGTAAAGAGATAATCCAGTTTGTAAATGGTTCAAGTACAATGGGAAAGGGATTATACCTTCAGTAAGGAAACTGGATTACTGTTGGTGAAGGAGAACAAAAGGGGGAATACCCTTAATTATTCCTGACTAGACTAAAACTCAGAGTGGATACAAGCACACAAGATTTCTGCTCACATGTCCCAGAGAAGTTAGTCTGCCTTGGAAAGAAAAAACTACAGGAGCCAGACATCATCTTTGTCATTCACGTCATCATCGTCGTCGTCATCATCATTTTCATCATCTCATCATCATCAGCTGGCAAACACAGCTGCCAGGTGTTAAGCTGGAGTTGGCCTTCTCCAATGATCGAGCTCTTTCCAAGAGCCTAGGATGACTGGAGGTATCTTCATAGAATATCCTTATTAGACATGGGCACGACCAGAAAAAATGACGTTTCGAGTTTTTGCTTGTCGGAACGGGTCCGTTTCGGGTTGTTTCCGTTTGTCGCAAAAATTTTCAAAAATTTGTCGTTTCCATTTGTCGTTTGTCATTTGTCATTTCCAACGCGATTTAGCGTGATTTGATTTCCCAGAGCATAGGGGCATCCCGCAATAAGGGCCAGCGCTAGGTGTTTTTCTGCCCTAGGTGGTGGGCGGGGCGGGGGTGGGCGAGCGGGCGGGGCGGTGGCTGGCTGCGGGCGGGCGAGTGGGGCGGGCGGCGGCGCGGGCGGGCGGGCGGGCGAGTGGGCAGTTAGGATATCACTTAGGAATAGGTTCTGTTCTTGGCTTGCACCCCAAATGTGTGTGTGTGCAAGCAAATTGAAGTTGGGAAAATAGAAAATAAATGGTAGTATATAATATATATTTAAAATACATCCACACCTCCCACTCCCAGTCGAACCTCCCCCTTTATCCAATATCAGAAAAAAATCCTCACAAACTGCCAGAGAAGAAATAAAAAACAAACTGCTATTCCCTTCAGCAGACAAAGCTGCAGGGAATCAAAGAAATTATTTTCTAAATCCAGTTCCCTCCCTGCCTGCCTAACTTAAATCCTAAAGCATCCAGGCTCCCTCCTCAATCTCGATCGGATCACACCAGCACCAGCAGCCAGCCCTCCTCCCTCAACCACATCCATACACCCGACTGCGATTTCTGGAAGGTGCCTCGGCTTTTTATGCCCTCCGAGACATCCAGAAGTGTCAGTCAAAAACCTGGCGATGCCATTGGTGGAATGATTCAAACAATTTGCATGGTCCCATCCCATGCCCAGCCCAAATGGGCAGGTCTAATAAAATAAAAAATAAAATAAAATAAAATCAATACGACGTTTTATTGCTATAAAAAAAACCACTGCTGCTACTATTAAAATTCAGGCATTTAAAATAAATAAATTTCACATGTTTCTGTGGTGATTTGGTGTGTTTTTTGACCACGATTTCAAAAGAAAAATTGTGGTCACCATTTTGGATCCCTCCCCAACACATGGCATGGCGAGATGACGAGGATGACCCCCCCAGCCTGGTGCAAGCAGCCCAGCACAGGAGAAGAGGGGGGGATATGCCGGGGACCCCCCAAAACCACCCCTCTGGTAGGTGGCAAAGCCTCAGGCAGGCATATTTTTGCCTGCATTTTTGGCCAGGAGTCGGGGGTTTTTTAAAAAACTTTTAAAAACTTTTTCTGTGCTTTGCATTGCGCGATCGCCGCGATGCCACAAACAGAAACGAAAAACCCGACCAAATTTTTCTTTTTTTGGTTCGAGTTCGAGTTCTGACGGCTTAATTATCGTTACCGTTTCTGTTACGTAACGGAAACGATAACCGAAAACGGAAACAACAATTTCGCTGAGTTGTGCCCATGTCTAATCCTTATACTATTACATTTATAAGCTCTTTCCCTTTTTGTTTCATTCCGTAATGTTTAAAAAGCTTAGAAAACAATGAAACCGTGTGTCATTTTTCGTAAGGTGCCCATCTCTAGTAGTTACCTCTTTGGAAAGCATTGCCTTCAATCAAAGTTTAATTTGGTTCTCCCTGAGTGGGGCCAGGGAGTAGCAAGTTCCGGTTGGCTATGTAGCAGAGTGATGTCATTGGATTCATGTTGTGATGCCTGATTGGATGGAGTTATCCATGTGAGAGCATCCCGGGGGAGATGAACTCTGTACCCAGCAGCCAAGGGGACTCAAAATGTGTGCATTTGCCTAACAATACAATCTTGGGAACATGACCTATTATCTTTTCAACCCAAATAATTGACTTGTTCTCAAAAACATCACCATGAGAGAATAATCTGGCCAGCTTTACTTCTGATTGGCTTTGGCATTGTGCGCATAGTGAAAGAGCAAAGAAAAATCTTGCTCAATTTTCAAAGACAACAGTGTAGTAATTTCCCATAAGCTATTACGAGTTCCTGCCATCAGTGGCAGTTTTAGGACGCTCTGCTAACTCTGGAATGGCTGCGATTTACACTCCTTAATGTCACCTGTGCCTTCGAGGACCTGAGTTAGGAGTTGATTTTATCGGCTTTCCAGACTCCTGCAGTGTGTGGTTTTACGGTTTCTTTGGAGAAGAAAGCATGAGGAAGTACGAATGGTTCTTCCTCAACAAGAGGAAGGTATTCGCTTCTGACACATAGGACTGTTTCATCTCATTGCCGCAGCAGGGAGAGTCTGGTGACCCAATTAACTAAGGGCATGGGAAAGTGAATAACGTGAGAAAAACCACCACATGATTGCACATGTGAGGGAGGTGAAAGGGCGCCCATGATTTCTGTCCCTTGCTATATCTGTGGCCATCATGCATAGAGCTACTAAGCCTTGCTGCGTAATATCTTATCAAGACATCTGTTAATAGACTGCAAGATATGTTCTCTAAATTTCAACTGTAGAGCCAAGACCAATTTATTTATTTATTCATACAATACAGTTCCCACTAGAGCCCCCTTAAAGCCACATGCATTCTGTTGGCATATATAATTATTAGAGATGGGCACAAGATGAATTTTTTTATTTAGTTTTTCATTTTTCATTTTGTTACAGAACAAAACGAAAAACGAAGTGCCTTTAAAAAAAAAAGAAACAAAACGAAACGGAAAGTTTCATTAAAAATTTCACTTTAATTTTTTTAAAAAAACATAACCAGCTGGTCGGTGCTGAGGGGTGGGGGGAGAAGGAAAAGGAAAGAAAAAAGAAAAAAGAAAAAGTGCCAACCCTGGTTGGTGCTGGGAAAAAAAATAAGCAAAAAAAAATTGCTGACCCGTGGGGCTGGTCAGCTGTCAAATTAAAAACAAAACAAAACAAAATGAAGAATGAAACAAAAAATGAAAAAAATGAAATGAAATGCCATTTTGGCATTTCGTGACCATCTCTAATAATTATACTAGATAGTATGTATATGTGTATCTGAATGTTTAAAATTGTTTGCTAAAAAAGACCAGGATGTTGTATTTATGTAGCATAGGATTCTGGCCATTTAGAATGTGTCTGGTGTAAGCCAGGCTGCTGTATAACACAGGTGTCAGTTAGAGGTTAGTCAGACAGGGACAATATGCAGCACAGACAAACATGTGACAGTGGTAGGGTCTCTCTTATCTGCCTTTGGAATTGTGATATCGCAAATGGTGGAGAATTTTTGACATAGTGTTCCCAACTGTAGTTTTTCAATAATGCTTTCACTTTCAGGCATTTCTGAGAGTCACATTCTTAAAAACATTTTACAATAATTAAGGCAACACTTTCTTGCACCCATTCAATCAAACATGTAATAAGCCAGATGCAGAGAGAGCTTATAAATGTAATAGTATAAGGATAAGAGTGTTAGTTATCTACAATAGAAAACATGTTTGTCAATAAGTCAGGAACATGCGTGACAAATACCAAAGGTCTAAGCACAATGAGTTATGTTACAGATGTTTATAAGCAGTAAGAAGTATTTAATGTTTTAACTCAGGCATGTCCAGATTTCGGCTTTCCATATGTTTTGGACCACAACTCCCACAGTCCTTTGCCATTGGAAATACAGGCTTGGAATTCTGGGAGTTGTGGTCCAAAACATCAGGAGGGCCGAAGTTTGGTCATGCCTGTTTCAACCGAAACCATAGGTGATTATTTTAATATCAGTTGCTGGGATAAAACATACATATGAGAGAACAACAAATTTTACTATATACAAAGTGGCTTTTGTTCTGCAGACACTGTGTGCAGAATTTGCAAAGTTATTGGTTACATATTGTTTATTATAGCCCCAAACTAATACTCTGCACCAGTGCACAACCAAAATTCAGCAGTGCTGCCATGGAGGTAACAATTGTTCTAAAGAAGTAGTTATGTTAGTCAGCCCCAGCCACAAATTTTTTCCTTTCCTTTCTCTTTTTTTCCCTTTTCTGTCTTGCCAAATCTCTGGCTTGTGGTAATAAACCTATATTTTATTTAAAATGTTTTAACCCCCCCCCACCACCCCCCCAAGGCTGCTGCAACACTCCTCTTGTGAATGTACACAACAGAGCACAAATCAGTGACATAAGGCACAGGATGATCCAGCACTTAAACCATGTGATAAACTTCTTTCATCATTGAGAAAAAACACACTCTGGTAGGTATGAAAGCCACTGGAGGTGGACATGAACTGCTGGCTTGGTGGTTCATGCTGGCTTCTACTTAAACCCAAAAGGTGGTTGGTGCTTCCCATCCCCGCCTCTTCCAAGTGCTGCTTCCTTCTGAGTGGTCACCCCCTGAAGGGGGGTGCTGGAAAGTGCTGAAACCTGCTTGTTCAAAATACGAACCAGCGCAAACCACTGAACTGGTGCTTTGTACCCATCTCCAGAAGCAACTAAAACATTACCACTACACCACAAAAGGAAGAGTGTTATTCCTCAGTAAATTGAAATTATAATATAACTTAACTTTACAGGGTTAAAAGATGTAGCAACGATAACAGACAAGAACAAACCAAATTAAAATTGAAAAATAACAAAAAATGTGGCATCTTCAAGAGTATTATATTTTAAACTAAGCTTTCACTGACCAAGTCCTCTTCCTCAGGCAAACCTCCATCACTTTATTATGTGTATCCTCACCATACAGTCTTACTCTAATAATGGCTAAAGTAGTGGACCTATTCCTCAAAAACTTATATTAAAATATAACAGTTTTAAGGTGACACAATGGTTTTGTTGATTTACTTAAGGTTGTGAATCTTGAATCATCTCACACTTGGCAGGAAAATCACAAGGGAAGAGCTTTTCTCTTAACAGCAAGTTTGTGAACTTTTTTTTCCCCCTGAGAAAACTCACAGGATTTTTCTGATGTTTTGTGGTCATTTTTCTTTGGAAATCAGAATGACTACAGTTCCTATGCAAACGTTCCTGGGAATTTTTTTTCAACTGCTTTCCAACTCCCTGACTATATTATGATGTAGTTACTTGGGAAAATGAACTAATAATTACCTATAACTACTTCTTTGTAACTAGTTTCTTCCAAACTCTGATGGCAGCCATTTCCCCAGGCATGTCACACAGAGGATATTTTTCAGCTTCTGGTTTCCATTTGAGCCTCTCTCAGTGATCTGTGTCCCAAACCAGAACTTTCCACTTGGCTGCCATCCAAAACCAGCACGTCACCGAGCAAAATGTAGAGACTCGAGTGTGTCTCACTTTGCACTCAATCTTCAGCAAAGCGTGTCTTATTGCCTTTTAATGGGAACACAACGTAGAGCAACGTATCAAATGAGTTTGCCTTTGAAGGCAAATAACTGACTATAAAGATGCCGGGTTCATTGTTCGCTTGGATGGAGATTTCCCTAAGGAATAATGGCGCTAGCATGTTGTCTAATGCAGGCTTCATAAAATGCAACCAGATATTTAAGGTCCAGCTGGCTTCAGTTTTTAGACGTCAGGTGATGTTTTTGGAAGCAGGAAGAGCCCAAGAAAATGGCATTGAGATGAAGGATTAAGCTTGAGTCCTGGAATGCATCTTCCATTAGTATCATCTGTACACTGTCTGCGGATCCAGACTCCCCATGGAGTAGATGTGATGAATGAAAATATCCATTGTTAGAACAAACCAATACATAGACTTTTAGCCATGTAATCCTTTGCTGCATGGATAGCTATGATTAAAGTCTGCCATATAACCTTGCCCCCAAATGTAAGGAATAGGAGATAAAGTGGAACCTTGTATAACAAATGGTTTGTATAACATAAAATCTGTACAACATAAAAAATTCCGGAGATAAGGGAAATTCACTTAACAGAATTGCCCATGGGGTGAATCTGTGCAACATAAAAATGGTCGCAATTAGGGATTACTCCATTTTCAATGCATTCCTATGGGAAATTTGTAGAAAGGAAAATTTTGCTTAACACAATTTCATTTGGAACGAATTAATTCCTTTGTACAAGGTACCTCTGTATAGACTCTAGTCAAAACTTTTGAGGCTCATCTCATTTTAAGTCAGTACTAGAGATGGGCACGGAACGAACATTTTTTCGTTTCCGTTACCATATGTCGTTTCCGTTACGTAACGAAATGACAAATGAAAATTGTGATGAAAATGAAACGAAACGAACAGAACCACGAAAATTCTGGTCGTTACATTTCGTTTCCGTTAATGGTGACGCGCAATGAAATGAGCTGTTTTAAATGTTAAAAAACACCCTGGACATCCGTAAAAACACAGCGATAATTATTTATATTGTCTGATAATACCTACCAGGGGGTTGGGGTCCTTAAAATGTTTGTTTTTGTCTTCTCCCATCGCGATGTATTTTTCTTTTCCCTTTAAAATTGATGTCGCCACCAGCCACAAAATGGAGGCAAGCCACGTGATGGGATCATGTTCAACCAATAGCATGCCCAGGTTGCAGACTTGACAGGCAGGTCTGGCAGCCACAGAGGGCATAAAAAGCTCTGGCAGCCCCCGTCCTCCTTTCAGTCTCTGGTGGGAGTTAGGGTGGGATTGCTGTCTCTGCGACTCTAGCTTCAGTCCTGTAGCCTCCCTGTGTGTGTGCGTGCTGCATACCTCTCGGTGAGTACCCTCCCTTGCCCCGCAGTGCAGTCACTCTGCAGCTGCCTTGCACCCTGGGCAACACCCGCCGCTGCCTTTGCAGCCTCCCTGTGTACCTAATCTATACTGTGTCTCTGCCAGCATCCTTTTTTTTTAAGTGTTTTCCCTCTGGTCTGGGGCGTTGAGGGATGCCTGCACATGGAAATGCTTTAAAAATTGCGCAAAAGGCGGGTAGAAACGACAAATGAAAAAACGAACAACAGTAACAAAAGTTTTCCAAAAATTCTCGACAAACGGAAATGAACCGAAACAGACCTCTCAATGACAAACAAAAAACTGAAATGCCATTTTTTTATATTCATGCCCATCTCTAGTCAGTACAGTATTTAAACCAGATTTCCTGATGGTAAGGAACGAGGATTTCTGATCCAAGACATTCTTGAGTAAGTAGAGAGACACCAACTGGGTAGTTTTGACCAAACACAGCCTACAGTAGTGACACTGTAGGAAAATGTCTTTCACTGCCACTTTTGCATGTGCACCGAGTCATCCAGCAGAGTTTTCTTGAGCATTCAGGAGGATCTTAGAGACTGGTGCACAAGAAGAGAACGTGGACCCCTTGAAAGCCGATTGCAAACAAGTTGCACAACACTTTTTGCAGGCAAGATCATGACTTGGATATTGCTATTGGTACAGTCGTGGTGGATGTAACCTTGGCCCCTGCTTGTCCATTTTTAATGGGTATTTCTCAATATGTATAGCACTAGGCTACAGATAGGATCTTTGGAAATGTGAGAGTCATCATATAAACTGGACCTCTGCCGTTCCTGGCTTACAAAGCAGCTAGGGAAGATGCAATGAGCAGATAAAGGGAGTGGTTAATGCCTCCTTGAAGTGACAGACAATTCCTGTATGCTGAAAAGAAGCAGTAGCTTTACTTTATCTCCTTGCACTGAACAGCTGTCCCATTCTCTGGCAGGACATTGGAGCATGTAGTAACCTATTAGCACTGCACGCAGAAGCACTTCACGCCCCAACCAGCAAGAACACAGCAAATGACCCATACTTAATGGATGTTGGGAAGGGTTGCATAGGTGGGACTTCACGCACCCCAGTCCATTGTCCACCTAATGAACCTATTCAGGCCAGGGTGATAAATAAATTCACCTGGATGACTGAGAATCTTCACAGACACTGGAAAATGTAGTAACTTATTAGTTCCAGAGATTTGGGACTGGGAAGGACTGTCTAGAACAGGGCTGCCCAACTTTGAACAGGCCAACGTCTACTTTTTCTGGATGAAAGTGCCTGAGGGCTACTACACTAAAACCTCTTCAAGGAGGAGGGAATGGCTCAGAAGGAGAGCAGGAGGAGCAGCAGTTCATAGTTTCTGTGAGGCAACTGTGGGGGTGGGAGGAGGAGGATGGGGGGAGAAGAGGGGGATGTCACAATGCAAAGGAGGTGGGCACGCCCATGACCCTGCCCCTCGCTGTCCCCGCCACTCCCTTTCCTCCGCTTTGCACCAACAACTCAATTGGTCACAAGACAGTGGTCCACTGATCATCTGGCCGGTAGGGAGAGCAGGGGACTGTGCCATGGCCCTAGAACTGCCCCACTCGGCTGAGACAGTGGGTTGGCAGACCCCGAGCTTTGCTGTGGCAGTGGTGGTACTTGGGTTGGGGGAGGTAGAGGTGGAGAACTTATCCACTCACATATTTATTGATGGCTGGCGGGCTACCTTTGAACCCTTCACGGGCTACTGGTAGCCCCCGGTCTACCTGTTGGACAAGCCTGGTCTAGAACAAGTTCAGTCAGGCCTGATTGTGTGGGAGGGATGGCTTTGGTTGCCTTGGTGATCTTTGATGGGCACTTGATGTGTGTGTGTGTGTGTCCATAGGTTCTTTTGGACCTCTTGCCTGAGAGGATACCACCACACACAATATCCTTTTATAGATGGGACTGCAAGACACTGTTTCACACTTCCTCTGGGGTCTTCCTCAGCAGGGTGAGTGTAGAAGGTGGTTCTCTGGTTTTGCAGGAGACCTCAGGATTCTATTGTCACACCCGTGCAACTGCTGGGAGAAATCATTTGGTGTTTCAGAGCATTGGTTGGACTGCTCCCCTTATCTGCTTTGGGAGAAGTTATTTGGAGTTTTAGAGCTTGGGCTGATGACACCTAACATCATTTCTCCGTTTCCATCTAAACTCAAAGAAGCCCTGTTGGTTCTTAACCAGGGTCTGGTGGTTATTAGTGAATGGTTACAACATTCAGGTTCACAGCTTGGTATATTACTGGCTTCTTCCTTGAGGTGCACAAGCAGGGTTTGCAAAGGCCAGAATGCCTTTGCACAGTTAGAGGCTGGGTGCCTCGTATGCCCACTCCTAGAGAAGCCTGCTCTGGCCACGATGACCTTAGTCATTGGATATGACTTAAGTCACGTCCTGTTTGTATTTGTAAACTGCCCAGAGTAGCTTTTTGCTAGATGGTTGCAGTATATAAATCAAATGGATGGACTGAAGGCAGGCAGGCAGGCAGGCAGGCAGGCAGGCAGGCAGGCAGGCAGGCAGGCAGGCAGGCAGGATGGATGGATGGATGGATGGATGGATGGATGGATGGATGGATGGATAAATAAACAAATATGGTCACTGCACATAGGTTGGGGTCTTCTGGGAGCCACAGATCCCCTCCAACATAATCAGGTTGTGGTAGTGGTGATTGACCAGTGTTCTTCCTCAGGATGGTATTCTGGATGACTAAAGGCAACGGTACGATGGCCACCAACCTTTTCCTTAAGTGAATAGCATGCTTGGTGGTTTTCTGGACTGCCTCCACTGACATTTCCTTCCACTGGTGTGGACCACACTCTTTCCACACAGCTCCAATCTGTGGCTTTCTTTCCTAACTTCCCGTTGAAAGGACTGCCGGTGCCATTTGACTGCAGGCTAAGCTCACGAGTCTCCACTCCTCTTCTAGCTAGGTAGCAGTTGGTTAGCAGCAAGGAGAAAACAACAAACAAACAAACAAACAAACAAACAAACAAACAAACAAACAACACATCGAAAGGGGGAAACCATGAGAAAACCCTTAAAAAAAATTTAATAGAAGAAGAGCTGCATTATGCATGAGGTGTCATTTTTTATTTGTCTGATGACGTATTTCCTTTCATTCGTCCTAATTACTTATACTTATAGTCAGGGTAGGTGGGCTGTATGTTTACTGCCTGTCAGGCAGCATATTTATGTCTCCCCGCATAATTATCAAAATGTGGAACTACATCATTGCTGCTTCTGGAGATGTCATGTTGAATTATTTGGAAAGTATAAATCTGCAGAATGCGAGGGCCTCCTGTTGTATTAATTCATTAAATATGTACCACAGAGGTTCTGCGGAGAGCTTCCTTCTCAAAAAGAGAAAGGAAATAAACTCACCAGATGCTTCTGCAATTATTTTGTCCCCCAAGATATCATATGGTGTTGATTTAGTTGCCCACTTAAACACTGATGGTTTTTCTGCAACTCTCATAGTGGAGGCATTCTAGAATTTATTTCTAGCTGTGAAACTGCATCTATAAAATTAAGCTGAAGAAAGCCATGGGGAGGAAGAAAAACTTGAGATTTCAAAATTTATGCTGTCAACTGAGCTATAGAATCAGTTCAAAGACCCTCCTACCCCTATATTTTCCCTCGTGCTACCTCACAATATCATCAAATGAGACTATGGTGCAAGGTGCTTAGAAGGAAGGAACAGACAAGGCCTTATTTGTGGTAGCCCCCAAGATGTCTGTCAAGCTAGTTCTGTTACAAATGTTGTTGGGGACGTATTTTATTTTTAGAAACATTTAAAGGATGGATTCTGCCTCTCTGTATTGTCTTGTGTTGTCTGTAAATTGGTAGCCATTGTGGTCCAGACAGCAACATCAAGCGAGGGCTTAAGAAGACCTGGGTTTACATCCCCATTATGGATAACAGAACATTGTTGTCTTGGCCTAACATACCTCACAGAAGAGAAGAAACATGGGATGCCCCATTTATGCCATTCTGATCTATTGTCCTAGAATCATAGAATAATTGAGTTGGAAGAGGCCATCAAGCAGGGGCGTATCTGGGGGGGGGAGGAGAAGGGTACATCTGCCCCGGGCACAGAAATCTGGGGGCACCTGGAAGGGGAAGAGGAGGAAGCCCTGCGCCCTCCTGCTACTGCATGCCAGGTGAGTGGCAAAGCAAGCAGGCAGACAGGTGTGTGAGCATGGTGGCTGCGGCGCCCTCCTCCTCCTCCTCTTCCTCCTCCTCCTCCAACTCTTCGTTGCCACTGCGGAAGAGGTAAGGCATGTCCACCCACGTGCATGCACATTGAGAGGAACACCCCCAGAAATGAAAACCCCCCACGTGTTGAAAGGAACACTCCTCCTACACCTCCAACTCTTTGTTGCCACTGTGGGAGAGGTAACATGCGTGCACGTGCGCACGTGCATGCATGTACACACACACACACACACACACACACACACACACACACACACACACACACACATATGCTGGTGCATTGAAAGGAACACCCATGTGCATTGAAAGGAACATTCCTACTCCTCCAACTCTTTGTCGCCACCAGGGGAGAAGTAACACACACACAGATACACACACATGTGCCCACATGTCCCACAACTGCCCCAAGCCTGCAGGATTGCCCCCCCCTTGCTGGGTAGATGCAATGGGGTTGGGGAGGGCCGGAGGGGCACAAAACCAACTTTGTCCCCAGGGGCCCAAAACCTTGCTACGCCGCTCCCATCAAGTCCAACCTCCTCCTTAAGGCAGGAATCCAAATCAAAGGATATTTGCCAGGTGGTTGTCTAATTTTCTCTCGAATGCCTCTAGGTTTGGAGCGTTCGCCGCCTCCTGAGGTAATTGGTTCCATTGTCATACTGCCCTAACAGTTAGGAGGTTTCCCTGATGTTCATACTAAATCTGGCTTCCTGTCACTTGAGCCCATTATTATGTTTCCTGCACTTTGGGGTGATCAAGAACAGATCCTTCTCTTCCTCTGTACGGCAATATTTCAAGTTATAGAAGAGTGTTCTCATATTCTCCACTCAATCTTCTTTTGCTCAAAGCTAAACCTGCCTGCTTCTTTCATTCTTTCCACCTCATTTTCCTTCTCCAAACTTGCACCAGTGTCTTGGCATCCTTAAAGTGTGGTGTCTGGCTACGTGCCAGCAATCTTTAAAATGTCCAACCTGACAAATTTAATTAAAGTGGATGAGGGCTGACAGTTAAGTCGGTTTTAAAGCAGTCAAGCCACCGAGCTGGGGGAAAAGTTACTTTTTTGGATCCTTTAACTTTTCCAGGTTCTTTAAAAAGAGGCAGGCCCGCATCCCTTGAGTGGGTGCACAGGTTGGGGGCCATCACTTTTAAAGAGTGCCTACTGTGTGCCTCTGATGGTTGCCTGTGGATCAGGGTTTTTGTAATCAGTCTTCTGTATCTGAGGCAAATTCCTAAGTCAGGCATGTCCAAAGTCAGGCCCGGGGGCCAAATGTGCCCTGTTTTCAAATTTCGAGTGTCCCACAGCCTCTTCTCCCCACCGGTTCAGCCTGCCATGCATCCCCACCAACTGGCCCCTCCCCATACCGGATGGAGATGTCAGCTTGCAGTTTTATGGTTTGCCTGCCTCTCCCTGTCTCCCCAGCCACCTGCCCAGACCGCTTGCCCCCCAGCTCCATTGCTGCAGCGTCTTCCCCGCCTCCTTGCTTGTCCTAGAAGCTTGTGCAAAGTCCGGCCTGGGGGCCAAATGCAGCTGAATAGTCAGCCCCCACACATTGTCACCTCACCAAATCTGGCCCTCCTTGCAAAAAGTTTGGACACCCCTGTCCTAAGTGGAGAGGGAGCACACCCCACTTAGGACAGGCAGAAGAAATGAGACAACTTCAGCAGGAACACCAAAGACTATTTAGAGCAAAGCCGGGTGACCATCTCGACGTGATTATATTTTGTGTCAATATAATGAGTCCTTTCCAAGAATCTTTCATCATTGTGTTCCAGCTCCAGGTTACACAATGGCAGATAAAAAGCTGGTAATTTGGACTATATCAAAGCTTCTGTTCGTTGGCAAGGGTTTTCTCCCTCCCTCCCAAAGTCGCAAAGCAAAGAGCGCGTCTTAGGAACGAGGAGCGTCAGAATCAATGGCTTAGTGATAATGAGGCAGTGATTCTGCCACGGGGCTGGTTGGCCAGCAACACGCTGGACCAAAGATAACGGTGTCTTATTATATTTATCGCCTGCAAGATCAATGATTTGATCTTCCAATATGTTGACTCTTGGTCCCAGCCTGAGATATTTTGAAATAGGCAAAAGGCTATCAGTTCAGCCTTGGCTTTAAAAGGATTCCAGGAGCTTCGTCTCCTGTTTTTCAGCTGGCTTGAGCTGGTGGTTGACCCGCAACGTCCTGCCACCTGAGGCAAAAGACAAAATGGCACCTCCATCTGGAAGTTGGCAGTTGAGCTCAACACTAGCACTGGGACGGAGCCCTTCATAGGTAGTAAGGTGAGTCCAAAATTGGGGATAGCCACATGTTGAGAAACTGCAGCTCTAGGTCTTGCACACCAGTGGCCATAGTAGCCAAGGCTGATGGGAAATGCAGCCCAAGAGTCTCTGAATAGTGGGACTTGGGTGATACAACAGACCTTTGGGACGTTTTTGCTCTTCAAGTCTCAGTAACCCAAATCAGCATGGCCAATGCAAAAAGGAGTAGGGGAGTTGCAGTCCCAAACATTTGGTGGGTCTTGGGATCTATTGATCCTGTTTCCTTGTCCAACTCCACTGTGAACAGTGTGTGTGTCCTTCTGGGAAAACAAAGTTTCCTGCCGAAGGTTTTATTTGGCCGCGGTCCTACCAGCGTTTTCTGCGTAGTTTCCCAGTGGCAAACTGTGCAGTAAAAGATTGTGTGCTAACCAGGAACAGAAGCAAATTCTGATCCCAGCCGACCACGCCCCTGGAACAGCAGTTTCAGCGAAGTTTCCTAAACCACCACCAGGGGCTGGATTTAGACACTTCGCTTGAAAATGCTTACTTATTTGCTTCTGTAACCACAACAGGACCCTGAAAATACGCAGTAAAATCAGTTGTTCCCCTTTAACACCACAGAGGCTTGGAAACTAGAGCCGGAAAGAAGGACAAAATGTGAAGTAGACAGGTAGAGACCGAACCAGAATATGAAAATACAACGCAGAAGAGAGGACACTAACTGCACATTAAAAACCACATGACCCCCCCCAAATACGTAGGGAATATATCGTGGCCTTTGTTAACAAGAGATTGGAAAGTTATATTTTATGAAATAATAATAATTCCTGTTGTGCCCTGCCATGTTTAGAAAGTAGCACATTGCAGTTACTTGTTATAGTTTTGAATGGGGGACTTGTTAAATTACTTGCTGTCCCACTCTATATATATATATGCATGTAAGGGTGGATTCGGGTTTCTTCCCGTGTAGAAATCTGGTTGTTTTGGCGACGTTTCGACGAGGTCTCACTCGTCATCTTCAGGCTGGTGTTCTGGCTTCTTTCTTCTTGAAGCAAAGCGTGATCTCAGTTGAAGTCCTTCTATAAATACTGCTGGGTGTGTGTGGTTTGCTTGCTCTGTTGCTGATTGTAGGTTCGTTTGTTCTTTTGTGATCTGCTGTGTGGCTGAGGCGATCGTTAAGGGCTTAACTGCTGGTGGGTTAGATGGCTGTTTAGAGACATCATGTGTGGGTGAGGTGCTGGATGTGTGTCTATTAGCCTTTTGTTTCTTAACGACCTTGGTGATGGGTGTTCTGGCAGCATCCTGGGCTTTGGTGGAGTGGGGTCCTGTGTCTTGTGAATTCATTTTGGTCTGGCTGCGTGTCTGTGGTCTCCCAATGTTTTTTTGGCGTGTGTAAGTGTGCTCCATGTGGTGGCTGGAGTGGGGAGTAGCGGTAGATGGTGCAGTCGTGGTTTTGTTATTGGATGGTGGTTTCGTTTCATCTGTGGGAAGGGTCTGGGTTTGTGTTTGGTGTGGATGGAAGGTGGTGGCATCTTGTGTCCTTTTGGACCTGGTGTCAGTCTTTGTGACAGAGGCTCGTCTGTTGACCAGGGCTAGTTTCCAGATGTCAGGCAAGCGGGAGGTGTCATCACGTTTATTCATGTTGTTTGGGTGTTTCTCTATTTCAATGGCTTCCATGATTATTCGACTGTTGAAGTGTTCAGTTTTGGAGATGAGTTTGGTTCTTTTAAAATCAGTTTCATGACCTGTTGTTTTTATGTGCTGGAAGAGAGAGGAAGATTTTTCTTCTTTTTTGACTGCGTTCTTGTGTTCTGCGATGCGTGCGCTTATTCTCCTGTTTGTCTGTCCGATGTATGTGGCTGGGCAGACTTTGCATGGTATTTCGTAGACTCCTTGGTTTTCTAGCTCAATCTTGTCTTTGGGGTTTCTTAAAATGTTGGCTATTTTTTGTTCGGTGCAAAAGGCTGTCTTGATATTGTGTTTGTGGAGAATTTTGCTTATTTTGTCTGTGGTGCCTTTGATGTAAGGGAGGAGGGCAGTGCCGTTGTTCTCTTCTGTTTCTTGGTTCTTGGGGGGTGTTTCTTTTTGGATTAGTTTGGTGATGGTGTTTTTTTGGAATCCGTTCGCAATTAAAGCATTCGAGAGAGTGTGTAATTCAGTTTTTAGGTGGTCTTTGTCAGCGAGGCGTTTGGTTCTGGAGATGAGGGTTTTTGCTACGGAGTTGATCTGTGCAGGGTGGTGGTGTGATTGTGCATTTAAGTAGCGGTTTGTATGTGTTTTTTTCCGGTAGATGGTATGTCCTAAGGAGCCGTCGGGTTTTTTGTAGATTAGGACATCCAGGAAGGGAAGTTGGTTGTTGGCTTCTATTTCCATAGTGAATTGTATTTTGGGGTGTAGGCTGTTGAGATGTGTGAGGAAGTTGTTCAGTTTGTCTTTCCCGTGTGGCCAGATAACAAAGATGTCGTCAACATATCTGAGCCAGAGTTTGGGTTTATGTTCGGACTTCTGTAACGCGTTGGTTTCAAAGTGTTCCATATATAGGTTTGCGATGACCGGTGAGAGGGGTGATCCCATGGGTGCTCCTTCTATCTGTTTGTATCTTTGTCCATTGTGGATGAAGTATGTGTTGGTTAGGCAGTGGTTGGTCAGATCTAGGATGTGCTTGGGGGGGTTGTATTTGTTGTGGATAGCTGTCAAGGCTTCTTGAATGGGCACTTGTGTGAAGAGCGAAACAACATCGAAGCTCACGAGTAGGTCATTGGGTTGTAGGTCTTGTTTCTTTATAATTTCTATGAAGTGGAACGAGTTTTGTACGTATGAAGAGATGGATTCTGCATAGGGCTGGAGTTGTTTGGCAAGAAATTTGGCGAGGTTTTGTAGGGGTGAGCCTATGGAGCTGACTATGGGTCTGAGAGGTGTTCCTTCTTTGTGAATCTTGGGGAGGCCGTAGAGCCAAGCATCATCCCCAGAGAGAAATCATCCAGATGCCCCAAGCTCTACGGCCTCCCCAAGATTCACAAAGAAGGAACACCTCTCAGACCCATAGTCAGCTCCATAGGCTCACCCCTACAAAACCTCGCCAAATTTCTTGCCAAACAACTCCAGCCCTATGCAGAATCCATCTCTTCATACGTACAAAACTCGTTCCACTTCATAGAAATTATAAAGAAACAAGACCTACAACCCAATGACCTACTCGTGAGCTTCGATGTTGTTTCGCTCTTCACACAAGTGCCCATTCAAGAAGCCTTGACAGCTATCCACAACAAATACAACCCCCCCAAGCACATCCTAGATCTGACCAACCACTGCCTAACCAACACATACTTCATCCACAATGGACAAAGATACAAACAGATAGAAGGAGCACCCATGGGATCACCCCTCTCACCGGTCATCGCAAACCTATATATGGAACACTTTGAAACCAACGCGTTACAGAAGTCCGAACATAAACCCAAACTCTGGCTCAGATATGTTGACGACATCTTTGTTATCTGGCCACACGGGAAAGACAAACTGAACAACTTCCTCACACATCTCAACAGCCTACACCCCAAAATACAATTCACTATGGAAATAGAAGCCAACAACCAACTTCCCTTCCTGGATGTCCTAATCTACAAAAAACCCGACGGCTCCTTAGGACATACCATCTACCGGAAAAAAACACATACAAACCGCTACTTAAATGCACAATCACACCACCACCCTGCACAGATCAACTCCGTAGCAAAAACCCTCATCTCCAGAACCAAACGCCTCGCTGACAAAGACCACCTAAAAACTGAATTACACACTCTCTCGAATGCTTTAATTGCGAACGGATTCCAAAAAAACACCATCACCAAACTAATCCAAAAAGAAACACCCCCCAAGAACCAAGAAACAGAAGAGAACAACGGCACTGCCCTCCTCCCTTACATCAAAGGCACCACAGACAAAATAAGCAAAATTCTCCACAAACACAATATCAAGACAGCCTTTTGCACCGAACAAAAAATAGCCAACATTTTAAGAAACCCCAAAGACAAGATTGAGCTAGAAAACCAAGGAGTCTACGAAATACCATGCAAAGTCTGCCCAGCCACATACATCGGACAGACAAACAGGAGAATAAGCGCATGCATCGCAGAACACAAGAACGCAGTCAAAAAAGAAGAAAAATCTTCCTCTCTCTTCCAGCACATAAAAACAACAGGTCATGAAATTGATTTTAAAAGAACCAAACTCATCTCCAAAACTGAACACTTCAACAGTCGAATAATCATGGAAGCCATTGAATATAGAGAAACACCCAAACAACATGAATAAACGTGATGACACCTCCCGCTTGCCTGACATCTGGAAACTAGCCCTGGTCAACAGACGAGCCTCTGTCACAAAGACTGACACCAGGTCCAAAAGGACACAAGATGCCACCACCTTCCATCCACACCAAACACAAACCCAGACCCTTCCCACAGATGAAACGAAACCACCATCCAATAACAAAACCACGACTGCACCATCTACCGCTACTCCCCACTCCAGCCACCACATGGAGCACACTTACACACGCCAAAAAAACATTGGGAGACCACAGACACGCAGCCAGACCAAAATGAATTCACAAGACACAGGACCCCACTCCACCAAAGCCCAGGATGCTGCCAGAACACCCATCACCAAGGTCGTTAAGAAACAAAAGGCTAATAGACACACATCCAGCACCTCACCCACACATGATGTCTCTAAACAGCCATCTAACCCACCAGCAGTTAAGCCCTTAACGATCGCCTCAGCCACACAGCAGATCACAAAAGAACAAACGAACCTACAATCAGCAACAGAGCAAGCAAACCACACACCCCCAGCAGTATTTATAGAAGGACTTCAACTGAGATCACGCTTTGCTTCAAGAAGAAAGAAGCCAGAACACCAGCCTGAAGATGACGAGTGAGACCTCGTCGAAACGTCGCCAAAACAACCAGATTTCTACACGGATATATATATATATATATATATATGCATGTTAGGGTGGATTCGGGTTTCTTCCCGTGTAGAAATCTGGTTGTTTTGGCGACGTTTCGACGAGGTCTCACTCGTCATCTTCAGGCTGGTGTTCTGGCTTCTTTCTTCTTGAAGCAAAGCGTGATCTCAGTTGAAGTCCTTCTATAAATACTGCTGGGGGTGTGGTTTGCTTGCTCTGTTGCTGATTGTAGGTTCGTTTGTTCTTTTGTGATTTGCTGTGTGGCTGAGGCGATCGTTAAGGGCTTAACGTCGCCAAAACAACCAGATTTCTACACGGGAAGAAACCCGAATCCACCCTAACATGCATACCTATACCCGTGAAAATCTACGAAAACAAATATATATATATATATATATATATATATATATATATATATATATATATATATATATATATATATATATATATATATATATATATATAGGCTACAGGTGATACCTTTATAGGCCACTAATAAAATAAAGAAACATTGCAAGCTTTAAAGTGCAACACACTCTTCTTCAAAGCAGGTCCCAAAAGTTCAAACATGGCAAAAGATGTGCTTTGCCAGGCTATTATTCTTCAAGTTCTTGGCTAGATGTTGTATACAAGGCAAGGTGTCTTTTTAGTGTTTGAACTTTTGGGACCTGCTTTTAAGAAGAGTATTTTGCATGCAAAAGCTTGCAATGTTATTTTATTTTTATTTTTATTAGTGGCCTATAAAAAGGTATTTTACATTTGTGTTTTGTGATGGCCACATGGTTCGACCCATCTCTTTTATTTTTTATTTTTCAGAAAGCAAAACAGTTTGTTGCATTACTTCAGGAAGGTAACTTCATTGCATCCTGTTCATCAGCAGAATAATTAGGTTCCTTCGGAGTTCTGTTGTCCATTAAGCAAAGAGACAAATTCTCTCCAGAATTCATATCTCTGTTTCCATCTTGTCTCCGGTTCAGACTGCTTATGCCTTCTCTCCATTTCAAGCTAAACCTGTATCTGGTTTGCTGCCTGTTATGTGCAGGTGGAGAGGTTAAATACAACAGTTGTTATTTTTGTATGTGGTCAGGAGGAAGCCACCTACCATTCCCCAGAAAAATCTCTCTGGGTGCAACATTACCAAAAGCAAACAAGCCCATGCTATTTTTCAATGGTGGCGGCTCCAGCAATGTGCTAATTCCACTGCTAGGGTTACTATTCTAATATTTGCATCCCTTGACTAGGCTGTGTACACATACAGGGCAGTCTGGATATAATGGACACCTTTGTGTACTGGATGGATGTTTTCTGGGGACGCATCATTTCCTGTAAGTTACACTCATCCTCGACCACCTCCTGTAGCTCATAAGAACATAAGAGAAGCCATGCTGGATCAGGCCAAAGGCCCATCTAGTCCAGCTTCCTGTATCTCACAGTGACCCCACCAAATGGGTCTGGGAGCACACAGGACTGGTTCAGAATGGTTCAGGTTCATACGATTTTTTTTAAAATTGTACGAACCTGAACTTGAACCGAACCAAAGGTGGGCCTGAACCAGATGAACCAGAACCATGGGTTTTCTGGTTTGTGCCCACCTCTAATCCTAATATAATTGGTCTGCTCTAGTCAGTTGAAGATGATAAAACAGGAATGTAGGTTTTCATCCAAAGCCACACAGAATCTCAGTCTGATTGTGAACTAAGCTAGATAAGAATAAGTAAAATTTTAGAACACAATTCTTAGCTAGCAACAGCAACACAAATCCTTCACTGTACCCTAAAACCTAAATCTATGTGAAATAGCTCTGGAGCAGCTGCAAGAACTTGTGTGATGTCTGGTGGTCTCATACAGTGACTGCTTTTACATAACCCCTAAAATCCGCTGCAAAATGTTCGCAGATGTGGAGCATAAATTTTTTCCCCACCAGCAGCAGACTTAAAAAAAAAAGTACGACAAAGTCCACTTAAGTCAGCCCCAGCACATTTGACAAGTACCTGGTCTGGCGGAGGTAAAATCCTTGTTGCTGTTTTAAAGCATTGCATGCCTGGCCCTCCTCCACTTTTTGTTTGTTTTTGTTGCCCCCCCCCCTTTAACAGACAGGAATCCTAAGGGCTGGAACAATTAAGGTGAGCCTTCATTTTTCTCTCTCTCCCCTCACCGCAGACAGAAGCAATAGAATCAGAGTGCGGGAGGTGGGAACACAGGAAGCAGAACAAAAACCATGTTGGGGGGATCTGCATTTAAGTTGCCAGTGGATTTTAGGGGTCATGTAAAAGCAGCCTGAGTCTTCCCTAATGCAAAAGCTTCCAAGAGATATCCTGGTCTTGATTCAGGCATCCACCTGTCACACCCCTTCTCCACTTCAGACATTTTAATTTCCGTTTTCTAAGTTCCAATTTCTGTGCATCTTTAGTTAAAAACCTCTTAATCCCACAAACACTAGATGGAACATATAGGGTCTGCGAGGATATCACTCTGTTCCCTTTGTCTACCAGCATCTCTTTGCTCTGCCCTGTAGTCCCCCTAGTATAATGATGGTGAACCTTTTAGAGACCGAGTGGCCAAACTGCAATACTAAACCGACTTATTTTTCACAAAGTGCCAATAGCGCAATTTAACTTGAATAGAGTGTTACCCTGGGTTACAAATACTTCAAGTGCTACCCTTCAGGAAAGTGAGGGTTGAAGAGAAGGCTTTTGAATTTTTCGTGGCAACAGCACCCTTGCTGTGGGAAATTCAGAAGCCTGCTCTTTGATCCTCACTTTCTTGAGGGGTAGCACTCCATCCGCCTCTCTTCCCTGGGTAGAGAGGTGAATGGGGTGCTACACCGTCAGAAAGCCAGGGAGAGTGGTGGCAGCTCGTGGACTCGTTCGTAGCACCAGTTTACTCTCCAGCCACACCATTCTGGGCACCCCAAAAGTGGCATGGCTGGAGAGCAAATGGGGGTTACAAAGGAGCCCACAAACTGCACCCCCCCTTCATCTGGCTCTCTGTATGGAGCCATTTCAGGACCGCTGGTATGACTCTGGGAAGAAGAGACAGGTGAAGGAGAGGCAGTGGTTTGTGGGCTCCCTCGTAGCCCTAGTTTACTCTCTCCAGCCAAGCTGCTTTAGGGATGTCAGAGCGGCATGGCTGGAGAGTAAACGGGGGCTACGAACGAGCCCACGAACCGCTGCCTCCCCATCACCCGGCTCTCTGCACAGAGCACAGTGGGGGAAGTGCCGTGGCGGAGAGCGGGGTGATGTCGCATGCCCACTGAAAGGGCTCCATGTGCCACCTTTGGCACCCATGCCATAGATTGACCAACACTGCCCTACTATCTCACAAATCCTCCTGATTTCTTCTGGTTTTGCACATTTGTCCAAAGACTGTGTATATCCCATTACACCCACACATGCGGGGAGGAGGAGTTACTGATTCATACATCATTCATTCAATAACAGTTGCACTAATCACACGGGACTAGATCACAAAGCTAATCTAGTCGGACATATGCATTCATTGCTTTAAAAGTTGATGAGAACACTACAAAGAGAAGAATCAGTTTCATGACAGAAGCAGTATTATGCTGCTAGAGGGAGATTTTTGAAGCATGAGAGTCCAAACATGTAAAGTTCTTTTTTTGGACTACAAAAATGCTGGCTGGGGAAACAAGCAAAGCAAAGCAAATTTTTCTGCTTATATACCACCCCATACCACTTCATGTAGTCTCTGGGCAGTTTACAGTTTTTAATTACAGTACCCAGGCTACAAATTGCCCCCCCCAAGCAGGCTGGGTACTCATTTTACTGACCTCGGAAGGAGGGAAGGCTGAGTCAACCATGAGCCTGCTACCTGGGATTGAAGCCCAGGTTGTGCGCACAGTTTTACCTGCAGTACAGGCATTTAGCCACTACAAGGAAATAGTCTCTCTCTCTCTCTCTCTCTCTCTCTCTCTCTCTCTCTCTCTCTGTGTGTGTGTGTGTGTGTGTATGTGTGTGTGTGTGTGTGTGTGTTTCCTCCTGCCCTCATGCACCTTTTTTTGCTCTAAAGCAAGGATGCACTATTCTGCCTTTCAAAAGGTTGAAACCTCCAGAGGTGGGGATGGGACTCTGAATTGAAAGCAAAAAGGCCCTGGCTGATTCACTTTAGCCTTTGCCTCATAGTTTAAAAGAAGTTCAAACCAATCAATCCTACTCCACAATAAATCCTGTGCTGTTTGCCAAGGTAGTGGCAGCCGGAGTTCCAGGAAGAAGGAACAAACTATGAATGGAATCTGGATGAAGGAGTCAGAAGAAGCAAAACCTGGTTCCCCATGTGAAGCAGAAGCAGAGCTGGGCCATGAGGAGGTGCGTAGGAGAATGATCACAGTGGGGCTGTGAATGCAGTGGCTTTAGTGGGGAGCCCCACCTGCTTCAGGACCCATAATCCTCCTGGTAACCCCCCAAAGCTGACCGTGGAAGTGGCAAACTCATTCCTCCCCTACAGCACAGTTTGTACTACGGCTAGTCCTGCTCGCATCCCCGGTGGTAGAGATGGGCACGACTTAGCGGTATTTCCGTTTCGGTTTCCGTTACTCGGTTCCGTTACTCTACGGAAACGGTAACGGGAATTACTCCCCCAGACTTCGAGCTCGAACCGACGAACGAACAATTTTGGTCTGATTTGTCGTGCTCGTTCCTTGCATCGCGAGATCGCGCGATGCCACACGCGGCACAGAAAAAAAGTTTTTAAAAGTTAAAAAAACCCGGTTCCCGGCCAAAAAGCAGGCGGGAAAATGCCTGCCGTGCCTCAGGGCACCTACCAGAGGGGTTGTTTCTGGAGGTCCCCGGCCTCCCCCCTCATCCCCCGTCCTGGGCTGCTCTGGTGGGACTCGCCGCAGGCTCGCAGCCAGCAAAAAGCCCAGTCTCGCCGCCGGCCACCGCAATTAAAGCGCAAGCAAGCGGCACGGACGGCACAGGAAAAAACTTTTAAAACTCTCCCCCCACCCATTCCCGGGCCAAAAAAGCAGGCGGAAAAATGCCTGCTTGACTAAGGGCGCAGGGCACCTACCGGAGGGGTGGTTTCTGGAGGGGGGGTCCCGCCTCCCCCCCGTCCTGGGCAGCCGGACTCGTGAGTCGCCATCGCCATGCCATGCGGTGCGGGCGGGGGATCCAAAATGGGGCGGCAAACGCAATATTGTTTTTGAAATCGTGGTCCAAAAACACACAAGCACAACAGAAACACGCGAAAATTTATAAACTGCCAGATTTTTCACAGTAGCAGTGGGTTTTTTCTTGCAACAAAATGTCTCTCCTCTCCTCCTCTGTCCTCCATTGATTTTATTTTATTTTATTTTATTTACACCTGCGCAATGATGGGCTGGCCAAGTGGCCAGCCATGTGGGAGTGGACAACCATGCAAATTTTTGGAGCCATCCCACCAGTCGCATGGCCACTTGGCCATGGAGACTTCTGGGATGTGCCAAAAAGCCCCCTAAAACCTGCCCTAGCCCTAACCCTAACCCTTGACTCCGTACCCATACGTCACAGACTGTCTTCTTAGTGGGTCAGAGAGGCACCCAGAGGTGCAACCCACTAGCCCACCGTAACCTTACCCGTCACTAGCCTAACCCTAGCTCTTGCACTAAGCCACCTTAAAGCCAGATCTACTTGCTTGCATTGCACTACACGCAGCAAGTACAATTCCCTTCTGTGTGAGACATGGTGGTGCGGGAGCCTTGTGAAGGGCGGGCATGACCCTATCATTCTCACACTGGTCTCACGTCTGCACATTATGTTATGCAATATCCATATGGCTATTGCATAGCATTTTGCAGCAGCAGCAGGTGAGGAAGGGAGACCCCCATGTAGAGGGGTCTCTCTTGGAGCCTGCTTCCCCTTCCTAGTGGCAGGAGGCACCCACGGGTGCCTCCAGGAGCCCACTTTCCCTTTATAGCGGGCCAGAGGAGGCACCCACCCCACAGAGGTGCCTCCAGGAGCCCGCTCCCCCCCCAAAAAAACCAGTACTAACGACAACAAAAAAACGAAAAAACGAACCGACTAATTTTTGCGAATTTTCGCGAAAACCGGAAACGACCCGAAATGGGACTGGCCCGACTAACGACAACTCGAAATTTTTTTTTTTCAAGTCGTGCCCATCTCTACCCGGTGGCTTTCATCCGTAAGCCCTTCTTCCAAAAAGTTAGATTTGTGGTGCTTTCTTCGCTCTTCTATTTTAGACAGTATTTCTGTTGGGAGGATTTAAACATGTTTTTTTTTAAAAAAAAATGAATCATGTCTCATGATTTATGCTGCTTGATCTCATGTGAAAGGGTCGCTAGGGGAAAGGTGCAATCCTGTGCATGCATGGCTGGGAATAAATCCCACAGGATAATGCAGGACTTTTTCAGAGGCATCTCCATAGGAATGGGCAAGATGTCCTGCAGGATTCTGTAAGAATATTTGAGCAAATGATATCAATCCAATGACCAATACTGCATTAAAAAACCCAAGTATGTTTATACTATGTAAAGAATGCATAGAGAAATGAGATGAAGAGTGAAGGGGGAGATGCCTATACATAGAGCCAACTGTAGCTTCTCCAGTTATAGAAGAGACGGAGCTCACAGAATCCAACAAGAATTATTTAGCTGTAACTAGAGATGGATATGAGCTGAATTCACAAACTGGGCTGATTTCTGGTTTGGTTCATGGCCCACTTTGGGGATCCGGTTTTGCTAAAATGAAACAAGGTACCAAACATTTTTCTGCTCATTGCTTCATTTTGCTTTAGCAAAATGGATACCCCCACCCCTTCCTGTTGCTCTGTGTCAGGCCCCTATTCCAGAGACTAAAGAGTTAATACCTGAAGAAGCCCCAGATGGGGTTTCCTAGCTGTCAGTTCCTCCAGCAGCTGCACAGGAGAGTGACTCAGCATCTTCAGGGGATTCCCCACCCTCACAGAGGGCTGCTTGTTGAGGCAGCAAAGACTTACAACCAGGAGAAGCAGAAACAAGCCACCAATGTCTACATTTAGGGAGTCCTGAGTTTTGACAGGGTTAGTTTCTGGGGAACTTACTGTATGTTACTCTCTGGAGACATAAATTAAGCATTCAGGACTGAGGCAAATTGTGAGAGCAACGCATTGATAGGACAACTTGCTACTGCTTTCCTGTTGGATCCTTGTTCCTGCTTGGCGTGATGCTGGACCTCGTCTCTCTTGGCTCTGGACTTTCTCAGTGGACCTGGAATAAGCTACCATTGGCATTCTGGCTTTGACCTCTGGACGGTTTCTCTTGGACTCTGCTTTGCTCTCTGAATAGGCATGACCTTGCTATAGGTTTCCTGGACTCTCATTTACTTCTGATTTGCTGGATTGGGGTTTGGCTCTGAGTTTCCAGTAAAAGCCTGAACTTACCTGTGTGTTTGAGTCTGTGGGTCATGACACTCTGCCCCCTTCCTGGCAGCAGCCATGACACAACAAGAGAGGGTAAGCCCCACCCATCAGACTGAACTGAAAATTGAACTAGCGTTTGGTTCACATTTCTGGATGGTTCATGGTAGTTTGGCCAACCACAAACCATCATGGATCACCACTTTTCAGGTTCGTGCCCATCTCGAGCTAGAACTGCTAATTTCTGAGTATCTATCCTGCTGGCTGAGAATAATGGAAGGAAGTCAGGCAGCTGGAAGACTACAGGTTCCCACTAGAGAGGGAGACGAACTGAAAAATGAATTACGCTTTCTAATGAATTTGGTGAATTTGTCAAAAGTTGTCAATTTGTATTTGTCATAAATGGAATCCCCTGAGGGATACAAATTGATGAATTCATTTGCAATGTTTGATTTATTAATTTGTTGAGCCATAGAATGCCCCCAAGGCACCTAGAGTAACCAAATTTGCAGGGACGCTTCTCCTAAGTCTTCACTACAACCCTTTCAAGGCTGCTACCGCACTTCAAACAGCAACCACTTTTTGTTTTGAATCGCCTTCTGCCCTCCCCTGGTTACATGGTCGCTGAGGCGATTCAGCATTCTGCACTTGGTGTTTTCTCATGAACCGGTTTCCCCGTCCACACTTTGCTAAACCGCTTTTTGTTCTGATTTTGTCTGTCATTTTCCCATCATCTGCTTCTATTTCAGAAAAAAAATAGGGTAACATCATGCCATTGTTCTTCCATTCTAAGTAATGTAGCTAATTTTCTGCTTTTCCAACGGCAGGATAAGGCATACAGAGGGGAAAACCCAGGAAAAACAGTGCATGGTGTCCACAGTTTCAGCCAAATCACGGTCAAAAAGCGATCTAGAAATCAGTTTAAAAAAACACCACCCCTGGTGGTCGTCACAAGAATAACCGACACAGCGGCCGAAAAGGGGCATGGCCAAGGGGGCTCCGCAGAAAAAGCAATTGGAAATGCAGTAGGTGATTTTTAAGGCGATTTGACTTTAAGCAAAAGGCGATTCAAAACCTAAGTGTGGTAAGGCTCCAAAAAGTGTGGGGAAGATCTGATAGCTGGCCCCCAAGTTATGCATCCCCAAAGATACACCCCCTGGAAAGTTTATCCCAAGTAAATAGAAAGAGCGAACTTTCAAAGAAGCTTCCTTGATCTCTCCTCTACAGTCCCTCTAAGTTTGGTGAAGTTAGCATTTTCCCAAGCCAGTTGCTAAAGAGCATTTTTCTGGGGTCCCACTTTCAGGTTATATAACTCATATGTCTGAAACCCATTTTCACCAAAGTTTCTGATAGGTTATAGAGGAGAGTCATGGAAGCCTTCCCTGCAATTCTAGTGTCTCTAGGTGCCTGGGATCATTTTTCTGGGGTGACCAATTTGGAGGTGTATAACGCAGACATCCAGAACCCAAACTTCAGCCACCTTACAGAACTCATATAGAAGAGTAATGGGAAAGTTCTTTAAAAATTTGGTGTGTCTAGGGTCCTTGTGGGCCATTTTATAGCATTTTGAAAGGGAAAAGAATTGATTTGGCGATTTGTCATCGGAAATGCATTGATTCATGAATTCATCAGCCCCAACCAATCACAAATCATGATGAATCACGATTTTTTATTTGTTCCCATTTCTAATTCCCACCTCTAAATGATAACACCCATACTCTGAATGATTGAGGGACTGTTCAACAAAGTGCTGAGTGAGATTTGCCTCACACAGTCCCTGCTGGCCTTCAAAAATATGCTTATGACCTTGCTTTTCAGAGAGGCATTTGGTGACCATTAGGGGTTGTTGTTGCTGCTGCTCCTGCTCCTGTTGTTGTTGTTGTGTTCCACCCTTTGCTGAGTATTATTATTAGTTTTAATTGATTGATTTGTTTGATATTTGTTTTTATTGTTATGGAATTGTTGTACACCACCAGGAGTTCCATCGGGAAGATGGGTGGTATAGAAATGTATAAATAAATAATAAATAAATAAATATAACCTGGGGCGCATAACCACTAGGAACCAGGGTGAATATTTGCTCCATGTTGAACTCAATAACTGGTATAGGCCGGATAAGTAGGAAGGGACTGAGATTTAAAATTCTCCAGCCAGCCCAGTCTCTACATAGTCCCTGGTGATCCTGCAGACTCTATGGAAGCCCTGGTTAAATTGGCAATGCTGCTGACTAGAGATGGGCACGAAACAGGAAAATGGCATTTCGGTTTTTTGTTTGTCGTTGAGAGGTCTGTTTCGGTTCGTTTCCTTTTTTGCGAATTTTTGGAAAAATTTTGTTACCGTTTTTCATTTTTTCATTTGTTTCTACCCGTTTTTGGTGCGATTTTTAAAGCATTTCCATGTGGGGGCGTCCCGCAACGCCCCAGACCAGAGGGAAAACACTAAAAAAAATGGATGCTGGCAGAGACACAGTATAGACTAGGTATGCAGGGAGGCTGCAAAGGCAGCGGCGGGCGTTGCCCAGGGTGCAAGGCAGCCGCAGAGTGACTGCACTGTGGGGCAAGGGAGGGTACTCACCGAGAGGTACGCAGCATGCACACACACAGGAAGGCTGCAGGACTGAAGCTAGAGTCGCAGCAGAGATAGCAATCCCACCCTAACTCCCACCAGAGACTGCAAGGAGGACGGGGGCTGCCAGAGCTTTTTGTGCCCTCTGTGGCTGCCAGACCTGCCCGCCCAGTCTGCAACCTGGGCATGCTATTGGTTGAACATGATCCCATCACATGGCTTGCCTCCATTTTGTGGCTGGTGGTGACATCCATTTTAAAGGGAAAAGAAAAATACATCGCGATGGGAGAAGACTAAAACAAACATCTTAAGGACCCCAACCCCCCTGGTAGCTATTATTAGACAATATAAATAATTATCGCTGTGTTTTTATGGATGTCCAGGGCGTTTTTGAACATTTAAAACAGCTCATTTCATTGTGTGTCGCCATTAACGGAAACGAAACGTAGCGACCTCAATTTTCGTGGTTCTGTTCATTTCGTTTCATTTTCATCACAATTTTCGTTTGTTGTTTCATTGCGTAACAGAAATGACAAACAGTAACGGAAACAAAAAAATGTTCGTTCCGTGCCCATCTCTACTGGTGACCGCTCAGTGGTGGGGCTATTAATGCAGGCCTTTGGCAGGGACTCTCTGTTAAGAGAAAAGAGGGAGGAAAATCTAGAAACAGTTGTGTACACAAAGAAGTAGTGGACACAGTTCATTTGCTACAGCCTCAGCCTTAAGATGAAGGTATGTGTGCTTTGGTGACTTTTATTAGTGTTGATAAATCAGTTTGCTACAGTAGCTTAAATGCACAGTACCTTCCACTTTCCTGCACAGGACATGCAATTATTTAGCAATGATGGATAGACTGAGGAACAATGACGTCGAATGTTTGCTTTTTATTTATTTATTTATTTAGAATATTTTTACCTTGCCTTTCTCCTTGAAAAAGGACAAAAGGCAGCTTACAGTAATGAGTGACAGCGTACAGGCCAGAACATTTAAGACATATTCGAGATAAAGAACAGGGAATTGGGAGAGGTGTCTTACAACATTCAAAGGTAACATGAAAGCGAAAAAGAGCATGCAAACAGTTAAAAGAAATATTCCATTATTAGGGATGGAAACTAACAAAGGAAGCACAGGTGTTCTTGAGAAATCAGTCAATGCTATCATGCATGGCAATCCATCTAAAACTCACAAGACAGCTAGTTCATCATTCAAGGAAAATGTGCTTGAAGAGGAAGGTATTTGCCTGCTTCTGAGAATATAGCAGTGATGGGGCAGTCCTGGCCTCCACTGGGAGGGAGTTCCAAAGTCTGGGAGCAGCAACAGAGAAGGCTCTTTCATGATGGAATGGAGATAAAGGCCTTTCTTGATGACCTTAGCAATTGAGCCGGTTCATACTATGAGATTCAATCATTGAGGTAGCTTGGATCCATGCCATTTTGTGCTTTGTAGCACTTTGAAATGTGCCCGAATACTGATTAGCAGCCAGTGAGTGGAGGTGCTTAAATAGGGGTGTAATGTGTAATGTTTTCCATTGACTATCCCCTGAGATTATCCTGGGTAAGAGACAATGGAGTCAAATCAAAGATCAATCATGGTTAGTGCAAACCCACTGAAATCAATCAGACTTGTGAATCAGGATGAACTTAAGTCCTGTTGATTTCAGTGTGTTACTCCCAAGCATAATCAAGCACATTGTCGTCTACAGTACATTGTATGAATAGGGTGTAGATGAATGAAGAATGTTTCAGAGTTTCCTAAGATTCCAGAATTTTGGGTCCATGGATCACAGAAAGTTCTCCACTCTCCATGGGCTGGAGGATGATTATAGCAATGCAAAGGTCTAGGTCCAAGGCCAGTGGTGGTGAACCTTTTAGGGACCGAGTGCCCAAATTGCCATCCAAAACTCACTAATTTTTCGCAAAGTGCCAATACAGCAATTTAACCTGAATACAGCTGGCTGTGGAGGGGTGATGTCAGGTGCCCACAGAAAGGGCTCTGAGTGCCACCTTTGGAACCCGTGCCATAGGTTCGCCAACACTGTCCTAGGACATGCTCTGTAGCTGACAAATTATTTCCCTTCTTGCCTTTCCCATATGCAGCTTGGTTTCTTCTGCCTCACTTCCTTTCATAACACCACCAATGACCTTGGTGAGGGCTTTTTCTCAAGACTAATGACCAACTGGGATTAATAGTTTGATGCTGCCTCTCAGTCCATCAGTATTTCCCAGGCGGTCATTAATCCCATTATTCCTTAATGGATCGGTTGCATCAAGAGACTCTTATGTTCAGCTCAAGAGGAGACACAGAGGTGGTGAGTGACTATAATGAGACAGGCTCATTTAATTAACTGATAAACCGACTTATGGCACTTTTAGAAAGGAGGTTTTGGAAAAAAGACACAGAAAAGTAGAAGTATTTATAAGGCTGGTTGTTTTCTGTCATTCTCTTCCCACGCTCCACTTATCCACTGTCAAAAATCTATAAAAAAACCCTGTTGTCCTGAACATAATTGGTTGGATCTGCACAATCTATTGCAATTTCAGTGTTTTTGTTGTTGTTTGTTTGTTATTAAAAGAAAGTGAGAAAGGGGGTATCTAGAACTGTCAGATATTAATTAGTGAAATATATGTATTAGACAGGATGTTCTATATATATATGTATGATATGTATTTAATTGATTTAAAGATGGAGTCTGTAAAAGTGCAAAGTCACAGTGACTAAATGTATAGTTTTTTCTAATGGAATACAGATGTTAATAATTAGCATAATGAATTTTGGCTGATGCAATGGGTTGCAATAGCTATGAGGTAATGTCATTTATGATTGGACAGACACATGTATAAAACTGTTCTGTAAATCATTGTTCATTGGGCCTTCTGTGAGTAAGGCACCCACTTTGTTTCTCTGCCATATATTTTGTCAATGTAATGTATGCTGTTATGCTGTTATGCTTTTGAACTTTGTATAGGTTCTCTGATAGAGATGGGCACGACCAGAATTTTTTTTTGGAGTTGTCGTTTTTCGGCACGGGTCCGTTTCGGGTCGTTTCCGTTTTCGCGAATTTTTTTTTAAAAATTGTCGTTTCGTCATGTCGTTTGTCGTTACTGCCGCCGCGATTTCACGCAATTTGACATCCCAGCGAGTGGCGTCCCGCCGGCGCTAGGTGTTTTTGTGCCCTAGGCGGCAGGCAGGGTGGCGGGGGGGATGGGCGGGCGGCGGCAGCGGCAGGGGGGAGGGTGGGCGCACGGGCGCGTGGGCGGCAGGCGCGGGTCCCGCAATGACCCAGAGCAGGCAGAAAACACTTTAAACTGACTTGCTGCACAAGACTGCATCGAATAAAGCAATTGCAATTTTTGCAAACAAAGTGAGCAGGGCACCCACAGCAGAGCTGCAGGCAGGGTATAAAAGGACCTTGGCTTGCCACCAAGCAAATGAAATTTTTAAAATAAATCCACACCTCCCCTCCCACTCAAACCTCCCCATCTTTGAAGCACTATCAGAAAAGAAATCCTAACAAACTGCAGGAGAATAAAAAAGAATAAACTGTGTTGCTATTCCCCACAGCAGACAGAGAATGAAAGGAATTATTATTATTTCCTAAAAATTCAAATGAATCAATTCCCTCCCTGCCTGCCTAACTGAAATCTAAAGGCTCCGCGAAATTGAAACTAGTCTAGCACAGCAGCCAGCTACACACAGCCCTCTCCCACCCACATCCAAGTTCGGACTGCGACTCTTCTGGGAGTGCCTTGGCTTTTTATGCCCTCTTGCACATCCAGAAGTGTCAGTCAAAACCTGGCCATGCGATTGGTAGAATGGGTCCAAAAATTTGCATGGTCCCATCCCATGGCCAGCCCATCATTGCGCAGGTGTAAAAAAATAAAAATAAAATAAAATAAAATAAAATCAGTGCGACCTTTTACTGCTATAAAAGACCCACTGCTGCTACTGTAAAAATTTAAGCATTTAAAATATCTAATTTTCGCATGTTTCTGTGGTGCTTTGGTGGTTTTTTGGACCATGATTTCAAAAAAAATATTGCGGACGCCATTTTGGATCTGCCCGCACCGCATGGCAAATGGAGACGCCGAGGATGCCCCCTCCCAGCCCGGTACCAACAGCCCAGGACAGGGGGGGGGAAGGCTGGGGACCCCCCCCCAGAAACCACCCCTCTGGTAGGTGCCCTCAGGCAGGCATATTTTCGCCTGCTTTTTTGGCCGGGAATCGGGGTTTTTTATTTTTAAAACTTTTTTTCTGTGCCGCTTGGCATCGCGCGATCGCCGCGCGATGCCAGGAACGCCAATGACAAATCAGACCCAGTTTTTCTTTTTTCGGTTTGAGTTCGAGTTCTTACAGCTTAATTGTCGTTACCGTTTCCGTTACATAACGGAAACGATATCCGAAAACAGAAACGACAATTTCGCCAAGTCGTGCCCATGTCTATTCTCTGATGCTGTGATTTTTTTTGTATAGTTTGTAATATAGCTGTTTGGTTTTAAGAAAACTCTGTCTCTGGCTAAATATTTATTCAATAAGTATTAGTTCTGCTGACTCATCAAATAGCACAAAACTCTGACAAAGTTTATATGTAGATTCTTTTTTAAAATAACTCAAACTTTATATTCTCTCTCTCTCTCTCTCTCTCTCTCTCTCTCTCTCTCACACACACACACACACACACACACACACACACACACACACACACACTCACTCACTCACTAACTCATGAAACTGTTTTTGTTTTTATTGTATTTTAAGTCACAGTAGGGCTTGACACTGACTACAGTGTCAGGTGAATCTGCAACGATTCCTGTTGGATCACACAATGTCAAGCCCTACTGTGACTTAAAATGGTGTGCAATCCTCCATGATCTGGATCTTACACATGCTCCACAGGTTCACGGAGTGCAGGACCACCCCTCTTTTCTCATGGCACTCATGTGCCCGCCCTTTCTCCACCTCCCCCATTCACCGCCTTCTTACTGATGTCTGCTTCCAGGACTATTTATGAACAAGGGCGGTTACCAGAGACAAAGCAGAAGGACCTTGCTGTTCAGGAGACCCCCAGCACAGCCATCATGGAGCTCAGGACCCAAGACTTTGGATTCACCCTGTCTGGTCCTTCCAAACCGCCTCCATTCTCTGCACACCCTCTTTCCCTTGATGGCAACTACATCTTCAATATGTTTCTCCATTTGTATATGCAGACATGTGATTTGCATTTTTAAAGCCTGTCATTACCCAACACAACCATATATCCTGAGTTCCTGACTATTACAGGAGTACGACAATGGAACCCGTTACCCCAGGGGAGAGTGAGCACTCTAGCACTGGAGGCATTCAAGGGCGTGGGGTGGGGAATTGGACAACCATCTGTCAGATATACTTTGATTCGGGCCTTGATGAGGGTGTTGGACTCAATGGCCTTCTAGACTCCTTCCAACTCCACTATTCTGTAATTCTCTGGTTCTAGAGGCATGCATGAAAACATTTGCAAAATGAAAACAACAACAAAAGGACTATTGCTGCAATTAAACTGAAGTAAATACCACCACCATCCAGCTTGCTGCAAGATTATCTATCTAACCTAGGGACAAAAATATTCCTGCTCTAAACAGTCAAGCAATCATCAATAAAAAGTATAGCGATGAAAAAGTAAAACAAAATCCATTGTGCACCAGAAAGCTGTGTGCAGTGACCACAGAAATTTGCATGGAGACTTTTTATTAACCATACCAAATGATCTAGGTAAGCTGCCTAGATGCCCTAAGCACATCCGATCTCGCCTGATCTCAGAAGGTAAGCAGGGTCGGGCCTGGTTAGTACTTGGATGGGTGAGCACCAGGGAATACCAGTCACTGTAGGCACCTGGAGTAGGAAATGGCAAACCACTCCAGTATTCCTGCCAAGAAAATTCCATGGGCATGGGGTCACAAAGAGTCGGTCATGACTGTAATGACACAACACACACACAAGAAGGATATGGACCCTCAGGCCCTTGAGTTGATCTTGACCTCCTTGGGTCCTTAAGTGACTCTCTGGGTATCCTCAGATGAACATTACCCCTTTCCCATCAGCAACTGGTTTTTCCTGTTTTCCCCCCCTCCCAGTCTGATTTTTTTCCCTGCCTCCCACTTCCATTCTGCACAGCTGGAATGTCTCTTCTCAGGTAGTATGAAAATAAGGCTAAACTGTGCTGGTATTTTGACGCACTCTTCCTTGGATGCCACACACTACTAGCAGAACTTTTCTGAAACTGAATCTGCCCCTTGGATTTAAACAGATTTCCCACCCTGGGGTAAAGGTGCTGCACTATAGAATGTTCATCTGCCCCTTGTCGATCCTACAGCTTGGTTTATTTTTCTGACCATGTAGCGGGTTCCTTTTCCCCAAAACCTTATGGAGTTTCTTAAGTGGAAAGAAGTAACGGGAAAAGGGGCGTGGGGAAAAACAACAAGAGAACACCAGGCTTTACTCTGGAATAAAAGTTAGAGACATACCCAGATTGAAACGATCACTTATTCCATAACAAAAAGAAAAAAAGAAGAAATGCATCACCACAAAAATAAAACAAAAATGATGCAGAGTGACATAATAATAGCATTGTATCGATTCTACAAATAGATGCAGATCTAAATATCTTGTTCGCATACGCATTTGTCTCAGCACAGCTTTGCTGTTGCTGCTGGATCTGGCTAACTTAAACGGTTACTTCACGTCCATTCTTGTCCCGGGAGGAAGTTCGTTGTGTGTTGATGTCAGTTGCAGTCATGTAGTCTTCTTCCGGTTCTGTCCCTGTTCCCGTGTACGCACGGGCGTGATGGATGATACCGGCATGACTTACTGCACATCCTCGTTCTGTGATGAGATGTGAAATTCCATGCCTTTTTTCTCCATTTTTTTGGGGGGGCGACCTTCCGTTTTTTGATGTTTTGATTCTCCGAAGCCTTGCCTTCAATGCGTTACGGAGCTAAGTTTGAGGCATTTGTCTTTTAATCTCTCTGCACTGCATTGCTGACTCCATAGGGAATGTACTGGTGAATGCCACTTCGCACTCCTGCCACTAGATGCAGAATGGCACGTTGCCTGACGAGCCTTACCTCACGGGCACTCATCTCGGGATGAGAAGCGAGATGAGGAGATTCCCGAGGCCAGGGAGGGGAATCTCTCATCCCGCTTAAATCACAGTTCAGGGGGTGTGGTCGGGACAAACTCCCCTCGTCCCACAATGGCCGTGCGGTTAGATTACTTTGTATCAGTTCTAAGCGGGACCGCGAACAGTGATGAGATGGACATGAAGTATCAGCCTTAGTTTGCCCATCTGTAGAGCTGGCCCTGGTTCCACAGCAGGTACAGTTATCATCTTTCCACAGCAACTTGTCTTTGGCAGCTTCTTTAAGGAGAGTTGGAACTAAATAAACATGTTTTATTTATAGCTCTCTGGAATGTAGCAGGCAAGGGAGCAGAGATGAGATTTGACAGGTAACATCAAGAGACAAGTTACCTCTCCAATTT
This sequence comes from Phrynocephalus guinanensis, assembly GCA_037367245.1. NCBI lineage: Eukaryota > Metazoa > Chordata > Lepidosauria > Squamata > Agamidae > Phrynocephalus > Phrynocephalus guinanensis. Next base: position 11,714,775 of record CM074739.1, on the reverse strand, counting down.
TGACTCCCTTTCTCTCTATGTGATGAGTGAAACAACACATCACTCTGAATACTTCTTCACAAACCTATAATTTCTGGCTTCGTTTTCTTGTAATCCCAATAGATGTAAAACTGCAAATAAAAGAGAAATAGGTCATCTATCTATCTATCTATCTATCTATCTATCTATCTATCTATCTATCTATCTATCTATCTATCTATCTATCTATCTATCTATCTATCTATCTATCTATCTATCTATCTATCTATCTATCTATCTATCTATCTAGTGCCTGTCTGCCTGCCTGCCTGCCTGTCTGTCTTGTAAATTATCTCTCTCATGAGTAGACTTTTTTTTTGGGGGGGGGGCAACTTTTCTTCTGTGCTTTTTTTATTGTCCAGCCTCATCCTTCTTAAGAGCAGTTGGCCTATAAATAAAGGATGCAGTGCATTCAGGACTTCAGATTGGTTGCTTTTAATACCTAATTTGTGCAAGGATTTTGCACATTAAAAAAGAAAGGACACGCTTCCTGGAAGAGAAACACCATCACACAGTCTGTCACGTCCATATTCAAACTTCCAGTATCCTCAGGATGAAACACATCATGTGGATTAAAGTGGACAGGGCAATTCTCTGTTGAATTCCTTAGTCAGGTTAGATGTGCTACCCTCTGTTAAACGGAATGTGCGTGCATAAAAGTGTTCCCCAGGTCAAAATGTTATGGTTTATGTGTTGCTATACGAAGAAGAAGAAGAAGAAGAAGAAGAAGAAGAAGAAGAAGAAGAAGAAGAAGAAGAGGAGGAGGAGGAAGAGGAGGAGGAGGAGGAGGAGGAGGAAAAGAAGAAGAAGAGGAGGAGGAGGAGGAAAAGAAGAAGAAGAAGAAGAAGAAGAAGAAGAAGAAGAAGAAGAAGAAGAAGAAGAAGAAGAAGAAGAAGAAGAAGAAGAAGAAGTTGATGATGATAAAGCAACTGCAGGCCTGCCTGGCTTCATTGGGGTACCACGTTAAAACTGCTTTCAGCGCAAGGTTTTAAGATTTGAGATCGTGGCTTCACTCTGAACGGTGTATTTCTGTTGATTGTGCTGTTTTAAACTCTGCTTTAATTACTGAACTTGTTTCATCAGGTTAAATCCAGCTGTTCATCTCAACTGCACCAAAGCCCTTAAGTGAATGAACAGGACTTCTTAATGCCACACTAACATAAGTGCCATCGATCGAATGGGACCTACGAATGGGAGCTCAACTGCTCACCATCATCCAACATAAATGGAATTTCTGCTAAGGACTTGAGATAGAGAATTTCCTATTCTTTTTCAAGTGCCATGTCCTCTTAGAACGTTGGCAATCAGTAGCCTGAAAGGGTTTCTATCTAAAGCTATTCTAAATAGAGCAGCTGTGCTCACTGTGGACCATTGGCTTAAGTTCTTAAGCCAGAATGTTCTTCTAATTCCCCGGGCCACACTTCCCATCTATTTTTCCTTGAAGTATAACTTACAGCAGATGGTATTTCTTATTGTGCATTATGTGTCTGAAATACTGCAATTTTCTTCTCTTTACAGTATTGAGGATTTCTAACTTTTTATTCATGCACTGTAATAAAGCCACATGAGTGTATTTGGCTGTCCAAGGTATCTTCAGAATGCGTCTGTATGTCCACATTTTGAATGCTTCTAGCTTCCTGCTTAATGTGTCTATAAGGGTCCATGTTTCAACATCATACAGAAGTATGCCGAATACATAGGATCAAAGTATTTGAGTATGAAGTCTGATAGATAAAGTTCCGGTTTGTCAAGACTAGAGATGGGCACGACTTAGCGGTATTTCCGTTTCCGTTTCTGTTACTCGGTTCCGTTACTCTACGGAAACGGTAACGGGAATTACTCCCCCAGACTTCGAGCTCGAACCGACGAACGAACAATTTGGTCTGATTTGTCGTGCTCGTTACTTGCATCGCGGCAATCGCGCAATGCCACACACGGCACAGAAAAAAAGTTTTTAAAAGTTAAAAAAAACCGGTTCCCGGCCAAAAAGCAGGCGGGAAAATGCCTGCCGTGCCTCAGGGCACCTACCAGAGGGGTTGTTTCTGGAGGTCCCCGGCCTCCCCCCTCATCCCCCGTCCTGGGCTGCTCTGGTGGGACTCGCCGCAGGCTCGCAGCCAGCAAAAAGCCCAGTCTCGCCGCCGGCCGCCGCAATTAAAGCGCAAGCAAGCGGCACGGACGGCACAGGAAAAAACTTTTAAACTCTCCCCCCACCCGTTCCCGGGCCAAAAAAGCAGGCGGAAAAATGCCTGCTTGACTAAGGGCGCAGGGCACCTACCGGAGGGGTGGTTTCTGGAGGGGGGGTCCCGCCTCCCCCCCGTCCTGGGCAGCCGGACTCGTGAGTCGCCATCGCCATGCCATGCGGTGCAGGCGGGGGATCCAAAATGGGGCGGCAAACGCAATATTGTTTTTGAAATCGTGGTCCAAAAACACACAAGCACAACAGAAACACGCGAAAATTTATAAACTGCCAGATTTTTCACAGTAGCAGTGGGTTTTTTCTTGCAACAAAATGTCTCTCCTCTCCTCCTCTGTCCTCCATTTATTTTTTTTATTTTTTTTTACACCTGTGCAATGATGGGCTGGCCGAGTGGCCAGCCATGTGGGAGTGGACAACCATGCAAATTTTTGGAGCCATCCCACCAGTCGCATGGCCACTTGGCCATGGAGACTTCTGGGATGTGCCAAAAAGCCCCCTAAAACCTGCCCTAGCCCCCTAACCCTTACCCTAATCCTTGACCCATACGTCACAGACTGTCTTCTTAGTGGGTCAGAGAGGCACCCAGAGGTGCAACCCACTAGCCCACCGTAACCTTACCCGTCATTAGCCTAACCCTAGCTCTTGCACTAAGCCACCTTAAAGCCAGATCTACTTGCTTGCATTGCACTACACGCAGCAAGTACAATTCCCTTCTGTGTGAGACATGGTGGTGCCAGAGCCTTGTGAAGGGCGGGCATGACCCTATCATTCTCACACTGGTCTCACGTCTGCACATTATGTTATGCAATATCCATATGGCTATAGCATAGCATTTTGCAGCAGCAGCAGGTGAGGAAGGGAGACCCCCATGTAGAGGGGTCTCTTGGAGCCTGCTTCCCCTTCCTAGTGGCAGGAGGCACCCACGGGTGCCTCCAGGAGCCCACTTTCCCTTTATAGCGGGCCAGAGGAGGCACCCACCCCACAGAGGTGCCTCCAGGAGCCCGCTCCCCCCCCAAAAAACCGGTACTAACGACAACGAAAAAACGAAAAAACGAACCGACTAATTTTTGCGAATTTTCGCGAAAACCGGAAACGACCCGAAATGGGACTGGCCCGACTAACGAGAACTCGAAAAATTTTTTTTTCAAGTCGTGCCCATCTCTAGTCAAGACTTTCCTCATTTTCTGGAAGGAAACCATGAAACTTCTCCAAAATATGGATTAGTTACACTGGAATAGTAAAGATTATGTAAAATAGACAGGAACATGTTTTAAATCTACTGTTAGGAGATTTCAGCACAATGAGCACCCATGTTGCATTTGAGCTCTTCCACACTCCTAGTGATGTTCTTATAATATTAAAATATTTTGTCCCGCCTATCTCCTTCCAGAGGACACAAGGCAGCTTACATAATTTAAAATATGATATTTATTCATTCATTCATTCATTCATTCATTCATTCAACTTATATGCCGCCCACTACCCAAAAGTCTCTGGGCGGCTTACAATCAAAGAATTAAAACAATTTAAAATAGTTATAAATAAAATATCAGTAAATCATCAAACAGTAATAAAAACCTTCTTTAAAATCATTATCCTAAAATTGTCATCAGCGGACCCACAATCTATATTGTATCAATTAAAAACCTTCTGGAACAGGAAGGTTTTTACCTGGCGCCGAAATGTAATCAGTGTTGGCGCCAGGCGGATCTCAATAGGGAGGGCATTCCATAACTTGGGAGCAGCTGCCGAGAAGGCCCTTTGTCTACAAGCCATCCCTCTCACCTCCTTGAGGGATGGCTCTTTCAAAAGCCCCCCCTGGCTCGATCTTAATCGCCGGGTAGGTTCGTATGGAAGGAGGCGGTCCTTCAGGTATCTAGGTCCTAAGTCGTTTAGGGCTTTATATGTCAAAACAAGCACTTTGAATTGGGCTCGGACAGCAACTGGTAACCAATGCAGGTTACGCAGAATCGGCGTGATGTGATCCCTGGTGGCTCCACCACTTACCAGCCGCGCCACACGTTTCTGAACCAGTTGCAATCTCCGGACCGTCTTCAAAGGCAGCCTCACGTAGAGCGCATTGCAGTAATCAATACGGGATGTTATTTAAAGTTAATAAGTCTACAACTCATAAAAGGGTCAAGCAAATACTACACTAAAAACCAGCAAAGACAACACACCCCAAAAATCTATCACTTTGGTTTTGAATCGCCTTTTGCTTAAAGTCAAATCACCTTAAAAATCACCTACTGCATTTCCAATTGCTTTTTCTGTGGAGCCCCCTTGGCCACGCCCCTTTTGGCCGCTGTGTCGGTTTTTCTTGCAACAGCCACCAGGGGTGGTGTTTTTTTAAAACCAATTTCTAGACCGCTTTTTGAAGCAATTTGGCTGAAACTGCAGACACCATGCACTGTTTTTTCCGGGTTTCCCCCTCTGTATGCCTTATCCTGCCATCGGAAAAGCAGAAAATTAGCTACATTACTTAGAATGGAAGAACAACGGCATGATGTTACCCTTAAAAAAATTCCAAAATAGAAGCAGATTATGGGGAAATGATGGACAAAATCAGAACAAAAAGCGGTTTAGGGAAGTGCAGACAGGGAAACCGGTTCATGAGAAAACGCCAAGTGCGAAATGCTGAATCGCTTCAGTGATCACGTGACCGGGGGAGGGCAGAAGGCGATTCAAAACAAAAAAGCGGTTGCTGTTTGAAGTGCAGTAGCGGCCTTTCAGTAGGGTACAGTCACCCCCGCCATTTCGTGGTTCTGGTACTGCGGTCCCGCTATATCGCGGGATTGCAGTACCTGCACCTCGGAGCCGCATGGGGGGGTGGCGGGGAGCGATCAGGTCGCTCCACGCCACCCCCTGGGCCCCTCCAAAAGGCCTCGGAGCTGCATGGAGGGGTGGAGGGGAGCGATCGCGTCGATCCCTGCCCCCGGGGTCCCTCTGAGAAGTCTTGGGGTGGGCGGCAGCGGAAGTTCAGATCCCGCAACACCACCTGTGCATGCTGCACCAAGACTTCTTGGACAGGTGCGCAATCACCCCTGCCCCCAGGACCCCCTGCCTTCTTCTGCATATTACGGATTTTGATGCATCGCGGGTGGTGTGGGTCCCTAACCCCCGCAATTGGCGGGGGGTTACTGTACAATGATCCATTTAAAAACCCCACTCAGCCAGCCAGTCACTAAGAGAAAGCTTGACTGAAAAGAAAGGGCTTAGCCTGCTTGTAGAGGGACATCAAAGATGACACTAACCAGGCCTCCTGTGGGAGGAAGTTCCCAAGCCTAGGAGCCACAACAGAGAAGGCCCTCTCCTGTGTCTCCACCTAACATGCCTGTGAAGGTGCTGGGACTGAGAGAAGACCAATCCATATTACAAGGAGGGGGAAAGATGGTCTACTCGGTGGCACGATTGATTTGTGGAGGAAAAAAGGCATCAAGTGTACTCATGTTTTGATTGAGGAAGAATGGTTGATCAGTGGTCTGGTTTTCTTCAGGGGTATATCAGCAGTCAGAAGGTTTTGCTGGAAATGATCTCTCCCCCCCCCCCAATTCACCCAGGTTCGGAATTCCCCTGTTGTTTAAATAGGAACAAATATAGATCAATGTTGGGTGTGTGTGTGTCTATCCTTGTTGGACACGTTAAGGAAACTATTTTTAAACAAATAGCATAAAGAAACAAACCAGTCTACAGCAGCATAATATAGTTGGACCCCCGTATCCACTGATTCATTAACCACGGATTCAGTTATCCATGGTTGGCAGAGGAAATAATAATAATAATAATTCAGCAGCCACAAAGCATGCTACTGTCACAAACAGCAGCTGCAAAGCAAACTACTGTCACAAAACAGCAGCTTCAAAACAACAGTTTGGGTTTTTTTTCTGGCATTCTCTCTTATCCATGGTTTTCGTTATCCATGGGAGGACCTGGAACCAATTCTCAGCAGATACCGGGGTTCTATTGTAGGTTGGACCCATCATCCTCTCCCAGACAGTTTTAGCTGGATCTGAAAGGAACCCCCGCATACGAAAGAGAGAGAGAGAGAGAGAGAGAGAGAGAGAGCAATACTATTTTAGTCTCTCTCTTGAAAAGATACATCCTGCAAACCACCAGGTGTTAAAACTCTTCCCCAATGAATGGTTGCTGTGTAGCGCAAAATTTTCTCTCAGGAAACACCTTCCAGGATCAGATTGGTTCTACCCAACAGCTCATCTTACCTTGGGGTTGTTTATTCAGCTATATATGTTTGGGTTGCTGCTTCTGCTTTTTTTTCCATGTTAGTAATCTTTGACCCTTAAGCATCAGGCACAGACTAATCTACCCCCTTTTCATCCTGTGAATACGTGTGCCTATTAGATTCAGCTGATACACAGAGTCATGAAATTCACTTTATTTCAAAATTTGGAGCAGATCAGAATTTCATCAAAAGTCACGCCTTTATTCAGATTTAAGGAGTCTCAATTCTGAATTCCAGTGACCCTTTCCAGTTTTTCTATGTAGACATTATTCAGAAATGGTTGGCTGTTCCCTCCATCTTGGGAATGCACTGGAAGTGTGCCCCTTACCCAAGACTACACAGGCTGGCTCTTCTCCCGGAGGATCCATGGGGAATCAAACTCCAAACCTCCACTGTCAGATTCCTAAACCATGAAGCTATCCAGGCAGTCATTGGAAAGTGTGTGAGGTTTTTAGAACGCATGCATGAGAGAAACCAAAATGGAGAGATTCATCCACCCTTCTACTCTGCATCTCAGGATTCAACCCACTGCTTTTTTTTGACTTACAATACAATCTTCTTGAATGTAGAGCCAAGAGTCAGCCTTTGAAACACTGATTTCGTTCCAAAGTACAATTTCTGTCTGTTCTTCCTTCCTAACCCAGTGTATACAGTTTTTGACAAGCATTTCAGCTTGATAAGGGAACTCTTGATTAGGCTCCTTGTGGAATTCCATTGTGCATAAAAGCAGAATAATTTATATTTGGTCACCCGTGACAAATTAGACAGAAGATTAATACATGTGATGTCCTACAGAGACCTTCCAAAGGAGCCCTTTAAAGATTAAGATATTCATTTACTCGAGCTTGCAGCTTCTGAGAACCGGTGTCCACTTCATACACGATGTGAACCAAGGGAGGGGAAAAGAAACGTTCATGAATTAATGAGCAAACAAGAACATAATGGCCTTTGGTCCTTCTGGTTCTCTGAATTTTGCAAAGTGATTCATTAAAAAGACCTTTAGAAATGATATGACAACAGAACGGAATGAATGAGTGCTTCAAAAATGTGGCACTTTCACCATCTCCCAGCGGGCACTTGCAAATGCAAGTGTACACTCCAATTGCAATAATTCGTACAAGTAGGCGACAGCGCAAACTTCCTTTCTAATTTCATAGTTATAATTTTCCTTTTGGGCCACCCTTATTGTTTTGAGTTGGCTTACGGAATGCTGAGTGGTGCTGGCAGTGTAATATATTGGTGCCTCTCTGGGCACCGATAATATCGCAAAGGTGTGTTGTGTGTGTTCTTTCTTTACAGTTGTGACCGACTCTCCATGTCCCCATGTCCGTGGAGTAGAGATGGGCACGACTTGGAATTTTTTTTTCCGAGTTGTCGTTAGTCGGGCCGGTTCCGTTTCGGGTTGTCTCCGTTTTTCGCGAAAATTCGCAAAAATTAGTCGGTTTGATTTTTCGTTTTTTCGTTTCCGTTTCTGCCGCAATTTCGCGCATTTTGACGTCCGACCGAGACTTGCGGCTTGCGGGCGCAGCGCCGGCAGCGGTGGCGCGGGGGTACATGCGTGGGCGGCGGCAGCGGCAGCGGCAGGGGGAGTGGCTAGCGCGCGGTCGGGCGCGTGGGCGGTCGGTCGGGCGGTCGGGCACGCGCGCGGGCGGGTGGGCGCGTGGGCGGGTGGGCGCGGGTCCCGCAAATGAGCAGGCGAAATACAGTTTAAACCTGCCTGGGTGATGGACTTGCTGCTGCACAACAAGGCTAGTGCATCCTAAGCAAACAAAGTGGAGCAGAAACAAATTTGCATTTCTTTTTTTTCTCTTGGTCTGCTGTGCTGCTGAATCTGCTGATGCTGAACCAGCCAGCCACCCTACTTGGTCTGGCTGACGTGCCTGTTTGTTGTACTTTTTTGTTGTTTGGTTTTGAATCCATCCCATCTCCCCCTCCACCTCTCTCAGAGGCAGCAGGAGAAACAGACATTCCGTTCCTCCCCAAATCTGAATGAGGGGTCTACTCCTCTACTCCTCTCAAATTGGCCCCCCATCACCAAGGTCCTTCTGCCTTCACTTCACATTCACAGTCAAAGTCACACACACTTAAAGGAAAAGCAATAAAGCCAAAGCCAATGCAACCCTGCTTTTGGTCATGGTCAACAAAAACATTAGCAGTTAGAGCCTGAGGTGGTTAAGCTACGTACCTAGCTAGTAGCTACAGCCAGGAATAGTTTTGGTAGGGATGGGAATGGGATAGGGCTCTGGGTTGCTCTGGCTTAAGTTTTACAGCCCACATCCCAGCCCACTAGGCTATACAAGGAGGAGGACTATCTCTGGTCGACGCGTCCATAAGGCCAGAGTAAGGGCGGCCACTCCGGTCAGGCCACAAAGCAGAGTATGAGAGCACCACAGCACAGAGCCAGAGTGCGGCAGGCTCCTTGCCAGCTCCAGTATAAAAAGGATGGAGCTGAATGGCATGACAGGAATTTAAATGGCACTGGCCTTGGGTCACAGTGTCTTGCAGCCAGAGGACTGAGTTGCGGAGGAGGCCAATCACCTTGAGTCTGGTCTGGCACCACACTGCCTGTGATGCACCACATGGCACTTTCTGACAAACTCTTGGGTGGTGCTGTACGTAGTACGAACACTGTTCAAATCAGTACCCCCCTTCCGTGTGAAACACGGCGTCTTGCAGCCCAGAGGAAAGACTGGCGGAGGAGGCCAATCACCTTGAGTTTGGTCTGGCACCACACTGCCTGCAAAAAGGACAGCAAGCCACATTCTGAGTCTGACTCTTCCTCCCCAAGTCCCCAGCTGTGTGCTGGTAGACTTCCTAACTGCCGGCCCGGCAGTCTACTACCATGCCCTTCTTTGTGAATCACAGTTGGTTCCCACACAACTCCAAGAGCCAAGCCTGCAACTTTGCAATAAACTAATGGAGGGCTGGCACCCAAGTCCTCTTATCTTCGTTGTGAGGCACAGTGTCTTGCACCCCAGAGGAAAGAGTGGCGGAGGCCACAAGCTGGAGTAATTGAATGCTGGGCCAGCAATCCACGACCATGGCCTTCGTTGTGAATCCCAGCTCCTACAACTCCAACAGCCAAGCCTGGAACTGTCAGAGAAACTACTGGAGTGCTGGCACCCAACTCCTCTTCCCTTCTTAGTGAGGCACAGTGTCTTGCATCCCAGAGGAAAGAGTGGCGGAGGCCACAAGCTGGAGTAATTGAATGCTGGGCCAGCAATCCCGACCACGACCATGGCCTTTGTTGTGAATCCCAGCTCCTACAACTCCAACAGCCAAGCGTTGAAGTTTCGGAAAACTGTTCTATTTATAAATGGTGGTGCCACCACCACGCAACTGGTACATTTTTCCCTTCTTTATGAGCCACAGCTGGCAGCCCAGTGGAAAGAGTGGCGGAGGAGACAGAGCTAGGTCTGTGTGAATTACAAACTCCCTGCAAACTACTAATCACCTTGAGGCCAATCACCTTGAGTCTGGTCTGGCACCACACTGCCTGCGATGCACCACATGGCACTTTCTGACAAACTCTTGGGTTGTGCTGTACGTAGTACGAACGCTGTTCAAATCAGTACCCCCCTTCCGTGTGAAACACGGCGTCTTGCAGCCCAGAGGAAAGACTGGCGGAGGAGGCCAATCACCTTGAGTTTGGTCTGGCACCACACTGCCTGCGATGCACCACTGTCCACCACATGTCACTTTTTGACTAAGTCTTGGTGTGGTGCTGTACGTACGAATGCTGTTCAAATCAGTACCTCCCTTCTGTGTGAAACACGGCGTCTTGCAGCCCAGAGGAAAGGCTGCAGGAGGAGGCCAATCACCTTGAGTTTGGTCTGGCACCACACTGCCTGCGATGCACCACCGTCCACCATATGTCACTTTTTGACTAAGTCTTGGTGGTGCTGTATCAGGGACCCCCTTCCATGTGAAACACGGTGTCTTGCAGCCCAGAGGAAAGACTGGAGGAGGAGGCCAATCACCTTGAGTTTGGTCTGGCACCACACTGGCTGCAAAAAGGACAGCAAGCCACATTCTGAGTCTGACTCTTCCTCCCCAAGTCCCCAGCTGTGTGCTGGTAGACTTGCTACCTGCCGGCCCGGCAGTCTACTACCATGCCCTTCTTTGTGAATCACAGTTGGTTCCCACACAACTCCAAGAGCCAAGCCTGCAACTTTGCAATAAACTAATGGAGGGCTGGCACCCAAGTCCTCTTATCTTCGTTGTGAGGCACAGTGTCTTGCACCCCAGAGGAAAGAGTGGCGGAGGCCACAAGCTGGAGTAATTGAATGCTGGGCCAGCAATCCACGACCATGGCCTTCGTTGTGAATCCCAGCTCCTATAACTCCAACAGCCAAGCCTGGAACTGTCAGAGAAACTACTGGAGTGCTGGCACCCAACTCCTCTTCCCTTCTTAGTGAGGCACAGTGTCTTGCATCCCAGAGGAAAGAGTGGCGGAGGAGACAGAGCTAGTTCTCTGTGAATTACAAACTCCCTGCAAACTACTACCATGCCCTTCGTAGTGAATCCCAGCTCCAACACCACTCCAAGAACCAAGCCTGGAACTGTCAGAGAAACTACTGGAGTGCGTGCTGCACACACAACTTCTCTTCTTAGTGAGCCACAGTGTTTTGCATCCAAGAGGAAAGAGTGGCTGGAGGAGCCCACATAGCCTGAGTCTGAGGCCACAGGGCCTCCGTAGGGGAGGAACATTGCCAGGAAGCTCCAGCTCCCCAGCGTGACTGAATGGCCTGAGGAGGACGCCAGGAAAATGCCCTTCTTCGTGAGCCACAGTTGGCAGCCCAGTGGAAAAGCAGAGTCCACATGGTGTCTGACTCTGAGGCCTGAGACCACTCTGACAAAAGGACTGCAAGCCAGAGGGTCTTCCTACACAGCTGTGTGCTGCTTTCCCCGGCCATAAACTCCTAGCAGGCCAGCACAGCCATGTTCCCTTCTCAGTGAGACATAGCTTTGCAGTCCACGGAAGACAGTAGGCCTGAGAAACACAGGCTCACTGTCTGTGTGAGTCAGAGTACCCACAAAGAACCAAGCCTGGAGTGGAGGCTTCCTTGCTCCCTCCCTTCACTGAGAGCCACAGTCAGTGCATTGCATCCCAGTGGCATGCCCTTCGTAGTGAATCACATTCCCCACAACTCTAAGAGCCAAGCCTTGAACTTTCTGATAAACTGTCCTATTTGTAACGGTGACAGAGGGCCACCAGCACGGCAGTAAGTTGCCCTTCTTTGTGAGCCACAGTGTATGGCAATGGCAGCCCACTGAAGACTAATTGGCGGTCCGGAGGCTGACAACACTCCCACACTGCGGCACTCCTTCCTGCAGAGTCCTGTCACTGTCCCAGGCAGAGTCCAAGGGTGCTTTCGCATGAGTTCTGCCTAATCACGGGCCCACCCCACGGCTGTTTTCTAGCACACAAGCACAATTCCCTTCTCTGTGAGGCACAGTGTGTGCAAACAAATAGTTGTTGAGTGAATGCACTGTTACAGTTGATCTTCAAGAGGTTTTCCGCCAAGAAGCGGGCACAGCCATGGTTGCTGCATGGGCAAGTTGAGGGCAGTGGCGACAGGGCTGAACTTGAAGCACTAACTGGACCATGATGTTAGGGTGAAGGAGAAGCGGCTGGAAGGCCTCCTCTAAGCCGGAAGTGGGGGAAGCCTGACAGGCAGGCAGGGAGAAGACACAGAGCTAGAGTGAGTCTGAGTCTTTGACCACACAGGCTTCCAAAAGGACAGCAAGCCAAGCTTTCTGACTTTCTTTCCCAGCTGTGTGCTGGTTGACTGCTCCTAACTGCCGTGCCGGCATTCCATCTCCATGCCCTTCGTAGTGAATCACAGCAGTTCCACAACTCCAAGAGCCAAGCCTGGAACTTCCTCCTGAAAGGCTCTTCTATTTCTAAGAAACAAACGATTATTGTGCTGAACTGTGGTACGCGCAAGTACATTCCACTCCAGCCCTTCTTAGTGAGACACAGTGTGGTGCAGCCCAGAGGACAGAGTAGCGGAGGCCTAAACATCCCCCTTAACCCTAACCCTAAGCCAACCACCAGCTGTTCCTGAAGAGTGTTCCCATAACTCAATCATCATCATCAATCACAACCTAGATTTGCAACCAGTAACTTTTCTTGTCCGACAGCCTTTGTTCCGGGGTTAGGGCAGAAATGATTATAAAATGTTTAAGCACCAAGTGTGCGCACAATGAGTCACACAGCACAGCACCAAGATCCACACAGGGGACTTTCGGCCAGGAGTACGCACACACAACAAGGACGTTTCCCTTCTTTGTGAGCCACGGCTGGCAGCCCAGTAGAAAGAGTGGCGGAGGAGACAGAGCTAGGTCTGTGTAAATTACAGACTCACACAGTCAGTGTGGGACAGAGTATCCACCAAGAACCAAACATGGAGGCTTCCTTGGCAGGCAGAGTTTCTCTCGCCACCCCAGGAGACCGGGTTTTGGCAACCAAGACGACAGAGTGGAAGCAGGAGAACTGGGTGGGTCTATTTCTTTAAGGCTGTAAGGAGGGAAGCTTGCCCCCTGATACTCAGTCTTTGAGGTAGGTTGTTGTAAAGTGCTTCCTCACCACTTTGTGTGTGAGAGAATACAGGTAGGCAGGCAGGCAGGCAGGCAGGCAGGCAGGCTCGTAGGGCCAAGGGAATGGTGTGAAGCACCAAGGAAGGCAGGTATTAGGGTCTCTCTCAGACCAGCCATGGCAAAAGGAGAAACATTGGGCCAATACAGACAGACCCTTTCCAATGACACTTTGAGTGGCCCTGCCTGGTTTGGAGACAGGCCAGGGCTAGAAAAATTGGGCCACTAATAGTACCCTTCAATTGTGTGTGTGAGAGAATACAGGCAGGCAGGCAGGCAGGCTCGTAAACCCCAGGGAACGGTGTGAAGCACCAAGGAAGGCAGGTATTAGGGTCTCTCTCAGACCAGCCATGGCAAAAGGAGAAACATTGGGCCAATACAGACAGACCCTTTCCAATGACACTTTGAGTGGCCCTGCCTGGTTTGGAGACAGGCCAGGGCTAGAAAAATTGGGCCACTAATAGTACCCTTCAATTGTGTGTGTGAGAGAATACAGGTAGGCAGGCAGGCAGTTCTGCAGGCATTAGGCACTGGAGTTGGCAGGTAGTCACAGGGCCAGGCAGGCAGGCAGGCAGACAGGCTCGTAGGGCCAAGGGGAGGCAGGCAGGCTTGCAGGCGGGCATGGAGGATTGCAGGCAGGAGGTTAGGTTACAGGCAGCAACTTAGTTCTTGGAGTGTTGGGGTAATCCCAAGGTGGAAAGGTTGAAGCGGATGAAAGTCAACCTTTCCACCGTCTCCGGGTCCAGGCGACAGCGGCGCGGCCTCAGGACATCTCCCATGTGGGAGAAGACACGCTCACTCTGGACACTGGTGGGTGGGATAGACAAGAGGTCCAACGCCAGAGTTGAAAGAGCGGGCCAGAGGTCTGCCTTTCTGGCCCAGTAGTGCAGTGGGTCCGAGCTGAGGGGTTGGAGGGACTCGGCCATGTACCCCTTCACCATGGTCTGAGCGGGGTCTGCTACTTCTTCCTCCCTTGCCTCCACTGAAGAGGAAACTGCCATGGCTAGGGCAGAGGCCAGGTAGTTGGCTGCTGGAACGGAACCTGGTCTCTGGGTGAACGCTCCTGGAGTACAGAGGGATGTGGATCCTTGCGAGGACTCCTCCTCAGCATCGCTCTGGCTTCCGTGCACCCTCTGAAACGCCTGGCCCTCATCGGAGACAGCCCTGACTTGACGGCATAGCTCTGTCTTCCAGGATTTCAGTTCGGCAGTGCTGGCCGCCAGGGAACCCTTGACGCGAGGGTCGCACAGGCAGGCCATCTGGTACACCTTTTCCCTTCTGAGTGGGCCAAGGCGGGTATCCACGCCGGTCATCAGCCTGTCTGCCAATGCCCTGCTCTTAGGGAGAAGATTGCCTTCTTCCCGGATACTGGTCTCTAGGCGTTGGCGAAGGGCATTGACCAGGGGGAGAACATGGCCCAGGCTGGTGGTGTAGCTGCTGAGGACGTGGGTGGTCTCCTCAAAAGGCTGCAGGATACCCGCCATCTGGGAGAGGGCGAGCCACTCGGTAGCACCAAGGTCCAATTCCCTCCCCTCATGCAGGACTGGGGTGGTTGACATGATGTATTCCACCACTTCCTTCTGCTCCACCAGACGCTTGACCATTTCGTGGGTGGAGTTCCACCGGGTGGTCACGTCCTGGATCAGGACGTGCTCCGGTCGGCCCGTCTCCGCCTGCCTCTCACGCATCATCCTGGCTGCCTTGACACTGCGAGCGAAGTGCCCCACGATCTTCCGGCACTTGTCCAGCAAGGCCCTGGTCTCCCTGGTCCCCTCACTCCAGGAGTCCTTTGGTGCACCCAGGCCAATGGCATTGCCCACCACTAGATGCAGTTTGTGTGCTGCGCACACGATGCCCTGGAACCCTGCCCCAAGAACCGCGTTGGTCATGTTACGACCCGCGTCTGTAAGCATGACTCCACGATTGACCTGTCCCTCTGTCCCCAATCCCCACTCTCTTATTGCTGTCTTGAGAACGTCAGCAATGTTGATCCCTGTGGCGTTGTCCTACATGCTTTGGGCCTGGAGAAGCACCACCCTATACCCTCTTGGGGTGCTGCCTTGTGCCTCCTCCTGCAGCTGCTCATGGGCTGACCGGGGCTCCAGGACCTCCTTGGGTTGCCACCAATGAGCCGTCAGTGAGAGGTATCCGTGGTGCCCACCGGTCCAGAGGTCGGAAGTGAAGTGGATCTTCCTCCCTCTGGCCGCCTGCAGCAGGGCCCGGATCCTGTCCCTGACAGACTCATAAAGGGAGGGAATCACCCGCCTGCAGAAGGTACGCCGGGATGGAGTCTCGTACCATGGTGCCACGTGCTTCATCAGGTGCCTGAAGCCTGATGACTCCACAAAGGAGAGGGGCAACCCGTTCATGGCCACCATTTCACCCACCACTCGAGTGGTGGTCTCCTGTGCTTTGGCCCTATTTCGCGGGCTGACAAAAGTCCCACCCAACAGCCCCACTTCCTGCAGAGTGGCCTGCCTCTTCCCACTCTCACTAGCGGAGCTGTGTTTTTCTTTCTCTATCTCTAACCCTTCTTCCCCTCTCTTCCTCCCTGAAGAGCAAGGGCCTGACAGGGTTCCAGGCAGAGTCCCAGGGTGCTTCCTCATCAGATGGCTGCGCAACCCACTTGAGGAGAGGTGTTTGGGGTCATTCCCCCTGCGCAAGACCACCCCGCATATCTTGCACACCGCCATCCTTGCGTCTTGGGGGCTGTTCTCAAAATGCTCCCAGAGACACCCTCGTGGCTTACAGAAAGTAACGCCCCCTCTGTTATTGCCTGCCGCTGCCGCTGCTGTGGTGCTGGTGTGGCCTCTGCCCTGCCGGGAAAGTAGACTAGTACTACTGCTCTCACTGGTGGTACTCTGGGTGGAAAGAGGGCTGCTCCTTCCATCACTGCCTGGAGCCTGACTTAAGTCTGTCCCTGCCAACAGGTCCTCAGAATCTGGCAGGTTTAGATACAAGGAGCCTGATTCTGATTCTGATGCCATTTCAGAATCAGAGCCCTTGTCTTCTTGCTGATCAAGGGTGGGGCTGTCAGGTAACGAAGATGGGATTTGGTACGCCTCATCCATGCTTCCCTCGGTGACAGACGATGGCACATTGCTGCTTGTGCCACTGGCACTGCTACTCGAGGAGGGAGTTGCACCAGTATCACTTTCTGCACTACTTCCTGTCCCTTCCCTCAGAAACGTGCCCCTATTTATCTTAGTAGGGGTCCCCCTCCCCTGCCTTCTAGCTGTGCGACCCCTCCTCATTTTTCTCACTTCTTGTGGCTCAGGCCAGGGAATGTATAATGTGATAGTAAAGAAAAGCACCAAGGAACTGTGCAAGTAAATGAGTGACTCACAACAGCAGCACAACAAACAAGGAAATAGGAGCTAGGGGTTTGCCAATCCTGGCACCCAACTAAGTCTCTCAATGCCCTGCACAGGGCAAGTATAACAAAGAGAACTGTAACTTCTTCCCAGTTGTAATTGGATTGTGTATGTAGACTATGGTGGCAAGTAAATGAGTGAGAGGGACTCACAACAGCAGCACAACAAACAAGGTAATAGGAGCAAGGGGTTTGCCAATCCTGGCACCCAACTGTCTCTCTATGCCCTACACAGGGCAATTGTAATTAGGAGGAGAACTGTAACTTCTTCCCAGTTGTAATTGGATTGTGTATGTAGACTGTGGTGGCAACAAGTAAATGAGTGAGATGGACTCACAACAGCAGGACAACAAACAAGGAAATAGGAGCTAGAGGTTTGCCAATCCTGGCACCCAACTAAGTTTCTCTATGCCCTGCACAGGGCAAGTGTAATTTGGAGGAGAACTGTAACTTCTTCCCAGTTGTAATTGGATTGTGTATGTAGACTGTGGTGGCAACAAGTAAATGAGTGAGATGGACTCACAACAGCAGCACAACAAACAAGGAAATAGGAGCAAGGGGTTTGCCAATCCTGGCACCCAACTAAGTTTCTCTATGCCCTACACAGAGCAAGTGTAACAAAGAGAACTGTAACTTCTTCCCAGTTGTAATTGGATTGTGTATGTAGACTGTGGTGGCAAGTAAATGAGTGAGATGGACTCACAACAGCAGCACAACAAACAAGGAAATAGGAGCTAGGGGTTTGCCAATCCTGGCACCCAACTAAGTTTCTCTATGCCCTGCACAGGGCAAGTGTAATTAGGAGGAGAACTGTAATTTCTTCCCAGTTGTAATTGGATTGTGTATGTAGACTGTGGTGGCAACAAGTAAATGAGTGAGATGGACTCACAACAGCAGCACAACAAACAAGGAAATAGGAGCTAGGGGTTTGCCAATCCTGGCATCCAACTAAGTCTGTCTATGCCCTGCACAGGGCAAGTGTAATTTGGAGGAGAACTGTAACTTCTTCCCAGTTGTAATTGGATTGTGTATGTAGACTGTGGTGGCAACAAGTAAATGAGTGAGATGGACTCACAACAGCAGGACAACAAACAAGGAAATAGGAGCTAGGGGTTTGCCAATCCTGGCACCCAACTAAGTCTCTCTATGCCCTGCACAGGGCAAGTGTAATTTGGAGGAGAACTGTAACTTCTTCCCAGTTGTAATTGGATTGTGTATGTAGACTGTGGTGGCAACAAGTAAATGAGTGAGATGGACTCACAACAGCAGCACAACAAACAAGGAAATAGGAGCAAGGGGTTTGCCAATCCTGGCACCCAACTAAGTTTCTCTATGCCCTACACAGAGCAAGTGTAACAAAGATAACTGTAACTTCTTCCCAGTTGTAATTGGATTGTGTATGTAGACTGTGGTGGCAAGTAAATGAGTGAGATGGACTCACAACAGCAGCACAACAAACAAGGAAATAGGAGCAAGGGGTTTGCCAATCCTGGCACCCAACTAAGTTTCTCTATGCCCTGCACAGGGCAAGTGTAATTAGGAGGAGAACTGTAACTTCTTCCCAGTTGTAATTGGATTGTGTATGTAGACTGTGGTGGCAACAAGTAAATGAGTGAGATGGACTCACAACAGCGGCACAACAAACAAGGTAATAGGAGCAAGGGGTTTGCCAATCCTGGCAAACAAGTTTCACAAATTAATGCACAGGGCAAGTGTAATTAGGAGAACTGTAACTTAACTTCTTCACAGATGTAAGTTATACAACAACTGCACAAAAACCAAGCTAATAGAAGCAAGGGGTTTGCAAAATCTGGCAGCACACTTTCACAAATAATGCACAGTAACTAAGATGAATGGAACTTCTTCAAAGATGTAATTGAAGAAAAAGTTCTATAGAGGTGGCTGGGTGCCTACCCTTCAACAAATGTTTGTTTGAGTGCCTGACTGCAAAAAAATGAATGAGGTGTTGGACAAGTGAAAGAAATTCAAAGAATATCTATAGTGTTAAGTAAAATGAAATTGTAAAATGTTCTATAGAGGAAGGTGCCCTAGCCTTGTTGCCAAAACAAATGTGTTTGAGAAATTTGAGTGCACTCACTGGTTGGCGAGGGAGACTCTGCCTAGTACTCAGACTGTACTGTATAATATTTTTAAAATAATTTAATCCACAGCCTCCAACCTCCCCTTCTAAGCACTAGTACTACTGGACCTTGGCTGTTGCTTGCCACTTGCTAATAAACTGTAAAATAGAAAATAAATGGAATAAAACTATAAGCTGCTACTAGGGTAGGATAGGGGTTGCTGGATTCCCTTCCAAAACCCCAATCGCAAGAGCAGCAAAAAAGCTGTAGGCGCAGGGTAAAAGGACCTTGGCCAAGTAAATGAACTTGGTGGGAAATTGGGATACAAAAGAAATGGTATGGTAGTGTAATATAAAATAATATATTTTTTCAAAATAAATCCGCAGCACCTCCCCTCCCCTACCGCTCCCACTCAAATCTTCCCTCCCCCTTGAAGCAAATATAAAACGTACGGAACTCTTCCTCAAAAATGGAGAAAACAAAAAAGAGAATAAACACTGTGTTGCTATTCCCCACAGGGAATAGAAGAAATTATTATGTTTTTGCGATTCGAATTAATATAATATCAATTCAATTCCCTCCCTGCCTAGCGAGACCGAGACCGCGACCGCGAAATCGAAACTAGACTGAGCGCAGCAATCCAGCCCTGACCACCCTCCACAAGATCCAAGCCCAGACTGTGACGAACTGGAACTGCCTCGGCTTTTTATGCCCTCTGGCACATCCAGAAGTGTCAGTCAAAACCTGTCCATGCGATTGGTGGAATGGCTCCAAAAATTTGCATGGTCCCATCCCATGGCCAGCCCATCGTTGTGCAGGTGTAAAAAAATAAATTAAGAAAAAAATAAAATAAAATCAACGGAGACGTATTTTGGCAAGACAAACCCACTGCTGCTACTGTAAAAAATCAAGCATTTAAAATAGGTTACTTTCGCATGTTTCTGTGGTGCTTTGGTGGGGTTTTGGGCAAGGATTTCAAAAAAAATATTGCGGTCGCCATTTTGGACCGGGAATCGGTTTTTTTTTAACTTTTAAAAACTTTTTTTCTGTGCCGCTTGGCATTGCGCGATGCAAGTAACGAGCACGACAAATCAGACCAAATTGTTCGTTCGTCGGTTCGAGCTCGAATTCTGGGGGAGTGATTCCCGTTACCGTTTCCGTAGAGTAACGGATACGAGTAACGGAAACGGAAACGGGAATACCGCTAAGTCGTGCCCATCTCTACCATGGAGTTTTCTTGGCAGGAATACTGGATTGGTTTGCCAGTTCCTACTCCAGGCACCTACAACATCTTGTGTTACCTGGTGGTCACCCATTCAAGTACTATCCAGGCCTGACCCAGCTTAGCTTCCGAAATCAAGCGAGATTGGAAGTGCTTAGGGCATCTGGGCAGCATCACAAAGGTAGGAAGAGTATATTAGCACCAGTTACGGCCATTGTGAATGGGCATTCTGCTTTATCTTCTTGCACATATTACCTCTTTCGTTTTCTGATCTTTTGGCCTTCTTCCTAAGTCCTGTCTCTGCACGTGGATACACGTGCATGTGTGGATGCCTGCATACATGCACACAGACCATTTTTCTTCATGAAAAGTAGTACAACCAAGATCTGTTAGGCTTGAAGGTGCTAGGTAAGGCTTGTTTGACTGTCACTATAATATTGTGAAGTCTACGTTGAACATCAACCCTTTGACATTGCATTTATAGACAGTAGTACCTTGATTTAAGAATGCCTCGGTTAAAGAAAAACTCAGTTTAAGAAAAGAAATTAATGGAAATGGGGATGCTTTAGTTTAGGGAAAAATTTCAATGGAATGCCCCAGTCCCCCCCCCCCCCCCCCCCGGCAAGGCATTAAAAGCTGATGTGTGATGTTCGCATGATTTAAAAAAAAGGGGGGGGAATGCCTCGGTTTAAGAAACTGTTAAATGGAATGGGTTTGCCTTTTTAAATGCAATTCCATGGGAAAATGCATTTCAGTTTAAGAAATTTTCACAATACAAAATGGGCCTGGATAATGAATTAATTACTTAAACTGAGGTACCATTGTGTGTGTGTGTGTGTATGTATACACACACACACACACACACACACACACACACACACACACACACACACACACACACACACACACACACACACACACACACACAGTCACCCCCTGCCATTTCGTGGTTCAGGTACTGCGGTCCCACTACATTGCGGGATCGCAGTACCTGCACCTTGGGGGGGGCAGCGGGGGGGGCAATCGGGTGCCGCCCCTCCGTGCTCCTCCAAGAAGCCTCGGGCCACGTGTGGGGGGGGGACAGGGGGAGATTGGGTCGCTCCGTGCCACCCCTCCGCACTCCTCTAAGAAGCTTCGGGCCACGTGGGGGGGGGTGTGGGGCGATCAGGTTGCTCCGCGCCACCCCTCCGCGCTCCTCCGAGAAGCCTTGGGCCACGTGGGGGGCGGTGTGGGGCAATCGGGTCACTCCACGCCGCCCCCCCTGTGCTCCTCTGAGAAGCCTCGGGGCCGCGCGGGGGGTGGCGGGGGGACACAATCTCCATTGAAATGCATTGCCAATGCATTTCAATGGAGAAATTTTCCCAATTGGAATGCATTGAGCCAATGTTTTCCACTGGGGAAAATTTTCTCCATTGGAATGCATTGGCAATGCATTTCAATGGAGACGGCCCTGGACGAGAAGTCTTGGGCGGTGCGGGCAGGCGGTGGCAGGAGGTAAGATCCCACAACACTGCCTCCACGCACCGCCCCAAGACTTCTTGGACAGGCGCGCGATTGCCCCACCCCCACCCCCAGGCCCCCCACCCGCTTCCTCATATCGTGGATTTTCATGCATCGCAGGTGGGGTGGGTTACTGTGTAGATAGATAGATAGATAGATAGATAGATAGATAGATAGATAGATAGATAGATACATACATACATACATACATACATACATACATACATACATACATACATACATACATACACACATATACAGAGGTGGAAGGAGGAATTCAAGAAAAGAATAATTAAGAAATGTAGAATACAATATAGCAACCACTCTCAGATACAGAATCTATGCTAGATACAGAGGTACAAGGACTTGATTTGTGAAAAGGGCATCAACCTACAGATTGTGGGGTGGAGGGTTGATTTATATTGCTGTCTCCTTCCCCTTGCAACCTCCCATGTCAGCAGTCTCAACCCATTATACTTAATGTAATCTAGGTAGGACACAGGCTTTTTTGAGCAGTAATTTTCTTCCTATGTCCTCCTGTGAGTGTGATGTTCTCTAATGCATAATTAACAATATAATTAATTAATAGACGGTACAGTTTAAAAACCAGTATAATTAATAGACAGTACAGTTTCTGTAAAAATGCATTATAAATATTAAAACCAATTAAATTTATTATCTTACTTAAATGGAATACAATTAAACCCCACTTAAAGATACCTCAGTTTTGAAAAGCAATTACTGTACAATAAAACTAGAAAAATGCATCCTATCCATGAATTAGTTTCTGGAAACCTGCCGGGTTTTTGTGGACTGGTACAAGGACATCAGGTACACAGTGTGGTGTAGTGGCTAGAACTGAAGAGGCTTGGAAAGTTTAAATCCCCGCTCAGTCACAGGTGTGGAATTGCTGAAACCACTTTTTAAATATCTAGCTTACCTTGAAAACCCTATTTGGTTCATTATGTGCTGGCTCCTACTTGACAGCACTTTAAAGAAGAAGTAGAAGGAGCCATTTTGGAATTGACAGGTTTGATTAGAACCCTAATGAAGGCCTATGTTAGCCATAGAAATCGCTCCTGCCAAGATCATGAAATCTCTTCATTAGCAAGCCACATCAGGATATTGGAAATTCTCTCTCTGCTCCTCAACAGAAGGAGCAGGGGAAACAAAAATTTGTCTTTGATTGTATAATGGATTATTCCTGATGCACTGCATAAGGTTTTGGTTTGATTTGGTTTTCAAAATATTTTCTTGGCCTTCCCCTTAAAAGCAAAGTGTTCTGCTTATAAACCACCCCATACCACTTCAAGTAGTCTCAGGGTGGTTTACAGTTTTAATTACAGTATGCAGGCTACACATTGCCCCCCCCAGCAAGCTGGGTACTCATTTTATCAACCTCGGAAGGATAGAAGGCTAAGTGAACCTTGAGCCTGCTACCAGGGATTGAACCCCAGGTTGTGAGTAGACATGGGCACGACCAGAAAAAATGACGTTTCAAGTTTTCGTTTGTCGGAACGGGTCCATTTCGGGTCGTTTCCATTTGTCGCGAAATTTTCCAAAAATCTGTCGTTTCGTTTGTCGTTCGTCGTTTGTCGTTTCCACAGCGATTTGACTTCCCAGAGCATAGGGGCGTCCCGCAATCAGGGTCGGCGCTAGGTGTTTTTGAGCCCTAGGCGGCAGGCGGGGAGGGGGGGCAGGTGGCGGGGTGGGCGGCGGGGGGCAGGGGCGGGCGGGCGGCGGTGGCGGGGGGCATGGGCGGGCGAGTGGGCGGGCGGCGGCGCGGGCCGCAAGCGGGTGGCGGCGCGGGCGGATGGGCGAGTGGGCAGTTAGGATATCACTTAGGATAGAGGTTCTGTTCTTGGCTTGCACCGCAAATGTGTGTGCGTGTAAGCAAATTGAAGTTGGGAAAATAGAAAATAAATGGTAGCATATAATATATTTTTAAAATAAATCCACACCTCCCACTCCCAGTCAAACCTCCCCCTTTATCCAATATCAGAAAAAAATCCTCACAAACTGCCAGAGAAGAAATAAAGAATAAACTGCTATTCCCTTCAGCAGACAAAGCTGCAGGGAATCAAAGAAATTATTTTCTAAATTCAATTCCCTCCCTGCCTGCCTAACTTAAATCCTAAAGCCTCCAGCCTCCCTCCTCAATCTCGATCGGATCACACCAGCACCAGCAGCCAGCCCTCCTCCCTCAACCACATCCATACACCCGACTGCGATTTCTGGAAGGTGCCTCGGCTTTTTATGCCCTCCAAGACATCCAGAAGTGTCAGTCAAAAACCTGGTGATGCCATTGGTGGAATGGTTCAAACAATTTGCATGGTCCCATCCCATGCCCAGCCCAAATGGGCAGGTCTAAAAAAATAAAAAATAAAATAAAATAAAATAAAATCCATACGATGTTTTATTGCTATAAAAAAACCACTGCTGCTACTATAAAAATTCAGGCATTTAAAATCAATAAATTTCACATGTTTCTGTGGTGATTTGGTGTGTTTTTTGACCACAATTTCAAAAGAAAAATTGTGGTCACCATTTTGGATCCCCCCACCGCATGGCATGGCGAGATGATGAGGATGACCCCCCCCCAGCCTGGTGCAAGCAGCCCAGGACAGGAGAAGAGGGGGGGAAAGGCCGGGGACCCCCCAGAAACCACCCCTCTGGTAGGTGGCAAAGCCTCAGGCAGGCATATTTTCGCCTGCTTTTTTGGCCGGGAGTCGGGTTTTTTTTTAAAAAAAAAAAACTTTTAAAAACTTTTCTGTGCTTCGCATCGTGCGATCGCCGTGGTGCCACAAACGGAAACGAAAAACCCGACCAAATTTTTCTTTTTTCGGTTCGAGTTCGAGTTCTGACGGCTTAATTGTCGTTACCGTTTCCGTTACGTAACAGAAACGATAACCGAAAACGGAAACGACAATTTCACTGAGTCGTGCCCATGTCTAGTTGTTGTGAGCTGGACGAGAAGCTGGACTAGATGAGCCTTTGGCCTGACCCGGCATGGCTCTTCTTATATTCTTATGTTCTTATGAATAGATGGGTGTTGGCAGCAGGAACTGCATCCAGAAAAGCATCTCAGCTAAAAGAGGAAAGCAGAGTAGCTGTTCTCATTGCTGGCACCTTCTTCTGCAGCCAGTAAACTGTTCCAAGCTGGCCGTGGCTCTGTTTTTATATAAGGGATGCCATTTGTCTACCCATGCTTGTGCCATCATTCTGGAACTATCTGCCATTGCCAACGATGAAGTATTTGTGTGTGAGTCCAAAGTGACAGATTTTGGTGGCTAGGGGTGTTGCTCTGTCATTCAAGAATGGTGTTCATGATAGCCTGTAGTCCATCGTTGTGTGGGGACATTGGTCTAAAAGGACTTTGTATCTGGATCTAAAACCTATACAATTTAGACCCAGGCTGTCTGAAGAAGTCTGGAGGCTGATTACATGGGCCCCTAAGCCCACTGTTTGGCCTGCTGATGAAAGAGGCAGGTCTGCTCCTAAAGATGGCAATTAGACGACATCTTCATTGGCATAGACCACTCCACCTGCAAAGCCATCTTTTCTGCACCTTTCTGAGCCCTATCAGGGACTTTTAATTTTTTTTGGTGTGGTTAGTATCGCTCTGGTTTGGATTCATTTCTCTGTGTGTGATTGCTGGAACCAGTCCAAAGCAAGCCTTCTGCTTTGAATTTGTCAGTATCATGAAATGCTTGATAAGTAAGCCACCTCAGGATATTGGAAATAAATCATTTTTCCTCTGTTCCTCAGCAGACTTTTTTAAAAACCGTGTAATGGATTATCACTGATAGGCTGCATCTTTTATAAAAACAACAACTTTGTTTTGTCTCATCTTGGCTAGTCGAGAAACCACCCAGAGTTGAATCCATGGTGGTGGCTTTGGCTGCAGACAGCTTCTCCATTGGCGCAGTGGTTAAATGCCTGTACTGCAGGTAAAACTTTTCTGGATGCAGTTCCTGCTGCCAACACCCATCTATTCATAAGAACATAAGAATATAAGAAGAGCCATGCCGGGTCAGGCCAAAGGCTCATATAGTCCAGCTTCCCGTATCTCACAGTGGCCCCGCCAAATGTATCTGGGAGCTCACAAGACTAGATATCTGTCTCCTGATACCACTCCCCTGCATCTGGTCCTTGAAGTACCCCGGTTTTAAGCCTGGATATTACACATCTCCATCATGGTTTGTAACCTGTGATGGACTTTTCCTCCAGGAATCTGTCCAATGCCCTTTTGAAGGCATCCAGGCTGTTGTAACTTGTGGATACCTGAGTTTGGAGTTATCACACAGTCCCTGTAAAGCATCTTGCAGGCAACAGAGGCAGCCTGAGCCCCTCAACTGTCCTTCAGAAAGGATGGAAAAGCAGCTGTAGAGACACTGGAGAAGCTTGTAAGTCCACCAGCTCTAACCCTGACTGAATTAGAAGGAAAGTACCAGCTGAACATCAATGAAAAGCAAGGTGTAGCAGTCGGAATATTGGCATTCCTTAAGTCAGGTCACCTCATGGTTGTGGGATACCTGAGCAAGCAATTGGACACCACTGCCCAGGAATGGCCAGGATGTCTCTGCATTATAGCTGCTGCATATCTGCTTGAAGCTGACTTTTGGAAGAAGTGTGGAAGTTATATCACAACATGCTATTCATAGTCTGTTGGAGGCTAGATGACATGTTTGGATAACATCAGAAAGACTGCTGAAAAGTCCAGGCTTTGTTGCTTCAATTAGATAAAGTGACTGTAATGTGTTCAGATAGATGGAATCCAGCCAGATGCCGTCACCACATCGTGTGTCAGGGAGTTCCACAGAGTTCATGGAGGGGCAACTCTGGATTCACCTGATGTATAGAGAATTTCCCCTTCATTGCTGGGTAATTACAACCAGTCACCCTGAACTGAGGAAGAATGCCAAGGACTTCCCTTGAAAAGCAAGGATTTTTGAGCAAGTGAATATGCCTTTAAAGGATATACCTTTAAATGCCATTCTTTCCACACAAGGCCATTATTTCAGGAACTCCTCATGGCAAGAGACCCATACTATTGAAACATCCTGTCCATGACAAATTACTCTGATCCCAAGAGCTGAACTTTGCTGCTCCCGCCATGATTAACCACTCACTGCCTTGTAAAGTTCCTGGAAGATACAAAGTGCTAGATAAGCACCACTAAGCATTATTAGGAATTGTCGCTCAGCCAAATGAGCGGGTCATCTGTCTGTGTCAAGGGACAAGCCTCTGGAACAGCACTTCTCACCCTCCCTGGTGCTAGGCAAAAGAGTCTCTGTTGCACAACTCACAGCTCCTAGGTGGAAGAGAGGGCTTGCCATCGGTAGAAGTGAGGGGGTGGTTGCCATCCGGGTGAGGTTATTCTGTCAACCAGGTGAGGTTATCCTGGAGCTGAGTCATGGCAACTGGACTTCTGTTCTTGTGAGATCAAAATGTGTCACTATTCCTCAAAGTAGCTTCATCAGTCTAAGGAAAGTTGGTGTGAGGCTTCCAACTTTGAACTATAAATTGGAAGCTTCACACCAACTGTCCTCAGACTGATATCTCACAAGAAAATAAGTTCAGTTGCCGTGACTCAACTTCCAGATCAGCGGAATTATTATTATTATTATTATTATTATTATTATTATTATTATTATTATTATCATCATCATCATCATCATCATCATCATCATCATCATCATCATCATCATCATCATCACCACCACCACCACCACCACCACACATCAGACAAGATAACTACGCTGGATTTTGTATTACAAATCACTAGTCACGTGTAGAGATGGGCACGACTTAGCAGTATTCCCGTTTCCGTTTCCGTTACTCGTTTCCGTTACTCTACGGAAACGGTAACGGGAATTACTCCGCCAGACTTCGAGCTCGAACCGACGAACGAACAATTTTGGTCTGATTTGTCGTGCTCGTTCCTTGCATCGCGCGATGCCACGCGGCACAGAAAAAAAGTTTTTAAAAGTTAAAAAAAACCCAGTTCCCGGCCGAAAAGCAGGCGGAAAAATGCCTGCCGTGCCTCAGGGCACCTACCAGAGGGGTTGTTTCTAGAGGTCCCCGGCCTCCCCCCCATCCCCCGTCCTTGTGGGCTGCTCTGTGGGACTCGCCGCAGGCTCGCAGCCAGCCAGCAAAAAGCCCAGTCTCGCCGGCCACCGGCCGCCGCAATTAAAGCGCAAGCAAGCGGCACGGACGGCACAGGAAAAAACTTTTAAACTCTCCCCCCACCCATTCCCGGGCCAAAAAAGCAGGCGGAAAAATGCCTGCTTGACTAAGGGCGCAGGGCACCTACCGGACGGGTGGTTTCTGGAGGGGGGGTCCCGCCTCCCCCCCGTCCTGGGCAGCCGGACTCATGAGTCGCCATCGCCATGCCATGCGGTGCGGGCGGGGGATCCAAAATGGGGTGGTGAACGCAATATTGTTTTTGAAATCGTGGTCCAAAAACACACAAGCACAACAGAAACACGCGAAAATTTATAAACTGCCAGATTTTTCACAGTAGCAGTGGGTTTTTTCTTGCAACAAAATGTCTCTCCTCTCCTCCTCTGTCCTCCATTGATTTTATTTTTTTTATTTTTTTTACACCTGCGCAATGATGGGCTGGCCGAGTGGCCAGCCATGTGGGAGTGGACGACCATGCAAATTTTTGGAGCCATCCCACCAATCGCATGGCCACTTGGCCATGGAGACTTCTGGGATGTGCCAAAAGCCCCCTAAAACCTGCCCTAGCCCCCCTAACCCTAACCCTAACCCTTGACTCTGTACCCATACGTCACAGACTGTCTTCTTAGTGGGTCAGAGAGGCACCCAGAGGTGCAACCCACTAGCCCACCGTAACCTTACCCGTCACTAGCCTAACCCTAGCCCTTGCACTAACCCACCTTAAAGCCAGATCTACTTGCTTGCATTGCACTACACGCAGCAAGTACAATTCCCTTCTGTGTGAGACATGGTGGTGCGAGAGCCTTAGTTAGGCATCTCACTATGGCTCTGGGTTCAGTGCCATCCACTAGTCTTCACAGTCACTGTCTGCACATTATGTTATGCAATATTCATATGGCTATTGCATAGCATTTTGCAGCAGCAGCAGGTGAGGTGGGGAGACCCCCATGTTGAGGGGTCTCTTGGAGCCTGCTTCCCCTTCCTAGTGGGTGAGGATAGGAGGCACCCACGGGTGCCTCCAGGAGCCCACTTTCCCTTATAGCGGGCCAGAGGAGGCACCCACCCCACAGAGGTGCCTCCAGGAGCCCGCTCCCCCCCAAAAAACCAGTACTTACGAGAACGAAAAAACGAAAAAACGAACCGACTAATTTTTGCGAATTTTCGCGAAAAACGGAGACGACCCGAAACGGGACCGGCCCGACTAACGACAACTCGGGGGAAAAAAATTTCAAGTCGTGCCCATCTCTAGTCACATGTGAACCATGAGAAGAAAGAAAGGATATAGAACATTTGGAAATTGATGGAACTCTCTCTCTCTCTCCCTCCCTAAAAGCTTTCCCTCCCCCTCCTACAACTGCATCTGGGAGATATGCAAATCTGTTTGAGAAGAAAAGAAGGTGTACCACCAGGTGAACTTTAATTGTAAGTGCCTCTAATGAACGTTTTCACAAACTGCTAATCCCTTTCCTTCTAAGCCTGAGTGCCACTTGAAAAGCATCACAATCATTTATTTGTTTATTTATTTTCAAAGCATAAAACAGCTCTGCTCGGGGGAATTGGGCGGAGGGTTCCTGCCTGGTCCTTTGTCAATGCAGGTTGCTCAGAGCATCTGAAGAGGTGAGACTGAGACTTAATGGAAGAACCATGAAGCTGGGTATGGCGACAGGACAAAGAGAAGGAGAATAGATAAAGAAGAGATACAAGGATGCTTTCTCCTGCTCGTTCTTCAAGTGCTGGGACTTATATCCAGGGAAGGTAATTGCAAGAATGCACTTCTTCATGTTAAAGCAAGAGCAAGAACTTTGAATTTAATGTAACCAGTGGGTTAGTAGAGATGGGTATGAAATGAATGACAGAACAGCAAACTAAGCTAGCCACAAATCAGACTGTTCCGTGGTTCATTTCTGAGCACTTTGGGGGAGTGTCCCTGCCAAGAATAAAACAAAACAACCAACTATGATTGGCCAGGTGATTCATGTGCTTCATGGTATTTGTGATTTGGGAATTCCTGGGCTTGTAGAATGGCCCCCATTTGATTTACAGACTCCAAACTCAAGGAGAGTCTTTAGCTGACACTCCTGCCCACCCCCGTCCAACTCTGGTAAAAACTGGATTTGGGACCTCTGACTTTTGGGCCCAAAGCAGGTCCTACCAGGAAAGTGTTCTTTAGCTGCTGAAAGTTCCCAGTTGCATGAACCTTGAAACGGGTTGGTTCGTTGGAAAATTCATGGAAGTTCATGGTTCATGATTTGTGAACAGT
The DNA here is from genome assembly GCA_037367245.1 of Phrynocephalus guinanensis. Lineage (NCBI taxonomy): Eukaryota > Metazoa > Chordata > Lepidosauria > Squamata > Agamidae > Phrynocephalus > Phrynocephalus guinanensis. The sequence continues at coordinate 11,685,098 of CM074739.1, read as the reverse complement.
AACAGAATAGTGACAGTCACAAGCTACCACTTCCCAGTTCATGCCCATCTCTACAGTTGATTAATAAGTAACCAGGCAAGCTTCTGTATCTCATCCACCTTGACTTTTGCAAGTGACTGTCCACTGATTACATTCTTCTTATGTCAATACTAGAAAACAGTTTTGCTCCTTGTTCTCTATCATTTGCAATGAATGGGTGTCCATCAAGGTGCTTCTATGTAGATTTTCACTGCACTTGCTCACACGGCTTTGGTACTCACATAGACTTTATTCTGTTTTACCCTGAATGGATATCTTGGAAAAATAAACAAAGGCTTTCCCATTTATCTGGAAGTTGAGTCATGGCAACTGGACTTCTTTTTCGTGTGAGATCAAAATGTTTCACTACTGATCCAAGTAGCTTCATCAGCTTTCCCTAAAGTTAGTGCAAGGCCTCTAGTTGGTATAAACTGGAGGCCTCACACCAACTTTCCCTAGACTGACGAAGCTACTTGGATGAATAGCAAAATGTTTCAGTCTCACAACAAAAGAAGACCAGTTGCCATGACTCAGCTTTGAGATAACCTCAACTGGATGGCGGATAATCTTCATGGACATTTTTCCATTTCCTTTAGAAAGTGCATCCTGAATGATTTCTCACAGTGCCTGCTATGATCCACCAACAAAATTACCCTGAATCCCTATGTTTCAGACAATAGGAATTGTAGACCCACCAGAACCCTTATACTGAGTCAGACCATCAGTCCACCTTGTCAGGAATTGTCAACCTTGACAGTCAGCAGTTGCTCAGAATTCCAGGCAGGGTATTTTCCTATCCCAAGCCTAACTGAAGAAACTAGGGACTGAACCAAGAAATCTTCTACATTCAGAGCATCTGTTCTATACTTGCTAATAGAGATGGCATGAAATGCTAAAACGGTGTTTCGTTTTTTGTTTCTTTCTTCTTTTCATTTTTTGTTTTGTTTAAAACAATTTTTAAAAACATTCATTTTGTTTTTCATTTTGTTTCTTGTTTTGTGCTTTTTATGTGTTTTATGTGTTTAACCGTTTGTTTATATGATTTATGTGTTTTTACTGTTTTTCAGGCACATTGGGGGAATGGCCCCACTTGCTTCTGGGGCTTAAAAAAAGTTGTAAAACCCTTCACTCCCCCCCCCCCAATGCACCTAATGGGGGGAATGAAAAACGAAACAAAACAAAACAAAAATTTTCATTTCATTTCATTTTGCTTTTTAAAATCAGTTCATTTTTCATTTTGCTATGAAACAAAATGAAAAATGAAAAATGAAATAAAAACTGTTTCGTGCCCATCTCTACTCACCACCCCTACAATGTGTGGGACATGATGATTAGAGAGAGAGAGAGAGAGAAAAGAATGTTGTTGTATTTCACTGTCTCAATGAATGTGATTCTTTTCTCACATCTTGAAATGTCTTGTATGAGAAAAGGAAAACACAGTTTCCTCTGGCCAAGCTCCTTTGGCTTGGCCATCACATTCACAAACTGAAGATGTCCAGTAGACTGCAGAAAAGGCTGCCTTGCGTCCCGTCATTTCAAAATTTCTTCTTCTTCTTCTTCTTCTTCTTCTTCTTCTTCTTCTTCTTCTTCTTCTTCTTCTCTGTCCCATTGGATGGTGGGGTCCACATTTCAAAGTGACATCTGATGTCAGAGAATCAATATATTTGGCTTCCTGTGTTCCATTAATGATCCTTTCCCATCATGGGAAAGCTGATAAATTTCTGAATGACCTGGGAGTTCTGCAGGACAATCCATTTGCTTATCCACTTCTTAGGTTTCTCTTCAAGCTATTTGGTTCAGTTCACTCCAGACACCTAATTCACCTGCCAAGTCACTAGTATATTCTTGGCCAAATATTCAGCTAACAAATTCATCTCCTCTCTAACTGCTCTAACTGACCCATACTTACAAACTGAAATTGTCTATATAGCTATATCCTTGGAATGAGACATGGAGGTAAGTCACATTTTAGCTGCTCGGTTCACATCAACTTCATGAGAGGTTGACTGCTTAGAAGACTTTGGGCATTAGCTGAAGAATTCACCAATGTCCATGCAATGGAAGTCAGATCTTCGACACTGGCTTCTTTGTTGTGACCTTTAATAAGAATTAATTGACTACCATGACATTGCACATTCCTCTTTGATTTTGGCTTGCAGCTATCTCTGAAAAGAGCTCTTAACAGTGGCTGCTATTGTTTATTATTCAATGTGAATATTTATCTTAAATGAGGCAGAATAACCCAGTCTGAAATTGGTTTGGGTCAAGAGGGAGGGCAGCTGCATTCCTGTTAGACTGTACTGACACTGTCTGGAGCCAAATGCTGGGGCCCTGCAGTAATCCACAGGAGCAATTAAGCTAAATAATCTGCAGTATGTTGATGGATGACTTTGGCAATATGGATACAGACACAGTAGCTACCTCAGTTTACAGTAAACACTGCTAAGGCTAGTTGAATATTGAGCTACAATGGCTGCTAAGAAGACCAGCTCATGTTTTCAGACATTGTGAGACTGCACCAATGAGTTCAGTGGGGCCAACCCTAAAGTATAGAATCATCTAGAAATAGAGCTGGAAGGGGCTTATGAGGTCATCGGATCCCTACTTGGGGCAGGAATCTGATAACAATTCTATAACAATTGAAAGATCTTTCTCACTTGTAGTATTATTGAGCCGTGTGGGTTTGGTTTGTTCTCTAGGTGTAGAATTTTGCCTTTATCCTTGTTAACTTTTTATTCTGTTGTTTGCAGACTCAAGTCTATCAAGGATTGTGTCCCTGTTTTGGATTGTGTCCCTGTTTTCCAAGGTATTGGGCTTTCCATCCAATTTTGTGTTATCTGCTGCTAATTTGATATGTTTTCCTTGTACTCCCCTCATCCAAGTCATTAATAAAAATATTGAAGAGCACCAGGCCCAGGAAGGAGCCTTGTGGTACCCCACTTGTGACCTCCTCCCAGTTTGAGAAAGAGCTCTTGATAATCTCTTTAACCATCTGTTTATCCAGCTTCCAGAATTCTAAGCTTAGATTGCCAATGGCAAAGGACTGTGGGAGTTGTAGTCCAAAACATCTGGAGGGCTGAAGTTTGGACATGCCTGGCTTAAATGTATTGCTAATTGTCTCAAACTGATGTTGTGTGTCCAGGGTTTTGCAAGCTTTTCAAGAGAGCTTTGATTTCATCAGAGAATTTAAATTCCAGACCTAGTGTGAGAGGAGGTAACTGAATCTCTCTGAAATGTTGTCCTTTAAATCTCCAAGTGCTTAATTAAATGGGATAGGAGGCATAAGATTTATCTGATATTCATGCCAGAAAACATCCCTTGGGAATTTAATTACCATATTACAAGCACTGCAGTAAGGAACTGGCTTGGGGAAGGAGGTAGGGACATAATATTTAAGAACTTCTTCCCTGTTGATAAGGTTAGGCTCAAAAAGGTGTCACATATTTATGGTGTACATAGTTCCAGGGTTTCTGACTCACCATGTTGGGTCCTTTTCGTAGGGAAGTAAACAACAACAAGTAGGAAACAGCAATGGAACCAATTATCTTGAGAGGTGGTGAGTGCTCCAACAGTAGAGGCATTCAAGAGATATCTGGACAACTAGATGGCACATATGCTGTGGGGATTTCACGTACCCCAATAAGCCCTGGCAGAGCACTGGAACAAGCCATTAGCTCAGAGATGGAAGTCACAATAAGGACAGGCCATGATGTGGAAAAGAGCAAGCCAAGGCCAACTGGCTGACTCAGGAAACTGCAGGGCAAAGAAACAAGGCCGGGCACCAGGAGGTTAGGAGAGATACCTGGAGGCCTACATGACCAGCCCAAACCCCTTCCTCTCGTCTCTTCCCCACTAGCAAGCTTTTCCTTCTAGATAAGGGTTGCATATGTGAGGACCCTCACCCCCCCCACCAATGGAATTCATACATGACCAAAGACCATCCTTCCTCTGTCTTCCTGTGTCCTATTGTCAATGCTTCTCTCCACCCCTTGTGTACTTGTATACTGTAACTAATAAAAGCCTTGGGTCCCAGGTGAGGCGGAGAGCCATGCAGAGAGACACAGAGGGACGCACGCCTGGGACCAAGAGATGATTGCACCCCAAATCCTGTGTCCTATGTGTAGTCAATAACACTACAATATGTTTTGATTGTTTGTTTCTACTTTAAGCAGGGAGTTATACCCAACAGCCTTGTCGGCCCCTTTATGATTCTATGTATTTTAAGGCACACATGCAGGGAGTGTTTCCAGATGGATAAACATGACCAGTTTATCTAGAGGATTGTCTTGGAAGAAGATTCAAAGCAAGTCATTTCTTGGATATTTTTAAATTCTACCATGTTGCACCCTCAGCACTCATAAGACAGTTTCTGGGCCCCATATTGCATCTCTCTTCCCTAGGATTGGAACTTGTTACAAGTAATTGGTAGTGGGGCGGCTACTTTTTTTTGTAAATAAATAATGAATTCATTTCTTTGTCTCCCCTAGTGGAAAAGTCTAACTACAGGACATTACAAGGGTAAATTAATGAGAAAGTAGTAGTAGTAGTAGTAGTAGTAGTAGTAGTAGTAGTAGTAGTAGTAGTAGTATAACCATAATTGTCACCTTTCTTTTCTCCTTATGGGGCAAGCCTAAAAGATTACAACTAGAGATGGGCACGACTTGAAAAAAATTTTTTTCGAGTTGTCGTTAGTCGGGCCGGTTCCGTTTCGGCTCGTTTCCGTTTTTCGCGAAAATTTGCAAAAATTAGTCGGTTCGTTTTTTCGTTTTTTCGTTGTTGTTAGTACTGGTTTGGGGAGGGGGTAGCGGGCTCCTGGAGGGAGCTGCAGGAGTCAGCCAGAGCCACAAGTGACGGACTGGCAGACTCTTTGCACCCGCTGTGTCTCACGTACTTGCATGTAGTGCAATGCAAGTAGATCTGGCTTAGGGTTAAGACGGATTAGCGCAACGGCTAGGGTTAGGCTAGTTACGGGTGAGGTTACGGTGAGTATTGGGGTGCATCTGGGTGCCTCTCTGACCCACTTAGAAGGACAGTGTACTGGCGTATGGGTTAGGCTTAGGGTTCGGGTTTGGGCTACGATTAGTGGGCTGTTTATGCCCGATTGGCACATCCCAGAAGTCTCTGTGGTCAACCTGGCCAAGTGGCCATGCGATTGGTGGAAAATTTGCATGGTCTACTCCCATGGGCGAGCCCATCATTGCAAATGTGCAGGTGTAAAAAAATAAAATAAAATAAAATAAAATAAAATCAACGGAGACTTTTTTTTGCAAGAAAAACCCACTGCTGCTACTGTAAAAATTCAAGCATTTAAAATAGCTAATTTTCGCATGTTTCTGTGGTGCTTTGGTGGGGTTTTGGGCAACAATTTCAAAAAAAATATTGCGGTCGCCATTTTGGATTCCCCCCCCCACCGCATGGCAAATGGATGCGCCCTCCCAGCCTGGTACAGTCAGCAAAACCTGGCCATGCGATTGGTGGAATGGCTCCAAAACTTTGCATGGTCCACTCCCATGGGCGAGCCCATCATTGCGAATGCGCAGGTGTAAAAAAATAAAATAAAATAAAATAAAATAAAATCAACGGAGACTTTTTTTGCAAGAAAAACCCACTGCTGCTACTGTAAAAATTCAAGCATTTAAAATAGCTAATTTCCGCATGTTTCTGTGGTGCTTTGGTGGGGTTTTGGGCAACGATTTCAAAAAAAATATTGCGGTCGCCATTTTGGATCCCCCGCACTGCATGGCAAATGGATGCGCCCTCCCAGCCTGGTACCAGCAGTGCAGCGGTAGCAATAGCCAAGGAGAGGGGGGCGGGGAACCCCCCCCCCCAAATAAAACACCCTTCTGGCCTGGTAGGTGCCCTCAGACAGTTTTCGCCTACTTTTAGGGCCGGGAATCGGGTTTTTTTTTTAACTTTTAAAAACTTTTTTTCTGTGCCGCTTGGCATTGCGCGATGCAAGTAACGAGCACGACAAATCAGACCAAATTGTTCGTTCGTCGGTTCGAGCTCGAAGTCTGGCGGAGTAATTCCCGTTTCCATTTCCGTAGAGTAACGGAAACGAGTAACGGAAACGGAAACGGGAATACCGCTAAGTCGTGCCCATCTCTAATTACAACACAAAGTGTAATTCCCTGATTCAACAAGCAATTGCTGGAACAGGCTCTTTATTGGAGCAATGGGACTTTTAAAGGATCAACTGGGGCATACCATAAAACTTAACACTTTAAGTTTAGGGCATCCAGAAGTTACTGTCACTCCCAGAGTCCTTTGAAGGAAGGGAACCCCTATAGAGTCTCTTTACTCTATATGGTGCCCTGTCTTCTCTATTGGTTCTAGGACACTGCACAGGTGTGCCTGGCATGGGGTGCCACCTACAACAGTATGCTGGCATTCAGCCATCCTTGGAGATGGAGGATGAGGGCATCTTCCTCCAGTATACCTCCCCGGTCTCTGCTGGCAGCCATGACTCCATGGGTAAGGCAGTCCTCTCAAGAAGCATGGATCCTGGGCGGCGAGGCAAGGAGCAGGCTGCGGGACATCTGTGTATACCCAGCTAAGCTGACTGGGAAGTTTCTCTGATGGAGCTTCCTTGGCCAATGGCATGCTGGATGCTGGTCCTCAAGCATCTGAGCCTCTTGACTTGGTCCTGACAGACCCAGACAACTTCCACAAGCAGCATCAGCAACTCACCCCAGTGTCCCATCTCAGGATACTTTCCCCCATCCGTCCATTAAATTTCCCAGCAGCAGTAGTACTTCTTGGGCCTTGTAGGGAGATGAAGAGCTCCCTATTGTGAGTGGGGGAACCCCCGCAAGTCCCACACCTGCCGCAAATGCTGACCCATAGTACGTCTCGTGCTCTGCTCTGAGTGTTGTGGTGGCAACGTGGTAGACTCAAGAAGAATATGTTTCATCCCACAGACCAATCAGTGGTATTTAGACACTTTTTCCCATTAAACAAAGGAGGAAAACATGAAAGCAAAGTTCCTTTTAAAGAACTATAACTAGGATAGTAACTAATTACTTCCTTACTTTTTGAGCTTTGGAACAATGACTAATTACTTTTGAAAACTCTGTAACATACAGAGCAGACTGCCGCTTAAAAGGCAATGTAGACTTTCTCTTAATAAAAACATATTTTAGAGGGCTTATTCATGAATAGTTCAAGAAATAACACTGTGAAACAGCAAGCTTTTGAAAAAAAGTGAAATAAAGAAGCAGCACTGGGTAAACAATTCTCAACTCCTAACCTGAGGGTCAAATGGAATCCTTCTGCAAACAAAAGCAGGCTGACAAATACTGTTGTATTTACCTTGAACATGGTCCAACTGCTTTTAGGAAATAATGCTTTCTCTTCAGCAAGCTGTTTTTGCAGCTTCCAGGCAAAGAGCCGCATCAGCCTTTTAACAGAAGTGATAATGCACATTCGGCAAAAAATGTTATCCTTCCACATTTACAATCCTATAGGCAAACAGGCAAATATTAATCCCTCAGCTACCCTACCCACAGGGATCTTACAATCATGTGGTTTGATCATCTGAAGACATCCTCTCCAGCTTAGAACTGGGAGGGTGGGAAATACAGCACTGCCAGGCAAGCAGCATCAAATGTTCTGAGATTACATAAGAACCTGAGAACAGCCTTACTAGAACAGGCCACAGCCCATCCAGTCCAGCATTTTATCTCACACAGCAGCACAGTCTCACATTTTAGCTCACACAGCAGATGCCTTCAACTGCTTATGATTCCCTGCAAATGGCATTGAGAGATATCCTCACAATCTCTCTCAGTTTTTATTACCCTGTATAATTTAGCATTCTTGGCAAATTTGGCTACCTTGCTATTTACTCCTACTTTTAGATCATTTATGAAGAGGTTGAAAAGCAGGGATCACAGTACTGAACCTTGGAGGACACCCACTCTTTAGCTCCTTCCACTTGGAGAAGTGTCCATTTAGTGCTACCCTGTGTTTCCTGTGCCTTAGCCAGTTGCTGACCCAGGACAAGATCTGTCCCTTGATTCTATGACTGGCAAGTTTATTCAAGAGCCTTTGGTGTGGGACCTTGTCAAAAGCCTTCTGAAAGTCCAGATAAACAATGTCAACTGGATCTCCCTTATCCACATGCTTGTTGACATTCTCAAAGAATTCCAACCTATTAGTGAGCCATGATTTGCCCTTGCAGAAGCCATGTTGGCTCCAAAACCTAAGGTCAGGCCAGTCTGGTGTGATTTCTTCCCTGGATGTGCAAAGGTGCCTTCACAGATTCCACAAGGTACTCTGAGTGCAAAATAACATCAACCTTGATTTGGGCTGGCTGGGTAGCTCAGTGCTTTAGGCTGGCTGTTCAATTCCCCCACTGTGTCTCCTGTGAGTAGAGCCAGCTTGTGTGACTTTGTGCAAGGTGCACAGTCCCAGGGCACCCCCAGTGGAAGGGAATGGTAAACCACTTTTGAGTATTCTTTACCTAGGAAGTCCTGAAAAGGGTTGCCATAACTCAGAGTCCACTTGACAGCATATTACGATCATAATTAGTTTGATTTGGGCAGCAGGACTGGACTTAGCTGCTCTGCTTAAGGCATATTCATGGCCTGGGCAGGACTGCATACTGGATTTGGAGAGTTCCAAAATCAACAGCTGATTTAAATAGAGTTCTAGAAAGTCTGGATCAAAGCAGAACAACTACATTTGATATTTAGGGTGAAAATTATAGCTGGGGTTGTGATCCAAGCCACACCAATGGGTCAGGACACAAATCACTTCAGGCATTTCCTCTTTAATTTTTACAAAATTAAAGGGAACAGGTGCCCTTTAGGAAAGTCTTGACATGCCAAGACTTAACTATCAGACTTCATACCAGAATACTTCAGTCTTATGACCAGCAGTGCCTCTACTTACGAGCGGCTCGACTTAAGAGCAATTCGACTTACGCACAAAAAAACTGTTGGTGCTTTATCTGCTGCCTTACAAATTTTAAATGCAATCTGTTCTACTTACATTTACTTTATTTTATTTTATTTTGATTTTTAAAATATATTTTAGATAGGGCTGCTCTACTTAAGAGTTGTTTGACTTAAGAGCATGCATTCAGAATGGATTAAACTCATAAGTAGAGAAATCACTATATTTAGTAAACTTCTCAGTGGTGTTGAGACTTGGACCTTTACAGACGCATTATGTAGGATGCTGGAAGCACTTGAGATATGGATGTAGAGATGAATTCTGAAGATACCATGGACAGCCTGAGTCAGTAATGTGGCTGTATTATAGCATATGAATAAAAGGCTAGACATTCTCAATACTGTAAAGAGAAGAAAATTATAAAATTTTGGTTGCATAATGTGCAATAACAAATACAATCTGCTGCATGTTATCCTTCAAGGAAACATAGATGAGACACATGACCTGGGGCATAGGAGAACATTCTGGCTTAAGAATTTATGCCAATGGTTCCCAGTGAGCACAGCATCTCTATTTAGAATATCTTTGGATAAAAGTCAGATCATGCTACTGATTACCATCATTCTATGAAGGCATGGCACTTGAAGAATCAAGCCAAGGGTCCATCTAGTCCAGCTTCCTGTATCCCTCAGTGGCCCCACCAGATGCCTCTGGGAGTACATGGGTCAACTGAGTACCTGTATTCTGATACCACTCCCCTGTGTATGGCTTTTTTGAAATACTCTCCTTTTAAATCTGGACATAACACGTGTATCTCCATAATGGCTTGCAACCTGTGGACCTTTCCTCCAGAAATCTGTCCAATCCCTCTTTAAAGTCATCTAGGGCAGATGCCATCACTGCATGCTGCAGCAACTCAGTTGAGGAAAACATCTTGGATTGTTGCCTGACTTTGAAATCAAAGGGAGACTTGAAGTTTGCAAATAGGAAGCAAATAACTGTATAGAGGTTAACATTGTTACAAGGCATACATTCGGATTCAGATTTAGAGAATGAGTGAATCGGTTTGGGTGTGCTTCACTCCAGACAAAAATCAGGATATTTTTCAAGCTGCAAACTGGCCTCCAAATTGGTTTGGAGGACCCATGAGAAACCCCAATTGTGGTCTTCTATTATGCTTCAAGCTTAGGAGAAGCTCTACAAGAGGGTCAATGAAAAAGCTTCCATTAAGAAGACCCTCTTGCTTAATTGAGATGTTGTGATGGCACATGAGAGGGAATGGTGCTTAAGACACTCAGGGCAAGCTTATCCAATTGTTTGCTGTAACCTTTTACAGTACCATTCTAAACTTCAGGTCTTCAATCAGCTGCTAGCCATCTTCTCAAGATAAATTATTGGTATATAATGCTGTGAAATGGGGCATCTTATAAGTGGCCCTGTTGGAAGCAAATGAGGGGTTCAAGGACCATGTGTTCAATTGCTTCTTGATTAACTTGGTATTAGCTGAATGATTTGTGCTTCTTTGAATTTTGATGGGTTCATTCTGCCAAATGATTTTAGTTTCCCTTTAGATATGCCTGACCTTTTGTTCTCACCAGTAGCTATTGTACCATTCCCTTTTAACCTTCTCCCAGTCTCTTTTCCATTCATTGAATTGTATTTTGCAGCAATATAAAAGCTTGTTTACTTTTCATATTACACTGAAGATGTTCTCTGACACTGATCCAAGGTTCCTTTTAGTTGATACCACTGTGGGGACCAAGAGCAGGATGGAGAACAAGGTTTTAGCAAATGTTAAGTCCCATTCTTGGGTATAATATTTGAGATTATTGCACAAAACAAATTGGTTCAGAAGGACTTTATTGATGTATCTGATTCGATATGACGTACATCCTTTCTTTCTTTCCAAAATGAGACTTCAGGCTGTTCATGAAATTAAAAACAATGTTGATGCAAACATGATAGATAGATAGATAGATAGATAGATAGATAGATAGATAGATAGATAGATAGATAGATAGATAGATAGATAGATAGATAGATAGATAGATAGATAGACACAAACACTCACACGTACAGTAGTACCTTGGCTGTTCATGAAATTAAAAACAATGTTGATGCAAACATGATAGATAGATAGATAGATAGATAGATAGATAGATAGATAGATAGATAGATAGATAGATAGATAGATAGATAGATAGATAGATAGATAGATAGATAGATAGATAGATAAGCAATTATCACAAATTAAAGCCATTTTAATTTTAAAAGAATGATGGTGTTGAGAACACTAGTGGGGTCTTGTCTTGAGTACTGTGTCCTGTTCTGGATATCGAATAGCCTTCAGACATATGGGAACAGATTAGAGAAGATCAGCAGGATGACCAGGGGGCGGGAAAGATCTGGACACGTTTCACTTTGAGAAAAGAAGACGGAAGGGAAACAACATCACTCTTTAAAGACTCCAATATTTGTCATACAGAGGAGGGGCAGGAAGTCCAGGCAAAACATCAAAACAAAACAAAATACAAGATAAAAACACGTGGCACCTTAAAGACGATTATATTTTAATGTAAGCTTTCATGGACATGTCAACTTCTTCAGATATCTAGTAGCAGAAAGGGCAGGATCTGTTCTCAGTCACTAGCGCAGGACACATAATAATGGAAGGGAAGGGAAGATAGAACATGTTAAGTGTTGTCCTCAACATCATTCAGCATCCTGTGACATGCTGATCAAACCATTCTTGGCTGATATGTGCAATTGCCTTTTCATCCTTAAGGGTTATCTCCAACCTCACAGAGAGACCCAGTGTCAATATCAGTTTCAGTTTCTCCCTTCTTCAGGTCTGAGGGCTTCACATCTCCTTCTCCCCCCAAAAAAAAACCGGAAGTGCCACAAAGGTCCCTTTGGGTTTTTGAAAGCAGTGTTGTCAGGGGCCTTTGAAACCTTTCCTCCCTCAAGAGTGATAAAATGGACCCTTACTTTCCCCGGAAGCTCCCCTAGGTTCTAACTGTCCATTTTATACCCCAAATATCTTGACCCCAAATATCTTTTCCTAAGGCCCACACGGAAGTCCTTGGCAGGCCATGTATGGCCCAAAGTACCGAATTTTCCTGCAGATATAAGCCAAGGAAGAAATGTTACCAGTGGCCTTCATACAGTGTATGCCATTTCTCCCGGCCTCCCTCTTCTCATTAAGTTGATAGAAACTCAAAAGTTTCTCAAATGAGGAGATGCACTTGGAGCTCAGCCTATTATAGGGCACATGGTTGGTTTCCTTTCTCTGAGAACAAATGCCTGCTATTTTCTGACCTGTCAGCTTGGATCCCCTCTCCAGGGAAAGAGAAGTGTTTCTGCAGCTTTGACTGTCAGGTCAAGTAACATCGGTGCTGTGAGAAGTCCCTCCTCTTCCTCCCTGGCTCCATTTGTAACTTGTTCCATTCCTTGGATTTCGGAAGGGGAAACAATACAAAACGCTGCTCATTAGGCAGAACTTGGCTGCGTTGAAATGGTTTCAGGCCTTTGATTGCTTCTCCCTTCAATCCTTGGAAGGCCTTTCTCGATTTTTCCTGCCTAGATTTTATCACTGAAACACGATTTACCTAGGTCGTATTGATCTCCATTTCTGAAAGGCTTGGAGTAGCCAATTTGGAATCTGACAGTTCCAGGCAAGGTTAGAGTTGGGGAGAGAGAAAGACACACACACACACACACACACACACACACACACACACAGAGGATTTGAAAAAGCTTTAATTTAAGCAATTTGACCTATATACTTCAGGGGATCTGGTTGCAAAGAAGAACAGTTTATTAGGAACAAACTGCAAAATCCCCCTGAATGATATTGATGTTGGCCTTGATTTTCTGGGAATGATCCTTTTCTTTTGCTTCTGTTGCAGATTGTGTCTGTGGCCCTGCTTAAGGCAGGGCTGAACTCAGATCTTAGGAAATATTACTTCTGGGGACTTTCCAGAGAGGTAGTTGTGTTCGTTTCAGCAGCAACAGCAATAAAACAGGGTGGTGGGAGAAAACAGACATATTGTGGTATTTTCAAGACTAATACATTTACTTCAGGGTGAACATTTTACTCTCCTTCACACTGTGGGCATGGATGCACATAGCCACATTTATGCTGCAGCTGAAATGACACACTGAGTTGAAAACTCAGTAGAATTTGTAGTGATCCCTGTAGCAGCACAAAATGTAAGCCCTACTGCAGTTTTTAGAAGGTGCATAATCCACACTTTTAATAGGGCTTCAAGTCCAGCCAGTGTCACTTCCCATGATATCTGCAAGGGATCAATTACAAGCCTGCCTCCCAAATGCTGGGAATTTTGGATATAGGAAACCCTATATATAGCATTTTGGTGCCCCCTAGTGGCCAGGTTTGTCAATACATCTTGGAATTATGTATTTCAGGGGGGTACATTAATATTTTCAGACAGTGGATAAGGGAATGTGCTGGTATTGATCCTAAAGATATGGTGGTCCTACTGTCTTATGAATTGTGATATCAGTGCCTCCTCTGCTTTCCTCATAATGATATCAGAGGTCCAGGTTTGGTATACCAAAAAGCCAGGATTGAGGAGAACAAGGCTAGTGGACATATGCACTTGAGCCCATTGTGCCATGTGAAACTAGGGAACATCCACTCAAATTGAGGGTTGGAAGAGTGAGATCAGACAAAAGAAAATATTTTTTTACCCAACATCTTGTTAGTCTGTGGAACTCCCTGACACAGGATGTGGTGATGGCATCTGGCCTGCATGCCTTCAAAAGGGGATTTGACAGGTTCCTGGAGGAAAAGTCCATCACAGATTACAAACCATGATGGAGATGTGTAATCTCCAGGCTTAAAATTGGGGTACTTCAAGGCCCAGGTGCAGGGGAGTGGTATCAGGAGACAGATATTTAGTCTCGTGCGCTCCCAGAGGCATTTGGTGGGGCCACTGTGAGATACAGGAAGCTGGACTAGATGGGCCTATGGCCTGATCCAGCATGGCTCTTCCTATGTTTTTATGTTCTTACTACAAAAACACCTTTGGGCTGAAACAGTCAGTACTGGCACCAGTTAGGAGCACGCAGAAATGAGTGTGCAGACTTAAAAGTCACCTCAAATTCCAGATCTATACATCAGTTCCTCCTTATACTGAAATATGTGTCCCCAGCTGGACTCATGGAGAAATCAGGAATTCTCCAAGATTTTTGCTGATGTCCTGAGACTGGGCAATGTAGATGTTTCATAGACACATGTATGTGATGGATTAAGCTCCAGTATGTGCAACAAGGTTTACTCCGTACTTGGGAAAGTAAGTACTCTAGTCTTTGGGTTTACTACTCTTCGCAGATATGCAGAGCTTTCAAGTGTCAATTCATCATGGTTGAAAGAAAGAAACAATTCCAAGTCAGGTTTCTCCTTGAAAAGCATCATTGATTTATATAACAAACAATACTTGAAAAATGACAAACTCATTTAAAACAAGGAAGGGGGTGGGGAGGAAACTCCACATGTTAACTTCTAAAAGAAATCTTTTTTTGCAGGTGCGGGGTCTGCTAACTTCAAAAATAAATATATACGAGAAATTTGTCTCACTTTCCTACGCAATATGAAAAATAGCATTGTCACCCTAATAATTTAATATCGCTGTCCTCAGCCTTGTGCCTCCCCTATGGGTAAGTTGACTATTCTCATTACTGTCCTTGGGCGCTTTTACACGACCCCTAAAATCCGAGGCAAAGGGCTCCCAGATCTGGAGCTTAAAATTGTTTTCCCACCAGCTCCGGACTTTAAAAAAAAATTAAGTACGACCACGCCTACCTAAGCGCACCCCAGAGCACTTTTAAAGTACCTGGCCTCCAGGAGGTAAAAAATCTTCCGATGCGGATTGTAAAGCTGTGAATGCCGGCCTCCCTCACCTTCTGTTTGGTTTTTTGTCCCCCCCACCCCTTTAAGAGACAGGAATCACTATGGGGGTGCTTGGGGCGGCTTTGACTGGCAGACGGAGGTGAGCCTGCATTTTTTCTCCCTTTTTTCTCCCTCCCCTCACACAGACAGGAACAATGGAGTGTGGAGAGTGGAAACACAGGAAGAGTGACAAACCCCCACGATCTCTGATCCGAATTTAAGTTGCAGGCGGATTTTAGAGGTCGTGTAAAAGCGCCCCTTGTTGACTATTCTCATCACTGTCCTTGTCTGTGGATGATGGGTTTTTAAGTATAAAACAGTTGGAAGGCACTGAGCTAGGAAAGGCTGGCTGCCAGTTTTGCCCATTGATTTTAGAGGACCACTTCTAATTGCAAACATTTCATGGTTTGCCAAAGCCTCAGATAACTAATAGGGGAGAATTATGTTGTGTTTATGTGTTTGCGAAGAACGATGAAAGCTTACTAGGAAGGGAAAGGTTGTCATTGACATCATTCTCATTCCTACTACTGAGCTTGAAAGTCTCTTTTTAAGATTAATACTCCCAGAATTGACAGTCATTTGATATATATATATATGCCTCCCAAAAGCTAGTACCCTGTTTCCTGAACATGGATTGAAAATCATGCATGCAAGCATGCATGCTGCTCTACCAGGCTCTCCATCTCATGTCTGTTGTCACACTGATTGTAAGTTTAGCCATACTGTTAAGAACATAAGAACATAAGAAGAGCCATGCTGGATCAGGCCATAGGCCCATCTAGTCCAGCTTCCTGTATCTCACAGTGGCCCCACCAAATGCCTCTGGGAGCGCACGAGACTAAATATCTGTCTCCTGATACCACTCCCCTGCACCTGGGCCTTGAAGTACCCCAATTTTAAGCCTGGAGATTACACATTTCCATCATGGTTTGTAATCTGTGATGGACTTTTCCTCCAGGAACCTGTCAAATCCCCTTTTGAAGGCATGCAGGCCAGATGCCATCACCACATCCTGTGTCAGGGAGTTCCACAGACTAACAAGATGTTGGGTAAAAAAATTATTTTGTCTGTTCTCACTCTCCCAACCCTTAGTTTGAGTGGATGTTCCCTAGTTCTGGTATCTTGTGAAAGGGAGAAGAGCATCCCTCTATCCACTTTACTCACGCCATGTATTATTTTGTATGTCCCAGTCATATCCCCCCTCAGGCGCCTTTTTTCCAGACTAAAAAGCAACATATGTTTTAGCCCTTCCTCATGAGGTAGGTCCCCTAGCCTAGTAATCATTTTAGTTGCTCCTACCCTATTCATTTAGGCAACGGGATACATGACTTGCATTTCTATACCACCTTCCACTTCTCTCTTCTTTCAAGACAGAAGTTGGCAAGAAAAGCATTGAAACTGGCACTAAAAACAGATTAAACAAGCTAACAAGAACAGCAATCAATAAGTAAAAAGCAAAATAACAATTTTGTTAAAAGGCCAGTTCAGAGAGATGCATCTTCACACTCTTCCTAAATGCATCAATGAGAATGGATTGCAGCTCCAAGGGGAAGGGATTCCATAAGTAGGAGCTGTAGAAGAGAACATTGCATTCTACTCGCCCAGCATGGTATTCTCAAGAGGGTCTAGAACAGTGGTGGCGAACCTTCGGCACTCCAGATGTTTTGGACCGCAACTCCCATTGGTAAGCTAGGCTCGGAATTCTGGGAGTTGTAGTCTAAAACATCTGGAGTGCCGAAGATTCATCACCACTGGTCTAGAAAATGGCTGCTCAAGGCCATGCCCATTGTCCAAGGGAACATTTGAGCCAACAAGCACTGTAACTGAGCACACACTTTGCAATGGACAAGAGCCAGGTGTGGCATTTACCCGTAATAATGAATGATGCATGAGAAGTGTCTGTACTGATTGGTGGGTTTGTAGACCAATGAGAGAGTCTCAGGAGTGGCCTGAGGCAATTTAAGGTTCTGCTTAGCACTGATTTAGGCTCTTTTTACACGACCCCTAAGATCCGCTGGCCACTTAAATTCGGACCAGAGATCTTAGGGGTTCGTCGCTCTTCTTCTGTCTTCCTCTGTCCCCACCCCCCTCCGCACTTCCTGGTTGCTGGCTGCCTGAGGGACGGAGAAAAAAGAAAGAAAAGAATGCCTTCTTACCTCCATTTTGTTCCGGGCAGCATTCAGATCTCTTAAAGTGGCGGGGCGCAAAAAAAGAACAAACAGAAGCCAGGAGAGCCCCGCACTCACTATCCTTACACCGGATCAAATATTTGTCACCATCAAAGACCAGGTACAAGAAAACTGCTGTTTGGTCGCGCTAAAGTGGGCGGGGTCGCACTTAATTGTCTGCAAAGTCCGGAGCTGGTGGGTAAACATTTTTAAGGTCCGGACCTTGCAGCCATTTGCGGCGGAGCTTCGGGGTCGTGTATAAACGCCCTTAGTCAGATAGAGAATCTGATAGAGTCTGAAAGAATCAAATAGGGGTAGACAGGGACTTACTGGAGAAAAGAGAAAGAAGTGATTAGACTTTTAGAATCCCATCCTATCTATCTAATTAAATAAAGTGTCTAGAGTTTGTGAAGTGAGGAACTGGGTGTGCATATTGTTGTGACTGGAAAAGTGCCATTTTAATAGTTTACTTGATGCAGCTATGCTTCATGCCCTTGCTCTCCATTACCTAGTAAGCAGTACAGCTTATAGAAACCTGTAAGCCTGCATATCACTGCTAGAATGTTTTAGGAATGAAGTAATGTTTTTCCCTACAAAAACTGCACTTGTACAATATGTTCTACTTTATTAGTAACTAAACCCAAGTGGGTTTGAGCAATATTCTTCTTTTTGTTTGTACCTCAACACATTACCCTTAATGATTTTGATTCTACCTTGTAATTAATCAGTTTCTTTTATTTCTATTCCATTTAAGAACAGTCTGAAGGCTTTATTTTACTGGCGAAGCTAGTTGGTGGCAGCAAAAGAGAAAAATTAGAAATGGTGTTTGTCAATAGCCTGTGAAAGGGCCGGGGGCAAGCATGTTAATGCTACACCTGGTTCAATGCCCACCATGTCCCATGTCCAGGGAGGACAAGAATGCTTCCTGAAACTTGGCAGATGCCGTACCCATTCATATCATCAATACTGGATTAGATGAACCAATGAACTGATCTAGTTTAAGGCTGTCTCCTGTTTCACCATGGCCCTGAAGGACTATTGAGTGGTGAGACGTGAGAACTATAGGTGGAGAATTCTGCTGGAAGCTTCCATTTCACTGAGGAAGGAACTCAGGCCTCCTAAGTATTTCTGATCACCAAGTCCTGGCACTTAAGATGGTGGCAAATGTTTCATGAAGCTGTACTTTGTTGCTGGGTGGGTGGCTCAGTGTTTTGGATATCTGGCTATGGAGCCAGAGGTCCAGGCCTCCTTGACAGGGGCTAGTCTCCATGGTCCATAGGGTCCATGCCAGATATGCAGTCCTAAGATCGTCATTGTCAGTGTCATCATCACATCAGGCATGAAAATATTGGTGGAATGAACTGAACCTCCAAAAAGAGGGTTGGGGATTTGGATCTAACCGAGGCAAACCTAGATAGCATCCTAAAGAGCAGAGACGTCACTTTGCCGACTAAGGTCAGGATGGTTAAAGCTATGGTTTTTCCAGTAGTGATGTATGGAAGTGAGAGCTGGACTATAAAGAAGGCTGATCGCCGCAGAATTGATGCTTTTGAGCTGTGGTGCTGGAGGAGAGTCTTGAGAGTCCCCTGGACTGCAAGGAGATCAAACCTATCCATTCTGAAAGAAATCAACCCCAAATGTTCACTGGAAGGACAGATTTTGAAGCTGAGGCTCCAGTACTTTGGCCACCTCATGAGAAGAGAGGACTCCCTGGAAAAGTCCCTGATGCTGGGAAAAATCGAAGGCAAAAGGAAAAGAGGACGACAGAGAATGAGATGGTTGGACAGTGTCATCGATGCAACCAAAATGAATTTGACAAAACTCCGGGAGGCAGTGGAGGATAGGAAGGCCTGGCGAGCTCTGGTCCATGGGGTCACGAAGAGTCGGACACGACTGAACAACAACAACAACGAGGCATCCCACCTGGGACCTTGCAATCTCGGCGCTGGACCTCTCCATACAGTGCCACATAATTCTTTGTCTCTCAAGTGTTTACTGGTGAGCAGCAACCCTGGGCCACATGAAGTGACAGATTAACTCAACTGATATAGCTGAAAGCCTTGAAAGCTGTCACTGCAGAGACAGAGAGTTACGTGATACTGTGTACAGAGGACAGATGTTCCTTCCTCGTGCACCACATCAATCACCACCACGAGGAAATAAAACTGTTTTATTGCAAAGAAGGCATTAGGAGCCTCAAAAGCCTGTTTTTTGCATACACCACCTGGTGTGCTATCTTCTTAATTTCTCAGTCCTTTCTTCTCCTATCCCTCATTGTGTAGTTTTATTCAAGAAAAAAAAGATTACTTCTGTTGAGAAATTTATTTATTTATTTATTTATTTATTTATTTATTTATTTATTTATATAGCTTGTATGCCGCCCACTACCCAAAGGTCTCTGGGCGGCTCACAATCAGAATGAACAATTAAAACATCAAGATACAATAAAATTAGAACAATAAAACATGTAAATGCAATAAATACAATATATTAAAAACACACCACTAAAATTGCTATCAGGACCCACAATCATTAGTTAAAAAACTTTTGGAATAGGAAGGTTTTTACCTGGCGCCGAAATGTTATCAACGTCGGCGCCTGGCGAGTCTCATTTGGGAGGGCATTCCATAGTCTGGGGGCAGTTGCTGAAAAAGCCCTATTCCTGCAAGCCATCCCCTTCACCTCCTTAAGGGATGGTTCTTTCAGGAGGGCTCCCTGACTAGATCTTAATTGCCGGGTAGGTTCATATGGAAGGAGGCGGTCCTTCAGGTATCTAGGTCCTAAGCCGTTTAGGGCTTTATATGTCAAAACAAGCACTTTGAATTGGGCTCGGGCAGCAACTGGTAACCAGTGAAGGTTATACAGAATCGGCGTTATGTGTTCCTTGGTGGCCCTACCACTCACCAACCGTGCAGCACGATTCTGAACCAGTTGCAATCGCCGAACCGTCTTCAAAGGCAGCCCCACGTAAAGCGCATTACAGTAATCAATACGGGATGTTACCAGTGCATGCGTAACTGTCATAAGGCTTCGTTCATCTAGGTAGGGGCACAGCTGGTATATATTCCGCAGCTGGAGAAAGGCACCCCTGGCCACCGAGTCCACCTGGGCTTCCAGAGTTAGACCGGGGTCCAGGAGCACCCCCAAGCTACAGACCCTGTCCCTTAGGGGGAGTGCAACCCCATCCAGGACAGGGAAGTGGCCCTCTAGCCTGTCTGATGAAGTACCCACTAACAGCACTTCCGTCTTGTCTGGATTGAGTTTCAATTTATTAACCCTCATCCAGTCCATTATCTGGTCCAGACACGAGTTCAGAACAGAAACCGCCTCACCTGGATTGGTGGAGAACGAGAGGTAGAGCTGAGTATCATCAGCATATTGCTGACTCCTCAGCCCAAACCTCCTGATGACCTCTCCCAGCGGTTCCATGTAGATGTTAAACAGCATGGGGGATAGTATTGAACCCTGTGGAACCCCATGACATAAACGCCATGGGGCAGAGCTACTATCCCCCAGCACCACCTTCTGGACACGGTCAGCCAGGAAGGATTGGAACCACCGCAAAGCGGTGCCTCCGACTCCCAACCTGGCCAGCCTATCCAGAAGGAAGACTGAGACAAGGTTTGTGGGGAGGACTTTGCCCACTCGGATGGATGCTTGGCACCATAGAGTTCCTGCAAAAACCGTGATCTGGAAGGAGAGGCTGGGAGGCACCATAGAGTTCATGCAAAAACCGTTAACTGGAAGGAGGGGCCCAGCTCCTCCATTGTCCTTCCTTCTTCTTGACTGAGAGCTCACCCCCACCTGCCCACCCTATAGTAAGGAGAGAATGAGATTATCTGGTCGTTTCAGGGCCAGATGGGAATTTTTGGTCGTCACTCAAATTGGCATGGAATGGTGGCAAGTTTTCACCCATCCTGTTCTCCCTTCGATGCAGAGCAGGGTGTTTAGTTACATCACCGGTCATAATGCAGGCAGGTAGTGCAAGAGGTACGGGGATTAAAGTATGCCCTAGACAAGCTGCCCTTGAGGTGCTTGACAGCCCTCAGATGAATTAAATGCCATCAGTAGGGTATTAGGATTAAACAAAGTTAAGATGACAATGGTAGGTATAACTGTGGGCTGCCCTGGGCGAGTAGATTCCAGACAGGGAGGATGCTGAACAGGTGGGCAGCATACTTCCGAGAAGGGAATCTCTCTGAATCCATTTCAAAGAACAGAATGATACAATGTAGCACAGTAACTGCTCGCACTATGACCGCAGTCATACCTGCGTTTTCTGCATAGTTTCCCGTCTGCGAACTATGCAGTAAAAGATCACGTACTAACCAGGAAGAGAAGCACATTCTGGTCCCGGCCGACCACGCCCCTCGAACAGCAGTTTCAGCGAAGTTTCCTAAACCACCGCCAGGGGCTGGATTTAGAAACTTCACTCGAAAATGGCTACTTGTTTGCTTCTGTTGCAATGACAGGACACTGAAAATATGCAGTAAATTCAGTTTCTCCCCTTTCTACCCAGCTTAAAAGACGGAGCCTTGGAAACTGGAGCCAGAAAGTATGTGTAGTACACAGGTTAGGACAAAACCAGAATAGGAAAGTACGACGCAGAGGAGAGGACACCAACTGCTCATTAAAAACCACGTGACCGCTCCTGAAAAAAATACACAGGAAATTCAAATGCGAAGGAAGCCCAGGTATGACCGCGGTCTATGTTCCAGATCCCCTTGACAGAATAAACACAGTTCAGAGTGAATTATGTTATCAATAAAATTGTGGCCCATTTTGAGCCCAAGTGAATGTGTCTTGCCTCTTTATTCTGGGCTGGGTGGGCAAAGCTCTCCAGCTTCGGATCTGATGTGAGCTGGTTCTGCAGCCTGCTGATGCTGTAGCTGTAAGACTGCAAAGGTGCAGGATGTTAGGAAGACTGCAGACATAAGTCCTTAAAGCAGTATAGATGCTGATGATTTAAATAAATTACACTGCAGCGGAAAAGGAAAGGAGCTTTGATTTCTAACATAAAGAACATACTTTACTGGGACCAGCTCAACATTTCCCTTGCTTAAAATGTCTGTTTCTTACTTTTGATTTCTCCATGTCTTTTTCATTTTAACATTTTAACTGCACAAACTCCAGGTTTAACACAAAGAGCGGCATTCCATCCCAGGGTTGCGCACATGCAGTAATAACCCAGTTGATCAATGTTTTGGCATTTCAGCAAAGGCAGTGTCCATCTCTACTTTTTAATATCCCCACTGCCCCAATATATGATGTCACATTTAAAACCTCTGGACATCTACTCACAAGGCATTGCTCTAAGAAGGGGACCTCCAGAGCCAGACACTTGGAGATTTTTTGGACAGGTGTCACAACAACATGGCACAGGTTGGACAACAGCAACAAAGGCTGATATGAGGACATTATGAGTTTGCTGTGGTTCTCTTCTTACCTCCAGTGACGGAAGACCTTGGGTCTCAGCAGCTGCCATTATTTTCCCAAAATGCTCCTGGGCCCCAATGTGGTGCAATTGGGGTTGGTCTAGGGCAGGGGTGTCAAAACTTTTTGCAAGGAGGGCCAGATTTGGTGAGGTGAAAATGTGTGTGGGGCAGCTATTCAGCCTGAAGGGGGGAGAAAGGTCGTGGACCATGCACATCTGCAACAGCCGCAAATGCTCTAGTTTCAAAGCGCCCAAGGGTCTGGCAGCTGTTGCATGTCCCGGGAATCAGCCCACACACACCCAAGACACACCACTGCTCGCATATGCTGCCCTCCCTCAGAAGGAGGTGGGGAGGACACTGCAGCAATGGAGCCAGGGGCAGGTAGACAGGGCGGGTGGCCGAGGGGATGGATGGAGGCAGGGAGGGCAGGCAAACCATAAAACTGCAAGCTGACATATCCAGCCGACATGGGGAGGGGATAGCTGGCAGGGATGAGTGACAGGCTGAGCCGGCAGGGAGAAGAGGCTGAGGGCCACTTGAAATTTTAAAACAGGCTGCATTTGGCCTCCCGGGCAGACTTTGGACATGCCTGGTCTAGGGCCTGCTTCCCAAGGGAAAAGATGCAGGTCTTGCCCCTCCCTACTTGTCACCAACCACTGACTGCTACAACTCCCATCCAATGTCCCAAGTACATACAGAGAAGTGTCTGATTCTTTGAGATGGGTTTCAGGTCCCATCGTCCTCAACTTCTTCTCTAAGTGCTAGGGCGTTTGAAAGCCACCTCACAAACAAAATGCAAACTATTTCATCCTCTTGTGCTGCTCATTGTGAGGCTTGTCTCTTCCTATGGAGAAATGGAGAAATATAGCAATTTCCTGAGATGTCAGCTGGTGCCCAGAGACCTGGTAACCCTATGCTCATCTGTGGCACGGGTTGATTCCAGGCACAACAGAAAGAGGATACCCCCAGGGCACAATATATAAGCTTTTTGCTTCCTCTTTTAGAAAACCACATCTTTGACCATCACGCCTCCCTTGGAATGATGGATGTGAAGATATATTGCAGTTTGCCAGAAGACCTGAGCTTAGAAACATTCATTATTATTTTAGACTATGCCTCCTAACATTCCCTAGTAATGTAAAGTAATGCATATTGGGCAACAAAACCAAAACTTTGTCTATCAACTCATGGGCTCTGAACTATCCGTGACGGATCAGGAAAGAGATCTTGGTGTGTTGGTGGACAATTCCATGAAGGTGTCTACCCAATGTGTGGCAGCGGTGAAGAAGGCCAATTCCATGCTAGGGATTATCAAAAAGGGGATTGAAAATAAAACAGCCAACATTATAATGCCATTGTACAAAACGATAGTAAGGCTGCACCTGGAGTATTGTGTACAATTCTGGTCACCGTATCTCAAGAAAGACATAGTGGAACTGGAAAAGGTGCAAAAGGGAGTGACTAAAATGATTACTGGTCTGGGGGACCTCCCTTATGAGGAAAGGCTAAAACATTTGGGGCTCTTTAGTCTGGAAAAAAGGCACCTGATATGATTGAGATGCACAAAATAATGCAGGGCATGAGTAAAGTGGATAGAGGGATGCTCTTTCTCACACAAAATACCAGAACTAGGGGACATACACTCAAAGTGAGGCCTGGGAGAGTGAGAACAGATAAAACATATTTTTTTTTACCCAGCATGTTCTGGTGATGGCATCTGGCCTGGATGGCTTCAAAGGGAGATTGGACATATTCCTGGAGGAAAAGTCCATCAAAGGCTACAAACCATGATGGAGATGTGTCATCTCCAGGCTTAAAACCGGGGTACTTCAAGAATCAGATGCAGGGGAGTGGTATGAAGAGACAGATATCTAGTCTTATGTACTCCTTTCCTCCAGGAAGATGGGCGGGATACAAATGCAATAAATAAATAAATAAATAAATAAATAAATAAATAAATAAATAAATAAATAAATAAATAAATTTGGTGGGGCCACTGTGAGATACAGGAAGCTGGACTAGATGGGCCTTTGGCCTGATCCAGCATGGCTCTTCTTATGTTCTTATGTTCTTAAAAAGGGGCGTGGGGAAAAACAACAAGAGAACACCATGCTATACTCTGTAATAAAAGTTAGAGACATACCCAGATTGAAACGATCACTTATTCCATAACAAAAAGAAAAAAAGAAGAAATGCATCACCACAAAAATAAAACAAAAATGATGCAGACCGACATAATAATAGCGTTGTATCGATTCTACAAATAGAGATACAGGAAGCTGGACTAGATGGGCTTTTGGCCTGATCCATCATGGCTCTTCTTGTGTTTTTATGTTCTTAAGTATTGTTCCCAACAGGGTTGGTGCTAGTTTTTTGTGTGCCCTAGGCGAGGGGCGGGGGTGGGGGGTGGGGTGAGGGGTGGGCAGCGGGGCAGGCAGTGGGTGGGCGGGGCAGGGGATAGCGGTGGGGCAGTGGGTGGGCAGACTGGTGGTGGGTGTGGTGGCGGGGGTGGGGGTGGGGTGGGGTGGCGGTGGATGGCAGGGGACGGCGACGGGCATGGGGTGGACAGCGGCAGGCATGGGGGTGGGCGGCGGCGACGGGCATGGGGGATGGGGGGGATGGGTGCGGGGGTGGCAGGCGGATGGCGACGGGTAGCAATGGGCGGACGGCGATGGGCGGGTGGCAGGTGGTGGGGGGACAGACGGTGGTGGCCAGCGGCGGGGGGGGTGGCGGCGGGGGGGCAGCAGGCTGTCCAGCACCCTCTCTCCATTTTGGCACCCTAGGCAACTGCCTAGTTTGCCTTAATGGAAGCACCGGCCCTGGTTACCAAGCTCTGCAAAAATTCAATTTACCGTTATATTGTCGCCCCCCCCCCCGCCCAAAGGAAAAAAAACCCAATCCAAGGATGCTCCTATGTTCAGATCTATTTTTCAAGTGGGTGCCAGACTGAGGCTTCTGTTAACTGGGAACAAATAAAGCCCAGTTATTACCTGGCATTTCTGGTGCAGCCTCCATATGTTCCTGGGTGACAAGGATTAACGGGAGACAGCCGTCACGCAGAGTGCAGCTGTTTCATGGGCAGCGATGTTCAGTCTGGAATTATGAAAAGGGCCAGATGCCGATTGGGACTTGATTCAATATGCAAAGAAGCTCCGTCAGTACTGCGTGGCTAATAATATTGATGGCAATGATCACAAGAAGCCTGCAATTTTGCTGAGTGTTTCTGGAGCAAAGGCATATGGCTTAATTAGAAGCTTTGGAGCATGTGAAAAATGTCCCACCAAAGCCTTTGAGGAGCTAATTAGAATGGGTTGAAATCATTCCTGAGCCACTTAACTGGAGACTCTCACATGTTTTTACATCCACCTTCACCCACCTAAAATGTCTGGGACAATATTTTTGGGTAGTAAAGCTTGCTTCTTATTTTGCTAACACTACAGGGCCTGTATCAGGGCAAGCATCCACTTATTGTGGCGTTTCTGGTGGACGCCATTTTAAATCTCTACTTTAATATTTGAATTGGCCTTCTAGGTGGGGCTGAAGCACTTTTTAAAAAAAAGTAAATGTGAAATGACATCCCAATGAAAGGGTATTCTAGTACAATTATAAAAACGAAATGTTACCAGTAGAGATGGTCACGAAAAAGAAAACCCATGGTTCGGATTCGTCTGGTTCAGGCCCACCTTAGATTTGGTTCGGGTTCGGTTTTGAACAAATCCTGGCCCCTGCGGCAGGGGCTTTTGAAGGTGCTGGCATGGTGCCAGCACCTCTTTTTTTTCCCAAGCACCCACCACGTGGTCCCCTCTTTTTTGGATTTTTTTCCAAGTACCCACCACATGGTCCCCCCTTTTTTCTTTTATAAAAAAGGAGGCACACCTTTTTATTTTTATTTTTTTACTTCCAGGATTCCTGGCCCCATGCTACATTTGTAGTGCAGGGCTTTTTGTTTTGTTTTTTTATTTTCTTTCAGTGCCGACCATGCTGGGGTTTTTTTTTATTATTTCTTAAGATTTGGGGGTGCCGACCAGTCCACCCCTGAGGCCCAGTTGGCACCCCTTATTTTATTTTATTTTTTTTTTTTTTTTTTTTATTGGTGGGGTTTTTTTTTACTGCCGACCATGTGGCCACGCTACAGCTGTCACTCTGGTCTGACATAGGCTCATACGATGAACAATGGCCTAATTTGAGAGAGGGGTCAGTGAAGCCATTCATGTGAGTATTGAAAAATAGGGATGGGCAAGAAATTAGAAACAAAATGCTGTTTTGTTGTTTTGTTATGTAACAAAACAAAATGAAATGAAATGAAACAAGGAAGTAGCATTTTTCTATAGACAAAAACAAAATGGTCGTTTTTGCATTGAAATAAACCATTTTGTTCCATCATTTTCTGAGGGCTCCTGCGGAACTGTTAATGGCTGTAACCCTTTAAACCTTGACCAGTTGGGACCAGGGGGGCCCTCTGGTACTGACTGGGCCAGATTTAAAGAGGTCCAGACATTGACAGCTACTTAGGAGTCCTCAGAAAATGGTAGGGAAAGGAAGGTAATTCTGGTGGTTGCGCTGCCCTCCCCGCCCTTTTCTGAGGGCTCCTTCGGCTCTGTCAATGGCTGGAGCCATTTACACCTGGCCCAGTCAGTACCAGGGGGTCCCCATAATGCTGACTGGGCCAGGTTTAAAGGGGTCCTGCTAATAATAGCTCAGCAGGAGCTCTTAAAAATGGCTCCCAGAGTCCCGGGCACTAAATCTGGTGCCTCTAGGACCCAGGGGAGCCATTTCATTTCATTTCGTTTTGTTTTGTATGATTTTTTAAAAAAAATCATCAGAAATGAAACAAAATAAAACAAGGGTGAGCATGAAACGAAACGAAATGAAACATTATTTTTTCCGTTTCGTGCCCATCCCTATTGAAAGCCCTCTCTCAACAGAGGTGAGGGACTCAGGTGCAACCTGTCTACTACTTATCAAGCAGCCATTTCAAAAATCCCCAGACAACAATTCATACTTTATGGGTGTTGGGAAGGTTGTAAAGTTGGGCCTTTGTCCACCTAATGAGCCTACTGAGACTACTGTCCAACTTACAAGCGTATTCAGGCCATTGCTCATCTTCTGAGCCTATTTCATCTGTGCTCAAGAAGCACTGTGAAAAGAAACAGGTGTTGTTTTTATGAAAATCCTCTCTGTGGAATAACAATGGCTTTACGGTGACATGTCATTCATCCCACTTCCTGCCAAAAGGAATGATGGGGGTCTAGTTTTCAAGCAGGGAGGGGTGCAACATCGGCCATTTTATTTCAGCTCTGGAGGGCTTGCCTGGTGGATCTTAGCTCGAATTGCACCTTGCTATGGCTTGTCATCCATTGGCTCCTGACACAAGTGAGGAGGGAGCCCAGGATGGAGCCCAGGGCATCACTTGGAGAGGCCACTGCAGCAAACAGCCAGATATGCTTGTATATATTTCACGCTAGTGCTACTAGAGATTTCAAGAATTATGGGTGTTTGAGTATTCTGACCCAATTTGTATCCAAATTATTGCCTTTTTCAGGCAACCCTGTTTTCTTCTGATGTGCCCAAAGGAGGACAAAGTACGCTTCACATCAAGTGAAAATTTTGAAAATGCCACTGAGTCCAAGATAACGTGTTGCTTGATGTCGAAGATCCAAGAGTCTTCCATCCTTAGATCCAACAGCATGATATCTCAGACCAACAGAATTATTTGGGCACCTGGTAAACCACAGACTGTCCTCTCCCGATACATGCCATTAAAGTACAAAGCAAAGTGTTCTGCTTATATTCCGCCCCATACCACTTCAAGTAGTCTCTGGGCAGTTTATAGCTTTAATTACACTATGCAGGCTACCCATCCCCCCAGCAAGCTGTTTACTCATTTTACTGACCTTGGAAGGATGGAAGGCTGAGTGAACCTTGAGCCTGCCACCAGGGATTGAACCCCAGGTCATGAGCACAGTTCTACCTGCAGTGCAGGAATTTAACCACTGCACCATGGGGCTCAGCAAACAACCCTCAGCAAATTAAAATACAAATACAGTTACCAGAAAATTGCTCTCTTTTGCACCCCAACCTCTGCTGCCTGGGACAGCCACCTCACTATGCCTAATGCTACCCTTTTGTATGTAATATTGCAAGAGAGTAATAGTTTTAAAGAACTGATACTCTGGGAGCATTCTCCACAATAACAGGGAAAAGTGTATTTATGGGTCAAGATCTACCAAACACACACACACACACACACACACACACACACACACACACACACACACACACACACACACACACACACACACACACACACACAGGGCCTTTTTGGAGAGACAGGGAAGCAGTCAATCAAGAGCAATAGCTAAATACCAATCTAATTATTTTGTAAAAATACATGCATATAACGCGTACGATGATTACTTCTGTTTTCCACTGTGTCCAATTTGGAACTAAAATTGCTCGTTGAGGAAAATAATGATGGCTCTGCATTAGGGATCAATTTTCCCTCTCCGTCTTTAACGGAAGACACTGCCCAGATACCTGCAATTATACCGTGCGTGGCTGCCAGGAGCCATTTCTTGTGCTGGCTCTCTCGCCTCCAAGACCCAGTGAAAAGGACAGACCATTCATAATTTGCTGGATTACAAGGCAGCTGCCCGCCACCTAGTCATTTTGACCTTGCTTTTGAAAGCCGGTCATGAGTCACCCAAAGCACAACCACACACGCGCCAGAATACCGAGAACATAGCTCAAGAAGAACCGTCAATACAATATCTGGGGCAGCATTTCATGCAATTTTGTTATGATGTGGAGAAATCCTTGTTGGGAGTGGGGTTGATCAACTGCACTGGCATAGCCTCCATCTTGTTGCTTAATATATTTTTAAACCACTTCCTGTAGCAACAGCAGCACCTGAAAAGGTTGGCTGCCATTTGACATTCGGGAATATGAGACAGAAAATTCCAGGTACTGAAATAAAAAAAAGCTCTTAATTATTGATTGAATAGCTTGATGGATTACGTATCTGGTTGGGGAGCCAGCAGTTGGGAGTTTGATTCCCTACTATGTCTCCTGTGAAGTACAGGCAGCCTGGGTGGCCTTGAGTAAGCGGCACAGTCCCAGGACACCCCCCCCCCCCCCAGAAAAAGGGAGTGGTAAACTACTTCTGAGTCTTCTTCTTTTTCTTAGCATTTGTCCCACTTGGAGGTAGGATCCACTACTCTT
Source organism: Phrynocephalus guinanensis (assembly GCA_037367245.1). Classification (NCBI taxonomy): domain Eukaryota; kingdom Metazoa; phylum Chordata; class Lepidosauria; order Squamata; family Agamidae; genus Phrynocephalus; species Phrynocephalus guinanensis. The sequence goes on along the minus strand of CM074739.1, from coordinate 11,655,444 downwards.
GTTTTGGCCTTCCACTTGGCACTGTCATGGGCTAGTTCCTGGTGAACTCAGGACAACTTGTTGTCAAGGGGGTTCATCCAGCACTGTTGTGGTTGTCCCCTCTATTGGGATCTGCTGACCTCCAGGGTGAGACCCTTTTTGGCCAGAGTTTGCTCATTGACACACAGGACATGTCCAAACCAACACAGTTGGGTTTCACACATCTTTTCAGCAATTGGTGCAATGCCGTATTTTGTACACTAAACAGTAAACTACTTCTGAGTACTCTTAGAAAATCCTGAAAAGTGTTGGCATCAGTCAGAGTTGACTTGACAGCCCAGGATGATGATGATGAATTTGATCTTAACATCTTTCAGACATCAGTACATCTTTCAGGATGCTATGTGTGGCTGAAATCCTTTTGCTTAGAGTAGTAAGTGGCACTAGAGTAGGCTCATTGAATAAGTGGGGATTTGGTGTATCAAGTCCTCTATAGGTTGCATTGATTGAAACAAGGCCTCTAGTTCCCATGACTTATTAAGTCACAATAGGAGTAGACCTATTTGAATCAGTGGAATTTACAGAGGAGTTGCCTTACCAATATATCCCTTATTCAATGGGCTCACTCTACTCTGACTTACTATGCTAGACTACAGTATTTCAGTAAATGTATATAAAGAGAAATAGGATTAATCTATATAGGTATTAAAATGTTTTAAATATATTTAAAAGGCATAAAGAAAGACAGAAATGCAAAACTACTACTCCTCCTACACATGATTAAAAGGATTTATTCATGTATGCACAGATAAAATTATCTTCTCAGTCATGGATGGATTCATATAAAGCTTAATTTAGCATTTTCTTTTCTGTTTTGCAATCTATTATTCTAACTCTTTTTATTATTTGTAAAGTTTTATTTTTTTTTCAAATATTTTAAACCCTTATACTTTGTGCCTGATTCGGTTTTTGAGCTTCATGGAAACATCTGGCCTGCCAGTGTGAAAAAAAAATGTGCTTTTGATGGAGATAGACACAATTTTTGAAAAGTTACTACATTGGTATGGTATGTCCCAGAGTATCTTAGATGATACAGGTACAGTAGCACCTTTGTATCCATGGGAAAATTGGTTCCAGGCTGTACTGCTGATATCAAAATCCACAATAGGAGTGAAGTCCTTTCAGCTCCTCTGAAAATCAAATGGAACCCCCCCCATCCCTCAAAACCTAGAGGCACATTTTTGCATGATTTGCAGCAGCTACTTGTAGCATTTTGCAACAGTAACTTGCTTTGTGGCACCCTTTTGCAACAGCATCTTTGCTTTATGGCACCCTTTTGTGACAGCGTCTCACTTTACGGCACCCATTTGCAACCACTATTTCCTTAATTACTATTTAATTATTTTCCTGTGTATAAGACTATATTTTTGTCTAAAATTGTTAGACTAAAAATTGAGGGTCATCTTATACATGGAAGTCCTTCTCTTCACAGAAGTAAGCTGAAGAGAGAACCAAATGGTTGCAAAACTGTAATTTTGGGTTGGGAAAGTGGGGGGGGGTCCTCTTATACACGAGGGCATCTTATAGATGGGAAAATATGGTATTTTTGGTGGCCAATAGCATATACAGGGTGCTGTGTGTGTGGTGTCGTAACAGTTGTGACCGACTCTTCATGACTCCATGCCCATGGAGTTTTCTTGGCAGGAATACTGGAGTGGTTTGCCAGTTCGTACTCCAGGCGCCTACAGCACCTGGTATTCCCTGGTGGTCTCCCATCCAAGTACTAACCAGGGCCCACCCTGCTTAGCTTCCGAAATCAGGCAAGATCGGATATGCTACCCTCTGTGCTTAGGGCATCTAGGCAGGGTGCTACTGTACTCTAATATTTATTTATTATTTATTTATTTAGAACACTTGTATCCCGCCCATCTTCCGAATCGGAACTCTGGGTGGCTAACAATAAAACAGAAGAACAATAAAAGGCTAATCCACAGATTGCAATACAAAAGGAGGGGAGGCAGCCCTCCAGTGGGGTAACGCAAGCGGCAGAGGGAAAAAAAAAACTTAAGTAGAAAGGTCACCAAATGCCTCCTTAAAATGGTAAGTTTTCAAAGCCTTTTTAAAGGTGGGCAGGGACTCTGCAAGGCGCAGCTCACTGGGAAGATGGTTCCACAGCATGGGGCCCACCACAGAGAAGGCGCGGTCACGCGTATGCGATTTCTGCCTCTCTCTGGGTGTGGCCACCCTCAGTGAGCACACCTGCGCCATAATAAGTTCTGAGATGGACCTGTTACTAGAGGTGGGCATGAATTGCTTTGGATGTGCTGCTGCTCACCTTCTTTGCCTCAAATAGCCACTCACCTGACCCAGATGGTTAAGTTCCAGAAGCTGATTTTCCACTCCTGGCTGCAGCTGATCTACGTAGACAAAAGGGTGTGGCAGAGAAGTCTGTGCTCCAGCCCGGAGTGTAAGATCAGTTGCGGAGCGGCTGGAAGCCAGCAGACTAGGCCAGGTTAGATCAGCTGAGGAGGTGGGAGAAGGAAGCACCAGAACAGGTTCATACCCACCTGCAACTGTCACTCATAGTATGATCTAGCAAGGCTTTCGTTATGTTGTTACTTAGGTTCAAATGAGCAAAAGTGTATAACACCAGCAGGATGCTGAGTAATTTGCTCAAGGTCAATCAACCACTTGACTAAATATTTATTTCTTGGACAAGCATATAGAACCAGTACTTTACCCCCTTCTTCGTGCGGTAATTTTTCTCCCTCGCCCCTGATGTAATTCATTGGCCTGTGTTATTAAAACAGTTCTTTGGAAGAGGGAAAATATTTTAAAATATCTTCTGGACCATCTAGCCAGCAGATGGAATTAATATAGACCCAGACATCGGAGGCCAAAAATAACAAATGAGGGGGGAAAACAGAAAACATAGAAAGGGAGATGTATGATATTGTATAGACAGATAAACTAAATCCACGAAGCCAGGGATAAATGTTGTCTGATTATTCAGGATGAGAGCATGGTGGGCTTTGTCACATGACTCATATCCAGAGAATAATCTGAGCCCTTGTTAGAAAGTGGGGCATTAGTGCCGACTGGAAACATTTGTTGCATCTCCAGAGTAAATCAACAGTAAAAATACTTATTTATTTATAGCATTTATATCCTGTCCTACAGCTGGAAGTTTTCATGGTGGAGTCTACATATCATTAAGAAAATACAAGGAACCAGGCGGTCTTTGCCTTAAGGCTGATAATCCACAAGGACATGATGTAAATGGAAAAAAAAGAGGTGGAGAGGAAAAAAGAAAAACAGAAACATGTCTGAAGCACAAGTTCTTAAATGGTGTGAGGTTTTTCCACCTCACAGAATGGCTTGTTGGCTGACAAGCCAATGGAAATCCAAAACCTGAATGAGGTGGCTAAGAACTGGCTCCCACACCCACTGAAATGCCACAAACCCAAGCAGGGAGCACCACGTCTCAAGAGTGGCTGAATTTCACTGATGGAGATGGTGGTGTGGCCTCAGGTAGGCTCAGTGATGGTGGTCCAATGAAGCCAACAGACAGTGGCTTAGTTCAGAAGTGGTGACAATCCCGTGGAAATCAGTAAGACGCCCCCGAAGGTTATTGGAGAAGATACATTTACAAGCCTCACTGCAATGTGTTTTTGAGAATGTCCTTAGAGACCTTGTCTCCTATTTTACAGTTTAACGTGCCTTCCATTTGAACTGTGGTGTGCCTCAACAATAGCTTAAAGTTAACTAGGAAGCACCAGAAAACCTTGAAGCTACCTTTCCAAAGGGAGTGCCTACTAGAGCAGTGATGGCGAACCTTTTCGAGACCGAGTGCCCAAACTGCGATTCAAAACCCACTAATTTTTCGCAAAGTGCCAATACAGCAGTTTAACCTGAACACAGGTGGCTGTGATGGGGGCGATGCTGGGTGCCCACAGAAAGGGCTCTGAGTGCCACCGTTGGCACCTGTGCCATAGGCTCGCCAACACTGGCCTAGAGTCTAGACAGAAGACTGAGGAGGGACAGGCACATCATGTGGTTACAGAGTAGGATATACGGAAAAGTACTCAGAGTGGGGTGTATTTGAGGACTTGAAGGGTTCAAGGCATAGTGCAGAGTACCAACAGCTGTGTCTTCCCATTAGTGCTTGGTATGCTCGATTTCTAAAGAAACCTGTTGAACTACTTCTCTCAGCATTCAAACCGCAACAGCAACAACAATCTTAGAACTTACAGAGGAGGGGCAGGATCTGTTCTCGATCATCCCAGAGTAGAGGGCATGTAACAACGGGCTCAAGTTACAAGAACCCAGCTTTTGGGTGAATATCAGGAAAAATACAGCAATGGAACCAGTTACCTCAAGAAGTGGTTGGTTGCTCCAACATTGGAGGCATTCAGGAGAAATTTGGACAACAACCTGGCCGATTTCCTTTTATTTGTATTCCTAGATCAAGCAGGGGGCTGGACCGGATGGACTTATAGGATCCATCCTACTTCATTATTCTATGATTCTCTGAACTGCATTGTTAGTAAAACATAGTTCATAATTCATAGAAGGTACCCTATGGATGATGAAGTCCAGCCCCTGTCAAAGAGACACACAATTTATTGGAAATAACAGAACCTTGCCACTTAAGGTTGATAAGAGAATGGCATAACAGCTGAAAAACGCCTGGCAAAACAACAAGCTCACTAACTACCATCTAAAAAATTCAAAGTGCTGGTTTTCAGCCATATAGCCATAGACATTGTGGTTTGTGGCTATCTAAAGGGATGAATCACCCTGTATTTACACCCCCCACCCCCCAGGTTTTAAGATCTTTGGGATATGCTTTTCTCCAGGTTCCAACAACTTCACTGGCACACTTAGTGTGACAGGATGTCAGGCTTCTACAGTTGGCCCTTACAGGAGGGGGTAAGTTAATGTTTAGTGTTTGAGGACATGTTTTCCATAGGGTCCCTGACGTCACTAGTAGAGATGGGCACGACTTGAAAAAAAATTTTTTTCGAGTTGTCGTTAGTCGGGCCGGTTCCGTTTCGGCTCGTTTCCGTTTTTTCGCGAAAAATTTGCAAAAATTAGTCGGTTCGTTTTTTTCGTTTTTTCGTTGTCGTTAGTACTGGTTTGGGGAGGGGGTAGCGGGCTCCTGGAGGGAGCTGCAGGAGTCAGCCAGAGCCACAAGTGACGGACTGGCAGACTCTTTGCACCCGCTGTGTCTCACGTACTTGCATGTAGTGCAATGCAAGTAGATCTGGCTTAGGGTTAAGACGGATTAGCGCAACGGCTAGGGTTAGGCTAGTTACGGGTGAGGTTACGGTGAGTATTGGGGTGCATCTGGGTGCCTCTCTGACCCACTTAGAAGGACAGTGTACTGGCGTATGGGTTAGGCTTAGGGTTCGGGTTTGGGCTACGATTAGTGGGCTGTTTATGCCCGATTGGCACATCCCAGAAGTCTCTGTGGTCAACCTGGCCAAGTGGCCATGCGATTGGTGGAAAATTTGCATGGTCTACTCCCATGGGCGAGCCCATCATTGCAAATGTGCAGGTGTAAAAAAATAAAATAAAATAAAATAAAATAAAATCAACGGAGACTTTTTTTTGCAAGAAAAACCCACTGCTGCTACTGTAAAAATTCAAGCATTTAAAATAGCTAATTTTCGCATGTTTCTGTGGTGCTTTGGTGGGGTTTTGGGCAACAATTTCAAAAAAAATATTGCGGTCGCCATTTTGGATCCCCCCCCACCGCATGGCAAATGGATGCGCCCTCCCAGCCTGGTACAGTCAGCAAAACCTGGCCATGCGATTGGTGGAATGGCTCCAAAACTTTGCATGGTCCACTCCCATGGGCGAGCCCATCATTGCGAATGCGCAGGTGTAAAAAAATAAAATAAAATAAAATAAAATAAAATCAACGGAGACTTTTTTTGCAAGAAAAACCCACTGCTGCTACTGTAAAAATTCAAGCATTTAAAATAGCTAATTTCCGCATGTTTCTGTGGTGCTTTGGTGGGGTTTTGGGCAACGATTTTAAAAAAAATATTGCGGTCGCCATTTTGGATCCCCCGCACTGCATGGCAAATGGATGCGCCCTCCCAGCCTGGTACCAGCAGCGCAGCAGTAGCAATAGCCAAGGAGAGGGGGGCGGGGAACCCCCCCCCCAAATAAAACACCCTTCTGGCCTGGTAGGTGCCCTCAGACAGTTTTCGCCTACTTTTAGGGCCGGGAATCGGGTTTTTTTAACTTTTAAAAACTTTTTTTCTGTGCCGCTTGGCATTGCGCGATGCAAGTAACGAGCACGACAAATCAGACCAAATTGTTCGTTCATCGGTTCGAGCTCGAAGTCTGGCGGAGTAATTCCCGTTTCCGTTTCCGTAGAGTAACGGAAACGAGTAACGGAAACGGAAACGGGAATACCGCTAAGTCGTGCCCATCTCTAGTCACTAGATATACAGTTAACCTGATCTGTAAGGGATGTCCATCTGGGAGGTTGGAGTCTCATTTCTAGTCTTGGTGAATAAATGTTCTGACTCAGTGAAAAGCAGGTCTCAAGTTTTCATCTTCAAGTTCCAAAGCCATTGGTCATTAACATGCTGGCTGAAGCTTCTAGGAGTCTTTGTCCCAAAGATCTGGAAAGCCAAAGATGGACAGCCACTGATGTAAAGTCTGAATGTTTCTTGGTAGCTAGTTCTTCAACTCCTGGCTGGTTTGAAAGTTCACCTAAGGACATCCCTTTGACAAACCACCATTCCTAATGAAGAATGCTTCATGGTTATATATAATGCCTTTGTTCCTGCACTCATAATTCTTTCTCCCTCCCTCTTCCCACCCTCTTTTTTAAAAAAATAAAAAGTCACAGACATTCTGGTTCACAAATATTATATAGATTGCTGGAGGATGATTCAGAATTGATCAGAGTTAGAAAACACTGAAATTTGGTGATTTTTCTCTATTACGTAATGTAGAGAGCAAGTAGTGTGCTCCCAATAAATCCCCAGTGATGTTCTCAGACTGTTGGCAGTGACTGGCCTGCATTTGGAAATGATCCTGTTACTTGACAAAAACTGTCTGCCCATTCGTTGGTTCCACAACTCAGTTTCAGAGCTTGATCATCTGAGAAAATGCAAGGGGTTGGGATGGAAATAATCTGCTAAGGAAGCAACGTGTTACTTGGAAGTTTTGACTTTTTGCATTAATGTAGGACACATGGTTATTTCTTGGCAAGGATGTGAAGGACTTATAGTTTGTTACCTTCCTCTGGAAGCTATCTTCCAATCTTGGGTCCCTAGATGTTCTTGGACTGCAACACCACGAGCAAAGTGTGCTGGGAATGGAGATCTGAGAACAACTGGCGACCCAAAATTCTACAATGTGGTAGACCCAAGTTCTACCACAGCTCTAGAATAAGAACAATGGATTCCGACTAGAGATGGGCACAGAATGAACATTTTTTTTGTTTCCGTTACGTAACGAAACGACAAACGAAAATTGTGATGAAAATGCAACGAAATGAACAGAACCACGAAAATTGTGGTCGTTTCGTTTCGTTTCCGTTAATGGCGATGCACAATGAAATGAGCTGTTTTAAATGTTAAAAAACGCCCTGGACATCCGTAAAAACACAGCGATAATTATTTATACTGTCTGATAATAACTACCAGGTGGGTTGGGGGGTCCTTAAAACATTTGTTTTTGTCTTCTCCCATTGTGATGTATTTTTCTTTTCCCTTTAAAATTGATGTCACCACCAGCCACAAAATGGAGGCAAGCCATGTGATGGGATCATGTTCAACCAATAGCATGCCCAGGTTGCAGACTGGGCGGGCAGGTCTGGCAGCCACAGAGGGCATAAAAAGCTCTGGCAGCCCCCGTCCTCCTTGCAGTCTCTGGTGGGAGTTAGGGTGGGATTGCTGTCTCTGCGACTCTAGCTTCAGTCCTGCTGCCTCCCTGTGTGCGTGCGTGCGTACCTCACAGTGAGTACCCTCCCCTGCCCCGCAGTGCAGTCACTCTGCGGCTGCCTTGCACCCTGGGCAACGCCTGCCGCTGCCTTTGCAGCCTCCCTGCATACCTAGTATATACTGTGTCTCTGCCAGCATCCATTTTTTTTAGTGTTTTCCCTCTGGTCTGGGGCATTGGAGGATGCCTGTGCATGGAAATGCTTTAAAAATCGTGCAAAAAGCGGGTAGAAACGACAAACGAAAAAACAAAAAACGGTAACGAAATTGTTCAAAAAAATTCCCGACAAACGGAAACGAACTGAAATAGACCTCTCAACGACAAACGAAAAACCAAAACGCCATTTTTCTGTTTCGTGCCCATCTCTAATTCCGACTGTTATGCTATCATCAAGCACATGGCTTAAAAAGGGGAAGCAGGAAGGAAGACTATGATCCCTACTCCATGACCTCAAAAACGCTTCTTAGTTCCTGAAAAGCTGCCTCTAAAATTCATGCCCTCAAGGGCAGCCAGCTTTTCTGAAAAATACCCTGCGCCACACACCCTGAAGTGAGGTTTCCTGGAACAATCTCTGGGGGTTCTCTTTTTTTGTGTGTCAGTTAGGAAGTGCCTTTTTAAATGAATCAACAAAGGGCCTTTTCACACGACCCCTAACATCCGCTGGACCCTTAAATTCAGACCAGAGATCTTGGGGGTTCGTTGCTCTTCCTTCCTCCCCACCACTCCGCACTTCCTTGCTTCTGTCTGCGTGAGGGGAGGGAGAAAAAAAGCCTTAAAAAGGGACAAAAGAATAAAGCCTTACCTCCGGTGCCGGTGGAAGTTGCTCCGAGCCCCGGTCACTTCCTGGTTCCTCTTAAAGGGGCGGGAGGCAAAAAAAAAAAAAAGAAGAAGAAGCGAGGAGAGCCCGGCACTCTCCGCATCAAAATTTTTCACTCTCCCAGAGCAGGTACTTGAAAGCTGCGCTGGGTTGCGCTTAGGTGGGCGGGGTCGCACTTAATTTTCTGTTAGCTCCGGAGCTGGTGGGGAAACATTTTTAAGCTCTGGAGCTGGGAGCCATTTGCAGCGGAGCTTAGGGGTCGTGTATAAACACCCAAAGGTGAGGACCCAAAAAGCCTCTTCATGTCTACTTATTCCCCATGAATGAAGTCCGCCTGCTTTAAAAAATGGATGGGGATCTTCCTTGTTCAATGTATTTTTAAAAAGGTGAGACCCAGAGAGAGTGAGTGCGAGAGCAAACAAGAGGAAGGGAGGGAGGGAGGGAGGGAGAGAGAGAGAGAGAGAGAGAGAGAGAGAGAGAGAGAGAGAGAGAGAGAGAGAGAGCAAACAAGAGTGAGAGACAGAAGGTGGGAGGGAGGGGTTTGATGTATGTGTGTGTGTAGAGAGAGGGGAGAGTGTGTGAGAGGGCGAGGAAGAGGGGAGGGGAGAAGATGTTTTTCTCTGAGCTCACCTCCCATCCCAAACGTCCCTTCCCTCTTTTTGCTGCTCCTGAGGAGGCGGCAACTTTTCTCTCTGTGTTCTTTGGGACAATGGAATCACTCCTTCGATCGCATGACCGAGGCAGGAGCAAAGGCGCCTTTTTTTAAAAAAAGCGTCTCTTCCAGTACATGGGATAGAGCTTTATGAGAGCATGGCAGAGAAAGACAAATGGGGGGGCAGAAGCTGAGAGAGAGAGAGAGAGAGAGAGAGAGAGAGAGAGAGAGAGAGAGAGAGAGAGGAGAGATTAATTTGCCCCACTTTGGGCTCCAGCCACTCTCACAACTGGCTTCAGCCATGTCCCAGCTAAATGTTGGCTGGACACTCCTGACAGATTACAACCCAAAGAGACGAGTCCCTGGATAGGCAAAAAAAAATATCTTGTGTACCCTATTACAACTAATTCCCAACTGAGCCATTTTGAAACAGGGATGGAAAATCGCAGCCTAGGGCAGTGATGGCGAACCTTTTCGAGACCGAGTGCCCAAACTGCGATTCAAAACCTGCTTGTTTTTCATAAATTTAACCTGAATAGAGTGGTACCCCAGGTTACAGGTGCTTTGGGTGCTACCCTTTGGAAAAGCAAGGATCAAAGAGCAGCCGTTTGAATTTCCTGCAGTCACAGCACCCTCGCTGTGGCCATGGGAAATTCAAAAACCTGCTCTTAGATCCTCACTTTCCCGAAGGGTAGGACTTGAAGCACTTATTTTGAATTTTGAACCACTTTTGCCTTGGGCAGAGAGGCAGATGGGGTGCTACAAGTTCAGAATGCAGTGGCTTGTGGGCTCATTTATAGCCCCACTTTACTTGCCAGCAATGCCACTCTGGGCTTCCCAAAAAAGTGTGTGGCTGGAGAGTAAACTGGGGCTACAAATGAGCCTCCCCTTTGCCCAGCTCTCTGCACAGAGCACAGTGGTGTGCTCTAAGCAGAAGGGGGGAATGCCGTGGCTGTGAGGGGCAATATCACATATCTACAGAAAGGGCTCTGTGTGCCTCCTTTGGAACCCATGCCATAGATTTGCCATTGCCAACACTGACCTAGGATGTATCTGAACTAGACCGCTTCAGGCAGAAGGCAAGGTCTTGGATGATCAGTTTCCATGATGGAAAAGGGTCCTTGAATTTTCTCTTTCTCGTGCTCATTTTTTAAGTGGAGGGGATATATTTTTTAATGGAAAACCATTGTGGAAAACCATTTCATCAAAAGAGATGAGTGAGAAGTATACTGTACCAGGCCTTCAATCTTCCTTTTCTTTTCTTTTCTTTCACCCCCCCCTTTGAAAACGTTTTGGAAGGGATTAAAAAATACTAAGCAATAGAGCAGGAAGCCAGGAAAGAGACTAAGGCCGCAGTCTCATCAGCGTTTTCTGCGCATTTTTGCTGCGGCGAACTGTGCAGTAAAAGATGCATCCTAACTGTGAAGGGAAGTAATTTGGTGCCCCGACCAACCACGCCCCCGGAAGCGTACTTTCACTGAAGTTTTTTAAACCACTGCTGGGGGTTGGTTTAAAAAACTTCCCTTAAAAATGCTCAGTTCTTTGCTACACTAGCGAGGTGTGACCCCAGAAAATACGCAGTAATTATCTTCATACCCCTTTTGCTGCCACTCCCTGCAACGGACACTTAGAAAATCAATCCAGAAAAAAGGGAAAACAGGCACAGTAAGCAAGTAGAGACGGCACAGAGCAGTAAAATACTACCCTGTCGACAGGACACTAACTGCGCATCAAACAACATGTGACCGCCCCCCCCCCAAAAAAAACACCTAAGCATCAAATTAAGATGCGCAGAAAACTTTAGTGAGACCACAGGGGTGAGGAAGAAGAGAAGTTTGTGTGTGTGTGTGTGTGTGTGAGAGAGAGAGAGAGAGAGAGAGAGAGAGAGAGAGAGGGCGTTTATACACGACCCCTAAACTCCGGGGCAAATGGCTCCCAGCTCCGGAGCTTAAAATGTTTCCCCACCAGCTCCGGAGTTTACAGGAAATTAGGTGCGACCACGCCCACTTTTGCACGTCCCAGCGCACCTTTCAAGTACCTGCTCTTCCGTCCTGAAAATTCCTTGATGCAGTGTAAAGATAGTGAGTGCGGGGCTCTCCTCGCTTCTGTTTGTTGTTGTTTTGGCTCCCGCCCCTTTAAGAGCTACTTTACAGACACAGGAATCTTGCCGGCAAGAGCGAGAGCCAGAACGAGAGCCAGAACGGAGGTGAGGCACGATCTTTTCTTCCTTTTTTTCTCCCTCCCCTCAAGCAACCAGCAGCCAGGAAGTGCGGAGGGGTGGGGAAGCAGGAAGAGCGACAAGCCCCTAAGATCTCTGGTCCGAATTTAAGTGGCCAGCGGATCTTAGGGGTCGTGTAAAAGCGCCCTGAGTGAGAGAGAAAGAGAGGGGGGAGGGAGGGAGCGAGCAAGCGAGCGAGAGAGAGAGAGAGAGAGAGAGAGAGAGAGAGAGAGAGACAGAGAGACAGAGAGACAGAGAGACAGAGAGAGAGAGAGAAGTAAACTGGTCTTTGTTCTGGAAAGTCTGAAGGTCCTCCAGGAGAGGATGAGGACATCTAGGTCAGAGAGGGAAAAAGCCTATTATGGTCATTTCTGAATTACTTCCATATTGGCAAGAATGGATACATTTCAGTGTGTGGTTTTAAAGATGAATTAATGGAACATTCTTCCCCTCTCTTTCTTTGCATTGAGAAGGAGAACATTCCATTTATTAGTGGCCCAAAGGCTTCAAACAATCCAGTGTTTCAGTGTCGGGGACACTGAGATCGCTCATCAAAAAGCTTTATTCCAGTCCCTTGTGGGCGACGAAAGAAGACAGAGCTAAAACTGGAAAAATGTTTCAAAGGATCTAGCTTGAATTATTTCACTCAAATAAAGTCTGGACATCACACTGAAGGGGATTGAAGATGGTTCTCTGTGGATCATGACTGAGTCCTTTTTCACAGGGATAGGAGCATAAAACCTAACCTTTCCCCAACAGCCTGATCTTCTTGGGGTTCATGGCTGGAGATGAAGTTACCATTTCTATGACCAAGATGATATATCCCTGCTATAGCTTGAGTGTCTGAGACAGTTAGCCTCAAGGGAATCTTGGCTCCCATTCAGTTTCACCAGTTCTGGTAAAAAAAAATTCTTCACCAGAACTGGCCTTTATGACCAACCCCAGTGGTTCATGGCAGCAAATTACACTTTACAGTTGCATAGCCCTGCCTATATCTATATCTATATCTATATCTATATCTATATCTATATCTATATCTCTCTATCTCTCTATCTCTCTATCTATCTATATACAGTGGACCCTCATATAACATAAATTACACTTTACAGTTGCATAGCACTGCCTATATATATATATATATATATATATATATATATGCATGTTAGGGTGGATTCGGGTTTCTTCCCGTGTAGAAATCTGGTTGTTTTGGCGACGTTTCGACGAGGTCTCACTCGTCATCTTCAGGCTGGTGTTCTGGCTTCTTTCTTCTTGAAGCAAAGCGTGATCTCAGTTGAAGTCCTTCTATAAATACTGCTGGGGGGTGTGGTTTGCTTGCTCTGTTGCTGATTGTAGGTTCGTTTGTTCTTTTGTGATTTGCTGTGTGGCTGAGGCGATCGTTAAGGGCTTAACTGCTGGTGGGTTAGATGGCTGTTTAGAGACATCCTGTGTGGGTGAGGTGCTGGATGTGTGTCTATTAGCCTTTTGTTTCTTAACGACCTTGGAGATGGGTGTTCTGGTAGCATCCTGGGCTTTGGTGGAGTGGGGTCTTGTGTCTTGTGAATTCATTTTGGTCTGGCTGCGTGTCTGTGGTCTCCCAAAGTTTTTTTGGCGTGTGTAAGTGTGCTCCATGTGGTGGCTGGAGTGGGGAGTAGCGGTAGATGGTGCAGTCGTGGTTTTGTTATTGGATGGTGGTTTCGTTTCATCTGTGGGAAGGGTCTGGGTTTGTGTTTGGTGTGGATGGAAGGTGGTGGCATCTTGTGTCCTTTTGGACCTGGTGTCAGTCTTTGTGACAGAGGCTCGTCTGTTGACCAGGGCTAGTTTCCAGATGTCAGGCAAGCGGGAGGTGTCATCACGTTTATTCATGTTGTTTGGGTGTTTCTCTATTTCAATGGCTTCCATGATTATTCGACTGTTGAAGTGTTCAGTTTTGGAGATGAGTTTGGTTCTTTTAAAATCAATTTCATGACCTGTTGTTTTTATGTGCTGGAAGAGAGAGGAAGATTTTTCTTCTTTTTTGACTGCGTTCTTGTGTTCTGCGATGCGTGCGCTTATTCTCCTGTTTGTCTGTCCGATGTATGTGGCTGGGCAGACTTTGCATGGTATTTCGTAGACTCCTTGGTTTTCTAGCTCAATCTTGTCTTTGGGGTTTCTTAAAATGTTGGCTATTTTTTGTTCGGTGCAAAAGGCTGTCTTGATATTGTGTTTGTGGAGAATTTTGCTTATTTTGTCTGTGGTGCCTTTGATGTAAGGGAGGAGGGCAGTGCCGTTGTTCTCTTCTGTTTCTTGGTTCTTGGGGGGTGTTTCTTTTTGGATTAGTTTGGTGATGGTGTTTTTTTGGAATCCGTTCGCAATTAAAGCATTCGAGAGGGTGTGTAATTCAGTTTTTAGGTGGTCTTTGTCAGCGAGGCGTTTGGTTCTGGAGATGAGGGTTTTTGCTACGGAGTTGATCTGTGCAGGGTGGTGGTGTGATTGAGCATTTAAGTAGCGGTTTGTATGTGTTTTTTTTCCGGTAGATGGTATGTCCTAAGGAGCCGTCGGGTTTTTTGTAGATTAGGACGTCCAGGAAGGGAAGTTGGTTGTTGGCTTCTATTTCCATAGTGAATTGTATTTTGGGGTGTAGGCTGTTGAGATGTGTGAGAAAGTTGTTCAGTTTGTCTTTCCCGTGTGGCCAGATAACAAAGGTGTCGTCAACATATCTGAGCCAGAGTTTGGGTTTATGTTCGGACTTCTGTAACGCGTTGGTTTCAAAGTGTTCCATATATAGGTTTGCGATGACCGGTGAGAGGGGTGATCCCATGGGTGCTCCTTCTATCTGTTTGTATCTTTGTCCATTGTGGATGAAGTATGTGTTGGTTAGGCAGTGGTTGGTCAGATCTAGGATGTGCTTGGGGGGGTTGTATTTGTTGTGTGGATAGCTGTCAAGGCTTCTTGAATGGGCACTTGTGTGAAGAGCGAAACAACATCGAAGCTCACGAGTAGGTCATTGGGTTGTAGGTCTTGTTTCTTTATAATTTCTATGAAGTGGAACGAGTTTTGTACGTATGAAGAGATGGATTCTGCATAGGGCTGGAGTTGTTTGGCAAGAAATTTGGCGAGGTTTTGTAGGGGTGAGCCTATGGAGCTGACTATGGGTCTGAGAGGTGTTCCTTCTTTGTGAATCTTGGGGAGGCCGTAGAGCTTGGGGCATCTGGAAGATTTCTCTCTGGGGATGATGCTTGGCTTGATTTCTTCACTTAAGGGTGAGGCTTTTATTTTGGCTTTGGTGGTTTTTTTCCAGGTAGGTGGTGGGGTCTGTGTTCAAAGGTATGTAAGCAGGGTCTTGTAGTAGGTTGGATAGTTTGGCTTGGTAGTCAGATGTGTTCATTACCACTGTGGCATTGCCTTTGTCTGCTGGGAGAATGATTATGTTGTTGTCTTTCCTCAGGTTGGTGAGGGCTTTTTGTTCTTCTTTGTGTAAATTGCTTCTGGGTGGTTTGCTGGAGCAGAGGATATTGGTGACTTCGAGTCTGATTTTGTTGGCTTCATCTGGGTTGATTTTGGTTAGGCTGGCTTCCACTCCGCATATGATGTTTTCAGTGGGGATGTGTCTGGGGGCGACTGCAAAGTTGAATCCTTTGGACAGGACTTTGGTCTCTGCGATGGTGAGTGTCCTGTCTGATATGTTGTGAACTGTTTGTTTCATGGGCTGCTGTGGGGGGTTGGGCTTCTGGCGTTTTTTCCAGTTTGTGGAGTTTGTTGGTGTGTATGTCTGTCTTGTGGGAGGTCTCTGTTTCAGCTCTCCAGGCGGCGAGTTGCTTGGATTTGTTCCAGAGTGTTGGGTGGATTTTGTTGCTGAGTTTGAGGTGGAGAGTGAGTAGGTCTCTGTTGGTTTGATCTAGTAGGTATCTTTTCTTGTGTAGTTCGTTTCTGATTAGGGCTAGTTCTGTTCTTTTCAGGATCCTTTCGCTGGATGGGGTTTTTGAGTGGAATTTCAGTTGGAAGCTTGTGGGGATCACATTTTTATCTCGGCAGTTGCGTAGGAATGCAATGTCACATAAGATGGTGGCTCTTCGGACTTCTAGTTTCTCGTAGGTTCTGGTCAGCTGGAAGGTTTCCTCCCCGTAGAGGTCGGATATTTGTTTTCGTAGATTTTCACGGGTATAGGTATGCATGTTAGGGTGGATTCGGGTTTCTTCCCGTGTAGAAATCTGGTTGTTTTGGCGACGTTTCGACGAGGTCTCACTCGTCATCTTCAGGCTGGTGTTCTGGCTTCTTTCTTCTTGAAGCAAAGCGTGATCTCAGTTGAAGTCCTTCTATAAATACTGCTGGGGTGTGTGTGGTTTGCTTGCTCTGTTGCTGATTGTAGGTTCGTTTGTTCTTTTGTGATCTGCTGTGTGGCTGAGGCGATCGTTAAGGGCTTAACTGCTGGTGGGTTAGATGGCTGTTTAGAGACATCATGTGTGGGTGAGGTGCTGGATGTGTGTCTATTAGCCTTTAGTTTCTTAACGACCTTGGTGATGGGTGTTCTGGCAGCATCCTGGGCTTTGGTGGAGTGGGGTCCTGTGTCTTGTGAATTCATTTTGGTCTGGCTGCGTGTCTGTGGTCTCCCAATGTTTTTTTGCGGCGTGTGTAAGTGTGCTCCATGTGGTGGGTGGAGTGGGGAGTAGCGGTAGATGGTGCAGTCGTGGTTTTTTGTTATTGGATGGTGGTTTCGTTTCATCTGTGGGAAGGGTCTGGGTTTGTGTTTGGTGTGGATGGAAGGTGGTGGCATCTTGTGTCCTTTTGGACCTGGTGTCAGTCTTTGTGACAGAGGCTCGTCTGTTGACCAGGGCTAGTTTCCAGATGTCAGGCAAGCGGGAGGTGTCATCACGTTTATTCATGTTGTTTGGGTGTTTCTCTATTTCAATGGCTTCCATGATTATTCGACTGTTGAAGTGTTCAGTTTTGGAGATGAGTTTGGTTCTTTTAAAATCAATTTCATGACCTGTTGTTTTTATGTGCTGGAAGAGAGAGGAAGATTTTTCTTCTTTTTTGACTGCGTTCTTGTGTTCTGCGATGCGTGCGCTTATTCTCCTGTTTGTCTGTCCGATGTATGTGGCTGGGCAGACTTTGCATGGTATTTCGTAGACTCCTTGGTTTTCTAGCTCAATCTTGTCTTTGGGGTTTCTTAAAATGTTGGCTATTTTTTGTTCGGTGCAAAAGGCTGTCTTGATATTGTGTTTGTGGAGAATTTTGCTTATTTTGTCTGTGGTGCCTTTGATGTAAGGGAGGAGGGCAGTGCCGTTGTTCTCTTCTGTTTCTTGGTTCTTGGGGGGTGTTTCTTTTTGGATTAGTTTGGTGATGGTGTTTTTTTGGAATAGGTTCGCAATTAAAGCATGCACGGGAAGAAACCCGAATCCACCCTAACATGCATATATATCTATATCTATATCTATATCTATATCTATATCTATATATAGATAGATAGATAGATAGATAGATAGATATATAGATATATATAGATATATATAGATAGATATATATATAGATATATATATATAGATATAGATATAGATATAGATATAGATATAGATATAGATATTGATATAGATATGCATGTTAGGGTGGATTCGGGTTTCTTCCCGTGTAGAAATCTGGTTGTTTTGGCGACGTTTCGACGAGGTCTCACTCGTCATCTTCAGGCTGGTGTTCTGGCTTCTTTCTTCTTGAAGCAAAGCGTGATCTCAGTTGAAGACCTCTACGGGGAGGAAACCTTCCAGCTGACCAGAACCTACGAGAAACTAGAAGTCCGAAGAGCCACCATCTTATGTGACATTGCATTCCTACGCAACTGCCGAGATAAAAATGTGATCCCCACAAGCTTCCAACTGAAATTCCACTCAAAAACCCCATCCAGCGAAAGGATCCTGAAAAGAACAGAACTAGCCCTAATCAGAAATGAACTACACAAGAAAAGATACCTACTAGATCAAACCAACAGAGACCTACTCACTCTCCACCTCAAACTCAGCAACAAAATCCACCCAACACTCTGGAACAAATCCAAGCAACTCGCCGCCTGGAGAGCTGAAACAGAGACCTCCCACAAGACATACATACACACCAACAAACTCCACAAACTGGAAAAACGCCAGAAGCCCAACCCCCCACAGCAGCCCATGAAACAAACAGTTCACAACATATCAGACAGGACACTCACCATCGCAGAGACCAAAGTCCTGTCCAAAGGATTCAAGTTTGCAGTCGCCCCCAGACACATCCCCACTGAAAACATCATATGCGGAGTGGAAGCCAGCCTAACCAAAATCAACCCAGATGAAGCCAACAAAATCAGACTCGAAGTCACCAATATCCTCTGCTCCAGCAAACCACCCAGAAGCAATTTACACAAAGAAGAACAAAAAGCCCTCACCAACCTGAGGAAAGACAACAACATAATCATTCTCCCAGCAGACAAAGGCAATGCCACAGTGGTGATGAACACATCTGACTACCAAGCCAAACTATCCAACCTACTACAAGACCCTGCTTACATACCTTTGAACACAGACCCCACCACCTACCTGGAAAAAAACACCAAAGCCAAAATAAAAGCCTCACCCTTAAGTGAAGAAATCAAGCCAAGCATCATCCCCAGAGAGAAATCATCCAGATGCCCCAAGCTCTACGGCCTCCCCAAGATTCACAAAGAAGGAACACCTCTCAGACCCATAGTCAGCTCCATAGGCTCACCCCTACAAAACCTCGCCAAATTTCTTGCCAAACAACTCCAGCCCTATGCAGAATCCATCTCTTCATACGTACAAAACTCGTTCCACTTCATAGAAATTATAAAGAAACAAGACCTACAACCCAATGACCTACTCGTGAGCTTCGATGTTGTTTCGCTCTTCACACAAGTGCCCATTCAAGAAGCCTTGACAGCTATCCACAACAAATACAACCCCCCCCAAGCACATCCTAGATCTGACCAACCACTGCCTAACCAACACATACTTCATCCACAATGGACAAAGATACAAACAGATAGAAGGAGCACCCATGGGATCACCCCTCTCACCGGTCATCGCAAACCTATATATGGAACACTTTGAAACCAACGCGTTACAGAAGTCCGAACATAAACCCAAACTCTGGCTCAGATATGTTGACGACACCTTTGTTATCTGGCCACACGGGAAAGACAAACTGAACAACTTCCTCACACATCTCAACAGCCTACACCCCAAAATACAATTCACTATGGAAATAGAAGCCAACAACCAACTTCCCTTCCTGGACGTCCTAATCTACAAAAAACCCGACGGCTCCTTAGGACATACCATCTACCGGAAAAAAACACATACAAACCGTTACTTAAATGCACAATCACACCACCACCCTGCACAGATCAACTCCGTAGCAAAAACCCTCATCTCCAGAACCAAACGCCTCGCTGACAAAGACCACCTAAAAACTGAATTACACACTCTCTCGAATGCTTTAATTGCGAACGGATTCCAAAAAAACACCATCACCAAACTAATCCAAAAAGAAACACCCCCCAAGAACCAAGAAACAGAAGAGAACAACGGCACTGCCCTCCTCCCTTACATCAAAGGCACCACAGACAAAATAAGCAAAATTCTCCACAAACACAATATCAAGACAGCCTTTTGCACCGAACAAAAAATAGCCAACATTTTAAGAAACCCCAAAGACAAGATTGAGCTAGAAAACCAAGGAGTCTACGAAATACCATGCAAAGTCTGCCCAGCCACATACATCGGACAGACAAACAGGAGAATAAGCGCACGCATCGCAGAACACAAGAATGCAGTCAAAAAAGAAGAAAAATCTTCCTCTCTCTTCCAGCACATAAAAACAACAGGTCATGAAATTGATTTTAAAAGAACCAAACTCATCTCCAAAACTGAACACTTCAACAGTCGAATAATCATGGAAGCCATTGAAATAGAGAAACACCCAAACAACATGAATAAACGTGATGACACCTCCCGCTTGCCTGACATCTGGAAACTAGCCCTGGTCAACAGACGAGCCTCTGTCACAAAGACTGACACCAGGTCCAAAAGGACACAAGATGCCACCACCTTCCATCCACACCAAACACAAACCCAGACCCTTCCCACAGATGAAACGAAACCACCATCCAATAACAAAACCACGACTGCACCATCTACCGCTACTCCCCACTCCAGCCACCACATGGAGCACACTTACACACGCCAAAAAAAACATTGGGAGACCACAGACACGCAGCCAGACCAAAATGAATTCACAAGACACAGGACCCCAATCCACCAAAGCCCAGGATGCTGCCAGAACACCCATCACCAAGGTCGTTAAGAAACAAAAGGCTAATAGACACACATCCAGCACCTCACCCACACATGATGTCTCTAAACAGCCATCTAACCCACAAGCAGTTAAGCCCTTAACGATCGCCTCAGCCACACAGCAGATCACAAAAGAACAAACGAACCTACAATCAGCAACAGAGCAAGCAAACCACACACCCCCAGCAGTATTTATAGAAGGACTTCAACTGAGATCACGCTTTGCTTCAAGAAGAAAGAAGCCAGAACACCAGCCTGAAGATGACGAGTGAGACCTCGTCGAAACGTCGCCAAAACAACCAGATTTCTACACGGGAAGAAACCCGAATCCACCCTAACATGCATACCGATACCCGTGAAAATCTACGAAAACAAATATCCGACCTCTACGGGGAGGAAACCTTCCAGCTGACCAGAACCTACGAGAAACTAGAAGTCCGAAGAGCCACCATCTTATGTGACATTGCATTCCTACGCAACTGCCGAGATAAAAATGTGATCCCCACAAGCTTCCAACTGAAATTCCACTCAAAAACCCCATCCAGCGAAAGGATCCTGAAAAGAACAGAACTAGCCCTAATCAGAAACGAACTACACAAGAAAAGATACCTACTAGATCAAACCAACAGAGACCTACTCACTCTCCACCTCAAACTCAGCAACAAAATCCACCCAACACTCTGGAACAAATCCAAGCAACTCGCCGCCTGGAGAGCTGAAACAGAGACCTCCCACAAGACAGACATACACACCAACAAACTCCACAAACTGGAAAAACGCCAGAAGCCCAACCCCCCACAGCAGCCCATGAAACAAACAGTTCACAACATATCAGACAGGACACTCACCATCGCAGAGACCAAAGTCCTGTCCAAAGGATTCAACTTTGCAGTCGCCCCCAGACACATCCCCACTGAAAACATCATATGCGGAGTGGAAGCCAGCCTAACCAAAATCAACCCAGATGAAGCCAACAAAATCAGACTCGAAGTCACCAATATCCTCTGCTCCAGCAAACCACCCAGAAGCAATTTACACAAAGAAGAACAAAAAGCCCTCACCAACCTGAGGCAAGACAACAACATAATCATTCTCCCAGCAGACAAAGGCAATGCCACAGTGGTGATGAACACATCTGACTACCAAGCCAAACTATCCAACCTACTACAAGACCCTGCTTACATACCTTTGAACACAGACCCCACCACCTACCTGGAAAAAACCACCAAAGCCAAAATAAAAGCCTCACCCTTAAGTGAAGAAATCAAGCCAAGCATCATCCCCAGAGAAAAATCATCCAGATGCCCCAAGCTCTACGGCCTCCCCAAGATTCACAAAGAAGGAACACCTCTCAGACCCATAGTCAGCTCCATAGGCTCACCCCTACAAAACCTCGCCAAATTTCTTGCCAAACAACTCCAGCCCTATGCAGAATCCATCTCTTCATACGTACAAAACTCGTTCCACTTCATAGAAATTATAAAGAAACAAGACCTACAACCCAATGACCTACTCGTGAGCTTCGATGTTGTTTCGCTCTTCACAAAAGTGCCCATTCAAGAAGCCTTGACAGCTATCCACAACAAATACAACCCCCCCAAGCACATCCTAGATCTGACCAACCACTGCCTAACCAACACATACTTCATCCACAATGGACAAAGATACAAACAGATAGAAGGAGCACCCATGGGATCACCCCTCTCACCGGTCATCGCAAACCTATATATGGAACACTTTGAAACCAACGCGTTACAGAAGTCCGAACATAAACCCAAACTCTGGCTCAGATATGTTGACGACACCTTTGTTATCTGGCCACACGGGAAAGACAAACTGAACAACTTCCTCACACATCTCAGCAGCCTACACCCCAAAATACAATTCACTATGGAAATAGAAGCCAACAACCAACTTCCCTTCCTGGACGTCCTAATCTACAAAAAACCCGACGGCTCCTTAGGACATACCATCTACCGGAAAAAAACACATACAAACCGCTACTTAAATGCACAATCACACCACCACCCTGCACAGATCAACTCCGTAGCAAAAACCCTCATCTCCAGAACCAAACGCCTCGCTGACAAAGACCACCTAAAAACTGAATTACACACTCTCTCGAATGCTTTAATTGCGAACGGATTCCAAAAAAACACCATCACCAAACTAATCCAAAAAGAAACACCCCCCAAGAACCAAGAAACAGAAGAGAACAACGGCACTGCCCTCCTCCCTTACATCAAAGGCACCACAGACATAATAAGCAAAATTCTCCACAAACACAATATCAAGACAGCCTTTTGCACCGAACAAAAAATAGCCAACATTTTAAGAAACCCCAAAGACAAGATTGAGCCAGAAAACCAAGGAGTCTACGAAATACCATGCAAAGTCTGCCCAGCCACATACATCGGACAGACAAACAGGAGAATAAGCGCACGCATCGCAGAACACAAGAACGCAGTCAAAAAAGAAGAAAAATCTTCCTCTCTCTTCCAGCACATAAAAACAACAGGTCATGAAATTGATTTTAAAAGAACCAAACTCATCTCCAAAACTGAACACTTCAACAGTCGAATAATCATGGAAGCCATTGAAATAGAGAAACACCCAAACAACATGAATAAACGTGATGACACCTCCCGCTTGCCTGACATCTGGAAACTAGCCCTGGTCAACAGACGAGCCTCTGTCACAAAGACTGACACCAGGTCCAAAAGGACACAAGATGCCACCACCTTCCATCCACACCAAACACAAACCCAGACCCTTCCCACAGATGAAACGAAACCACCATCCATAACAAAACCACGACTGCACCATCTACCGCTACTCCCCACTCCAGCCACCACATGGAGCACACTTACACACGCCAAAAAAAACATTGGGAGGCCACAGACACGCAGCCAGACCAAAATGAATTCACAAGACACAGGACCCCACTCCACCAAAGCCCAGGATGCTGCCAGAACACCCATCACCAAGGTCGTTAAGAAACAAAAGGCTAATAGACACACATCCAGCACCTCACCCACACATGATGTCTCTAAACAGCCATCTAACCCACCAGCAGTTAAGCCCTTAACGATCGCCTCAGCCACACAGCAGATCACAAAAGAACAAACGAACCTACAATCAGCAACAGAGCAAGCAAACCACACACCCCCAGCAGTATTTATAGAATGACTTCAACTGAGATCACGCTTTGCTTCAAGAAGAAAGAAACCAGAACACCAGCCTGAAGATGACGAGTGAGACCTCGTCGAAACGTCGCCAAAACAACCAGATTTCTACACGGGAAGAAACCCGAATCCACCCTAACATGCATATATATATATATATATATATATATATATATATATATATATATATATATATATATATATATATATATATATATATATATATATATATATATATATATATATATATATATATATATATATATATATATATATATATATATATACATACAGTGGACCCTCATGTATAACATAAAATCTGTCCAACATAAAAAATTCCACAGATAGGGGAAATTTGCTTAGCAGAAGCACCTATGGGGTGAATCCGTACAACATAAAATTGTCGTGATTAGGGATTATTCCATTTTCAATGCATTCCTATGGGAAACTTGTACAAAGGAAAATTTGCTTAACATAATTTCACTTGGAATGAATTAATTCCTTTATACAAGGTACCATTGTATATATATACAGAAAGTTGCTGAGTTGATTCTGAGAGACACCACACTGTTTGAGATATTTTGAGATAAAACATGGAATGACGTGGCTGCTTCACTTAAGGCAAAGATTTTATTTACTCCTTCCTTTAGCCAAATCATCTTACCTTACTAGACAGGGCACATCCTTTGGAGTAGCACATGCTGGAAGCAGGTAGAGGAGCATCTGTTTTGGCCTGACACTTTTGATGGGCTTCCAGAAGCACCTGGTTGGCCATAATTGGGACTAGGTAGGCTAGACGGGGTTTAATCTTACCAAGGCAAGGATGTTCTCAGAAAAGGTAATGGACCATCCATGACAGTTTCTGGGCACAATCTTTACATACCTTGAATGGCCAGGATTTCCTCAGCAGTAATTAGCTGCTTTGTACCAGCCTACAGCAGTGGTATCAAAGATGGCAATTATGTCATTATTTCTTGATTTCTGTGCCACCTTTTTCCCAATGCAGGCACTTAAGATGCCTCACGAATCTTAAGCAATACAATGTGCAATACAATGTGCAGCATCTTGCATTAAAACCATAATTAATCTTGGAGGAGGAAAAAACCCAAGAAAAGAAAAGAAACTATTTTTCCCTTGGAGAGAGATTTACCCTGAGGGTGACTGTACCCATCACAGGATTTCTTGAGAAGTTTTTGAGTACATGATCTTTTCTTTCTTTTTTTTTTACTGGAAGAAATGCCACACTGTAGTTTAAAGACACACACACACACACACACACACACACACACACACACACACACACACACACACACACATGCAAAGACACACAGATGAAGCTCTGTACAATTTTGAAAAAAAAAACACCAAAAGACAATGGGGTGTGGTGCTCCTTCGTACCCATGAGCAAAACTCACAGGTTTTGTTACCACTGTGGTCAATCAAATAATAACAATAATAATAAACAGTAGGATGTTTTCTTTTGTGGAGTCACCGTTTGTTCTTATGTGCTGTGAAGTCTGAACAGACTTAAATATAAACAGGGTTCAAGGTAAGTGAGGGATTTATGGAGTGGTTTTATCAGCTCCATCCTCCAGTGTGTTTCCATGGCAGAATCAAGGGAATCAAATCAGGTCCCTTGAGATCTAGTCCATATGGAGTTTACTACACTGGATCCATAGTCTCTAAAGACCTCCTTTTTCCTTGGGAATGAGCAGAATGCGGAACATTTTATCCATCTTTATCCCAGTGACACAAACTAGCTCACTTTTCAATGACAGATCTCTCAAGATGTGTTCCAGAGCCTAATTTACCATAGTCTGTCACTAGTATAACAGTCACAATGCTAGGCTACTTGCTTATAGGCCTTCTGGCTCTGGTGGTCTAAGATGACCCTAACAGAGCAAATATAATAGAACACCGATAATCAATTCAACAGAACATTGGCCAGTGACCAACTCAGGTTGGAATAAAAGTCAGCGTTACAGCAGTAATCCACTTGCTAAAGAGTCATTATGGATGATTAACCAAATAATAAATCTCCATTATAGAGATAGCTTTAATAAGACAACGTTATGGGCTCATTATGAGCTAATGTGTACATGCTTCATGCTGCTCTATGCAACAGAGGATTTTATTTCTTTCCCCCACGGCTTTGATTTCAAAATAGTAGATAATTTAACGCTGGTGAAAGCTGTCCAAGTGGAAACCAAGGAGATTGCTTTACTGTATTGTTCCCCAAGCAGGTATTTAGCACGAGAAATTTCCCCAGCCTCTGAAGGGCCAATGGCATGAATGAACACTTTGGGTGTGTGTGTTTAAGGCTGTCCAGGATTTCAATGCTTGCGTGAACCTCATGAAAAAGGCTGATCATTCTTCTGAGCCTGATCATATTGGTGCTTTTAAGTAACAGCTTGATAAATAATCGATGCAGCCTGGTGCACACAAGCATCTTTTAGACACAAGAATTTGGAAGATAAAATGTAAGAGTAACTTCCGGAGGACTGTGATTCCCAGAACCTCTACCCACCCAGCCACCCAGCCAAGCTCTGATTCATAAGGGACTCTCATTACTGGATGCTTAGTTTTAATGCTTTCCATCAATTCCTGCTCAGTCTGAGAAACCAACCAGCAAATGCCTCTTGATGCTTTTCGGGTGACCTGGTGTCACACCAAGTTCACTTTCATTGGATAATGTGTCCCAGAGAGTTGTAGAGAAAAGAGGGGGACACCCCCGTAGTAGTGGCCAGAGCTTAGGAAAGTTAGATTTGACTATGATGTTCATTAATCCACAAGCCATGATGACCACTGGCTCATAGCTTCAGCCAACACTTTCACAGGAGGAGAGTAAATTTTCCAAGCCCTAATACTTGGATTGAGGATGTTTACAGATACAAAGCTCATCTTTCTGTGGATCGTCTGCTCACCATGCACTATAATTCTTTCTATGAATGGGCTCCAACAAGTACAAGCCCTCTCCTCGACTGAGATTTACAGCACATTCCTGCTGACCCACATCTCAAAAAAGACATAGTGGAACTGGAAAAGTTGCAGAAGAGAGCGAATAAAATAATTACTGGGCTGCAGCACCTCCCTTATGAGGAAAGGCCAAAACATTTCGGGCTTTTAGTATAGAAAAAAAGGCACCTGAGGGGGATATGATTGAGAGACATACAAAATAAGGAAGGGC
The DNA here is from genome assembly GCA_037367245.1 of Phrynocephalus guinanensis. Taxonomy (NCBI): domain Eukaryota; kingdom Metazoa; phylum Chordata; class Lepidosauria; order Squamata; family Agamidae; genus Phrynocephalus; species Phrynocephalus guinanensis. Next base: position 11,629,120 of record CM074739.1, on the reverse strand, counting down.
ATAAAATACCATAACTAGGGGACATACACTCAAATCGAGGGCTGGGGAGAGTAAGAACAGACAAATGAAAATATTTTTTTACCCAGCGTGTTGTTAGTCTGTGGAACTCCCTGCCACAGGAGGTGGTGATAGCATCTGGCCTGGATGTATTCCAAAGAGTATTGGACAGATTACTGGATGAAAAGTCCGTCACAAGTTACAAACTATGATGGAGATGTGTAATCTCCCAACTTAAAACTGGGGTACTTCAAGAACCAGATGAAGGGGAGTGGTATCAGGAGACAGATATTTAGTCTTGTGTGCTCCCAGACGTGTCTGGTGGAGCCACTGTGAGAAACAGGAAGCTGGACAAGATGGGCCTTTGGCCTCATCCAGCATGGCTCTTCTTATGTTCTTATGACCTACTGTATAACAGGGTCTGCAGGTCCATATGCATTTGCCAGGGAGTATGTGGCCTGCGAACAGGAATATTGGAAAGTTTTAGGTTCCAATTTTGGTCCATGTAGTATTGTTGAAACTAGCTGAAATCCTTAGTAGGCACTGGTTAGGCTTCATCTAGAGTACAGTGTCGAGTTCTGTGCACTGCACTTCAAGAAAGATGCCGACAAATTGGAACAAGTTTAGAGGAGGGCACCAAGGATGACAAGGGGGCTGGAAATCAAGCCTTATGGGGAAAGGTGCCGCCCACGCCATTCTCAGCGGAGGGTATTGTACCCTCCTACTTTTACTGGTGCCTCTGATTTTTATGCTTGTTTGTTGTTGTTTTATTCTTTTTTAGTCTGTGAAGATTCTCAGTCATCCAGGTGAGTTTATCTGGAAGTTGAGTCATGGCTACTGGACTTCTCTCAAAAAAGAAGTCCAGTAGCCATGGCTCAACTTCCAGATTCTTTTTTAGTGTACACCGCCCCGAGTTCCGTCTCGGAAGATGGGGCGGTATATAAATATAATAATAAATACATAATAATTAAAGGTGGAAAGAACTGGGGATGTTTAGCCTTGAGCAAAGAAAACAGAGGGGTGATAGGATAGTACTTTTCAAATATTTGAAGGGCTGTCATACAGAGGAGGGGCAGGATATGTTCTTGATAATTCCAGAGGGCAGGATACACAACAACGGGCTCAAGTTACGAGAACCCAGCTTTTGGAGGAAAATAAGAAAAATGGTTAGAGTAGTACGGCAATGGAACCAATGACCTCAAGAGGTGAGTGCACGAACACTGGAGGCATTCAAGAAAAGACTGAAAAGCCATATGTCAAGTATATCTTTGATTTGGATTCTGGCGCTGAGCAGGCAGCTGGACTTCCCCTTTCAACTTCATGATTCTCTGGCCACTACTGCACTTTCTTGAGCAGCTGCTTTTTATTTCGCATTGTGTTATCTCCTCCCACGGTCACGTAGTTGCTACAGTGGTTTGGCAGTCTGCACTGCAGCAGTTGCTTAGCAATCGGCTTCCCGTTCGCACTTGGCTGAACCGCTTTAAACCACAACAGGAAAACGGCAGAAATGGGGGAAACTGAAAAAAAGTGGCTTAGTATGTCCACAAATACAACCAAATTGCTTTTAAAGGAGGTGTAGGAACTGATTTTTAAAAAAACACCACCTCCAGTGGTCGTCGCAAGAAACATCAAAAGAGCAGTCAAAAATGGGTGTGGCCAAGGGGGCTCTTCAGAAAAAGCGATTTGAAAAGCGGACAGTGATTTTTAAGGCAATTCGTCTTTAAAGTAAAGGCTTTTCAAATCTAACACAATGGATATTTATCTGTTTTTCCTTCTCTTTGACCTGATGTTCTTGTCCAGCTTAGTTTTCCCTCTTCTGAATAATCACCAAGCACTGCAGCAGACTACGACACTTTCCTGACAAGTGCTGAATGATTCTAACATTGTGAACTTCCTTCCTCTCAATAAGTCAAAGAGCTCCTATGAACCTGAGAACTTTTCTGATTTTCTCATTCTTTTCTGGCACTGCAGATGTAACTGGGCCCATTTCCCTCTAATAGCTCACTTCTGTCCTTAATCCACATGCAGTTACAGGGCTTGGAAATCAGACCTTTTGTTAGAGTGCTCATCCATGGTTAGAGAGCAGCAGGTCCAGGCTTTCAAAGACACAAAATTGAAGAACTGGCTGTGCTAGAAGTGACCAAGATCTGGAAAGCGGCTGGAGTTATTGGAAGCACCACATGTGTGAAGCCAATGATGTGTGATCAGTCTAAGGACGCGCCCAAAGATGGATTACATCAAGAAGAAGGACTGGATGGAAAGCTGGAAGCCAGACGGTGCATAAAACAGGCAGTAAAAACACACAAGTGCTTGCTTTTAGTTAGGAAACAAAACAGGCTGAAACTTTTAAATATATGTTTACTACTATGGCTTGGCAAACATGGATAAGAAAGGAAAGCAGGATTGTCCCAGCTGTTCTTCATCTTAGGTGGTTACTTCACATCCCGTTTACCCCTCCTTGCTGTTCCGCTTGGAACCGGTACAAAAAAACCTTACTTCACTTCCATAGCGTGACAGCAAAAAATTGTCTCGGAACCAGGAACAGAGCGTGACAAGCCATACCTGCCCTGGGCTGGGGAATTCTTTTGTCTCTGTTCCTGTTCCGGGACAAGGTCCCATGAGGTAACAATTGTCATGCAACAAAGGCAATCTTCCTCTCGTGAACTTGTGTCCATTCATTTATCTCGTACTTTTGAGTGCTATGGATCGACATTTCGAATAGATGAAGCACAGGGGGTGTGGTGCACCCTTTATTTTTATGGGTTTTTTTCCAAAAAAAGCAGATTTTGTCACGAAACAAGGCTGTGAAGTAACAGTTGTCACAAGACAAGTAATCATGCCCTTGAAAAAACAGAAACAGGGACTGAACAGGGACAAAACCACATGACCACAAACAACACTGTTACAGTACAAACATAATCGCGGAAGAAGGTAGGACGTGAAGTAACTGTCTTATTAGACTCTAGTTGCTTCTGTCTTCTGATGGACAACAAGAGATTAGATGACAGGTAATGAAACTCAGCATGCTTCCAAGCACACCAAGCCAGCAAGCCTGAGAATCATTTCATTGTGACACATGAGATACAGAGTTTAGGCCCTTCTCTTTACATTTTTGCTAGGTGAGAACTCATTTCTCACAATTCTGTGGGATTTTGCTCTGGGGGATTCTGGGAGTGGACACTTTGTGAGGGCGACATCGCCATCTGGCTGATCTCTGTACCACGTTTTCAGTTTTAACATATGTGCTCCACAAATGATCTGAACGGGAAGGAATGTTGATGTTGAAGTGTTACCGGCAGCGTAGACTGTGAGACAGCCTTCCATTACTGCTGGCTGCCCTAATTAACTTTCGGCAATAGTCTCCTCGATTCTTGTCTCTTTTGCTGCATGCCAAGTGCTACGTGGTTTTCTTTTCTTTTCTTCTTTGTATAACTGTGTGGCCATACTTCATCCACAATGGACAAAGATACAAACAGATAGAAGGAGCACCCATGGGATCACCCCTCTCACCGGTCATCGCAAACCTATATATGGAACACTTTGAAACCAACGCGTTACAGAAGTCCGAACATAAACCCAAACTCTGGCTCAGATATGTTGACGACACCTTTGTTATCTGGCCACACGGGAAAGACAAACTGAACAACTTCCTCACACATCTCAACAGCCTACACCCCAAAATACAATTCACTATGGAAATAGAAGCCAACAACCAACTTCCCTTCCTGGACGTCCTAATCTACAAAAAACCCGACGGCTCCTTAGGACATACCATCTACCGAAAAAAACACATACAAACCGCTACTTAAATGCACAATCACACCACCACCCTGCACAGATCAACTCCGTAGCAAAAACCCTCATCTCCAGAACCAAACGCCTCGCTGACAAAGACCACCTAAAAACTGAATTACACACTCTCTCGAATGCTTTAATTGCAAACGGATTCCAAAAAAACACCATCACCAAACTAATCCAAAAAGAAACACCCCCCAAGAACCAAGAAACAGAAGAGAACAACGGCACTGCCCTCCTCCCTTACATCAAAGGCACCACAGACAAAATAAGCAAAATTCTCCACAAACACAATATCAAGACAGCCTTTTGCACCGAACAAAAAATAGCCAACATTTTAAGAAACCCCAAAGACAAGATTGAGCTAGAAAACCAAGGAGTCTACGAAATACCATGCAAAGTCTGCCCAGCCACATACATCGGACAGACAAACAGGAGAATAAGCGCACACATCGCAGAACACAAGAACGCAGTCAAAAAAAGAAGAAAAATCTTCCTCTCTCTTCCAGCACATAAAAACAACAGGTCACGAAATTGATTTTAAAAGAACCAAACTCATCTCCAAAACTGAACACTTCAACAGTCGAATAATCATGGAAGCCATTGAAATAGAGAAACACCCAAACAACATGAATAAACGTGATGACACCTCCCGCTTGCCTGACATCTGGAAACTAGCCCTGGTCAACAGACGAGCCTCTGTCACAAAGACTGACACCAGGTCCAAAAGGACACAAGATGCCACCACCTTCCATCCACACCAAACACAAACCCAGACCCTTCCCACAGATGAAACGAAACCACCATCCAATAACAAAACCACGACTGCACCATCTACCGCTACTCCCCACTCCAGCCACCACATGGAGCACACTTACACACACCAAAAAAACATTGGGAGACCACAGACACGCAGCCAGACCAAAATGAATTCACAAGACACAGGACCCCACTCCACCAAAGCCCAGGATGCTGCCAGAACACCCATCACCAAGGTTGTTAAGAAACAAAAGGCTAACTGACACACATCCAGCACCTCACCCACACATGATGTCTCTAAACAGCCATCTAACCCACCAGCAGTTAAGCCCTTAACGATCGCCTCAGCCACACAGCAGATCACAAAAGAACAAACGAACCTACAATCAACAACAGAGCAAGCAAACCACACACCCCCAGCAGTATTTATAGAAGGACTTCAACTGAGATCACACTTTGCTTCAAGAAGAAAGAAGCCAGAACACCAGCCTGAAGATGACGAGTGAGACCTCGTCGAAACGTCGCCAAAACAACCAGATTTCTACACGGGAAGAAACCCGAATCCACCCTAACATGCATACCTATACCCGTGAAAATCTACGAAAACAAATATATATATATATATATATATATATATAGAGAGAGAGAGAGAGAGAGAGAGAGAGAGAACATCCTGTCTAATACATATATTTCACTAACTAATATCTGACATTCTTTTCCCAAAGCTAAACATGCCCAGTTCTTTGTCTCTCTTCACTAGGCATGGTGTCCAATACCCTGATCAACCTGGGTGGCCTCCTCTGAACTTGCTCCAGTTTGATGGCATCCATCACAAAGTGTGTTGTCCAGAACTGGACACTGTACTCTAGATGAGGCCTAGTCTGTGATGAATTGCGAAAGCAAGAGCGTAGCCACTTCTTGGTCAACTGTGTGAAGAATGCACTGCCTAGAGAAGTGGCCAGCCAGGAAGCAGCTGGGGGGTGCGGGCAGGTAGCTGCAGTAGGGAGAAATTTGGCTGCTTTCACACAGCCAATAAAATCCACTGCAAAGTGCTTGCAGATGCAGCACATAAAATCATTTCCCCCCCCCCGAGCAGTGGATTAAAAAAAAGTGTGACCATACCCACTCAAGCGCAACCCAGCATATTTTACAAGTACCTGGTCTCGAGGTGGTAAAATCCTTGTTGTTGTTCTGATGTGGAGTTTAAACATTACTCAAGCCTGTGGGAACACGGAAAATCCACACCAAAACCTTTGTGCCCCCATTATGGTGTCTTTGCTGCAGTTCTCAGTTGTGGAATCAGAACGGTTGCAGATTTTCAAAATGTGGCCATGGGAACATCCGATCCACAACATCGACCATGTGACCACTCCGGGGGGTGATCTGGATCAAAGTTTGCTGCAGATTTTAGTGGTTGTGTGAAAGCAGCCAAAGTCTGGTGCCACCAACAGGCAGCTTATTGACCACTCTGCACTCCGCCATCTGAGACATCTTCCTCAGAATGGCTCATGACCAGGCTGCCATTCCAACTGTGATTCCATGTGTGGATACAATGGAAAGACGCATGCATGGGTTCCAGAAGAAATCAAGAGGCATCTCGGCTGTACTTTGGGCACATCAGGCTAAGACTAGACTTGGAAAAGACAATAATGTGAGGAAAAACTGAAGGCAGTAAGAAGAGAGGAAGACCATACAATAAGTAGACTATCTCAGTAAAGGGGGCCTGGATGGCACTTTTAATCTCGTTGTATTTATACAATGACAATAAATTGCATTCCTATTCCTATTCCTATTCCTATTCCATCCTATTCCTGGTTTCTGATTTGCAAACCTTGAGCAAGGCTGCTGACAGCAATGGACGTCATTCATTCATTCATTCATTCATTCATTCATTCATAGTGTCATCATATGTTGGAAGCAATTTGACACCACATGACAATGCAGAAAGATATGGGTGTTCTCCAAAACCTTCCTTGCCACATAAGATCCTTTTAATGGGGGATGTTAAGGATAGAACTCAGGGCACTGTACAAGACAATGTGTGGGAGTCTGATAGTTGGGGTTCTGCCTAGGAGGCATTGCCATTTCATGAGTGGGAAAGCCCACCGGATGGTAATCCTCTGGCCTAAATCCACATGCTCCAGACTCCAGACCTTGGAATCTAACCCAGCCTGGGTTAGCTATTATTTGCCTTTAATTTAGTCAGCTTGTTATCCCTGACTTGGCACTGCCTGCTCATCTCCACTTATTTACTCCTGGTTACTGAGGTAATTCCTGTTTGCTTTCCTGTTTGCTTTCATTTCCCCTTACCTTAATCCGTCTTTCCTTCATCTATTGTCTCCTTATAATTAACTCACCTTCCTCTGTCTCATTAACTCATCTCCATGTAGAAACAGCTAGGGCATGGGTTATGGCCAGGGCCGGCGCGTCCATTAAGGCAAACTAGGCAGTTGCCTAGGGTGCCAAACTGGATAGAGGGTGCTGGCCAGCCTGCTGACCCCCGCAACCCCCCGCCGCTGGCCACTGCCATCTGTCCCCCCGCCGCCCGTCACCGTCCCCCACCATCTGCCGCTCCCTGCTGCCCCATCTGCCTCGCTGCCACCACCCCTGGCGCCCTGCCCCCCACCCCCTGCCTCCGCTCACCTGCGCCCCTACTGACCCCTGCCCCGCCCTACCCCACACCACCTAGGGTGCAAAAAAACCTAGCCCCGGCCCTGATTATGGCAATCAATAACTGGGCAAGGCATGCTCCATTCACAAGGCAGTCACGAGGCATTCCTCTATACAGCATCCTAGCCAACCAGCATGTGTAACATATGTAATGTCTCCCTTGTAACCAATCACTGATTCTGTGCATACTGTGGAATGTAAATGATATGTAATAAAACCTGAATGGCAAGGGGGATGAGGATCATAATCATCGCTCTGCTGGTCAGACAAACTGGACTCGAGTCTTTCTTCATCAGGATCCTCCCTCAACAATGCTTGCTTCTTGTTTCGCTCTTTCCCTTCCCAAAAGGCTTTCAGACATGCAAGACCTGTGCTCAGATCTTTCTACTTGGGCTCACACAAAAACTTGTTTATCCCCATCTGAGCCAGCTCTGAAATAGCCCATCATTAATTTGGTTCTGATTAGAATGAGGAATCCGAGAGGGAAATCTGCCTAGGGGCTGGGCATGGCTGTTGGAAGGGCCAGTGAATGCTGGCGTCTTCTTCAGCTGTAGTTTTGCAAGAAAGCTGAAGGGTAAGGCATCATGCCACGCATGGAGTCATGCGGCTCAGTTGGGAGAAGAAAACAGATTGCCAGACGATGGGAAGCATTGCAAGCTCATGTAATGGAGCAGAGAAAAGGCACTTGAGAAGAAATATTAGGGCCATTGAGAAAACACTTTCAAAATACTGGTGCCAAGGGCTCTCTGCTAGAAACAAACCTAGCACTGAAGGAAGCTGCTCTGTATTCATCGATCTAGCATGGCCAACACTGACTGTCAGCAGCTTTCTAGGAATTTAGGAAGTCATTATTTCTTTTTCCATCCAGAGATATGAGGGACAGAGTTGAAGCCTTTCCATATGAAATGCAGATGTTCTGCCATGAACTTTATTTATTTATTTATTTATTTATTTATTTATTTATTTAATACTTATATACTGACCGTCTTCCAGAAGAACTCCGGGCAGTTTACAGCAATAACTATAACAGTAATAAACCAAATAAACAAGGAAACAACAATAATAATTGAATAGACAAACAACAACAAAAGGCCCTTCTCACTGTTATTTTTGGTCTTTGTTTGTTTTTGCAACCCTGCATGCTGCCTTTAGTAGGTTTGGGTGGGAGGGGCCTTTGTGGGCTGAGGTGACTGTCAATCTATCCAGCACTAACCCATTGTTCCTTCCCTGCCTCTGAATTGCTTTTTCCCTTCTCTAGAGACTGTTGAAATCTGTTGCTAAAAGCAGCCATGTTTGTAGGTTTGCTGATTGGTCTGCAATGAACTCTTTCATTCTTTCTCATCCTAATGTCTCACAGTGAGTTACCAAGGCCATGCCAGCTAAGGAGAAAAGGGGCGATCTGCTTTGGGGGACTTGAAGTTATTCTGCTCTGTGAATTTCTGCACTTCTGCTGCATAGCTAGAGGAATTTAACTAAGGAATTTAAAAACTCAGGAACACTCGCTCATTCCACGGGAGGTCAGGACTGCCCCATCTCTGCTGTCTTTCCAGAAACAGACAAAGACCTTTCACTTCAGATAAGCTTTCTCTGAATGATGGACTTTATATGAATCTGCCATACATGATTTCATAGACTTTGTGTTTATAACCACTTATAACTTTGTGTTTATACCTCCATTGTGTGATTACACTGACACTATCTTTTCAGTGTTAGTCTCCATCACTCATAACTTTCTGGATGGTCTACTCTCTCTGGAATTTTACTCTCTTTGACTGCTCGTGTTCTCTTGTAGCTCTGATGTTGTTTTTTAATGCTGTAAGATGTCCCTGTTCTCAAATTTGAATATGTCTTAAATGTACTGGGCTGTTTATTGTCCTCATTACTTTAAGCTGCCTTGGGTCCTTTTCCAAGGAGAAAGGTGGGATAAAAATACTCGATAGATAGATAGATAGATAGATAGATAGATAGATAGATAGATAGATAGATAGATAGATAGATAGATAGATAGATAACCCATCATTAGAAGAGGGGGTTCTCTTATTGCCAAAGTGGATGCCTGTCACAGTAGGACCAAGGAGAGGTCTTTCTGTAAATGGAAATCCTCCCCAAATGAGGAAAATAAAAAGGAACACAAACTCTGGCAAAATAAATGTAAGAAGATGATAAGGGAGGCAAAGAAAGATTTTGAGGAACGCATGGCTAGCAATATAAAGGGTAATAATAAAAGCTTCTTGAAATATGTTAGAAGTAGAAAACCTGCCAGAGAACCAGTTGGCCCTCTGGATGGTAAGGGAGGAAGAGGGGAGGTTAAGGAGGACTTGGACATTGCAGAGAAATTGAATGACTTCTTTGCGTCTGTCTTCACGACAGAGGACCTTGAGCGGATTCCGCTGCCTGAGCCGCCCCTCTTGACTAAAGTATTAAATCAAATACAGGTTAAAAGAGAAGAGGTTTTAGGACTAATCGATAAATTGAGGATGAACAAGTCACCGGGCCCAGATGGCATCCATCCAAGGGTTATTAGGGAACTGAGAAATGAAATTGCAGATCTCTTAACTTGTCTCTTAAAACTGTCACAGTGCCAGAGGACTGGAGGATGGCAGATGTCACACCAATTTTTAAAAAAGGAAGGAGGGGGAACCCAGGAAACTACAGGCCAGTTAGCCTTACATCTGTCCCAGGGAAGATGGTGGAAAGCCTCATCCAAGAGAAAATCTTAAAACACATAGAAGAACAAACCTTGCTGAGAGAAAATCAGCATGGCTTCTGTAAGAGTAAATCTTGTCTGACAAATCTTTTAGAATTTTTTGAAAAGGTCAACAGGCACGTGGATTTGGGTGAACCGGTGGATATAGTCTATCTGGATTTTCAAAAGGCTTTTGACACAGTCCCTCACTAAAGGCTGCTGAGAAAATTGCACAGTCAGGGGATAAGAGGACAGGTCCTCTCATGGATTGAGAACTGGTTGAGATCCAGGAAACAAAGAGTAGGTGTCAATGGGAAATTTTCACAATGGAGAGAAGTGAAAAGCGGTGCGCCTCAGGGATCTGTCCTCGGACCGGTGCTTTTCAATCTGTTCATAAATGACCTGGAGACAGGGATAAACAGTGAGGCGGCCAAGTTTGCAGATGACACAAAACTTTTCCATGTGGTGAAAACAAGAGAAGATTGTGAAGAGCTCCAGAAGGATCTCTCCAAACTGGGGGGATGGGCTGAGAAATGGCAAATGCGTATTAAAGTAACCAAATGTAAAGTAATGCATATTGGGGCAAAAAATCCAAACTTCATCTATCAACTCATGGGCTCTGAGTTATCTGTGACGGCTCAGGAAAGAGATCTTGGTGTGTTGGTGGACAGCTCCATGAAGGTGTCTCCGCAGTGTGTGGCAGCGGTGAAGAAGGCCAATTCCATGCTAGGGATTATCAAAAAGGGGATTGAAAATAAAACAGCCAACATTATAATGCCATTATACAAAACAATAGTAAGGCCGCACCTGGAGTATTGTGTACAATTCTGGTCACTGCATCTCAAGAAAGACATAGTGGAACTGGAAAAGGTGCAGAAGAGAGCAACTAAAATGATTACTGGGCTGGGGCACCTCCCTTATGAAGAAAGGCTAAAACATTTGGGCCTCTTTAGTCTGGAAAAAAGACGCTTGAGGGGGGATATGATTGAGACATACAAAATAATGCAGGGTATGAGTAAAGTGGATAGAGGGAAGCTCTTCTCTCTCTCCCAAAATACCAGAACTAGGGGACATACACTCAAATTGAAGGCTGGGAGAGTAAGAACTGACAAAAGAAAATATTTTTTCACCCAGCGCATTGTAAGTCTTTGGAACTCCCTGCCACAGGATGTGGTGATGGCATCTGGCCTGGATGCCTTCAAAAGGGGATTGGACAGATTCCTGGAGGAAAAGTCCATCACAGGTTACAAACCATGATGGAGAAACCAGGGTACTTCAAGGGCCAGATGCAGGGGAGTGGTATCAGGAGACAGATATCTAGTCTCATGCGCTCCCAAACGCATCTGGTGGGGTCACTGTGAGATACAGGAAGCTGTACTAGATGGGCCTTTGGCCTGATCCAGCATGGCTCTTCTTATGTTCTTATGTTCTATGACCTTATCTTACCTCCCGTATCTCATAAATTACCTTGCCTTATTTTGTGATTGGTCTATGAGAGTAAATTTCTCAGCCACCATGTTTTGCCAAAATGCTTGGAAAAGGTGTCTCAAAACCTGATGTGAATTCAATGTTAACTAGCGTTATTTGTAGCTTATTGTTTCGCCCCTTGTCATCAGGAGGCCTTGAATTCAGAACTTCATAATTTGCACGCGCACGCACTGGTGAAGGGATGAGCTACACAGACCCACAGCATCCTCTCATCGTGAAGGCTGTGATTTTTTTCTCATGTTCTGAAATATACCAGACCCCCTTTCCCTCCTGTCATGATGATTGTGACAGATGGTGCTTACCACATGATTTGAGGCCTGCATGAGCAAGTACGAGAGGGCCTTTGCTCTTCCCATTATACAAGAACCCTGAGTTGACATGATGAGTGATGCTTGCAGCAGCAAGGCAGAAGGAAGACAGAGAGCTTGGGTCTCTGTTTGAGGCAGATACGGAATGTTAGACATTTTTTTTCGGAAGCCGACTTGGTGGCGTTTCTGCTGTTTTATTATGGGCCTTTATGTACCTGGAATGTTTTGCCCTGGGTTGAATTCTGATGGGCTTGTAGGAGGAGGAGGGACAGATCTTTGGTGGGATCTGTTCATGTTCCAGTGAAGAGCTGGAATTAATTGGCAGTAGAGATGGGCACGACTCAAAAATGGTGTTTCGTTTGTCGTTTGGTCGTTTAGGGGTCCGTTTCGGTTCGTTTTTGTTTTCGTGACGTTTTTTGCAAAAAATTTCGTTTTCGTTTCATTAGGTAATGAAACAAAAAACGAAAACGAAAAATTGCTGTTTCATTAGCATTCTTTTTAGTTCAATGCATCTGCTGCAACGAAAACGAAAAACACAGCAAATTTGGTCATTTCGTTTTCATTTTCGTTTTGTTTTAAACAAAATTTTTGTTTCATTTTCGTTGCGTAACGAAATGAAAAAATGAAAACGAAAATGAAAAATCGCTCGTTTCGTGCCCATCTCTAATTGGCACTGTTCCACAAGGACCAGGAATGAGTGGAAGGAGAGCCTGCAGGGTCAAAGCATCAGGAGGTTTTTGATTACTTCCCAGCAAATGGAAAGCTAGAGAACCAGTGGGCTATGGTGGAGAGACAGCTCAGCCCTCACGAAACCCGGATTCAAATCCCTGCTGAGCCATGAAACTCAGGATGAAGATAGGAGAGCAATGAAAGACCACTCCTTGAACATCTCACATAATGCAGAGACCTTTTTAGTGTTGCCATAAATTAGAAATGGGTCACCTAACAACGCTTGGGAAGTTAGTTTAATGGAATTGCCTTCTTATTTTCTGAGCAAGATTGTAAAGTCAATCCATTTGGGATAATTTGATTGGGGAGGATTTTTAGACATTGGCTGAAATCTGGTAGTGAGTCCAAGCTGAAGTCATTTTAATCATTGTTTGGGACTTATAAAGGAGTTGACTCTCCAGATCCCAACTGACTCAATAGGCCTACTCTAGTTGTGACTTACTACTGGATTTCTGCAATGAATGAGTTCAGGGTTGCAATGGGGAAAGGGGAGTGGGGCAAGATCCCTGGGCATCGCACTGGAAGTGTTGTGCGTGTGGAGGATATTTGGCAAAATGACAAAACAATCACGCGTCACTAGTTGTGGCTCTGGCCCAACTGCCTGGGTGGGCAGTGGCACAGTGGTTAAACTGCTGTATTGAAGCTGTAACTGTGCTCATAACCTGGGGTTCAATTCCTGGTCGCAGGCTCAAGGTTCGCTCAGCCTTCCATCCTTCCGAGGTCATAAAAAATACACAGCTTTCTGGGGGCAGGGGGCAATGCGTAGCCTGCATAATTGCTTGTACTTTGCCCCATAGAGAGTGCTATGGAGTGGTATATACCCGTCTATACTAGAGTATAAGTCAACCTGAGTATAAGTCGAGGCCCCCAATTTAACCCCCCAAAATTGGGGAAACGTATAAGTCTTGGGTGGGAAATGCAGCAGGGCCTGGCAGCTCCTCCTTTGTGAGCTGGGGGAGTGGTGTGTGATGTTTAAAATGATTTTTAGCCACTGATGCAAGTGCTTGGGGTCAGTGGCTAAAAGTCATTTTAAAGTCACACGCTGCTCCCCTGTGATGCAGAGGGGGATCATGAGAAGCGGCACGGAATGTTTAAAATGACTTTTAGCCACTGGCACAAGCACTTGCCTCAGTGGTTAAAAGTATTGACCTGAATATAAGCCGAGGGCCCCTTTTTTCAGCCCAAAAATAGGGCTGAAAAACTAGGCTTATATTCAAGTATATACAGTAAACAGTTTTTGTTGTTGTTTTTTGCTTGGCCTGCTCACTCTTGTCATTTGTCAGCTGAGGGATGGTCCCCACTAGCAGACCGATGGGGACAGTAACCAGCACCCTTCTCCTCTTCCTGTGGCTTGGCAAGGGCAGGAGGGGGTGCCAGGATGGGAGAGGAAGAAAGGCCTGAGTCACCTTTCAACTCTGGATAATGGTGGAGACTGACCTGAAGTAGAGACCCAGACCCAGGGATGCACTGTGGGGAGGGGCAAAGAGAGAGGGAGCAAGGGAGCATGAAGCCCTCTCCACCAGCATCACCCCGACTTGGTGAGCAATTAGTTGGGGAGGGGGATCCCAAGCAGCCTTTGCCCCTGTCAAGGAGGCACCATGCTGAACTGAATCCCCATCCTCTGGCTGTGTAGTCAGAGACCTAAACCACTGAGCTATTCAGCAGTAATCTGGAGAACAGCAACTAGACACCCACAATTAGACATATTTACTGATGCATTACTTTTGAACTGTTATCTCTGATTTGCTTGCCTTAGGGGGGGAGTAACATTTTACAGCCAATTTTGTTATTTCCACTTGTTCCTATCTCTGCTATCTCCCTTGGACTCTGTGCTCCCTCTAGGCTGAGCTGTGATCTTCTTAGTAGCCCAAGGGGACGAGACGGCGAGAAGTCATTCCTGACTTTGAGATAAAGTGTTTTCAGGATTTCTGTGCCGAGGTGTGTGTGTGTGTGTGTGTGTGTGTGTGTGTGTGTGTGTGAGATGCATTGTGTGGATATGTCTTTAATTCTGTATGTCTTCTGATGGGTCTCATGAACCAGCCTGCACTTAGCATATACATACCTCTGAATCTATAGATAAATCTACAATTAGACTCTGCTCAAAACCTGAGGTCGATTCTGGAGAGTTCAAGGAGCTGGCTCAAGGCTGATTCAGCTTTCCATCAATTACAGCAGTGTTGGATAACCCTTGGCAGGTCTGGGTGTCAATTCTCTCTCCACCCCCCACCCCACCCCACCCCCAGGATATTCCAGGGTACACAAAGACGTCAAAAAAAATCAAAGCTAAAAAGGATGGGAGTTTAATACAACTGAACCACTGTGCCATATCTAACAACATGTTCCATCTGTTTCCATCCTCTGGGAGTATGATGAACCCTCATCTCATTTTGCATGATATATGTGGGGTGGGGGTGGGGGGTGGGGGATGATGCTACAGACCAGCCTTTGCACTGTTCTGGTATGGGTCGTCCTCTGCTATCAAGATTAGAGGTTTAGTGATAAGTTCTAAGTACACGCCTCTCTCCTTACAGTTTCCATAACCAAGCCTGCAAAGATACTCCAAAAAGCCAGGCAGCTCCTTTAATGCATATCAGCAAACTGGCATTTTCATTTCCACCAGGATGGAGTCTTCTGTTAAGCTGATAGTTCTTAATTGCCCAAGCCACTTCAAAACACTTTCTACCGCAAAAGCGGCAGCTCATAATAATATATTGTTGCTAGGGGGGAAAGCAAAGCAAAGTGTTCTGCTTATATACCATCCCATACTACAGTTTACAGTTTGATTACAGTATGCAGGCTACACATTGCCCCCCCCCTCCAGCAAGCTGGGTACTCATTTTACCGACCATTCTTTCTCCCTCCAGTGGGCAAAGACCTTTCTCTTTAGGAAAGCTTTCCCTTAGTGACTGGCTGCCTGAGTGGGTTTAAGAAATGGACGGTTGTGCCTTATTTCTTTGAATGTGTTTTCAATGTTTTGTGAACCCCCCCCCCCCGTGGCCCCCTCCATCATGGCATGACTGGTCTTTGCAGGAACAAACTCTCAAAGAGCCAATGTGGCTCAACTATCAACATGAGAACCTCTATGAGCATCATGAGTGAACTGGACTCTGAAACAGCCAGAAAGGAACAGAACAGGTTTGCAAATGGAAGAACTGGAGCTCTACCTTTTCTACCAGTTCCATTGCTCCTTGCAAGTGGGGAAAACAAGGGTGTTGGATGCAGGCACTCAGCCGTTTCTGGTATAGTATAGCCTTGGCTGCATCCCCAGATGTTTCCCTATAGTTACCACTGGTGGCCTCTGTCCCCTATGTGTGGTACTGTTCCTTGGAGCCATGGCCAAAATCTATACAGATATGACTGAATTCACTGGATAATGAGGTTCAGAAGGAGGATGGCATAAGAGGAGGTGGGTTGGTTGACTGGCTTTGGAGAAACTAACCAGGAGGTCCTTGCTGTTTGCACTTCCTGCTTCCTGGAAATATTCTAGATTAGATTACAGGCCTTGTGGATGAGGGGAATGCTGTGGATTTATCTTGATTTCAGTAAGGCCTTCAATAAGGTTCCCTTGCAAAGAAGTTAGTAGAATGTGAGATACATAATGCTTCTTTTGGGTGCATTTGTAATTGGTTGACTGATCATATGCAAAGGGTGATTGTAAATGGCTTCTCCTCAGCATGAAGAGGGGTGTCCAGTGGGGTGCCCCAGAGTTCTGTTCTGGATCCGGTGCTATTCAGCATCTTTATTAATGTCTTAGATGAAGGAATAGAGAGTTGACTGATTAAATTTGCAGATGATACCAAATTTGGAGGGGTGACTAATTCCCTAGATCATAAGATAAAAATCCAAAATGACCTTAACAGATTAGAGTGCTGGGCCAAAGCAAATTGAATGAGTTTCAAAAGAGAGAAATGTAGGGTCCTGCATCTAGGCAGAAAAAATGAATTGCAGATATATAGGATGGGAGACACCTGGCTGGAGAATAGTAACTGTGAACTCTGGGAGTCTGGGTGGACCACAAATTGAACATGAGTCAGCAAAGTGATGCAGTGGCCAAGAAAGCCAGTAAAAATCTTGGTTGCATCTACAGAAACATAGTTTCTGGAACAATGGGGTTGGTAGTACCACTCTGTTCTGCTCTGGTCAGACCCCACCTGGAGTACTATGTACAGTTCTGCACTCCTCAATTTTAAAAGGATGTTGACAACCTCCAGAGGAGGGTGACCAGGATGGTTAAAGGACTGGAACATATGTCTTACGATGAGGAGCTTAGGGATCTGGGAATGTTTAGTCGTACAAAAAGAAGGTTGAGAGAGGATACAATAGCCATGTTTAAATATTTGAAAGGATCTCATATTAAAGAGAGGGCTGACTTGTTTTTCATGGCTTCAGAAACTAGGACTCAGAGCAATGGTTTCAAACTACAGGAAAAGAGATTCTATTTGAACATTGCATCCTGATGGTTAGAGCTGTTTAGCAGTGGAACATGCTGCCAAAGAATATGGTGGAGTCTCCTTCTTTTGAGGTTTTTAAGCAGAGGTTGGATGGCCATCTGTCAGGAGTACTTTGATGGGGTGGGGTTTCCTGCATGGCAGGGGGTTGGACTGGATGGCCCTTGAGGTCTCTTCCAACTCTATGATTCTATGATTCTTCTGCTGGCAGGACATCCATCACTAGCATCTACTCAGACAGAGAACAAAATATCTTTAAAAAAAAAACCATTGGTCCCAGACAGGTTGTCTTTAAGATATGGTAAAAAGTGGCAAGAAGTATGGAAAGGAAGATTTTCATTGGGCAAACCACTAGAAAGCTTGAGCCAGGATGGAGATATTATTGCATTATGAATTTGTATAAGAATTCCAAACTAATTCCACATGAGGAAATTAATTAATGAAGTGGGAAAAATATTGGTTAAATTTATTAGGGCTACACAATAGGGTAAAGTCATACATGCAAGCTGAAGGTTTCCTGCAAGAAGATAAGACAATAGTGAAAATACATAATATTTTGGAACTGAGGGGAAGAGGACTAACAGGTGAAATATATAAACTTATGGTTAAACATAAAGATTTTATGGTTAAATCATTGCAAAACAAATGGAGTAATGATATGGCACTATCGGAAGACGATATAAGGAAAATGATGAAAGGTGTCAGAGAGATAAAAGTGGAGAAATTCAGAGAAATAGAAAGGAAAGTTATATTTAAGTGGTATAGAACACCCGCGCAACTGGCACATATGGTTAAAGGGTTAAAACCAAATTGTTGGCACTGTAATGATGAATCAGGGTAGTATGCCCATTAGTGGTGGAAATGCGCTAAAGTTAAATCGTTTTGGGATATGTTACTTAGGAAAATAGAAAACTGGTTCAAAATTAGATTACAAATCAATGGAATCTTATTATTTATGGGACTTTTAAGGTTGTGAAAATCTAAGAGATGCTGATCAATACTTATTGAAAGCAATGTTAGTAGCGGCACATGCACTAATTGCATGGGGATGGAAGGGTTCCTCTGCATGGAGTGAGGAAAATTGGAATGTATATATTTTTTTGAAATAATTCAATCAGATATACTGGTGAGTTTTAAAAAAGCGTAGATTGGGAAATTACAAGAAAGAAAAGTGGTGTGATTATTTCAAATGGGTTAAAGAAGAAAAGGTACCCAAACAAACAAGGGATAAATGTAAAAAAAATGATGGATTGGCTCCACATATAAACAAAGTAAAAAGGTTAAGGGGAAGCCATTGGTGTATAGGTGGGGCATATGATATGACTTAGTTTGCATGGAATAGTTCCAGGGGCTGGGAAGGAGGGGTGAGGGTTGATGGGAAAATTAGGATCAATAATTTTGAAAAATTAGGATCAATAATTATGAATAGAGATGGGCATGAACCAAAAAAATGGCGATTTGCTTTGGTTCGTTTCGTTTTAGAGTTCAATTTGTTTCATTTCATTTTAAATGGGTTTTTTTTTGGAAAAAAATCATTTTGATTCGTTGATTCATTATTCGTTTTGTGTGTTTTGTGTGTGTGTGTGTGTGTGTGTGTGTGTGTGTGTGTGTGTGTGTGTTTGGTGCTTGTGCAACTTTGGCTGGGGGAAAGAGGGGCTTAATTCCCCCCCAGCCACTGTGGGGTGGGGAAAAGAGCTCCCCCAGGCAGCGCCTTTCAGCTGAGAGGCGCTAGCCTGGGGCCAGCACCTCAAAGAGACCCTTCTTTCCACCTCTGCATGAGGATGCAAGAAGCAGGGTCTCTTTTGACATTTTTCCCTGCAGCGGGTGCTCGGCGCTCTCATCCACTGCAGAGAAGATTCCTTTAAAGAGACCCTTCTTCCCTGTCATTGGCTGGGCCCCTTTAAAAATGGCCCAATCACCACCAGGGGTTCTCCCCAGAAAACGGGTGGGAAGGGCAGCGTGATCGCTGCAACTTCCCCCCCGACCCGTTTTCTGAAGGCTCCTGCCAGGCTGTCAATCGCTGGACCCCTTTAAACCTGAACAAAGCAGAAATTTCCATTTTGTTTGGTTTGGTTTGTCTTTGATACATCAGTTTGTTATTCATTTTGTTAGGTAACGAAACAAATAACGAATAATGAAACAAATTAAAAATTTGTTTCATGCCCATCTCTAATTACAAATTTTATGTATGTATTATGCACTGTAATATATTAAAAATTAATAAAAATAATTTAAAAAAACAAACAAACATCATTGGTTCCCCAGCCTTCGCGCCTTGCCTCATCTTCGTCTACCCAGGCTGCTTCAGGTGGGACCAAGAACCTCTCCTAATGCCTGTGTCAAGGTCCCAGCCTCTGATCGTCTTCCAGCTGGCTGTCAAGCATTCAACCAATGCTGGTACTTACTGGGTCTCAAACGCCTTCTAACTGATGTCCACCCTGAAGTCCTCCTCTTCCCCTTCACTCTCCTCCTTAAATCACCAGGCTGCCATGGCTACATGTACGGCCTCCAAGCCTTCATTCATGTGTACACAACCTGCACACCAGTCCACAAGTGAACCAGGAGTTAGGACTCTTGCCTGAACTCTTGGGGAAGTGGCAATCCTAGGGGTATCGGAACCAGTCCCACATGTTTATTGACCACAACAAAAACAACACATCATCAGTATACCTTGCCTCAATTCCCTGGCAAGGTCAAATGAGACACACAAAAGATGGCAAACACAGGTGCTACAGGCCTTCCATCAAATTTCCCAAGCTTGGAAGAAAGGTGAGTTTTCCGTGATCATCTTGTTAATCACAAAATGCTTCATGATTTCTGCCAAGGTAGGAAAAAATCCAGCCGGGCCAACGGATGCCGAAAGGAAGCTGGTTGAGAATGTTGTTGTTTAAATTTACGGTGTGCACTCTGATACTCACCTTTCACCAAAACCTGCTGACTGCAGAAACACCTGAATAAAATATTACCCCAGGGAATCCTGTCTGTATTTATTTCTCAAAATTGACCAGTGTTCTCATTTTGCCAAGAGGCTAAAGGGAGCCAATTGTTTTTTTTTTCCCCTGGCAGGTTTCCTATGGCTAAAACATCTGTTTGGCAAGCCTCAAAGTTCAACTAAGTAAAACTCCTCCCGCTACTCTAAAACTTAAAAGAGGCAGGTAGTGCAGTCAACTGCTGGCAGTGGCAGCTCTTGAGGGAAATCTTCGCTCATATCCCTGCTTAGACCTCATGCTTTCTGGTTGACTTGGGGTAATTGACTTCTGGTCACTGGACAGAAACAACTGCTCAGGAAACACATAATTAGGAAACAAAATGTAGAAGCCAGCATCCTGTTTGGGGGGGGGACTTTTAAGCTGTTCAGACACACCGAACGTGCAGGGATGATCCATTCTTCTGGGATGGGTCACCCTGAGACCCAGAGCCGATGGAAGAACCTGGTCATTCCTTCCATGGCTGTGGTGTCTGGAAAGCTTAACAAGATTTTTGGCAAACACTGCATCCCGGATTACTTCAAACCCATAAACACACTAAGGTACCGTTTTTCCCAACAACATTTTGATCAGAACACTTACATTTATTATTTTGGGCAATGCACTTCAGGATAGTGCAAGAGAGAGAGAGAGAGAGAGAGAGAGAGAGACAGACAGACAGACAGACAGACAGAGACAGTGACAGAGACAGAGACAGAGAACAGAAACAGAAACAGAAACAAATAATGAACCACAGAGTGGATTTAGAACAAAATGAACCGAATCGAAAAAAATTGGTTTGTTTTGGTTCGTTTCATCAATGGTGGCACTAGAGATGTCTCCTACCTGGTGCTGGTCCTGGAGGTCCAGTCTTCCTGGCTTCAGGGATTGTGACCAGGGGAGAAAAAGCCGATGGCTGCACTACAGCTGTAGTGCAGGCCACGTGGTCGGCAGTAAGAATAATAATAAAAATAATATAATAAAAATAATAAAATAATAAAAAGGAGCACTGACCAAGCCCCAGGGGTGGTTGGGTTTGCGCCCTAAAATCAAGAAAAAAATATTAAAAATAAAACCAACACTGACCGGGCCCCAGGGGCTGCGTGGTCGGTGCTTGAAGAAAAAATGAACGAACAAACAAAAAAAGCCCCAGGAAGTTAAAAACAAAACAAAATAAAAACACAATAAAAAGCCCAACACAATAAAAAATACAATAAAAAGCCCCAGTAAGTTATAAAAAACAAAATAAAAATCAAATTAAAATCAAATTAAACAAAGGACCACCAGACCCGGCCTGCGGTTGCAGAATTGGCGCAGCTGGCAAAAAAAATAAAAAATAAAAGATCCAGCGCGCAGGCCCAATACCAGCCTGTGAGCTCTGGACCCAGCCCATGCCACGGAACTGGCCTGTGGCCAGAAAAAAAAAGCCGACCGGCCCACGCTACAGCTGTAGCACGGGTCATGTGGTTGGAGAAAAAAAGAAATGATAAATAAATAAATAAATAAATAAATAAATAAATAAATAAATAAATAAATAAATAAGGAGCGACGACCTGGCACCCTAAAATCAAGAAAAAAATTAAAAATAAAAATAAAACCAGAGCTGACCCAGCCCCAGGGGCACTGCAGTCAGCGCTTGGAAAAAAAATACAAATAAAAAAATCAATTCTGACTTGTGATGACCATTTTTCAGAGTTTTCTAGGAAGATAATAATTAGAGGTCATTTCCTATTTCCAGCCACTGAGGGTGCCCTGGATCTTTGCAGCTTGCTCAAGGCTACACAGGCTGGTCCTACTCATAGGAGGCACAGTGGAGAATCGAACTCCTTTAGCTGGTTCTACAGCCAGATACCTAAGCCACAGAGCAATCCAGACAGCTCTTTGGAGCACGCCTAGGAGGATTCATTTATCTCCGATGGAAACATGCCCTTTGAGCTTGAAAATACAAATCAAAGAACCTCTTCTCAAGAAGCCCAACAAACACTGTGGATGAGATGTTACTAGTTTCTGATGAAATCCCATTCACAGCCGCTGATGAATGCTTGTACTTCGTCTTTGTAAGCTCTTTGCACTTACCGGCAATCAGTCATCAGAAATGCTTCTAAGCTCTCCCGGCAATTAATTTCCAGGAGTTGATCAGGCTTGAAACTGATTGTGCCCAGAGAAAAATGAATGGGATGGAAAATGCCGTTAATTACATCTGCCATCTCGGGAAGGGAGAATGACAGACTAGCTTCTCTATAAGGAGGTTGGTTACAGACCAGGAGCACCTGAACCAGAGAGGTAGAACTGAGTATGAATGGTTTTGTTTCAATGAAGCCTACCTGAAACCAAGCACTATATGGCACTGCCATTTGTGATTGAAGAAGTGCTTAAATGAAAACGTGGTTGATCTGCATATTAAACTTCTAAAGTAGTGAACACTGCATATTAGCTGGTCAAAGTATTCATCAAAGACATGTATTAAAAACATAGGAAGCTGTTTTATACATGCTCAGATCATTGACCACGTCTGGTCTTCCATCCAAGTATTAATCATGGTTGATCCTGTTCAGCTTCTCAAACCAATGTGTCTTTTGGGGTGTGGTGGCATTGCTCAGGTCACACAATGAACCTCTGACCGAGCCATAAGTTTTCCTGCTGTATCACTTGTATCGCAGTATTGTAAAGCCTTTGAACTCTTATAGAATCCTAAGCTTTGTAACTGGTTGAGCTAGTAAGAGTTATAGCACATTCCAATGAACTAGAGCACTAAAGTGATATACAGTAAGACCCCAGTACAGTGGATCCTTGTATAACAAACGGTTTGTATAACATAAAATTTGTACAACATAAAAAGTTCCGGAGATAGGGGAAATTTGCTTAACATAATCGCCTATGGGGCAAATCTATATAACATAAAAATGGGATCACTCCGTTTTCAATGCATTCCTATGGGAAATTTGTATAAAAGAAAATTTGCTTAACATAATTTTATTTGGACCGAATTAATTCCTTTATACAAGGTACCACTGTACCCACTGGGGATTGGTTCCAGGCCTTCTTGTGGCTAAGGTAAACCGTGGATAAGAGAAAATGCCCCCCCCCCAAAAAAACTGCTGTTTTATCACAGTAGCTTACTTTACAGCTGCTGTTTGTGACAGTAGCTTGCCTTATGGCTACTTGTTTTGCGACAGTAGCTTGCATTGCGGCTGCTGAATTATTATTATTTTCCTCAGACAACTGTGGATAACTGTATCAGTGGTTAATCAATGAGTGGATACAGGAATCCTACTGTAGCAAATCATTTTAAATGTCTTACTAAACTACCAGTCCCAGAACTTCTGACAACAGAATTATTATAATTCAGTTCTTTTAAAAACATCCAGTTTATGAATGTGGGTTATTATGCTTCTGTATTCATGATTCAAAAAGCCAGGATATGGTCTGTGAGGAAAGAAGAAAGGATCAAAGATGGAGTCTATATGGTTCAGTTATTTGTCTCTTATTCAGGCTAGAATACAGGCAGTCAGCAAGAAACAGTTTCTGTTCCTGTGTGAGAATGTTTTGCGATGATTTGTACAAGCAACTATTTGCAGGTGTCTTATCTACTGGGAACGGAGAAGATGGAACTTTGTTGTACCATCCACGAAGATTGAAGTCATAACATCAGTGCCAACTTTTAATTAAGGAATCGCTGTGAGATGATCGCATGGGAACATGAACTATCATTAAAAGTAGCCCGATGATTGGACAATGAGTTTGATTGATGGACAAAGGAGGGGGGGGTGATTTCTAAAGAAGAAAATGCTTTTAAGTAGACAATAAGTAATATGTGTGTCTTTGTGTCTTTTGTCTTGAATATGCTTGCATAGGTTTGCATAGAATATGCTAGGCATAGTTAGGCCACAATGGAAAGTGTAACTTAGAATTAGTGAGATAGTTTCTTTATTTTACTGATTGCCATAGACTGACTATTACCTGTATTTTCAATTGACTTATTTTTCAATAATTCTTTACCTAAACTATTTTTAATAAAAAATAATAATTTTACAACTGGTTTGGTTTTTGCCCAGGGGTGGAAGAGCTAAATCCAGAGTATTGGTTTAATGGTGGCAGTTGGGCTGGTGTATTTTAAAAGTACACAGTCTGTTTAAGTATTTTTACTAAACCCAAAGGTGATCTTAGGAAGCCTTTGAGGAAAAGGACCCAGACGGTTCCTTGACATGGTGGCAGCGGTGGGATGTCCTTCCACCTGGGTACATTTTGATTTTCTCAGGAGTCTCAAGCGGCACGGTAGCCGGAAAGGAGACTGAGAAAGCGGCAGTAAAGGGATCCTGCCTTCAGTTTAAGGAGGGGGACAATTAACTGCTTTACAATTGATTTATGGCCTGGCTAATTGTTTAATAGCCCAGAAGAGGCATAAATCTGTTTTACTGGTGAAGGCCGGTTCGCCAGGGAGCGACCGAGCTGTAACGCTGTGATTTTTGTGGAGAGTAAAACACAGCTGCTGTTATTTTTGTAAGCCACGCTTTAAGATTTTTAAGTAAAGCTGGCAGGAATAGTTCATGACATGGCAATCCGTTTATTATTTTTTAAATAGCGAGGGATTAGTGTATGGCTGAAGAGTTGCCTGAAGAATTCTTTAGCCCCACACTACGGGAAATTGTTTATGTAGTAACCTCAACTGGATCTGTTAGACCAGAAGGCAGCACCTTGCCATCCTCGTCTCTGGAGGCAGAAATGGCAGATGACACTACTACCGGGGCCCAGCCATTACACCCAGATGCTGATGATGATGAAGACCAGCCGGTCTCGGACGTGAGTGATGAGGGCAGCGGAGCAGAAGATGGAAGCGGCGCAGAGGACGGGGAGGATGATGAACGCCCTGGCCCTTCTGATAAGCCTGCACCTTCTCAGCCCAGACCACCACGAGCGGCAGAAACAGCAGTGGCCGAAGCCCTTCAACAGCTGGTAAAGCTCCAATCCACCCTGATTGCATATCAGGAAGAAGAGAGGAAGGATAAGCTACGCCAGCAACAAGAAGAGAAACTGCGGCGGCAGAGAGAGGAGGAACGGCGGCGGGAGGAAAAGCTTGCCCAGGAGCGTGAGAGAGAGCGGCAGCGCCAAGCGGAAGAGGCCAAACGGAGGGAAGATCTGTTAGACGTGAGGAAATATGATCGCAAGGCTCTTCCGGTGTATCAAGCCTCTGGGGATATTCTTACTTTTTTGCAAAATTTCCAGTATGCTTGTCAGGATTTACAAGCTCCGAAGGCCATCTGGACGAAGTTGCTCCGAACCCAAGTCACAGGACCCCTCTCGGACCTCTTATCGGAGATGTCAGGTACAGACTGGGAGAGTTTTATGGCCCGTGTTAGGCAGAGATTTGGGTACACCACAGAGGGACTGAGGGTCAAAGTCAGAAGCCTTAAGTGGTCTCACAAAAGCAGTGTGGCAGAGTTTGAGGCGAAAGTGAGACGGGAAATGCTCAAGTGGGTTGAGTCTGCGGGGGTGAAAAATCTGGAGGACATGCTAGAGGTTTTGATTAGTGAACAAGTCAGAGAATCTCTGCCCTCTGAGATTAATGTTTCCCTGCTGGAGAAGAAAATTGAGAATGCCCAGGACTTAGCCACTGAAGCTGATAATTTGCTATCCTATAGACTGGCCAATAAATCTCAAACAGCTTCTCAAAAGACATTTGCTAAGCCCTCCTCATTGCCACAAAAGACTGAAGGGGGAATGAGAGGTTTTGATCAAAAGGGAAAAACTCCACAAAAGTTTCCACATTCAGGGACGGGAGGTACAGTTCCTGGACAGCCTAGAGCTACTAGCACTCCCCAAACGGACATTGTTTGTTTCAATTGTGGCGGACGGGGCCACACCAGGAAAAATTGCATGGAGGGGAAGGGGGAGCAAGCTAAGGCACCCACACAGGTTCAAAAGACACCCCAAAAGACGGGGAAAGAATTTGCCTCCTACTAAGCTTCAAGCTAAGATGAAAATCATTAGTCAAGCGAATGAAGAGGGAGAGGATGAACTGGACTTTAGTAGCTTAAGCCCCGAAGAAGAAGAATCTGGAGGGGCGCCAGTTGTGTCTGCTATGCGAGGGGTGAATGTAAATCAGCCCGTCGGAGTTGTGGGAAGGGGGAGAGCCGTGCCTTCTGCCACCCCTAACATAAATCCTTCTATTCCTGGTGGAAAAGCAATAATGATGATGGGGGCATCAGCTTGCAAATTTAAGAAATCTCAATCGGGAGCTGAGGTGGTTGATCCAGAGACTATCATTTCAAAAGCGCAGATGCTTTGGGGTGAAAGTAGATATTCTCAAACTGTGACTGTGAATTGCAATGGTGTTGAATATGAAATCCCTGCTTACATGGATTCTGGAGCCGATTTGTCATCAATTTCTTCTGCTTATGTTACTAGTGAGCAAATGCTAGAGGATAAGTTTTTTCCTGTGCATCCTTATAACTCTGGGGGTTCACGCACTCATTTGGCACCTATGGCAAAAATCCATGTGAAGTATAAAAATTTTGAAGGAGAACTTACTGTTCTGGTGCATAGCCCCAAGCAAGACATTCAGTTCTTGGTGGGAATTGATTTGCAATACGCAGATTATGTGGCTACCCTAAGGAAAAATCAACCTCAGAGTTACAAAAGAGTTTTGGCTGTACAGACACGCAGTCAAACGCTTCAGAAGCGTTCTGCTTTGAATGTACCTAATCAGGAGGTGGTTGCCACACCACAGGTGCAAATGGACTCTGTTGGTTTCACACCCCAAGCCCAGGTTGCTCCTTACAGTTCTGTGATAATCTCACCGGATCGTTTTGCCGATGCGGAGACTGGGGAAGAGGATTATGTGGAAATGCGACCTTTGCCTCAGGCTACTGTTGTGTCAAATAGACCTGTGTCAGATCCTCTTGACTGTGTAGTGGATGATGAGCAGCCAAGTACCAGTGCTGGTGTTGGGGCTGATGGGTTTGTCGTTTCGTTTGTCGTTTGTCGTTAGTACTGGTTTGGGGGGTAGGTTAGCAGGCTCCTGGAGGCACCTCTCTGGGGTGGATGCCTCCTCTGGCCCCCTACAAAGGGAAAAGGAAGGGTACATGACCGTGTAGCCATTGCGTACCAAGTGGCACTGGCAGAGGCACCTCTCTTTTGGGTGCCTCTAGCTCACCAAGAAGGACAGCATACTGGCGCACAGAGTTTTTGGAACTTTGGACTGGTGAGCGAGGTGAAAGAAGAATGCCTCTGGTGGGCGCCCTCTGGCTCACTAAGAAGGGAAATGTACTTGCATGTAGTGCAATGCGAGTACAGATCTGGCTTAGGGTTGGGGTTAGGGCAAGGGCTAGGCTTAGGGTTATTACGGGTAAGGTTAGGGTGAGTTAGTGGGCTGCACCTCTGGGTGCCTCTGACCCACTAAGAAGGACAGTGTACTGGCGTATGGGTTAGGGTTAGGGTTAGGGTTAGGGTTAGGGCTAGGGCTAGGGTTATAGTGGGCTTTTTATGCCTGACTGGCACATCCCAGAAGTCTCAGTCAAAACCTGGCCAAGTGGCCATGCGATTGCTGGAATGGCTCCAAAAATTTGCATGGTCCCATCCCATGGCCAGCCCATCATTGCGCAGGTGTAAAAAAATAAAAATAAAAATAAAATAAAATAAAATCAATGGAGACATTCGTTTTATTGCAAGAAAAACCCACTGCTGCTACTGTAAAAAATCAAGCATTTAAAATAGCTAATTTTCGCATGTTTCTGTGGTGCTTTGGTGGGTTTTTGGACCACGATTTCAAAAAAAATATTGCGGTCGCCATTTTGGATCCCCCCGCACCGCATGGCAAATGGAGACAACGAGACTGATCCCCCCCAGCCTGGTACCGGGTCCAGCAGCCCAGGACAGGAGAGGGGGAGGAGGCCAGGGACCCCCCCCCAGAAACCACCCCTCTGGTAGGTGCCCTCAGGCAGGCATATTTTTGCCTGCTTTTTTGGCCGGAAATCGGGATTTTTTTTATTTTAAAAACTTTTTTTCTGTGCCGCTTGGCATCGCGCGATTGCCGCGCGATGCCATGAACGACAACGACAAATCAGACCCAATTTATCATTTATCGGTTCGAGTTTGAGTTCTGACGGCTTAATTGTCGTTTCCGTTTCCGTTGCGTAACGGAAACGAGGAACGAAAACGGAAACGAGAATTTCACCAAGTCGTGCCCATGTCTACCCAGCAATTAAGATTGAGCCAGGTGGTCCTCTTGAAAGAGCCATCCCTCAAGGAGGTGAGAGGAATGGCTTGTAGCCATAGGGCCTTCTCGGCAGCTGGCCCCAAGCTATGGAATACGCTCCCAAGTGAGATCCATCTGGCGCCAACATTGATAACATTTCAGCACCAGATAAAATTCTTCCTGTTCCAGAAGCTTTTTAAATGATACAATATAGATTGTTGGTCCTCTGATGGCAATTTTAGTGTAATGATTCTAGTGTAAGGTTTTTATTGTTGTTTTAATTATTTATTGATATTTGATGTTTTAACTGTTTTAATTCTTTTGATTGTAAGCCGCCCAGAGAACTTTGGGTAGTGGGCAGCATATAAGTTGTAAAAATAAATAAATAAAATAATAAACAAAAGATTGTCTGAATGTTCAAGAGACCAATGGCAGCAATGACGGTCTTCAGAATACCGTCTTCTGTTCACTACTGTTCAAAAGGTGATATCACACAAGGAAAAATCCCAGATGGTGGTTCCTTTTCCATGTTAACAATTCTCACCCAAACACAAAGCAATTGTCAGGGTTGTTATTTCAACAAGTGTAAATGGACTGGCCTCCATTCAACTCATACTAGTCACAATATATGCCCCACAGAGGCCTTGATAAGTAACAGGTTTTAAAGAAACTAATTAAATTACTCATTATTCTCTCAGTAATTTGTTCTCATTCATCCTGTTTGTTCTGTTGAGTTACTGCCCCCCATTTTCCCGTTACTTTCATTTGAAAAAAACTAGAATTCATAAAAATGGTATAAAGGACTCAAAAATACTGGAAAATTGACAAGCATGTCCGTAAAAAAGAAACTTCAAGGAAAAGGTGCTTATTATTTTAGTTTTGAAATGTAACTCTGTTTTAACCTTGGACCAAAAAACAAGAAAGCCACCAACATTCTTTTCCAATCTGGCCCTCCAAGTCACAACGACAAAACAAAGTAGATGAAGTCTGCAGGGAACACAGGCACAGAGGGAGCAAACAACCTTATACCAAGTTAAGCCACTGTTCCATTTAGCTCTGTATTGGCAACTCTGGTTGGCAGAATCTCTCCAGGGTTTCTGGCAGGATGATTTCCGAAGCCTACCTGGTAGAGATGGGCACGAAATGAACTTTTGGTTCATTTTGTTATTTGTTATTCATTTTGTTACATAACAAAATGAATAACGAACTGCCCCCTCTAAGCAAAATGAAATGAAATGGAAATTTCCGTTTCATTTTGGTTCATTTCATTTCCGGCGGTGTCTCCTACCTGGTGCTGCTGCTGGTGCTGGATGTCCTTCCTGGTCCGGTGGGTCCTCCTGGCGGCTGGCAAAAGTAAAAAAAAAAAGCAAAAAAAAAAAGCTGACCAGCCCACGCTCCATGTGGTCAGCAGTAAAAAAAAAATTAAATAAAACATAAAAATTAAAAAAGCAGTGCCAACCCGTCCCCAGGTGCCACATGGTTGGCACTTGAACTCCCCCAAAAATTAATTTTAAAAACGAGCGCCAACCTGGCCCCAGGGGTGGCTGGGTCAGTGCTCTAAAATAAAGGGGGGGGAACACCCACCCGGCCCCAGGGGCCGCATGGTGGGCACTTTGAGAAAAAAAATGAATTACAAATCCAAACGAACCAATGAAATGAATGTTTTTTAAAAAAGTTAAAAACGAAATGAAACAAACTGACCCTTAAAACAAACCGAACCAAAATGAATTGCCATTTTTTTTCAGTTCATGCCCTCTTGGACTCTCATCCAATTGCCACTCTGACTAGACCCTGCTTACCTTCCTAAATCAGGCAAGATCAGGTATGATCAGAGTCTTAAGGAAGGGGATTGCAGAACTGGGCTGCATAACCTTGCTGCTCTAGACTCTAGAGGAGCAAGGGCTTCATGCATCACCAAGAGCATCCTATTAGATGCAGCCAGGAGCTTTCTTTGCGACACACCAGCCAGATGCCCGCTGCTAAACTTATTCCTGGAGGCTGTTGTTTAATCATACCACTGCTTCAGGCCAAGGTGAAAAGATAAAAATCTCTGAAGAACGGGGAGATTGCTTTTCTCTTTGCCTTCATTTGGCCATTCAATATCTAATGTTAACAGATCTAGGTCATCATCATCTCTCTCTCCTTCTGCTTCCATTGCTCATTGCAGTTTCATCTTTTGTTTCCAGAATCCTGGAGGTTTCCTTGAAAGGTTTCTGTTAACTTTTATCTGCAAACAGATGTGCATCCAAGCCTGGGCATCTCGACATGATGAACTGCATAGAATGTTTCTTCCCCATCTTCCCCTCCCTGTGCCCTGAAAACATGAGCGGAGCCCCTATCAAATACACTTCTGGCTTTCACATCAAAACTCCCTGTTTGATAGGTCGATGACAGCAGCTCCATCTGAACTCGTCTCTAACTGCCACCAGCAGCTATTATTCATCAGATGACACGAGGCAATGCACTTTCCCTTGCAAGAGTTGTCAACCCAAACCCAGGTTCCATGAACTTGGACTTTGATCAAAGACAACGAGAGCTGAACTGGCACTGTGAGTCAGTGCATTGTGAGGGGAATGGATCTGCCCGTGGCTTTATTGGGTCTATCTCAGTGTACAGCACAGAAAATTGAAACCTTTGTATCTCTTTTTCTCTTCAGCATGGCCTTTTCCTAAGGATCTTGCAGATGGTTTCACAGTTTGTGTCTTATGCACGTTCAGTCGACTTCTAATAATTCTGGCAGCAGCAAAGTACTCTTCTGCAGGCTGCTGAAGGTTTATTTCTGGTCACCCTGAAAATTCTGCACTCACACCCCAACTTTTGATGTTTCAGCATGGACTGTTCAGAACCTTTCAAGTCCATCTTCTAGCAATGAAGGCTAAGTATGCTAAAACAAACATAGTGGATGCAAACAGACACAAGAGAGCTGGTCTATGGAATAGAAAACAACCAAACTCTCCCATTGGACCAACCAAGCGAACAAGGATTTGGGTTCTCTAGAACTCTTCACCGGACTAGGTAGTGCAGAAATTAGGGGATGAGTGAAGAAACTGGAATGTTGAAAGCGTTTGAGAAATGCCATTAAACTCAGTCCAATGAATGTAGGTTTCGTGTAGTGATGGGGACAAATCAGAAAAATAGTAACTTGTTTGATTCGTGATTCATCAAAGTCAACGATTTACAAAAAAGTCAATTTACAATTATTTTCTTGAAAAATAAACAAATTGATTTGCAATTTTTTTTATTCAAAACCTTATAAAATGGCCTCCAAGGCACCTAGACCAGTGGTTTTTAACCTGTGGGTCCCCAGATGTTCCTGGATTGCAATTTCCAGAAACCCCTTCCAGCACAGCGAGTTTTTTTTACATTTTTTTTACAAACCATGATGGAGATGTGTAATCTCCAGGCTTAAAACTGGGGTACTTCAAGGGCCAGATGCAGGGGAGTCATATCAGGAGACATATCTAGTCTCATGCGCCCCAGAGGCATCTGGTGGGGCCACTGTGAGATACAGGAAGCTGGACTAGATGGGCCTTTGGCCTGATTCGGCATGGCTCTTCTTATGTCCTTATGTTCTGTACTCAGGAGTGTGACATCAAAGTAGGAATGCCGCCTACCCGATGGCACCCACTCTTCTCCTCAGCTCACTTCTGTTCCTAAGAGAGGGAGGTGGCTAGAGGAGGCACAAACCCTCCGCAGGGCAGGGGCAGTTTCTGTGTGCTCCCACCTGGTGTACTCTCTACTTGGCTTGGAGCCACGAATCCCCCAAAGGCCAGGACTCACTCCTCCACAAATGCATGTAGAGAAATGTGCATGATGAACCCATCCATGCCCTCCTTTAACCCGACCTGGTCCCAGACACTCCCTCTATCCCAGGGGTGTCCAAACTTTTTACAAGGAGGGCCAGATTTGGTGAGGCGAAATTTGTAGAAAATGTGTGGGGGGCTGACCATTCAGCCACATTTGGCCTCCGGGCGGACTTTGGACAAGTCTCTATAATAGGCATGTCCAAACTTCAGCCCTCCAGATGTTTTAGACCACAACTCCCACAGTCCTTTGTAATTGGCAGTCTAAGCTTAGAATTCTGGGAGTTGTGGTCCAAAACATCAGGAGGGCTGAAGTTTGGACATGTCTGCTCTATAACATGCAAGGAGGCAGGGAGGATGCTGCAGCAACGGTAGGCTAGGCAGGTGGCTGGGGGGATGGGCAGAGGCAGGGAGGGCAGACAAGCCGGGGGGAAAAAACCTGCAAGCTGATGTCTCCATCCATTATGGAGAAGGGCCAGCTAGCGGGGATGAGTGACAGGCTGAGCCGGTGGTCAGAAGAGGCCACGGGCTGCTCGAAATTTCAAAATGGGATGCATTTGGCCCCCGGGCCTGACTTTGGACATGCCTGCTCTATCCCATCCCTTCCCAATCTGCCTCTCATGTCCTTAAAGATGCAATCCTCACTTTTCTTCCACTAAGCAGGCCTGAACAAACAGAAGTAGTTGCTCAGTGGTTGGAAGGTTGTGTGTGTGAGAGAAGGTGAACCCGGCAGCACATTTACTGGGCTCTGTATCCTATGAGTTATGAGGGCATGAAGAGCTCCCAGCAATATACGGTGATCTTGAAGTACTAAAGGATGTTTCCCAGCCTGTTAGGGACTTGATCTGTTTATGGTGCTAGTTCTCAGTGAAACAAATTGACAGAGACACTGCAACATCTTCTCTACCATCTATTTAGAGAATTTACTGCAGTCATACATTCAAAGTAGTCTCTCTTTTTTTCAGTCAATGAACATCAGCACGTAAAAGTGAACCCTTACAAGCTCCAAAAATATGTGGATGAAATCAATTCAGCTAGCTTCCACTTCAGCATGTACCAACAAGCAATATCAATGTCCTTTAATACCTTCTGTCCATCAATCAGGTTGGACATTCCCTTATGCATTAACTCCTGCATTATCTCATCTATCATCAAACTGCACATAATCACAAATTACACACACTGTGTGCATTACCATGTGGTTTCTCTGTTATAGCTGGTAAATCCAGACATCATTTATAATTTATAAGCCACGGCCGCCATACCACCCTGAAGCCTGATCTCATCAGATCTCTGAAGCTAAGCAGGGTTGGGCCTGGTTAGTACTGGGATGGCTGTCTGCCTGGGAACACCTGGTGCTATAGGCTAGGCGACAGTCCCTGTGACCGGCTGGCCAAACTTCCCCCCTACCCCCCCCCAAAAAAGTGACATCAAAAACAATGTCTCTCTCTCTCTAGTAGCCCCACCAAGTGGGACAAATGCTAAAGAAAAAGGATTTATATTTTATACCTTGACCAGTTAGGTGTTTTTTATACAATATTTCTAGTGGATTTTGTTTTTCAAGACAGGTCCTTCTTGTTTCACCTTCGCAGGGCTATTCATACCTGCACCTGCCTACCCTTGCACTAGCTGCCTCTTATAGCCAATGGCCACCTCTGTGTTTAGGTGATGTGGGTGACAAGGACAAAAGCCATGGTCTTCTGCTGTTGTCTGATTTTTAATATTTGGTTTATTTATTTATTTATTTATTTCCAAACTGGCATAGTGCTAGATCAGTGTTACAAATAGAAAAAAAAAAACAGATCAGACTGCAAGTTTACCCTCCACCCCAAAACTGGCAATCCTGACAAGCCAATAGATGAAATTTATTCCATCACAGGCAAGGACACATTCGAAAATGTGCCCTTGCCTATGTCTCGGACTCTGGGAAAGCCTGCTTAAGCAACCCTTAGGGATTGCACTCATAATGAAGTTAAAATAACTAAGGCCCTTCCTGGTGATTTTTGAAAATTGCTTTCTGATCTCCCCTTCAAATGTCACTGCATTCTAAGTCAGGTAAGATAGAAGATTTTAGATTCTAGATTTTAAAAGATTCAGCGCAATACCTAGTTTGCACAGGCAATTCACGTTTTTCACCTCATCCTGCAACTACATGACTGAGCAGCTTCAAGGGGACACATTGTGCCACGTGGCCATAGTCTGAGTCCTGCCAAGTGGCTCAGTGGTCAGGGGCTCAACAGAGGCCTTGAGCTTTATTGGGGAATTTATATTCTCTCTTTTTCTCCTTCAGCACAAGCTGCGTCATCCTAGATATTGTGCATTCATTTGATTTCCCTCCTCATTTGGCATTGCGGCTCTTTCCTCTTTAAACAACCCCCAAAATGCCTGATGGAACAGGCAGGATCTTTGAAAGGGGACCCTTTCTCCCAAAAGTGACCAACGGCCTTTCGTTCCACCCTCTGCTGGTCCCCAAATTGTATAAATATTCTCAAATCGGGTCCATTTTCCCATATTTCTCTGAAGATGGTCCATAGCTTTACTAGTAAATGTGCCGGGATCACATTACTACTTCCAGTTCCTGCTGGGATGGGGGGTGGGTGGGAGAGAGAGCCAGGTTCCCATTTCTGAAAATATAAAGACAGGCTGCAACTCAAAAGCACGTCTTTTTCCTTGGGGGAAACACACAGGTGGCTGAGATAGGAAGCAGCAAATAGTCAGAAACACACTTCAGTCCTTACACACACAAACATTGAGATTACTTTTTAGATGGCAAATGTGAAAATATATTCTCAAATCACTGAGCTGCAGACGCTACACATTAGGAAACAATCATGGTGGAAGCAGTTCAGTCTGAGAAACAGTTCTTTCCCCTCCACACACACACACACACACACACACACACACTATCATTCATGCTTGTGATGAAGCTCTGGCATTTGTTTTGGGTTTAGATTATTTTTAAAAAAGAGTCACTTTCTGGGATTTCACCTTGTGTCACTTTGGCTGCTTTCACACGACCACTAAAATCCACTGCAAAGTGCTGACAGAGGCAGAGCATAAAATAGTTTCCCCATGAGCAGTGGACTTAAAAAAATAAAGTGCAACCAAGCCCATTTAAGCGCAACCCAGCACATTTTACAAGTACCTGGTCTCGAGGTAGTAAAATCCTTGTCGCTGTTGCAATGCAGATTTCAAACTGTTATTTGAGTCTGTGGGAACATGGAAAATCTGCACCAAAACCTTTTAGCCCCCATTATGGTGTCTTTGCTGCCGTTCTCATTCATGGGATCAGAACAGTTGCGGATTTTCAAAACGTGACCATGGGAACATCTGATCTGTGACATCAACCATATAACTGCTCTAGGGGGTGATCTGGATCAAAGTTTGCTGCAGATTTTGGTGGTTGTGTAAAAGCTTTGTGAATGATGGTGAGTGCAAGAGGGTGTCCTGTAGACTGAGTATGTCCAAACTCAGCAACTTTGGACCATTTCCTGTGTTTTTGAATAGTGGGCAGAAAAGCACAATATCCCACATTCACGAACCAGAAGTTTCTTTTGAAGAAATGAATTTTCTTGAACTGTTTCAAAAGATTTCAATGTTCTGAGTACTTCTCAAAATGAAGGATGTAGGATGATGAGATAGCTCCACAAGGAATTTTCAGTATTCATCCCCACTACGAATTATTGGTAGTTCGGTTTTGGAGTTGCATTTTTGCATCTCTTTGATTTGTGAAAATCTTTCTGTGCAAATTTTGTGACTCAAAGCACACGATTAGAGGCACAGAGCACAAGAATGGAGCTAAGTTCAGAAAGAACTTAGCAGCCCACCAACTGGTTTTGATCTGTAAAAACACCACAAAGCAAACAAAGAAATCTATGAAAATCTTGCACAATTTGTGTAACATGTGCAAAACTTCCCCTCAGCAGTAGTGAAGTTCTCATTGAAACAGATGGGAAACATCTCATTCTTTCATAGACAAGAAGAAAACCTGAGTGGATTCCACCACCACCACCACCCTTTTTTATGCACGAGCATAGAACCAATGAGGATTTATATCCATATTGAAAATGTTCAAAAGTTAGCATTCAATTGTGATTAAAATTCCAAGCCAGGCTTCGGGTTTGTTTTATGTATTTGTGCTGCAGAGAGGAAACCTTAAATAAAGATTAAATGCCATATCAGCAGACTGCAAGGCCTTTGCAGAATGTCTTCACATTGAAGCCTTTAACTTTTCATTTTAAAGACTTAACAGTTGCCTTAAAGGGAGATTTTATTAAGGAAAGACTTTCCCCCCCATCTTCCAGATCATGATGACAAATCTTTTGTGCAGGGCATTTTCCCAAGACTCGCATCACACTTTTTAAAACATGGGAAGTCGACAGGGCACAGACGCTTGAAGCAAATCACTGTCGTCAGGATTCTGCCATCTGTCCAACTGGCCCTCATTGTGTTCCTGTGTTAGTTATTGGGAGAACCCTCCTTGATATACGCCAACCGGGTAGTTGACTCTCAAAATCATCCCCAAAGGTGACACTTTACCCACCTCAGTTCATTCTCAGCTCTTTGTTTATTACCTGGCCCTGATAAAAGCCTAGAACTATATAAAACGTGTCACCCTATTTCTCAGTCTGCATAGGAGGAGCTGGCTGCTTCCCCCACCCCCGCTCCCAAAAATGTATAGTGCTGTTTTACAAAAGCAGAATACATGTGCTATTAAAACTTTAAAAATAACTTGACTTTTAATTGAAACATCTGGAAGTTACCGCTTGAATTTCCCTAATTTCCCCTGTTATCACTGTAAACGTCAGATTTCCATTCTAGTCCTCACTAAAGGTCTTTGAGAGACCTCTCCAGGGCATTTACACCACAAAACAATTCCATAGCTAGTTGTAACGTTTACGTTTTCAAATTTTTCTTCCTAAATGTCTGAGCTGTGGGGATGCTGCCTGTGATCCTCGTAGGGAGTAAATAAGGCTATGACTGCAATGCAGAGATGAATTGGTCACCTTTGCTGCAATTTGATTTGCAGTCTGTATTACTTTTGAAGTTGCAAACAGTGGACACACAAGAGTTGGAGACTGATTCATGTGTTTGCCATTCATATTGTTTGTGATGAGACCACTCACTCCCCCCTTATTTACTTCCTTCCTCTGGTCCCACCTTTTAGGGATAGCTGTGAAGCTCATGCGTTACGGAAAATGTGGCAGTGTCCAAAAGATCTTTCATTTCTCTAACCTGTTAAATTAAAATCGCAGATGATGGGTTGGGGAGAGAGGGATGGATGAGGTAGCATGTTCCCATGTGCCCGGAAATCACACCCAGTCTGCTTACATCACCGAAACATACCACCAAAACACACACCTCGTCTTTACCAGAACATCTGCAGGGGAAATGTTTGAACTGAATTGTTCCTTCATGAAAAAGCTAAAGCCCTCTACTGGCAGAGTGGGGGAAAGCAACTTTGGCAGAAAATATGCTAGATTAAGTCGAATCTACCGTGTATGTCATGCAAATTTTTATTTATTTATTTATTTATTTAATGTGAAAATATACAGTGGATCCTCATATAACAAGTGGTTTGTTTAACAGAAAATCAGCTTAAAGGAAAAAAAATTCCATAGAGAGGGGGAAATCGCAATGGAGCAAATCTATGCAACAGAAAATTTGTCGTGATTAGGAATTAATCCATTTTCAATGGATGCCTATGGGAAATTTGTACAAAGGAAAATTTGCTTAACAGAATTTCATTTGAAACAAATTAATTCCTTTACACAAAGCACCACTGTACTTCAAATTCACCCATTTTATAAATGGAGCAAATCTCATCTTATTTGACCACGAAGCCGCTCTTTCAGTAAGACCATTCTTTGTCTGATATTGCTCATCTTTAAAGCATAGGGGAAAACACTCATTGGGAATACAATTCTAGAATCCGCATCTCTAGTATAAAAGATAAAATTTATCTCTAGTATAAAAAGGGCACCTTTTTTGAGCCCTTCAGTTGCCTCCAAGATGGTGATACTTTAATGGTTCAGAATAGAGATGGGAACGACTAGGGAAAATGACGTTTTCGAGTTGTCGTGTGTCGGAGGCAGTCCGTTTCGGCTCGTTTCCGTTTTTCGTGAAATTTTGCAAAAATTAGTCGGTTCGTTTTTTCGTTTTTTCTTTGTCGTTAGTACTGGTTTGGGGGGGGGGGTAGTGGGCTCCTGGAGGGAGCTGCAGGAGTCAGCCAGAGCCACAAGTGACGGACTGGCAGACTCTTTGCACCCGCTGTGTCTCACGTACTTGCATGTAGTGCAATGCAAGTAGATCTGGCTTAGGGTTAAGACGGGTTAGCGCAAGGGCTAGGGTTAGGCTAGTTACGGGTGAGGTTAGGGTGAGTATTGGGGTGCACCTCTGGGTGCCTCTCTGACCCACTTAGAAGGACAATGTACTGGCATATGGGTTAGGCTTAGGCTTAGGGTTCGGGTTTGGGCTACGATTAGTGGGCTGTTTATGCCCGATTGGCACATCCCAGAAGTCTCTGTGGTCAACCTGGCCAAGTGACCATGCGATTGGTGGAAAATTTGCATGGTCCACTCCCATGGGCGAGCCCATCATTGCGAATGTGCAGGTGTAAAAAAATAAAATAAAATAAAATAAAATAAAATCAATGGAGACTTTTTTTTGCAAGAAAAACCCACTGCTGCTACTGTAAAAATTCAAGCATTTAAAATAGCTAATTTTCGCATGTTTCTGTGGTGCTTTGGTGGGGTTTTGGGCAACGATTTCAAAAAAAATATTGCGGTCGCCATTTTGGATCCCCCGCACTGCATGGCAAATGGATGCGCTCTCCCGCCTGGTACCAGCAGCGCAGCAGTAGCAATAGCCAAGGAGAGGGGGGCGGGGAAACCCCCCCCCAAATAAAACACCCTTCTGGCCTGGTAGGTGCCCTCAGACAGTTTTCGCCTACTTTTAGGGCCGGGAATCGGGTTTTTTTTAACTTTTAAAAACTTTTTTTCTGTGCCGCTTGGCATTGCGCGATCGCCGCAATGCAAGTAACGAGCACGACAAATCAGACCAAATTGTTCGTTCGTCGGTTCGAGCTCGAATTCTGGCGGAGTAATTCCCGTTACCGTTTTCCGTAGAGTAACGGATATGAGTAACGGAAACGGAAACGGGAATACCGCTAAGTCGTGCCCATCTCTAGTTCAGAATGAAGTCAGAGACTTCTCATCTCTGAACATGAGATCCGGCCTTTGGTATCCGACATGAAAACAGATACACATCTTTGCTGCTGGAGGAGTGGTCCAGTGTGACCTATTTCCCAGAATACATGATGTACAGAGACATGTGCTCCATTCGAACCCCAATTTTGACCCGTGCTGGACTCTTTTTTTTTTTTCTCTTTTTTCTTTTTTTTTTCTTTTTTTTTTTCTTTTCTTCTTTTTTTTGGTCTTGCTAAAGGACTTCAAATCTTGGGGGGACAGTCTGGAGCATTTGCTTGGCAGATGGAAGGATCACTTTAAGGGGAGCTCACTCATTCTATAGTTGCCCCTTTTGGTATGATGGAACAGACGTCTTTACAGCCATCCAATTAGACCCTTTGCTTTCTTTTGAGGGTGGGGATGTCTTTATAAGGATAACCCTCGGTTATAGTTTCAGGGATACATTTCAAAAAGCACTTACTGGAATGTAGGCCTCAGCCTCCATTTGCTCTCCAGCAGAAATCAGAGCAGAGGCAAATTTATGTACAATGGAAAATCTACAATGGATGTAATGTAACTCTGGTCAAATTAACATTGTGCAATATTTTCAGAGCTGATTTTGCAGACTATTAATGTGTTGGAAGAAGCAACGCAATTCACTGAAAGGTGATGATAGTGGTAGTTGCTTTTGCTGCTGTTTTTGCTGCCGCCGCTGCTACTGCCA
The DNA here is from genome assembly GCA_037367245.1 of Phrynocephalus guinanensis. NCBI lineage: Eukaryota > Metazoa > Chordata > Lepidosauria > Squamata > Agamidae > Phrynocephalus > Phrynocephalus guinanensis. Next base: position 11,589,366 of record CM074739.1, on the reverse strand, counting down.
CCACCTAGTCCCAAGTATAAAAGTCAGATTCCATACTGTGACACGGGTGACATTTACACAGTAATTGCAAATAGCACAGCTACATGGATCGGAACATAAAAGGGGTCTGTGAATTTGGCCCCAATATGCCAACCTGACCCATGACATTTTGCTGTCTGGGGCAAAACAGAAGATGAGCCTGTGCTACACAGGGTAGCTGATGGTACTGAGCATGGAATAAGAGCAGGAGGACAGGATCCTCTGGCAGATTAGTATAAACTAGCTCGGCAATTTAGATGCTTCCTGATCCCACAACTTATCTATAAGATTTTCTGCCTTCCTGCTTCTTGGTTTTCCTGACCAGCAAAAGGTCATCTATTTTCCTTAGATCATACCTTACTAGAGATGAGCAGGAAGTTCCCAAATTGGCAGTTCATGCAGATTTGTCTTTTAGGTCATCGGCACTTCCCAGCCCTGAGTCCTCTGAGGGCACCCACTGACAGGCAACACCTGTGAGGAAGTAGGGCAAGGAATCTGGGGTACTCCCACTGGCTGGGCACCCACCAGAAGAGGGAGGGGGCTGTGATGCACCTGTTGAGCCAATAAAAACAAGCCAACACAAACCACCAACTGTCAGCTTCAACTGTCAGTCTTCTGTACTGGCTGGTTCATGTGGTGGTAATGCTGGTGGTGATACTGGTGCCACCTTGTCCTTCGTCTCTGGCAGGAAGATGACTTGAGATAATCCTCAACTTCTATCCGGACATCAGTTCTTTCATGACTCCTTCTGTAACCTAAGAGCTTATGTTCTATTTCAGCGGCTGATTGCATCAAATTTCCTCTGCTGTGACTAATTTTGTGACTCACTGCAGGTGCAGAAAAGGTAATGATATGAAATAAATGAAAATAAATGTAATGCCCCCATCCAGTCTATGGGGAAATGTATTCAATGAATTCTCACACAGTGAAACTTTTACTGGGGGAGGGAAGATTGATACCATTGGCCACCTCTTCCATACAGTCTCTTCTCACCCACCCACCCACCTTTGTTGTCTTTGTGCAACAAATCTACAGTTGAAGGAAATGTAACAAAGTAATGCTTGCAGTGATGAAAATGTGCAGCTTTAGTTTCTGTTGTGAAGCAAGTCACACTTCCAGGTACGCAGAACTGACACCTGTATCTACACTTTCTAACTTCGCATTTGATCATTCCTTGGAAAGAAATCAGACGAAACTGCTAAGATTTGGATGATATAAAACGAGCATTTTTGTTTTCAATTTTTGGCTGACGAATGGAAAAGAGCTAGCACAATGCTACTCTACGCAGTCCCAGGTTGAAATCATTGACCTGGGCTATTATAAAATAATATGAAATGTAACCACCACATTCTGCATATAGAGCTTCAAGAGTTCTAATTTTTAAAACACCACTATTCTCAGAAGAAAAATTGATATTCTCTCCCTTATGAGCATTTGCATCAGCAGTTGATATTAAACAATCACTTGGTCTTTCTTAAATGCATTAACAACACTGACCATTTAGAATGTGTGCAATAACATTCATAGGACTGAGACATATGGTAATTGTTATATATCATATGTACTTCTCTTAGTAACAGACATATTAAGTCTAATAAACAACTCATATATCCTTAGCTTTATTTAACCATATCAAACTCTGTTACCCTATCTGAGATGTTTAGTTATGTCACATATTTGTTGCTATCAAAACTATGAGATGTTATGGCCCTATCTGAGACCACTATATTTTATTACTTATTTGCTTCTGAACTCACCAGCCTGTGTCTGCTGCTCATTCCCTCCTTATCATGCTAGCTTCCAGTCCTAGCAGAAGCATGGACTTCCCTTCTTCACATTCTTCGGCAGCTGCTCACTCAGTGGCAGCAAGGCAGGAATCCATGCCCTTCTTCCTCATCTCAGCATGCACTGGGGTGGGTTGGGGAGTGGGGAAAGGGAATGTGTGGCATCTGAAGTGCCATGTCAATGACTTAGGACAACCTGGCATGAAGTAATTCATGCCCATCTCTTGATCTAAGCTGTCTTGGGTCCTTTTTTAAGGGGAAAAATGAGGTATAAACAAACAAACAAACCAGACTGGTCCTTGAATAGCTGTATGGGTTGATCAGGCTTTGATCAGGATTTTTGAGAGTGCAATTTCCGCCCCCAACTGACCCTAACGATCTACAGACAATCTTAAAAATGAAGAGCATGTCAGATTTCTACCATATAGACTCTGACAATTGAGCTTAGAAAACTATCCACTGGAAAACTGCAAGAGGAATACAGTAGAGTTAAGTAGATGTGCCCATTACATCTAAGTGCTATAATTAAGGCTTTTTTTCTTTTTCTTTTCTTTTAAAGTGAGCCATTATGTGTAATTATGGAAGAACGCCCTTGCATTACCAAGGCAGAGAGGCCTGTCCTCTTGAACTAAAAATGCTGTCTTAACTCTTCAGAGACAAACTATTGACTTGGAATGCAACAAGGCCCCTGACAATCACAGGGTGCCTCCCCTTCATCGCTTCTCTCTCTTCTTCAGTCTGGAAATTAAACAGACGGCTTTAATTAGAAGTCTGGAACATCACCCACGAGGGAACCAGAATAAAAGTGGCACTTCAATTCAGAATCAAAATGGATTTATGGATTCCCCCCCCCCCACCTTGATTAGAAAAAGTGGCTGTTCATTGGACAACCCACCTTTTACCCTTTTGCACAGGGTGGTGAAATGAGAGTTAATGGCTGCTGTTGTTGCTTTGTTCAAATGTCAAGCTGTGAGGCCAGCAAAATTGATTTAGACCTGTTTAGTTCAGGCAGCACGCAAGGCATTGGCTTCCTCTCTGCTGCTATGCAGCAAAAAGCAATGATCATTGCAGGATCTCAGTGCTACATGGGTAAAAACCGGTCGAAGTTAAGCTGGGGAGAAAACAGAAGATGTCTTCATCTGGAGATACTCTGCAGCCTAAGGCAATGAGCCATGAGACAGACCTCTCGTGTTCCATGTACAAAAACTAACTGGACTGACAGTGTTAAAATTATTGGGTAATTTGCGGGCAGAGTACAATAGCCTAAAGCCGCGTTTATGACTACCGAACAGAAATCACCTGGCCATTGACCCCAAGGCAAACAAAACACTCATTGCTTACTGAAATCAATCCATGCATGATAGTGCAGGAGGCGTGATCTCTACACTTGATCTCAGAAGTCCCAGATCCGTCCTTTTTGTTCTGTCCAGCTGAGTATTTAGGGGGAAGGGGCAGGACATGACCTCAGAGGAAAATGGAGGAAGGAAGAGAGAGCATGAGAAAGAGAGCACTAAAACACAACTGTGGAAAACAAAAGCCTTGTTGTCCATCTTCCTGTTCCCCTCCTCTATTGGTTCACCTCACATGCTATATGCACCAGTGATCTACGGCCCAGCCATTCTCATATGCCTCCTAGAGGTTCATGGGAAAATTGAATGGAGGCACAGGATGGAAACAATTCCACAGGACTTAAGCCATCCTGATTCGGCCCCTATTTCTTATATATTGCATAAATGACTGCGGCCAAAAAGTGTTGGGGTTAAAAACTGTAGACTGAAGACTCTGAGTCAAAAGTGAAGTAAATAAAAAAATAAAATTTATCTATTTCTCTCAGGGAAAAGGGTAAACGGGATATTCCTAATAAAGCAACAAAACACTAGCAGTACATACAAAAAATATACCAAACGAAGTAACATAAGGTAAGGCGACGGCAGCTCAGGCAACGCCCAGGATCGTTAGGCAAACATGCATAGTCTGCTTCGCTCTGACAATCAGCATGGAGAGAGGGGTAGAGTCAGCAACAGGTTGCAGCAGCTAGCAAGAGCTAAGAGTCAAAGCTGTATGTGTGTTATGCATGCTTCTGAGCAAGGTGAAGCTATTCCATTTTTTAGAAGCCATACTAATTAAAGAGATATAAGTCACAGGCGTACAGTTCCAAATGAGCTTCAGCTGACCTTAACCCTATAATGTCTGAAGATCTTGCCATATTCCAACAAAAATAAGGTTGAGAACGGCTGCATATTCCAACTGGTGGAATGGACCTGTTGGGATTAGTGATCACTGATCACAGATAGTTCCTTGCTGCTCCTCAAGGCAACAGAAGGCTGCAGGGGTCTGAAAAGGTAATGCTCCCAAGCTCTATCCTTGGGGTGAGCAGGGATGGTCAAGCTGGATGAGTTGGTGATGGACGGTGAAAGCTCTGCCCATGCTCCTTTGGATGACATATAAAGCATATCTTCTTGGGTTGCCTGTGAAAGGTTGACCCTTCTCCAAGACAGGTGGACAGAGGCTTATCAAACCTCAAGCCCAAAAGGACTTAACTAGAGAGTTTCTGGGTGAGATGCTGCCCTCCATTTTCTATGAGTCACTCTTCTTATAACTCATCCACAGCCTGACTGGCTGCACATTTCCAAACAGCCAATGCCCTTGAAACGGCAAAGCAATCACAAAACTGGAGCCCTTAAATGTGTCATTTGTTTTCTTTAATATAACTGTACATTTGTTTAATTCTTTAATTGTCTATTTACTCAGAAGCGCACAGAGCCAGGCTCTCGGGCCCGAGATAGTGCACAGGCAGAGAACTATTAGCTACAAATCCATTTAAAGGCTGACTAATTGAATCTCTGGGACTGTCAGAGCAGAAGGTCAATGGCTTCCACCACGAGGTGCTATGCAATATGCCATAATGAAAAACAAAGAGAGAGAGAGAGAGAGAGAGAGAGAGAGAGAGAGAGAGAGAGAGAAACCGAGAGAGACTGAGAGAGACTGAGAAAGGAGGGAGACTGACAGAATAATAAATAATGTGATTTATCAGGAAACGTGGCTGCCTGTCCATATGACAACAGCACAGAAAAACCTGTGCCATGCCATTATAATTCCCCCTTGCTTCTGCTTGGGGAAGTGCTCAGTTTTCATAAAAATCTCTCTGCGTGCCAAACCCCTCCAAGGGATGAGAGTTCGTGCAGGAGCTAGCTTTCCATGGCCCAGGTGCTGTTCTTTCAGGAAGATGGGCGGCATAGAAATAAATAAATAAATAAATAAATAAATAAATAAATAAATAAATAAATAAATAAATCAGGACGAGTCTTAGTCCAATTGCATTCCATTGCAACCCAGGGAATTCACAAACACTTCCTGTTCTGTGTTTATGCAGGCGAAAAGCAAAGAAGCAAAGCATGGTAATGCATATATAATGCCCCATAGTGCTTCAAGCATTCTCTGGGTACTTTACAACTTAATTACGCAGACTACACATAAACTCCAGTGAACGGGGTGCTCTATTCACCAATCTCGGAAGGATGGACGGCTGCCTCAACTACGACCTGCAGTACAGCAGTTTAAACACAGTGCCACGAGGCTCCTGTTGTTTGATGCCACAGACCTCCATGTGCCGTTGGTCCCCTGGTTCTGAGTTAATCTGGAAAGTTGATTCATTGCACAAGAAAGCCCAAAACCAACTCTAGTGTTTTTGTTCTTCCCAGAGGTAGGACATGTGAGATACCATAAAGACAGAAGCAAGACTGCCAAATTTCAGACAGCATAAAGCTCCATACTAGGCAGCTTTAAGTTTTACTTAAAAAGAAGAAGAAACCCTAATCGGCTGAAGCGAATACTGGCCTTTCCAACTCAGGGCCTTTTTACACGACCCCTAAGATCCGCTGGTCCCTTAAATTCGGACCAGAGATCTTGAGGGTTTGTCGCTCTTCCTTCCTCCCCACCACTCTGCACTTCCTTGCTTCTGTCTGCATGAGGGGAGGGAGGGAAAAAAAGCCTTAAAAAGGGACAAAAGAATAAAGCCTTACCTCCGGTGCTGGAGTTAGTTGCTCTGAGCCCCGGTTACTTCCTGGTTCCTCTTAAAGGGGTGAGAGGCAAAAAAAAAAAAAGAAGCGAGGAGAGCCCGGCACTCTCCGCATCAAAATTTTTCACTCTCACAGAGCAGGTACAAGAAAAGTGCGCTGGGACACGCTTAGGTGGGCGGGGTCGCACTTAATTTTCTGTTAGCTCCGGAGCTGGTGGGGAAACATTTTTAAGCTCCGGAGCTGGGAGCCATTTGCAGCAGAGCTTAGGGGTTGTGTATAAACGCCCTCAGTTTCTGTTCCAGATACAAACTGATTTGCTTACTTACTTAACCCTCCCCCTGTAATGTATAGAGATTGTGTTATTTTAAGAGCATGGCTTACAGCAGTGAAGCCAGGTGGACCTGGTAATGAGGAAATGCCTCGTGGGGTGAATTGGGGGGCGGAGCTATGGGTATTTATGGAATGTGAGTGTTTGCCATGCATCTCGCTTGTGGAATAAAGGAATCTTTCGTAGCATGCTGTTTGTTTGGACCCAATACTTAATACTGGCGACGAGGGGGATTGTTTTGCTCGCCTGCAAACTGCCGTGGGAGAAGAAGAGCGTTAAGAAATGGCTGCAAAAGGACAATTAGAGCCTTTCGACCCGGCTCTGACAGACTGGGAAACCTATTTATCAAGGTTTGAGTTTTATCTTGTTGCTAACGAGATAACAGAAGCGGAGGCAGTCAAGGCCACGTTCCTTAGTTCGGCTGGACTGCATGCCTTTGAAATAGTGAGGGCACTGTGTGCACCGACGCCATTGAAAAATGTAACGTTTGAAACCATTAAGGACAAGCTACGAGAGCATTTTGCTCCTCGGCCATCAGAGATTGCTTGCCGGCATGCATTCTATAATAGGAACCAAGAGCAGGGTGAGTCAGTAACGGAGTATGTTACATCTCTCCGAAAGACTGCTAGGCATTGCAACTTTGCAAACCTTGAGGAGGCTTTGCGAGATAGACTGGTCTGTGGTCTGAGATGTGAAAAAACACAACGGAGTTTGCTGACAAGGAATGACCTGACTTTTAAATCTGCATATGAAGAGGTTCTGGCCATAGAAGCTGCACAGAAATTTACAAGAGAAATCCGACAGGGAGAGACTGTAAGTGCCACACCGCCCTGCAAATTGGAGAGTGTTAATCAGCAGCGCCTGGGTACGGAAGAAGAGGGAGGAGGAGTAATGCAAGTTTGGCATCAGAGGACTCAAAGAGCAAGGCCCCCACCAGGCAACGTTTGCACCGGGTGTGGGGGGCCTCATCAGAGAAAGGTGTGTCCTTTTCTGAAGGCCAGATGCTATAGATGTTCCCAGCTGGGACACCTGGCCCGTGTCTGCCGGACTACACTAGAATGGGAGACACCCAGAAGGGGGAGTCGAGCAGCTGGAGCAGACAAGGGGAGGTTGGACCAGCGGGGCGAGTGTTATGCTCTTACCTCACACGTGGCTGAATCGTTAAACAACTCTGGAGAAAGCTTTGTGATGACTTTACAGTCAGCAATTCAATCGAAGATTAGAGTGACTGTAAGAATTTATGGGGGGCCGTGTGATATGGAGGTGGATACGGGCTCTGCATTATCAGTTATTGCAGAGCAGAGACTCCAGCAACTGTGTCCTAAGGGGTGGAGGAACAAAATTGTGCCATGTAATGTGTTACTTAAAGATTTTCAGGGGAATCAAGTTCCAGTGATAGGAATGAGTACCTTGCAAGTAGCCTACAAGAACTTTAGGGGGCCCTTAAGAGTGGTAGTGGCAAAAGGGAACTTGCCAAGCCTGCTGGGGTTGGAGTGGTTTGAACCATTGGGTATTCATATTTCTGGTATTCAACAGAATAATAATGTGGACATAACAGCTGTATGTAAGGAGCATGCATCAGTGTTTGAGGGACCTCAGGGGGGCCTAGAGGCAGTACCACATGCTCGATGGAAAACATCTATGGTGACACCCCTTAAGGCAAATGGAATGGTGCAGAGTTGTGCTGGTTATAAATGTATGAGAAATAAGGCATTGCAACAGCATGCTACACCCCAGTCTACAACGGGACGTAGGCCAGAGGAGTTGTTGATGAAGAGAAGGCTAGTTACAGTCCGGGATAGGTTACACCCAGATTTGTTAGTAGGAGATTCACAGCAAGTAGGGGGGAATGTGCGGGTATTCCGTCCGGGGAAATTGGGTTATGCTCGTAAGCACAATGGGGGCCCTAAATGGATACCAGCAAGGGTGGATAGAGTGACAGGACCACTATCCTATCGAGTAGCCACAACAGATAGCCGGGCGCGGCAACGTCACGTGGGTCAGTGGCGACAGAGGTGGTCTGGGAGGGCAGTAGCCACAGGGGAGGCATTAGAGGAATTGGAGGATGATATATCAGTGGGTACTGCACCTAATAGAGTAAGTAGGGTGCCTCAGACCATGACAGAACCATCAACAATGTCACAACAAGAGTATAGAAATGCTGAGGAACGTGCTGAGACATCAAGGGCAGGAGAAGTGGAGCCATTGGAGCCGGACGGACAGATGGAGGACAACAGCCTGAGACAATCTCAGCGAATACGGGCACCCCCCCGTTACTTGCAAGACGATGACTGTAACAGGGTACAATGTTATTTTAGGGGGGAGGGGTGTAATGTATAGAGATTGTGTTATTTTAAGAGCATGGCTTACAGCAGTGAAGCCAGGTGGACCTGGTAATGAGGAAATGCCTCGTGGGGTGAATTGGGGGGCGGAGCTATGGGTATTTATGGAATGTGAGTGTTTGCCATGCATCTCGCTTGTGGAATAAAGGAATCTTTCGTAGCATGCTGTTTGTTTGGACCCAATACTTAATACCCCCCCTTCATACTCAATCTGAACACTCTGTTTCAATCTCGGAGTCATGGAAATTGGTCCAAATGCAGATGTCAGTTCGGAATTTTGGAGTTGTCCAAATCCACCAGAGAGTCCTGGTACTTATCAGCCCAGGTGTCTGTCGGGTGAGACATCTAGTTAGAAAGCTACCCAAGGATATGGATGAGACTTCATGAACAGTCAGTGTGGAAGTAGATCAGCCTCAGACCCAGAGCCAACAGAAGAACCTGGTCATTCCTTACGTGGCTGGAGTGTCTGAAAAGCTCAAAAGGATTTTTGGCAAACACTACATTCCTGTTTACTTCAAACCCACAAACACACTATAGCAGAGAGTTGTCCACCCAAAGGACAAAACATTAAAACACAAGAGAAGCAATGCTGAATAGTATAAGTCAGGGCAACCGTCAGTCCTCCAGATGTTTTGGATCACAACTCCCAGAATTCCAAGCCTAGATTGCCAATGACAAAGGACTGTGGGAGTTGTGGCCCAAAAGATATGGAGGGCTGACAGTTGCCCACCCCTGATATAAGTGGTCCAATGCAGTTTGTAGTGTGCAGACCTCTAGACTGGAGAAACTAAACAGCCACTAAACTGAAGGATGGCCCAACACAGGAGTGGCAACAGCTCAGGACCAGAGTCAGCTGTGTACTGTCATTTGAAGGACAAAAGACATTCATTCAAAGATAAGGATGTACATATTAGACAGACAGGGCTGGCCCTAGGGTTTTTTGTGCCCTAGGCGAGGGGCGGTGGGGAGGCGGTGGGGGGGGGACAGGCGGTGGTGGAGGGGGGTGGCGGGGGGTGGTGGGGGGCGGGGGCGGGGGTGGCAACAAGGGTGGCGGGCGGCAGCGGGCAGTGAGTGGATGGATGGCGGGGGGCTGGCGGGGGGCAGCAGGCTGGCCAGCGCCCCCTGTCCATTTTGGCACCCTAGGCAACTGCCTAGTTCGCCTTAATGGACGTGCCGGCTCTGTAGACAGATAAGATAGGTGATTTGAGAGAGGGGTCAGGGAAGCCATTCATGTGTTTATTGAAACCCCTCTCTCAACAGAGGTGGGGGACTCAGGCATAATGTCTGCCACTTATCATGCTGCCCTTTCTCCAATCTCCAGACAAATTAGAAGCACTTCATATTTTCACCAGCAAGGCCACAGCTATCTACCCATACTTAATGGGTGTTTGGAAGAGTTTCACACACTCCAGGGCCTTGTCCATCTAATGAGCCTATTCAGGCCACTCTCCACCTAATAAGCCTATTTAGACCAGGGTGATGTGAAATCAAGGTGAACTAAAGGCCTTGCCACTAACTTCCCCCAGAGTGACAAAGCTGCTTGGATGAGTAGTGAAACATTTCAATCTCACAAGAGAAGAAGTCCAGGTGCCATGACTGAACTTCCAGATAACTTCACCTGGATGACTGAGAACCTTCACAGACATATTGAAATGCAAGTCAGTGATTCCCAACCTTGGATCTCCAGATGTTCTTGGACTAAAACATCAAAAAGCCAACACCAATAGCTGTGGTGGCCAAGTTGTAGCCCAAGAACAAATGAGAATGATTGTTCTGGGTAAATAAGTACAACAATGGAACCCTTTTGGTTTTCAAACACTGTGGAGGCCTCAGTTGTGTGAGATGCTCCTCCACTGGTACATGAGTGCTTATCACTCATCCCCATGGAGAAGAGCAAACAAGCTACATTTTTATCTCTGAATATGTGGGTATGACCTAGTCTCAGAGCTTAGTGAGTTGTAATAAGGGGTTGGGAGCCCAATTCCTCATTGTGTGACTCTGGGGAGAAGAGCAAGCTTGTGATGTTGTGCGGGAGCAGACAGAAGCCACTCCTTGTTCCTTGAGCTCCTTGCCTTCTGAAGATGCCGGCCAGAGAGGCTGGTAAATGTTGGGAAGAGAAACTTCCAGAACACGGGCAAACAGCCCGAAAAAACTCACAACAGCTATCAGAAGCCATTTCATTCAAGCAAGTCAGACGTCAGTTAAATATGGAAAGGAGGGGGACTATGTAACAGAGAGTAAATCCCAAAGCAGATAAGAAAGGCAGTGTTGGGACACAGAGAAAAGCTGATGTACTAAATGCCTGACTTTGTAAGAGTTTGCATTGAAGTAATTGCTCAGCTGCTTGCTGGACTTAACTGAAAGACTGCTCAAGGGTCATGTAAACATTCCAACGGCTCCCTCTCCCTGTGTGTGTGTGATCTGGTTGTTTTTTTTCTGCTTCCAAGGCTGCACAGCCAATACATCATCATTCAAATGTTGGTGTTTGGGTTAAGTTTCTGCAGTCACTGCTGCCCAGAGACTTCTTGGTAGCGGGGCAGCTAAATATTTTTTGTAAATAAATAAAATAAATAAGCCGCACAGTCCTAGAGTGGTACCAGAAAAATGGACTGTCAAGCCAATACTGAATATTTTATACCTAGAAATCCCTGAGATAGTTGCAATACATTGGAATCAAATTGATTTTTTTTCTCCCCCCCCCCCTGCCGGATTCTGTTTCTGTATTTTTTGTTTGCTTGTTTTGTTATGTTTTTCATTGTCATTGTTTTTAAAGTGTAATATGGATTGTTGTCATGGGTTTTTGTTCGGGCAGTTTGTTTTTCCAATTTGTTGTACATTGCCCAGAGTTCCTGAGGGAAAATCGGGCAGTTAATAAGTAAAATTAAATAAATAAATAAATAAATAAATAAATAAATAAATAAATAAATAAATATCACATGAGTTCCTCTTTAGTACAGATTTTCCTCACAAAAAGCCTTGTTCTTAGAGATGCTCTCACAACTATTTATTTATTTTATTTATTATTGAATTTATATCCCGCCCATCTTCCCAACGGGAACTCTGGGCGGTGAACATGCCAAAGCAAATCAAGAAATACACACAATTGAGTACAATAAAACACAATGAGAAACATAATCAACAGATCAACATAAATCAATAGGAAGCAAAGTAAAAGAACTGCAGCAGGGGCGCACCCTTTAATTCAAACCTCACCGCTGCTATGTCAAATTCGACCTAATTATCGATGGCGGGGAAAAAAACTAAGCTAGGTCACCAAAGGCCTCGCGGAATAGAATGGTCTTCACCGCTTTACGAAATGCCAGCAGGGACTCTGCAGAGCGCACTTCGCTAGGGAGGCTGTTCCATATAGATGGAGCAGCCACCGAGAAAGCCCGGTTCCGGGTACGGGACCGCCTGGCTTCTCGGAGGGATGGAACCTGAAGCGAGTGCGCCCGCGACTGCCGAACTGGTCGGGCCGATGTTGACCGCTGGGCGATCCGCTCCGCCAGGTAGTCCGGGCCCAGGCCATGGAGGGCTTTATAAACTAAAACCAAGACCTTGAATCTGATCCGGGAGGCAACGGGTAGCCAATGCAGCCGGGCCAGAACCGGGGTGATGCGGTCGTAACGACGCGCACCCGCCACCAGTATGGCCGCTGCATTTTGCACCCGCTGCAATCGCCGGAGGAGAGTCAAGGGCAACCCCATGTAGAGAGCATTACAGTAGTCCAGCCTCGAGATCACCAGCGCCTGGACCACTGTCCTCAGGGAGTCCCCGTCTAGGTAGGGGCGAATCTGGGCGATCTGGTGAAGGTGAAAAAATGCGGTCCTGGCCACGGCCGCCACCTGAGCGTCCAGGGACAAGGCCGGGTCCAGGATCACGCCCAGATTCCGAACCCTCTCCGCCAATTGGAGGGAAACACCCTCCAAACTGGGGAGGGGGCCTCCGTACCCAGACGGGGAACTCCCGAAGAACATCACCTCGGTCTTCTCAGGGTTGAGTTTGAGCCTGTTGGCCCTGGTCCAAGCCATGACTGCCTCCAGACACTGGTCAAGGGACCGGACAGCTTCCACTGCAGAGGTGAAAAAACAGAGATAGAGCTGCGTGTCATCAGCGTACTGATGACAACGCAGCCCAAATCTCCTGATGACCCCAGCCAGCGGCCTTACATAGATGTTAAAACAGCATGGGGGAGAGAGACGAGCCCTGCGGAACCCCGCAAGGGAGTGTCCACGGGGCCGACAACTCTCCTCCATGCTGCACATACTGGAGCCGACCCTGAAGGAAGGACCGGAGCCAACTGAGAACAGTGCCCCCGATCCCTACCTCCAGGAGCCGGTCCAGTAAGATACCGTGGTCGACGGTATCGAAGGCCGCTGACAAATCCAGGAGAACCAACAGGGTAGAGCAACCCCTGTCGGCCGCCCGGATTAGGTCATCTTGCAGCGCGACCAGAGCTGTCTCGGTATCCTGGCCAGGCCTGAAACCGGACTGGCAAGGATCAAGGCACCGCTGTTCCTCCAAGAATGATTGAATCCGCACCGCGGCCACCTTCTCAATCACCTTGCCCATGAAGGGAACATTGGCGACTGGGCGATAATTTGCCAATTGGTCCGACGCCAATCCCGGTTTTTTCAAAGTGGGCTTGACCACCGTCTCCTTAAAACGCGAGTGAAAAACCCCCTCGCGAAAGGAGGCGGCGGCGATGGTAGCGGCCCACTCGGGCATGCTCCCTCCGGCAGATTTGATGAGCCAAGATGGGCAAGGGTCGAACGGGGTGGTCGCGGGACGGCAATGGGCAATAGCCCTGGAGGCCTCCAAAGGAGAAACAGGCCCAAACTCCACCAGTTGAGGAGAGCGGGGGGGGGGGTGAAGGAGCTGGGGGTGGCGAGGGAGGGCTAGTGCTACTGGATTCAAAGTCGGCACGGATGGCCTCTATTTTGGATCTAAAAAAGACTGCGAAATTCTCGCTAATGAAATCAGTAGGAGGAGGCCTAGCCAGACTAGGATTGGTGAGGTCCTGAACCACCCGGAAGAGTTCTGCCTGATGGTTCGAGGCCTCACCAATTCTCAGGGAGTAAAAAGATCTTCTAGCCTCCCTGATCGCTCGCGAGTAGCGCCTAATCTGGATCACAACGGCAGTCTTGTTATTCGCCGTCCGGCTCTGTCTCCAGATGCTCTCCAGTCTCCTCCGTTCCTGCTTCATCGCTCTTAGCTCCGCCGTGAACCACGGCGAAGTTCGAGCTCTGCCACAGAGGAGACGCTTGGGGGCGATTCGGTCGACGGCATCGGCAGCTGACTCAAACCATTGGTTGGCCAAGGCCAAGGCCGAAGCCAGACCACCAGAAAGCTCCCCGAAGGCTTCCCGGAACCGAGCCGGATCAAGAAGCCTTCGGGGGCGGGCCCAAACAAGGGGCCGTTGGTCCCCGCGAGGAGGGGCCGCCATTGTCAGGGAAAAAGACAACAGGTAATGATCTGACCATGACACGGGTGTGGGAGCAATGTCCCGCACCTCCAGATGAGAATCCCCCGACATGGAGGTAAATACCAGATCCAGGGTATGCCCCCTCCTGTGGGTAGGACAAGAAACATGCTGGGATAGGCTCATGGACGTCATGGATTCCATGAATTCCAGAGCTGCGCCGGCGAGCTCACTGCCAGCATGCACTACCACAAAAACTTCAAGGTGCCCAGAATCACCACAAGACACTCAGCAGATGCCACAGTGATGGGTGTGTGTTTCATTAAGAGAGCAGATGAGGCTGGTGCATTGATTTCTCCCTCTCCCCCTTCCACCTTCCTCAAGGAAGGAAAGAAGGTTACAATTAAGCAGAGAGGAAAGATACCCCAGTAGGCTACCAAGTCCTGATCAGCAGCAGAGCAAACGTAATGCTTAGCTCAGCTGCTCAGCTCCTTCCGGTTAATCCAATTATTTCTTCCTAGCCTCTCTGTGGCCAGAGGGAGGTTGGTTTTCCCCTCTCCTCCTCAACCACTTTCCTGCAGCTGATTATTTCAAAACTTTTTCAAATGCTTTTGGGTCTTAGACTGCTACTGCACTTTAGATTTGAAACGCCTTTTCCTGAAACACAAATTGCCTTAAAAATCACTGTCTGCTTTTCAAATCACTTTTTCTGAAGAGCCCCCTTGGCCACGCCCATTTTTGACTGCTGTGTCGGGTTTTCTCGCGATGACCACTGGGGGTGGTGTTTTTTTAAATCAGTTCCTACACCCCCTTTTAAAGCGATCTGGTTGTATTTGCTGACATACTACACCACATTTTTTTTTGTTTTCCCCCTGTTTCTGCCATTTCCCTGTTGTAGTTTAAAGCGGTTCAGCCAAGTGCAAACGGAGAAGCCAATTGCTAAGCAACCGCTGAAGTGCAGACTGCCAAACCACTGTAGCGACCACATGACTGCAGGAGGAGATAAGGTGGTGCAAAATAAAAAGCAGCTGCTCAAGGAAGTGCTCACTCTCTCTTTGGGCCTTTTCACACGACCCCTAAGATCCACTGGCCACTTAAATTCGGACCAGAGATCTTGGGGGTTCGTTGCTCTTCCTGCATCCCCACCCCTCCGCACTTCCTTGCTCCTGTCTGTGAGAGGGGAGGGAGAAAAAAAGGGACAAAAGAATGCAGGCTCACCTCCGTTTGCCGGTCCAAGCCGCCCCGAGCTGCATTCCTTCTCTTAAAGGGGCGGGAGGCAAAAAACAACAACAAAGAAGCGAGGAGAGCCTGCACTCACCAGATTACATCCGGATTTGGTGATTTTCACCCTCCAAGAGCAGGTACATGAAAAGTGCACTGGGACGTGCTTAGGTGGGCGTGGTCGCACTTAATTTCCTGCAAACTCCAGAGCTGGTGGGGAAACAATTTTAAGCTCCGGAGCTGGGAGCCATTTGCGGCGGAGTTCAGGGGTCATGTACAAAGGGCCTTTCTCTCCTCCTCCCCTCCTCGTACTGTAACCCTTCTAAAGAAGTATTGCACCTCCTGTTGCATTCAGGCATCTAAAAAGCCCCCATTGGCACTGGAAGAGACTCTCAAGTCACCTGAAAGCGGAGAATCAAGGAAGGAGGAGTGACTCTAAAGGTGCACTTGTGTGAGAGAGAGTAGATAAAGAATTCAAAACAAAACCATTTAGAGACACTGAAAACCATATGAGTTCTGAAGATCTCTGTGACCTATTCAAGGCAAGTTCGTTAAACACCAAAGTGTCTGGCTATCATTAAGAAGGCAGTCTCATGTCTCCTAAAAGCTGCTTTTTTGCAGCAATCAAAGGCACCTCTTTTAAACGTGTCCTCAAAGGCCGCTGGCTTCCTGCCACACCCCCTGAAAATTCAGCCACGCCCCCTGAAGTGTAGTTTCCCGGAACCACCTCTGGGGTTTCTCCCTTTTTTTCAGTGGTTAGGAAGGTGCTTTTTAAATGAAGCAGGGGAGGTGGGAACTCCGAACACTGCAAATGAGAGGGAAAAGGAGGGAGGGAGGAGTGTGGTGTGTGTGTCTGAGTCAGCAGTTGCTTGGGCTGCCTGTCCGGAACCGCGATGCTCACCGTCCCATTCTTCCCTTCTTCCTTCCTCCTTTTCACTCCCTCTCTTTGCTCCCACCCACTTTCGAGAGCCCGTGGCACCACTCCAGCCCCAAGAAACCTTGCCATGTTCCCAGAAAAGAGAGAGAGAAACAGAGAGACCCTAATGCGGGCACACACATGCCTCATCCCCCTCCCAGCGCTTTCCTGCCATCTTGAGAACTTCAAAAATGCTATTTAGGTCACGTGATTGCATCAGGCAGAAAGGCACTTTTAAAAAAACACCATCTTCTCACTGGTGGGATAGACATCCATGTTGCCAGTGATGATTCCATTTCAGCCTCCAGCTCAAACACCGCAGCCTATCAGGACCTTTGGGATTTATGGCTGGAATAGAACATTCTCTGAAGTTGTTTAGGATTCCTTTCTCCTGTCTTTCTAATGTCTATGGGTTGAATGTTCGTATGTCTTCAATGTTTTACATTTTCCATTTTTTTAAAAAAAAGTTTGCACCGTTTTGCATATATTAACATTATACCAGTTCATCTGGAAGTTGAGTCATGGCTACTGGACTTCTTTTTGAGAGATAGAAACATTTCACTGCTCATCCAAACAGCTTCATCAGTTTGTTTGGATCAGTTCATTTCATCAGCTGTTTGGATGAGCAGTGAAACGTTTCTGTCTCTCAAAAAGAAGTCCAGTAGCCATGACTCAACTTCCAGATAAACTCACCTGGATGACTGAGAATCTTCACAGACATTATACCAGTTGTTTTACAATGTTTATGTTATGTTGTGTCCTGAGTAAGTGGCCTGTGATCCTTGTGAGAATTGTGACAATTTTGTGGTACACTGAGGACTTATGCCCTGAAAATTGCCTCAGATAATTACAAATTCCC
Source organism: Phrynocephalus guinanensis (assembly GCA_037367245.1). NCBI lineage: Eukaryota > Metazoa > Chordata > Lepidosauria > Squamata > Agamidae > Phrynocephalus > Phrynocephalus guinanensis. Next base: position 11,572,457 of record CM074739.1, on the reverse strand, counting down.
TTTAAAGGACAAGAGTGATTTAACTGCCACAGGAAACTTCAAATCTATCTAAATCAATCAGGGGAAGCTTCCCAATAAAATCACACCATGATATATTGTTACATCTTTGCTGCTTGTACAGTTGTTTATCAAAACTTAATTATTCCCTGACTTCTACAGTTCCCAAACATTTCCAGCTGAGCTTTCTGGTCAAATAATTTAAAATGTATATGTACATATGTATGACTTAAAAGAAAATATAATTGAAAATACGTCTTTAGCATGAATATAGGTATTAAAACAGGTATCCAGATTCTTATTCATGTTTGCATGTCAGCAGATTTATTTATTAGAGTATTTTTACCCCACCTTTCTCCTTGAAAAAGGACTCAAGGCAATTTACAGTGATAAGGGACAATATACAGTCCAATTCAATCCAATTAAGACATTCAAGTATTGAGAGGAGGGAATTGAGGGACATCTTGCAGCATTAACAGACATCATTCAAAGTCTATGTGATCATGTATGGTAGATTCATAGTCACATGATAGGTAGTCCATCATTCAGGGAAAGCTTGCCTGAAGAGAAAGGTCTTTGCCTATTTCTGGAAAGACGTAAGAGATGGGGCAGTCCTGGCCTCTAGTGGGAGGGAGTTCCAGAGACTGGGCCCAGCAGCCAAGAAGTCTCTCTCATGTGTTCCCACAAGACAGCAACAAGGCTAACAGCACCAAGCCAGGACCAAGGTTTACTCAGGGGCATAGTCAAACAGTCCAAGGTCAAGAGACACAGAGCAAGTCATCAGTCAGCCCAATTTCAAAATACCAAAAAACACAGTCCGAAAAGGAGACAGAGATGCATACAGGCAGAGTCACTTAAAAGAAGAGTTCATGGCCAGAGCTTCCAGAACCCGAAGTCTCACATTGCTAAGGCAAGGAGCTTCTAGTTTTATGCTAGTAGCAAGCCCCACCAGCTGCACTCTCCCTGATTGCCTCAGCCCGATAGGACACTGATTCTGTGAAGAACCAGAGTCAAACAACACCAATTCTGACACCACAGCATCCCACAGTGGGTGCAGGAAATCTCCTTAATGGACACATCAGCATGCAGCAGGTGTGTAGAAGAAGCAAAGAAGTTTTTTTAAAAACATTTTTTAAAATATTATTTTCTACACTGGACCAAATAAAACAAATATGTTGCTTGTCTTCTGTTGTGTTGCCAATTCAATCACAATTTCCCCCAACATTTCAGCCCAGTATAATTCATATCTTCTTTCCCAGCTTAAAATAACATACTTTCATACTTGGTTTCCTTACTGACTCACCCCTATTCTATCTTTACTACATCTGTTTTCTAATACAAAAGATACAGCCTGCCTAATTTCAACAGTATATTAAATCTTGATGTTTAATTCTTCAATTAGCTAAACAACTTAGGATACATTTTAGCTATAGATAGATAGATAGATAGATAGATATCATCCACGGTATATTTACCTATTCATCTAAAAAAATTACACCTAATTTCAAAAGTCATCTGTAATTCAATTTAGTATTTTATGGGCTATTATAAAAGAGCTACCTCTTGGTCTACAGTTTTCACTTTATACATAGAAGGAAGAAGCAATGAAGTTTGAGCACAACTTCTTTTTTCTTTTTTAAAAAAATCCAGGTCACCTAATTTACTGTGTAACTTTCAAAGCTTCAGCTTTGCCAGTCCTGGGTGAACCAAGCACCTATCAAAGGCTGTTGAAATCTGACAGTGATTTTGACTCCCGAACTGTCAATTTGTCTGGTGGGAATCGGAGAAGCCTCAGCATGTCATAGTAGATTATGATTTAGAGGAGGAACCAGAGCTGATATACGCAGTAGTAATGTCCTCTGAGGAAGGTTGCTGTCTTACTTAATCAAACCTGAGGAGGGTCAGATAAACCAATCCATTCTTTGGCCTCCTGAATATAAATCTTCAGCAGTAAATTAAAGAAGAGTTCCTCTCCAGATTGCCTTGCAAGGGAGAACTGGATTTTTTTTATTGATTCTTTCATTATGTTTACCAATGGCCTATTTGCAAAAATATTGCACAAATATCCTAATATACCTCCCCCCCCTCCATCAATACCTAAAAACTAAGGATTTATGACATCTCACTATTATATATTCATAGATGTTTCCATGGCTTGGAACTAATGTTTATATATGAATGGAACACAGCACAGACTATGCAAATTTAGGAAGTTAAGGATTGTCTAAATTCAGATTTCAAAATGCACATTTTGGTTCTCTCTTACCATGGCTGATATTTGTTTCATAATCAGTCAGAAACCTGAATGCCTCTTTTTCCTCAGCTCTGTCTCTGTCTCCATCTCTATCTCTGTCTCTGTCTCTATCGAGATATAAACACACACACACACACACACACACACACACACACACACACACACACATATATATATATATATATATATATATATATATATATATATATATATATATATATATATATATATATATATATATATATATATATATATATATATATATATATATATGTTTTCGTAGATTTTCACGGGTATAGGTATGCATGTTAGGGTGGATTCGGGTTTCTTCCCGTGTAGAAATCTGGTTGTTTTGGCGACGTTTCGACGAGGTCTCACTCGTCATCTTCAGGCTGGTGTTCTGGCTTCTTTCTTCTTGAAGCAGAGCGTGATCTCAGTTGAAGTCCTTCTATAAATACTGCTGGGGGGGTGTGGTTTGCTTGCTCTGTTGCTGATTGTAGGTTTGTTTGTTCTTTTGTGATTTGCTGTGTGGCTGAGGCGATCGTTAAGGGCTTAACTGCTGGTGGGTTAGATGGCTGTTTAGAGACATCATGTGTGGGTGAGGTGCTGGATGTGTGTCTATTAGCCTTTTGTTTCTTAACGACCTTGGTGATGGGTGTTCTGGCAGCATCCTGGGCTTTGGTAGAGTGGGGTCCTGTGTCTTGTGAATTCATTTTGGTCTGGCTGCGTGTCTGTGGTCTCCCAATGTTTTTTTGGCGTGTGTAAGTGTGCTCCATGTGGTGGCTGGAGTGGGGAGTAGCGGTAGATGGTGCAGTCGTGGTTTTGTTATTGAATTACACACTCTCTCGAATGCTTTAATTGCGAACGGATTCCAAAAAAACACCATCACCAAACTAATCCAAAAAGAAACACCCCCCAAGAACCAAGAAACAGAAGAGAACAACGGCACTGCCCTCCTCCCTTACATCAAAGGCACCACAGACAAAATAAGCAAAATTCTCCACAAACACAATATCAAGACAGCCTTTTGCACCGAACAAAAAAATAGCCAACATTTTAAGAAACCCCAAAGACAAGATTGAGCTAGAAAACCAAGGAGTCTACGAAATACCATGCAAAGTCTGCCCAGCCACATACATCGGACAGACAAACAGGAGAATAAGCGCACGCATCGCAGAACACAAGAACGCAGTCAAAAAAGAAGAAAAATCTTCCTCTCTCTTCCAGCACATAAAAACAACAGGTCATGAAATTGATTTTAAAAGAACCAAACTCATCTCCAAAACTGAACACTTCAACAGTCGAATAATCATGGAAGCCATTGAAATAGAGAAACACCCAAACAACATGAATAAACGTGATGACACCTCCCGCTTGCCTGACATCTGGAAACTAGCCCTGGTCAACAGACGAGCCTCTGTCACAAAGACTGACACCAGGTCCAAAAGGACACAAGATGCCACCACCTTCCATCCACACCAAACACAAACCCAGACCCTTCCCACAGATGAAACGAAACCACCATCCAATAACAAAACCACGACTGCACCATCTACCGCTACTCCCCACTCCAGCCACCACATGGAGCACACTTACACACGCCAAAAAAACATTGGGAGACCACAGACACGCAGCCAGACCAAAATGAATTCACAAGACACAGGACCCCACTCTACCAAAGCCCAGGATGCTGCCAGAACACCCATCACCAAGGTCGTTAAGAAACAAAAGGCTAATAGACACACATCCAGCACCTCACCCACACATGATGTCTCTAAACAGCCATCTAACCCACCAGCAGTTAAGCCCTTAACGATCGCCTCAGCCACACAGCAAATCACAAAAGAACAAACAAACCTACAATCAGCAACAGAGCAAGCAAACCACACCCCCCCAGCAGTATTTATAGAAGGACTTCAACTGAGATCACGCTCTGCTTCAAGAAGAAAGAAGCCAGAACACCAGCCTGAAGATGACGAGTGAGACCTCGTCGAAACGTCGCCAAAACAACCAGATTTCTACACGGGAAGAAACCCGAATCCACCCTAACATGCATATATATATATATATATATATATATATATATATATATATATATATATATATATATATATATATATATATATATATATATATATATATATATATATATATATATATATATATATATATATATATATATATATATATATATATATATATATATATATATATATATATATATATGAGATGCACCAATGTCTTCTAATTTTCACCCATGCTGTGCTGCACTCTTTCTGGGGTGAATGCATGCGTGCTACTCCCCGTCCGCCGGGAACAGGTTCCAATACAACCAAAACAAAATGATCACCTCAACTGTGTGTGTGTGTGTGTGTGTGTGTGTGTGTGTGTGTTGGGGGAAGAAAAGCCCTGTGCAGAAGGGGCCAGAGCAGCCATGCCTGGGACCTCCTTTAAGAGAACTTTCTATGAGGGATGAGAGACGAGTAGCTCAATGACATAGGGATTTGATGGCAGAGCCACAGTTGGGGTGTTTGGTTTCCCCACGGTGTCTCCCATGAGTAGAGCCAGCATGTGTGGCCTTGGACAAACTTCATGGCCCTGCAATGAGCCCGGAAAAGAAAGAAATCTTAAACTACTTCACAGAACTCTCTTCCATGAAAACCCTGAAAAAGATTGCCCCTTATTTACAACTGACTTGATGAGACACCATTTTTAGACTGACTTCAGATAATCTATGAATATGGACTAAAGATGCAACCTCACAGCAGGATAAATTTAAATGGCCCTGCTGTGAAGTCACAGCCAGGAAGTTGGTGCATTAGCTGAACACATAGGAATCAGCAGGAGAGGAGGAAATTGGCACTCAAACACCTTGTTTGCAGTGTACTAAGGTAGCAGTAAAAGTTATTTATTTTATATATTTATGTTGAATGTTTTTACCCTGCCTTTCTCCTTGGAAAAGAACCCAAGTCATTGTCCTTTTCTTCTTTGATTTCTTTTCTTTGAAATCCAACCAGTTGAAAGTTGAGTCTGATCGAGGTGCTCCATGATGACAATGAAGCAGGAGAACCTCATATTAATGGAAATTTTTAAAAAGTGTGTCTTGTGGAGGGGAGTCTCAGAGTACCATGTAAACCGTGTATTGTGGGTAATCACACATGTATCTCCCAATCACTGCCTCTGCAGGAAGGCATCCAACTCACTGAGGTACCAACACTTTCATTGTTGATATATTTCTTTCTTTGTGCCTTGTTACTCATTCCGTAGTTGTTTAAGCACTGGCCCTTTAATGGCTGGTTCTCTAATTGTTTTTAAGAACTGGAAGCCTGTTGTAAAACCTGGGATACCATAGGGATGGGTTCAGACATCATCGCATTTGATTGGCCGATGTCATGATACAGTGATATGACAGGATCCATAGATGCCTTCAGAAAGCAAAAAAAACAAAAACAAAACAAAAAACCAAAAAAAAAACATAGCCATGAATTTCAGCCATGTTATAAAAGTTTCGCTAAAATCTCCAAGCAATAAACTACTTGTTCTGCAACACAGTTGAATTTAACAGTGTTGCAATGCAATTGCATACTGCCTTCCACGTACGGTAGTTGAAGCCATCTGTAAAAACTGGGAGATCTGGAAAGGCAGTGCAGGGGCAGAGGAAGGGATTTAAATGAACATTTCCTTTCCAGGAAATTGAAAATCCATAAGTCTATTGCAGTTAGGATCTTTACTGAAGATATGGACATGTGCGCATATGTTGTTGCTGTCATCATCTTGAATTTACATTTCATCACACCTGCAAACTCCACATTAGTTCAGAAGGTCAGCAATTCTAGATTAAGCTGTCTGGAACACACAAAAAGTTATGTCTGAGGCCTCATAAGATGAAAATGAATTGAACATTTTTAACAAACGTTTCAAAAGCATACCAAAGTTCAGAGGTTCCTCTTTCAAGTGATTTTCTCTTTTTCCTGTAGCATCGTTCCCCCTTCCAGACATTTCCTCAAAATACAGTGGACCCTTGTATAACAAACAGTTTGTATAACATAAAATCTGTATAACATAAAAAATTCCAGAGATAGGGGAAATATGCTTAACAGAATTGTCTATGGGACAAATCTGTACAAAATAGAAATGATTGCAATTAGGGATTACTCTGTTTTCAATGCATTCCTATGGGAATTTGTATAAAGGAAAATTTGTTTAACATAATTCATTTCGAATGAATTAATTCCTTTATACAAGGTACCACTGTAAAATCCATTTCTTAATTCTTTCCGATAACCATTCTAAATCTCTGTCTTCTACCCATGCTTTTACCAGTACCTTCACTGCATTTTGTCTCCACATAAACCGTTCAAAGTGGAAGTCGTAAAGTGTGAGCCCTATGGCGCAGTAGTCAGACTGCAGTACTGCAGTCAAGTCTCTGCTCGTGAGCTGAGTTTGATCCCCATGGATTCAGGAAGCAGGCTCAAAGTTGACTCAGGCTTCCATCCTTCCATGATCAGTTAAATGAGTACCCAGCTCACTAGGTGGGGGGCAGCATATTGTTTCCACAATTATTTTGTTGTAAACCATGCAGAGAGCTCACTAGCACGATGGGGTGGTATATACTGTGAATCAACAACGAGATCATGAGTGTAGGAGTGTTAGGGTTAAGTTTCAAGAGTTGTTTAAAATGACTCTGAGGGATGCAGTGTTGTCCTTAAAAAATCTTTTAAAATGTGTCTCAGAAAGATACATGAAAAGTTAATTATACAGCTAGGGAAAACAATTTACAAAATAGTCATTTATTTTTGGTACAACTAGCAGGCAGTAGAAGCCGCATCAGTTTGGTGCCAGTTTTCGGGGTGGAAAAAAATAAACAAAAGAAGTCTTACATTATGTGAAACAGAAACAACAGAAAATAAAATAGAAATGCAACCTAAAATGCCACTTCAGTTATGTTTTACCTATAATGTTAATTAAGAAAGAAAGGCCGCCAAATAGGTATGGAAAGCTGTGTGAAACAAATGAGAATGATTTTACAAAACCTTTTGCTGTAAGTAGAAATGGGCACAAAAACGCCAAAGTGGCATTTTCTTTCATTTTTTGTTTTTTATTATTTTGGGGTCGTAAAACATGAAATGGGTTTTTAAAAAAAAAAAAACATTTCATGTTTTGTTTATTTCATTTTTTTTAAATTTTTTTTTTATTACTGTGCCGACCAGATGGCCTGCGGGCCTGGTTGGTGCTTATTTTTTTAATTTTTAATTTTATTTTATTATCATGCCAACCAGCTGGCCCATGGGGGAAAGGGCAGGCTTTTAAAACCTTTTTTCCCGCCGAAGTCCTGCAGTACAGCTGATCGGCGGCTTCAGCAGGAAAAAAGGCCCACGTTCGGGGTGTGTGTGCATACACTGCATTCCTATGGGAAAATGAAAAACAAAGCAAATGAAATAGAAATTTTCATTTCATTTCATTTCATTTTTCTTTGATGGGTCTGTTCATTACTTCATTCTGTAATGTTTCATTCTGTAATGAAATGAATAATGAATAATGAAATGAATTAAAAATTTGTTTCGTGCCCACCTCTAACTGTAAGAGAAGAACAATATCAATGTTGTTTTACGTAGTTTGTTAAACTAGTCGAGAACAGAAACAAGGGTTCCCTATGAAAAACATAAAATCCAAGCTAATACAAACAGCCAACTTTTGAGAAATCTCAGTTGTGTTGCTTTATCTCGCAAAGTCATCCTTACAGCTATAAACAAAGCTGTTGGCACAAATACTTAAAAATATGAAAAGTGAACTTAAGCTGTCCTTTGATACAAAACATAGGAGTGTTGAGCACAGCACCATCTGTAATAGGGTTAGATCATGAACCTAGGGCAGCCAATTGAGACGATCAGCCTTCCTTTGGAATACAAATTGAAATAATTTTGTGGAGGACTGTACCAGATTTTACTCCCTTTTAGGTTCCAGTCCTTTCCCAGTGACTTGTGAACAAACCCATATAAACTAAAGTAGGCTACGTTTTTAGGATTGTACCATTCATCTTTTGTCAGCCTCTTTCTCTCATCTTTGCCAAATACTTAGAATCTTCCCTGTTCTTGATGTCTAAAACAAACTGCTTTTTACTCTAATGTCTGTTTGATTGCCATAAATCAGTTTTGCACCCCCTCCTGTCATGGCCACTCCATATTCTGTGGCCGTCTGGGCATGGCAGTTCAATTCCCATCTCCCTATCCCATGATCCTTGGTCAGGGATGATGGGAGTGGTGGAATAGCCATGAATGCAAAGAATACTGACTGAATTCGGAACACCTCATCCTCGGGGAATGAGGTTGGAGAGGGTAGAGAATCACATAGAGAAGACATAGCAGGTATAGATATTAGCACCGGGAGAATAACGGAATATGACAGTTCATCTACTGAAAATAAAAGCTGTGGGGCGAATAGAACAAGGCAGCAGCTGTTGTTGCGGGACCCACTGTACAGGTGCTTCTACGCCAATGCTCGAAGCCTCCGAGCAAAGATGGGAGAACTTGAACATTTAGCAGCTAGGGATAACATTGATATAATAGCCATAACAGAAACCTGGTGGAATGCGGAGAACCAGTGGGATACAGCAATCCCAGGCTATAAACTCTATAGAAGAGATAGAGGGGGGCGGGTTGGAGGAGGAGTGGCCATCTATGTCAAAGAAGGGGTAAAATCCAGCAGAATGGAGATTGACAGAGGGTCTGACTCCACCATAGAATCACTGTGGGTTAAACTACCAGGTCCAAGGAGTGATGTGATCGTTGGAGTATTCTATCGTCCACCATATCAGAAACTTGAGGGGGACCTTGAAATGTGGAGAGAAATCATGGAAGTGGCTAAAAGGGATAGGATAGTAATCATGGGGGACTTCAATTATCCCCACATTGACTGGGCCAATGCGAGCTCCGGGCAAGAAAGAGAAACTGGGTTTCTCGACTTGCTGAATGACTGTGCCTTAGAGCAACTTGTCACGGAGCCCACCCGAGAACAGGCAACTCTGGATCTAATATTGTGTGATACTCAGGACCTGGTCAGAGGTGTGAATGTCACTGAGCCTCTGGGGAACAGTGACCATGCTGCTATTACCTTTGCCATGCATGTCGGAGGAAGAGTGTCAACCAAATCAGACATAAAAACCCTTGATTTTCGAAGGCAAACTTCCCTCAGATGAGGAAACTAGTTAGAGAGAAACTGAAGGGGAAGGTTAGAAGAATACAATCTCTTCAGAGTGCATGGAGCCTGTTTAAAACAACAATAATAGAGGCCCAGCACAAGTGCATACCACAAAGAAAGAAGAGCTCATTTAAGTCCAAGAGGACACCGGCATGGTTAACGAGTGGAGTTGGAGAGGCTCTAAAGCGCAAGGAGAGGTCCTTCTGTAAATGGAAATCCTCCCCAAATGAGGAAAATAAAAAGGATCACAAACTCTGGCAAAAGAAATGTAAGAAGATGATAAGGGAGGCAAAGAAAGACTTTGAGGAACGAATGGCTAGCAATATAAAGGGTAATAATAAAAGCTTCTTTAAATATGTTAGAAGTAGAAAACCTGCCAGAGAACCAGTTGGCCCTCTGGATGGTGAGGGAGGAAAAGGGGAGGTTAAGGAAGACTTGGACATTGCAGAGAAATTGAATGAGTTCTTTGCGTCTGTCTTCACGACAGAGGACCTTGAGCGGATTCCGCTGGCTGAGCCGCCCCTCTTGACTAAAGAATTAAATCAAATACAGGTTAAAAGAGAGGAGGTTTTAGGACTAATTGATAAATTGAGGATTAACAAGTCACCTGGCCCAGATGGCATCCACCCAAGGGTTGTTAGGGAACTGAGAAATGAAATTGCAGATCTCTTAACGGTTATATGCAACTTGTCTCTTAAAACGGCCACAGTGCCGGAGGACTGGAGGATAGCAGATGTCACACCAATTTTTAAAAAAGGAAGGAGGGGGGACCCAGGAAACTACAGGCCGGTTAGCCTTACATCTGTCCCAGGGAAGATGGTGGAAAGCCTCATCCAAGAGAAAATCTTAAAACACATAAAAGAACAAACCTTACTGAGAGAAAATCAGCATGGCTTCTGTAAGGGTATATCTTGTCTGACAAACCTCTTAGAATTTTTTGAAAAGGTCAACAGGCACGTGGATTTGGGTGAACCGGTGGATATAGTCTATCTGGATTTTCAAAAGGCTTTTGACACAGTCCCTCACCAAAGGCTGCTGAGAAAATTGCACAGTCAGGGGATAAGAGGGCAGGTCCTCTTATGGATTGAGAACTGGTTGAGATCCCGGAAACAAAGAGTAGGTGTCAATGGGAAATTTTCACAATGGAGAGAAGTGAAAAGCGGTGTGCCCCAGGGCTCTGTCCTGGGACCGGTGCTTTTCAATCTGTTCATAAATGACCTGGAGACAGGGATAAACAGTGAGGTGGCCAAGTTTGCCGATGACACAAAACTTTTCCGTGTGGTAAAAACCAGAGAAGATTGTGAAGAGCTCCAGAAGGATCTCTCCAAACTGGGGGAATGGGCTGAGAAATGGCAAATGCGTTTTAATGTAACCAAATGTAAAGTAATGCCTATTGGGGCAAAAAATCCAAACTTCATCTATCAACTCATGGGCTCTGAGTTATCCGTGACAGATCAGGAAAGAGATCTTGGTGTGTTGGTGAACAGCTCCATGAAGGTGTCTCCCCAATGTGTGGCAGCGGTGAAGAAGGCCAATTCCATGCTAGGGATTATCAAAAAGGGGATTGAAAATAAAACAGCCAACATTATAATGCCATTATACAAAACAATAGTAAGGCCCCACCTGGAGTATTGTGTACAATTCTGGTCACCGCATCTCAAGAAAGACATAGTGGAACTGGAAAAGGTGCAGAAGAGAGCGACTAAAATAATTACTGGGCTGGGGCACCTCCCTTATGAAGAAAGGCTAAAACATTTGGGCCTCTTTAGTCTGGAAAAAAGGCGATTGAGGGGGGATATGATTGAGACATACAAAATAATGCAGGGCATGAGTAAAGTGGATAGAGGGAAGCTCTTCTCCCTCTCCCAAAATACCAGAACTAGGGGACATACACTCAAATTGAGGGCTGGGAGAGTAAGAACTGACAAAAGAAAATATTTTTTCACCCAGCGCGTTGTAAGTCTATGGAACTCCCTGCCACACAATGTGGTGATGGCATCTGACCTGGATGCCTTCAAAAGGGGATTGGACAGATTCCTGGAGGAAAAGTTCATCACAGGTTAGAAACCATGATGGAGATGTGTAACCTCCAGGGTTTAAACCAGGGTACTTCAAGGGCCAGATGCAGGATAGTGGTATCAGGAGACAGATATCTAGTCTCATGCACTCCCAAACACATCTGGTGGAGCCGCTGTGAGATACAGGAAGCTGGACTAGATGGGCCTTTGGCCTGATCCAGCATGGCTCTTCTTATGTTCTTATGAATTCCTTGTTCTTCATAATGTGGGGCTTGATGGCATTCTAATAACCCTTCCCCCAGTAATGTTCATTTATGGCTCCCCAAGGTTCTTGTGAAAATAAGGCAGCTGGCTTTTTCTTCCCATCTGTTATTCTCACCACGTGCTATTCCCACATGTGCAGATGATAAATATTTGTGGGTTGTATTTTTTTTATTTGCAGTTTTCAAAGAGGCAGCTGTGTTAATCTGTTTCATCATGTCTAATAAAAATAGAATGATAAAAAACAAACACAAAAGAAATCAAACTAATCTCTCCATTTGTGGCTTTGTCTGCCTGGATGTTTCCTCGGATGAAGGTCTGTTGGGACCTAATGTCACCATGATGGCCTGATGGCTCCCTTTCTGGAAGATATTATTTATTTTGCCTGTCCTTTGGTGGTGATGTCTGGCCAAAGGCAAAATGTAACATCATGTGCAGTGTCAGTTTGAGAGGTATTGATGGCAATGCAGAGAACCAGTGGGATACAGCAATCCCAGGCTATAAACTCTATAGAAGGGATAGAGAGGGGATAGAGAGGGGCGGGTTGTTGGAGGGGGAGTGGCCATCTACGTTAAAGAAGGGGTAAAATCCAGCAGAATGGAAATTGACAGAGGGTCTGACTCCACCATAGAATCACTGTGGGTTAAACTACCAGGTCCAAGGAGTGATGTGATAGTTGGGGTATGCTATCGCCCACCAGATCAAAAACTTGAGGAGGACCTTGAAATGAGGAGACAAATCATGGAGGTGTCTCAGAAGCACAGGATAGTAATCGTGGGGGACTTCAATTATCCCCACATCGACTGGGCCAATGCGAGCTCCGGGCAAGAAAGAGAAACTGGGTTTCTCGACTTCCTGAATGACTGTGCCTTAGAGCAACTTGTCATGGAGCCCACCCGAGAACAGGCAACTCTGGATCTAATACTGTCTGATACTCAGGATCTGGTCAGGGATGTGAATGTCACTGAGCCTCTGGGGAACAGTGACCATGCTGCAATCTCCTTTGCCATGCATGTTGGAGGAAGAGTGTCAAGCAAATCAGACATAAAAATCCTTGATTTTCGAAGGGCAAACTTCCCTCAGATGAGGAAACTAGTTAGAAAGAAATTGAAGGGGAAGGTTGGAAGAATCCAAACTCTTCAGAGTGCATGGAACCTGTTTAAAACAACGGTAACAGAGGCCCAGCACAAGTGCATACCACAAAGAAAGAAGAGCTCATTTAAGTCCAAGAGGGCGCCAGCATGGTTCACGAGTGGAGTTAGAGAGGCTCTAAAGCGCAAGGAGAGGTCTTTCTGTAAATGGAAATCGTCCCCAAATGAGAAAAATAAAAAGGAACACAAACTCTGGCAAAAGAAATGTAAGACGTTGATAAGAGAGGCAAAGAAAGATTTTGAGGAACGCATGGCTAGCAATATAAAGGGTAATAATAAAAGCTTCTTTAAATAAATAAATAAATAAATAAATAAATAAATAAATAAATAAATAAATATGTTAGAAGTAGAAAACCTGCCAGAGAACCAGTTGGCCCTCTGGATGGTGAGGGAGGAAAAGGGGAGATTAAGGAGGACTTGGACATTGCAGAGAAATTAAATGAGTTCTTTGCATCTGTCTTCACGACAGAAGACCTTGAGCAGATTCCGCTACCCTCTTGACTAAAGAATTAAATCAAATACAGGTTAAAAGAGAGGATGTTTTAGGACTAATTGATAAATTGAAGATTAACAAGTCCCCGGGCCCAGATGGCATCCACCCAAGGGTTATTAGGGAACTGAGAAATGAAATTGAAGATCTCTTAACGGTAATATGCAACTTGTCTCTTAAAACGGCCACAGTGCCGGGGGACTGGAGGATAGCAGATGTCACACTAATTTTTAAAAATGGAAGGAGGGGGGAACTGGGAAACTACAGGCCAGTTAGCCTTACATCTGTCCCAGGGAAGATGGTGGAAAGCCTCATCCAAGAGAAAATCTTAAAACACATAGAAGAACAAACTTTGCTGAGAGAAAATCAGCATGGCTTCTGCAAGGGTAAGTCTTGTCTGACAAATCTTGTAGAATTTTTTGAAAAGGTCAGCAGGCATGTAGATTTGGGTGAACCAGTGGATATAGTCTACCTGGATTTTCAAAAGGCCTTTGACAGAGTCCCTCACCAGAGGCTGCTGAGAAAATTGCACAGTCAGGGGATAAGAGGGCAGGTCCTCTTATGGATTGAGAACTGCTTGAGATCCAGGAAACAAAGAGTAGGTGTCAATGGGAAATTTTCACAATGGAGAGAGGTGAAAAGCGGTGTCCTGGGACCAGTGCTTTTCAACCTGTTCATAAATGACCTGGAGACAGGGATAAGCAGTGAGGTGGCCAAGTTTGCAGATGACACAAAACTTTTCCGTGTGGTAAAAACCAGAGACGATTGTGAAGAGCTCCAGAAGGATCTCTCCAAACTGGGGGAATGGGCTACGAAATGGCAAATGCGTTTTAATGTAGCCAAATGTAAAGTAATGCATATTGGGGCGAAAAATCAAAACTTTATCTATCAACTCACGGGCTCTGAGTTATCCGTGACAGATCAGGAAAGAGATCTTGGTGTGTTGGTGGACAGCTCCATGAAGGTGTCTCCCCAATGTGTGGCAGCGGTGAAGAAGGCCAATTCCATGCTAGGGATTATCAAAAAGGGGATTGAAAATAAAACAGCCAACATTATAATGCCATTATACAAAACAATAGTAAGGCAGCATCTGGAGTATTGTGTACAATTCTGGTCACCGCATCTCAAGAAAGACATAGTGGAACTGGAAAAGGTGCAGAAGAGAGCGACCAAAATGATTACTGGGCTGGGGCACCTCCCTTATGAGGAAAGGCTAAAACATTTGGGGCTCTTTAGTCTGGAAAAAAGGCGCCTGAGCGGGGATATGATTGAGACGTACAAAATAATGCAGGGCATGAGTAAAGTGGATAGAGGGAAGCTCTTTTCCCTCTCACAAAATACCAGAACTAGGGGACATGCACTCAAATTGAGGGCTGGGAGAGTAAGAACAGACAAAAGAAAATATTTTTTTCACCCAGCGCGTTGTTAATCTATGGAACTCCCTGCCACACAATGTGGTGATGGCATCTGGCTTGGATGCCTTCAAAAGGGAATTGGACAGATTCCTGGACGAAAAGTCCATCACAGGTTACAAACCATGATGGAGATGTGTAATCTCCAGGCTTAAAACCAGGGTACTTCAAGGGCCAGATGCAGGGGAGTGGTATCAGGAGACAGATATCTAGTCTCATGCGCTCCCAAACGCATCTGGTGGGGCCACTGTGAGATACAGGAAGCTGGACTAGATGGGCCTTTGGCCTGATCCAGCATGGCTCTTCTTATGTTCTTATGTAATGATGGGAAAGTAAAGGAGAAAGAAGGGGGGTGGGAAGAATTCATAGAATCATAGAGTTGGAAGATACCTCAAAGGCCATGCAGTCCAACCCCCTGCCGTGCAGGAACCCCATCACAATATTTCTGACAGACGGCCATCCAGCCTCCGCTTAAAAACCTCCAAAGAAGGAGACTCCACCACCAACTGTAATGAAGTTCTTCCTAATGTTCAAATGGAATCTCTTTTCCTGTAGTTTGAAATCATTGCCCCGAGTCCTAGTCTCTGAAGCCATGGAAAACAAACCTGTTCCCTCTTCGATATGACATCCTTTCAAATATTTAAACATAGCTATCATAATCCCCTCAGCCTTCTTTTGAAAGGCTAAACATTCCCAGTTCCCTAAGCCGTTCCTCATAAGACATTTCCTCCAGACCTTCAACTAGACATGGGCACGACCAGAAAAAATGACGTTTCGAGTTTTTGTTTGTCGGAATGGGTCCGTTTCGGGTCGTTTCCATTTGTCGCGAAATTTTTCAAAAATTTGTCATTTCATTTGTTGTTTGTTGTTTGTCGTTTCCACCGCGATTTAGTGCAATTTGACTTCCCCCAGAGCATAGGGGCGTCCCGCAATCAGGGTCGGCCCTAGGTGTTTTTGCGCCCTATGCGGCGGGCGGGGTGGGTGGCGGGGGGATGGGTGGGCGGTTGACGGTGGCGGGGGGGCCATGGGCGGGCGGCGGCCGCGGGCGGGCAAGTGGACGGGGGGAGGCACGGGCCGCAGGCGGGTGGCAGAACAGGCGGGCGGGCGAGTGGGCAGTTAGGATATCACTTAGGATAGAGGTTCTCTTCTTGGCTTGCACCCCAAATGTGTGTGTGTGCAAGCAAATTGAAGTTGGGAAAATAGAAAATAAATGGTAGTATATAATATATTTTTAAAATAAATCCACACCTCCCACTCCCAGTCGAACCTCCCCCATTTAACCAATATCAGAAAAAATCCTCACAAACTGTCAGAGAAGAAAAAAAGAATAAACTGCTATTCCCTTCAGCAGACAAAGCTGCAGGGAATCAAAGAAATTATTTTCTAAATTCAATTCCCTCCCTGCCAGCCTAACTTAAATCCTAAAGCCTCCAGCCTCCCTCCTCAATCTCGATCGGATCACACTAGCACCAGCAGCCAGCCCTCCTCCCTCAACCACATCCATACACCCGACTGCGATTTCTGGAAGGTGCCTTGGCTTTTTATGCCCTCCGAGACATCCAGAAGTGTCAGTCAAAAACCTGGCGATGCCATTGGTGGAATGGTTCAAAAAAAAATTGCATGGTCCCATCCCATGCCCAGCCCAAATGGGCAGGTCTAAAAAAATAAAAAATAAAATAAAATAAAATAAATACGACATTTTATTGCTATAAAAAACCCACTGCTGCTACTCTTAAAATTCAGGCATTTAAAATAAATAAATTTCACATGTTTCTGTGGTGATTTGGTGTGTTTTTTGACCATGATTTCAAAAGAAAAATTGTGGTCGCCATTTTGGATTCCCTCCCCCCACCGCATGGCATGCAGCGAGACAGACGACGAGGATGAACCCCCCCCAGCCTTTTGCAAGCAGCCCAGGACAGGAGAAGAGGGGGGGGAAGGCCGTGGACCCCCCCAGAAACCACCCCTCTGGTAGGTGGCAAAGCATCAGGCAGGCATATTTTCGCCTGCTTTTTTGGCCGGGATTCGGGTTTTTTTAAAAAACTTTTAAAAACTTTTTGTGTGCTTCGCATTGCGCGATCGCCGCGATGCCACAAACGAAAACGAAAAACCCGACCAAATTTTTCTTTTTTCGGTTCAAGTTCGAGTTCTGACGGCTTAATTATCGTTTCCGTTTCCGTTACGTAACGGAAACGATAACCGAAAACAGAAACGACAATTTCGCCAAGCCGTGCCCATGTCTACTTTCAACCATCCTGGTTGCCCTCCTCTGCACCCGCTCGAGGTTGTCAACATCCTTTTTAAATTGAGGTGCACAGAACTGGACACAGTACTCCAGGTGGGGTCTGACGAGAGTAGAACAGAGTGGTACTATCACTTCCCTTGTTCTAGACACTATGGTTCTGTTGATGCAACCAAGAATCACATTGTCTTTCCTGGCCGCCGTATCACACTGCTGACTCATGTTCAATTTGTGGTCCACCAGGACTCCCAGATCCCTTTTACATGTACTATTTTCCAGCCAAGTATCTCCCATCCTATATGTGTGCAATTCGTTATTTTTACCTAGATATAGCACCCTACAGTTGCCTCCGTTGAAATCCATTCGTTAGCTTTGGCCCAGCACTCCAGTCTGTCAGGGTCATTTTGGATTTTCATCCTATCCTCTAGGGAATTTGTAACCCCTCCCAATTTGGCATCATCTGCAAATTTAATAAGCATACTCTCTATTCCTTCCTCCAAGTCATTAATAAAAAGATATTGAACAGCACTGGACCCAGAACTGAACCCTGGGGCACCCCACTGGTCATGTCTCCCCAAGCTGATGTCTGTTTTTGGCCCTAGGTACTATAGAGCTAGTGGCGTTTTTTTGGCCCTAGGTACTGTAGAGCTAGTGGTGTGGTGCTTCAGCAGGCTAGAACACTGAAAAAAACTGTCGCTCAGCGGTTCAAATCCTAGGTGCCACGCAGTGCAGTGAGCTCCCGCTGTTAACCCCAGCTCCTGCCAATCTAGCAGTTTGAAAGCATGTAAATGCAAGTAGATAAATAAGTACTGCCATAAAATGCAAGAAGGTACAAGAGTGTTTCCTTGCAGCCATGCCAGCCACATGGCCATGGACTTGCACAACATTGGCTCTTTGGCTTGAATACAGACATGAGCACTACCCCTAGAGTCAGACACGACATGTGCAGGGGGAACCTTTTAACCTTTTTTTTAAACTGTAGACCTTGACTCCTCACCAAATGTTTTACTTTTCTACTCTATTTTGCACATAAGGACATAAGAAGAGCGCTGCTTTCTCGGCCAAGGGCCCATCTAGTCCAGCTTCCTGGGTCTCACCAGATGCCTCTGGGAGTACATATGTACCAGACAACTAGATACCTGTCTCCTGATATCACTCCTCTGTGTCTGGCATTTGGAGGTACCCTCCTTTTAATTTTATTTATTTATTTATTTATTTGTTGTATTTATACCCCGCTTATCTACATTGTGTACTCTAAGCCTTGAGATAACACACATCTCCCCATTAGAGATGGGCACGGCTCAAAAAAATGGTGTTTCGTTTGTCGTTTGTCATTTAGGGGGTCCGTTTCGGTTCGTTTTCATTTTTCATGAATTTTTTGCAAAAAAAATCATTTTCGTTTCGTTACGTAACAAAACAAAAAAAAAGAAAACGAAAATGAAAAATTGCTGTTTCGTTTGCATTTATTACAGTTCAATGTATTTGCCGCAACGAAAACGAAACGCACGACAAAATTTCTGTTGTTTTGGTTCGTTTCATTTCATTTTGGAGACAAAATTCGTTTTTCATTTCGTTATGTAACGAAACGAAAAAATGAAAAGGAAAATGAAAAATTGCTCGTTTCGTGCCCATCTCTACTCCCCGTCATGATTTGTAACCTGAGATGGACTTTTCCTCCAGAAATCTGTCCGATCTCCTTTTAAAGGCATCTAGGCCAGATGCCATAGTTGGACATGTAGAGTGAAAGGCGGCAGCTCTCAACTCTCCAGTCTTTAAAGAGGATTAGACACATCCCTGGAGAATAAGGAAGACTGGAAATTTCCTTTCTGGATTGCAACTCCCGTGCAAGCTATTTTCAATGGAGACTAAATCTGTGTCTGGTTTTGTACAAAAATCAGAGGAAGCAGATTGTTGAGAGGAGCAGGTCCTTCTTGGGAGATGTCGGGGGGGGGGGGATTCTCGAGTCATCCATGTCAAGTTTTTTGGGATGTGCATCATGGCAACTGGACTTCTTTTCTTGTGGGATCGAAACATTTTGCTACTCATCCAAGCAGTTTCATCAGTCTTGAGGAAAGCCGTGGGAGGCTTCCAATGTATAGTCTGTAGAGGTCCTTCTTGGAAATAATTTCATCTCCTCACCATATTTCATGAAGAGAGATGAAACAACTCCTTAAAGCTGCTGTTCTGGTCACAGCGTTACCTGTCCTGTTTCTGGGATCCAGATCAAAAGCCACATGTCACCCGGACTGGATATCATGATGAGCAGCAACTGGGTAAGCATAACTGTCAGTGATAAAGCTAGCCTTCATTTGGACAGTGCTACTATGGAAGGTAAATAGAAGGCAGGGATGATGTCCCAGTGCTGGTGGAGATCCCAAAGAATTATGATGCCTTTCCAGGTTCTCAGGTGGACACAACTTTCAGGGCAAGAGTAACCAGAAAAGGAGAAAGTATGATGGTTGTGTGTGATGGTACTTTAAGGTGAGATACCCATTACTGTCATTTTGTACAAGGGCTCACTGGCGAAAGTGTGTGTGTGTGTGTGTGTGTGTGTGTGTGTGTGTGTGTGTGTGTGTGTGTGTGTGTGTGTGTGTGTGTGATGCTGGAGTTGGCCATTAAAACATGCTAAGGTATGGCCATCCAGTGAAGGAAAGAGTTCACCTTCCACTGTCTTCTGTTTGAAGGTCTGACCAAAAACAGTCACCTTTTCCCAAATGGCTTTCTAGTCCACATCTGATTTAAAAGACCCACAAGGAAGGTGATCAGTATCTCCATTCTGCTCATTCACAACTACCCCCTGGATAGCAGACTCAGCTGTCCTTCCTAGATAGGTGAGATGCCTTCAAATTCAGTTCATCCTACAAAAATAATTCATAATGTCCCATCTGTACCTATGTAATTTCATGCCAAGTGAGGTTCTCTTTTGTATGATCTCTATTCTTCTTTGGGATAATTCATAGAATCATAGAATCATAGAGTTGGAAGAGACCTCAAGGGCCATGCAGGAACCCCCATCACAGTGATCCTGACATATGGACATCCAGCATCTGCTTAAAAACCTCCACAGAAGGAGACTCCACAACCCTCCATGGCAGCATATTCCACTGCTGAACAGCAATAACTAGAGATGGGCATGAAATGCCAAAATGGCATTTTGTTTTGTTTTTTCAATTGGTTTTGCTTCGTTTAAAATGAAATGTTTTTTTTTAAAAAAATCCATTTCATTTTTGTTTCTTTTTTGTTTTTCATTGTTTTATTATTTTATTTTTTTAACTCTCACCAACCAGCTGGGCACGTTTTTAAAATTATTATTTGTTCTTTTTTCTAGCGCCGACCCGCTGGCCCATGAGCCGCGTCAGTGTGGTTTTTAATTTTTGATTTTTAATTTTTATAACTCGTGCTAACCAGTTGGCCCGTGGGACAGGTCAGTGCATTTTTTTAAGAATATATTTTATATGCTTATCTTTTCCTTGTGCCAACAAGCTGGTCTGCGGGCTGGTTCGGAGTGTTTTTAAATTATTTTTTATTTTATATTTTTTGTTATTGTGCCAACCAGCTGGCCCGCAGTTCAGGTTGGCACATTTTTAAATTTTTATTTTATTTTATTTTATTTATTTTTGTTATCACACCGGTTGGTGCATTTTTTTATTTTTTTATTTTATTCATTTAGTCTACCACTGGCCAGCTGGCTTGCAGGCTGGGTTGGTGGGTTTTTAAAATTATTTATTTATATATTTAAGTGTTGACAAGCTGGCCCGTGGGCCTGCTCGGCTTTTTTTATTTTGTTTTTAGTCTGCTGCCAGCCAGCTGGCCTGCCGGACAGGTCAGTGCTTTTTGTTTTACTCAAGCACCAATCAGCTGCTGAGTGGGCTGATTGGTGCCTCTTTTTTTTGCAGGAGGGAGGCCACCTGGCTCAGGGCCAGTGGCAACGTCAGGTGGGTGAAGACGCTGGATGGAGGAATGAAAAATGAAATGAAATGAAAATTTCCATTTCATTTCGCTTCATTTTTCTTTGAGGGAGTGGTTTGTTATTCATTTTGTTAGGTACCAAAACAAATAATGAATAACAAAACAAATTTTAATTCGTTTCGTGCCCACCTCTAGTGCAGAGTAATTAGGAGCTGCCATTTTAATTTCCCACCACCCCCTTTTAAAAAAAACTTGTAACATCTTGAAGGAGAACCTTGAAACAGATTCTGGGACTTCGGTAGGGGTCCAAAATTGCAGAGAGCAACTGGTAGCTGACATACAGATTGCTAGGGGTGGGGGAATGAAAAGGAAGCATTGCTTCAGCCGTTAACACTGGCGTCTACTCAGATCAGTGCAAGAGCTAGTTTCAGCTCTAAACCCATTATTTTGTAGGCAGGCCTACAAACAATATAACAACAATCAGACTGCATGATAAACATACCAAAAGCCTGTAATGAACATAGCATGTGGCTCCGAAAGAGGGAGGCCCTGAAGCTTAATCATAAACCAAAATTATCCGTATACCACTGGAGAAACAGAGAGCTGGCATTTGTAAGCCTTACCATGTATCTTATGAATGTCTCTGAGTCTGTCCTATTAGTATATAAAGAATATCAGCTGCAATAGCCTTTTAATCATATGCACAGCTTTATCGTTTTCTTGGAAAATGGCTAGAATAAGGCAAGGTATAGTTCTGAAGTCACTAATTGCATGAGCCTAAAGAGGTTTTATGCAAGCTTGTGCCTTGGAGCTATCTTTTGAGACACAAGTCTGTTCTTATTATTGGCATCCTTAAGTTTCTGAAGTCCAAAATAAAAGGTAAATGGTTTCATTTGGTTTTGAATGACTGGCATTAGGTTGACACACAACTTTTCAGGGATGCTACGGGGCCTCCATAAACCTGACAAGCTATCCTTTCCTGCTCATTACAGGAGCTTTGAAAGAACTCTTGTCATTTTCAAGTTTTGCTCCACAAAATGGATTTCCCAAAGGGCGACACGTTTCTTAGCTCTTTTTTCAGCTGGCCTTCTGAGAAACAGAAAGGTGTGAAATGCAGCAGCAGCAGCAGCAGCAGCAGGTCCCTCTTGGTAAAACTCCGGAAGTCAAATCATGCCATTCAAAGCTCCCAATTAAAAGAAAGAGAGGGTTCACAGGCATACCCCTGATCTCACCAGAAAGGGTTCCCTTTAACAGCAGCAGTCTCCCTTAAAGTAACCCTCCCATCAGCCAGGTAATCATACAAGATGAGCGCCCTCAAAATAGAAGCCTTAAATTTAAAAAAGTGCAGCTTTAGCACCGAGTAGGATTAGGATGGAGCACAAAGAATCACAGAAGAATGAAGTTGAACAGGGCTTGTAAGGCCATGAAGTCCACCCTCTGCTCCATGCAGGAATACAAATCAAAGGAGATCTGCCAGGTGCTTGCCCAAATTTCACTTGAATCCCTCCAGGGTTGGGGCAGTCACAACCTCTTGAGGTAATTCCTCTTGAGCCAGGGGGCCCTCCTGAAAGAGCCTTCCATCAAGGAGGTGAAAGGGATGGCTTGTAGACACAGGGCCTTCTCGGCAGCTGCCCCCAGGCTATGGAATGCCCTCCTGAGTGAGATCCGCCTGTCTCCAACATTGACATTTCAGCGCCAGGTAAAAACCTTCCTGTTCCAGAATTTTTTTTAATTGATACAGTATAGATTGTGGGTCCTCTGATGGCAATTTTAGTGTCATGTTTTTATTCCTGTTTTAATTCTTTATCGATATTTTATGTTTTAACTGTTTTAATTCTTTTGATTGTAAGCCGCCCACAGACCTTTGGGTAGTGGGCAGCATATAAGTTGCATAAATAAATAAATAAATAAATAAATAAATAAATAAATAAATGCCCCCCCTACTGTACTGCTCTAACATTTAGGAAGTTTTTCTTGATTTTCAGCCAAAAGCTGGGTTCTCATAACTTGAATGTGCATCCTGCACAAGTCAACCTGCCTGAGCCTGGTCTGTATGTTTCGTCAGGTGGTTTTGATTATTAGTTGATATCTTGTGTTCCTTGATGAAGATGGCACAGAACAATGGCATCAAAAGCTTGGTCTATTTTAATAATAAACACATATTGACACAACTGGAAACCCACGAGCTGTTTATGCATTTACTGTTGGTAGTAGAGATGGGCATGAAATGATTTTTTTATTTTGTTATTCGTTATTTGTTCCATTATGTAACAAATAACGAACCTTCGGGCAAATTCAACACGAACCGAACCCAACCGAGAAAAATTGGTTCTGTTAGGTTCGTTTCGTACCTGGAGCTGGTCCGGAGGTCCTTTTGTGCTGAGCTACACGGAGGGAGCACGCACCTCGTCAGTGCCATGGAGGAACGCGGTAGGCTTGAGCCTCAGCCCAGCCCCGGGAGGAGAGGTAAGAAGCAGGCTGCATTTAGGCAGCCAGAGCAGTGCGGCTTCGAAGCTGGCCCCCTTGCGCCTCCCTCCCGTTGCCCATTATTGCGGGGCTGATCAGGAGGGGAGATAAGGAGGCCGCACTTAGGCGGCCAGAGCATCACGGCTTCAAAGCCGCCCCCTTGCGCCTCCCTCCAGCAGCTTGTTATCATGGGGCCGATTGGGAGGGATGATAAGAAGGAGGCCACACAGTGGGCACTGGGAAAAACGTGGATTAAAATGAATAACAAAACAACAAAACAAAACATTTTTTTCCACAAAAATTCACACAAAAAATGAAACAAAATGAACCAAACTCCTTAACTAAACGAAACAAACGAAACACCCATTTTTTTTCCAATTTGTGCCCATCTCTAGTATGTAGTAACAGCAACTTTCCTCCTGGGATAAATCCTGAGAAATCCAGGATTTCTCCTAGTTCACACAGAACTCTGATAAATTCCGCAGTCCACTCCAAAGGCTTGCAGAGAGAAAGAAACACCACCACATCTGAGAGAACCTATTTTTACTAAACTGTAGTAAAAAACTAAACTAGACTAAAATGGAAAGAAATTTTATTATGCTTTTTGTACCAGGAAGGTAAAATAAGATGCAGTGGGGTGGGAGGGCAGGAATCTAGATAGGGGACTAAGGTGGCTGATGTAACTACAAGACCTTGGATAAATAAAATTCTCGATCAGGAGAAGCTTTTGTGAAAAAGTTGCACATGTCAACTTTCAATTCCTACAAATCTCATCTTCTTCAGGCCCCCAATGACATATTTATTCATTCATTTATTTAAAGTATTTCAGTCTTGTCTTTCTCCCCCAAAGGACCCAAAGCTGCTTTTTAAAAATTGTAATGATCAAAATGACTACCTTTTGCTTCCAAATGTTTAATGGCATTAATTCTTTTTGAGACGTAACTGCCCATGGTTTTTGGTAGCTGCCAGAAAATTTTAGTAGTCCAGATGCAGCCTGGTGTAAAGGGCTGGATGAAGCTATACAAACACTGCACTTAAATTTAATAGCACTAAAAGCCAGGCAGCATCCTGAATGCAGTGTAGGCAGAATAATTGGGCACACTATCCTCAGGTGAGCTGGCTTTCCTCTAAAACGATTCCCTGGAAAAAGCAGCAATTCATTAGTATGGGTGCGATTCTGTGCAGCTGAGATGATGCATAGTAAAAAAATAAAAAATAAGACAGCTCTCCATATTCTTCATTATTTCAGCTATATTTTGGAAGGTCCCCCCCCCAAAGGCAGTTGAGAAACTTTGCTGGTGAATCACTAGAAGAAATAGCCGCTTCAGCCTGAAACTTTGGAATACTCTCTGCATATCAAATGTTATATTACGCTTGAAAAATATATCTAACGCTCACAAATTGTTGAGAAACTTTTATCACAGACCTCATCTGTTCTGTCTAAATTGTGCTGCTGCAGGATTGAGTAGGGGAGGGCCTGACACTTTGAATTACTTTCAGCCTGAGCCACAAACTCAGTCCAAGTTGAACTGTTTGAATGTCTCAACTCATAGTAAGGGTGAAAGAAGCAGAAGCCAGAGGGAACTGTCCATTCCAGTGGGGCAAAGGTAGCTTCAGAAATGGATGGACATCCAGCATATTGGGCAAAGCTTCAGCAGGAGGGCAAAGTAGGGGTGGATAAGAATTTTTTTCTAGTTCATTTTAAAATAGAATTTAATCAAATTTATAAAATTCTTCATGTTCAGAGCAGATAAAAAAATCCAAGTGTTTTTTTAAAAAAAATAAGTTTGGAGCTGTGCAGCCATTAAAACAAAAGCAAAACTAGATTATGGTTGATACCTTCAACAAAAAAGTTGCTGAGCTTTCGAGAGCAAGCTCTCTTTTTCAAAGCACTTTTAGAAGTCCAAACATGGCAAGGGATGTCATTTGCCAGGAGAGAGTTCTTAAAAGTTCACTTGGCAAGATGGGCGCCAGGCTTCTTCTTGGAAGGCACAGAGTAGCAGCATGGTCCGAAGGGGCTGGACTTGACAGGCCAGTTCAAACAAAGAGCAGCATCGTATGGGCACCTCCCTCTTGCTTGCAACCGTTATCTCTCTATTGGCTCTTCAAAGCATAGAGCTCCTGATTGGCCAGAGGTGGGGTAGAAGCAGGAGGTTAATGCAAAAAATAAAAAAACCAACAAAAAAACAAAAACAAAAAAAAACATGCTCTCCACTAGGGGGTGGGGAAGAAAGTTATTTTGGGGGAGAATTTAAAAAATGTCCCACTAGGTAGATGCAATTAAGACCCATTTGAAAGGGAAATGATATCACAGTACCTAGTGTTAATGTCCTGTTGCTGTAGGTGTTTCTTTCACCTTCTTCATGGTGGTGGCAGCTCTTTTGTGCTATCTTGTTCCATTTCAGTAAAAAAAGGAGAGGTTTGGAGCTGTGCAGCCATTAAAACAAAAGTAAAACTAGACTATGGGTGATACCTTCATAGACTGCTAGTAGAAAACAAAAACAAAAAAAATGGTTGCAGAGCTTTCGAGAGTACGCTCTCTTTTTCAAAGCATTTATAAAAGTCCAAACATGACTTCTATTATAAAAAATATAATGAATAAATAAATGACTTCTATAATAATAATAATAATAATAATAATAATAATAATAATAATAATAATAATAATAATAATAATAATAATAATAATAATAATACCTCACTGAGTCCTAAACGCTTGGGAAGCGTTCGACTAGTGATTGGTAATATAAAATCCAGCGCAGATAGCTGTGTGGTTAGATAATAATAATAAATTCACTTTGGTTTTACCACACCCTGGTCTGAAGTGGCTCCTTCAGCTTCGCTCCAATTTTCCTCATACTGAAGCAACTTGGATGAGCAGCGAAATGTTTCGATCTCACAAGAAAAGAAGTCCAGTTGCCATGACTCAACTTCCAGACATCAGGGAGAGACAGTCTGGCCTTTTAGAAGAAGTGGGAATCCCATATTTAAAAGTTCTTGCTTGTTTGATGGTGCCATGATCAATGGGATGCATGTCTCTGGCAAAGCCCAGAGGTTCAGCTTTGACCACGACTTGAGATTTTCTACCCCTACTATAGGAGAATCCCCATGCATGCTTCCTAGAACATCTAGATCAGGGGAGGGGAGCCTTCATCCCTCCAGATGTTTTGAACCACAATCCCCAGTCCTGTATCACTGGCAGTATAGGCTCGGAATTCTGAGAGTTGCAGGCCAAAACATCTGGAACGCCAGAGGTCCACCACCCCTGATCTAGATAGAGAATGGAAATGCAAAAGAAAATAAATCATCAAGCCCTGCATAACTGTTGTGGATCCACTGTGCTGTCAAGCCCCATACAAATTACAGCAGAGCCAGAGTTTTTCTATGTACAGTTTTACCTTGTATAAAGGAATTAATTCGTTCCAAATGAAATTATGTTAAGCAAATTTTCCTTTATACAAATTTCCCATAGGAATGCATTGAAAACAGAGTGATCCCATTTTTATGTTGTACAGATTCACCCCATAGGCTATTATGTTAAGCAAATTTCCCCTATCTCCGGAATTCTTTATGTTGTACAAATTTTATGTTATACAAACCATTTGTTATACAAGGGTCCACTGTATTTCAAGCAGCAGATTTGTGTTGTCTGGCTCAAAACTCTCATCTTATGCTGACCTTCCTAAGTGCTGATGATGAAGTGGTTTCACAAATTACGTTGCTCTAATCAGGATGGGAAGGGTTAAGGAGAAACCTTTATGGTCTTAAAGAACAGAAGAGCGGAAGGAGAGCAAGGTAGAGACAGAGAGGGAAAATATATGCTCAGAGGGAGACGTCATTGTTAACTGGAACTGTCATAGCGCCATGACTGATTTCCCCCCAATCTGTAATTAATTTATGGGCAGGGAAATAGGTTCCACATTCCCCAGAAGAGAAGGCACCCTGGATGTTAAATATACCTTATAAAAAGATAGTGAGTTTATCACCAAGGACTGTATCAATGTCCTATATATTATTGGAATGGGATTCCGCCAAGGCAAGCATATAAAATGGGGAATTCATGCAGAAGGATCACACATCCCTTTCTTTAAATAGCCTCTATGCCAGAAGCAAGCAAATTGCTCAGAAGACTTATCACCCAAAATGAAATACAGGGGTGTAATTCATGCTGCCTAAGGCGGACGTTGGGCCTTGATGGAAAGGACCTGGTGAGCATTAAAAACTCTGATCAGCAGTGTGGGATAGCCCTTAGGATAGGAAGGAAACTATGTTGCCACAGGCAGTGCTATAAACCAGCAGCAGGCAAGAGCGAGACAGAGCACTATCTAGCATCTCAGGTGCAAGGCATGCGGTACAGTACCAGGAATCCATGCAGAAGTCCAACTTATCTGCATTTAGAATGGCTGCAGTCACTTCAAGCACTCTTTGTGGGGATTCCATACCCCAATAGGCTCTGAGCCCCAATAACTGGGCAGCACTGATGATCATCCTTAGGCCCTGGGCAGGCATGTCCAGAGAGCAAGCAGGAAAGCCCAGTGTATGGTTAAGCTGACCTACAGCTGACCCAGCTCAGGGGGCCCCAGAGAAACAGATGACAATTCCAGATATTAGGGATATCAGACACATCTGGTCTGTGACAAGCCCAAAGCTCCTTCCTCTCCCCTTCCTCTGTCCTTATCAATGAGTCCTCCTAACTAGACTTTTCCTCCTAAATAAGGGTGCATACTCGCCCCACCAATGGAATGCATTACATGACCAAAGACCACCCTTCCTCTGTCTCTTCCTCTGTCCTATTCTGTACTTGTTTACTGTTACCAATAAAGACCTCAGAGTCCCAGGCACAGCACAGAGATACTCACAAACACGCACACCCACACACCCACAGACACCCACGCACAGAGAGACGCAGGCTGGGACCAGAGATGACTGTACCCCAAACCCCTGTGTATGCATAATTAATAACGCTACAACTCTTTATATATTTTTGCTCTTTATAAATCTATGTTGAGGCCCCATCTGGAGTATTGTGTGCAGTTCTGGTCACCATACCTCCCGAAGGATATTATGGAAATGGAAAGAGTGCAGAGGAGGGCGACCAGAATGATTAGGGGACTGGAAAACCTTCCTTACCATCTGAGGCTGCAACGGCTGGGCCTCTTCACTCTCGAACGACGGCGCCCAACAGGTGATCTGATTGAAGTTTATAAAATCATAGACAGTGTAGACAAAGTAGATAAGGAAAAAACTGTTTTCCTATCGCACAACACTAGAACTAAGGGGCACTCCATGAAACCTCTGGGTTCTAGATCTCAAACAAATAAGAGAAAGCACTTTTTCACCCAGAGGATCACTGGTCCGTGGAACCCCCGACCAGAAGAAGTGGTGACAGCTGCCAGACTTGACAGCTTTAAGAAAGGATTGGACAAGTTCATGGAGAACAAGGGTATCAATGGCTATCATTATGGATGCCTAAGGACAACCTCCGGGTGGGAGAGATAGGCAGGGTATCTCTCAATGCCATTTTCAGGGAATCATAAGCAGGTGAAGACATCTCCTTGGGAATACCCTGAAGCAAATGGTGAGCCACTGTGTGAGACACAATGCTGGACTGGATGAGCTGTGGCCTGTTCCAACAAGGCTGCTCTTATGTTCTTATGTTCACTGCACTGAGAAATTTATTTATTTATTTATTTGGAATATTTTTACCTCACCTTTCTCTTTGGAAAAGGACCTAAGGTAGTTTACAATAACGAGGGACAATATACAGTCCAGAACATTTCAGACATATTCAAGTTAAGAACAGGGAATTTTAAGAGGCATCTTAGCACATCAAAACTAAGGTAATATTAGAGCTATAAAGAGCACGCAAGAAGAAAAGAGAAATCCATTATGAGGGGTGAAAAGCAACATGGAAAACACTAGTGTTCTTATGAAATCTGTCAATGCAATCTTGTATGGTAATCCATATAAAGTCATATAGTAGGTAGTCCCTCATTCAAGGAAGGTTTGAATGAAGAGGAAGGTCTTTGCCTGCTTCCAGAAAGACTGCAGAGATGAGGCAGTTCGGGTCTCCAGTGGAAGGGAGTTCCAAAGTCTTGGAGCAGAAAGGAACTCATGGCACTATGCATTCCTACTCTGATTGTGCAAGTCATTTGTTGTCTTGCACATTATTAATGCACATGCATTGTCATTTCCAATAGGCCAAGGGAAGAAATGGAAAAATAACCTCAGGTTCCCCCTAGTGGCCAATTGGAAATATTGTTTAAATATTAAACAATTGTTTAAATATTAAACAATTGGAAATATTGTTTAAAAGACAAAAGACAAAATGAAAGAATGAAAGATGAAATGAAAGAATGCTTCCCTTGCTGGGTAGGATAGGGATAGGATAAATAAAAATTGAAATGTTCCTTTCAAAATGTCCCTGAAAATGCCTTAAAATGCTATTTCATTCAGAATAATTTACTCAAACCATTCTTCTGAAATAATTCATTACTGCCAAGCTAGATAGAGAGACAAACCTAGTGTTTGTTTTCTTTCTATATATTTATTTTCAAAAATATATGGCACATGGTATTTAAAAGATTTATTAAACATTATGCCTTAGTCATTTATTCATTTAATGTCTTGTTTTTCTCTCCTTGCCAGGCCCCCAGGGTGAGCTGTCTCATCACAATCTTCTTCAACATGGAGAGCAGCAGTGTATTTCCACCTATATTGCAGTAATAATGTGTAGTGATTATGTTTATATCTATCTATCTAGCTAGCTAGCTAGCTAGCTATCGTTGTTGTTCAGTCATTCAATCGTGTCCGACTCTTCATGACCCCATGGACCAGAGCTCGCCAGGCCTTCCTATCTTCCACTGCCTCCCAGAGTTTGGTCAAATCCATATTGGTTGCATTGATGACACCGTCCAACCATCTCATTCTCTGCCGTCCTCTTTTCCTTTTGCCTTCAATCTTTCCCAACATCAGGGACTTTTCCAAGGACTCCTCTCTCCTCATGAGGTGGCCAAAGTACTAGAGCCTCAGCTTCAAAATCTGTCCTTCCGGTGAACATTTGGGGTTGATTTCTTTCAGGATGGATAGGTTATCTATCTATCTATCTATCTATCTATCTATCTATCTATCTATCTATCTATCTATCTATCTATCTATCTATCTATCTATCTATCTATCTATCTATTTGTTGTTGTTCAGTCGTTCAGTCGTGTCCAACTCTTTGTGATCCCATGGACCAGAGCTCACCAGGCCTTCCTATCTTCCACTGCCTCCCAGAGTTTGGTCAAATCCACATTGGTTGCATTGATGACACCGTCCAACCATCTCATTCTCTGCCGTCCTCTTTTCCTATTGCCTTCAATTTTTCCCAACATCAGGGACTTTTCCAAGGACTCCTCTCTCTTCATGAGGTGGCCAAAGTACTGGAGCCTCAGCTTCAAAATCTGTCCTTCCGGTGAACATTTGGGGTTGATTTCTTTCAGGATGGATAGGTTATCTATCTATCTATCTATCTATCTATCTATCTATCTATCTATCTATCTATCTATCTATCTATCTATCTATCTATCTATCTATAATCTTGTTATTGTGTGTCTTTTTAATGTAAAAATGCCTTCCTTTTTTGTAAAGAACTTTTTTGTGCCTCTTGTCCTTCATGACTTCCTTTTTAATGATGTCTTTCATTCTTTTTTTCATTTTTGGATTTTATTTTTAGGAGGATGGGAATATAGCAGAAAATCTGCTGGATTTTTTGCAACCTTGCATGCTGCCTGGAGAAGTTGTGGTTGGGAGGGACCTTTCTGGGATGGGGGTCACTGTCAATCTATCAAGCACTTACTATTCCTTCCTTCCTTGCTTCTGAAAGAAAGCCCTACCTGTCTGCCCTGTGTCTCTTTCCCCCTCTGGAGTCTGTTGAAGTCTCCTACTAAAAGCAGTTATGTTTACCAATGTGCTGTTTGATACATTCAGCTGTAGTTAATGAAACATATTACTCTATCATTAATTGGTACCTTTCTACCATTAATGTCTCAGTGCGAAATATGGAAACTATAAGTCCCAGTTAATGAGAAAAGAGGTGGACAACTCTGGGGAACTTGAAGGTATTCTGGTCTACAAATCCCTGCATTTCCACTGCACACTTAGAAGAATGTGAACAAATCTGCAACAAAATTTATGGCTTCGAATATTAAAAAATGGAAATGGGAACATTTTGGCCAAAACCAGTTTTGGATTTATTTTTAGCAGGGTCTTTCGGGTGGCCATGAAAACGCCTCTGGTGGCTGATTCCTTGGTTATAGATATCCATATTTCATAGTCACTCATCTTTCTTATTTGGGGAAAGATTGTCTTGTGGTGTCAGAAGGCATGTTCTGCATTCATTCCCTTGCATCTGCAGGAAGTGCTGGTTCAGAATCCTGCCTAAAAGCACGACGATCTGTGAACAGCCAGGTAGATCAGCTCAGTGGATCAAAGTTCTGACTGGCACCTTCCTCTATTCCCTCCTCATCTTTCCTTGGTCTTGATAAAGATGCCACCTTCATATTTCCATGGCAACCATCCTATTTATCCAATGTTTGCAGACAATCTTGAGTTAATTAATGCAAGAAGCAATAAAGATTTCCAGGGGAAAAGCAAGTATACAAATAAAACACAGGTGACTACATAACAAAGACATTTCACATCCCTACATATCTCTCTGAAAAATCAGCTTGTCAGATTTTTAGTTCCTTTGCAGGAGATGGAAGGAGGGGAAGGGAAGACCCTTTCCAACCCCTCATCTGTATTTCTGTGTTTATCTTGCTGTTAAATGACACCTCATTACCATTGCAGGGTTAGATATTTTAGTGGTTCTCTCTGGAAGTTGAGTCAGGCACCGCCCTGAGTCCCATCTTCGGGAATAGGTGCGGTATATAAGTGCGAAAATAAATAAATAAAATAAACTTCTTTTTGAGAGGTAGAAACTTTTCGCTGTTCATCCAAACAGCTTCATCAGTCTTTCTATCTCTCAAAAAGAAGTCCAGTAGCCATGACTCAACTTCCAGATAAACTCACCTGGATGACTGAGAATCTTCACAGACATATTTTAGTGGTTATACTCCATCACCCCTTTCCCCGCCCCCAAGAAAATGGGTTTTCCGCAAAGCAGCTGCGGTTTCAATCTGGCCTTGTTTGTTTCACTTGCACCAGATACGCCCATGGTTCTCCTTCAAACAACAGGCAGCAAACTCTCAGGAAAACTTTGAAGCATTCCTGGTTTTAGACTCCTACTCTGGGATTTTGTAATTCGCAGTCCAACATCTACATGCCCTGAGTCCCTGTGAGATGTAACTTGAGTGTCAAAACCTTAACATTTCAATGCTTTGAGATAGGTATGGGCACCATACGAAAAATGACATGCTGTTTCATCATTTAGTAAGGTTTTGAAACGTTTCAAAATGAAACTAAATGGCAGACAGTGTGTTGTCAAGAACCAAAACAAAATGATGTTTTTGGTTCAGAGGAACTGAACCAGAGAGCTCCCTTGGATCTCGCTTCATGCAAGAGGCTGCAGCGAGATTCTGTGGCTTTTCCCCTGCTTGGTTCTCGCCACCGCCACCCAGCTGGCTTTGATAGCTGGGCTGTCAAAATCAGCTGGGTGGCAGTGGTGAGAAGCAGAGAGCAGAAGAGGGAGACTGTTGAATTTCCCATCCCAAAAGCCTCCCCACTCTCCTCTCTGGTTCACAGCAGGTCTGAGAGGGCTAGCACTGACATCAGCACTCGCCTTCTCAGACCACTGCATTTTTTTTGTATCTTTGGGGGGGGGGGGGGTTGGACAGGTCAGTATGTGGGGAAATGATTCGGAAGCTGCCGCCCATATGTGTGGTTTTTTTCTGGCACCCTAGCTTGTTTATGAAGAAGCAAATAAAAAGGGTAAATATTTGTTACTTTGTATTCCTTTAATATTAAACGAATCAGCGATATCTGATGAATATCATTATTATTCATCCCCATCTCTAGTCGTGTCCCATTATGTGGGCCAAATTACACACACACCACATGTTGGTGTCTCACCTCTCTCTTTCTCCCCCCCTCTCTCTTCACACACACACACACACACACACACACACACACACACACACACACACACACACAAAGTTAGGAGTATAAGACAAGCAGGATATGAATTTCAGCCACATGTCTGAATTTTACTGGACTGTATATTATCCCTCAGTACTGTAAGCCGCCTTGGGTCCTTTTCCAAAGAGAAAGGTGGGGCAAAAATATTCAAATAGTCAAATAAATGTGAATTTATTTATTTATTTATTTATTATGGGACTTGTATACCGCCCGTCTTCCTGGTGGGGAACTCCAGGCAGTTTACAACAATTAAGGGAACAACAAATTGCATAGACTAATGAAAGTAAACAAATAAAAACAACAGATGCAGGATATAGCAATGGCGATGGTGGGGGAAAAAATCAAGAATCATAATAATAACTCTGGCATGTTGCTGTTACTGCTGCTGCTGCTGCTGCTGCTGCTGCTGCTAGTTTGCAAACTTGATCAACCTGTGTCGTTTCCCATCCTCGTGTTAAGGAATGAACTCCTCTTATGAAGAATGCTAATTCATGCAGCTCTCTCTGTGAAGCAGTAAATTAAAAGTGGACTCCAATAGGGCTTTCCAGTGAGCTTAATTGGTTATTGGATTCGGCTGAAAGCATAGGAAGACACCATTAGCTTGTGAGGAAAAATCCAACATAAATCTATACGTGTCCAGAAGTGAGAAAGAAAGAAAGAAAGAAAGAAAGAAAGAAAGAAAGAAAGAAAGAAAGAAAGAAAGAAAGAAAGAAAGAAAGAAAGAAAGAAAGAAAGAAAGAAAGAAAAAGAAAGCATTCTTCAAGGATCAGAGGTCATGGTTGTTATGGTAAGATTTTGTCCAGAGGTTCAAAGACTAGAATCCTAGAAAGGACAGGTTATATAGTTTTTATCTATTTTTTAAATTAAAAGGCAGTTTTCAATATTCTGACATGCTTTCCCAACCTCCTGCCCCTGAACAGGGTGAAGAAACTTAGGCAAAACAGCCTGCAGGGTTATTGTGAGGATAAGGTGGGGTGGGAGGAAGGAGATTAAGAAGAGACATATAGCACCTTCAAGTCATTGAAAGAAAGACAGAAGGTCAATGCAAGAGTTAGTGATGTGGAACTTGGAATTACAGTGGCTCTTTCAAGGTCGGTGACATAGTTAAGGAGCGTTTTTGCCAGTTCCACTACCATGGCAGAGCTGGTGGGTTGAACCCAGGTCTCCTGAGTCCTCCTAGTCCATTACTCTGTCCACTACACCACACTGTGTGTGTGTGTGTGTGTGTGTGTGTGTGTTGTTTTTTTGTTACAGTCATGACCAACTCTTCGTGACTCCATGTCCATGGAGTTTTATTGGCAGGAATACACACAAATGCAACGAGTGCATAATAAATTAATAAATTAGTGGTGGAGATCGATGACGAGGGAGGCATTGGTGGTAATGGGCCGCCTATTTAAACTACCTAAGTCTAAAGGAGTGCCTTCTTCCATATGGCTCTGCCTGTGCCCTAAAATCAGGCCAGGAGGCCCCACTGAAGGTGGCATATCTCAAAGAGGAGAGGGGGGTGGCATGTCTCAGCAATTGTCCCCCCCCCCCGCCCAACTCTGAAATGCCCTCCCAACAGAGATCTGCCTGGCGCTGACGCTTTGGGCTTTCCAGTGCCAGGAAAAGACCTTCCTCTTCAGCCAGCATTTTAATTCTATAGTAATCTTTTCAGCTGGGCTCATAAGCAGCAGGATTTTATTATCGGTACATTATTGATTGTTTTAAACTGTTATTTTGATGGTTTTTAACATGCTGTTCATGGTGTTATATATATATATATATAGTGTGTGTGTGTCTGTTGTGTCGTTATAGTCATGACTGACTCTTCGTGACCCCATGTCCATGGGGTTTGCTTGGCAGGAATACTGGAGTGGCTTGCCAGTTCCTACTCCAGGCGCCTACAGCACCTGGCATTCCCTGGTGGTCTCCCATCCAAATACTAACCAGGGCTGACCGTGCTTTGCTTCCAAAATCAGGCAAGATCAGATATTAAAATATATTTTAATACATTAAAATAATATGTTTATTATTATAAATAATATGCTGTCCAGAGCCTGCTTGGTAATGGGGTGGCTAAAAAATTATATAAATAAATAAATAAATAAATAAATAAATAAATAAATATGGGATGGCAGAGTTGGTGTTCCCCCTGTGGCTGCACGGGAAATAGAACAGCTTCCGCTGCTCTTGACGCCAGTTTTTCTTTCCCCCTATGGATGGTTGAGAACTTTTTGAGGGGTTATTTGCATATACAGCGTCTGTCACTTTGACTGGGAACTTGTGACAAGTGTCTCCAAGGTCTCCACCTGACTCCTGAAGGAGGCTCTGTGTTTTGTAATGGCAGAAACACATGAAGAAATGGCTTCTGTCGGCATGGAATTACCGTACCGCAGATCCCATGCTTCACATTCACAGCAGCGAGCAGATCTGTAACAGTCCTAAACGGCATTCAATGAGTAATTCTCCCTAGTGTTTCTTCTTTAATATATGTCAACTTCAGATGAGCCTCCAACACCACAGATGCTTATTTGAAATCACCGAAGCTCTTCAGGCTGCCAAGTTTGGCTGCATCCCTGAAGTCAGAAGGGCCTCTTGAAACATCTCCAGGAGTTCCTTGCATCCAGCTGGATCAGAAAACTGCCAGAGAAACAGGGGAGGGGAGCCCTCTCATTTATTCAATGCCAGGCACTCCTTCATCTGAACCAAGCTATGAAGATAAAAGTTCAGAGGCAGCAGGGAGGAGACCAGAGAGGAAAAATACATGCATTTAAGTAGAATGCTGGCTTCATTCCACGGATTATTTATCTATGAGCTCATCTGTAATTCTTTTAACCCCTTCGTTCTGTGTCACTTCGGAAAAATTGTGTTCTTTTTGTTTAAATAATCATTCTCATTCCCCCAGCCCCACTCCTGGTATTTATATCTTGCATTTATATCCTCTTCAGGCTGCCAAGTTTGGCTGCACCCCTGAAGTGAGAAGGGCCTCTTGAAACATCTCCAGGAGTTCCTTGCATCCAGCAAGCAACTTGATGGGTGGATTAAAAGGAAAAGTAATAACCCCAACTGAGCTCCTCATCAACCTATGCCTACCTGCTTTCTCCCAGATGTCTCTCCAGCTTCTGGGACACAATTGCAAAAATAGGTTACAGGTGATACCTTCATAGTCCACTCTTAAAAATAAAAAAGGAACATGGCAAGCTTTCGAGTGCAGTCACCCTTCTTCAAAGCAGGTCCCAGAAGTTCAGACATGGTGAAAGATGTTCTTCACCAGGAGGTTACTTTTAAAGTCCTTAGTTAGATGATGTTCTTAAAATCCATCGCTAGCTGATGTTGTAGCCAGGACAGGAGTCTTGTTGGAGGCAAGAAGGGCAGTTGTAAAAGGCTGTTTCTTAAGTCACACCCCCATTCTTCAAACAAAGAAACATGGGTCATATAGCACCCCCTCCTTTACCCAGCCCCATTTGGCACTACAAGACATACAAATCCCTTTTGGCCTGGGCGGGGTGGGTGGAGAAGGGTTGATACAAAGGACGCATGTGCTTCATTCTGGGTTTGGGGTAAAAAAAAGTCCACTAGGTTTGCCAATTGGAACCAGATTGAATTAAAGTTGTATTACCCTAGTGGAAGCAGTCTTGCCCTTTGATGTTGAGAGTTCTTGTGCCTCAATCCAGGTCTCTGGGGAATGCCGGCTCTTTCTAGGTATCATCATCACAATTCCAATCAAGGCAAAAAGGACATGACACTGTTTCGTCTACAATAGAGGCCATGTCTCTCTGGGAACTACCTAAAAAGAAAAAAAATGACAAATTGAAATCTCAAGAATGAACACACACATTTTATATATATTTTTTTTAAAAAAAGGAGGAGGAACGGCTTTAAGATTTGTGTATATACATAAAATCAAACTCTGCCACCATGTGGCTTGACTCACTCATGTCATCTACTAGAGTGGGGGATCACCCATGCCCTGGGAGGCTGTCCTTGAACAGTGTGCTCGGGTCGTTCTGAGGTTTTAAACCACAGGAGTAGCCTCAAAGCTGTTACTACGGCCATAACTGCTTCCCAGACTACCACCCACTATGTTCCATTCCCTGAACGTGTTGACTTTTAAAACTCCATTCTATTTTTCTAGCACAGAAGCGAACTTGTTTATGTAATCTATTTATTTACTAGATTTGTATACGGCCCCATTGCGTGTTTAAAAGGACTACTCAGGGCACTTTACAATCCACTAAAACAACAATAAAAAAGCAAAACACAAAATAACAATCAACATACCAAGCGGCAAAAACATGAAATTTTATGACGTGAAATACGGCACAGGCATACCAACAGTGAAGAGGAGCAAAGAAGAGATCACGTAGGGTTACCCCAAAAGATAGCAGAGTTTTCAAAGGTCTTTTGAAGGATTGGAGGGAGGGGGCCAGGCAGAGTTCCACTGGCAGTTGGTTCCATAATGTTGGCACTACCACAAAGAAGTTCCTACTTCTAGTAAATTTCTTGGCCTCCCTTGGAGTGGCTACTAAAGGACTATGGCCTAGGTGAAACTAATGGGTCAGGTGGAGGCTCTTAGGAAAACTTCCAGTCACGTTCCATTTTGTCATGTCATTCAAAAAACCCTCCCTCAAGTTTTGTAAGCTCACTGCAGGCGCCAGTGTCCCCAGATGTGTCCCCTGTACCCCTGGAGGCTGCCCATCCCCTTGCCCTCCTCCTGTCTGTGAAAATGGCTCATTTGGAGCACATGACTCGAATGGGTCATTCACATCATCCATGATCATTTTATTTCTCTTCTCTGTTTATCAGTCCATTTGTGGTCCACAAAAGGAGGAGGGCCTCTCACTCAAGGGGACACCTCAAGGCAACAGGCTACCAATAGATTCAGAATCCATTGACCTTTTAAGACTCACATGGCCCGTGAGCAGAATGTGTCAGGAATGGGAATTCTCTTCCCTAAATTTGAGCCTGCCTAGGATGTTGGACCCATTCTAAGTGCAGGTCATTCTAAGACCTCAGGTTAGAATGAGGAACAATGGGTCCACTGATTGCTCAACCATCATCTGGGAAGAGCAGCTATCTATGGTTAGAGTTTCTGTCCAAAAGGTGCACCCAGTAAGCAGCTATCTGGCTGAAACAGGGCAGGCGTGGTTCCATCTACTTGTTTCCTTCAATTTGCTTACACTATTTTATATGTACAGCTGCAAATCATCTTTATAATTTGCATCTACCTCAAGGGAGAAATGCAACAGTCAGGTGACCGCCATGCTGCTGCCATCTTGGGAGACAGCAGCTTGTCTTCTCTTCCAGGAGTCAAGCCTGCTGTCTCTGCACACACATACATATGTTGGAATATTTAGCAAGATTGACATTTCAGCCATTACAGGGTTAATGTGAATGTAGAGTATTATGGGCTGGATTTAATGTAAAGAGTGAAGCCGATTGGTTGTTGAGATCACACCACTTGGAATGCTGTGGTAGAAGTCTAGTTAGTGTGTGTGCGCCTTGTATTCTTAGTAAAGAGAAGCATGTTCCTAGCTTAGCAAGATGGCTGTTAGAATAGTTATAGTTAGAAACCTCCCATGTACCCTTCCCTTCTAGCTAAATAGGTTTTTTATATATAGTAACACAAGAGGTGTCTCTCTCATTAGAGCAACTAAAATCATCTGCAACAACTGACCCAACAAAGATGCCCAACAACATCCCATCAACTGATAGGTAGGTACATAAAGAGACAACAGGCCACTCTCGTGGAAAGTAAGGCAGGCTTGCTATCTCTCAAGATGGTGGTGGTGGCAGAGGACAAAGAGGAGGAGGCAACAGGACTAAGAAGGGAGGCAATGGAGGCAGTGGGAAGGTGGTGTTGGGGAATGAACCAGAAAGTCCATTAAATCATTAAAAACATTTGGGGTTCAGTTCATACTCTCAACTTTTGACAAACCTGAACTGATCTAAAACAACAAACCAACCATTTTTATTACTAGAGATGAGCACGAATAAAAAAATGGCATTTTGGTTTTTCGTTTTTCGTTGAGAGGTCCGTTTCGGTTTGTTTCTGTTTTTGTGAATTTTTGGAAAAATTTCATTTTCATTTTTCATTTTTTGTTTTTCATTTCTACCCACTTTTTGTGCGATTTTAAAGCATTTCCATGCGCGGGCATCCCCCAACGCCCCAGACCAGAGGGAAAACGCTAAAAAAAAATGGATGCTGGCAGAGACACAGTATAGACTAGGTACGCAGGGAGGCTGCAAAGGCAGCGGCAGGAGTTGCCCAGGGTGCAAGGCAGCCGCAGAGTGACTGCACTGCGGGGCAGGGGAGGGTACTTACCGAGAGGTATGCACACACGCACACAGGGAGGCTACAGGATTGAAGCTAGAGCCGCAGAGACAGCAATCCCACCCTAACTTCCACCGGAGACTGCAAGGAGGACGGGGGCTGCCAGAACTTTTTCTGCCCTCTGTGGCTGCCAGACCTTCCCAGTCTGCAACCTTGGCATGCTATTGGTTGAACATGATCCCATCACATGGCTTGCCTCAACTTTGTGGCTGGCAACATCCATTTTGTCATCCTTAAAGGGAAAAGAACTAAAATACATCGTGATGAGAGAAGACAAAAACAAACGTTTTAAGGACCCCAACCCCCTGGTAGGTAATAATTTCAAATAATTATCGCATTATTGCTGTGCTTTTACAGAGGTCCAGGGTGTTTTAATACCCAAGAAATCAATATTAGGCATCTGGGAGCCATTTTGGGTCGATGTCTCCTAACTCCCCTTAAAGGAAAAAAATACAGTGATCTGAGAAAAGACATAAATGCACGTTTTAAGGACTCCAACCCCCCGGTAGGTATTATCAGACAGTATAAATAATTATCACTGCATTTTTATGGATGTCCAGGGTGTTTTTTAACATTTAAAACAGCTCATTTCATTGCATGTCGCCATTAACGAAAACAAAACGTAATGAACCCAATTTTCGTGGTTTTCATCACAATTTTTGTTAGTCGTTTCGTTATGTAACGGAACAAATAACGAATAATAGAAACAAAAATTTTTAATTTTGTGCCCATCTCTAATTATCACACTTCCCTGTCCTTTTTTAAAGTTCATTTCTAGTTTGGTCTTTAAATCAGAATTGTAGCAACCAAGCCATTCAAAGAAGGATAGTCAGGATTATTGTAATGCTCTCTACATGTGTTATGACACCAACGCATACCTACTTCAGTCATTGTTGTATTTATTTATTTTCTCAATAAACATCCTTATTATTTTTATATTATACATCTGAGTCTGTCCCAGTTCATAAGGCGTCGATTTAAAAGGTGGCAGCATTACCAAATTGTGACGACACCTCCCTTTTAGACGTGTAATTGTGATGAAAATGTGAAGTGTAAGGAACCATGCTATTAATCTTCGCAGGATCCTCTTGATATTGCTGCCATCTTTTAAATTGTCGTCTTATGAAGTGGGACAGACTCAGATGTATAATATAAAAATAATGATTATGTTTATTGAGAAAATAAATAAATACCACAATGACTGAAGTTGGTATGCATTTCCTTAAACGTAGAAGAGATTAATTCAACCCTTCAAGCCTCCCTGTCTTTAATAACCAGTAAACAGTAAAGCCCTCACACATAACCTGCCTGACTGAACTCTAACAGAGCTGTGCTCTCTCAGCACTCACTCTCAACAATCCTCAACTCTACTAACGCTCACAGATCAGGCTCCACCCCTTTTATACCATACAATCCCCCGCCCTCCTGCTGGGATTGGCTGATAATTTACATATGTATTTCTCCTGAATCCAGGGTGTTGTCACAACATGGGGCTTCCCTTGACTCCTATTTGGCAGTTGCAGTGGGCACAGAATGTGGAGGTCAGGTTGGTGGTTGGTGCAGGCAGATTTGACCACATCACCCCAATTCTGGCCCACCTGCATTCGCTACCCATTGCCTCCCGAATAAGGTTCAGGGTATTAGTTTTGGTTTATAAAACCCTCTGTGCCTTGGGGCCTAAGTATCTGGCAGAGCATGTCTCCCAAAGGTGAGCTTCATCCCTGCCCACTAGAGCTTTGTTGGCCCTCTCGTTCTGGGTGGCCACCCCCAGGGAAGCCCAGAAGGTCTTTCTCTACCAACTAGTTGGGCTTTCTTGGTGGCCAACCCAGGGGCTCTGGAATAAACTGCTGAGCGAGCTTAGGCTAGCTGAGCCTCTGCCAGCGTTTAAGAGAGCCTTAAAAACTTGGCTATTTAGAGAATATTTTTGGCAATCGCTAATATGTTTGTTTTTGTTACCCCTGTTTGGTTGGTTGTCGCCCTCTTGCCTTTGTTGGTTACATCTGTGTCTTTTAACTCATATTGATTATTGTTTTTATCTGCTCTGTTTATTTGTTTCTGTTGTTAACCGCCCGGAGTTCCCTATGGGAAAGTCCGTGCAGTCTATAAGTGTAAATAATAAATAGATAATGAATAAATAAATAAATGTAGCAGCTCTTCAAATGAAGGATATATGGTCAATCTCTCTTCATAAACTGAGAGTACATTGTTATGATGTGTGAAAATATCATAACTTGGGTGGAAAGCACTCTTAAGACTATAAGAGGGAGCAAGAGTATTTGATCAGCACTCCCTCCTCCTAAAATACATACCCCTGTTCCCAGAAGTCCCCATGTTGAGTGTAAATATTCAGGGCCAGCCCCACCATCAGATAAACCAGTGGCTGCCTCAGGCAGCACAGTTTGGATGTCAAAGAAGGGCACCAAATGATAGTTATCTGAGTGGTATTTGTTGCATTAACAGGTGAAGCAAATGTTATTTTCTCCTTCATGTAGCAAAATAATTATGCTTGCCTTGTGTATAACACACTTTGACTTAAGGAGCGAACATTATATCCAATGGTACTTGAGGGAACAAGGTATCCCAAGGCCATTCCAAGCAGATGTTTGAAGGCATAGATTTAAATGGGAGCAGTTTAATGCACAGGAGGTTAGGGTGGGGTTAAGAGTTGCATATTGAAAGGGTAATGGGTGCAACATTCTCTCTCACACATGAATCTTATGGTCTGTCTTAAGGAATGACCAACTTGATTTGACCTAATATTTCATCATGGGCTGTAGACCACTTCTTTGGCTGCAGGTGGCATCTGCTGATAACATTGGTTACAGTCCATGGAAGCTTGGTCTTCAAGGTGCATGAAGACAATCGCTAAAATCCCAGTTGATGGACTGGAACCACATTAGTGATCCTCCATCTTTAATTAATTCCTCCTTCCTTTCTGTGGATCTGAAAGATTACCTAAATATGAAGGGTGTCCCTAAGGGTACTTGAAA
This sequence comes from Phrynocephalus guinanensis, assembly GCA_037367245.1. Classification (NCBI taxonomy): domain Eukaryota; kingdom Metazoa; phylum Chordata; class Lepidosauria; order Squamata; family Agamidae; genus Phrynocephalus; species Phrynocephalus guinanensis. The sequence goes on along the minus strand of CM074739.1, from coordinate 11,529,632 downwards.
CCTGGGATGGGGAGCCTCCACAAAGCTGTTTATTGTCCTGAAACCTCCATAGCATGGCCACAACTGATGAGAAAATCCCTGTGTAAACTCATAGGAAGGGATTTCAGCTTCTTTGTTGATTCTAATACAAACGGTACATCATAAATTGGGCATATGTGGCTTAAATTCATTAGTGAATGATCCTCTTTATGAGTTACTGGTCTTTCTAACCCGTCATCACCAAATGCCAGCAAAGAAGAAATGGCAAATGTACACTTTTCAACCTATTTTCTTTATTTAACTAAAACATTTCTACACTCGAATGGGCACTTTAACCAATTAGCTTTCTTCCCTCTGTATGTCAGAGCTCAAAAACCTTTATCTCAAATACAAAAGAGGCTAGGAGGAGGGGAAAGAAATCTAGAGAATGCTGAACATGGCCATAAAATGTCTTCTCTACTCAAATGTGTGGATTTTTTATTTCACCTTGGCCTAAGATTGATCCCATTCTCAGGTGTTTTTGGAACCCAGCATCATCTACTACCTCAGAATTCTATTCTACAAGGTAAAGGTGGAGTTATGTTTGCAGAACATAGATTTATTACTCCTGAAGTCCATAAACTGCTGAGCTGAATAAAAATCTTACACATACTGGAGGGTGGAATTCCCTGTCACCATCTTTGCCTTTTATAGTCTTTCTAAAGGGAACGTTCAGCAACACACACACACACACACACACACACACACACACACACACACACACACACACACACACACACACACACACACCAAAAATACCTCCCAGAAGAGGGCCAATCTGCCTTGAAGTTATCCTTCCATTCATTCATTCACCCACTCGCTCACTTATTAAGTTTGTAATCTGCCCATTGGGCAATATGGCCACTTTAGTCAATTTGCTGGGAAATCCATTTGCTGGGAAATCACTCTGGTTCAACCAAGTCTCCCCCCAAATAAAAGCCACACGTGCTGCTTGTAGTTAATGTTCAGGATCACGAAGCCCATATCTTGTCAGGATGACTGATTTCTAGTCCAGCAGGACATGGACTACGGTTGGGCTAGAGAGCATTTATCTGTATGTTTTGTGAACACTGGGAAACATAGCACATTAGACAATTTTAAAGCAGATCCTACTGTATATAACAATTTTTAGTGTTTCTCTGAATTCTACCCCCATTCCCACACTCCCATTAAGACAGAGTTCATAACTCCTTCAAAAAGACATGTGCATGTTTGGGTGCAGATTGTTCCTAATTTAAAGCAACACATGTTGCTTACATCTTGGGCCATACTGCTTGAAGCTCTCTCTTTTATCGTTGTGTAGTAGAAAGTGTACTGACGTACTGCATATGTGTGTGGTACGCCAGTTGCACAGTGGCTCAGAGGAAGTCACTCCAGAGGGTTATCAATATGGCACAGAAGATCATCAGATGTCCACTCCTCACATTGGAGGAATTACACCACTCCCGCTGTCTTAAGAAAGCTCAGAATATTGTAGGAGATATTTCTCATCCTGGACACTCTCTATTTGTACCATTACCATCAGGCAGAAGGTATAGATCTTTTAGAACAAAGACAGAAAGATTCAGAAATAGTTTTTACCCAATAGCAGTAACCATGCTAAATTCTGTTAAAAATTAAGTTGACAGGTAATATCAGTGTTAAATGTGTAACAAATATATTGCATGGGGGATTGTGTATGGCTGTTGTTTTTTTAAATCGTAGTTTTTATGGATTGGGTATGAAAGCTGTCAGGTGAAAGAGTGCAGAGCTCTGTGTGTATGTTTGTTTTTTATGTCAGTTTTAAATGAGTGAAAGTGATGTTCGGCATGTGAATGTTGGAGTATGTGTATGGATGGTTTGTTCTTAAATGGTAGATTTTATGTCTTGGATTTTTATACTGGGGTGTGTGAATGAGCTGACTGGATGGCACTTTTAATCTCGTTGTATTTATACAATGACAATAAATTCCATTCCATAAATTCCATTCCATTCCATTCCATTCTGTGTTCAGTTTGCAATTTAATTAGACAGTTTATACACATTGCCCCATTACCAAGAAGCCAGCAAGCAGGATACCCAGCTTAATAATTTTTGAAGGATGGAAGGCTGAGTCAACCTGAAGATGGAAACCTGAATTTGGGATTGAACTCAGATCATGAGCAGAATGTTGACAGCGGTACTACATTTTAATCACTGTGCAGCTTTATTGACACATTTTTTCTGAATATGGGCAAGAGTATGTCCACCCTTCAAATCAGCAGAAGTGTGTATGTGTCAATTTTGCATTGTACACAGAGTGTGTGGCTACACTGTACATTTTAAAATCATAGCCAGGGTGGGGGGTGGAGAGAAAAAATAATCGGAATTTCTTCCACAAGGCAGGAAATGGGAATATGCACCTGGGCTCTTGTTAATAGCCATGGACATGATACATTGGAAACATTCATTAAAAAATCTGAGCGCATATGAATTTATTTTCCATCCCATCTGATAATTGGTCTTGTGCTTTTCTCACCATATATCAGATAGGAATTTATTGATATTGTATCTAGTTCATTGTGGCAATTTGAATTACTTCTTGCTAGCAAACCACTGTAATCTTGTGGTTCAGAAGATGTGAAATGAACCAAGTTGGAGATTTCCCAAGAATGAGACTAAGTCAGACAAAAATGAGAAGTTCTCAGCACTGAGTTTATTGAGCAAAAGCAGAGTACAGAACAGAAAACCTTTTGCGGAAAGACACAAAAGGGGTCCCCCCCCATAGTTGAGAGGAGACCTCGAACACACTTTTCCAGGGGTTTTTATACATTTTCAGACCCTTCCAGACTCTTCTTCGGTCACTATCGGACAACCACACCTTCAATACCACCCATAAGCTGTCTATCTCTTGCTGGTCCCACCTGCATACTCAAAGCTTCATAAGCTCACTTTACTTCCTCTTTTTGCTCAGTTCAATTTTACAGCTTGCTGTTACCACACGTTTCCGGTCAGCACTAGTTTGAGCACCAACAGGCAAACCACAGTGTCTCTTGCTGCACAATACACTTTACCTTGGCAATTAAGATTACAAGACAGCTTTTACATTTGCTATTGATAATATTTTGTATCAATAAGCTTATTAGCAGGCATGATTATATAATTTCGTCTATCACACCACCCTCTGGGTTCAAAGGGGCTTTCTTTACATGAGTATGGCAAATACAATTAAGTTATCATTAGCCTATGGGGTAGAAGTGTATGTATATTTTTCGGTCATAATGCAGTTGGGAAAACACATGCGTGTGTAATATGTTGTATTTTTCCTTCTGTGTTGGACTGTCCTTTGTATAAGTGGTCGTGCTCCTATCATGCACTCCATTTTACAAGCAGTGTATGACTGGGTTTGTAAATGCGACCATACTGGGGGCAAAAGAATGTTGCACAACTACATTTCTGCAGTTGTGTAAGTGATAGGAGATTCTGGGCAGGATATAACTCACACACATACTCAGAAAGAAACTGTCCAAGAAAGCCACTCTTTTATCCTTGCAGAGAGATTTATTTGTGTGAGGTTTCTTCACCCCAAGAAACCTTATCGGAAGCATCACGGGACGTCTGGACAGTTCAGTGGATATTTTCTCTGGAACAAGTGGTAACGTGCAGGATCGTTATGATTCCTGTGTTACATGATCATATTCCTGTGCAGGATTCACAAGTGCAAAATTTCATAGTTCTCTTCACCGAAAAACAAAACTAAAATGACAAGGGGAGGTAATGAAGGGGGGAAAGGAGAGTGGTTCTCTCTCTCTCTCTCTCTCTCTCTCTCTCTCTCTCTCTCTCTCTCTCTCTCTCTCTCTCTCTCTCTCTCTCTCTCTCTCTCTCTCTCATTCTCTCTCTGGTGGGAATCTTGAAAGTCTTACTAGTGCCGGGGAGAGTGTCAAGGGAAAGTCTTAGTGTAGTAAGGTACGAACGATTCGCCAAGAATGAAAAATCTTGCAAGTACCCATTCTGTTCCTAATCCTGGCCTCATGTTTCCTTGTGGTTTTTCCCTTTGTCCTTAGGATAATTTTTTGCATACATAATGAAAAAATGTAAAAAGAAATGAAAGCGGCTTAAACTATTTCCACAGTAAGCAACACCCGTGTCCTGTGGGTTGTATGATTCATGTGCCCTGAACAACCTGCACACATGGAACAGCAGGCGGTCATGTTGGCCCATTCTTTGTCATCCTTGTTTGTGTGCTTCAGATAGTCTAAAAGAGAGACACAGACCATTTTCCCCATGCCATTCCCATTCCAACTTCTCTCTAAATATTGGATATAGTGTGCCAATGTACCCCCAGTGTAGAAGCTGAGCTGGCTTTGCTGCAAGATAGGGGGTATAAACATCTATCAAAACAAACAAACAAACAAACAAACAATAAATAAATAAATAAATAAATAATAAACAAATAAACAAACAAACCTGCTAGTCTGCCAGTGTTTGGTACAGTGCTGCAGTTATTTTATAGGTGCTGGACATCCTCCCCCCCCCCGGTGTGATCTCCCACTCACTGGCAGGAGCATGCTTCCCTCCTCTGCTTCTTCAGGTGATCACCCACTCACCAGCAGGAGCACAGGCTTCCCAATCCTTCCTCCTCATCTGAATGGGTGATACCTGATCACCTGATGAGGGAAACTCCTGTTGGTAAGTAGAGAATTGCCTGAGGAGATGTTGGAGGGAAGCATGCTCCGCCCTGCCAGTGGGCTGTCACTCAGAGGAGGTGGAAGCGAGCACAGAGCACTTAAGAAACACCTATGCAAACAGCACACCGAACAAGGGCAAACCACCAAACTATGGTTCAAGCCCATCTCTAGAGTCTTACAAAGTCTCTGTCCTTAGTAGAAAAATTGATTTTGGAGAGTTGTGGGCCAAGGAAATATCTTTCCTCAACTGAGAAGGGAGCAGAAGGGATTTAAAAATTGCCCCTCCGTAGTGTAGCACAAAATAATCCCCAGTTGGAAGGGAGTGGGAAATGGATGAAAGTAATAATCCTCCAAATGGCTGCACAGCAGAGTTTTAGAATCTCCACTACTTTCTATAATATAGTACTTGAGCCCCACTGTAACTATGGAGATCCTAATGAAGATTCAATGCATGTGTATGTCTGAAATAGTGGCCAGAGGTGGTGTGTGTGTGTGTGTGTGTGTGTGTGTGTGTGTGTGTGTGTGTGTGTGTGTGTGTGTGTGTGTGAGTGTGTGTGTGTGTGTGTGTGTGTGTGAGAGAGAGAGAGAGAGAGAGAGAATATTTTCCAGACTTAAAATGCTGAAAAATGACACACAGAGCCTATGGCTGCATTTTTTTTTGTCACAGCTCTGCGAGACATGGATTTACAGTCTTCCAAGAAAAGAATTCCTTCACTGGGGATCCTATAAAACAGCTATCCAAGTCCTATTGCTTTCATTTTGACCATGGCCTAGAAATGATTGAATGATTACATGTCCAAGCATAACCGGGTTGTTGTAATTGGTAGCTTTAACAACCTGGGCCTCATTCCTCACTGTCATATTTCCACTGACATCAGTGGAATTAACTCCTGATTTATCCCTGGGCGTAAAGAGCTGTGAGGCATAGTCACTGGTGTTGTTAAACACCTTCCCGTGGAACATTATTTCAGTGGAGGAAGGATCTGAAAAATAAGTCAGCAAGTCTCATTTTGCCTCTTTATGGTGAGGCCCCATCTGGAGTACTGTGTACAATTCTGGTTATTACCATACCTACAGAAGGATATTATGGAAACGGGAAAAGAGCAGAGGAGGGCAACCAGAATGATTAGGGGACTGGAACACCTTCCTTCCCATCTGAGGCTGCAATAGCTGGGCCTCTTCACTCTTGAACGACGGCACCGAAGAGGTGACCTGATTGAAGTTTATAAAATCATACACAGTGTGGACAGAGAAGATAAGGAAAAACTATCACACAACACTAGAACTAAGAGGCACTCCATGAAACTTTTGGGTGCTAGATCTCAAACAAATAAGAGAAAGTACTTTTTGACCCAGAGGATCACTGGTCTGTGGAACTCCCTGCCAGAAGAAGTGGTGACAGCTCTCAGACTTGACAGCTTTAAGAAAGGATTGGACAAGTTCTTGGAGAACAAGGGTATCAATGGCTATCATTATGGATGCCTAAGGACAACCTCTGGGTTGGAGAGATAGGCAGTATATCTCTCAATGCCATTTGCAGGGAATCGTAAGCAGGTGAAGACATCTGCTTGGGAATACCCTGAAGCAAATGGTGAGCCACTGTGTGAGACACAATGCTGGACTGGATGGGCTGTGGCCTGTTCCAGTCCAGTATTATGTTCTTATAAATCAGACTCTAGGTTTTCTCTACAAGTGTTGTAAAATTTAACTGGCAACAATTAGATTACAGTATGGTGATACAGAGCCCAGTTCAGCTCTAAGGAGGTAGAAAAAGCAGCCAAAGAAAAGTCAGGGGGTAAGAGGTTTGTTTGTTGGTTGGTTTAATAAATTTATATACTGCTGACTTGCTGTAGGACACTATTCTAAGTGGTTTACAAAGATAAAATAAACAATACAGTAGGACACCTGTATCCACTGATTCATTATCCACTGATTCAGTTATCCACGGTTGGCAGAGGAAAAAAATTAAATAATTCAGCAGCCACAAAGCAAGCTTTAAAGCAAGCTGTTGTCACAAACAGCAGCTGTAAAGCAAGTTATGGTCACAAATAGCATCTGTAAAAAGCAAGCTACTGTCTCAAAACAGCAGTCATAAAGCAAGCTAATGTCAGGAAACAGCAGTTTGGGGGGTGGGTGGGCAGGTGTTCTCTCTTATCCATGGTTTTCATTATCCATGGGAAGGCCTGGAACCAATCCCCAGCAGATACCGGGGACCTACTATAATACCAACTAGAGATGGGTACGACTTGAAAATTTTTTTTTTTCGAGTTGTCGTTAGTCGGGCCGGTTCCGTTTCGGCTCGTTTCCGTTTTTCGCGAAAATTTGCAAAAATTAGTCGGTTCGTTTTTTTGTTTTTTTGTTGTCGTTAGTACTGGTTTGGGGAGGGGGTAGCGGGCTCCTGGAGAGAGCTGCAGGAGTCAGCCAGAGCCACAAGTGACGGACTGGCAGACTCTTTGCACCCGCTGTGTCTCACGTACTTGCATGTAGTGCAATGCAAGTAGATCTGGCTTAGGGTTAAGACGGGTTAGCGGAACGGCTAGGGTTAGGCTAGTTATGGGTGAGGTTAGGGTGAGTATTGGGGTGCACCTCTGGGTGCCTCTCTGACCCACTTAGAAGGACAATGTACTGGCGTATGGGTTAGGCTTAGGGTTCGGGTTTGGGCTACGATTAGTGGGCTGTTTATGCCCGATTGGCACATCCCAGAAGTCTCTGTGGTCAACCTGGCCAAGTGGCCATGCGATTGGTGGAAAATTTGCATGGTCTACTCCCATGGGCGAGCCCATCATTGCAAATGTGCAGGTGTAAAAAAATAAAATAAAATCAAATCAACGGAGACTTTTTTTTGCAAGAAAAACCCACTGCTGCTACTGTAAAAATTCAAGCATTTAAAATAGCCAATTTTCGCATCTTTCTGTGGTGCTTTGGTGGGGTTTTGGGCAACGATTTCAAAAAAAATATTGCGGTCGCCATTTTGGATCCCCCCCACCGCATGGCAAATGGATGCGCCCTCCCAGCCTGGTACAGTCAGCAAAACCTGGCCATGCGATTGGTGGAATGGCTCCAAAACTTTGCATGGTCCACTCCCATGGGCGAGCCCATCATTGCAAATGCGCAGGTGTAAAAAAAATAAAATAAAATAAAATAAAATAAAATAAAATAAAATCAACGGAGACTTTTTTTGCAAGAAAAACCCACTGCTGCTACTGTAAAAATTCAAGCATTTAAAATAGCTAATTTTCGCATGTTTCTGTGGTGCTTTGGTGGGGTTTTGGGCAACGATTTCAAAAAAAATATTGCGGTCGCCATTTTGGATCCCCCGCACTGCATGGCAAATGGATGCGCCCTCCCAGCCTGGTACCAGCAGCGCATGAGTAGCAATAGCCAAGGAGAGGGGGGCGGGGAAACCCCCCCCCCCCAAATAAAACACCCTTCTGGCCTGGTAGGTGCCCTCAGACAGTTTTCGCCTACTTTTAGGGCCGGGAATCGGGTTTTTTTTAAACTTTTAAAAACTTTTTTTCTGTGCCGCTTGGCATTGCGCGATGCAAGTAACGAGCACGACAAATCAGACCAAATTGTTCGTTCGTCGGTTCGAGCTCGAATTCTGGTGGAGTAATTCCCGTTTCCGTTTCCGTAGAGTAACGGATACGAGTAACGGAAACGGAAACGGGAATACTGCTAAGTCGTGCCCATCTCTAATACCAACTACCCAACGGAACTAACAATATCAATGTTTGCAACAAATAAAACCCCAAATAGTGGTGGACCCCAGGAAAAGCATATGGAAAATTGCTCAATGGAGGTTGCACTGAAATGCTTCCTGAAACAAACATCTCAAAGGATGCGAGGGAGGACAAACTTCCACAGGGAGCCTGCGCCACAAAGCAAGGGCCATAGCCAAGAAGGCACAATTTCTGGTAGCTGTTTTCATTGCCTCCCTCTGCATAGCAACCCAGAGAAACCTTTGACAAACCAGTGCGATGGGCTGATATTCCAAAGGAAAGACACTCAACCAATAGGTTGTGCACATCATGTACATCAGCTTCTCTCCTTCCCTAAAATGAATCCCTACTTTCTTGCATGTTGGCATTGGAGAAAGAGTCCCAGGTATCTGTTTTCATGGTTTTTAAGCTTTGAGAAGTGAAGGAAAAACAAGGCTGTCCTCTACTCTGTCCAAGCAGACTCTCAATGTGGCACATCCGATCTTGCCTGATTTCAGAAGCTAAGTAGGGTCAGCCCTGGTTAGTACTTGGATGGGAGACCACCAGGGAATACCAGGTGCTGTAGGCTCCTGGAGTAGGAAGTGGCAAGCTACTCCAGTATTCCTGCCAAGAAAACTCCATGGACGTGGAGTCACAAAGGGTCAGTCATGACTGTAATGACACAACACACACTCAGTAGCAATAAATCAGTGGGTGGGGGGGTTCATCCATTTATTTTCAAAAAGGCTTTTCTGCCTCCGTTCAGTTGCCTACAGGGGGAGGTTGCCTGTGGGTGGGCATGAGGCTCACCAGGAAATCAATATCTTGGGTTGCATATGTCAGAAACAGCGGCTGAGCTCTCACGGCTAATGAAACAAATTGAGAAACTTGGAAGGAGCAGACAGCATGAGCCCTGGATGACTCACAAGGAGCCTGGCACCAGGAGGGGCAGCTCACTCGATTAAATACCAGCCTTCTACTCCCCCCCCCCACTCCTTCTTGCATGAGAATTGCCTTCTTGGATTAACCCGAGGGAAGTCATATTCAGCAGTTGGCTGCCAACGTTGGTTAGAAAGATGCCTTCAAGAGGAGGCAGAGGAGGCATGCAGGACACGATTCTGAAATCCTTGACAGTCCACAGGGTGTGACTGATATGTTTTTAGAACCTTCCCATTGTACCCAATGAGACATCGGGAATTTTATTTACTTAGCATGACTACTTATTGCAGTGAGCGTTAAGTCTGAAAAGAAACTTATGTATTCATGTTGCAACAGAGTATTTAGACAGGTAGCTAGTGATATAGATAGATAGATAGATAGATAGATAGATAGATAGATAGATAGATAGATAGATAGATAGATAGATAGATAGATAGATAGATAGATAGATAGATAGATGAGTGGTACCCCGACTTAAGAGCAGCTAGACTTAAGGGCAATTTGACTTAAGAGCGGAAACTGTTGGCACTTTAACAGCTGCCTTACAAATTTTAGATATGATCTGCTCGACTTACAAATATTTTTTTCATTGTTTTGATTTTTTAACTTATATTTTCATTTTTTTAGATAGGTACCCCGACTTAAGAGTTGTTCGACTTAAGAGCATGCATTCAGAACGGATTAAATTTGGAAGTCGAGTACCAATGTAGATAGATAGATGATAGATAGATAGATAGATAGATAGATAGATAGATAGATAGCCTGGGTACTTCCTACACTTCTTGATTTTTGAATAACTCTGTACAGGTCACGTATAACAGGTATCCCATTTGTGAATTCTTCATTACCACCCTTTGGCCCTTATAGATCCACATGTGGTTGTAAGCCTAAGACTTACAAGAAAAATACATGCAAAGCATCCATTTTGTTGTTGCTGCTATTGGTCACCATCTTGGTTCAAACTTTCACCACCACCACCACCATCACCACCACCACCATCGTTATTGTTGTGATGAAAAACTTCAGGTCATAGAATAAACAATTGTAGAGAACCTAGTGTTTGCCTCTTCCTGTTTTTGAAATAAAGAACACGCCTTGAACAGGAATGAGATCTGAAGTTTGAAAAATGATCGCCATTATCGGCGCTGAAAAGAACACATACTTTGTAGCTTATCATGTGAAGATTATCAGGCTGCTTGATCATCAATAATCTCCTCTCCCTGGTGTGGGTATCACATCAGGCGGTGACAATGTTCTTTAAATCTAGCAGAGGAGGAAATGGTGAAGGCGCTGGTTTATGGATGTTGGATGAAAGGAAGGGAAGGAGATCCAATGGGAAATAAAATGTTATGAGTAACCAACCACCAGGGGATGAGATATGGCATTAGAGCTTATCGAACTGAGTTCTGGACATTATTTATCAAGAAGAGATATATTCTAGTTCAGCCATAGCTTATTGAATTTGTTTCTACAGACGAACAAAGATTAATCCTAGGACAAACCTGGACAGGCTGTAAGAGGAGAGCGGCAAGCCCTGAAACTGAGTGAAAGTCCTTGTCACCTTCTCTGCAGCAGTTTTATATGCACGTCCAGGAAAAACTTCAGATGTTAGAACTACTATTGCAGTTTTAGGGTTGCTGCCATGTAAGGGTTATTGCTCTGGTTATGCTAATACAAGAAAACTCAAAGTGTTCAAGAGAAAATGGGTAACATGCCTGTGCTTTTAAATAGAGGTGGGCATAAACTGAACCACAAAATGGGGAAAAAATGGGCTGGTTCATCGTTTGGTTCATGGTTCCTGTTTTGCCTGAAATGAAATGAAGAACCAAACTAGGCGTACACATGTGCACGGATGGCAGGCCTGGCTTCCAGAAGGGATGCCTGGCTGATGTCTCTCAAGATGGCGGTGGAGGGAGAGGAGGAGGAGGCGGCAGGACCAGGTAGGGAGGTGATCAGGGCAGTGGGAAATGGGTGGGGCCCTATGCAATTTGTTTTTCTGGGGTTCATGGGTGGGTCATGGTTCACGGATAGCCATGAAGTATGAACCACCCTGATGCATCCTTTTTATGCCTCATGCCCATCTCTACTTTTAAACATTTTGTTTCATACCCATTTTAATTACCAGTCCTGGAATCCTTAATTGGAGTAAGCTGTATATGACTGTAAATGTAATGTAAATGTCATAGTTTGATGAGCCTATTGCGAACCTCAACCATCCCTGTTTATGTCGGACAGTCCATATATTTTTTTAATCCACCGATCAGGACAAATCGCCACCATCTAAACCTGTTTTTTGTCTTTTGGGGATGCCTTGTGAAAATAAGCTGCCCTTGCATTGTAAGGCTCAAATTCTTCGCTCTTTAGGTCATCAAATCACTGAGCATGAAGTACAATTATCTCTAGAGATGAGCACGAAACGCCCAAATGGTGTTTCATTTCATTGTTTGTTTTGTTTAATTCATTTCGTTCTTTGTTTCATTTCATTTTTAAATGTCAGCACTTTTTAAATTTTTTATTTTTTTAAACGTTTCGTTCTTCATTTTGTTTCATTTTTAAATGTCAGCAGTTTTTAAATTTTTTAATTTTTTTGCTTTTCTAATTTGTTTTGTCCTTCGTTTCATTTCATTTTTAAATGTCAGCACTTTTTTTTACCTAGCACTAACCAGCTGGCCCATGGGCCAGGTCAGCACTATATTTAAAACAATATAGGGTGTGGTGGCTCAGTGGACTAAGGCTTCCGAAAACTGTCAGCTGCAAAGTCGGCAGCTCGGTGGTTTGAATCCCAGGTGCCATGCAGCGGAGCAAGCTCCCACTGATAATCCTAGGTCATGCCAACCTAGCACTTCAAAAGCATGTAAATGCAAGTAGATAAATAGGTAAAAAGCGGGAAGGTAAAACAATGTTTCCTTGCAGCCATGCCAGCCATGTGGCCATGGACTTGCACAACACTGGTTCTTCGGCTTGAATACAGAGATGAGTACCACCCCTAGAGTCAGACACGACTAGCACACATGTGTGGGGGAAACCTTTACCTTAACCAGCTGGCTAGTGGGCCAGGTCAGCACTATATTTTAAAAAATCTAGCACTGACCAGGTCAGCGCTTATTTTTATTATTTATTTTTTCAAGCGCTGAGATTGGCACTTGTCAAAATAAATAATAAACAAAATTAATAAAAAATGAAAATGGAACTGAACAAAATGAAAATTTCCATTTTGTTTTGTATTTTTTTTAAAACGGCACTTCTTTTTTTTTTGTTCTGTACCGAAATGAAAAACAAAAAAAAAAATTAAAAAAAATCATTTCATGCCCATCTCTAATTATCTCCTTTGTTCAAAGTTATCAGTAGTGGATGGATGGACCAATTTCTGGCCCTTAAAAGTTCTTCATGTGATTGAGTATAATTCCATCCCATGTATCTGCAATAATCTGTATTTAAAATGGGTGTATCCTTTCCTAAATAATGCATATGTGTAGGAAAATATACAATTTTAAAGGCTCTTATCCTGAAAGCTATATTTTTATATTTATTTTGGCATCATGTAGTAATACATATTTTTGCACATTTTTGTCTTTTTGTTTGTTGTATTGAGAAGAAATGTGTAATAAACTTAAGTGGAACGGCTTTCTAGTTCATATATACATCAGCGAGGACAAGCTCTTAGACAAACCATCCTACAGATTGTTACATCAATTACCTTAACAGCCAGACCAAACGTAATCCAGTTGCCCTTAATATCAGTGCAATTTGTATGAATGCTTCAGTACCAACACAGGACAGGTGGTTCATTTTAAACTGTTGATTCTATACTACAAGACACCTTTTCCAAAACTGGTGGCCCTCAACCTACATGGTCCAAACTAAACCAGTATGGCAGAGTGCCTTCTTCCACTCAGTCATCCCAGGTCAGGCGTTTGAGGGCATTAATACTGAGAAAATCTTATAAGGAGAAAAAAAGAAACTGGGCATTCTTGGTGACTGCCCCCCCATCTGTGGAGCAACCTGCCACCTGACATCTGCCTAGCTACCTCTATGAGCTCCTTTAAATGAGCAAAAGTTCTCTTGATTTTAAAGGCAAACCACTATAATGTGGAACTGGGTTAGTAGTAGAGAATGGCACGAAGTGAACTTTTAGTTCATTTTGTTACTCGTTATTCATCATTTGTTTCACATAATGAAAAGAATAATGAACCTAGGGGTAAATTTAAAATGAAATGAAACAACCTGGAAAAAAATGGTTCGATTCGGTTCGGTTTGTTAATGGGGTGGTGGTGGAGATGCCTCCTGCTGGTCCGGAGGTCCGGTCTTCCTGGCTTCAGGGATGGTGACCAGGGGTGGAAAAACCAGCTGTAGCATGGCCACATGGTCAGCAGTAATAATAATAATAATAATAATAATAATAATAATAATAATAATAATAATAATAATAATAATAATAATAATAAATAAATAAATAAATAAATAAATAAATAAATAAATAAATAAATAAATAAAAACACCAGCGCTGACCAGGCCCCAGGGGCCGCACAGTCGGTGCGTGGAAATTTTTTTTAATTTTTATTTTAAAAAAACCGATCTGGCACGTGGGCCTGGTACTGGCCAATGAGCACCGTACCTGGCCATCCAGCCACAGAATTGGTCCAGGAGGTGCAGAACTGGCCCATGGAACTGGAACCGGCGCAGCCAGAAAAATAAAAAAAATAAAAAAACGATCCAGCGCGCGGCCGGCCTGTACCCAGCAGCAGAACAAAAAAAGCCCCACACTACAGCTGTAGCACAGGGCAAGGAACCCAGAAGTAAAAACAAAAAACAAAAATAAAAATAAAAATAAAAATAAAAATAAAATAAAATAAAATAAAATAAAATAAAATAAAATAAAATAAAATAAAATAAAATGGTGCCCTAAAAGAAAGGAAATAATAATAATAAAACCAGCACCAACCCGATTTTTTTTTAAGTTCGTATGAACCCGAACTCGAACTGAACCAAAGGTGGGCCCGAACCAGACGAACCCGAACTGTGGGTTTTCTGGTTCGTGACCACCTCTAGTTAGTAGTCCTTTCTGTGAATTTGGAGCATTCCAACCATGGCTGCATGTTCACCTGAGAAACTGGAATGCATGTAGTACAGAATGCACATTCAGCTGGGAAATTAATTTAGGGGCTATGGAAAACTGTTCAAAGTCTTTCTTTTTTATTCTTCCACCGGAAGGGGCTCATGGTGCAGTGGGTAAACTGCAGCATTGCAATCAAGACTCTGCTCATGAGCTGAATTCTATCCTGACAGGTTCTGATAGGTGGCTCAGTCAATCCATCCATTTATCTATGTGTCTTCTTAGGGGATTATTGCCAGAAAAATATCTCAGAAATTGAAAGGAAGGCCACCATGCATAACAACTGAAGGGAGAAAACTCAATTTATGTTAGACCGGGTGGGGGGACATTTTTGTCTTCTGAGCCATGCGCTGTGCATCCTAAATATATCTTGTATTTCTTTGCCCTTGTAAACCGGGGCAAATCTTTTAATCTACTTCTGAAAGAGTAGTATGTAAAAAGTAGACACAACTTTGGAATTGTATTTCTCAGTAGCAAGCGTTTTTCACAAATGCATTGTTTGCCTTTCTGAGCTTTAACTGCCCTGTCAAAGCAATTTGAAAATTTAATGGCGATACGCCACAATCACAGTAACCTTCTGTGCCTTACTGTTACACTCAGCTCCGGACCATGAATTTGTATTAAAATGCCGTGCATGGGTATTTCACCATGTAGGGTTGATTTATGCAGATGACTTGTATTCATGTTGCTTATAAATGGCCTTGGATGTTTAGAATGGGCAATGCAAGGCCTCAAGTGATATTTGTGCTGGCTTAGGACTTGTGCAGACACCAGTTTATGTGTAAAGTGGAAGTGTGCTCATGCAAGCAAGCAGAGGGACATTCATATATCCATGCCAGCACAATGGCAAACTGTAATTAGCTGACTTCTCCCGTTAATTATGGGATGGACAGAATTACAAACTCGTGGTCATTTCCACCTCCTATTCCAGGGGTGTGGAGCCTTCAGTCTTCCAGATGTTTTGGGCTTCAAACCCCAGAAGCTTCAGTCAGGTCTGGGAATTGTATTCCTAAATATCAGATGGGAATGGCAAATGGTCCCTACCTATCACCTGGGAAATATGTTGTATGTTTCAGTAGATTTTAAAGTACAGTGGACCCTCGTATAACAAACGGTTTATATAACAAAAAAATCTGTACACCATAAAAAAAAATCCGGAAATAGGGGAAATTTGCTTATAGGGTGAATCTGTCACGATTAGGGATTACTCCATTTTCAATGCATTCCTATGGGAAATTTGTATAAAGGAAAATTTGCTTAACAGAATTTCATGTGGAACAAATAAATTCCTTTATACAAGGTACCACTGTACCTGGAGTACTACATGAGCCTGGGAAATTAAGACTGGTGCTTTGTAGGCCTCCTTGATAAGGAGAATATGGCATAGACGCCATGTTTCCTTCACCTCTACCAAGAGAGCAGAATTTATTACGCGCACAGCTCACGATGTCATTCAGATGCCTCTATCTGCAAAAGTGGAGGCATTCATCAGGGGTTCAAAGGGTATATGTGCCCTTGCTAGATGCAGGAATGAGCTCACACGCATAAATACATGTTGTGTGTGCGATGCAGGGAGGGGGCACTCCTTAACCAAAGTGGACCCCTCATTGAGCAGAAGATCCACATTCATGTTCCTCTCACACTGATTCCTATGTCAGCACAGAGGATCCTAGCATCAGAATGAGAAAATTTGAATATACAGATGGCCATCCAAACTCTGTTTAATATATGTGTTTGATTTTGCATCACTGGCACCATGATATTGCTACTGGTATTAATAGCTTTGATTACTTATTAGGTCTGGCCAGCTCTGATGGAAGAAACAGGAGGAACCATGATAAGAACATAAGAACAGCCTTGCCCATCCAGTCCAGCATTCTGTCTCACACGGTGGCTCACCATTTGCTTCAGGGTCTTCCCAAGTAATCGTAAAATAAACCACACGTGATTAACCTCATGACTATGGATGAAAGGGTGCACCACTAGAAAACGGAGAAATGGTTAATGAAAGGAACATAACATAAGAACATAAGAACATAAGAAGAGCCATGGTGGATCAGGCCAAAGGCCCATCTAGTCCAGCTTCTTGTATCTCACAGTGGGGGCCCCAGATGCATTTGGGAGCGCATGAGACTAGATATCTGTCTCCTGATACCACTTCCCTGCATCTGGCCCTTGAAGTACCCCGGTTTTAAGCCTGGAGATTACACATCTCCCTCATGGTTTGTAACCTGTGATGGACTTTTCCTCCAGGAATCTGTCCAATCCCCTTTTGAAGGCATTCAAGCCAGATGCCATCACCATATCCTATGGCAGGGAGTTCCACAGACTAACAACACACTGGGTGAATTTTTTTTTCTTTTGTCTGTTCTTACTCTCCCAGCTCTCAGTTTGAGTGGATGTTTCCTAGTTCTGGTATTTTGTGAGAGGGAAAAGAGCATCCCTCTATGCACTTTACTCATGCCCTGCATTATTTTGTACATCTCAATCATATCCCCCCCCTCGGGTGCCTTTTTTCCAGACTAAAGAGCCCCAAATGTTTTAGCCTTTCCTCATAAGGCAGGTCCCCCATCCCAGTAATCATTTTAGTCACTCTCTTCTGCACCTTTTCCAGTTCCACTATGTCTTTTTTGAGGAGGATTATTCTGAATTGGAGAAGGATGCTGGCCAGTGTCAATCCTCCCTTTTAAATTCAGTGCTAACGTATTTGGCTTAAGCTTAATCCCTGCAATGACTTTGTGTTTTACAGTATGAATATTTAGATGGATTCCAATGTGTCCTGGGAACAGCATTTTGGAAAAAAGAATACTGACCCTGAACAAAATAAATAAATAATAAAATAATTAGCACAACACTGAAATAAATTAGGGGAGCATCTTTGGAAAGGGAAGCAATGGAAAACAAATCATTAATATTATGAATGATATGTTGTAGCTCTGTTATGAATCATGCTGAAAGCAGCAACAAGAAGAGAGGGAACCCTATCATGATCTCTTCCTTTCTTTTTGTTTATTTCTAGCAGATGGAGATTAAATATATAATTCAATAATATAATACGCATTATGGGCATCATGAAGAGCTCTGCAAAGTACAGCCAAGGTAATGATTCTATGTGGGAAGCTTAGCTTTCCTATCCCTCCAGCATTTATTATTTAATGGCAACTTTATACATTACAGAAAAATGGCTTTATTGAATTTGATATTATAGAATATCTAACAGCCCTGAGTCCTGCAGATCATTTGGTTTTTAGTGCTAATTGAAGAAATCCTTCCCCTTTATGAGACTAAAAACAGCAAGTTCTGATTAGGGGTGGACACGAACCAGAAAAGCCATGGTTCGGGTTCATCTGGTTTGGGCCCACCCTTGGTTTGGTTTGGGTTTGGGTTCGAGTTCCTACAATTTTTTTTAAAAAAAATTCATATGAACCCAAACCGATCCAAACTGGTTCGGGTTCTTACCGGCAGTGCCGGTGGCTCAGTGATGACAGTGGTGGCGAATCCTGGCCCCTGCGGCAGGGGCTTTTTCAGGTGCTGGCATGGGGCCAGGTGGGCGGTTCCTTTTTATTATTATTTTTCTTTAGTTTAGAGCACTAACGCGGCCACCCCTGGGCCAAGTCGGCACTCCTTTCTTTTTTATCTTTTTTTAATTTATTTTTTCAAGTGCCGACCACGCGGCCCCTGGGGCCGGGTCAATGCTGGTTTTATTTTATTTTATTTTTCTTTATTTTAGGGCGCCATTCTGAGGCAAGGCTGAATGCGGTGGTGGCGGCGAGGGGTGGCCCGGGCACGCCAGGCCCATCCTTGCCTTTACTTGAGAGTAATTGGAGATGGCAGGCGGCAGTGGCGGCAGGGGGCAGTAGGTGATTTGGTGCCCCTTAATTGCTGCACCCGGGGCACCCTGCCCCCTTGCCCTCCCCACGCCACGCCCCTGCACTTCTCATCCAAACACAAAGCAATTGTCAGGGCTGTTTTTCAATACATATGAATGGCAGTGAGCAGAAGAGGGTATCCTATAGACCAGTGGTTCTCAACTCCCTTATGAGGAAAGGCTAAAACATTTGGAGCTCTTTAGTCTGGAAAAAAGGCACCTGAGGGGGGATATGATTGAGACGTACAAAATAATGCAGGGCATGAGTAGAGTGGATAGAGGGAAGCTCTTCTCCCTCTCACAGAATACCAGAACTAGGGGGCATACACTCAAATTGTGGGCTGGGAGAGTAAGAACAGACAAAAGAAAATATTTTTTTCACCCAGCGCGTTGTTAGTCTGTGGAACTCCCTGCCACAGGATGTGGAGATGGCATCTGGCCTGGATACCTTCAAAAGGGGATTGGACAAATTCCTGCAGGAAAAGTCCATCACAGGTTACAAGCCATGAGGGAGATGTGTAATCTCTAGGCTTAAAACCAGGGTACTTCAAGGGCCAGATGCAGGGAAGTGGTATCAGGAGACAGATATCTAGTCTCATGCGCTCCCGGACACATTTAGTGGGGCCACTGTGAGATACAGGAAACAGGACTAGATGGGCCGTTGGCCTGATCCAGCATGGCTCTTCTTATGTTCTTATGTTATTGTGTTCTAACCTGTGGGTCCCCAGATGTTCCTGGTCTGCAACTCCCAGAAATCCCTTCCAGTACAGCGAGTAGTGGAGGCTTCTGGGAGTTGCAGTCCAGGAACATCTGGGGACCCAGAGGTTGAGAACCACTGCTATAGACCATTTTGACTGCTGCCATTGGCATTATCAACATTCAGTCTGCCCTTTGCTATGTCAAGATTGGCAATATTTTTCCTGCTGGGAGTGCAAACATGGTATCATGAGCAACATCAGGCAATTTCCTGGCCTTTGGAATCATAGCTACAGAAGCACAATATCAAACATTCCTAAACCAGATTTTCTTTTTTGAAGAATTGGATATAGCATTATAAAAGCACACTGAGGGGGGAAAAGATTTAAAGTAAGAAAAAATAACTTCTCTGAAAGGGAAGAGGTGGTCTTTCAAACACACACAGGGTCTTCATGGAGCATAACTAGAGGTCTGAAGCAGACTAGTAGCAGACTAATGAAGTTGAAGGAGTGTACATAAAGCAGATCTTGAAGAAATTAACTTTGTTTTTTGCTAGAAGTTCCTGCATCTTTCAGCCATCCTGATGCCCTCCATGCTAGCTGGAGGGTTCTTATAGCCCAATGAGTAACTTTCAAAAGCTCTGAAAATAAATAGAGGCTTATAGAATCACATTATGAGGCAAATCATGGATTGGTTGCACCCGCCAGCTTCAAGGGAGATGTTTGCGGTGTGCAAACAGCCTGGGATTTGCAATCTTAATCACCAAGGACCTCTTTGGATAACAAGCAAACATTGAACTGCACCTCATTAAGGTTACTGGCCTTCCCTGTTCCTTAGGATACGACTCCTATTAGGAATGTCAGTAAGAGTTACAGATGCATTGTTGAATTTCAGAAAAAACCCTCATTCTAATTAGAAATGTCAGAAAGGGTTTGATTTCTAAGCAGATCTTGAGATGATAGGTCCCCAGGTGGAAATGAACTAAACGGGCTGATTGTGGTTTGTTTCTGATGGCCATGGGGTCCCAGGATGCCATTTTTGGCTCATGTTTTCGAATCCTGTTTCTCCATGCGTGCCTCTGATGGCATTCATTTGTGGAGATCAGTGGCAGAAAAGACAGGTGGGCGTTTCTAGAGCACACTGGAATAACGAGGAGATCAGATAGTGCCTTTCAAAGAGTTTCCTTGAACATTTTACCGAGTTCTTAAGAGCTGCGATAGACATCCTAGGAAGGCTTGAAGAATATCACACCTTCCATTGCCTGAGGCAAAACATTCAGAAGAATCCTCTAGCTGGCCAAAGATGGAAAGAGATGCTTTCCCTAATAGACGGGGAAGCCAATTTCTGCAGTAAGTTTGAAATCCCATTTTGAGATTACGATGTATTAGGCACGACAGAGATTTTGTGCCTTTCAGTTCAAAGGTGGATTTACTCCCTCCTTCTTTCAGCTCTCGGAGGAGATATTTGCATAACAATTAATTTTCTTCTGCACAAGGGGAAAAAAGGATCAAGGACCGCACCGTCGTTCCTGTGTGTGTGTGTGTGTCTGTGTGTCTGTGTGTCTGTGTGTGTGTGTGTGTGTGTGTGTGTGTGTACTCAAGAAGCTTTAAGGCATTGTGTTTGCTCTCTATATTTTTGCTTGTCTTCCCTGTTTGTTTTTATTGTTCACCGCCCCGAGTTCCTTATGGAAGATGTGGCGGTATACAAATGCAACGATAAATAAATAAATAAATAAATAAATAAATAAATAAATAAATAAATAAATAAATAAATAAATAAATAAAGGATATTTATTGAGTTTATTTATTTTTGAATATTTTTACCCCACCTTTCTCCTTGGAAAAGAACCCAAGGTGGCTTACAATAGTGAGGGACGATATATAGCCCAGAACATTTAAGAAACATCAGAGCCAGAAAGAGCACGCAAGAAGAAAAGAAGGGTGAAAAGCAACATGGAAATCACTGGTGTTCTTATGAAATCAGTCACTGCAATCATGTAGGGCAGGCATGTCCAAACTTTGGCCTTCCAGATGTTTTGGACTGCAACTCCCACAGTCCTTTGCCATTGGAAATCTAAGCTTAGAATTCTGGGAGTTGTGGCCCAAAACATCAGGAGGGCCAAAGTTTGGACATGCCTGATGTAGGGTAATCCATATAAAGTCACATAGTAGGAAGTCCCTCTTTCAGGGAAAGCTTGTCTGAAGAGGAAGATCTTTGCCTGCTTGCAGATTTAGAATGCCCTTTTCTCTGTCAAGCTTGGCATCCTTTCTTCCACTGGCACCATAAGAATCATATCATAAAGCAATATCAGGCAACTCTTTGTGCTCTGATTTGTGCGAACAGTACCAGAATTCATAATAAACCAGAGGATCATTCTTAAACCAGAGGATATTTTAAAGAATCAAACGTGATGCTGAAAAAGTAGAACTCAACTGCATTTTCCAATATTTGAAATTCAAATGTGAATCCAAAATGCCATTTATCAATGGATAATTATTTTATATCTACATCCAAGCTTCTCTGTAATTACACACATCTGGTTTTCCCAGGGGAGGGGGCAGCTGTATCCCTATCAAGACCTGAATGGAGAGTTTTGAATTGTGAATTTAAAAATTGCTGCTTACTTTGTCAAAACAAATCATTAGTGTGGGGCTTTTTTTACAGAGCAGGAAAGAACAAAAGACTCCATTGAAGACCATCCCTTTTTAACCCACTCATTTTTCTTGTTGTGACTGCAATCAAAATGCATGCAATTAATGGTGTCTGGCCCCATTAATTATATGATCCTGGCTTTTATGTCAGATACTTAAAAAATAATAAAGAGGATTAAACAGCTGGAGCAGGTAGTGGAATAAACAACCCCAATTATCAAGAAAATGGCACACCATCCTCTTTAAAGAAAAGATAAATATTTTGGATTTTGTTTAGCTTTTTTAAAAGAGAAAGCACTTGAAAGAGGTTTGCCTAGTAGGTGTGAATTTGGAGTGAGAACCACCCTTCATCTCAGCGGAACTGACAGATGCCTAATTGTGACACAGCTAGGAGAAAGACCTAATCTGGAAAATTTATTAGCTCAATATAGAACCATAAAATCATAGACTCAAAGAATCATAGAGTTAGAAGAGACCTCAAGGGCCATCCAGTCCAACTCCCTGCCATGCAAGAACCCCCTCCACAGTACTCCCAACAGGTGGCCATCCAGTCTCTGCTTAAAAACCTCCAAAGAAAGAGACTCAACACCCTCCGTGGCAGCATATTCCACTGCCGAACAACTCTAACCGTCATGAAGTTCTTCCTAATGTTCAAATAGAATCTCTTTTCCTGTAGTTTGAAACCATTGCCCTGAGTCTGAGGCCATGGAAAACAAACCTCTTCTCTCTTCAATATAACATACTTTCAAATATTTAAACAAAGCTATTGTATCCCCTCTCAGCCTTCTTTTTGAAAGGCTAAACATTCCCAGTTCCCTAAGCCATTCGTCATAGGACATTTCTTCCAGACCTTCAACCATCCTGGTCACCCTCTTCTGTACCCACTTGAGGTTGTCAACATCCTTTTTAAATTGAGGTGCACAGAACCCACCAGTACTCCAGGTGGGGTCTGATCAGAGTAGAATAGAGTGGTATATAGGTTTACTTTGAACTAACATGCTGTTCAAAAAGTAAGTTCCCCTTGCTAGGTCTCTGTTAAGAAGCCCTTCCCGTATGGAACATTCTGGGATTTGTAGTCCAAACAAAATTAGAATGATGCATCTCTCATTGTGTCATTATTCTGAATAGTTTTACCTTTCATCTGTTAATCAAATAAAAACAGTCAAGATGGTCTACAGGGTACCCTCTTGTGCTCACTAGCATTCAAAAAGAGACACCCAAGCAAGGGAAACAGCAGTTTTACTCTGCTTTGCAAGCTGACATTTGTCAGTAAGAGGGGCTCATTTTACTGAATGATATGTAAGGTGAGTAAGCTTTTAATGGACTTCACCTCCCTCTTTCCCCTTGGAGTGCAGCCTTGTGTTTTGGATCCCTTATTTTACAGATCAGTACTGTACTTGGCTTCCATAGTGGTGCAACCGCAGAGAGGAATAATAATGATGATGAGAAATATTGTTGGAAAGGAGGATAGTAATTTAACATGGGCATAGTTAAAACTGGGGACCATTAAGAAAGAAACCAAAGGCATTTTAATGCCCCCAAACAAACATTCCAAACCAACGTGATGAAAGCTAAGATTGAAGGAATTTGAGCCAACAGCAAATGTTGACTCTGCCAAGAAAAAGATGAAACTGTGTCACACTTAATCTGTGAATGTCCAAAGACTGCAGAAACGGATTACAAAATTAGACATGATAGAGTGGCAAAATTAATGCACATGGCATTATGTAAAAAATAAAAAATAAAAATAACTCGCCAGCCTCCAAAACCCCATTGGAAAATCAGTCATAGAAAGTGTCAGAAAATGATGAAGTCAAGATCCTGTGAGATTTCTAGATCCAAACTGATACACACTTTGAACATAACACATCAGACAGAGTAGTAACAGAATGAAGAAATGCCTGGAATAGAGATGGGCATGAAACAAGCAATTTTTTCGTTTTCATTTTCGTTTTTTTGTTTCATTACGTAATGAAACGAAAAACAAATTTTGTCTCCAAAATGAAACAAAACGAACCGAAACAACAGAAATTTTGTCGTGCATTTCGTTTTCGTTGCGGCAAATACATTGAACTGTAATGAATGCTAATGAAACAGCAATTTTTCGTTTTTGTTTTCGTTTTTTCGTTTCGTTACATAATGAAACAAAAACGAATTTTTTTGCAAAAAATTCACGAAAAACGAAAACGAACCGAAACAGACCCCCTAAACGACAAACGACAAATGAAACACCATTTTTTTTGAATCGTGCCCATCTCTAGTCTGGAACATTAACATTGCAATTCCAGGGGATGCCCAAGTTGAAGCTAAAGAAATGGGAAACAACTCACAATTGAAACACCTTGCTTCTGGGTGAAACACACTTTCATGATCCCCATAGTCATTGCGCATTTGGGAACAACGTCAAGAAATCTCACACAATATTACAAGCAGTTTAAGATTTCAGAAATAACGCCAACAGAGTCAGAAAAAAATGGCAATATAAGAAAGAGCGATGCATATTGCACCTATACTTAACAGATACTTAAGGGTCTTCGTGAAAACATGTATCAATGTTTTAGTAATTTTGATTCCCTGCTGCGTTGTCACTTCCAACTTGTGGTGACCCCTGCTGTTTTCCAAGCAAAGAATACACAGGGCCTTTTCACACGACCCCTAAGATCCGCTGGTCCCTTAAATTCGGACCAGAGATCTTGGGGGTTCGTTTCTGTTCCTGCGTCCCCACCCCTCAGCACTTCCTGCTCCTGTCGGCGTGAGGGGGGGGGGAGGGAAAGGACAAAAGAAGCCTTTACTAACCTGCCGGTGCCGGTCGAACTTGCCACGAGCCCCGTTACTTCCTGGTTCCGTCTGAAGGAGCTCTTAAAGGGGCGGGAGGCAAAAAAAAACAGACAGCCAGGAAAGCCCGGCACTCTTATCCGCATCAAATTTTTTTCACCTCCAAAGAGAAGGTACAAGAAAAGTGCGCTGGGTCGCGCTAAAGTGGGCGGGGTCGCACTTAATTGTCTCCAAACTCCGGAGCTGGTGGGAAAACATTTCTAAGCTCCGGAGCTGGGAGCCATTTGCAGCGCAGCTTAGGGGTCGTGTATAAACGCCCACAGAGGTGGTTTACCTGTCTCTTCTTCCAACGGTGTCCTTGGTCTGCCCGATAGCTCAGTGGCTTAGGGGCCAAATGTTAGGAGTTCAATCCCCCACTGTGCCTCCTTGAGAGGAGGTGGACTTGATGATCCATAGAATTACTTCCAGCTCTGCAGTTCAAAAGTGGTGGTGGTGAAGGGCCATACATAAAGGTACTACACACAGAGGGCACAGGGAGGAAATTGAACTCCCATTTTCTGTTTCTGCAGCCAGAGAGTAGGGATGGGCACAAAACGAAAAAAATAATGTTTTGTTTCATTTTGTTTCTTGCTCACCCCCCCCCATTTTGTTCCATTTACAATTTTTTTAAAATTGTACAAAACGAAATGAAATGTAATGAAACGGCTCCTCTGGGTCCTAGAGACACCAGATTTGGTGCCCGGGAGCCATTTTTAAAGGGCTTCTGCTGAGCTGTTATTGTCTGGATCCATTTAAAACTGGCCCATTTGGCACCAGGGAGATCCCTTGGTGCCGACTGGGCCAGGTTTAAAGGGGTCCAGCCATTGACAGCTCGGCAGGAGCCCTCTGAAAACGGTTGGGTAGGCAGCTCCATGCAACTGTGCTGCCTACCCGACCATTTTCTGAGGGCTCCTGCTGAGCTATCAATGGCTGGACCCCTTTAAACCTGGCCCATTCGGTACCAGGTGGTCCCCCTTGTGCCGATTGGGCCAGGTGTAAAGGGGCCCAGCCATTGACAGAGCGGCAGGAGTCCTCTGAAAATGATGGAACGAAACGATTGATTTCGTCTCTAGCAAAATGCTCCTTCCTTGTTTCATTTTGTTTCATTACATAACAAAATGACAAAACAGCATTCCGTTTTTTGTTTCCTGCCCATTCCTACTACTGAGCTATCCAGCCATTGTAGGACGAATAGCCTGTACTATTTTCTGCCACCCATCACCAGCTTTCACTGAGATAACACTGAAGAGTGTGAATTATGGCTTGAGAGCTGTGTTGTATTTCTTTATCTTCTTACTTTTAAATTAGGCAGCATTAATAAAATAACCAAATTTTATGAACCTTGTTTTCTGGAAGGTAGTAAAAAAACACACATCAAACTTCAGAATATAATATCCAGGATATAATATCAAAGGCACTCTGTATCCATAGTGATTTGGGTGTAATGAATTAAAGTGTCCATGCATTAGACTACTTCTACTGTTCAAGCATATTACAGATTATGCTCAAGGTGATCCCAGTTTTCTGGGCAAGGGAGACACATTGGTGGGGGACTGTTTCAGTAAAACAGGATTTGTCCAGGATGTCAGAGGCAAGGTGACAAGACAGAAGAATGGATTAGTATTAATTGTTTTCAGAAGAGCCAATATATGATTATGAACATTTTTTAAAAAAAATTGCTCAAAGAACAAATGTAACACTTTCGGCCTCTATGGCTCTCTCTATATTTTAAATTATTGCAAACACAAACTTTTAAAAAGAGTTTTACAATACCATATGAATAATGCATTAAATGATTAAACATATATCCAGATGAAAAACAATTTTAAAAAATAACACCTTTTAAAAATCTGGTAGCTAATCAACAAAGCATTGCAGAGACCCTTATTTCTGGAAAGCCTGCCTGAAGAGGAAAGTCTTAGCCTGATGATAGAAGGACAAGAGGGAGCCACCCCTGAGAAGGCCCTCTCTTGTGTCCTCACCAAATGAACTCAGGAAGGTGTTGCAACCAAAAAGCACATCCCCAGAAGATCAGAGGAATCAAGTATGGGGAGGTGTGTGTGTGTGTTGTGTCGTTACAGTCGTGACCGACTCTACGTGACTCCATATCCATGGAGTTTTTTGGAAGGAGTACTGGAGTGGCTTGCCAGTTCCTACTCCAGGTGCCTACAGCACCTGGTATTCCCTGGTGGTTGCCCATCCAAGTACTAACCAGGGCCGACCCTGCTTAGCTTCCGAAATCAAGCGAGATCGGATGTGCTTAGGGCATCTAGGCAGCTTATGATTCCCTTCAAATGGGGAGGTATGATCCTTCAAATAGTTTGGCTTTATAATAACCAACACTGTGTACTGGAACCAGAGGCAGACTGGCAGAGACTGAAAGTGTTATAATAAGAGAGTTACAAGCTTCCCAAAACCAGTTTGGCTGTAGCATTTTTGAAGAGTTTCTGAACACTCTTCAAAGGCAGCCCCAGATAGAGCACAATGCAGCAGTCCAAGCAGAATGCAACTCAGGCATGTGTCACTGTGACCAGATCCTAAGGAATGGGTACAGGTTGTACATCACAATCGACTACACAAATATACACCCGGCCTCTGCTGAAACCTGTGCCTCCAAGTCCAGGGCTGAGTCCAGGATCACACCCAAGCTATGGACCTGACATTTCTGGGTGTGTGTATATGTGAACCTATCCTATCTAGTCTGAATACCTAACCTCCAAATTGCCTTTTGAATGACCAAGAGTACCTCTGTTTTGACTCGGTTAAGTTTCAGCTTGTTAAACCTTGACCAGTTCATCACTGGCAATAGGCACTAGTCTAAGCACAGAACAGCTTTCTTGGAATCAGATGGGAAGGAGAAATAGGGTTGGGTGTCCTCAGCTTACTGATGGCAATGAACTCCCCAAACTCCAGACAACCTCTCTTACCATGTGGATGTTGAATAACATGGGGGACAGCATCATGTAATTCACTGGTCAATGGCCAGGATCTCAAATGGGCTTCGCTCACCATCGCCTTCTGAGATCAGTCACTCAGGAAGGAATGGAACCACCGTTAAGACAGTGCCTCCATGTCCCAACCCAGAGAGAAAGCCCAGAAGGACACCATGGTGGTGGAATCAAGACTCACCAAGTCCAGCAGAATTAATACAGACACCTTGTCCAGTTCCTGGTGTAGGTCATTCACCAAGGTGAACAAAGCCATCTCTGTTCCACAATCAGGTCACTTCATCCTAGAACCTCTGGAGCTGGGACACTCTTTTGCCCACCTTGGGGATTATTGGGGGTGTCTTGTTCTGCTCTGTCCCTGCTCCCCCTTCCAAAGGTACAGGTGCTCCTGACTGAATTCATTTTGCTGTTTTTAGCCTAAGCTATTACACACATTCCTAGCATGGAGGATGTGAAAATGAATCTCTCCTCATGATGTCAAAGTCTCGTCTGGCTCTGAGAAGCCTCTTCTAATTCCCTGTTCATAGTTTGAATATGCCTTAAATGTTCTTAAATTGTCCTTCATTATTGTAAGCCACCTTGGGTCCTTTTCCAAGGAGAAAGGCAGGGTAAAAATATTCAAAATACAATAAATAATTAAGTTTCACAAAGGCATTTGTCACCCCTTAACTTTAAAAGCATCTCCCCCAGTTTTACTGTCACTAGCTACTGGAACTGCAAGGAAGACTCTGCACTAGTTTGCTGATAATGTGCCAGTTTTGCTATTATATTGCAAGGAAATTTAATCATCATTCAGTTATTGTTTCTTCTGACTCCTTAAGCCCTAAGAACTTTTATTTTAAAGGAAGGAACATGTTGTTGTTCATTCATTATTAATAGTGCCTGTTACTTTTACTGATAACGTGTGTTAGAAAGACAGGCAGAAAGACTCCCCATCAAAAGTTTAATTTTCTCTGACATCCCACACTCTGGGAAATTGGTTACTGTCCTTTCTACTTAGTTTAAACATGTTAAGAACGTCACCCTTTAGCCTTTTGTGTCAAGAAGCAAGGAAAAAATATATCAGACTAGAAATGGCAGTTTCCTTCATAAGCCATAAATATAAAAGTTATCTATTTGTTTATTTTTTTAAAAAAAATATAGCTCGCCTTAAGATTTTCCAGGGCAGTTCATATAAACGGAGCAATTAAAAATGATTAAAACAAATGGTGGCTCTCTAAAAATTCACATGGAATTTGAGACAGTCTGAGGAGTTGGCTTGCGATAGAAGCAACTCCTGGCAGCTGGAATGTTCTACCAGCTTTTATCATCCAAGTTAGAAAAAAGAATATTTTCCTCAGATGAGGACATCACAGTTGCTGGCTTTAGCATCCCTGAGGTTCAAGAACAGTCAGAGAATGTGGACCAATTGCCTGGCATCATCTCCAGGGAAGAAGCTTGAGATTTAAAACTCCAAGCTCCATTTTCACATCCTCCAAAACCATCCGCAGGAGTAGAAATTGCATTGTGTCTACATGGAAACCAAACATGACCTGTTAGAAGGTTATGACACTGCTTAAAAACCTGATTCACAGTATTTTCCCATGTACAAAATTATATCTTTGTTTAAATTTGTTAGACTAAAACTTGAGAGTCATACACAGAAGAAAGCCAAGGAGAGAATCGCGCAAGTGCAAAACTGTGATTTTTTGGGTTGGAAAAGAGGGGGGTGTCATCTTATACATGAGGGCATCTTATAGATGGAAAAATACAGGCAATTCAGGTTTAACCTCTTTCAAATGGGTGAATGCGTGACACATGTGTAAAACCAGATTAATCAGATGGGAACTTTTTTTTGAAGCAGCAAGGAGGGGGGTTATTCCTCGGTCAGAGGTTTGTATAACACTCAACTCCTTTTTGCCTTGATGGAATTGTGAAGACTCACTTAGACTGATTGTCCATGTTGTCCCTGCTGCCGTTAGGCTAAACGTAGGGGATATAGGAGCTGATCAGTCACCAAGCAGCCTGCAGGAGCTCCTGGCCACCCCTGACCGGGGGGGGGGTTTGCAAATAAGGCCAGATCAACCCAAGGAGGCGCCTATTCACCAAGGCAGCACACAAACACTGGAACTGATAGCTGAAAGGCAGGCAGGCAGGCACCTCCTCTTTCTTACCCCTCCAGGCAGTCAGATTCAGCCCAGGACTCCTCTGACCTGGCAGTGTGTGCATGCATTTTGTTTGTGGTTTTTGTGGTGTCAACTGCCCATTGTCACTGGGCTCCGTTGCCCAGGGTTCGTCTGCCCTGGCAGTGTGTGCATACATTTTGTTTGTGGTTTTTGTGGTGTCAACCGCCCATTGTCACTGGGACCCCTTGCGTCAGCACTCACAAGACTGCCACTGTGCACACAAGGGCTTTTCTTATTGCACTTCCCTCCCCTGGGAGCATACACCCAGGATATGCACACATACAGGCCTGCCTGTCTGCGTCTCTGTATTCTAGCCTTGAGTTTGAGAGAGAGAGAAGGATGCCACTTCAAAAACACTAAACTTTCCTCCCCCCCCCCCCGCCAAGAGAATGCAAACTGCAATTCAGACACTACCTGATGCCCATGTGGTTCCGAGATGATTTAAATTTACAATGACACATAATCTGATCTCTTACTTTAAAGTAAATAGGCCCTCAATTAGTGCTCATTTGGTAACTTTCTCCTGTATCCTATTGGGCAGGGAAAACCGTAACACAGACATACATTGGATTAGGACCCTGTGGATGGTCCAGGAAAGGGTAGAGAATGATACACAGTTCCTCAGCAGAAATCCAGTTACTGAAGGATCACATTTAACATAAGAACATAAGAACATAAGAAGAGCCATGCTGGATCAGGCCAACGGCCCATCTAGTCCAGCTTCCTGTATCTCACAGTGGCCCCACCAGATGCGTCTGGGAGCACACGAGACTAGATATCTGTCTCCTGATACCACTCCCCTGCATCTGGCCCTTGAAGTACCCCGGTTTTAAGCCTGGAGATGACACATCTCCATCATGGTTTGTAGCCTGTGATGGACTTTTCCTCCAGGAATCTGTCCAATCCCCTTTTGAAGGCATCCAGGCCAGATGCCATCACCACATCCTGTGGCAGGGAATTCCACAGACTAACAATGTGCTGGGTGAAAAAATAGTTTCTTTTGTCTATTCTTACTCTCCCAGCCCTCAATTTGAGTGTATGTCCCCTAGTTCTGGTATTTTGATAGAGGGAGAAGAGCTCCCCTCTATCCACTTTACTCATACCCTGCATAATTTTGTACGTCTCAATCATATCCCCCCTCAGACTAAAGAGCCCCAAATGTTTTAGCCTTTCTTCATAAGGGAGGTGCCCCAGCCCAGTAATCATTTTAGTCGCTCTCTTCTGCACCTTTTCCAGTTCCACTATGTCTTTCTTGAGATGCGGTGACCAGAATTGTACACAATACTCCAGGTGGGGCCTTACTATTGTTTTGTATAATGGCATTATAATGTTGGCTGTTTTATTTTCAATCCCCTTTTTGATAATCCCTAGCATGGAATTGGCCTTCTTCACCGCTGCCACACACTGGGGAGACACCTTCATGGAGCTGTCCACCAACACACCAAGATCTCTTTCCTGATAAAGTTTTGATTTTTTGCCCCGATATGCATTACTTTCCATTTGGTTACATTAAAACGCATTTGCCATTTTGCAGCCCATTCCCCCAGTTTGGAGAGATCCTTCTGGAGCTCTTCACAATCTTCTCTGGTTTTTACCACACGGAAAAGTTTTGTGTCATCCGCAAACTTGGCCACCTCACTGTTTCTCCCTGTCTCCAGGTCATTTATGAACAGATTGAAAAGCACCGGTCCCAGGACAGAGCCCTGGGGCACACCACTTTTCACTTCTCTCCATTGTAAAAATTTCCCATTGACACCTACTCTTTGTTTCCGGGATCTCAACCAGTTCTCAATCCATAAGAGGACCTGTCCTCTTATCCCCTGACTGTGCAATGTTCTCAGCAGCCTTTGGTGAGGGACTGTGTCAAAAGCCTTTTGAAAATCTAGATAGACTATATCCACCGGTTCACCCAAATCCACATGCCTGTTGACCTTTTCAAAAAATTCTAAAAGGTTTGTCAGACAAGATTTACCCTTACAGAAGCCATGCTGATTTTCTCTCAGCAAGGTTTGTTCTTTTATGTGTTTTAAGATTTTCTCTTGGATGAGGCTTTCCACCATCTTCCCTGGGACAGATGTAAGGCTAACTGGCCTGTAGTTTCCTGGGTCCCCCCTCCTTCCTTTTTTAAAAATTGGTGTGACATCTGCTATCCTCCAGTCCTCTGGCACTGTGGCCGTTTTAAGAGACAAGTTGCATATTACCGTTAAGAGATCCGCAATTTCATTTCTCAGTTCCCTAATAACCCTTGATGGCATCTGGGCCCGGTGACTTGTTAATCTTCAATTTAAATCATCTCCTTTTCTTCCTCTAGGAAGATACCTGGAAATAGAGCAAGAGCCCATGTTTACCTTGTAAAGACCAATCACAAAACCAAAAGGAAGCTTATTTGCAATGTAGTTTACTACCGCATTTTGGTTTCCAATCACTTTTTCCCTAAAGTCAAATTGCCTTAAATTTCACATACCGCACTTCCAATCACTTTTTCGGCAGTGCCTCCTTGGCCACGCCCCTATTTTGTGGCTACGTCGCTTTTTCTTGCGACGGCCACCAGGGGTGGTGCTTTCCTGAAACGGTTTCTATACTGCTTCATAAGGCGATTCACCTTCAACTGCGGACTCTGTGAATCACTTTTTGCGGCTTAAGGTGCAGCGGCGTTCTTTAAAGGCCGCTCCCCCCTTAGAAAAGCCGGTTGGCTTTGTGGGTTAAGGGGAGGGAGTTGGGGGGGAGAGATTGAGAGAGAGAGAGAGAGAAGCCTCACAGAGCGAGGTGGGCTGACGAGGATGTTTTTATCTTTTCCCTCACGGGACACGCTCTCTCTCTCTCCCCTTTTCCCGTTGGCAAAAATAGAAACAAAAACCGGTTCAGCAAAGTGCGGATGGCTGAACCGATTCCTTGAAAAGCACCCAAGTGCAGAACGCTGAGTCGCTTCAGTAACCACGTGACCGGGGGAGGGCTAAAGCCGATACAAATCAAAAGGTGGTTGCTGGAGCAAGTGCGGTAGCAGCCTAGTAGAGAGAGTGAAGCAAACTCACAACAGGAGAAACAATGATCGGCTCCTAGTGACCTCCTGACCATATAGTCTTGTTCTTCCCTATGATGATTCCAGCAGCTGGGGTTGGACACTAAGACAGACTGTGAAATACAATTAAGGAAGGGTCTGAGAGAGTTCAGTGATTTATTCTGCCTGTGGAAGCTAAGACTTCAGGGAGACAAAATCCACACAAAGCAGCCAGAGTTTCTTAAAAATAGCTATATTACATATACACAAGACACCATAGAATTTCAGCATCACGTCACAGATTAACAGACAATATATCGGCATAACATGGTACAAACAGAGAGCATGAATACCTTCTTACCAAAAGTCCAAAAACGTTTTCCATTCTTTTTCCATCTTCGGCAGATTGCCCAGATTCGTCCATACCTGGACGAAGCCTCCTTGAGAGCAGATGTGCAGGCGCTTATGATCTCGAGGATAGATTATTGCAATGCTCTCTATGTGGGGTTGCCCTTGACCCTTATTTGGAGTCTACATCTCATCACCTGAGTTCTGGCTCGTTTGCATTGGCTGCCCATTGTGTCCCGAATCAGGTTCAGGGTACTGGTTTTGACTTAGAAAACCCTCCATGGCTTGGGACCTGAGTACCTGACAGAGCGGCTCTTCCAGAGGTCAACTGAGGCCTGACCCACCAGAATGCCGCAGGCATTCTCACTTCAGGTGGCCACTCCCAGGGTGGCCCGGAAATTGATTACGCAAAACTGGGCCTTCTCTGTGGCTGCCCCTACACTTTGGAACAAACTTCCAAGCGAGATTCACCTTGCACAGTCCCTGCCGGCCTTCAAAAAAGTGCTAGGACATCGGTGCCCAAACTTTTTGTAAGGAGGGCCAGATTTGGTGGCTGAGAATGTGTCAGGGGCTGGTTGCTCCCCAACCCTGCCACCCACTGCAAGCCCCACCCAATGACCCATAAGCCCCACCCACTGACCCCTTGCAACCCCACCCACAGGAAGGAAGGTGGGAACCAAGGGAGGGAGGGAGGGAGGTGGAAACCAAGAGAGGAAGGAAGGAAGATGGGGAACAAGGAAGGGAGGGAGGGAGGGACGGAGGGAGGGAGGAAGAAAGGAAGGTGGGGACCAAGGGAGGGAGGAAAGAAGGAAGGTGGGGACCAAAGGAAGCAAAGGGAGCCAAGGCCACAGCTCACCTCTTAGAAGAGGCGATCTGTGCAACCTTGCCCCCCCTAAGCTCCCCAGCGGTGGCGATGGCTCGCCCACCAGCCCAACCCAAAGCTCCTTGGCGGGGGCAGAGGCCAGCTGGCCTGCCCACCCCCACACATTCCCCTGCGGTGCCGGTGGCAGCAGACTGCCCATCGCCCATCTGCCCAAGCTTCCCAGCGGTGCCGGTGTTCCTGAGCTTCGCAAGGTTCCCAGCGGTGCTGGTGGTGGCGGCCCACCCATGCGCTGAGCTTCACAAGGTTCCCGGTGTTGCCGGTGGCGGCAGCCCACCTGCGCGCCACCCCCGTGCGCGCTCCCAGCCTCACATGGTTGCTGGTGGTGCCGGTGGCAGCAGCCCGTGCAATAGCTGGCCACTCAGCCCGCCCAGCCTCTCAAGCTTCCCAGCGGTGTCAGTGTTGGCGGAAGATTTTTTTTTTTAAAAAAACATGGGGCGAAGGAGGGGGAGGGAGGGGCGGGCCAGCCAGCTGCAGGCCACTCAGAATGGCCTGACAGGCCGGATTTGGCCCCCGGGCCGGACTTTGGGCAGGCCTGTGCTAGGATCTTGCTTTTCAGAGAGGCATATGGCAACCATTAGGGTTTTTGTTTTTTTTTGTTTTTTTTTGTTCTGTTCTGCCATCTTGCTGAGTATTATTATTTTTTTAAATTGGTTGATTTGTTTGAGATTTGTCTTTATTGTTATGTAATTGCTGTACACTGCCCAGAGTTCTATTGGGAAGACAGGCGGTATAGAAATATATACATAAATAAATTATATGCTCATGTCAACTGATCATAAATCTGGTTACATCATGCTATTGCATCTAAATTGCATCAACGTTGTCCGTTATATCGTATTCTGCACACCTGGCAGTAAGTAGAAAACAAAACTGTATATCTGTGTCACTGCGACTTTGGGTCTCTGCAAAATTTCCCTCTTAAAATATCCTCTTAAAGGGCAACTTCAATTTATTAAAAGCTCTCTTTGCCATCCTCTCCTGCTTATAAAAGCAATCACCGTCTACACACCTTACCAGGTTTTGAGTTCATTTCATGCAAGAATACACCTGGTCTGATGATCAAAACAAGCGCCGTACTACTGCATGACATAAATTGCCGTGGATTAAATTGATGTGGACTTGACAGGCTGCAAAGCATCTCAGTCTTCCAAGTATAAAAGGAGAGGAACAGTGTTGCATCCATCCTGGCATGTAAATCTGTCAACCATGATTGCCTGCGTAGGATTCAAGGAGAGGCAGAAGAATATATATAAAAAAATTTTTTTTGCAAAGCACAAAGGATCCAACTCCAGGTTAATAGTTCATCTTCTCTTGTTTGTCACTGGGATAATTGGACTGTGCTTCTGCATATGTCTTCCATGAACCCTCTTCATTTACCTTTAAGGACTCCGTATTCATCATTATAATTGCAATTGCTGATGAAGGTGATGAGCTATGCTCTCATAAAGGCATCCGTAGAGGGTGAGGTTTTCTCCAGCAGCACACAAAATTTCGTGTCTGGTTCCCAAATAGTTGTACCACATAGGTGACAAATCAAAGTTGCTACCAGGACCACAAGTAAGGTCTGTGTCACTTAGGGCAAATACAGATTCTGCCTCCCCCCCCCACACACACACCAGTTTGTGAGAAAGGTATACATTAAATTCATATTGAATTATTTATTACCACTTGCGGGGATTATTATAAGTGCCAGGGAGGATGGAGGATAAATTGAATGAGAAGTTAAGTGAAATACATATTTCCCTGTAGTCAACCCATTCTCTAGCCAGTTTCTACAGAGATGTCTGTCTAATCTGGACAATGTGACATGCAAATTGAACACACGTTTTCCTTTCAGTTGCAAATTAGGTAAGTGATGCAACTGAGAAACAACAATGTCCTATGACAAACAGATGCTTTTCACAACACCAAGGAGTACTTCTTCTAAAAACATACTGAGCCTATAAGGTATCGTGACTCTACTCCCTCAGATACATCCAGACATCTTCTCGAGAGTTCATTTGAACATATCCTCTACAAATATTTTTTAAAAAAAATTCACTGTGGGTGATAATATCTGTATCTACCTACCCAGGTTAATAGCAGCAACAATAATAACAACAACAGGTATTAAATTAATTCTATTTCTTAAAGCATTTATAATGTTCTGATTTCCCTACCCAGAAGTCATTTCCTGATTTGGTTTCTGAATCTTCTAGGGAATTGCCAGTGGTGTAGCAGACCCGGAGTTTGCATGATTTAATCTCTGCAACATTTTGAGTATGATAGGGACGGATGAACATGTCTCAAAATCAAAATATATTAGAAGCAGATCCAAATATGCTGACAGGGTATAAGGTCAAATTGACCCAGCAAAGCTTGGCACAACAGCTGGGACTCCGCACAATATCTTACAGAACGTGGGCACAAGTCTCAGCAAATATTTGTGGTTAGCTAGAATGGAGCCAAACTAAGGAAGCGAGAAGACAGCACAAGGCCACGATAGCCTACGTAGGCACTATCTCATGGCACCAAAAGTGCCATTTTGCTGAGAGTAATATATGGCAGTTAGCCAGCAATGGGAAAACAGCCTCGGACTAGGAAATGAAGAAAGGCCATTCTAAGAATCATGATAGCTAACCGGGTATGATCTAAGAAAACATTATGTATAACATGCGTAAGCTGTGGTTGCAAAAAGGTATAAAAGGTGTAAGAAACTACTTTAAGGGGAGCCCCAGAACAGCAAGGCTTTGGTCCGTGCCACGGGCCAACTTATGCTGTGATGGAACTCCCACGAACATCTTTGTGTGTGTGATACTTGTCTTATGTGTGATATCTGCTTGCTATATATTCTTGCTGCATATTACCTATAACTCTGTGTTTCTATATCTGTCTAATAAACTGAATGAACTAATTCCTTGCGTGGTAGTTTTCTAAGAACCACCCATTCCTATCAAGTAGAGATGGGCACGACTTAGCGGTATTCCCGTTTCCGTTTCCGTTACTCGTTTCCGTTACTCTACGGAAACGGTAACGGGAATCACTGCCCCAGACTTCGAGCTCGAACCGACGAACGAACAATTTGGTCTGATTTGTTGTGCTCGTTACTTGCATCGCGCAATGCCAAGCGGCACAGAAAAAAAGTTTTTAAAAGTTAAAAAAAAACCCGATTCCCGGCCCTAAAAGTAGGCGAAAACTGTCTGAGGGCACCTACCAGGCCAGAAGGGTGTTTTTTTTGGGGGGGGGTTCCCCGCCCCCCTCTCCTTGGCTATTGCTACTGCTGCGCTGCTGGTACCAGGCTGGGAGGGCGCATCCATTTGCCATGCAGTGCGGGGGATCCAAAATGGCGACCGCAATATTTTTTTTGAAATCGTTGCCCAAAACCCCACCAAAGCACCACAGAAACATGCGAAAATTAGCTATTTTAAATGCTTGAATTTTTACAGTAGCAGCAGTGGGTTTTTCTTGCAAAAAAAGTCTCCGTTGATTTTATTTTATTTTATTTTATTTTATTTTTTTACACCTGCGCATTCGCAATGATGGGCTCGCCCATGGGAGTGGACCATGCAAAGTTTTGGAGCCATTCCACCAATCGCATGGCCAGGTTTTGCTGACTGTACCAGGCTGGGAGGGCGCATCCATTTGCCATGCGGTGGGGGGGGGATCCAAAATGGCGACCGCAATTTTTTTTTTGAAATTGTTGCCCAAAACCCCACCAAAGCACCACAGAAACATGCGGAAATTAGCTATTTTAAATGCTTGAATTTTTACAGTAGCAACAGTGGGTTTTTCTTGCAAAAAAAGTCTCCGTTTATTTTATTTTATTTTATTTTATTTTATTTTTTTACACCTGCGCATTCGCAATGATGGGCTCTCCCATGGGAGTAGACCATGCAAATTTTCCACCAATCGCATGGCCACTTGGCCAGGTTGACCACAGAGACTTCTGGGATGTGCCAATCGGGCATAAACAGCCCACTAATCGTAGCCCAAACCCGAACCCTAAGCCTAACCCATACGCCAGTACACTGTCCTTCTAAGTGGGTCAGAGAGGCACCCAGATGCACCCCAATACTCACCGTAACCTCACCCGTAACTAGCCTAACCCTAGCCGTTGCGCTAAGCCGTCTTAACCCTAAGCCAGATCTACTTGCATTGCACTACATGCAAGTACGTGAGACACAGCGGGTGCAAAGAGTCTGCCAGTCCGTCACTTGTGGCTCTGGCTGACTCCTGCAGCTCCCTCCATGAGCCCGCTACCCCCTCCCCAAACCAGTACTAACGACAACGAAAAAACGAAAAAACGAACTGACTAATTTTTGCAAATTTTCGCGAAAAACGGAAACGAGCCGAAATGGAACCGGCCCGACTAACAACAACTCGAAAAAAATTTTTTTCAAGTCGTGCCCATCTCTACTATCAAGTAAAAATGAGATCTGATACCACCATCTCCTTAAGAGATGTTCCTTTTCAATAGCTGGGAGAAGGAGGTTTTCCCAGAGAGAGGTCTGAGTGTGAGATGACTTGAATTCCTGCTTCAGCACTGGAAGCAGAACCTTGTCCTGTTGCCCGTCCTTGTGGAAAGGTCACCTCCTCTTGACCAGTTAGAATCATAGAAATAATCATAGAATCATAGAATCATAGAGTTGGAAGAGACCTCAAGGGCCATCCAGTCCAACCCCCTGCCATGAAGGAACCCCATCACAATATTTCCGACATATAGCCATCCAGCCTCTGCTTAAAAACCTCCAAAGAAGGAGACTCCACCACCTGTTGTGGCAGCATATTCCACTGCCGAACAGCTCTAACTGTCATGAAGTTCTTCCTAATGTTCAAATGGAATCTCTTTTCCTGTAGTTTGAAACCATTGCCCCAAGTCCTAGTCTCTGAAGCCATGGAAAACAAACCTGTTTCCTCTTCTAGGTGGCAAAGCAGTGCCCTGCTATTTGCTTTACATAAGGAACCATCTCAGGTCTAAAAACATAAGAAAATAAGAAGAGCCATGCTGGATCAGGCCAAAGGCCCATCTATTCCAGCTTCCTGTATCTCACAGGGGCCCCACCAGATGCGTCTGGGAGCGCATGTGACTAGATATCTGTCTCCTGATACCACTCCCCTGCATCTGGTCCTTGAGTACCTCGGCTTTAAGCCTGGAGATGACACATCTCCATCATGGTTTGTAATCCCAGTGGTCATCCCAGGAGGGGCATGCCAAGTGTGGAAGGTCTCTCCTAACAAGGTATGCTTTGCAAGGTCTGACCCACCCACCTCTAAAAACCACCCACCCTGCAGGCAGAAGGTCCTCACTCCTCTTGGAAAAGAACCATCTGCAAGCCAACAATGTACATTAGGCACCGAACGCAGGGGATGCTGTTGTATTTTCTCTATCTCAAAGGCCCGTTTGGTAAAGATGGAAGGCTCTCCTGCTGGAGAGGCAATCTCTCCCCATCCCCCGAATGTGATTACAGTCCATTTCATTCCATAATAGGCTTCTTTTCTTATTCCCCGAGGCATGCAAATCAAATTTTACTCCGTACCCAAATCTTTGTTCTACAATGAATGTTGGCTTCAAGTGCAACGGGAGGAAAAATGGTTCCGCTATTGAATGGAGCCCACGTTAATAGCGCTCCATTCTCTCTCCCCCCCCTCTCTCTCTCCTTCTCTCCTGCTCTCCCACCCACCCACCCAATTTGAGAATAAACATCTGTCCAAGTTTATTTGTCTCGCCAGGAAGGCAGGAGTTCATCTTCAAAGAAAGAGGATGATAAAGGCAAGACAGATTACCTCACAATAATAACTTTCCCCATCTCAATATTTAATTAGATCCAGGGCTGCAGAGACAGGAAATTAGTTCAACATCCATCTGTCCTGGGGTTTCGGCATGGCGCAGAGGACAGGCTGCCTCAGCAAAGTGGATTATAGCAGCAACATATAAAAAGAAGACGAGGGAGAAGGAGAAGGGTTAGGGCTGGCGCAGCCCACTTCAGCGTGTGCCAGAAAACTAGATCAAACACCACGGAGCACATCTGGTCGATGGGTTCTTTTAGAAAAGGCATGGGCAACTGCCAGCCAAGAGGCTCGTGTGTCGCTCACATTTGGCCAAACATACATTTATGCGCTTCTAGGAGATGAAATGAGCTTCCGCCCCACTTACAGTTTTCATAATGGAAGGACCAGAAGCCTCTCCATTAGCAATAAACATATTGAAGTCATGCTGAAACACTTTTTTAAAAAGTCATTTTGATTAGGGATGGGCATTTTGTTTTGGAACCAGTAGGTTATTAAATGAACCACACGAGCCCAGGTGGTCTTCGGAACCGACTGATACACACAGATCCAATTGCTTTACTTTTCTTTGTCTCCTGCAGGGTTAAAATCCAATGAGGAAGCACACTGCAAGGTCATCTGTGCTTGATCTGTGATGCTGGCCAATCAGGAGCTGTGCGGGGACAGGCATCATCCCACCTCCCTCTCTGATCAGCCAGCAGCGCGAAGCAGGAAAGATGACATTGCAGTGTGCTTCCTCATTTCAACTCAGATCTGTGCCGGCAGAGAGAACAGTAAAGCAATTGGATCCGTGTGTATCAGCCACTCCTGAGCACCACCTGGTCTCGCGTGGTTCGTTTTGTAACCTACTGGTTCCGAAACGAAATGCCCAGCCCTAATTTTGATAGGGGCATACCTAGGACTGCACCAAATTCCTTTTTGTCTTCTGTTCTGAACCCCAGACCAGGAACTGTTTGTACCATTGCTAGTGCAGTTTGGCTGGATTATCCCATTGTGCCAGTGATTTCACATCTGCCATTGCAAATTTCTACTCAAGGCCCTGCTTCTCTTGGGCAGGAATGATCGTGTTCTCCATAAGCCTTGGTGAAATCTAAAAGCAGCAGCAACAGAATGCCATAGGATCACAGAATAATGGTGTTGGGAGCAGGTGACAAGGACATCAAGTCCAACCCCCTGGTCAAGGCAGGAATAGAAATCCTAGGGTATCTACCAGTTGGTTGTCCAAATTTCTCTTGAATTCCTCCAGTGTTGGAGCACTTGCCACCTTTGGGGTAATTGGTTCAATTGCTCTGACAGTTAAGTTTTTCCTGATATTCAACTGAAATCTGGCTTCCTATAACTTAAGCCCATTGTTGTATGTCTTGCATTCTGAGCTGAGTGAGAGCAGATCCCATACCCTCCTCTGAATGACAGCCTTTCAAGTATATTAAAAATGCTCTCCTCTGCCTTCTTTTCTCCAGTTCTCTCAGTCTTTTCCTCAGTCAATCAAGCTTTGTAAAAGAATATCCACCCAGTAAAGCATAAGAACATAAGAAGAGCCATGCTGGATCAGGCCAAAGGCCCATCTAGTCCAGCTTCCTGTATCTCACAGTGGCCCCACCAGATGCCTTTGGAAGCACATGAGACTAGATATCTGTCTCCTGATACCACTCCCCTGCATCTGGCCCTTGAAGTACTGTACCCCAGTTTTAAGCCTGAAGATGACACATCTCCATCGTGGTGTGTCTTGTGAGGGCTGGTTTCCTCGGTTTAGATTGAACCTAATACTGGCTGAATTAAAATCACCGCTAGTGCAGTTTGGCTGGATCACTCCATTGTACAAGTGATTTCACATCTGCCATTGCAAATTTCTACTCAAGCAACCTCAAAAGTAGTTGGGCAAGAAACAAAACCTGCTTTGCTACTGGCGTGGGCTCTCTTGCACAGCTGTGTGTCTAATCCTTAAATCCTGCTGTTTTACTCCAGTCGGTTGTACTAGGGAAGGCCTACTGAATCTGAGGGGATCTGGCGAGTCAACTCCTCTCCAAGTTCCTCTGCTTCAATGAACTAGTTACTTAGTTAGTTAATAATGTATTGATTAGTCCCATGACCATATCAACCAATAAAAACACAAAATATAAAATACATTAAATTACACATGTCACAATCCAGTAGGATACACTACAATAAAAATTCAGAATACACAGAAGTCATATACATAGATCTCCTTTACAGGATACTCCAATTTGTTCGATGCACAGTATTGCGTTCTTAAAGCTGCTGTTTACTGGTTGAAGATCCTATTTATGGATGCTAATAGACTACCCAAAATATGTTTATTGGAACAAATAAACATGTCACAAACTAATTCTTGGATTAGCCACCTCCATGAAATTATTATACATTATGGGTTCTCTATTCAGTATTTGATTCAACAAGCATTCTCTAATTGCAGCGGTGTAGCAAGGTTTTGGGGCACCTGGAGACAAAGTTGTTTTTGTCCCTCCCCAACCTCATCACATTCACTCATCAAGGGGGGGCAGTCCTGTGGTCAAGGGGTGGGTGCGTAGGAGCACGGGCAGGCATTGTTGTGTGTGCACACGGTAGTGCCTTACCTTTCCCACAGTGGCCCAGAGCAAGGTGAGGAAGAGTTGGAGGAGGAGGACGAGGACGAGGGCACAACAGCCACCCCACTTGCATGCCTGCCTGCCTGCTTGCTTCGCCGTTTGCCTGGCGCGTGGCAGCAGAGAAGGCAGCTGCGACAGAGTAGGTCCCATCACCAAGCCTGATGACTGCTGGCTGGAGGGTGCAGGGCTTCCTCCTCCTCCGCCCCTCCAGGCACCCCCAGATTGCAGCACCCAGGGAAGATATACCCTTCTGCTCCCCCAGATACTCCCCTGTCTAATTGCCACTTGCTATGATAAACTAAATCGAGTACAGTAGAGATGGGAATGAATCAGAAAAATTGTGAATTGTTTTGATTAACAATTTGCCAATGTCACTGAATCACACACAAAAAATAATCCTCCAAAAATACAAATTTACATTTTTCCTGATCAATCAACTCATTGATTTATAACTTTTTTTACTTACCAAACCCTTCAAGATTGGTAATGTTTGGGTTCTGAATACCTGAAAGTAACCCCAACTAAGATCGAGCCAGGGGGCCCTTTTGAAAGAGCCATCCCTCAAGGAGGTGAGAGGGGTGGCTTGTAGACATAGGGCCTATTCGGCAGCTGCCTCCAGGCTAATGAATGCCCTCCCGAGTGAGATCCGCCTGGCACCAACCTAGATGACATTTCGGCACCAGGTAAAACCTTCCTGTTCCAGAAGTTTTTAATTGATACAATATAAGAACATAAGAACATAAGAACATAAGAAGAGCCATGCTGGATCAGGCCAAAGGCCCATCTAGTCCAGCTTCCTGTATCTCACAGCGGCCCCACCAGATGTGTTTGGGAGAGCATGAGACTAGATATCTGTCTCCTGATACCACTCTCCTGCATCTGGCCCTTGAAGTACCCTGGTTTAAACCCTGGAGGTTACACATCTCCATCATGGTTTGTAACCTGTGATGGACTTTTCCTCCAGGAATCTGTCCAATCCCCTTTTGAAGGCATCCAGGCCAGATGCCATCACCACATCCTGTGGCAGGGAGTTCCATAGACTTACAACGCGCTGGGTGAAAAAATACTTTCTTTTGTCAGTTCTTACTCTCCCAGCCCTCAATTAGAGTGTATGTCCCCTAGTTCTGGTATTTTGGGAGAGGGAGAAGAGCTTCCCTCTATCCACTTTACTCATACCCTGCATTATTTTGTATGTCTCAATCATATCCCCCCTCAATCGCCTTTTTTCCAGACTAAAGAGGCCCAAATGTTTTAGCCTTTCTTCATAAGGGAGGTGCCCCAGCCCAGTAATCATTTTAGTCGCTCTCTTCTGCACCTTTTCCAGTTCCACTATGTCTTTCTTGAGATGCGGTGACCAGAATTGTACACAGTACTCCAGGTGGGGCCTTATTATTGTTTTGTATAATGGCATTATAATGTTGGCTGTTTTATTTTCAATCCCCTTTTTGATAATCCCTAGCATGGAATTGGCCTTCTTCACCGTGCCACACATTGAGGAGACACCTTCATGGAGCTGTCCACCAACACACCAAGATCTCTTTCCTGATCCGTCACGGATAACTCAGAGCCCATGAGTTGATTGATGAAGTTTGGATTTTTTGCCCCAATATGCATTACTTTACATTTAGTTACATTAAAACGCATTTGCCATTTCTCAGCCCATTCCCCCAATTTGGAGAGATCCTTCTGGAGCTCTTCACAATCTTCTCTGGTTTTTACCACACGGAAAAGTTTTGTGTCATTGGCAAACTTGGCCACCTCACTGTTTATCCCTGTCTCCAGGTCATTTATGAACAGATTGAAAAGCACCGGTCCCAGGACAGATCCCTGGGGCACACCGCTTTTCACTTCTCTCCATTGTGAAAATTTCCCATTGACACCTACTCTTTGTTTCCGGGATCTCAACCAGTTCTCAATCCATAAGAGGACCTGTCCTCTTATCCCCTGACTGTGCAATTTTCTCAGCAGCCTTTGGTGAGGGACTGTGTCAAAAGCCTTTTGAAAATCCAGATCGACTATATCAACCGGTTCACCCAAATCCACGTGCCTGTTGACCTTTTCAAAAAATTCTAAGAGGTTTGTCAGACAAGATTTACCCTTACAGAAGCCATGCTGATTTTCTCTCAGCAAAGTTTGTTCTTTTATGTGTTTTAAGATTTTCTCTTGGATGAGGCTTTCCACCATCTTCCCTGGGACAGATGTAAGGCTAACCGGCCTGTAGTTTCCTGGGTCCCCCCTCCTTCCTTTTTTAAAAATTGGTGTGACATCTGCTATCCTCCAGTCCTCCGGCACTGTGGCCGTTTTAAGAGACAAGTTGCATATAACCGTTAAGAGATCTGCAATTTCATTTCTCAGTTCCCTAATAACCCTTGGGTGGATGCCATCTGGGCCAGGTGACTTGTTAATCCTCAATTTATCAATTAGTCCTAAAACCTCCTCTCTTTTAACCTGTATTTGATTTAATTCTTTAGTCAAGAAGGGCGGCTCAGGCAGCGGAATCCGCTCAAGGTCCTCTGTCGTGAAGACAGACGCAAAGAACTCATTCAATTTCTCTGCAATGTCCAAGTCTTCCTTAACCTCCCCTTTTCCTCCCTCACCATCCAGAGGGCCAACTGGTTCTCTGGCAGGTTTTCTACTTCTAACATATTTAAAGAAGCTTTTATTATTACCCTTTATATTGCTAGCCATTCGTTCCTCAAAATCTTTCTTTGCCTCCCTTATCATCTTCTTACATT
This sequence comes from Phrynocephalus guinanensis, assembly GCA_037367245.1. Classification (NCBI taxonomy): domain Eukaryota; kingdom Metazoa; phylum Chordata; class Lepidosauria; order Squamata; family Agamidae; genus Phrynocephalus; species Phrynocephalus guinanensis. The sequence goes on along the minus strand of CM074739.1, from coordinate 11,484,740 downwards.
TCTTTTGCCAGAGTTTGTGATCCTTTTTATTTTCCTCATTTGGGGAGGATTTCCATTTACAGAAGGACCTCTCCTTGCGCTTTAGAGCCTCTCTAACTCCACTCGTTAACCATGCCGGTGTCCTCTTGGACTTAAATGAGCTCTTCTTTCTTTGTGGTATGCACTTGTGCTGGGCCTCTATTATTGTTGTTTTAAACAGGCTCCATGCACTCTGAAGAGATTGGATTCTTCTAACCTTCCCCTTCAGTTTCTCTCTAACTAGTTTCCTCATCTGAGGGAAGTTTGCCCTTCGAAAATCAAGGGTTTTTATGTCTGATTTGGTTGACACTCTTCCTCCGACATGCATGGCAAAGGTAATAGCAGCATGGTCACTGTTCCCCAGAGGCTCAGTGACATTCACACCTCTGACCAGGTCCTGAGTATCGCACAATATTAGATCCAGAGTTGCCTGCTCTCGGGTGGGCTCCGTGACAAGTTGCTCTAAGGCACAGACATTCAGCAAGTCGAGAAACCCAGTTTCTCTTTCTTGCCCGGAGCTCACATTGGCCCAGTCAATGTGGGGATAATTGAAGTCCCCCATGATTACTATCCTATCCCTTTTAGCCACTTCCATGATTTCTCTCCTCATTTCAAGGTCCCCCTCAAGTTTCTGATCTGGTGGACGATAGAATACTCCAACGATCACATCACTCCTTGGACCTGGTAGTTTAACCCACAGTGATTCTATGGTGGAGTCAGACCCTCTGTCAATCTCCATTCTGCTGGATTTTACCCCTTCTTTGACATAGATGGCCACTCCTCCTCCAACCCGCCCCCCCCTCTATCTCTTCTATAGAGTTTATAGCCTGGGATTGCTGTATCCCACTGGTTCTCCGCATTCCACCAGGTTTCTGTTATGGCTATTATATCAATGTTTATCCCTAGCTGCCAAATGTTCAAGTTCTCCCATCTTTGCTCGGAGGCTTCGAGCATTGGCGTAGAAGCACCTGTACAGTGGGTCCCGCAACAACAGCTGCTGCCTTGTTCTATTCGCCCCACAGCTTTTATTTTCAGTAGATGAACTGTCACATTCCGTTATTCTCCCGGTGCTAATACCTATACCTGCTATGTCTTCTCTATGTGATTCTCTACCCTCTCCAACCTCATTCCCCGAGGATGAGGTGTTCCGAACCGGATGCCACTCAGCTCCTGTCGGCTTTCCCCCAGTTATCAGTTTAAAAGCTGCTCTGCTGCCTTTTTGAGGTTGAGTGCCAGTAATCTGGTCCCATCATGATTCAAGTGCAACCCATCCCTCCTGAACAGGTTTGGCTTGTCCCAAAATGTTCTCCAGTTCCTGACAAATCTAAAGCCCTCCTCTCGACACCATCGCCTCATCCACGCATTGAGGCTTCTGAGTTCTGCCTGTCTGGCAGGTCCTGCACGAAGAACAGGTAGCACTTCTGAAAATGCTACCTTGGAAGCCCGGGTCTTCAATCTTCTACCTAGCAACCTGAATTTGGCTTCCAAGACTGACCGCTTGGCCTTCCTGACATCATTGGTACCGACGTGTACCATGACCACTGGCTCCTTCCCAGTTCTCTCTAACAAGCTATCTATATTTCTGGTGATGTCTGCAACCTTTGCACCCGGCAGGCAAGTGACCATACGGTTATCATGCTCCTCACAAATCCATCCCTCCGTATTTCTAATTATAGAATCCCCTAGTACAATGAGCTTCTCTCCTGCAGCCTGGTCATCAACATGTACCTGATCTTGTATCTCATCAATAGTGATGAGGGAGAGATCCTCCAGTGGAACCAATTCTTCCTCTATGTGTGCCTCATGAGGTGTGCTGAGGGAAAGAGCTTCAAACTGATTGTGCAAGATGAGACTCTCTGAGCGATGCCTTGGCCTTCTACTCCTTTGAGTCACATTCCTCCACCCATCCACCTCCTGAGTTGCGGGAGTGACTTCCTCCTCTGAAGTTTGCCCTGTCTCCTCTTGGACCTGAGTAGTCTGTTCCGCTCTGTCCAGGAACCGCTCAAGCTCCTTAATATGTTGCTGGTCGGATATGCGAGCCTCCAGCTGCTGGACCTTCTCTTCCAATAGCGCCACCAGCTTGCACTTGCAGCAGATGTAGTTATGCACACGCTCTGTCAAGATAACAAACATTGCACAAGTACTGCAGGTAACTACAGCTGCTCCCTGCAACTCCATTTTAACAAGTGCAATAAAATGTATTGAAGGTCTCAAAAATGTAGTTTGCACGCGCCGTCAGGCGCGTGCTGCTGGGAGCAAGTATTTAAAGCTAAAACTCCGCCCCTTGCTCCTGCAAGAACAGGAAGTTAGCTCTCTGCCCTTTGGCCGAGTGCTCCTCTCACCGCCTGCTTCCTCTCTGCTGCTCTGCCAGAAAAGGACTGAGGGGCTGCTGGGAGCAAGTATTTAAAGCTAAAACTCCGCCCCTTGCTCCTGCAAGAACAGGAAGTTAGCTCTCTGCCCTTTGGCCGTGTGCTCCTCTCACCGCCTGCTTCCTCTCTGCTGCTCTGCCAGAAAAGGACTGAGGGGCTGCTGGGAGCAAGTATTTAAAGCTAAAACTCCGCCCCTTGCTCCTGCAAGAACAGGAAGTTAGCTCTCTGCCCTTTGGCCGTGTGCTCCTCTCACCGCCTGCTTCCTCTCTGCTGCTCTGCCAGAAAAGGACTGAGGGGCTGCTGGGAGCAAGTATTTAAAGCTAAAACTCCGCCCCTTGCTCCTGCAAGAACAGGAAGTTAGCTCTCTGCCCTTTGGCCGTGTGCTCCTCTCACCACCTGCTTCCTCTCTGCTGCTCTGCCAGAAAAGGACTGAGGGGCTGCTGGGAGCAGGTATTTAAAGCTAAAACTCCGCCCCTTGCTCCTGCAAGAACAGGAAGTTAGCTCTCTGCCCTTTGGCCGTGTGCTCCTCTCTCCACCTGCTTCCTCTCTGCTGCTCTGCCAGAAAAGGACTGAGGGGCTGCTGGGAGCAAGTATTTAAAGCTAAAACTCCGCCCCTTGCTCCTGCAAGAACAGGAAGTTAGCTCTCTGCCCTATGGCCGTGTGCTCCTCTCACCACCTGCTTCCTCTCTGCTGCTCTGCCAGAAAAGGACTCTGCCAGAAAAATATAGACTGTGGGTCGTCTGATGACAATTTTAGTGTAATGATTTTAGTGTAAGGTTTTCATTATTGTTCTGATTATTTATTGATATTCTATTTTTAACTGTTTTAATTCTTTTGATTGTAAGCCGCCCAGAGACCTTTGGGTAGTGGGTGGTATATAAATTGTAAAAATAAATAATAAATAAATAAAATAAACAAATAGGGGTAGAGGTGGGTTGATCACCCCTTTTACTTTAAAAGCCTAAAAAATGGCATCCAAGACACCCAGAGACACCATATTCTTGGGGACGTTTACATTGACTCTTCTCTAATAGCCTTGCAAGGTTGGTGAAATTGGGTTCCAGTTACATACTGTATATACTCGAATATAAGCCTAGCTTTTCAGCCCTAATTTTGGGCTGAAAAAAGGGGTCCTCAGCTTATATTCGGGTCAATACTATTAGCCACTGAGGCAAGTTTGGGTCGGTGGCTAAAAGTCATTTTAAACATTGTGCACCACTTCTCCTGACCCCCCCATGTTTAAAATTACTTTTTTAAAAGTCATTTTAAAACGATGTTTAAAATGACTTTTAGCCACCAACTCAAGCACTTGCCTCGGTAGCTAAAAGTCATTTTAAACATCACTCACAAACACCCAGATCACAAAGGAGGAGTTGCCAGGCCCTGCTGCATTTCCCACCCTAGGCTTATACTTGAGTCAATAAATTTTCCCAGTTTTTTGGGTTTAAATTAGGGGCCCCGACTTATACTCGGGTTGACTATACTCGAGTATATACGGTATCTTATGCCCCTACAAATAGGGGCACCCAAGAAGAGTGCCCCACGTACCGAAAGACACCTAGGTACCTGGGGAGGGTCTTTCCTGTGGTGACCTCTTTGGGGGAGCATGACCTAGGCACCATAAATGTAGTCTTTCTCAAACTTGGTGGAACTGTAGAGAAGAGTCAGGGAAAGCATTCTCGCAAACTTGGTGTCTCTGAGTACATTGGGATTTTGTATCACAACTAAAAAAGACCTTAAAATTCACCAATTTGTCTTCATTGTGGTTACCAATTGATACAAATGCAAATGATGAAATAGCAATTTTTGAACAAATTTTGCAATTCATTTTTTAAAATTTGTTCCCACCTCTAGAGTTGAGTCATTTGAATAGATGGAACGTACGAAGGAGTTGACTCAGGAAATCTCAACTAACTCAGTGGGTCTTCTCTCATGTGGCTCAGCAAAAGGGATTCATACATTGTGTGAAAATGCATACAACACTGCCTCAAACTGTACTGCATACGCTAAGAGCGAAATTATGCAAGCCACTAGTGTAAGAGTTCTCAATTATGTAGATAGAGATTATGTAGACAGAAGCTATAATTAGTAATACAACTAATTTGTCTTCTTCAGATGGGCATATCTAGAGGGGTTTGGACCCCAATGGATCCATCTACAATGTTATTCTTTTATTATAACAGAAAGATATTTTGCTTCTCCGGCAGAGCAAAAAGCTACAGCGTGTGTTGCGAAGGGAAGACAACTTTTATCGCTGTGCCATCCATCACACCCTTCCTACATTTTGTTAAATGCTAAGTGAAAGAAGGTGGCAAGGATGACCTTGGTACAAAGAGTCTCTTTGATTGCATTGCAAAGATATTACCTGACCTGTCATTTACAAATCAAGCTTTGCAAAAGACTCTCCACCCGGTAAAGCAGAAGAACAACAGCAAAAGTTTTCCTTCAGGAAAGGTGCTGAATGGTTAGCGCCTTGTTGAGTAGAGATGGACATAAACTGCCACTTATATAAATAGGATGCTGTCATTTCCCCCCACCTTATGATATTTTTTTACTAGTTATTTTTTCCATTTGTTCTTATTTTGAATTGTCAAACCATTTTGATTTATTGTATTTGTGCTTATTCGCTTATTTGTTCTTTTTATTATGATGATTTGATTATTTGGCTTGATTGATTAGTTTTTATTTACTATTTTAAGTTGTTTAATCTGTTTTTGTATTTTGTATATGTTTGTAAACCGTCCATAGTTGCTTTTTTGCTAGATTGTTGCAGTATATAAACTCAATAAATAAATAAATAAATAAATAAAATTTGGTGGTTCATGTTGGTTCGTTTAGCAGCCAAATGGGGTTTCAAAGCTTCAAAGTGTTCAGCTACTTTTCTTTCAGTCTACTCCAGTTCCTGCAACTCTAACCCCAAACTGATCAATCTTCTCCAGAATCCTCCAGCTTGCCTACATCCTCCTTAAATTGTAGTATCCAGGTTCTGCTGTCCAGTGAGTCATGACATCCACTAGATGGGTGACCTTGATGCCAGCCACACAGTCTGGCGAAACATCAGGAAGTAAAGCCTAGCTGTGAGCGTATTGGCTCATTTCCCATCTGCAATGGGGTTGAGTACTGTATGGCCTTTGAGATGTGGTTAGACTGCATCTGGCATCATCTTTCACTATTCCAACACTAGAAGCAATGAGAAGTGTTGGGTAAGAGCATCTGGAAGTCTGCAATTGTCCTACCTTTAAGCTAGAAGGTAACCTGTTTCTCTGTTCAGCTGAACCAGCCTTTTCCACAGTAACATGATGCATATTAAGGTGAGAATTCTCCACTTATGACTCTTAAGGCTTGAAATCTTTGATCCGAAGAAATATTTAGGAAATAACCTATTAAGGTCCCCAAATCACATGCCTTACTGCTAAGATACTATTTTTAGCCTGCATATGTTCCTGCTCCTGGCTACGTTGTGAGAGTTTATAGATCATTAAATTTAAAGACGAATTAAAATAGGTCAGAAAAAACAAAACAAGGCAGAAAGGGAGAAACACCGATCGTAATGCTCTAACTGCATGACCTACATCCTTGGCTCATGTAGCCATTGTCTTTCTACAATCAGTTACACACTCACTCCTCACAGTGTAATAATATTCCAGTGAAGTTGAGTAAAGCAAAGGGAGTGAGAGGAGAAAAGAAAGAAAAAAAGCCTACCTGAAAAGTAGTGCAAGCCTTTCCATGCTTTCATTTCCTGGAAAGGCTTACATTCTGCACTTAATGGAGCGACTAACTCCAGATGCAGCTCCCTTATTTGCCCAGTGGGCAGAAGAGACTGTATAACCTAATGTTGTTTTTTTAGCAGCCAAATAAAATAAGTATTTATAAATAAATAACCATATAAAATAAATAGCCATGTGCTATGTCAGTCCTGAATTATTATTTCTTCTTCTTCTTCTTCTTCTTCTTCTTCTTCTTCTTCTTCTTCTTCTTCTTCTTCTTCTTCTTCTTCTTCTTCTTCTTCTTCTTCTGCCAGTGGGGGTGGGTGGGCTGAATTAATTTGTATTGTCAATACCAATACCCTGAACTCAGTCTGGAAGTGTGTTGGCAGCCAGGGCAAATCCTATATGGCAGGGCTGTCCAACTTTGAACAGGCCAGGTTAACCTGTCCACAAATGATCTGACTGCAAGCGTTCCAAGCCACGGTGCCACACAGTGTTCCATTACGGAGTAGCTCCAACTCCATACCTGTTTTGTTTTGTTCTCTGATAAAAGGAAACTGAAATAGATTCAGCCTAAGAACATCCAAGCTCCGAGTCTCAACTAAAAAACTGCCTGGCTTTTTTCCATCTAAGAAATAACTCCTGGCAAATACATATTTTGCCATGTTATAACCTATTGGTACAGCTCTGAGGAAGAGGGTTTTCCCCTCAAAATATTAGCAACATTTTTGTTAATTTTCTAGTAGCCTAAAGGTATCACCTGTTCCACTTTTGTATTTGTTTTTTGTGATGGCTACACAGCTCCTCAACTTGTTTTGCTTCAATTTGAAATAGTTGGGAAGAAGTGCTTTCCCTGTGTGTTTGTTATAAACGAAATACCAATAAAAGACCTTCACTGGCTCTATGGGAACAAATGCTTTCATTTCTGGAAAGGCTTACATTCTGCACTTAATGGAGCGACTAACTCCAGATGCTGTTGGACTGCACCTCCAACCCATCATAGCCAACCAGGAGGCATAATGAGAGTTGTGGTTTAGCAACATCTAGAAGGTCACTTAGGCTGCACATTGGCTGCTGGTGGCGTGAAAACAAGCTTACAGGAAGCCTCCATGATGATCTATTGCAAGGTTGTTGAGATGAAAGAACTGCCGTTCTGAGCCTTGTTGGAAGAAAGAGGAATGTATTTTATGTAAGCCCTCCATGATTATTCAGTGACATTTTATTGCAGTTTTTTGGATTAAAAAAAATCCCTGTGTAGCAGAGATACAGTGATTTACAAAGCAGAATTAGCTTTAAGTCTCCCCAGAGTAGACTACCCCTAGGTTTTCATCAACTGGCACTTGCAGTCTCAAGACATTGGCAAGAGGAATAATTTTTTTAAAAATTCATCTACTTAGAGTTGAATAGTTCAAAACAGCATAGTGTACTTGAAAAATGTCTGCATAGTGTACTTGAAAAATTCACAGCCTGCTTCCAGAAAGTTCCTGCAGGACTGCATTCAAACCAATTGCACATGCTGAACAACTAACTACTAACTGCCCACAGACTGAAAAGAGGATGTGAAAAACACCTAAGCAGAGAGGCATGTCTCTCTTCAAAATCAGAGGCAAGGAAGGAACAATTGGTTCTAGCTGCATTGGAGAGTCACACCAGCCTAGAAAGGTCCCTCCTAGCCAAACCCACCCTAGGCAGCATGCATGGTTGAAATAACTCCAATATATTTCAAGGAACTGTGTGTCCCTCCTTTCCTCATCTCTCCCCAAATCAGCCAGCTGGCTCAAAGGTGCCGTGAACACACAAAAGATTAAAAAGGCCTTCTTGGTTTTAAGCTCAAATAATGCTTTATAGATCCTCTGATTTTGTTATTCTGGGCACTCACAACGGTGAGATACCAGTGGCTTCTGAAAGAGGCTATGATGGATTTCAAATTGATACTTGCAATTTTGTACAGTAATTATTTTTAGCTTGGATTTTCTGTGCCGGAGCGAGTCTGGACACTATGGTGACTGGTATCTAGGGAAATGATATGCCTTATTTTTTAAAGTGGAGAGGAGGAGGAGGAGGAGAATATATATATATATATATATATATATATATATATATATATATATATATATATATATATATATATATATATATATATATATATATATATATATATATATATATATATATATATATATATATATATATATATATATATATATATATATATATATATATATAAATAATATAAATAATATATTTTTATATCTATATAAAAATAAATAAATAAACATGATATATTTTAATTATATGTTTGATGCACTGTACTCCTTCCCCCTGCATAGTTAAATAATTCAAGTGCAGAGTAAATAGCAAAGCTGGGAATGAAATGAGAAAATCATATCAAAGCAAATAGCCACACGTCATGATTCATACCTCAGGTCCTGATGGAATCTTGGCTGTTTTCTTTCTTCTTTTTCCATCCAAATTCATCTAGAAGATGGCAGTTGGGAAATGGAAAAGAACCTGAATTAAAGGACTCCATTTTTAATCCCATGGTGATTAAGTGGATGCAGCCAGAGTTAATCTGCAGTGGTATTTTGTATCTGACATTAATGGAAGGGTGGTACATACGAGACTGCAACAAAATGTTGTGGCCTGGCATAGTCCTGCATAGATATCCATCCAGCCATGTCTTCTGCCAGGCTGGTGGAAGAATTTAGTATGAACTTTAATACCGCTGGCCAAGGTGCTGAATTTATTCTGGGTTCAGCTTGTTGGGTTTCCCCCTTTAAAAATCAGACTAAAATCCAGAGTGGACTGACTACCACCAGCTTTCACAGAGCCATTTATATCCACTCCAGATTTATGCTTTTTCTCTTCTTCAAGATTTGGAGAAGGTCAAGCGTCAATCACCTGTCCGGCTGAAAAATGAACTAGCGCAAACATCTGAACTGGTGGTCCATGCCTATCTCTAGGGTCCTTGTATCAACAGGGATTTAGTGAGTCAACTGCTCCATAGGTTCCATTGACTCAAAGGGGCCTATCCTATCTGTGACTTACTAGGGTCAATTTAGTCACAATTAAAGGAAGGCCATTTAAATCAAAGAAACCTATAGTGGAGGTGATACCAAATCCCATGATTCAGTGGGCCTACTCTAGTGTAATTGACTATGCAAAGCCCCAGGATTTTGGCCATTCTTTGTAACCAGACTTTCTAATGTCTCATTGTTTTAGGCTTAGATGACATTTGGTGGCAGAAATCTGTTCTATGGCTCAGCAAGGCAGACAGAAAGAAGGATGTCTTGTCTGAGTTATCACTTCATCTTGAGATTATTCCAACTCCATCCTGTCTTTCTTCATGGATTACATCCAATAGTCCCAGTAGTCAACAAAGACTTTGGCTGGGTGACTAGTTACAGTCGAAGGACATTAATCCTGCCCGCCCAGTTAGTTTACTAAAGCAATCAAATCTCTAAATGACTTAGGAGGCAGTTTCCTTCTCTGCTTTTTGATTTGGGAGTTAATCCTGTTCAACTCAATCAAGTTGTATAAAATCAGAATACCATCACAACCCGTACACTTAAAGCTAGTGAAATAACCATCCTATTAGTCTCATGCAGTTAAAATTGTATTGCCATGCCTGCTTTTCCTCTGTTTTGTTTTTTATATGAATTCCACATAATTGCACATCATTTGTATCAGGCAGAAAGCACAATGCATCAAAGACATTTAGCCTGATTAAAATCCCAATATATGCCAATGTCTTAGCTGGTCCAACAAACTGTCCACAACAGTTGTTACAACCCAAGCGTCTCCCTGAATAGTGTTATTATTTTACCTTTTAAGAAGTGCTGTTAACCACTCGAGTGCTTTTCAATTTTGCAATTCTGGCTGTAGATTGCATTTCTAATTGCCAGTTTGGTTTTTACAGGCAACCACATATGCTTTATCCCAATAAGGAATCATCTTGATTGTCAGCAAAATAAAACTTTGGACACCATTTGGGGTTTCCAAAAATCTATTTATTTTATTTTTATTTATTTTAGAGTATATTTACCCCGCTTTTCTCCTTGGAAAAAAACCCAAGGCGGCTTACAGTAATGAGGGATAATATACAGTTCAGTACAATTAAGACATGTTTAAGTATTTGAGAACAAGGAATTGAGGGACATGTTGCAGCATTAATAGCTACAAGGTTATAAGTAGTTATAAACACAAAGTCTATGTGAACCTATAGATTCATATAAAATAAACAAGGTAGTCCATCATTCAGGGAAAGCTTGCCTGAAGAGAAAGGTCTTTGCCTGTTTCCGGAAGGACAACAGAGATGAGGCAGTCCTGGCCTCTAGTGGGAGGGAGTTCCAGAGTCTCCAGCAGCCGAGAAGGCCCTTTCATAGGTTCCCACAAGATGTACCTGTGAGGGTGGTGGGATGCAGAGAAGGGCCTCTCCTGATGATCTTAACACTTGAGTCGGTTCATACTGTGAGATTCAATTTTGAGGTAGCTGGGACCCATGCCACATAGTGCTTTGTTGGTCAAGGTCAGCACCTTGAATTGTACTCGATAGCTGATTGGCAGCCAGTGGAGCTGTTTTAATAGGGGTGTAATGTGATTTCTGTACCCTGCCCCAGTCAGCAGTCTGGCTGCTGCATTTTGGACCTGTTGAAGTTTCCTGAGACTTTTCATCAGTAGCCCCACATAGAGCGCATTACAGTAGTCCAGCTGGGACATCACTAGGGCATGTGTCACCATGGCCAGAGCTGTTTTTTTTTTTCAAGAAAGGGGCATAACTTCAATACAGACTTAATTGTGCAAATGCACTCCTGGCCACAGCCAACCTAAGAGCAGATCAGTTGTCCAAGAGCCACTGTCCTTACTCGTCAAAGAGCATGATTTATTAGCATATTTCCGGCAGAGAATGGAAGACATGCTAACACTTTTGGGCACAGAGACTACCTTTGCAGTTTTCCTCTTACTGCAGAATAGCACTGGAAGATTTGGTAGAATGGGAAGCAGAAGGAGAATGTGATAAGAAATCCCAGTGCCAAGTCGGAGCAGATTAGGGATGCAAAGAGACCTCCAGAAAAAAATCTCATTCTTGGTGATTATCCAGATCTTACCAGGCTGGGAGTTCGCGTTGAGATTTCAACCTGTACCAGCAAGATTTCTTGGCTCCCTGGTGCAAATGGTCTTGTGTTTCCTGTTTCCTTTGTTTTACTTGACTTTATTTGCTGTTTGTGCCACTCGTTGTCTTGCACAAGACCCTTCCAATGGTTTCTTTTGACTGTTCTCACTCTTCCAACCCTCAATTGGCATGGATGACCTCTGGGTCTGGTACAGCATGAGAGGGAAAAGAGCTTCCTTCTTTATCCAAAAACAGTAATACCACAGATAAAGAATGCCTCTGATAACAATTTTTTCGGATAACAAATGGAAATTTCTGAGTATAGGGCTGCCTCGGATAACAAATGTTCCCTATGGGCTGCCTCGGATAACAAATGTTTCATAATGCCTTGCAACAAAGTGTACCCAGGATGCATTGCACCCCCTGTAGTTTGTGGAAGGGTGAGAGGAGTTAGAGCAGGCTTTTTTCATGTTTTTGAGCCATTCTGGACATGTTTTGCTGAGGGTTTTGGACCTTTCGAACTTGGAAAGGTAGAGAGCTAGCTTTTATTAATCTTTGCACTGCTTTTCTTTGTATTTTTGGCACAAAAAGGTTGGGGTAGTCATGCTGCTTTCTTCTGTCCATGTTTGCAATCTTTTCCATTGCTCTGGAAGCAATAACAGGCTGGATTTATCTTGCTGTTTATGTTTGTCCATTTGCATTTTTCCCCATTGCACCTTGGGTAGGAATAGGCTGGGCTAGTTTCTCTTGTCATGTTTGCATCGCACTGCAGGGGAAGTATTCTGGAAGGGCTGTTCCAGCACTGCAGGCCTTTAAAGTACACTTTATAAAGAGGTCTGGAACCCCGACCGCCTCAGCTTTTTTGCCTTTTCTCAGACCTCTGGAACAGATTAATCGGTTTTCCATTCATTTCAGTGAGGAACCACGTTTTGGATAACACATTTTTCAGATAACAAATTGCTTCTGAGAACAAATTAAATTGGTTATCACAGGCACCACTGTAAAAAAGTGGAACAGGTGATACCTTTAGGCTACTAGAAAATTCACAAATGTTGCTGATATTTCAAGGCCGAAACCCTCTTCCTCAGAGCAGTATCAATAGTTTATAACAAGGCAAAAGATGGATTTGCCAGGAGTTATTTCTTAGATGTAAGGTCCTTGGCAAGATGGAAAAAAGGCCAGGCAGTTTTTATCGTCCCAGTCCTTGATCCACTTTATCCAGCCCTGCACAATATTTCTTCACTGACATCAGTACATGAATTAAATCTCTAACAGGACCCTAGTTTGTGTTTATTCTGATGCTTCCCAGATTTTTCTCCATTGGTCTTCTGGTGACCAAGCTTAATTTTTTTCATTAGTCTCTGCTGCTTCTTAACCCTGGAGCCTCCCAAGCAATTTGGGGAGATTGAGTGATAGAGTCATCCAACATGGTTATTCCATGCCTCATGAATCAGCAAGGGCTTTAACGGTACTGGCCAGAGGTGAGATGAGAGGCTTTCCAAGCGCATTAAAGAAACCATTTACATCTATCAGGTGCCTGGGATGGATTCCTTTTATGAATTCATCACCACTGGGGAAATTCATACCGGCATCTCGGTAAAAAAAAATCTAGCTTTTACAGCACATTATGTGATCTAGCAAGCAAGATATTAGACAGATGCTTGATGAAGGGTTGTCATTATAATTCTACTTGCTGGATCTTTAAGAGACGTGATGCAGCCCAAATTTCTGCCTTCCACTTTGGTGCTATGTTGTGGAATGATGGGGGAGAAAGGTTTCTCAGAAATAGCACCCAAGTTCCCTTGGGTTCATGACCAGGGATGCTCCATCATTTATAGAATGGTGAAGTTGGAAGCGACCTATAAAGGCCATCAAGTCCAGGCCACTGCTCCATGCAGGAATGCAAATCAAAGGATATCTGCCAGGTGGTGGTCCAGATTTCTCTCAAGCGCCTCCAGTGTTGGAGTGCTCACCGCCTCTCCAGGTCATGGGTTCCACTGTTGTACTGCTCTAACAGTTAGGAAGTTTTTCCTGATATTTTCCCCCTCCTTTATATCTTTCTCCTAAATTTAACAGGGGTAACTTTGAATGCCAGGTTAAAAGCTGGTTGTTCGTCTGAGTATATTGAGGGCTGGGAGAGTAAGAACAGACAAAAGAAAATATTTTTTCACCCAGCACGTTGTTACTCTGTGGAACTCCCTGCCACAGGATGTGGTGATGGCATCTGGCCTGGATGCCTTCAAAAGGGGATTGGACAGATTCCTGGAGGGGAAGTCTCTCACAGGTTACAAACCATGATGGAGATGTGTAATATCCAGGCTTAAAACTGGGATCTTTCAAGGACCAGATGCAGGGGAGTGGTATGAGGACACAGATATCTAGCCTCGTGCACTCCCAGAGGCATTTGGTGGGGCCACTGTGAGGTACAGGAAGCTGGACTAGATGGGCCTTTGGCCTGATCCAGCATGGCTCTCCTTATGTTCTTATGTATATAGAGATTGTGGCATGGTTTCCAATCTTCCATTTGGCTGGGATTGCTTTGCTGCATAGCAATAAAGTGTCTTCAAAGTGTTGAGCATTGTTTTATATCATCTGAATTGTTTTAAATTCATTTCATGCCGCCCTGGCATCTATCAGTACTGGACTGGCAGCTGAAATCTATTCACATGAGGCAGGTTAGAATTTCTTTAAGAAAATGAGGTGAAACAAAATTAAGTCAAGTCATGAATAACAGCTTCAGAGCACCAGCACTGTCCAAACCAAATAAGATTTCAGCTATATCTACAAGGACAGATACTACATGAACAATATTTTATTGAATGGTGAAGTAAAATAAGGAAATGAAATAAGTATTATCTTTGCATTAGCATGGTAGGGGCATAGAATACTTCATTGCGTGGCAACTGACAAAGACTGTTGACCTTCTTCTTCTGTCTGTCTCATTTAATAAGAGAGCTGGTAGTAAATATATGTTTCCAAGTAGGTAGGAATGGGCACCTTATGAAAAAAGAACCCACTGTTTTGTAATTTCGTAAGGTTTCGAACCTTTTTAAAATGAAACAAAACGGCAGACAGCATGCCATCCCGAACCAAGCAGAAATGATGTTTTTGGTTCGGGAGGAACCAAACCAGGGAGCCGCCACCAGATCTCCCTGGTTTGGTTCCTCCTGAACCAAAAATCAGCCTGCTGTTTCCCTGCTCAGTTCTTGCCTGCCACCACCTCCCAGCTGGTTTTGACAGCTGAAGCGTTGATGTCAGCGCTCCCTTCTCAGACCCCTGGTGTTTCAAGAAATACCAGGGGATCACCTGCTGCTGTGAGCTCAGCACCTGCAGCAGCACCAGCAGGGAATCCCCTGGTTTTCCAGTGCCTCCCAATTGGGGCTTTTGACAGGTCTGTGAAGATTTTCAGTCACCCAGGTGAGTTTATCTGGGAGTTGAGTCATGGCAACTGGACTTCTTTTCTTGAGAGATTGAAACGTTTTGCTGCTCATCCAAACAACTTTGTCAGTCTGAGGAAAGATAGGCTGCTTTCACACAACCACTAAAATCTGCACCAAACTTTGCTCCAGATCACCCTTGGAGCGGTCACGTGGTTGGTGTTGCAGTTCAGGTGATCCCATGGTCGCATTTTGAAAATCCACAACTGTTCTGATGCCACAACTGAGAATCACAGCAAAGACACTGTAACGGGGGCAAAAAGGTTTTGGTGTGGCTATTCCGTGTACCCACGGACTCTAATAATCATTTAAAATCCACATGAGAACAATGAGAAGGATTTTACCACCTCAAGACCAGATATTTGTAAAATGCGCTGGGTTGCACTTAAGTGGGCAGTGTCGCATGTTATTTTTTTAAAAGTCTGCTGCTCATGGGAAAACAATTTTATGCTAAACATCTGCGAGGACTTTGCAGTGGGTTTAGTGGTCATGTGAAAGCAGCCCTAGTTGCAAGTCCTCCATTTTATAGTTCACTTTGACCTCATGTCACCCGGTCTGAAGTAGGCCATTGTTCATCTTATGGGCCAGAGTGACATGAGGTCAAGGTGAACTATAAAATGGAGGACTCGCCACTAGCTTTCCTCAGACTGACGAAGCTGTTTGGATGAGCGGCAAAACGTTTCAATCTCCCAAGAAAAGAAGTCCAGTTGCCATGACTCAACTTCCAGAGGACAGGAGATTCAACATTATGGAGAACGTAAGAGTTAAAAGCTATTTGACAGCCTCCCTGGCTGCCCTACTTCCCTGCTCCCATTGAGACTTTCTTTCCTCCTGCTGCTCTTACTCTTTATATCCTAAGGGCCCCCCCCTTCTCCATTCAGCCTAACCCTCAGAAGGTGACCCTCACCTGTCGCTCAACAGGAACACCAGCCCCATCTGCCTGCTTCTCCACCTAAGACTGCTACTGCACTTATGATTTAAAACGCCTTTTCCTTAAAAACAAGGCACATTAAAAATCACTGTCTGGTTTTCAAAATGATTTTATCTGAAGAACCCCCTCAGCCAAGCCCATTTTTGTCCACTGTGGTGCTTTTTCTTGCGACGGCGACTGGGGGTGTTTTTTTTTTTAACATCGCTTCCTGCGTCTCCCTTTTAAGTGCTTTGGTTGAATTTGTGGACATATTAAGTCACTTTCCCCACCCCTTGCCCCCTGTTCTTAGCCTTTTTGCTTTCAGAAAACACAGAAAACAGAATCCTACCACCATGCCAGAATGTTTACCAACTTTGTTATGGAAAAGTTTCAGCTCGTCACTTAATTTCATTTTCTTGGTTCTTTAAAAAACCAAGTTTTAAAGCGGTTCAATAAAGTGAGAACTGGAAAGCCGATTGCAAGCCACCCGCTGAAGTGAGAACAGCAGAACCGCTATAACGACCACGTGACCATGGGAGGAGAAAAGGCAATCTGAAATAAGAAGAGGCTGCTTGTGGAAGTAAGGTAGTGGTCTAAGGATCAAGACAGGAGAAGATCCAAAGAGTGCCTTGTTGTTCTCTCTACAGCCTCTGTTGCCATACTTTGGAGGCTGCAGAACACCAGAGAGTAACTGGGCTGTATGACTCTATCTTTTCCCCTTACTCCGTTATTTCCTGTTCTTTCCCTATTGGATGAAGGTGAACTTGGGATGCTTTTACACAACCCCTAAAATCCGAGGCAAAGGGCTCCCAGATCCGGAGCTTAAAAATGTTTTCCCACCAACTCTGGACTTTAAAAAAAATTAAGTACGACCAAAGCCTACCTAAGCGCATCCCAGCGCACTTTTCAAGTACCTGGTCTCCAGGAGGTAAAAAAAATATTCCGATGTGGATTGTAAAGCTGTGAATGCCGGGCTCCCTCACCTTCTTTTTTTTTTTTTGTCCCCGCCACCCCTTTAAGAGACAGGAATCCCTACTGGGCTGCTCGGGGCTGCTTCAACTGGCAGACGGAGGTGAGCCTGCATTTTTTCTCCCTTTTTTCTCTACCCCCCCCAATGCAGACATGAACAATGGAGTGCGGAGGGGTGGGAACACAGGAAGAGGGACAAACCCCCACGATCTCTGGTCCGAATTGGTGATTGGGGATGAGACAGGCACCCTATGAGTGTGTGAGTCTGGCTGAATGAGGGGCAGAGTGTGAGGTAAAAGCTTGAAAGCTGGGGTGCTATTCAGGTTGGGATCCTCCCTCCCGTCTACCTGCCCCGACTCAAGGTATCATGTTGGAGGAACCATAGCCAGTGTCCAGCAACTCAGGGAAGCCATAAGTTGAAAACAAAATGGATATTGCTGCTTCGGCTAATCAGAACTACTCATTCAGCAAGGCCAACCATAACGGACTGTGGCATTTGTTATTGCAGAATATCTCAAGGATTCAAAGTTCTCCGCTTCTCCTTCTATCTTGGCTTTGCTATCATGGGTTCCATAGTCCAACAAGTGAACTTCTCTATGCGTTTCTAGACTAGCAACTGAGCAAACCCTGGTCCCTGCTTTTCTTTGCTTAGCTTTCAAAAACATCCCCTTTAGCGAAACATCTTTGGTGACAAGAGACAATGCAGAAAAACAAACATGAGCAATACCCATAATTAAATGACTTTAGGATTGTCTCCCGGGGACTGTAGCGCGAGGGGAAGAAGGTGGTGCAGTGTGATTAGGGAACAGAGGAAGCGGGTGGAGTGAAAATACATTTAAATTGCTGCAGAATTGGCTAGCTGACAGAACTGCTGCTAGCAATAAACTATTAAAGAAAAAAAGCAGGGATTTCTTGAATGTTATGCAGGAAGAAGGGCATTGGCCCTGTTAATTAAGCGTGTGTGGCAATATATTAAAATTTGATGGGAACAATATATTAAAAATTGATGGAGACTTGGTGCACCTTCCATAGCGGAGACAGGATACAATTGAAACTAGGTACGCAGTCTGACCTTATAGTTGTTTTCTCACATGGATGTTTCACTGGCTGAAATTCTGCTGCACAGCTAGTTTTGTGCAACGAAGATGGCGTGAGGCTGCTTTGGGACAATTAAACATTTTCATTTTCTACCACACACACACACACACACACACACACACACACACACACACACACACACACACACACACACACACCTAAACGTACCAAAGATCCGTAGGGGTCTCCTTCATCCCAGGGAAGTCTTGGGGAAACCATGGAATGGGTAGGAAGTGATTTAAACTTGAAAATTACTGATGGCATTCTTGGTTGGCCAACATGTTACATTACCCCCAAAAGGATGGGATGTGGCTGATTATATCATCCAAGTTGTGCCAAGTAGGGATGGGCAGGAAATGAGAAATGAAAGGCTGTTTTGTCATTTTGTTACGTAATGAAACAAAACAAAACAAAACAAAATGAGGAAGCAGCATTTTGTTATAGACGAAATGAAAAACGGTAGTTTTTCCATTGAAACGAACCATTTCATTCCATCGTTTTCAGGCTCTTGCTTAGCTGTCAGTGGCTGGAGGCCTTTAAACCTGGCCCAGTCGGTACCAGCCTGGTACTAAGTGGGCCAGGTTTAAAGGGCTCCAGCCATTGAAAGCTCGACAGGGCCCATTAAAAAGGCTCCTGGAGTCCCAGGCACCAAATCTGGTGCCTCTAGGACCCAGGGGAGCCATTTTGTTTTGCTTCATTTAGTTTCCTACAAAATTTTTGAAACATTTTCATAAGAAAACAAACACAATAGCAGGGGTGAACACAAAATGAAATGAAACATTATTTCTCCATCTTGTGCCCATCCCTAGTGCCAAGTAGTTCCATCGATAGGAATAGGAAGAAAGGTGGCTTGAGGGCTAACCACACAACAAATCAGTTCACCTCCACCCACCCACCCCCAATAAACAAAGCAAGCTTTCAAGGTGCCTAATATTTGTGTCTGAAACATGCCAGGTTTTACTCCCCTCTTCAGGCTCGAATTTTCATTCAAAGTGAAAAAAATATGAAAATTTTATAACTGTTTTTGGATTAAACTTGCCTCCACCACTATTTTCATCCATGGCCCACTTCTACAAGAGCCATAGGACTTGTGAAATGCAGCAAAATTGTCCTGTGGTACATGTTGGGTCCTCCCACTTGCAGATGGCCATGGCAACTGGGGGAACCACAAATTCTTAGTAACAGTTATGAGAACACGGACCCCAGCGTTCTGCTTCTGTGTCCCACTGGTTGAGAACCAATGGGATAGCAGACTAAGAATCCCTTATAAACTGAAAGAATTAGATGTAGGAGAAAATAATACTGACAGAATTATCCACACATACCCCAAACTAGGAAATGTGGTTTAGTGGATACAGCTGTGTTCAACCCCCTCCTTATCTAAGAAAACTCACTGGGGGTGGGGGTGGAACTCATAAAACCACTCCTTAAATGTCTTATTTTACCTTAAAAGCCCAATTAGAGCTTTTCAACTTGATAGTAGGTAACACTTTCACAGTTTAGGAAGCAACTTAAATATGGTCCAGACACAATTGCAGTGGAAATGTGTTTTTAGTATATATATGTGTATATTATTATTATTATTTATTAACCACACAGCTATCTACGCTGGATTTTATATTACCAATCACTAGTCGAACGCTTCCCAAGCGTTTAGGACTCAGCAATGTATCGGCGAATTATGCAAGCACATCCCAGTAAGGTGGCTTTCTGGATCTGACTGATGGTGACTTTGTCAACTCCAATTTCTTCTAAATATTTGCTTAGCTCTTTGGGCACTGCACCCAGCGTGCCAATTACCACTGGGACCACCTGTACCGGTTTATGCCAGAGTCTCTGAAGTTCAATTTTGAGATCCTGATAGCGGGTAAATTTTTTCAAGTTGTTTCTCATTGACTCTACTATCTCCTGGTATAGCAACATCAATGATCCACACTTTTTTCTTCTCCACAATCACAATATCTGGGGTATTTTATTATTATTATTATTATTATTATTATTATTATTATTATTATTATTATTATTATTATTATTATTATTATTATTATTATTAATCACAGCAGACAAGATAACTACACTGGATTTTGTATTACAAATCACTAATCGAACGCTTCCCAAGTGTTTAGGTCTATGTGATGTATCAGCGAATTATGTGAGCAGATCCCAGTAAAGCCGCTTTCTGCAGCTGACTGATGGTGACTTTGTCAACTCCAATTTCTTCTAAATACTTGCTTAGCTCTTTAGGCACATTTATTATTATTATTATTATTATTATTATTATTATTATTATTATTATTATTATTATTATTATTATTATTATTATTATTATTATTATTATTATTATTATTGGATTTCTATACCATGCCATAGGGCAGCACGGCCACTCTGGCCGGCTTCATAAAACGAAACAATATACAGTGTACAAATAAAAAGTGTGGGAGTGGGAGAATACACATGACTAAATCTACATTAAAATCGTGAACACATATTTAAAAAAACAAAGATTGCCAGATGGCATGAGAATGAAAGAGCGAGTTATGGAAAGAATAATAAATGATCAGGGAAAGCAGATCTATAAATCCATACCACATCTTCAGAGAGGGTTTTTAAAGCCAGATAGCGTGGGAGCCAGTCAAATCTCAGCTGGGAGTTGGTTCCACAACCAAGGCCCTACTACTGAATAGGCCCGGTTGCTTGTGGATGATTTATGGGCTTCTTTTGGTATAGGGATCCTCAAGTTACCAGCCTGAAAAGAGTGGGTGATCTGGGCGGAATTCTGTGGAAGGAGCCGGTCTGATAGACATGTACAGTATGCAAGTGTACTAGAGATGGGCACGAATAAAAAAATGGTATTTCGTTTGTCGTTTAGGGGGTCCGTTTCGGTTCGTTTCCATTTTTTGCGAATATTTGAAAAATAATCGTTTTTGTTTTCGTCCGTTTCATTACCGTTTCGTTACCATGTATTTCATTTTTTAAAAGCTTTTAAAGCAGTTCAATGTACTGCCGTAACAAAAACGAAACGGACGACAAAATTTATGGTGTTTCTGTTCGTTTCGTTTCATTTTAGAGATAAAACTTGTTTGTCGTTTCGTTGCATAATGAAATGAAAAAACGAAAACGGAAATGAAAAATTGTTCGTTTCGTGCCCATCTCCAATGTGTACTGTATATGTACAGTATGCATGTGTGCTATACTTACTTACTTACTTACTTACTTACTTACTTACTTACTTACTTACTTACCGTGAGGATTCACTTCTGACCTTCGGCGGTTCCGAGTCACAAACAAGACCAGAGTCCATTTCTTATAAAACTTCAAACAGGTTTTTATTGCTTACAGGATCAAAAGCACTGTAGGTTCTTTCTTGTATTACAGGTGACAACTTTGGCATAAATTGCATAACATTTCTATCAACAACTGACTCTTCGTAAACAACATTAACTGGGTCATAACTTGCATGAGTTTCCTCTAAGGATGTGGGGGAGCAGGTGACCCCCGGCCCCAACACTGGGTACCGCAACACGGGTGTTTGGCCCATTGCGCCACAGAAACGGCTGGCTTCTCGCTCCTCCATATCTTTCCAAACCTTTCAGAGGTTTCAGGACATCTTAAGGGTTTTACATGTACTGACCAAACAAATTCTTCTCCCTTTCAGACCCTCATCCGCTCTGCCTGTTCCTTTTCGTATCTCCCCTCAGTCTGAGTTCCAACGCTCTTCAACTGTCGGTCCCAACTGTCATCATCCCCTGCTACCTCGTGCATTCCTTTCTTTTCCATCTCACGCTCTAACCACTCGTCCATTGGCTCATCCAATACCCAGAACACTTCCCACAAGTTCTCGCGCCGATTTCCCTGACATTCCTCCTCTGATTCTATAACCTGCAAACCCTGTGCACAAGCATCTATTTTCTCCTCGTCCTCTTTCTTTGGTTCAGCTAGTCTAGATGGCACACACTCTTTGACGTTTGCGGGTCGATCCTTCTCCTCACACTTACTTACTTACTTACTTCAATGCAACTGAAAGTGGATACAAATATGACTAGGGAATCAGTGGGGGGCGGGGAGTGATGGTGCTTACCACTGCTGAAGTTACTATATCATTTCCAAGAAAAGAACCATGGTCTTTTTTCCCTTTGAGATTTACCTCCCTGTCAGAAGACCTGGAAAATTGGACCCGTTTTTCTGAGACCTCGGCTAGTATCCTCATTCTTTCCAGCCCAAGACATCCTGGCAGTCTCTTATTGCATTTGGTCTCGAGTAAATAAATGCTAAGCCCCGTTTCCTCAGCCACTAATACAGCCCTGTTTCATGGTACGTTGGGTGTTCAAGTGCCATCATTATTGTGTCACCGTGCATTCCACTCCAAACCAACCCTATAGTTAAATGCATGTATAGATTCCATGTCAGAATTATGGGGGAAAACGATAAATCACAGCTTCTCTGCTGAGCAGAACATCTGAAAATGAAGAGAATTTTTTTTATTTGCCTTCCCATTTAATACATCAAAAGTAATTTATGTCAGAGCCATCTTTCTTTCTTTTAATACATATGCAATTTGAAACAAAACCAATCTCTTCTAACCTCCAGAAAACCTCCAAATTTGTTTACAAAGCCCATGCTTTTTCTAATTCAGAAAGAAGACACTCTTGTTCTCATCTTGTAAAATAGCCAGTTTACAATAAGATACTGTATTGAATGTTTTGTGCTCAGTTGATGGTAACCATCAGACAAAAAAAGAGGGTTAAAATTGGGCATAAGGACCCGCATTGGTAGCAATCAGGAAGTTGGCTGAGGTCAAAAGAAAATCAGTCCACTTTTCAGGGCTTCAAATTAGCCTACATCTTTGTCTAAATGTACCTAATATAATTGTACTGAAGGCTTATTAAAATCTCCCATTTTTTCCTGCATGAAAATTATACTCCGTGACTTTACACAGAATGGAAGCATTTCTCTTGTTGATACTGGAATTCTGGTGCAACCAAAAATGACTGCCACCCTCACCTTTGATGTATCATTCTTTTTGTGAAGTCTGAAGTGCAGAGGAAGCATGTGAGTGACAAGACATGCATTAAAAAGATGCAGAGCTGACGTTCGACATCTGAGAAAAGCTGTGCCATTACTCCCAGAGAACCTCCCTCCACAGGCACCCTCAGCATACTGCAGCCTCCGGTGCCATTGACTGACATCCCCTTCAATTTATCAAACTGTAACTCACTCTCCCCCCCCTTCCTCCCCTCCTCCTCCAGACCCAAGCCGTTTGTGTCTGTTTCTTCACTGGCTCATGGCGACCCCTGTGAAATGGTCATTCGACACCCCCCCCCCAGTTGGGAACCACTGTTCTAGTAGGAGGTTGAATTTGGTGATGCTAACTGCAGAAACGTAGCTAAAACGTATAAGGAAAGTTGGGAAAGAGATCTGACCAGCAAAACCAATGAAATCTGAAGAGGGGGGAGTCCATTTAAAAAACAAAACCCCTATAGCCTTATGCAAACAGGGTGGTACGAAGGGAGAAACGGAGTCTACTTCTCTTTACTGTTCCAGGGATGATGATGATGACGACGATGACGATGACCATAGGGATAAACACAAACCATGCCCTTCCCCAAAATGCTTAAATAGAAATATACAGATTGGGGCTGACCAGGCCTCTGCCCTTTGTTAATACTCTAACCCAATCTTTGTCCAGGTTTGAGATGCTGCTTGCTGTTTCTTTGCTTTTTATTCCTGCTTCTGTAAACAAACTTACATTTAGAGGTGGGCACGAAACAGAAAACTAATGGTTTTGTTGGTTTTGTTTTAGGCCTCGGTTCGGTTCGGGTTCGTACAAATTTAATTGTATGAACCCTAACTGAACTGATCCGGTTCGTCTTACCTGATGGCAGCAGCGGTGACGATCCTGAGGGCGGAGATCCTGGTAGTGGCAGCACTGGGCAGCAGAAGCCCTCATGAAGCCCCATCCACGACCGTGCTGGTGGTGGTGAACTGCTCGACCGCCACCTCCAGAGGCCCAGTGCTTTTTTAAAATTATTTTTAAGAGCCTCAGGACTGCAGGGCTGGCTTCCCCGTTCCTGCCCCCCCCCCCAGCACCAACCCAGGGGATGGGTCGGCACTTTTTAATTTTTATTAATTTTTTCCTTATTTTTAGCACCTACCACACAACCCCAGGGGCCCGATCAGCCCCCCCTTTTTTAATTTTTTAATTTATTTTAAAAAGTCCCCAGCCATGGGCTTTTTCAGGCGCTGGCTTCCCCATGCCTGGTTTTTGTTTTATTATTTTATTTCCTCCTGGCCGGCCAAACTGGCTGGACGACACGCTGGAGAGACTTTTTTATTTTTATTTTTTATTTTTAAAAGTCCCCAATGTGGGGCTTCCCTCCCCCCTCCTGGCCCGCGGTGGCTGCTGGAGTTGAAGGAGTTCCGGCAGCAGCGACAAGGTAGGAGGGGGGATAACGAAAAATGAAGCAAACAAAATGGAAATTTGTTTCATTTCATTTTTCTTTGATGGGTTGGTTCGTTACTCATTTTGTGAGCTAACGAAACAAATAGCGAATAATGAAACGAATTAAAAGTTAGTTTCACGCCCATCTCTACTTACATTTGATTGCTTCTGGAAATCAATTCATGAGCAACATCAGAAGGAAAGCGGGGGAGAATGAAACTTAATTTGCAAAAACGCCAACAGCTGGCTTCCACAAGTGATTATGTGGTTACTAATTAATATCATTGGTCCAATTTTAGAAATATACAAGCTACAGAAGGGTCCTATGGGGAAAGTTATTCTAAAGATAGAATTCGTCCTTACTGGAGAGATCTTTTACTCTACTTTTATAACGCAAACTCCAAACTGTCTGATGGGATGCCCTCCCATATTCTTTGGGATTGTAGCTTCATCAATTAGTATTTTCCAGTCCTGCACTCCTAAAGCCTTTGGATCTACCGTCTGTCTGCTTGGTGATGTAAATGTGTAGAGCAATCAATATGTGTCAGATGCCCATTTGTGTCAATTGCTTCTTAGAGCATTTAGATGCTCAATGTTCTGCATAATTTTGCAGGCAGGGTATGTCTGGCATTCTATGACAGAGACAGATTAAGAGCATATCCTCGCTGTTTTGATAACCAACAATTGTTCTGTACGCATCGTGTTAGACATGGACTTAAATGGAGAGATTAACAAGAACAGCAGTTGACGACGTGAACTACAGCCAAAGCAAACTCAAGTCAATACTGTGACTTGAAAAACAGATTAACTCTTCACTCTAACCTTCCTCCTGTGATCCTCTCCTGTACCTTTTAGGCAGCCTTGCCATCATCATTCCTCCATATTTTACCACTGATACCCACTGAAACCTTCTGAGGTTGTGAGATATTTCTCTTTTTTTTCCCTTTCAAGTGCCACAATATTTTACTTCTTTTTAAAAATTTATTATATGTTTGTTTGCTTTTCTTTTAAAGCTCCACCCAATGTGGGTAGGCGGTTGACCAGACTTTCAAGAGAATGCAAACAAAACTCTCCCCCTCCCCCACCACTGCCACCATTCTTTCCTTTCTCCTCCCACTTCCAGGAGGAAGTTTTCCATTTGTGCTTTTTTAAAAAAAGTATTGATTTTTATTGATCCCAATCCAACGGTCAGGTCACCCAAAAGTTGTCCATTCATATACCAGTAAATCAAAATTTAGTTTCTCATTCATGCTGCTCAAGGATAGTAGAGGTGTTCATTTAATTTAAACAACAGTCTCCAGTCTTAGTAAGTGTTAGGGTAGGGGTGGAGGTGGGGCGCAGAAGAGAACTTCCTTAGATATCAAGCATTTAGAACATGATTGTCACCACAGCTTCTCTTTCATTGGCCAAACCCTGATAAAGCATGTGCTTTGCATACAGAAGGTCCCAGATTCAATGTTTTTTTTAATGTTTTTTATTAAATTTTAAACTACATACAACATAAGAAAATGAAAGTAAAAAAAAAGCTACAACAAACAATGTAAGTGCACCCCCATCCCACGGGGCCATCCATACATTCTTATTCGTTGCTCCATCTTCTATTCTTCTAGTAGTCTTCTTAAAGTTCTCTTCTCCAGAATTGTTGTGAGATATTCGTGGACTCTTTCCCTTTTCCTACGACTAGTACATAATCTAAAAATTTACCCCAGATATCGTAGAAAATGTCTTTTTTCATTTCTCCTCGTTTAACCTTTAAACTGCAGGACAGTTTATCGTTTATAGCTATATCCCAAAGTTCATTATACCAGTCTTCCATCTTGAATTCTAGTTTTGACTTCCAGTTTTTTGCTATAATTAATCTAGCAGCTGTCATAAAATTTGCTATTAGTTCCTTTGTTGTAACAACATAATCTTTACTTGTTAACAATGATAATAATGCTATCTCTGGATTACAGTCTATATCCATCTTAATCATATTACTTAGCTCTAAAAACACTTTTTTCCAGAACCTTTGGACTATTTCACATTCCCACCAAAGATGCAAGTAAGTACCAAGCTCTTTTTCACATTTCCAACATATCTTAGAATTAGCAGGATTCATTCTATTTAGTCTTACTGGGGTTAAATACCATCTAGAAACCAATTTGAAGTAGTTTTCTTTTATCCTGACCGATAATGATCTCAAAATTCTCATATTCCAAATTTTCTTCCAGTCTTCTTTCTCTATCTGTACATTAAGGTCTTGGTTCCAAACTTCTCTCAAGGTGTTTAACTCCTTCATTTCTGATAATTCCCCTAATATTTTATATATTTTACGTGTTATTCCTTTCTCTGAATTTTCCTGTTCAGACTCAAGCGATAATAGGAAATGTTCAAATTTTGTGCATTCTCTGATTTGATTATTTCTCTTTCCCCAGTCCTTCATCCATTTTCCTAGTTGAATATAATTTAACCATGTTAAATCACTGGGTTGCAAAATATTTTTTTTATATCCTGAATTGTTTTAATCTTGAGCATCCAATCCTTTAGTCTAGCTATTTTCTTAATTTTAAATAACTCCAAATAATGCTTCAAGTTGTCTGGAAAGCTTTCCAAGTCAGTAACTAAAGCCAGTGGGGATCCCTTCGGAGACAAGATTTTCCTATATGTTCTCCATGTAACAATTAAACTATTCAATAGGGGGTTGTCAATCTTTACTTTGTTTTTAACTTCCGTGAATAAAAATGTGTTTATTTCCCCCTTTATATCCAAAGACTCTTGCTCCCACCATATTAGCTTCTGTGGTTTAAAAAGAATTTCCCCCAAAGAACTAAGTTGATTGGCTATATAATAATTTTTTATATTGGGTATACCTATTCCTCCTTCTTTCTGAGATCTATACCATAGACTTTTATTTATTCTTGATTTTTTCCCTGCATTACAATACCTATTTATCATGTCTTGGAGAGTTTTAATTTCCTTTTCTAAAAACTGAACCGGTAACATTTTAAAAATAAAGTTAATTTTTGGAAGTATTTTCATTTTTATCAATGCAATTCTCCCAAACCACGATAATTTTAGTTTAGAGTAGGATAATAATTTGTTTTTCATCTCTTCTTCTAATTTCGAAATATTTCTTTCTTTAGTTTTAGTAAATTCTTTATGGAGTTCTAATCCTAGATATTTAATGCTTTTTCCCGGTTTAAGTCCAGATTTTTCAATCATCTTTAAGTCATGTTTTCCATAATTGAACAATAAACTCTCTGATTTTTGCCAGTTTACACATAATCCTGTTATTTCTCCAAATTCTTCTAAATGAGTTTTTACTCTTTGAATATTCTCTATTGGGTTTACAATAGTCAAAAGAGCATCGTCCGCGAATAAACTGATTTTAGTTGCCCCATCTTTCCCTATACCTTTAATAGATTTATCGTCCCTTATGGCATTTGCCAGGAGCTCTATAACAATACAAAAAAGGACTGGAGAAAGAGGACATCCTTGTCTAGTTCCTCGGCCTAGGGTGATTTGTTCAGTCAATCCATCATTAACTATTATTGAGGAAGTGCCCGTTGAATATAGTTGATTTATTACTCCCAAAAAGGATTTCCCAAATCCCCATTTTTTTAACAATATTTTTAATGTGGGCCATTGAACACAATCAAAAGCTTTAAAAAGATCTAGAGATAACATCCCAGCTTTAGTAGTACTCTTTCCCATTTCATAAAGAACATTCAAATTCCTTCTAATAATATTTGCCATTTGTCTACCTTTGATAAAACCACATTGATCCTCTTTAATATATTTAGCTATAAATTTATTCATTCTTTTAGCCAAAATTGCTGTGAAAATCTTAGCATCTTGATTTAATAAGGATATTGGTCTGTATGACCCAATATCCATTAAATTTTTATTAGGTTTTGGAATTAAAATAGTTAAAGAATGGGTCCAAGATCTCGGAATTTGTTCTCCATCCAAAATTTCATTATATAGCTTCTTTAATTTAGGTATTAATACTGCTTTAAAAAGTTTGTAAAATTCAGGTCCCAGAGCGTCCACTCCGGGCGTTTTATTATTCTTTAGTTTGTCTATTACCTCGCTTATCTCTTGGTCTGTAATAGGCTTTTCCATTTCCAGCATATCTTCCTGTTCCAAGACCCTCTTTAAATTCTTAGTGATGTACCTTTCTATATCCTCCTTAGGTTTATTTTTTGCAGTGTATAACAACTGATAAAACTCTTGTATAGCTAACAATTTTTCCTTCATTTGTGTGCATGTCTTACCTGAGGAGTCTTTTATAATCCCTATTGTATTCTTGTCTTGTCTTTTCTGTGCTAATCTGGCTAAAAGTTTTGAGTTCTTGTTGCTGTATTCAAAAAAATTTCTTTTTAGGTACAGAAGATTCCTTTGTGTTTGTTGTAAATCTAGATCTTCTAACTCTTTTTTCCTTGCTTCAATCAACCTCAGTATCTTATTATCCTTAGTAAGAAAGAATTGGGATTCTAAATCTGCTATTAATTTTTCTAATTTTCTTTTATTGAGTTCTTCCTGTTTTTTAGCTTTAATATTTTCTTTTATGATAAGGCCTCTAGCTACCGCTTTCAGGGTGTCCCATATGATTGGCGTTTGGCTACCTGCCTTTTCGTTTATATCCCAAGTTTCCAACCAATCTTTTTTAACCTTTTCCAGCACTTCTGGATGTTGAAATATTTTTAAATTCATTCTCCACCTTTTAGCTTCTCTATAATTTTTATTTGTTGCTAAATCAATCGACATTAAAGCATGATCAGATGTTTTTATGATCTCAATTTCGGTATTATTTATCTTGGGTATTAGGCTTTGTGAAACAAACACAAAATCTATCCTAGAATAGGTTTTGTGCACTGGTGAGTAGAAGGTGTATTTTATTTCATCTCCTT
Organism: Phrynocephalus guinanensis; assembly: GCA_037367245.1. NCBI lineage: Eukaryota > Metazoa > Chordata > Lepidosauria > Squamata > Agamidae > Phrynocephalus > Phrynocephalus guinanensis. Next base: position 11,455,785 of record CM074739.1, on the reverse strand, counting down.
TCAGTTCTCTCCAGACATCCTTCAATCCTGTTGTATTTATAAACTTTGCTAGGGTTGTATGTCTTGTCCTCCACTCTTCCTTTTTACATACCGATTTATCTTTAATTTTATCTAAGACCATATTGAAATCCCCTGCCATTATTAAATACCCCTTTTTAACCAATTCAATCTGATCCCAAAGGAGATTGTAAAAGCGGCCTTGGTTAACGTTTGGTGCATACAGATTAACCAAAGTATAATGATCTTTCCCCATTAGAACTTGCAATATTATATATCTACCTTCTGAATCTTTTACCACATTTTCAACAACACATTCACAATTCCTTGAGATTATAATGGCAACCCCTCTTGCTTTAGATGTGCCAAAGCTTTTTTCATAAATATCAACATTTGGAATTTTTAATTCATTAATACCATCTCTTATTTGATGAGTCTCTTGCAAAAAGGCAATATCTATTTTGTGCCTTTTGATCATCGCTTCGATTCTATTTCTCTTCGAAAATGACCCCAGACCTTTTACATTCAACGTTGCTAATTTTATAAACTTTCCCATAACCTATTTCTTTTAGTTTCAATATTCTGGAATGGTCCCGTTGTGCATACAAAAGTAAAAACACCATCAATTAATAAAAAATAAACTAAAATAAATCTAATCCTCCACCCTAAAAAACTATTCTTTTCTCCCACCCCACCAGCTATCATACTGTTTAGCATGTGCATCAAGGGGATGGGAGGGAGGAGGTCGTCCACAGACATTAGCCAGCCTAGATCTCATTAGCTCTTAAGTAGCGTGTTACTGTAAATTCTATAAGTTTATTCTACCCCCTTCTAAACCACCCTCTCACCACCACCACCACCCTCAAAAAACAAACAAACAAACAAACAAACAAACAAACAAAAAAAAAAAAAGGAGAAGGGAGGAGAGGAGGGGAGAAGGGAAGAAAAGGGATAATGAAAAAGAAAAAAGAAAAAAAACACCCCCAAAAACAAAAATTAAAATTGGAAAAAGAAAGAAAAAAAAACAAAAAGGGGGGGGAGAGGGGGGAAGGGAAGTGGAAGGGAAAGGGGGGAAAAGAGTAAAAGAAGAAAAACAAAGGGGATGATAGGAGGTGAGAGAGGGGGAAAGAGAGAGGAGTAAGTTAAATGAGTTTCAAATATTCTTCATCTTCATCGAAGATTCCTGGAGCCGGAGTAAAAAGAGAGAAATTCACTGTCCTGATGTTGCCACTGAAATTCCCGGGGGAGAACAGGCAGAACCTGAGTCGTCTTGTATGTTCCATGCTTCAAGAAGATGCTGGCCTTCTTCTAGAGAGTGAATAGTGTGTTGAACAGAGCCTTTCCAAACTTTCAAAAATAGGGGGTGGCCCCAAGAATAGCGATAGTTGTTCTTCCTTAATATGATTGTGACTGGTCTCATCGATTTACGCCAATCAGCAGTTTCTTTAGAAAAATCTTGAAAAACTTGCACAGTTGCATCTCCTCTCTTCAGAATATTAGGATTGGCTCTAATTGAAGACATAAGACGCTCTTTATTTACATAAGAAGCAAATCTTACTATCACTGGTTTTGGGGCCCCATCTCTTGACTTGCCCAGATAATGAACTCTCTCCAAATCGTCGTCGTCTAGTTGTTTGGGCAGAAAGGAGTTAAACCAGGTTAAAACTTCCTGTTTTAATGATGCCCCCTTCTTTTGAATAACAAAATTAATCAATTTGGCATTCTGCCTCCGGGAATAATCTTCAATATAAGTCAGTTTCATATTAGTTTTGAGTAAAGCCTGCTTCTGAGAGTTAATTTGAGTTTCATTTTCCGTTACACGTATCTCCAGATTTTTAAATTCTCCTGCCAAATTATCAAGCCGCTGTCCATTTAACTTTATTTCATGTGAGAAATCTTGTTTAGCGCTTTGGAGATCCTTTGAAAGGCCATCCATTCTATGTATCACGTCCTGTTGATTAACACTCATGATGCTAGCTAGCTCCGTCCTCATTAAACGCAGTTCCTTCATGAAGTCTTGATCTGTGGGAGGAGGAGTAGTCTCCCTCTTTCCCTTCTCAGATCCTGACGCCATTTTTACCCCTCCGTCGTCTGGGGGCTGCTCGACACGCTGTAGAGCTGGGCGATTGTGTGTTGTATCAGATAATTTCCTAGTCCAACCTATTGGCTGGAGTTTCTTTTTTGCTCTCTTACCCAGCATATAATTAGACAAAGGCAGGCATCAGAAAGTCTAACTCTTTGTAATCATCTGGTAACTTTCCAAGCCGCTGGGATGCAGTTTTCTAAACAGCCAGCGGTCAGCAGAATCAAGCAGGCAAAACCGAAAGTAGCTCCCTTTGCTTATAAATCAAGCTTATCTTGTCTAGAAAAACACATATATTGCTTCTCCCGACACCCGAGTAATTTATTGATGCATTACTCACGGCACCACGGCATTTAAACAGTAGTTTTAAAGCTCTTTTTAGATCGCGGCACAGAGCTCTAAGATCAGGCTGCCGGCATGACTTGGTGGGCGGGACTTCCTCCCCAGATTCAATGTTGACCATTTCCAGATGGGGTCGCTTCATAAGTCTTGGAGAGCCACCACCAGTACAAGTAGATAGTAGGTGGGAAGTGTACAGCACCCAGACATTACACAACCCAGGAGCCATCTGTGTGGCTCTACCATAAGCCCGTCGCTGTTGTCCACCGAAAACAAAGGACTGTATCCAGAGGTCTCTGGGTAGAGCAGGACTTCATTTAGGGGGCTCTTCTAAATAAATAAATAAATAAATAAATAAATAAATAAATAAATAAATGGTCAGGTCTAGCCTGTAGGGCTTTTGTCTGCTGGCAACCTGCTAGTTCCACTTAAAAGTAATGTCTTTTTTCCTTTTTTTTCCTTTTTTCTTTATGTTCAATCAGTTTGCTGGAGCAGAGACTTTGAAGCAAAACTGGGACCTATTTCATAAAATGTGAAATCTCTCACATTTAGGAGATCTTTGCTTTCTTCTTTTCAAATAGGCATCCTACTTCTAGAAATTTAATGGCCTTTTTGCCAGCAGTAGATATGGGAATAAATGCTTTCCCCTCTTCCCTTCCTCAGCCACATGCAATTATTACTCTGTTATTAAAAACCAAATTATCGACCGAAAAATACCATGCCTGGGAGCATGCACATTGCTGATAATGCTACTGGGATGGAATAGGTGTAATGACGGAAACTTTGCTCATTAACCTTCCAGAAAATGGTGGTTACAGCATTAGAACCTCTTCAAGGGGTTGAAAAACTCCTATCTAATAGGATTTTTTAAAATGGTAGGGGTGGGTTTTGGATGTCATGGGCTTCAAATCCCGTGATTTTCCCTTCTAGGAGTTCTGGCATACCACTAGAGACAGCATGTGAGGCTCAATATCTCCAACAATTATCCTGGGTTAAATGTTTTTCTTTCTCTTTCTTTTTGTTTCTCCTGCCTGACCATTATTTATTTCACATTTTATGTTTTCTAACAGCTCATTTAATTTGTTATTGTTGTTGTTGTTGTTGTTCTTCTTCTTCTTCTTCTTCTTCTTCTTCTTCTTCTTCTTCTTCTTCTTCTTCTTCTTCTTGTTGTTGTTGTCATTGTCATTGTTGCTGTTGTTGTTGTGTCTTTTAATATCTGTAAACTGCCCAAAATAGTGCACTAGTTTGATTGACACTAATGGGACAATCAATCAATCAATCATGCAGACATTTTGCTTTCTAGATTCTGCACATAACAGGACATCTATTGGTGTGTCCAACCTAACATACATTGCTTAAATCTGTATCCAGAAAAAAATCTATACATCTCACACATGCTCAATCACAAAACACAGAGGTGCTTTAGTAACTGCAAACTGCCTGTGTGGTCTTGCTTGCACTGCAGCAAAGCCAAGCAAAGTGTGATGCATGCTTGCTGTGTGTTTCTTGTGCTGCCCGGGAAGCACAGATGAACTTGCAAACCATATGTGGAAATGCATGGGTTTCCCCAAAATGTGCAAAAAACATTGAGGAAGAACATATTTTGGCCCAGAAAACAGGAGGAGGGACAGGAGTGGGTATCAACTAAACAAAAAGAAGGATACTGCAGATTCAGACTTGTTAAATATGCAGAAATAGAGGTGGAATGTTGGCTTGTTTTTCAGCTGAACAGGTATTCAGTCACTAATGTGGCCGTTTCCACCAGGAAACAAACTTCCATGAATGGTTCTGGTCACCGCATCTCAAAAAAAGACATAGTGGAACTGGAAAAGGGGTAGAAGAGAGTGACTAATGATTACTGGGCTGGGGGGACCTCCTGTATGAGGAAAAGCTACAACATTTGGGGCTCTTTAGTCTGGAAAAAAGTGCTGGGGGGCATATGACTGAGACATACAAAATTATACAGGGCATGAGTAAAGTGGATAGAGGGACATTCTTCTCCATCTCACAACATACCAGAAAATAGGGGACATCCACTCAAAGTGAGGGTTAGGAGAGAACAGATAAAAGAAAATACTTCTTTACCCAGTGTGTTGTAAGTCTGTGGAACTCCCTGCCACAGGATATGTTGATGGCATCTGGCCGGGATGCCTTCAAAAGGGGATTGGACGGATTCCTGGAGGAGAAGTCCATCACAGGTTAAAAACCATGAGGGAGATGTGTAATCTCCAGGCTTAAAACCGGGGTACTTCAAGGACCAGATGCAGGGGAGTGGTATCAGGAGACAGATATCTAGTCTCGTGCACTCCCAGATGCATCTGGTGGGGCCACTTTGAGATACAGGAACCTGGACTAGATGGGCCCTTGGCCTGATCCAGCGTGGCTCTTCTTATGCTCTTATGAATGGCTGAACTGGCAGTTTGTGCCCATGTGTGCCCAAACTTAGAAATAGTTCTCTCCCATTATTGCCTGTGGCCCCCAAAATTTGGAGAGGGGGGTTTTGATGCACATTTGGTTATCATATACAGTGGGAGCTCCATTCCAAACATTCTGTCTTGCTTCTTCTTAGCACAGTGCAGTAGCTCTCCTCCTACCTCTGACTAGATTGGTCATGGATGGCTCTTCTTTGTCAAGATCACATTAAAGTTAAGAGGATAATGTATGACCAGCACTGGCTTCAGGGTGTTATTGTAAAATCCAGTCGTAATGTTAGTCTTTTGGCATGACTAATAAAGATAGCCAGCTCCTTCCGATTCTATCATTAGTGTTTTGAGGCTGTATCAATTTTCAAGTAAAGCAATTGGGTTAATTTTCCATCTCAGGCAGCATGGCAATAAGAACTGAATGAGGCACCTGAGCCCTGATTGATAAGGAGATAATATGCCAATTATCTCCTATAATCTACAGAATGGAACACAAGAGCCAGATTAGATGAGCGTAGGACAGAAGGCTATATAGGCTGAGCCTGAAAGCATTCTGCTGAATCCAATATGTTGCAAAATGCTTGCTACCACGGAATCAATACCTGAATTTGGAAAATCAGCCTTCAGGAACCTAAAACCATGATGCCGGTTTGAATCCCTCGTCTGCCACAAATAAATTAGATACATTCTTAGTAGCAAATCTCAGATTAGAACAAAATAGAAATGAATGGAAAATCTCAAAAGTCTTCCAAAATAATCCCTCAAAGAATGCATTGAATTTGGCCTACAAACTTGGTTTTCAAGAGGAAAATTATACTTGAATCTCTGCCTTCGAAAGTGTAGAAGTGCCAATCAAGGATTACACAAACGATTCTGATAATTGATTCTTGTGTCACAACTATCATCTGCCCATAGCAAAGAACTGGTGGGATCATAAGCCTGAATAAAGTGATTGAAAATGTGCATGCAAAATTACTTTGGGACTTCCAAATAAAGACAGACAGGGTTTGGAGGATAATACCCCGGATATTGTGATTGTGGAAAAGAAAAAAGTATGGATCATTGATTTGCTATACCAGGTGATGGTAGAGTCACTGAGAAAAAACTTGAAAAGATTACCCGATATCAGGACCTGAAAACTGAATTTCAGAGACTCTGGCATAAACCAGTACAGGTGGACCCAGTGGTAATCAGCATACTGGGTGTGGTGCCCAAAGAGCTAAGCAAGTATTTAGAAGAAATTGGAGTTGACAAAGTCGCCATCAGTCAGCTGCAGAAAGCTGCCTTACTGGGATTTGCTCACATAATTCGCCAATACATCACGTAGACCTAAACACTTGGGAAGCGTTCAACTAGTGAACTGGGAGTTGAGTCATGGCTACTGGACTTCTTTTTTGAGAGATAGAAACGTTTTGCTGTTCATCCAAACAGCTTCATCGGTCTGTTTGGATGAACAGCAAAACGTTTCTATCTCTCAAAAAAGAAGTCCAGTAGCCATAACTCAACTCCCAGTTAAACGCACCTGGATGACTGAGAATCTTCACAGACGTTCAACTAGTGATTTGAAATCCAGTTCAGTTATCTTGTTTGCTGTGTAATAATTTGATGATGATGATGGTGATGATGATGATGATAATAATTAGAGATGGGCACGAAATGAACTTTTTTGTTTCCGTTATTCGTTATTCGTTTTGTAACGTAACGAAACGAATAACAAAAATTGTGATGAATTGGAACGAACCGAACAGAACCACGAAAATTAGGTTAGTTATGTTTCATTTTCATTAATGGTGACGCGCAATGAAATGAGCTATTTTTAAATGTTAAAAAATGTCCTGAATATCAGTAAAAACTCAGCAATAATTATTTATTCTGTCTGATAATACCTAACAGGGGGGCTGGGGTCCTTAAAACGTGCATTTATGTCTTTTCTCAGATGGCTGTATTTTTTTCCTTTAAGGGGAGTTAGGGGACATCAACCCAAAATGGCTCCCAGATGCCTAATATTGATTTCTTGGGTATTTTAACGCCCTAGACATCCATAAAAACACAGCGATAATTATTTGAATTTATTACCTACTAGGGGGTTGGGGTCCTTAAAACATTTGTTTTTGTCTTTATCCCATCGCAATGTATTTTTTCTTTTCCCTTTGACACAAAATGGATTCCAGCAATAAAATGGATGCAAGCCATGTGATGGGATCATGTAAATTCTTGGACAACTTCAACCAATAACATGCCCAGGTTGCAGACTAGAGATGGGCACGACTAGGGAAAATGACGTTTTCGAGTTGTCGTGTGTCGGAGGCAGTCCGTTTCGGCTCATTTCTGTTTTTCGCGAAATTTCGCAAAAATTAGTCGGTTCGTTTTTTTGTTTTTTCGTTGTCGTTAGTACTGGTTTGGGGGGGTAGCGGGCTCCTGGAGGGAGCTGCAGGAGTCAGCCAGAGCCACAAGTGACGGACTGGCAGACTCTTTGCACCCGCTGTGTCTCATGTACTTGCATGTAGTGCAATGCAAGTAGATCTGGCTTAGGGTTAAGACGGGTTAGCACAAGGGCTAGGGTTAGGCTAGTTACCTAGGTGAGGTTAGGGTGAGTATTGGGGTGCACCTCTGGGTGCCTCTCTGACCCACTTAGAAGGACAGTGTACTGGCGTATGGGTTAGGCTTAGGGTTCGGGTTCGGGTTTGGGCTACGATTAGTGGGCTGTTTATGCCCGATTGGCACATCCCAGAAGTCTCTGTGGTCAACCTGGCCAAGTGGCCATGCGATTGGTGGAAAATTTGCATGGTCCATTCCCATGGGCGAGCCCATCATTGCGAATGTGCAGGTGTAATAAATAAAATAAAATAAAATAAAATAAAATAAAATAAAAAAGTCAACGGAGACTTTTTTTTTGCAAGAAAAACCCACTGCTGCTACTGTAAAAATTCAAGCATTTAAAATAGCTAATTTTCGCATGTTTCTGTGGTGCTTTGGTGGGGTTTTGGGCAACGATTTCCAAAAAAAAATTTGCGGTCACCATTTTGGATCCCCCGCACTGCATGGCAAATGGATGCGCCCTCCCAGCCTGGTACCAGCAGCGCAGCAGTAGCAATAGCCAAGGAGAGGGGGCGGGGAAACCCCCCCCCCCAAATAAAACACCCTTCTGGTCTGGTAGGTGCCCTCAGACAATTTTCGCCTACTTTTAGGGCCGGGAATCTGTTTTTTTTTAACTTTTAAAAACTTTTTTTCTGTGCCGCTTGGCATTGCGCGATTGCCGCGATGCAAGTAACGAGCACGACAAATCAGACCAAATTGTTCGTTCGTCGGTTCGAGCTCGAATTCTGGCGGAGTAATTCCCGTTACCGTTTCCGTATAGTAACGGATACGAGTAACGGAAACGGAAACGGGAATACCGCTAAGTCGTGCCCATCTCTATTGCAGACTGGGCAGGTCTGGCAGCCACAGAGGGCATAAAAAGCTCTGGCAGCCCCCATCCTCCTTGCAGTCTCCGGTGGGAGTTAGGGTGGGATTGCTGTCTCTGTGACTCATTATTTTCACTTTAGGCCAACCAGGTAGGTGTGTGTCTCGCTGTTCCTGCCGGCTTCAGCCTGGCTCTTAGGGGAGAGAAAGAAGAGATTTCTCTCTAGCTTCAGTCTTGCAGCCTCCTTCTGTGCGTGCGTGCGTACCTCTCAGTGAGTACCCTCCCCTGCCCCGCAGTGCAGTCACTCTGTGGCTGCCTTGCAGCCTGGGCAACACCCGCCACTGCCTTTGCAGCCTCCCTGCGTACCTAGTCTATACTGTGTCTCTGCCAGCATCATTTTTTAGTGTTTTCCCTCTGGTCTGGGGAGTTGGGGGATGGAAATGCTTTAAAAATCATGCAAAAAGCGGGTACAAATGAAAAATGAAAAACAAATAAATGAAAACGATTTTTTTCAAAAATTCACAAAAAACAAAAATGAACCGAAACAGACCCCTCAACGAAAAACAAAAAACCAAAATGCCATTTTTTGATTCGTGCCCATCTCTAATAATAATAATAATAATAATAATAATAATAATAATAATAATAATAATAATAATAATAATAATAATGTGCCATCAGGTCAATTCTGACTCATGGAAACCCTTTTCAGCACTTTCCTGATGGAGAATATTCAGAACTACTCTTAGTTTATCACTCCCCTTTTCTGGGGGCACCCTAGGACAGTGCAGGCTGACGCTTCCCCCATGAGGCACAGTGGGGAATCAAACCCCCAACCTCTGGCTCAGCAGCCAGATCACTAAACCACTGACCTATCCATCCACGTTTCTCTGTATTCACACTCCAGTTCACCACAATGTTTTATGATAGCAGTCAAACAGACATCGGACTAACCAATCAATGCATCATTTACTGGGGCTTCTAGATGAACTCCGACTCAGATTCTAAATTCGTATGTCTTGGACAACTGCCATCTTTCTCAAAGTATTGTGTTCTCCTTTACCTTTTCCTTTGTTTTGGCTTGCGTACAGCTCAATCAATAGTTCAGAATAACTGCTGGCGATGTTTTATTATTGACATGTTATTTCCAGAGCTCAGTTTCTGCATGGTTTAAATGGATAAGCAAACCCTGGATAGATTCTTTTATACCAGGGGCATTTGCTAGACTTTTTTTTTAAAGCCAACAAATAGTAAATGTGTATTTCCAAATACAGTGTCAAAATACATATTTTTGAATACATTTACGACTTTACAATTTCTTAATAAGACAATATTGCCAGAACATTTGAGAAATGCTGGATAACTCAACAAGGAACCTAAACAAGGAAGCATCATGTCCTTACAGACGAAACGAAATGGTGTTTTTTATTTTATTGAAATGAACCATTTCGTTCTGTCTGTAAGCCACTTAGGGGAGGGAAAAAGATTTTTTTTAAAAAAAGCCATGGGCTTTTTTAAAAAAAGTTTTCCCTCCCCCCAAGGCCCGCCTACCACCTGCTTAGTGCTGGGGTGTGTGTGGGGGGGAAACCTTTCCCTATCCCAGCGCCAACCAGCTGGCAGGCCGGGCTTGGGGGAAGGAAAAAAGTTTTTTTAAAAAAGCCCAGGGCTTTTTAAAAAAAAACTTTTTGTCCCTTCACCAATTCCCACTGCCTGCCCCCTACGAACCACTTCCTTAGTGGCTCATTTTGTATGATTTTTTTTGAAAAAATTCCTATGAAAGGAAATGGGGGAAAATGTGGGGGGGGGAGGAAACAAAACAATGCAGCTCATAGGGAACATTCGCTATCCGAGGCAGCCCTATACCTGGAAATTTCCATTTGTTATCTGAAAAATTTGTTATCCGAGGCATTCTTTATCTGAGGTATTACTGTATTTAAAACCCAGTAAATAGGTTGCCTGTTCACCCCTTTGAGTGATAAGACTGGTCCTGTACAGCTAGTCTCTCTCTCCCTCCCTCTCCCTCTCCCTCTCCCTCTCCCTCTCCCTCTCTCTCTCTCTGTTCCACTTTCTGTGGACATGGCAGGAAATAATGCACTCCTTTCCTATAGATGTGTGCTTGCATGCACACACAGCAAGCCCAGAATGACAAGCTGATTGATGGGGAAGATGCAGAAATTTCATCCACCGCTTCCATGTTTAAAAGCCACAATCCACAGTCACCGTTATCAACAAGAAATTGTCCACCACTTCTTCTGTGCCATGAAGGAGACCAAGACATATGAAGAGTTACATCCCTAAAGAACAACAGGTCAGATTAAGGAGGGTGAAGAGAGTGTTGGAAGTGAGTGATGATTCACAAGCAGTGATGATGAGTGGCCACTCATGTCATCTGCCACTTGTGCCATCTGCCACTGGACACAGTGGTCCTACGTCTAATGGTAGGGCTAGCCCTCATCTGTGGTGCTTCTGTTTGCATATATTGGGTGTAGTTTAAAACAGCCACTGTCTACCTCTTTTGACCACAGCCACAGATGCAATGTGAAATAAATATGGGCTGAATCAGTCCCCCAGCTTTGGTGTCGGTGGTGTCGGCGGTCCCCCAGCAGCAGCGGCGGTGGTGGTCCAGGTAAACCGAACCAGTTCTTTTTTATTCAGTTCGTACAAATTTTTGTTTTAAAAATTTGTACGAAACCAAACCAAACAAACTGGAAGGGGGGTGCGAAACAGAAAACAGAATCAGTTTTCTGTTTTGTGCCCAAATCTATTGGTGAATATCACTGTGGAGCAAAGAGGTTGCTCACTCAGTTCAGAACAAAACCGACAAAGTTTTGCACCACAAATACCAGTTTTTTTTGTTTTTGTTTTTTGCTTTGGACTACCTCTTCCATCATCCCCTTTCAGGAAAATTCATTGGCCATGCTGCTGGGGTAGCTCAGTGGTTTAGGGACCTGGTTTCAGAGTCAGAGGATGGGACTTCAATTCCACACTGAGCCCCACTTGATAGGCTAGACTTAATGATACATAGGGTCCTTTCCAACTCTGCAGTTCTAAAGTGGGGGTGGTTACTATTATATATTAGAGATGGGCATGAAATGGAAAAATAACATTTCATTTATTTATTTATTTATCCATTTTATTTACCCTGGGGCTGTGTGGTCGGCGCTGTAAAAATTAAAAAATAGTAAAATAAAATTTTTAAGTGCCGACCTGGACCCTGGGGCCACATGGTCGGCATTGGTGGTGTCGGTGGCAGTCCCCCGGCGGTGCCAGTGGTGTCATTATCGGTCCCCCGGTTTTGTTCCTTTAGTAGTTTCATTTTGATTCACTAGTCACAAAACATGTACTCCAAAATACTGATCACCGCAACCATGTTTCAGCACAAAAAATTACTGCTGAGCAAGTTTGGGCTCTTCTCTGTAAACCCCCCAGATATGGAGAGGTTTGAGGGTAAGGGGATTGAGTTATAAAGCTCCAAACAGGTGCCCCTAGGAAAAAACTTTTGAATTGATTGAATCAGGATTCGAAAGCCAAGCTGTGGCAGGGCTAATCGCTCACCTACGGGAAGGCTAATGCAGTTTCCAGATTCAATTAGAATGATTCCCCCCCCCAGGGACACCCCATTTGGAGCTTAATAACTCAGCCCCCTGACCCCCAAACCATTCCTAATTTGGGGGGCTTACAGGGAAGAGTTTGAGGAAGCTCCCCTGCCATGAATTGTTTCATTCCTAGAAGGAAAAATGGTATTTTGTTTCATTTCGTAACAAAATGTGTCCTACCATTTTTGTTACATAATGAAGTAATTCGTTACGTAAAGAAATGATGAAACAGTGTTTCGTTTTTTCATTTTGTGCCCATCTCTATCATGTATTATTATGTATCCCCCCACATTCCCCCCTATCTTCTGTTCACAAAAATCATGCATCACTGTCACTATTCGGACACTGAACTATCCATCATATGTGGAGACTGAAGGTATGAGTGCTGAAGCAGGTGATGTTACGGAATGATTCCACTGTAACCCTTTGCTCATTGGTGCTTTCCTAAAAGAACATTCCATTGATCAGAGCTTCATCAGTGTCCCACGTAACTGAGTGGTCTTTTCCTCGACACCCTCCGAACACAACGTTGTGACTGACAGGTGATGTCAAAGTTTCTAGGGATGCTATGAAGTTGCCTGTCAGTTTTGTTCCATTAACCGCTGTGACAGCTGTTACAAAGTTGACAATCCTATATTGCTGCTGCAACCCCTGGTGTGGTGGTGACAGAAGATCAGCCTTCTAGTGGTGCTTCATTAACAATGATTAATCGTCAGAAGAAGAATTGCAGAAATGCGACATTTCCTAGTTTTCCCTATTTAATTTGTTTCAGAACCATTAATTTGTTCACCCAGGCTGGTTTACCTGTGATTCTTTTGTGCTGTTTTTCTTTTCAATTTTTTTGTCATTAGAATGCGGATTTGCACAGTACTTTTCCACAATCCCTAACATTCAGCACAGTTTGCTTCCAAAAATAACTGCCAAGGAAGACTGATTGCTACTTTGCTTCCCTCACCCCTTAGCAAAGCATATTCTCTTTTTTGTAAGGGGAAAAATGATTTCAACAATGACATCTGTGGTGCAATCTGTTATAAAATTCCTTTTGGCATCAACAAACTGCAGAAAACTTTGTACACCCCTCAAGGCTTCAAGAAAGATAAGGAGCAAGTGTGCCTTTCTTCTAGAATATAGCTTGTTCAGCATTTAAGGCATCTGGCTGTGCAGTTAGAGCTGTAGTTCACAACCCTGGGTCCCTAAATGTGCTTGAACCACATATCTATCAATTCATGGGCTCTGAGCTCTCCATGACGGATCAGAAAAGGGATCTTAGTGTGTTGGTGGACAACTCAATGAAGGTGTCTAGTCTACCCAATGTATGGCAGCGGTGAAGAAGGTCAGTTCCATGCTAGGGATTATCAAAAAGGGGATTGAAAATAAAACAGCCAACATTATAATGCCATTATAAAAATGATAGTAAGACCTCACCTGGAGTATTGTGTACAATTCTGGTCACCACATCTCAAAAAAGACATAGTGGAATTGGAAAAGGTGCAGAAGAGAGTGACTAAAATGATTACTAGGCTGGGACATCTCCCTTATGAGGAAAGGCTAAAACATTTGGGGCTCTTTAGTCTGGGAAAAAAGGTGCCTGAGGGGGGACATGATTGAGACATACAAAATAATGCAGGGCATGAGTAAAGTGGATCAAGGGATGCTTTTCTCCCTCTCACAAAATGCCAGAACTAGGAGACATACATTCAAATTGAGGGCTGGGAGAGTAAGAACAAACAAAAGAAATTTTTTTTTTACCTAGCATGTTGTTAGTCTGTGGAACTCCCTGCCACAGGAAGTGGAGATGGCATCTGGCCTGGGTGCCTTTAAAAGGGAATTGGACAGATTACTGGAGGAAAAGTCCATCACAGGTTACAAACCATGATAGGCTTAAAACCAGGGTACTTAAAGGGCCAGATGCAGGGGAGTGGTATCAGGAGACAGAGATCTAGTCTTGTGCTCTCCCAGAGGCATTTGGTGGGGCCACTGTGAGATACAGGAAGCTGGACTAGATGGGCCTTTGGCCTGATCCAGCATGGCTCTTCTTATGTTCTTATGTCCCAGAAATCCTGGCCAACACAGCTAATGTCGAAGACCTCTGGGAGTTTTTGTCCGAGAACATTGGGGAACCCAAGAATGGGAACCACTTGGACAATCTGGACAGTCGCAGGGCACCTTAGGGGCAACCCATTTAGAGCTTAATAACTCACCCCCCCCAAATGAGTAGAAGGGAAGGGCAAGCCACTTGAAAGGGTCATAGAATCATAGGATAGCGAAGTTGGAAGGAGCCATTAAGCCGATCATGTCCAACTCAATGCAGGATATTTGCCAGGTGGTTGTCATTAGTCAGGATCAAGTTGAGAGCAGGCAATGTATGAATGTATTATTAAAGAAAATTGTGCTCAACAAACATTACAATTGAAACATATCCCACACAACAGAACGTTCATTAGTTCAAAATGAGGGGAGTAAGAGAAAAGGAAAATAGAAACAACGGAAAAACAGAAATACAAAAAGAAAGAAAGAAAATCAACTACTGTATTTGTATGTGACTTTGTGCTCCCTTCACCCTCAGGACCATTTCTGTATTCCAAAATAACTTGTGTTACTATTAACTTGTTTACTAGTGTCTTTTATAAGAGCCTTGTGGTGCAGTGGTTAAATGCCTGTACTGCACGTAAAGCTGTGCTCACGACCTGGGGTTCATTCCCAGGTAGCAGGCTCATGGTTGACTCAGCCTTCCATCCTTCTGAGGTCGGTAAAATGAGTACCCAGCTTGCTGGGGGGTGGAGAGAAATGTGTAGCCTGCAGACTGTAATTAAAAACTGTAAACCGCCCAGAGATTACTTGAAATGGTATGGGGCGGTATATAAGCAGAACACGTTATGTTTCCCTGATTCTCGCCGGTAATACACTGAATCTTCACTGGGAGTATTTTCCTTTCTGAAATACATATGTCAAGAATGGATACCAAATATCTTTAAAAGCATCAGTATGAGATACACCTTTGCTTATTTTCAAGTAGAAAGTTAATTTGTCATCAATAGCCATGTTCGACATTACTTTATACCAATCTTCTATTTTAAATTGACCATTAACATGCCAGGTTGTTTTTGCCATGATTAACCTAGCTGCAGTTACCATAATAGTTATTAGCTCCCTCTCTTGTATTGTTGCATTATTATCCTTCTCATGGGTACAAATGAAAGGCCTCACAAACCCCTGGTCTCCTCTGGCTAGTTCTTGGGAGTTTGGTCCCCAAAGTTTCAGTTTGTACAATACTTCAGAGCAGACTAGATGCCACCTCACACATGTATTGAGAGATTAAACTGGGTGGCT
The DNA here is from genome assembly GCA_037367245.1 of Phrynocephalus guinanensis. NCBI lineage: Eukaryota > Metazoa > Chordata > Lepidosauria > Squamata > Agamidae > Phrynocephalus > Phrynocephalus guinanensis. Next base: position 11,440,614 of record CM074739.1, on the reverse strand, counting down.
CTCTTGTCTCTAAATCTGTAGAGATGTGAGCCTATTAGGTCCTCCTATACCTTTTACACTATAAATGGAACATCCCTAGTTGCTTTTCGACATTGCGCATGTAACATGAGGTGAGGAACCATGAGCTTGGCAAAGTTCCCCACCTTTTAAAATTATTATTCTCTGGAGTAATCCAACTCACTGAGCTATTCCAGCTTTTCAGATAATTGCACCATTTTTCCTCACAAGTTTTCAAAAATTTCAAAATTTCATTAGGACTAACAGATACCTCCTCCTCTCTCTCTCTCTCTCTCTCTCTCTCTCTCACACACACACACACACACACACACACACCTAGCCCTCTCAGTGTCTTCAGGTAAGAAAACTGGCCCTAAGACCCACTAAAGTTATCCATACCTGCATAACACCACTCTTTGCTTTTCCCTCAGGACCCAACTCAGTGCAAGAGGATTTTTCATGCCCAGGTCAGTTACTGTAAATTGTCTTAACAGTGAAAAAAGATGCACCTTGCAGGAATGTCAAGTTTCTCTGACGTGGCAGCAACCGTTCAAAAATTATGTGCATCCATTTTAAAAAGTGTAGAATAATTTCCATGCTCTCATACCAGTGAGAATGTGTCATATTTCTTTTCATAGCCTTTGCTTCAAACTGATTTTCACCTCACAGGAAGCTGATATTCAGCTTTCTATTTATGCACTCATTACTCAAGATGTTTACATATTAATTCAAAGTTAATAGGATAATTATTCTTGATTATAATTAAAACTAACTAGTGTCTCACAATTAATATCTTTATCAACATTAATGCTGGGTATAAATAGTAGTTATACATTGAAGTCTGGGAGACACAAAACTTGAATTCTAATCCGACCTACAAGGTACAGCTGAATCTGGGGGTTTATTGATTATTTATTTATTTTATGGCTTATATACCACCCATCTTCCCGAAGGAACTCTGGGCGGTTCACATTATCGTAAGAACATAAGAACATAAGAAGAGCCATGATGGATCAGGCCAAAGGCCCATCTAGTCCAGCTTCCTATATCTCACAGTGGCCCCACCAGATGCATCTGGGAGTACATGAGACTAGATCTCTGTCTCCTGACACCACTCCCCTGCGTCTGGCCCTTGAAGTACCCCAGTTTTAAGACTGGAGATTACATATCTCCATCATGGTTTGTAACCTGTGATGGACGTTTCCTCCAGGAATCTGTCCAATCCCCCTTTGAAGGCATCCAGGCCAGATGCCATCACCACATCCTGTGGCAGGGAGTTCCACAGACGAACAACACACTGGGTGAAAAAATATTTTCTTTTGGCTGTTCCCACTCTCCCAGCCCTCAATTTGAGTGTATATCCGCTAGTTCTGGTATTTTGTGAGTGGGAGATGAGCGTCCCTCTATCCACTGGAAGCCTTGTGGCTTTAAATCCCATACCCATCTAGGCTGCTATCTCACTTGGGTTTTGATCCTGATCTTCTGAAGGTTCGGCTTTTCCTCTTCATCCCATCACGTGATTGAATAAGTGGGACAGGAGTTCCCACATCCAAAGCTTGTTTTATTTTATTTTAAAGTGCAGTTCACCCCCCCTTGGCCAGCAGGTGGCGCTAGCATTTTAAAAAATGGACCATTTGGCTGTAGGAAATTAAAACTTGTAGGACCCAATAGAGCTTCCTGTTTTTCCGAAGGTGAAAAGAAATTAAAAACAACAGTGCCAATTGGCCCCAGGAACAGCCGGTCGGTGCTATGAGTTAAAAAAAGAAGAAACCCGGATCATCTGTGTGGTCCCACGACGTCTGCTTCCTTAAAAGGTGGATTATCAAAGCGAGGCAAATTCCCTACCTCTTCGGTGAGTCACAGAAACCTCGCTTAAAGGGGCATTACCGGGTTTTCTTTTTTCTTTTTTTTTTTTTCAAAAAGCCCAGTGGCTGTGGGGACGACATTTTTAGACACGGTTTATCTAATAATTTAAACTGCTTTTAAAGGGACATGGGACCGAGCCCCTAGAGACACCAAATTTTCAGGGAAGTTTACCTTGACTCTTCTCTACAAACCCTCTACACGTCCTACAAAGTTGGTGAAGTTTGGAATCCAGATTATGTGTTATGCCCCCACAAAGATGGCCCCCCAAGGAAAGTGTCCCCAAACACCTAGAGACACCAACTTTACAGAGAAGTCTCCCATGACTCTTCTTTACAATCCCTCCAAGCTTGGTGAATATTGGATTTCAGACATCTGAGTAACACACCCATAAAGTGGGCTTCCATAGGAAAATGTCCTTTAGCAACTAGCTTGGGGAAACTCAATCTTCACCAAACTTTGAGGGATTTTAGGAGAGAGCTAGGTTTAGTGTCTTTGGGTACCTGGGGGAGAACTTTTCTGGAGGGGTCCTCTTTGGAGGTGCATAACTCAGACACCAGAAATTTGTGTGGTTTTTTTTAAAATGTGGTCATTTCTAATATGTACCAAAGCATCACTCAACTTGGAACTCTGTTTAACCATGCCATCTTGATCTCATACAAATTAGTATGATCTTCAGAAGGCCAGCCCTGCAGATATTAGAGCATGATTGATTGGAAGAAAAAGAAAGGGGGACGGGAAGACATATGTATATATTTACTAAAACATGATGATGATGATCTAAGAATTTCTTAGCAATGTGGGATTTTTTTTCTAGCTTCACATTAGAAAAAAGCACCTCAATCGTATGCTCTGTTTTCCATTTGCTATTCACAAAACCATGAAGAAAATGAGAATAACGTCCCCATGCAGCTATAGACAGACTGATCCTCAAAAAATAATAGGGAAAGGTTTTGAAATGCTATCACTATAATTAAGCCATCCACACAGCTCTCAGAAACAAAGCCCGGGCATTTTAATTAGCTCATTGAATTAGAATTAATGCTTCATTATTCCGTACCATATCAAGCTGAGAATGTTATTAAAATCTGATGGAATAATGAACAACATGACAGAAGATACATTACTGCACACGGAGCTGTACACTGGCCTATTAGACATCCAACATAGATACACCTATCAAGAGAAGAAAGAGAGAGCCAGCAAAGAAATAAAAAGCAGGGAGTCCAAACAATAGCTCTTCAGACTTCTTCATTCATGAGAGTAAGACGGTTACTTCATGTCCTTCCTCGTTCTGAGATTATGTTCATTTCGTGATAACATCGTTCATGGCCACGTGGTCTTGTCCCGGTTCAGTCCCTGTTTCCGTTTACCCACGGGCATGATTGTTGGTATCATGATGACTGTTACTTCATGTCCTTGTTTCGTGACAACATCTGTACTTCCCTGCCTTCATTTCCCCCCCTTTTTTTTTTGGTCTGACCTTCCGTTTTTTGATATTTCAATTCTCCGTAACTTTGCCTTTCATGCGCTAAGCAGCAAAGTTTGAGGTTTTATGCCTTCTTCCCTCTCTGTGATGCATTGTTTACACGATTGGGATTGTACTGGAGAATGCAACTTCCTTCTTCAAGGAAGTGCGAGGGGCGGAGGCAAGAAATAGGGCCTTCTCAGTAGTGGCACCGATAATATGGAATTCCCTCCCCTTTGAGTTGAGAAGCGCCTCCTCCCTTGAAATATTCAAGTGAGGCCTTAAGACTTATTTATTTAGGCAGGCCTTTTGAGCCTCCAGCCTTCACCAACTTTTATAACATCTTACTTTTTAGTTTCATTGGGGCAGAATCACATCTGCATGCGTTTCTGTGAGAGGTGGGCACTTTGCGCTTTGTGATCCAAGTGGCACGTCACTCTGTGCTGACCATTCAATTGCTTGATCCACTCCACACTTAAAATGGCTGGTCTGGATAGGGCTTTGGTATGCTGAGATAGCACCTCATTTACAGGCAAGAAAAAGCTAGCGCATTGACACATAGATTTTAAAAAGCCACATTTTCTGATACTCTGTACAAGGTTTGCTGAAGCAAGTGTGGGCTGCTGGGGGTGGAGTGGATCCAAAGCCATAGAAGGCATGAATCTTCTTTGCATTTAGTCTGAACTTTTCAAGTAAGGTAAAGTTTTCCCCTACACATGCTTGAGAGTCGTGTCTGACTCTAGGGCAGGGGTCCCCAAACTTTTTGTAAGGAGGGCCAGATTTGGTGGCTGAGAATGTGTCAGGGGCCAGTTGCTGCCCGACCCTGCCACCGCACTGCAAGCCCCACCCACTGGCCCATAAGCCCCACCCACTGACCCCATGCAAGCCCACCCGCAGGAAGGAAGTGGGGACCAAGGGAGGGAGGGAGGGAGGTGGAAACCAAGAGAGGAAGGAAGGAAGGAAGGTGGGGAACAAGGAAGGGAGGGAGGGAGGGAGGTGGGGACCAAAGGAAGCACAGGGAGCCTGTTTAAAAAAACATGGGGCGAAGGAGAGGGAGGGAGGGGCAGGCCAGCCAGCCGCGGGCCACTCAGAATGGCCTGATGGGCCGGATTTGGCCCCCGGGCCGGACTTTGGGCAGGCCTCCTCTAGGGGCAGCGCTCATCTCCATTTCTAAGCCAAAGTGCCAGTGTTATTCAAGTCCGTGGCCATGGGACCGGAACTGTGCAGTTCCGGCTACGATTAGTGGGCTGTTTATGCCCGATTGGCACAGTTCCTGTGCAGGAACACTGTATATTAATTTATTTATTTTTATATTTGTATACTGCACCAATTTCCCAAAGGGAACTCTGGGCGGTTTACATAAAACAAACATATGAAAACCAAAGATCAAAATCAAACATAAATGCAATAAAACAATAAAATCAGACAAATAGCCTGGCATGAGGCAAAAATCCCTGGCTTAATAAATCAATCACATAAAAAGTTATTAATAGATTACAATGAACTATAATGATATGGAAACTATAACAGAAATCTGCAAACCACCCCAAAACAAAGTTTTGTTCTAGTTAGACATATTCATGTGATAGAAAGTTTTGTTCTAGTTAGACATAATCATGTGATAGAAAGCTGTTAAAATTATCTACCTATTATAAAAAAAATATAACTGGTTGAGATATCCATTATATAATGGTTTAATTAAATAAAGTAGATCAGCTAACTGAAAATTTATTATCAGGATTGAATACTCTGTTATGATTTGATGGTCTTGTTCAATATTGCTCAATGTTGAAGTTAATTGTTAAATGCAAAAATAGTGTTCAATATCATTTCTTTACTAAATTAACTAGACACTATTTTAAGTGGTCAGTCAATTCACTGTGAAGACCACTTAAGACCATTTTTAACTATTGTTAACTAGACAGGCCATTTCAACATCTTAGTTTATGGAACATCTAATTAATTGAATATTTGGATATGAAAAATGAAAAATGGAATGTGGAAACTAGCTTCAGATGCCAATTTATTAGATCTTTAAATGTTAGCCAGGCAAAGAAAGAGAGGGATTTTTCCTTTTAATACAACAAGAAACAGAGAGATCAAGATGCAATGCTTTTTTTCTTTTAATAACCGATTAAGTATTAATCTTAGACATATAAGGTTTCGAAAACGTGGTAAAATTTATAAGAATAGAGAAAATATAATGAGTTGATGATGTCTATTATATATCTAAGGCTGTAGATTAGACAGATTAGTTTAACTTTGTACTTCACCATCTTCACTTCTTGTATTAGACAAAAATAGATGTAAGCACATATTGAATTAGTCAAATATAATCTAAGCTATTTAGTTAAACGAAGAATTAAGTTTTAGGATCGGGAATATTGCTAAGACTAAACTAGCTAATACATTGTAATCTATTGTATGTATTTTTGTACTAGATGAAGACAGAGATAAGCAAGGACACACATAATATTGATGGGAAAGTATTAGAACAAGATTAATGGAAAAATATTTACTACATATGGAAATATGAAAATAATCTTGTTTAAGAGGAGAACAGAATCATGAAACAACTAGGCCGATTTATTGGGAAAAACTTCTGATATATATGCAACACGGCAGGGGATAAGCAATGTATCTGTTTTTACTTTGTTGGTTTTAAAAATAAAAAATATTTTTTTAAAAAATTCTCCACTATGCCTCCTTGACATTTGATGATCCATTTGGTCCATTCCAGCTCTGCAGTTCTAAGGTTATTATAATGTTTTTATTATCCAGTTTAAAATGTGTTCTTTAATGAGTATTTTTAAGCCAAGTTCTGTGCTGCTTTTATGGTTTTAGTGCTTCTTGGTTTTATTAACTGCTGTTATATTGCCCATAGCTGCTGCTTGCTTTTGTTTGTTACTGATTAATATTTTATTCATATTATTTTAATTCCCCAAAGGTCTACTGGTATGCACAGTTGGTTTTTCATGGTTTAGATTGCTTTTGATTCATTTGTGGTAAATGGCTCATGAAAGATTTGAAATAAATGAGCTGCGTAAATGTACACTTCCCGGGTTGGAAGACATATTCCTCGCACCAACTGCAGCAGAAGTGGAAAGATGTACCCAGATAAATGGATCTAAGGTTGCAACGTTCATAAATGATTAATCCGATTGCCCTGCGAGAGGGCGCTCACGGCCATTTGTCTTTAAAAGGTATATCCAGCAAGTTCTGGGCAATCCAGGCAGTGATGGAAAATAATTTCATTGGATCTGACAGTGTTGAAAGTAGCGTCTCTCTGCACTTCCAGTAATTCACTGCAAGAGCAAAAGACCATTCATGCCGAGAATCTGCACAGGCCATTCTGGAGAAATAAAATGTGCATCAGCAATGTTGCATGCTTTAAAATATAAACCGTTGAAAATGCATTCTGTTGTTTTTTTTAAAGCAGGGGAATGTTTAGGTAAAATAAATTAGGGAAATTTTTGTAAATAAATGCTACGAAAAGGTGCCTGGGTTCCAATGTGGGGATTAAAAATGAAGTCTTGAAGGTTAATATCAGGGATATCGGTAAATCTTTGAGACTGAGTTCCAAGTCTAAGTGTGAGCCTTTGGACTCAAGTCCTAAATCCCAATCCCACATCCGGGTCTCCAAATATTCAGGCCTACCTCCAAGGCTTAAGTCTCAGGACTCAGACCTGTTCTTGTGCCAACCAGCTGATAGGCTGGCACATGCGCAGAGAGAGCAAGCCAACTTCCTTTGCCAGAGCTGGCCCACTGTCTCAGCACACGGACCAGACCATAGGGACTTGATAATGTGGCTCAGACGAATGGGCCCAAGTCACAAGTCAAGTCACAAGTCTCTGCCTCCTGAACCCCCCGAGTCGAGTGTGAGTCAAGTGGTCCTGTATGACTTTAGTTGGACTTGAGAGCGAGTTCTAACTGACAAATCCCCATTCCTGGATAATATGATACAAAGCTGGGAAGAAAAGCATGGAAATATGTAAGGTGACCTCTACTGATAAAGTCGTTAATCCATCAGATCCAAGCTTGTGAAGTTGCACCACCAGCATCTTCCCAAGGTTTTAGATATGGTCCCACTAGCCCTGTTTGGATTTTCTTGAAATTTGCTGGTAATTTCCCACCCAAGGGCCAAACAAGGCCAAACAAGGGTGCTGGGCTCATATTGTATAATAATACCACATTTTGCATTTGAATAATCCCAGATTATACAGATGCTATTTAGAGAATTGTAATGAAATGGAGTCTTGCATCTCACCTGGAGGGAGCAATTGTTCTGCTTGAAGTACCAGTGTGACAGAACTCTCTATAAATTTACCTGGTAACCACACAAAAAGCTGATTGGCTGAAAGAATGCAGGAGGAGAGCCAATTAATGAGCGACTGGTACATTAAAAAAGGAATAATGAAGGAGTGAAGGGCAAGAATTGAGCTGTGTCCCAAGGAGAGAGGATGGACACTGGGGAAAGAGAGATAAATTTCATCATAGAAGAGCAGTTATGTTTAGAGTGGGCTATAACTGAAAAAGGCATTACTTTCTACCTGAAAGATAGAAGGTTTGATGTGAAAAATCTCCCAGGTAACCTTAGGAAGAAATCTGTGCAGTTTTACCAGTCGTTATGTTTAAATAAAGATATTAGTTTTATGTTTCAGCATTATCACTTTGCTCGGTCTTCTACGAATTGGATTTATGGCCAGCCTAGTAAAAGGGCAGTGTAAAGGTGATTCACCAAGTGGAATGGGTTACGACCAGGTTTTAGATATTTTGCCCGCCATCTGTCAAATGTTCTTCTTCTTTTCGTACAGTGACTTTGGGTGACTTTTCAGACTTTTTCCCTCCCTGCTGAAATCATGGTTTATTTTTATTTTATTTTATTTTATTTTATTAGCATGACCTTGTTCCAGTGGCTGGAGTTTACCGCTAGGATATTTCCCACTGGCACATCGGTGACAGTCCTCCGACCGGAGACTCTAGCACTCAGATAAACAAGACACACTCCAGAAAAGAGGCCCCATCAGGAAAAAAACGATACTCTGCCATTTTATTTATTTATTTTATTTATTTATTTACATGATTTTTTAGCCGCCCCACTACCAAGAGGTCTCTGGGCGACATACAAGGATTAAAAACTATAAAACAATAAAATTATTAAAACTATAAAACACAATACAGTTAAATGTTTTCATAAAATTTTCCTAATGAGAAGCTGTTTTGAATAAGAGAAGAGAAGAGAAGCAGCTTTAAAAAGAGAAATTTGGAAACAGATTCCAGTTAAGTTCCACCTTTCCACACAAGCAAGAGTGAGAAAACAGGGGTTGAACTTCTGCTCTACCTGAAGTTCTATCTTCTGCCTTTCTTTTCCCATGTGGAAGGGAACATCACAATTCTGGCTGCAGAAATGAAGCCCTATCCACATGTGCCCCAGATGTGCAATGGGGGAAAGTGCACGGAATGATCTCCCTGGTTAGACTGGAGCATGATTTTTATGCACAGCCATTTATTCTTTGAAAGAATAAGAATTATATGTGTGTGTTTTTTAAGCTGGGGAGAGCTATATGAAATGAATGCAGGAAAACAATGGGGGGACCAGGATATGGATTCGGTTAATTAGAATAGTAAGATAGATGAACTAATGCATGAACTGCATGAGCCCTGAGACTATACAAATGGAGGGAAGGGCAAGCTGATGAAACAAAACCATGACTCATTTTGTGAAACGGAGAACAAATGGAAATAATCACCTTTATCGTCATGAATCGTGAAGGCGATAAAGACAGAACAATCCAGCTAATGCACAAAGCAAAGTGGTGGTGAGGTGAGCTTCAAGCAACCATTGACATTGAAAACAACATTTGCGTTGGTTCACTCACACGTCCTCCACTGGAGGACTTGTTGTTATTGTTATGTGCTGTCAGGTCACCTCCAACCTATGGTGACTCTATGAGGGAGTGGCTTCTAAAATGTCCTCTCCTCAATAGCACTACTCAGCCCTTGTAAAATCAAGATGGTGGCTTTCTTGATGGAGTCAAACCATCTCGTATTTGGTCTTCCTCATTCCCAGGGCAGGAGCACACCATATTGGCAAAACCCTATTGAAATTTCCCACCAGCATAAGGCAGACAGCGTAACTTTTGGAGACTAATTGCCTCAGGTTAGAAAATCACTGTAGACACCATGCTGTCATGTGACCTAGCATGCTACAGATAATGTCTATACTGTGATTCCTTAACATGAGACCACTTTCACCTCTCTTGCATAATCAACAGGATGTTGGCCCGTCTGAGAAAGAACCTCTTTCTCTGTTATGTGGAGAGGTCGTATTGGTGTTGCCTCCTGCCCATAAAGTCCTCAGTCCCTCAAGTCAGGACACATATCACAGTAGCATCCATCACATGGAATACCTTTCCCTCTGTCAATGGCTGTGTGCCAATATTTATTCATTCATTTGCCTTTAGGAAAATGTTTAAGACATACCCCTTTTTGCCATAGTTCAACTGGAGAGGCAGGCAGGCACATAATGGTTCATTCTTAGGACACACTGGTGTTCCCTTGGTGCTCCATTTTCCTTCTCAAGCCTCCTCTGGCCAGTGCTCACTCAGAGGAGGAAATGGGATATAGAAGCCCAGGATGCGGCCTCTGAATCAATTCCTGCTAGAGGAGCAAGGAAAGAGAAGATGGGGCACCCACAGAACACAAGTGTTATAGATAAGGAGCTAGTTAAAATTTATAAGTTGTGCTGGGGTTGTGTAATGACCAGAAAATGGAGGCTAATGTTTAATTTCAGGATGGTTTAATGCAAAGTGTATAAAGAAGTAATTCATGGGGGCCTGGCCATGTTACATAATGCATGTACATATTTGGGGGGATGTTGTGTTGTGTTGTGATAGGTAGATTGTGAGCCTTCTGTGGCCCAGGATTGGACCAGAGGGAGAGAGAGGGACCCCCTGCATCAGGAATAAATACAGTGTTTCAAAATCCAACGGCAGAGACCGCACTTTGGTTGGCGTTTCTCTCCATTGCTACAGCTTCGAAAAATAAACCTTTGAGTTTCTCTACAAAGTGCCGTCTGTTATTTGGGGTAAACAAATTACCCATAACACCAGTGTGTCCAAAAAACAAAACATTACGAACTGCCACATTGGCAGTTTATGCCCATCTCTATTCAACCTGTCATTTATTTCATGGAGCTACTGTATCGTGATTTTTTTTAACATGATGATCAGAAAACAGTGGAGTATAATCCACTCTGGGGGAAAAATGTTAATCATAACAGCGCGTCACAGCGCATTTGCTTTGCTTTGCTTTGTTTTTAATAATCATTTGGTGACAGTTTTGTTTTGTCTGCTTTATGCTGGCTGCTTGACAAGGAAAACTTCAGCATTTTTATAAACGTTGGCAAATGAATAAATAAACACCCTGCCTATGCAAGGAGCCACTGTCATGGATACAGAAGAAACCTGGGCTGAAAATAGAGCTGAGCTGAAGTCATTGTTCTGAGGATTTTTCTAGCTTTTCTTTTCTTGCCGTTCCCCCAGAGAATGCAATTTTGTTGTGCAGATTTTCCCATCGTTGTGTGTATGTGTGTGTGTGTACACGCCAGCCAGTTTTTTCCCCTTAGTGTTACAGTAGCAACTACATGAGTGGGGAAAGTAAAACCTCTCCTTACAAATAGGCCAGAATCTCAGTTGGTCATTGGCATGCAGCTCTCACCAACACAGAGTTGAGTTTGGAATTTCTGGGATAGCTCAGTGGCTTAGGTCTCTGGCTGTGCTGTCAGGGGTTGGGAGTTCAATTCCATGCTGTGTCTCCTTGATAAGGGATGGACTCAATGATTCATTGGATCCCTTCTAGCTCTGCAATTCCATTAAAGCAAATGCAAATGCAGAAAAAGATTTCTGCTTATATACCGCCCCATAGTGCTTCAAGCACTCTCAGGGCAGTTTGCAATTTAATTATGCAGGCGACACATTGCCCCCTTGAAGCGAGCTCTGAAGGATGGAAAGCTTAGTCAACCATGTTGTTCTGTATATCATTGGGTTTTTTTCTTTTTCTGATAATACTCCACTTTCCTGATAATTATGTTATTATTATTATCAAATTATCACACAGCAGACAAAATAACTACGCTGGATTTTGTATTACAAATCACCAGTCAAATGCTTCCCAAGCATTTAGGACTACATGTATCGGCGAATTATGCAAGCAGATCACAGTAAGGTGGCTTTCTGCATTATTATTATTATTATTATTATTATTATTATTATTATTATTATTATTATTATTATTATTATTATTATTATTATTATTATTATTATTTTTCTGTGAAGATTCACAGTCATCCAGGTGAGTTTCTCCGGAAGTTGAGTCACCGTTGCCATGACTCTACTTCCAGATATGTTGTTGTTGTTGTTGTTGTTGTTGTTGTTGTTGTTGTTGTTGTTGTTGTTGTTGTTGTTGTCGTCGTCGTCGTCGTCGTCGTCGTCGTCGTCGTCGTCATTGTCGTCGTCGCCGCCGCCGCCGCCACCACCACCACCACTGCAAGACAGACACCAAAATGGGGCATTGTTTTAGGGGGCTGAATGGCCCAACATCCTTGTGTCTGTGTGTATATCCAGCAGAACCTGGGAAACTGGTAGCATTTTCAGAAGTGCTACCTGTTCCTTGTGCAGGACCCGCCAGGCAGGCAGAGCTCAGAAGCCTCAATGCGTGGATGAGGTGATGGTGTCGAGAGGAGGGCTTTAGATTTGTCAGGAACTGGAGAACATTTTGGGACAAGCCAAACCTGTTCAGGAGGGATGGGTTGCACTTGAATCATGATGGGACCAGATTGCTGGCACTCAACCTCAAAAAGGCTGCACAGCAGCTTTTAAACTGATAACTGGGGGAAAGCCGACAGGAGCTGTGTGGCATCCGGTTTGGAACACCTCATCCACAGGGAATGAGGTTGGAAAGGGTAGAGAATCACATAGAGATGACATAGCAGGTATTAGTACTGGGAGAATAATGGAATGTGATAGTTCATCTACTGAAAATAATAGCTGTGGGGGGAAAAGAAACAAAGCAGCAGCTGTTGTTGCAGAACCCACTGTACAGGTGCTTCTACGCCAATTTTCGAAGCCTCCGACCAAAAATGGGAGAACTCGAACATTTGGCAGCTAGGGATAACATTGATATAATAGCCCTAACAGAAACTGGTGGAATGCAGAGAACCAGTGGGATACAGCAATCCCAGGCTATAAACTCTATAGAAGGGATAGAGAGGGGTGGGTTGGAGGGGGAGTGGCCATTTACGTTAAAGAAGGGGTAAAATCCAGCAGAATGGAGATTGACAGAGGGTCTGACTCCACCATAGAATCACTGTGGGTTAAACTACCAGGTCCAAGGAGTGATGTGATAGTTGGGGTATGCTATCGCCCACCAGATCAAAAACTTGAGGGGGACCTTGAAATAAGGAGACAAATCATGGAGGTGTCTCAGAAGCACAGGATAGTAATTGTGGGGGACTTCAATTATCCCCACATCGACTGGGCCAATGTGAGCTCCGGGCAAGAAAGAGAAACTGGGTTTCTCGACTTGCTGAATGACTGTGCCTTAGAGCAACTTGTCATGGAGCCCACCCGAGAACAGGCAACTCTGGATCTAATACTGTCTGATACTCAGGATCTGGTCAGGGATGTGAATGTCACTGAGCCTCTGGGGAACAGTGACCATGCTGCAATCTCCTTTGCCATGCATGTTGGAGGAAGAGTGTCAAGCAAATCAGACATTAAAATCCTTGATTTTCGAAGGGCAAACTTCCCTCAGATGAGGAAACTAGTTAGAAAGAAATTGAAGGGGAAGGTTGGAAGAATCCAATCTCTTCAGAGTACATGGAACCTGTTTAAAACAACGGTAACAGAGGCCCAGCACAAGTGCATACCACAAAGAAAGAAGAGCTCATTTAAGTCCAAGAGGGCACCAGCATGGTTAACGAGTGGAGTTAGAGAGGCTCTAAAGCGCAAGGAGAGGTCTTTCTGTAAATGGAAATCCTCCCCAAATGAGGAAAATAAAAAGGAACACAAACTCTGGCAAAAGAAATGTAAGAAGATGATAAGAGAGGCAAAGAAAGATTTTGAGGAACGCATGGCTAGCAATATAAAGGGTAATAATAAAAGCTTCTTTAAATATGTTAGAAGTAGAAAACCTGCCAGAGAACCAGTTGGCCATCTGGATGGTGAGGGAAGAAAAGGGGAGAGATTAAAGGAGGACTTGGAAATTGCAGAGAAATTAAATGAGTTCTTTGCATCTGTCTTCACGACAGAAGACCTTGAGCAGATTCCGCTGCCTGAACGGCCCCTCTTGACTAAAGAATTAAATCAAATACAGGTTAAAAGAGAAGATGTTTTAGGACTAATTGATAAATTGAAGATTAACAAGTCCCCGGGCCCAGATGGCATCCACCCAAGGGTTATTAGGGAACTGAGAAATGAAATTGCAGATCTCTTAACGGTAATATGCAACTTGTCTCTTAAAACAGCCACAGTGCCGGGGGACTGGAGGATAGCAGATGTCACACCAATTTTTAAAAAAGGAAGGGGGGACCTGGGAAACTACAGGCCAGTCAGCCTTACATCTGTCCCAGGGAAGATGGTGGAAAGCCTCATCCAAGAGAAAATCTTAAAACACATAGAAGAACAAACTTTGCTGAGAGAAAATCAGCATGGCTTCTGCAAGGGTAAGTCTTGTCTGACAAATCTTGTAGAATTTTTTGAAAAGGTCAGCAGGCATGTAGATTTGGGTGAACCGGTGGATATAGTCTATCTGGATTTTCAAAAGGCCTTTGACACAGTCCCTCACCAGAGGCTGCTGAGAAAATTGCACAGTCAGGGGATAAGAGGGCAGGTCCTCTTATGGATTGAGAACTGGTTGAGATCCAGGAAACAAAGAGTAGGTGTCAATGGGAAATTTTCACAATGGAGAGAGGTGAAAAGTGGTGTGCCCCAGGGGTCTGTCCTGGGACCGGTGCTTTTCAATCTGTTCATAAATGACCTGGAGACAGGGATAAGCAGTGAGGTGGCCAAGTTTGCAGATGACACAAAACTTTTCCGTGTGGTAAAAACCAGAGAAGATTGTGAAGAGCTCCAGAAGGATCTCTCCAAACTGGGGGAATGGGCTACGAAATGGCAAATGCGTTTTAATGTAGCCAAATGTAAAGTAATGCATATTGGGGCGAAAAATCAAAACTTTATCTATCAACTCATGGGCTCTGAGTTATCCGTGACAGATCAGGAAAGAGATCTTGGTGTGTTGCTGGACAGCTCCATGAAGGTGTCTACCCAATGTGTGGCAGCGGTGAAGAAGGCCAATTCCATGCTAGGGATTATCAATAAGGGGATTGAAAATAAAACAGCCAACATTATAATGCCATTATACAAAACAATAGTAAGGCCGCATCTGGAGTATTGTGTACAATTCTGGTCACCGCATCTCAAGAAAGACATAGTGGAACTGGAAAAGGTGCAGAAGAGAGCGACCAAAATGATTACTGGGCTGGGGCACCTCCCTTATGAGGAAAGGCTAAAACATTTGGGGCTCTTTAGTCTGGAAAAAAGGCGCCTGACGGGGGATATGATTGAGACATACAAAATAATGCAGGGCATGAGTAAAGTGGATAGAGGGAAGCTCTTTTCCCTCACACAAAATACCAGAACTAGGGGACATGCACTCAAATTGAGGGCTGGGAGAGTAAGAACAGACAAAAGAAAATATCTTTTCACCCAGCGCGTTGTTAGTCTATGGAACTCCCTGCCACAGGATGTGGTGATGGCATCTGGCTTGGATGCCTTCAAAAGGGGATTGGACAGATTCCTGGAGGAAAAGTCCATCACAGGTTACAAACCATGATGGAGATGTGTAATCTCCAGGGTTAAAACCAGGGTACTTCAAGGGCCAGATGCAGGGGAGTGGTATTAGGAGACAGATATCTAGTCTCATGCGCTTCCAAAAGCATCTGGTGGGGCCCACTGTGAGATACAGGAAGCTGGACTAGATGGGCCTTTGGCCTGATCCAGCATGGCTCTTCTTATGTTCTTATGTTCTTAACTGCTTCCATTAAGAGCAGAAAATAATGAGATAGGTGGACCATCAATGAATTTCAAGTTAATTTCCATAACCAGATATTATGCTTTCAAGGGAGTTCTCTTCACACACACACATCCCTTGAGAATTGTCAAGTGATGTCCATGCACTTACGTATGGAGCATTGTATGATTTCCATCTCTGGGGATTATCCATGGACATCAACCTCCCTAAGACCTTTTGATGCTACCATGCGTAAACCTATGAAATTCCCTGAGAGGCAGGCAGAATTCTATTCATGTTCCTTATACTTTTAGACTGTTGATCTTCCAAGGAGCTCATGAGATTTCTTTTCTCAGTCACCACACTATCCAGATGAAAAATGTATGCGCCAGATCAAGCTGAAAGGAGAAATTTGCCCACTTCACGACTGAGCAAGACCCCTATTAGTTGATCCGACCCAACATGCTATGCAATTTCTCAAGCCCTGTGGTTCGGGAAAAGCGAAGAGGAGCTTCTGACATTTGTTTACCACTACATCTTCTCTGTTAACCACAGCAGTTTCCATGTGACCTATGCTGGAGGTATTTCAGCCTTATATGCTGCCTTCAGTTGGTTTGGCTAAGAGGGAAATTTCTGAGTTGAGGCGATTGTCAATCAATCCAGGAGTAACCAATTGTTCTTTACGTGTCTCTGATTTTGAAGAAAGCCACACCTCCCAGCTTGAATGTCTTTCCCTAATCTTTTCAGTTTGCTGACAGTCAGCCTGCAGGTCAGCAGTTTGCGATTAGTGCAGGTAGTGTGCTGTTGAAATGTACTCTGCAGAAGTCTGCTGGAAGAATGCTGCAAGTTTCTTAAGGCTTGTTGTTGTAAGCCAGTGGTTCTCAACCTGTGGGTCCCCAGATGTTCCTGGACTGCACCTCCCAGAAATCCCTTCCAGCACAGCGAGTGGTGGAGGCTTCTGGGAGTTGCAGTCCAGGAATACAGGTTGAGAACCACTGCTGTAAGCAATCTTTTTTTAATACAGTTGCCGTTTCGATCTATTCAACTGTGAGTAAATGAATCCTTTTTATTCTTTCTCTCATCGGTGCCTCAGAGTCAGTTGTCATAAGGTTTTTATTATTGCTCTGATTATTTATGGATATTCTATTTTTAACTATTTTAACTATTTTAAACTGTTTTAATTCTTTTGATTGTAAGCCACCCAGAGACCTTTGGGTAGTGGGAGGCATATAAGTAGAAAAAAATAAAAATAAATAAAATAAAATAAATAAGAACATAAGAACATAAGAAGAGCCATGCTGGATCAGACCAAAGGCCCATCTAGTCCAGCTTCCTGTATCTCACAGTGGCCCTACCAGAGGCGTCTGGGAGTGCACAAGACAAGATATCTGTCTCCTGATACCACTCCCCTGCATCTGGCTCTTGAAGTACCCCAGTTTTAAGCCTGGAGATGACACATCTCCCTCATGGTTTGCAACCTGTGATGGACTTTTCCTCCAGGAATCTGTCCAAGCCCCTTTTGAAGGCATCCAGGCCAGATGCCATCTCCACCTCCTGTGTCAGGGAGTTTCATAGACTAACAATGCGCTACGTGAAAAAATATTTTCTTTTGTCTGTTCTTACTCACCCAGCCCTCAATTTGAGTGTATGCCCCCTAGTTCTGGCATTTTGTGAGAGGGAAAAGAGCATCCCTCTAACCACTTTACTCATGCCTGCATTATTTTGTACTTCTCAAACATATCCCCCCTCAGACTGTGTCAAGACTGTGTCTGAAACAAAAGGAGGTGATCTACTCCAGGGAAGCTTTAATTTAACTTTGTTCTGAAAGTCCCTGCACTTTCCACCTTGCAGCTAGAGGAATTGAGCCAAAATTCAAAACATGGAAACAATTTATGGGTATAATACCAGAGCTTGGAGAAATTCAGAATGAGATCTAGTGGTAAATGTAATCGGGAGACCTTCAGAACATCAGAGAAATCTTCCTTCTACTATGTCAGACCAATGCCCCATCTACCCAACCACTGTATACACCAGAAACTCTCAAACCATAACCCACCAGTAGTCTGAGGCGGAGGTGCATGTGGGTCAAGAAACACAGAGAAAAAGAGAGAAAAATCATTTTTGAAAGTATGCACCAACTTTTGAATGCTCAGTCTTGTCTGTTCATGCTAACTTGGTGCAAAGCAGCACATGCCAAACAAATGAATGTACAGTAGGTCCTAATCAAGTATGAAGGATCATTGGTGACTAGATATGGGCACGGAAGGGGAAAATGATGATTTATTCTGTTTCATTTCGTGCCCACCCCCATTTCATTTTGTTTCATTTCTTATGGATTTTTTTCCAAAATGAAATGAAATGAAACTTCTCCCCTGGGTCCTAGAAGCACCAGATTTAGAGACCAGGAGCCATTTTTAAAAGGGTCCAGCTGAGTGGTCATCGGCTGGACCCCTTTAAAAATGGCCCAGTCGGTACTAAATGGATCCCCCCCCCCCGTGCGATTGGGCCATTTTTAAAGGACCAGCTCTGCTGGACCGCCTGAAAATGGCTCCCTGGCACAAAATCTGTTGCCTCTAGGAACCATGGGAGCCACCCCCTGCCTCCCAGCTGAGAGGAGGCCGGAAGGCGGGGCTGAGAGGAGGAGGCAGGGAGCACTGAAGCAGCTGCAGGGACCCATCTCCTCCTCTTCCCTTTCCTGGGCTCCGGCGGTGGCAGCAGTGGTGGCTCATTGCGAGCCCAGCAGGTAAGGGACCCCTTTTACAGATGTAATGAAACCGTTCATTTCAATGGGGGGGGGGGAATGACCATTTTGTTTTATCTATAACAAAATGCTGCTTCCTCATTTCGTTTCGTTCCCTAACAAAACGACGAAAGAGCATTTCGTTTTTCATTTCATGCCCATCTCTATTGGTGACTGCCTGCAACCTACCCCTACTGGGGGGAAAAACCCTATGATTTGACTGGCATTGCCTCTTTGGAAGTACATAGAGGGTGCTTTTACACAACCTCTAAAATCCATAGGGAACATAAATTCGGACCAGAGATTGTGGGGGGTTGTCCCTCTTCCTGTTTTCCCACCCCTCCGCACTCCATTGTTCCTGTCGGAGTGAGGGGAGGGAGAAAAAAAGGGAGAGAAAAAATGCAGGTTCACCTCCATCTGCCGGTCGAAGCAGCCCTGAGCAGCCCCGTAGGGATTCCTCTCTCTTAAAGGGGCAGCGGGGACAAAAACAAACAAACAGAAGTTGAGGGAGCCCAGCATTCACAGATTTACAATCTGCATCAGAAGATTTTTTACCTCCTGGAGGCCAGGTACTTGAAAAGTGTGCTGGGATGCACTTAGGTAGGCGTGGTCGTACTTAATTTTTTTTTAAAGTCCGGAGCTGGTGGGAAAACATTTTTAAGCTCCAGATCTGGGATCCCTTTGGCTCGGATTTTAAGGGTCATGTAAAAGCGCCCCAAGCGGTGTAAATAATGAAGCAAATAATGAAGGAAATGCTGCACCAAAACCCATCCACTTCATGGAGACTAACCCCTTAGGTCGCAACTGATATCAAGGGAAGGTTTCTGAAAATATCTCAAGCTCTAACTATTAAATGAGAAGAGACTAGGCTTAATCTGTGAAGAGCAAAAACAACCACCTTGCCAAATCAATGAAAGGCGAAGAATCTCTCCCTGCAGGACAAGATTCTGGCTGGCCTCCCTTGAGGTCACTTAATAGACTTTGAAGCAAAGTAGGAAGGTCAGGGAATATTCAAGTAAAACGGGGATACTTGGATATAGGACAAATTCAGTCAATGCAGCACGTATATGCCTGCAATTTATATACCAACAAGTGTACTAAAGATGATCCAGCAGAAGAAGATCTAAGGTTACACTCTTGAAGTTGTCAAAAGTAATCTAATTATCTTAACATTTTAATTTGTTTTAATTTTACCTATATTTCTGATATGTTCCTAACTTTAAATTATGCAGTGCTCAGGAAGGAAGGAAGGAAGGAAGGAAGGAAGGAAGAAAGGAAGGAGGGAGGGAGGGAGGGAGGGAGGGAGGGATTTTAAAGTTGTTCTTTTGATTCCCCCTACTCCTGACCACATTCCTAGAGCTCTTAGCACATAGAATGGTGAAGATGAAAGGGGCCCACAAGGCCATCAAGTCCAACCCCTTGTTCCATGCAGAAATACAAATCAAAGGACATCTGTCATGTAGTTGTCCAGCTTTCTCTTGAATGCCTCCACTGTTGGAGCACTCACCAGTCACTCACCACCTTTCAAGGTCATTGGTTCTATTGCCGTACTGCTCTAACAATTAGAACATTTTTCTTGATATT
This sequence comes from Phrynocephalus guinanensis, assembly GCA_037367245.1. Lineage (NCBI taxonomy): Eukaryota > Metazoa > Chordata > Lepidosauria > Squamata > Agamidae > Phrynocephalus > Phrynocephalus guinanensis. The sequence continues at coordinate 11,420,893 of CM074739.1, read as the reverse complement.
CAGCCTAAATCTGGCTTCCTGAAGCTCAAGTCCCTTATAATGTGTCCTGCACTATGCTATGACCAAGAACAAATCCTGCCCCTACTGTATATGAATAACTTTAAAATATTTGAAAAGTGTTATCATATCATCCCTCAGTCTTCTTTTCTCCAGGCTAAACAAACCCAACTCTTTCCGTCTTTCCTCCTAGGAATTGTTTTCCAGTTCCCTGGTCATCCTTGCCTTGCCCTCCTCTGAACTTGTTCCAATTTGTCAGCATCTTTCTTGAAGTGTGGTGTCCAGAACTGGACACAGTACTCAAGGTGAGGCCTATCCAGTGCTGGATAGAGGGGGATGAGCAGGATGTTGGAAATTATACTTCTGTTAATGCAGCCTAAAATAACTTTTGCCTTTTGGGGGGGGCACATCCCACTGTCTGCTGATATTCAGCTTATGATCTACCAGAATTCCAAGGTCGTTCTCACATGTAGTATTGCTAAGCCAGGTGTTTCTCCATCTTGTAACTGTGCATTAGGTTTCTTCTTCCTAGGTATAGCACTTTACACGTATCCCTGTTGAATTTCATTCTGTTGGTTTCAGCCCAGTGCTGCAGCCTATCAAAATCATTCTGAATGTTGTTTCTGTCTTATGTCACCCATTTTGTGTCACCCATGAATTTGGCAAGCATTCCGTTGTACAAGTCATTAATAAAAAATGTTGAAGAGCCCCAGACCCAGGGCTGTGCCTTGGGGTACCCCACGTATTACCTCCCCCCAGTTGGAGGAGCCATTAATCATCACTCTCTGAGTACGAATCAGTAAGCTTGCTGAAAGAATGGTACCAAGGAGCAAGATGGATGAGTGCAATATAGAAGGTGCATGTCAGGCAATGAGTAACTAGCAGTAACTGGCAGATATAATCTGACAGAGACTGACAGTTAATAATAATAATAATAATAATAATAATAATAATAATAATAATAATAATAATAATAATAATAATAATAATAATAATAATAATAATAATAATAAACAACTTTATGTTATGCCGTCTTTATCCCTGAGGGGACCCAACAGATAGATAGATAGATAGATAGATAGATAGATAGATAGATAGATAGATAGATAGATAGATAGATAGATAGATAGATAATATCAAGCATTATCTTTCCAGGTGGAAAGAATCCCTTTACTGGGGGCTACCCATGTTAAAGACCTAAAACATCTCTTACAGATCAGAATCCATATGCTGGTGTATTGATTAATAATAATAGTAATCACATGCTGGCAAGTCAGTTCTGACTTGCAGAAACCTTTTTCAGGGATTTTATTGGTAGAGAGGACACAGAAGTGGTTTATCGTTCCCTTCTTTTGGGAGCATCCTGGGTGTGTGCAACTTGTCCAAGCTTGGTTCTTCTCTTGAGAGAGACAGTGTGGAAGAATTAAACTCTGGCTCCACCGCTAGATACTTCACTTATTGAGACCAGTCTAGCCAGCTGTGGTCTATTGGATAGCGCAACAAAAATAAAAAATAAAAAGTCAGGTATTAGATGGTTAGTGTACAGTTATGGAGAGATATGAAGGCATGGTGGTTTCCAACTACAGCCAAGGTCTATGTCTTAAAGCTCCAGCCAAGGTCTCCGTCTGCTCAACCTCACCCCATGCTTAAGACTTCCTTTTGAAAAGCAATTCTAGCCACTGTTATCCTCACTAAGGTCGGGGGGGGGGGGCCCCACAAAGCTCGCCTTGCAAACTTGACATCTTCTGGCCCCCTTCTGTATAATAGCACCTAACAGTACTGAAGAGTAGAGATTGAATCTCACCAGGCTGAGTTTAAGACAGCAGGCAGCCTATCAGCTTATAAAAAAAACGGGAATGGAAGGTCATGTATAATAATTCCTTCAAGGTACCTAAAGAGCTCTTGCTCCTCCCCCCCCCCTAAGTGCACACAGGCTGCGATGTAAGAGATTAAAGCTGGGAAGAGAAAAGAGAGAGAGGGAAAATAGAGAGGGGGAGGATGGGAGAGCAGAAAGAGGAGGCTAGAGATGGAAACATTATGTTCAAACACTCCTGGAATCCAAATTGCACCTTAACAGCGCAAAAAGTGGCTGGGCTATACAATGGCAGGTCTTATCTCCTGGAAGAGGGACTTATCTCTGATTCCTCTGCATCCACTAGTAATTTTATGCATCTATCTTAGGTTGTAGCGAATGTTTTTTCCGCCACTCCAGTTTTCCCTGAAACATGTTATGAAAAGGGTAGGAGATGGGTTTTTAATATCTTGTCCAGAGCACGCAGAGAGGGGAAGAGGTGCTGTGAATTTGAAATGAGTAAATATTATAAATGCCTAATGCAGCCATCATGGGATATACAGTATTGGGTTCCAAGAGAGAGCCACAGGCAAAGCATGTGCCTATCAACAAGAAAGGCACAAAATAGAAACAGGATCTGCAGGCATTATCAGATGGCTTCAAATATTAAGAGCGCCAACTGGGGAGGGAAATATGAAGGATGTGTGCTTAGTTATTTAGTGCCCTTTGATTAGCATGACATCCATTCAAGGTTTGTTTAGATGTGATATAAAGAAATGCTAGTTAAATGGCAAGGCATGTTTGGAAGAGGGGAGGATTTTTTTTGAATATTTATTTCATTTATTTATTTATTTGTTGCATTTATACCCCACTTATCTACATTGTGTACTCTAAGCGGCTTACAAGGCTTCAAGGCTTCAATAGCCACACAAATTACAAGAACACACAGATAAAACAAATAATAATAACGCTAGACAAAGTTAAAACCTTATAGCACCTCAATAACTAAACAATGGGAGGCAAAATAGTTTGCGATGGCGGAGGGGGGGGGAAATCAGTTAAGAATCGCCAAAGGCCTCCCGGAAAAGATAGGTCTTTAACGCCTTCCGGAAGGCCAGCAGGGACTCTGCAGAGCGCACTTCACTGGGGATGGAATTCCAGAGGCTAGGGGCCGCCACCGAGAAAGCCCGGGTCCGAGTACTCGTTCTGTTAGTAATACAAAGAAATTACGGATTCCACAGTTGATCGGCCGTCTGCAAATCTTTCACAGTTTCTGGGGGCACTATCTAAACATCTTTATATCTATTTTACCCTTTGTGCAGTTGTCTGCTTCTGGGCCCAGTTATATAGCATCTTCCAGCTCTCATTCACAAAATGTCTTGGGTGGTCTCGCAACGCCTCTGAGAGCATGTCCAGTTCTGCAATGTCCAGTAGTTTTTTCAACAGTTGGTTGGTATTTCACTTTTTTTCCATTTCTGGGCCCAGAGCAGTCTAGCTGCCGTGTATATGTGCAAGAGAATATATTTTATTTTTTTGTCTATAATCTCTGGCATTATATTCAGTAACAACGTTTCTGGTTTAAATTTCAATTTAATTTGTACAATTGAAGAGGGGAGTTTGTTCAGGATGCCCCAGTCCCAGAATGGAAGGGATTTCTAGAAGGAAAAATATTATCAACTGGGCAAGTTTTAAAGTAATCAGCCCAGAGTGCTAGAATGTTTTCTTCAAACATGACCATCATGTCCCTACAGAAAACGGAGTGGAGTCTTATCCATGCCACTGTGTTCTGTTACTTTCCTTGGCAAAACAGTTCATCTGGAGTGCAGCCAGCTCTGTAAGATCATGGACAAGTCTAACTAAGAAAGAGAAAGCCAACAAAAGTTGATAGCTTGGCAAGATGATTCAATAAGCCAAACTATCCCAAACAGAAATGGATACGATTTTTTAAAATGAATTTCAAAATTTGTCCAAAACACTGCTAATTCATTGATTTGCATTCATACAAATCTATGCCCCCCTGAAGAATATGAATCAACCGATGTTTAGCAATTTCTGATTTGTCAATTCATTGGGCCATAAAATGCCCCACAAGGCACTCAGGAACACCAAAGCCCATAGAGAAGCGTCTTCTGACTCTCCCCTACACCCCTTCCAAGTTTGGTGAAGACTGGGTTTCCCCAAGCCTGTTGCTAAAGGGCAGTTTCCTGAGGAAGGGAGGGTGTTAAAACTCAGAGATCTTTCCACCAAACTTGCAGGGCTTGTAGAGAAGAGTCGGGGGTAGTTTCCCTGCCATTTTAGTGTCTCTAGGTGACTTAGGTGCCATTTTATTGAGTTTTAAAATTCAAAAATGAATGTTATGAATTGAACCAATTGTCTTGAGAGGTGATGAGTGCTCCAACACTGGAGAGAGACTTTCAAGAGAAAATTGGACAACTGATTTGATTTGTATTCCTGCATGGAGCAGGGGGTTGGACTCAATCGCCTTATAGGTCCCCTCCCAACTCCGAGATTCTATGGTTCCATGTTTGCATTGAAGAATGACAGTGTTGGCTGAACGTGTTGTCATCCCTGACGGAAAGAAGAAACCTGCCATTTGCTATAATCACAAGACAGCTCTCCCAGTTTCTTTTCCTATTTATGCAACCTTTTTCTCTCTGAATAACTCTTAGCTCCAAACACTGATCATCTATAACAGCAAAAGGAGTCTGATGGCCAGGTCCTGACTCCTGGGCCACATATGATGGGTGGCCTGGAGGTCCCCACTTCTACTTTAGAGAGATGGGGGAAAGTACCTTAGCCAAGCTTTTGAAATGCCCCCCCCCCCAAAAAAAATCTAGTCAGCATTGCTGTGGCTGAGGTTTTCATGGACACAGAGTCTGAAAAGGTAATATTTCCCTGTCTCCGAAAAGGGTAATCTGGCTTTGTTGTCACGCAATATTATTTTCATATATATATTTTCATTTGGTCATCAATTGAAACGCAGCCAAGGAATCCGAAGAAGGGTGAAACTCAAAAGGGCAACCGTGAAGGAACTAGGAAAGATAATCAAATATAAGGATGTGTCATGGAGACAAAGGGCACGATCATCTAAATGGTGTTTGGAATTATTATGTATGGATACGAAAGCTGGTCAATGGAGAAAGTCAACAGGAAAATAATCAGTTTGTTTAAATTAGGGTGCTTGAGGAGAGCTTTGAGTCTATTCCAGAACACTGAAAAAGAAAATCATGCTGGGAACAGTTGAAGGCAACTAAGAGAAGAGGGAGACCAAGTATGAGACGAATTGACTTTACTGAATCATTGGAACCACAGGGTTGAGTTTGCAAGTGCTGAGCAGGGCTGTTCATAACACGATGTAACGCTTTCATATGATCATCATAATTTGGAACCAACTTGACAGCCCATAACTACAAACGTTCAGGTATGAGACAAAAGCTGCCGGAGAGTGAACTGAGGACATAAACAGTCAGAGTTTCCAGATGAATCTAGAATTGATTTATTTGTTTGCTTATTAGATGTTTATACTGCATCATGTAGCCCAAAGGCTACTCTGGGCAGTTTACAATAAGGAGAAATACAAAGTATGCAGAAACAACAAAAACTGAAATATAAAATTCCACCAGATAATAAATAAATAAATAAATAAATAAATAAATTACAAAAATAAGAATATCTGTGTTAACCAAAAGATAGACCGGATAAGCCTAAGCAAGAGATAGAGAGAGAAGTTTCCAGACTTTATAGTTTGCTGAAATTAGGATTCTGGGAAAGCTATCCTGTAAAGTATTTTTAAAGCCAAGTTGAGCCCAGATCTTCCTAGTCACTGTCCGATTCTCTGTGTTCTACTGACTTAGTACAAACTGTTTTATAGGCAAACACCTAAATCATGTGTCCAGGACAGATTGACAGCTGCAGTATTTCATGCTCATGAAAGATGATCTATCAACTGTGCAGCATTATTGTAATAAAACATAGCAGTACTGGGTTGAGGTTTACCCAATAGGAACCATCCTGACATCACCGGAGAAACAAATCTTAGACAATGGCAGATGGCTGACTGCAGTGCATTGGTAAAGCCCTGGGTGATTTGCAGTTGATCAATAAGACTTTTCAAACCCAAAAGATTAAAACACAAGAAGCCAAACTGCAGAAGGGGAGCAACATCTGTCAAGTCTTATTTTAGATCAGCATTACCTTGAACCTTTTCAGATTCTTCTGGTTTTCATTGGTTTTATTGGTTTGTATTTCTTCTGATTCATTATTCATTTAAAGCATGCCTAGAGCCCCCATCATCAAATCCTATCCCATGGTATTGACTTGAGCAGTAAGATAAATAGCATGTGATTTAAGTGTTCATTGATGTTCATTGCCTCTCGCTCTTCTGGTTGAGCAGAAGAAAAAGCTTTGCTCTTCCTCCATATACACTTCCTTTGCTGTTCCCCTCCATATACAGTTTCTTCAACCACTGAGAGAGAGAGGGAGGGAGAGGGAGGGAGAGAGAAATCCATATTCAGAGGTTGGAGATTTAGGTCTGTTTTCTCTTTTAACCTGATGGGGAGACCTTGACACTCAACTGAAGTTCAATCATTTTCCAGGGAGTGGCTGCAAGATCTTTCTTCATGCTTATTTTCTTTCACTCTTTATGGGGGTGGGGTGGGGTGGGGAGGTGGACCAAATTCCATTAATTATAATTATGAGGGTGACAGCACACAGCAGCTTACAACAATGTTAAGGAGAATCGTCATTGTCATCATCATCATATCCAGTTCTCCACATCTCACTTGTGGATGAAACACACTTTCAAGGTCCCCATAGTTATTGGGGCTTTAAGAAGAAGAATAGCAAGAAATTTCACACAATATTGCAACCAGTTTGAGATCTCAAAATAACATCATCAGAGCTAACAAAAAGTTCCAATAAGATTAGGAACATGATGTATACTGCAAGTATATTTAACACTTAGTTTTTTTTGGTTAAAACTGCATCTGTTCTAAAATACCAATCAATGTTTTTCTAATTTTAATTGACATCCAGGAGGCACTGTGAGGCATCAGATTCCCCAACCTCTTGCTACACAGGTAGACACCTAAACCACTGAGTTATCCAGCCTACGTTAAAGGATCGTGGTGGGTACTTAAATTAAATTGTATCACCACAAACTGTGGCTGCATAATATCCTGGCTGATGAGAAGATTCCATGGATGCAGTGGCCATGGGGGGGGGGTCTGTTACTCTTGATTTTTCTTTCTATGTATTATGATGATTTTCTCATAAAATCATATTTATTCTGTACCTATTCACAGTGGAAGTGTTGGCTCCAGTTTCAGAGGTTCTATGAATCCACTCTAGAGCTTTGTTATGATGACTTTGATGGAGGTGACCAATGTGCTGACAGTATTCATCACCTTTGGAAACTGCTATCAAGTACAGACTACAGTATTTTTTTTGCCTTATAAGACACACTTTTACCACCCTCAAAAGTAAGGGGAAACATCTGTGCGTCTTATAGAGCAAATGCAGTAGTCCCGCTACATATATATATATCACAGATTTTCATTTAGAGCTAAGATATCTTCATGGAGCCTCTCCCATCTTGTACTGCAGCCGTCAGTTCCAATCCCCTGGTTTGCAAAGAGGCTTCCTCCAGGGAGCCTCTCCCCACCCCTCCCCTTCTGCAGCCAAGATTCCCCAGTCAAAAATCACCTTGTTTGCAAAGAGGTCTCCACAGAGCCTCTGCCCTCCCCTTCTGAAGCCTGGATTCAACAGTTCCAATTACCTCGTTTGCAAGCCTCCCCTTTTGCAGTTTGAATCCCACAGCTCCAATTACCTGGTTTGCGAACCTTCCCTTTTGCAGCTTGGATTCCACAGCCCCAATTACCTCGTTTGCAAGCCTCCCCTTTTGCAGTTTGAATCCCACAGCTCCAATTACCTAGTTTGCAAACCTTCCCTTTTGCAGCTTGGATTCCACAGCCCCAATTACCTCGTTTGCAAACCTCCCCTTTTGCAGCTTGGATCCCACAGGTCCAATTACCTCATTTGCAAGCCTCCCTTTTTGCAGCTTGGATTCCACAGCCCCAATTTCCTCATTTGCAAACCTCCCCTTTTGCAGCTTGGATCCCACAGCTCCAATTACCTCATTTGCAAGCCTCCCCTTCCTCCGCCATAAAACCTTAGGCTAATCATTTTTTCTTGTTTTTCTCCTCTAAAAACTTATGGCCCGGTGTGTCTTATAGGGTGAGAAATATGGTAAATCCTTGAAAGGATTCCCAAAACTTCTGAAATGGCAATCACCAGTTCCCAGGCTATAAAATTGTATAGGTTTCTCAACCTACAGACATCTTGTTGAGATTTCTTATGTTCCCCACTCCCGTAATGAAATGTGATGTATTTTGACAGGTGATTATCACTCTGAGATGTTTGAGACTGGTTTGCTATGGGGAAGAAGGATATACTGTAAGTAAGCTAATAATCTGTAAGTGAAGGAAATAAGTGGTTTCAGTTGGAAAGTGTCTTATGCTAGTGTGAGGGAGGACATTAGCAGAGAAGGCTTTGGTGGGACATAGAGCTCCAGTGTAGGGTTCCAGGAGAACTGGAGAACTTCTGGGAAAGACTGAATTGGCATCAGAACACCCTTGAGGAGACAAAGCAGAAGAAAGCTGGGGGGTGGGTGAGAAGTAGATTTTGAGTGTCAAAGAAGGGAGACTAAAATGGGGAGCCTTTCAAGAGAGATGCCTGACATGGTGGTAAAAGAGGTAGAAGAGGAGGAGAAGGTGGAAGGGATTTTCATCTGACAACCTGCCATGCTTAACCGCATTCATTTCCCTCCCTCTCGGCATTTCCCACATAAAGTTCAGTAAACGGGGAAACTGTGGAGCACATACAGAATGGACCACAACAGAACACCTTAATATGGACCACCCCCTGAAAAACAACACATTTTAATTTTAAAAATATACATAGTAGAGTTGTTGGGGTTTTTTATTTTTTAATAACCGGGCACAACTGTTTCTCAAAAGATAATGTACAAAGTAGAGGAATCAGGTAGAAAATCTCATACCAGCAACATCTATGAGAGGAGAGGGGAACCGAGCAGTGCCTGTTGACCTGACAAAGACCACTTGTTCAATGTTAAACTCCTGTAAATAAGCCAGGGCTGTTCAACTTTGAACAGGCCAAGGTCTACTTTTTCCGGCCCAAAGTGCCTGAGGGCTACTACACTAAAACTGTTATTTACGAATTTTATTCATTCCGAGCACATGCTCATATATATATTTAAAAAATGTAACTAGAGCAGCTGTTTCCCATAGAAATGCATTGAAAATCAATTAATCTGTTCTGGAAGGAACATATTTCAATGGGCCATGGCCCTTGAACTGCCCCACTCAGCTGAGTCAGTGGGTTGGCAGACCCAGAACTTTGCTGGGGCAGTGGTGGTCCTTGGGATGGGAGAGGGAAGGGTGGAGAACTTATCCCCTCACTTTTTAAATTGATGACCAGCAGGCTACTTTTGAAACCTTCACGGGCTACCAGTAGCCCATGGTCTACCTTTTGTGCAGGCCTGAAATAAGCCATTTCATACCATTTCTACCTTTAAAAACAGCTTGGTCCATTCATAGTCCCCTACTCCTTCAATGAAATGGCTCTTTCTTGAGGACAGGCAAAGAAGCTCCTGGCAGCGTCCCACAAATTGTGAGAATACTAGACAGATGTAATGCATCTAACCTGGCCTTAACATAAAGCTTTGTTTGTATCCCTATAATTTCAGGCGATTCATGCCTGGCAGTCACTCTTCCTGCTCAGGCTTCTACCTCGTGGATTGTCTCTGCAGTTATTAAAAATAAGAGGGCAATGTGCCTTTTCTGTAAGCAGAGAGGAGAAATGCCTTGAAAGTGCTTTTAAAGAAAGATGGAAAATCCCTTTAGATAACTGAACAGCAGATGAGGAATTTAAATCCCAATGCTATCTCCTCCTGAGGGAGAAAAAAGAGAGTGAAAGAGGGGCGAGAGAGAGTCATATATTAAAGAAGAACTGCTTTTTATTGCCGTGGCTGTGAAATTTATTACAGAACAGGCCCTGCATGTCATCTTAGAATTCGGCACCAGTGATCAAGAAAATAAATTAAATCCCAGAATCTTTGCAATTGCATCCCTGGTAGAGATTCAGTGAGGAGAAGTCATTAATGTGGTAAATTATGCCCACGGCTACTCACAACCTGTAAGTATCTTGTTTTCCCTCTTTTGGCACAGATAAAGCCTCAATTAATTTGGAGATATTTGTGCTAATGTCTTTATTTATGGAGTGTAATTGTCCATCTATTTCACCACTGACAGGATCCAAACGAGCCTCACTCATAGGGCAGCTTTTTCTCAGTAGCCCCGATCCTTGTTTCTATCACGGTTTTGACCATTTTGGAAAAGAGGGGCAGGAAAATGGAGTTGCTGGCTTTGAAATTGGCTTGGAAGACTGTAGAGACAGACAGGATTATATCTCAGTTTATACAGAACAGAGGAAAAAGTTTTGGAGACTGAGACCCTTTTTTGAGAGAGGAAAATATCTTCAAGGAAAATGGAGGATGACGCTCCTGTAGCTTCTAGAGAGCATAATTCTCCTAAAGAATCCCAAAGGAGGAGACTGCTTGATCTGATTTTAGTGGGATAGTGAACTCAGCATTGTCTAGGGTTTGAACTTTAATGTTGTTGTGATCCAGTGACTGGACTTGTCTGAAGCCTGGATATCTTCTTTAACATTCAGGCTCAACTTGGAGTGGATTCCCTTCCCCCAAAACATATTTGGTTTGATCCAAAGGGACAAATTTGGACATGCGTCAAACTTTTTGAAATTTGGTATGCCCCAACTTTCTATCACAAGCAGTGCTCACAGGAGCTAACACAAAGCTTTGAACATGGACTCATTGGCTCGTGGATGCTGGCAAATGTTGTAAACTTCCTGAAAAGAAGCAACTTTTTAATGACCTAGCCTGAACATATTGCTAAAGCAAGATAACAAATTATAAGCAAAACATAAATGCAAATAAGCTGAAAGCACATACATACATACATACATACATACATACATACATACATACATACATACATACATACATACATACATACATACATACATACATACATACAGATCCGTGACTAGAACAATGATAAGTAAGGTCCAAGCAGTCCAAGTAGTTGGGAGGTTCTGATGAACTTTGAGAACCACTGTTGATTGTTTTCTTGAAATCATGGAGCCACATGATTGGAGGAGGGCTAATGTTGTCTCCATCTTCAAAAGGGACAAAATGGAAAATCAAGGGAACTGCAGACTAGTTAGCCTGGTATCAATCCATAGGAAAATTCTAGAACTGATTATTAGAGATGGGCATGAAATGCTAAAATAGCATTTCATTTCATTTTTCATTTTGTTCAGTTCCATTTTGTTTCGTTTCATTTGAAATATATATATATATAGTTTTAAAAATTCATTTTGTTTCATTTTGTTTTTAGTGTACTGTGTGTGGTGCTTGTGTAACTTGATCAGGTGCAGGAAAAGGTGGGATTTTACGTAAAACATTTTTTTTTTGCTGCCCCAAGCGCTGATCAGCTGTTTGTAATTACAGCAATTACAAACAACAGGGGTGATAATTATTCCTCTCCTGATGTTGACATGACCAATTTGTTCACCATCAATGGTTAGCTTGGTATTCTACTTTTTCATTGTTGCCTTGATAAATATTTCTAATAATTCCTGCTAATTCCAAACTTTTTAGTATCCAATCATGTGGCAAAAACTTGAATGCTTTTTTATAGTCAATCCATGCAACATGCAAGTTGGTTCTGCATCTCTTACCGTTTTCAATTGCCATCTTGTCAATAAGTAGCTGATCTTTGGTGCCACAACTATTCTTATAATTGCCCTTTTGTTCAAAAGTGTATAAATTCCAATTTCCATTTCGTTTCATTTTTCTTTGATGGGGCAGTTCGTTATTTGTATTGTTATGTAATGAAACAAATAACAAATAACAAAACAAATAAAAATTCATCTCTGCTTATTATACAGTGGTTTCTTGTAGAAACAATGCAGTAATAACTAGAAACCAATACAGATTTGTGAAGAACAAATCCTGCCAGACTAATTGTACTGCATTTTTTATTAAGTAACCTCTTTGGTGGATGGTGGGAATGCTGTAGATGTAATATATCTTGACGTCAACAAAGTGTTTGATAAAGTACTCCATTATATTCTGATAAGCAAACTAACAAAGTGTAGGCTGGATAGAACAACTGTCAGGTGGATACACAGGTGGGTACAGATTCATACTCAGAGAGTGCTTATCAATGATTCTTTCTCATACTAGAAGGGTGTAACAAGAAGAGTAGAGCAAGCAAGAACCTTTTCATATAGCAAAACTGGGGCAGAAAGATGTCCACATCTGTAGAAAGCCCTCAACATAGCCAGGTGACTATGATATTTTACCCTATCTTTCTTTGCTGATAGAACTCAAAGGTAGCACCACCCAGAGGGATTTTCAGCTGGTATCCCAGCCCGGTAGCTTCTGAGCACACCCATATCTATCTAACTTTAAGAAGCTTGTTTCAACACATACATCCTATTTTCTTTATTCCATGTGCCTACTTCTCCAGAAGATCTTAAGTAGCAAATTGTAACTCCTTAGCCCTATTCAAGTTCTCCATTGCAGTCAGTCAGTTCTTTGTTACATCTGGGCAGTATGGCAGTGTCTTTTCTTCACCAACTCTGGAGTGATGCTACCAACCACCAGCTGTAGCACAGGTACTTGAAAATGACAGGCAGGGAACTTCGAATGTTGCAGACAAGAACCACTCCCTTGGCCAGACTTTCTGCAAGCAGGCATTTGATGTTTGTTTGCCCCTGACTGTGCAAGAAAAAGCAGACAGCAGAGAAGAGGAACTACCTTCTCATTGCACTGTGCAACGGGAAAGAAAATTACACAACAGCAATGCTGTTTGATGGCAAGTTTTAAGAGCATGAAAGCTCCCCAAAGTGCCATGAAACTGTGGAGCAATATAAATTCTTTACAAGGCATCTGCAAGAAGGCCAAGAGTTATTATAGTATTACCATCTTTAGTGCACAGGCAAGCAAATTCAGAGAGCTTGAGAACAGGTTGGGCTGGCTTAAGAACCAGAATATGGAACTGCACAAGGGGATTGACCGAGTCTTGCACAATCAGAAATGTGTGGTGACTCAATACGTTCACTAGTCTGTCTTCAATCTTCTCCCCAGCAGAGTTGGCCCAAATGGTGTAAAACCTGCTGGGATCTGGCTCAGAGAGGGAAGAGCAGAACCCCAATTGCCTAGGATGATGAGTGGGTAGGTATTTCAAAGACAATGTTGTTCATATTTGCTTGGAACTTGAAGCCACAGATGTCACAGTGTTTGGGGAGATGCCTGAGGTATCATCTGGTGAGGCTTCATCTGATCACTCCCAGCTGCTGCTACTGTTTAATGCTGTTGGACCAGACACGTGACTCAATCCACCCCACCCCGTGTAAACCTGACCCTTGCTGCATGTAAACCCCACCCTTGGCTGTTAAGATATAATATGGTGTATCCAGGATGTACTAAAAGCTCTCTTATTTGGGAGATGGTCCTGCTGCTTTTCAAATGATGACGGTGTGCCCTCTCCTGAAGAAGGCTTTATTGGGTTCAGAGATATGTGAGTACTGTTGTATCAGAAACTTCCTTTTGTGAGGCAAGGTGCTTGAGAAAACCTAAGTTCCAATCAAAGTGTTGATCTCAACTAGCATAGATCTTTTGATGAAAGGGCACAATGGTTAAATGCCTGTACTGCAGCTAAATAAAACTGTGCTCATGCCCTGGGGTTCAACCCCAGGCAGCCTGCTCATGGTTCACTCAGCCTTCCATCCTTATGAGGTCGGTAAAATGAGTACACAGCTTGCTGGGGAGGGGAGCAATGTGTAGCCTGCATACTGTGGTTAAGCTGTAAACTGCCCAGAGACTACTTGAAGTGGTATCGGGTGGTATATAAGCAGAACACTTTGCTTTTTGCTTTGCTTTTAGTCTGCACTTGGCTAAGGTCCAGCAGTTTAGAGATTCTTCTCCAACTGGGTGGACCAGCTGGATATTTGGCCCATAGCCTCCTGTGAACTCATCATGATGCATGGTGGCAAACTAGGAGGATTATAATCCAAAGAGTAGCCTTTTCCCCAAGCTGTGGATGGCATCTACACATCTGGACTGCAAATATAAAATCCTCACCATGCCTCTTTTCTGTATGCAGCACCGCCCATCAAGTCTCCATGAACTGGGATTTACAATCTCTCCCTTCTCCGTCTATTCTTGGTCTTTTAACTAAGGATAATGGCTCTCTGTGGGCAGTTATTAATGCCTTAAATCATGTTCACACGTGTTGACACAATGAAAGCGTCTTGTCAGCCTCCTTTGGAAGCTGCCAAGCATCAATTAGCTCAGTGATATTTACATAAATATCTCTGTTTGAGGGAAAATAATTGTCCATCTGTTTTGCTGAGGATTTAATGACTTCCATTAGGTGGGGGAAAGCACAGAGCAAATGACTCTTGAATGCTAACCTTTTCCCAGGGGCAGGGCTAGTCAGAGAGAAGAAAGGTAGTTGGGATCATCATCCTTTAAGAACTGCATGGGTAGAAAGTCCAGCTGCTGTCCAAGAGGCATAGTGGGGAATCAAACCCCCAACCCCTACCTAAATCACTGAGTTCTGGTGGTCAGTATCTTGTTGGTTGTGGAATGCCCTCCCCTGGGAGGCTAGGCTGACCCATTCAATTTGACTTGGCAGCAAGTTTAAACTTTTCAGTCAGGCTTTGACATCTGATTTTAACAGAAGCTAGATACCCAGGGGGTTGCTGTTTTCATAGACTTTTTTTAGTGTTTTTCTTTTTTTTTTTTTGTTTCAAGCATGTTTTAGATGAGTATCTTAATATTAAAGCAAAGCAAAGTGTTCTGCTTATATACCGCCTCATACCACTTCAAGTAGTCTCTGAGCGGTTTTCAGTTTTTAATTACAGTACGCAGGCTTACACATTGCACCCCCTCCAGCAAGCTGGGTACTCATTTTACCAACCTCGGAAGGATGAAAGGCTGAGTCAACCATGAGCCGGCTACCTGGGATTGAACCCCAGGTTGTGAGCGTAGTTTTACCTGCAGTGTAGACATTTAAGCACTGCGCCATGGGGCTCCTGCTCCTACCATGTTAAATTGCTTCTGATTGGTTTAATTATATTGTTTTAAATTCCTGCTTGCTTTAACTACACGTGAGCCATCGTGAGTCCCCTTAACAGGGGAAAGGTGCATAAAAATACCTTCCCTCCTTCCTTCAAACCTTGTAAGTGCACCAGTCATGCAACCAGTTATGCAACCAAGCTTACAGCTGTGCAAGACTGGTAAGACCAAAGGGAACCTGCCAAAAGAGGGACAATGTTTATGCATTCACCCTTGCATAATATCATAAAGCTAACCTCCTATTCCACCTTGGTAAAAGAACTAGTCTTCATGGGCTAGGCAGGCCCTTAAAAAGGGAAACAATTTTGTCTAGAATCATAGAATCATAGATTCAATGATTTGGAAGAGACCTCAAGGGCCATCCAGTCCAACCCCCTGCCATGCAGCAAACCCCATCTCAGCGCTCCCGACAGATGGCCATCCAGCCTCCAAAGAAGGAGACTCCACCACCCTCCATAGCAGCATATTCCACTGCCGAACAGCTCTAATTGTCATGAAGTTCTTCCTAATGTTTAAATTGAATCTCTTTTCCTACAGTTTGAAACCATTGCCCCACATCCTAGTCTCTGAAGCCATGGAAAACAAACCAGTCCCCTCTTCAATATGACATCTTTTCAAATATTTAAACATAGTTATCATATCCCCTTTCAGACTTCTTTTTGTAAGGCTAAACATCCCCAACTTCCTAAGCCCCTCCTCATAAGACATTTCCTCCAGACCTTCATCCATTCTGGTCGCCCTCCTCTGTACCCGCTCGAGGTTGTCAACATCCTTTTTAAATTGAGGTGCACAGAAATGGACACAGTACTCCAGGTGGGGTGTCTGACCAGAGCAGAATAGAGTGGTACTATCACTTCCCTTGATCTAGACACTGTGCTTCTGTTGATGCAACCAAGAATCGCATTGGCTTTCCTGGCCGCTGCATCACACTGCTGACTCATGTTCAATTTGTGGTCCACCAAGACTCCCAGATCCCTTTCACAGGTACTATTTTCTAGCCAGATGTCTCCCATCCTATATCTGTGCAATTCATTCTTTTTCCTTAGATGCAGCACTCCATTTCCCTCTGTTGAAACCCATTCTGTTAGCTTTGGCCCAGGACTCCAATCTGTCAAATTCCTTTTAGATTTTCATCCTATCTTGGAATTAACACTTGTGGTCATTCAGTCCATTTCTCACAACTTAGATTTTTACGGTGAGAATTGTGGCACACATGACATGGAAGGCAGGCTCAGAACAGGAATTTTTATGAATGCTAGGGCCATTTTTACATAAGGTATCGATAAGAATCTCCATATTTGGATGCACAAGAGTTTGTTTTTGGTTTCTTGTTTTCTATTGCTTGCTTGTTCATTTTATCAGATTGTTTCTGGCAAGAATGGGCTGACATGATAAGTTTATTCACATTCGAGACAGAAAAGATTCTTGATTGGAAAGAGCAGAATATAGGTGTCAAGGAAACCAACAGATCCATCCATCCAGTCTTCAGTGTTTAATTCTTGCAAGTCATGAAAGATATGTTAGTTCCCAAGGAGAGGAGATCTACTCAACGAACTAGTGTATGCTATCAAGTCACCCAACAATAGTGTCCCTACTAGGGCTTTGTGGTATGTGAGATATTTAAGGAGCAGCCTGCCCTCACTTTCCATGGCCAAGCAGGGATTTGAACCCAGGTTTCCAGAGACCTAGCCCATCATGGCACACCTCTTATGTTAAGTGCCATTAATTTACTGATCCAGTCTAGCCAGAGATGTTAGTTTCCATCACTCATAACTTTACATGGAACTTTACCTCCCTTTAACTGCTTGCCTTCTCTTGTAGCTTTAATGCAATGTTGTCTATGAATGCTGTAAGATCTCCCTCAATTCCTTGTTCTCAGTACTTGAACATGTCTTAAATGTACTGGACTATATATTATCCCTCATTCTGTAAGGTGCCTTGAGTCCTTTTTCCAAGGAGAAAGGTGGGGTAAAAATACTCAAATAAATAAATAAATAAATAAATAAATAAATAAATAAATAAATAAATAAATAAATAAACTACCAATTACATTTAGAGTTTGGATCCCTGTCTATTGAATTATGCTCCTGTTGAATTTGGGGGAGGCTTCCTTCCTTCCTTTTTTACATCTGCCCTGAAGCACATTGGCTTTTAATATCTGAAAGGCAGGCAGGAACAATGGGGTCATCTCTGTGTGCCCACTACATTTGGATGGTCAAAGAGGAGGATAATGTATTTTTGGGTTGATTTTTCCCCTGAAGAATTTACCCATCTTCATACATTTTTTCATAATGGGAAGAGTGGGATGAGTTTAAAAATTCATTTGTGACAGAAGGCAAAAAAATAACTGATGGACCCTCCATAGATTCCAGCTGCTTGCCATATGTGAATGCTGCTGATTTGGAACGGAGTGTTAAAAATGTACATTTCCACTAAAACTGACTCAAAGGATATAAACAGGTGACAAAAGCTGATACCATGTTGAAAAATGTCAACTGGCCCCTGCCTTTTATACCCCCCACCACTGGTCACCCACCCATGAATCCACTACAAATTTAAATCCATTTCAATTGCATTTGACCTCTCAACCAAGCACATTGGTTGAGTACATTGCCCTTGTTCTTTTTCCACGGAGCATCTTGTCAAGTTTATGGCCAGGAAATAATCACTCATCCAGACTGCCCTGGCTTCCTGGTGTGCAAACACCAGAGGCTTAGTGTGTTGTTGGCTGGGGTAAAAAATCCATGATCCCAACATTCTGGGTCATCCTGAGCATGCCAGGAAGTTACCAAAATTCACAGGGGTTGCACACTAACTTCCACACCAATCTTGCCAGGTAAGCAGGTAAGCATACCAAAATATTCACAAATTATAAAGGGTTGAGTAGGTACATGAGGGAAGGCCTTCCTTGAGTACCCTTTATTCCCAAAATAACACACTATTGCCAGGTTTTGATTATTTCATTGGAGATGTTGCAAAAAGTCAAAAAGAAACAAAGTTCTAAGCGGTTTCAAAAAGTGAGTTCAAAATTTCAAAACAGTTGTAAGTAGAGATGGGCAAGGAACATATTTTTTTTCCGTTACCGTTTGTCGTTTCTGTTACGCAACGAAACGACAAACGAAAATTGTGATGAAAATGCAACGAAAGGAACAGAACCGGGAAAATTGTGGTCATTACGTTTTGTTTCCGTAAATGGCAACGGACAATGAAATGAGCTGTTTTAAATGTTAAAAAACGCCCTGGACATCCGTAAAAATGCAGCGATAATTATTTATATTGTCTAATAATACCTACCAGGGCGGTTGGGGTCCTTAAAACGTTTGTTTTTGTCTTCTCCCATCGCGATGTATTTTTCTTTTCCCTTTAAAATGGATGTCGCCACCAGCCACAAAATGGAGGCAAGCCATGTGATGGGATCATGTTCAACCAATGGCATGCCCAGGTTGCAGACTGTGCGGGCAGGTCTGGCAGCTACAGAGGGCATAAAAAGCTCTGGCAGCCCCCGTCCTCCTTGCAGTCTCTGGTGGGAGTTAGGGTGGGATTGCTGTCTCTGCTGCACCTCTAGCTTCAGTCCTGCAGCCTCCCTGTATGCGTGTGTGCTGTGTACCTCTCGGTGAGTACCCTCCCTTGCCCCACAGTGCAGTCGCTCTGCGGTTGCCTTGCACCCTGGGCAACGCCCGCCGCTGCCTTTGCAGCCTCCCTGCGTACCTAGTCTATACTGTGTCTCTGCCAGCATCCATTTTTTAGTGTTTTCCCTCTGGTCTGGGGCATTGGGGGATGCCTGCGCACGGAAATGCTTTAAAAATCGCGCCAAAAGCGGGTAGAAACAACAAACGAAAAAACAAAAAACGGTAATGAAATTTTTCAAAAATTTCCCAACAAACAGAAACGAACCGAAACAGACCTCTCAACGACAAATGAAAAACCGAAACGCCATTTTTCTGTTTCGTGCCCATCTCTAGTTGTAAGTTTTAGAGCATATATATATATATTCAGAAAAGGTTTGAGGCAAAGGGAATTCAAGAACAGCTCCCACAGAAAATAAGAAAACATAAAATATAGTTACATTGCGGCAGCAGGTGAGTTCAGCATTCTCCTCAAACAAACTAGGCTAAACTAAGCAAATTCTCCACATCAATTTTATATGCTTCCTCCTCCTTTCTAGACCTTTTGAGGACATCATATCAAGGTGGTTTTGAGTTGCCCTGAATCTTCCAAAAGGAGAGAGTAGCTTTTTAAAAATTAACTTCAGTCTTTCTACATCCCTTCTTTTCAGATGAAACCATTACTTTTAATTAGCTGGTACCAGGAGTGAAAGATTTATTGTCTTGGGAAATTCCTTCTCATACTGATAAGGCAGAGCTGAGAAAACCCTCCAGTTTCTCCCATTGTAGAAATCCCAGCACAAGCTAACAAGTCTGACATTTTCAAGACAACTGACACTATCACCCCCTCTTTTCCTAGTTTCCTGACACACTTGTAGAATATATTGTCAAACTGAATGTTAAATATTTGATATGATTTCATTTTATATCCAAATGTGTCTTCACTGAATGTATACATTGGTAAACTTCTAAGATCTGTGGGCGTACAAATAAACCATATTAGATTCTCTGTGTTCAACTAAGCAAGTGTTTGTGTGTTGCTGCTTTGTCCCCTTTAATTGTGACTTTAAATATTCCCTTAATTTCTGTGCCCATTGTGAATGGAGATGATGATAAACACTAAGCAAATAAACCAAAGTGGCTTGGGAAATTATTATTAGAGTTATACAGTGGTCTATAGAATTGCATTCAAATGTAATTTCTCTCATGCCACACACACACAACCTTGTACATATTAAGCACTAGCTCATCTAATACTTCTTGAGGCACAAACCAGACAGGCACCCACGCCTGAAAATAAGGCTCTTCATTTTCTGATTAAAATATCCAGCATAAGCATCTTCCAAGGGCTCTTACCATAGCAGGGGGGATTACACTTTGAAAAATATTGATCACATAGATCCATTTTTTAGTTTTCAGGCTTCCCTGGTGGTATGGGATATAGGATGGGAGATAGTACCACTCTATTCTGCTCTGGTCAGGCTCCACCTGGAGTACTGTGTCCAGTTCTGTGTGCTACAATTTAAAAATGATTTTGACAACCTAGAGCGGGTTCAGAGTGTCAGTGTGTGGGGCTTGCAGTGGGGTGGCAGGGTCGGGGAGCAACCAGCCCCTGACACATTCTCAGCCACCAAATCTGGCCCTCCTTACAAAAAGTTTGGGCACCCCTGCTCTAGAGAGTCCTTGATTATTTTATATATTTTACCTACTGCTCCTTTCCCTGGATTTTCTTTCTCAGGTTCATATGTTAACAAGAACTGTTCAAACTTTGTATATTCTCTAGCTTGTGTATTTCTCCTAGTTCAGTCTTTTGTCCAACTTTGTAACTGAACATAATTCATCCATGTTAAATCCTTAAGCTTCTAGTATATGTTTAATATCTTGCTTTGTTCTCATCTTGCAAATCCATTCTTTTAATCTTGCCACTTTCATTATTTTAAATAATTCTCCATATTTCTTCATATTTGTAGGGAAGTTTATATAAATACATTTGGAAGTCACCCACCATTGTTTTCCAGCAACCGGTATTGATCAACTGACCGCCTGCAAGCATGGGCGTGCTACACGACGGCCATGAGGACACAACCTTGGTTGATGCCATTCTCCCCTGAGATCATGAACCCTCTTTTTTGTAACATTCTGTTACAAAGGCTGTCAGAGCATCACTCCTGAGCCCAACTATTTCCTCTTGTGGGCTCAAGCCACCAAAGATGATGCCTCTTCTCCAACCTTTGACCAACAACATGTGAAATAAGCTCAACTAAGGGCTTCTGCTGTTGGGAAAGATTGAAGGCAAAATGAAAAGAGGACAGCAGAGAATGAGATGGTTGGACGGTGTCATGGATGCAACCAATATGGATTTGACCAAACTCCGGGAGGCAGTGGAAGATAAGAAAGCCTGGTGAGCTCTGGTCCATGGGATCACGAAGAGTCGGACACGACTGAACGACTGAACAACAACAACAACAACAACAACAACAACAACAACAACAACAACAACAACAACAACAACAACAAAGGGTTTCTGCTAATGACCACACTGCCTCTTTGAAAGCATATTTTACCACCAAGTGGTGGGTGTTTCTTATGCTCACCTGTTCATCAGGATGTTCTTAACTGACTTTATCTGGTTAAAAAAAGAGGGGAAACATTAACAACCAACACACATGTTGCTAACGCTGCCAGTTAATGGGCATTTAATGAGCAGTGTATTCCCGTCAGTGTCTTACCAAACGGAGATCTACCTATTCTGACAGCCAACCTAAAGGAAAACACATAATTACAAAACTTTCCTCTGTGTGTGTGTTTTTTTTTCTGGATTACACACTCCAAATCACCAGTTACAGGAATGCTTTTGTGGGGAAAACGTTGACTATAGAAATTCAGCAAATCTGATTTATAGAGAATGCAGAACGGCTTTCAGCTTGGAAGAGAGGGTTATTGTGATTATGGTTGGGGGTTGGATCGTTTCAAGAGAGTTGCTCCTGTTATGAAAATGGCAGAAAATTGTCATGATGAGTGAAATGAAAGTCAAGCTGCAAATATTTGCTCTCTTTGCCTTTTCATTATGTTCAATTGATATCTACAGATTAATTCCCTGCAGAGAGAAGAAAAAGCCAGTTAGAAGCAGGGCCTGGAGGCAGCTCAAGAACAGAAACCATACAAGCACAGTCTGGAAAAGTTACTTTTTAAAACAACACCTTCAATGTTCTGAACTGTGTGTAAACCCATCAATAACCAAACTAAGATATTGCTTATGCATAGTTGACATATTTTTCGTCTAAGAAGGCATCTTGTGTTGGCAATTTCCTAATCAATTCAGTAATATGTGAATCTAATTTACATTTTCCATCTTGAGCACCGATGAAAGTTCTCTATCAATGCATGCAAAAGGTAACATAAAAGATAGTTAAAACAGGCACACAGCTGAACTGGGATAATCCCTTCAAATAACTACCTAAAAATTGTAAAATTAACAGGTGTTAATAGTCTGGGAGAATTAAGAACATTTTACCCTGAAATGTAAATGATATCGGCGTATGAGTTAAGAAAATATCTTGCAGCAGCAGATGGGATATTAATAAAAATCCCATTTTTTAATTCTGGGGGTTCTACCTGCTAGACAGACACTTTGCAGATAACTGTATATTACTAATATGAGGGAAAGGCTCACATTAGTACTTCCATTAGTACTGGAGAGCTTTAAGGCTTAGAGGAAATAGGCAGTTGTGCTTATACATTCAAGCTTTCACTAAAGTCCATGGACTGCTAGTTCAAATGTCTTGGGACACTGAACAATACTTAACTTTAAAGAGCATGAAACCTAACTAATGCTAGATCCGGGATAGTCCTAGCATCTGAGATGATGGGCACCAACTACTCATATCAGTTTCCATTTGAAAGTGAGATTCTTCTCTTCTGCAACCCCATAAAGCCCTGCTAGCAAAATAAGCCTTTTGAACCAGCCTTTAAAAGGAGAGCAAGAGAAGAGCTTTTGATAAGTTTATGAATCATTGATTCATATCATTCTCTAGACCAGTGTTGGCAAACCTATGGCACAGGTGCCAAAGGTGGCACTCAGAGCCCTTTCTGTGGGCACCCGACATCACCCCTTCACAACTACCTGTATTCAGGTTAAATTGCCGTATTGGTACTTTGTGAAAAATTAGTGGGATTTGAATTGCAGTTTGGGCACTCAGTCTCTAAAAGGTTTCCCATCACTGCTCTAGACTGGATGCAAGTGCTCCATCAAGTGATGGGGAGAGTTTCAGTTCAGTTCACTTTGGGGAAGAATTTTCCAAAATGTTTTCATGATAGGTTGGTGTAAACTCAATATTTATCATGCTCCTGCTCTATACTTCCACTTCTTTTTTCATGGAACAAGAGAAAGGTGGTTACTTCACATCCTACCTTGTTCTGTGATTACGTTTGTACCGTGACAGTGTTGTTCACAGTCACGTGGTTTTGTCCCTGTTCAGTCCCTGTTTCTGTTTACTCACGGGCGTGATTACTTGTCTTGTGACAACTGAATTTGTCTTGCTTTCTTAACCCTTTTTTAATAAAACTTTTTCGATATTTTGATTTACTGGTCTTCTGGGATTTACACATCAATGCTACAGAATTTTCAGTACTTTCTTTAATAAACATTTGCATTGCATGGTGTTTCCCATGGGGAAACTAATGTTGAATGCAGCTTCAGCCGCTGACCACTAGGTGGACACTGGTTGTTGTGTGACAGTTGTTACCACATGGTCCCTTGTCTCACAACAGAAACTGGGAATGAACCGTGACAAGAAAATTCCCCAGTCCAGGGGCAGGTACGGCTTGTCACGCTCTGTTCCCGGTTCTGGGGGTGTGGTCGAGACAACTTTTTGCTGTCACGCTATGGACATGAAGTAAGGTATTTTTGTACCGGTCCCAAGTGGGACAGCAAGGAGGGATGAACATGACGTGAAGTAACCACCAAAGTGACTTTCTTAGCCATGCTGGTTTTGACTGAAAATGTAACATTTTCTAGCTTTTCCGCCCTTTAGCCCACCCACACCCTTTGCCTGCTATGGAACAACGCTCCAAGGTGTGGTTCCCACAAGTGACCAGGGGAAATGAATTAAGAATGGAGGGATGGTGCAGCTGCGTCTCCCCCTGGTATTTTGAAGCTTTTTAAGGAGAGAGGTAGAGACGCACAAGGTGGAACACACCCGGTGGCCCTGATAGCTCTTCCTAGTTGCCAGTGTGTGCATTTCTGTCAGAGATGATGGAAGTGGCAGATATCAAAAGGTCCAGCTAATGCATCCTCTGGCAGCTGAGGCTTGTCTTTTAAGCTTGTATCGATTAACAGAATAACATATGTCTCAAGAAGAAAACTGGGAGAATCCAGATGATTGCCAAACAATGGACCTCATCTGGAAACAGTCCAGGAAAACATCTTCGCTTCAATGACTGGCACTTTTCTTTATTTATTCCGCTGGAGGTCTGCCCTGTGCTCCCTCCTCTGCTTTAATAATATACAGCCAGGTTAAAAGTGTCAGAGTTCTGATCATTTGATCTCACTTGGAGCCACTGGAGCATTTTGAGAGGTTGTTTTGACAAGTTAAGCCATAAGGACAGAGGGCACAGAATGATCCTGACCCTGGCATCTAGCAGAGTGCAACTCACACGCCCTCCTCCCAAGCTCAAGCAATGGTATTGTTTTGCCACTTGAGATGAAAGACAAAATGGTACTCCTGCTATGTGTACTGAAGTTAGCTACACTCTCTGATTCAGGGCAAGAATATTGATGGAAGGTATCTTGTTTCTTTCTTGCAGTAAAAACAACAACAACAAAGGCCCTTTGTACACAACCCCTAAACTCCGCATCGTGATTTACACCCTTCTAAAGAAATCAGAGGCAACATTAAAAAATTTTGACAGTGGGCTGATAGATAAGGTGACTAACTCTTGTGTAACAATAAGCCTTTTTCTTGGCTCTGTGGAATTATGCTTTGAATTGGGGGGGGGGATATGACTGAGACATACAAAATAATACAGGGCATGAGTAATGTGGATAGAGGGATGCTATTCTCTCACACACAAAACACCAGAACTAGGGGACATACACTCAAATTGAGGGCTGGGAGAGTGAGAACAGACAAAAGAATTGTTTTTACCCAGTGTGTTGTTAGGATGTGGAACTCCCTGCCACAGGATGCGGTGATGGCATCTGGCCTGGATGCCTTCAAAAGGAGATTGGGCAGATTCCTGGAGGGAAAGTCCATCACAAGTTACAAACCATGATGGAGATGTGTAATCTCCAGGCTTAAAGCCAAGATACTTTAAAAGCCAGATGCAGGGGAGTGGTATCAGGAGACAGATATCTAGTCTCGTGCACTTCTAGACGCATTTGGTGAGGCCACTGTGAGATACAGGAAGCTGGACTAGATGGGCCTTTGGCCTGATCCAGCAGGGCTCTTCTTCTGTTCGTATGATCTCATAACTTTATTCTTAAGCAAGGTAATGTTATGCCAGGATTTGCTAATCAGATGTATGGTAACAAAACTGTCTCATGCATACAAGGACATTAAGATAATGCCACTTAGTGTTAGGCTATGAATCTATTCCAGCCTTTTCCCAAGTGGTTGTTGTCCATATATGTTGAGCCACGATCCCCATAATCTTAACCCCTTTACTTCTGGTTGTAACCTCTGGAGTACTGTACACACAACTGGAACAAACTCCATATGTTAAATCATACACTCCATAAGATAGCACCTAACACATTACAAACAACCTCTGAAAGCACGGATGAAACCTAAACACATGTCATGTATTATAACCCATAAACAAGCCTGGTATTCACTTGAAAGAAGAAATTTGAATATCTGTGGGATGTACGCTTGAAGAAGTTATTTACTGCAAAGTCAACTAGGTGGTTCTTTAATTGCTTGCTTGCAGACCAATTATCTGTAACAGTATATGTTGTGGTAGTAGTCGAGACACTAACATTATGATATCTGGCTTGTTTGTGAGTTGTATGTGTTTAAGTTTGGCCTGAAGGTGTTTGTAATTCATTATATGCTATTTTACAGAGTGTATGATGTAACCTCTAGAGCTGTAGAAAGTGAACTTGTTCCACTTTCCTGTGACTGCCCTTGCTAAAATCAAGATATACTACACCTACAGTATTCCCTTCATCCACTAAGCTTATGACTCTATTTAAAAAGAGAGATTAGTCTGGAGTGACTTGCTTTTGAGAAACCACTACTGAGTTTTACTGCTCTATGAGCATTTATTTTATTTATGTAAAATGTTTTTACTCTGCCTTTCTCCTCAAAAAGGACCCGAGGCTGCTGACATCATTAAAAGACAATATTTGAAGCTAAAAATAGTAAATGTACATATACTAAAACGGATCACACTTACTGTACAAAAATACATTAAAGCAAAGTAAACATCACAAGTCCATTCAAAGTAAGAGACAACCAACCATTTAAAAACCTCTCGCAGATAGCCTGTCATGAAGCTTGCCGAAAAGAATGGTTTTCACCTACAAAGGTGAGGCTGATCTTGCTTCTTATGGGCAAAGTCTAGGAGCAGCAACAAAGAAGGTCCTCTCCTGTGTCCCCATACAGATTCTAATGGGTAGTGAGAGACTAGCCTACCCATAGAAGACTGGAGCAATTCCCAGGAACCAGTGTGACTAAGGAGGTC
Organism: Phrynocephalus guinanensis; assembly: GCA_037367245.1. Classification (NCBI taxonomy): domain Eukaryota; kingdom Metazoa; phylum Chordata; class Lepidosauria; order Squamata; family Agamidae; genus Phrynocephalus; species Phrynocephalus guinanensis. The sequence continues at coordinate 11,394,564 of CM074739.1, read as the reverse complement.
TTTCTGCTTCATAGCCAACATACATGGACAGAAACATAACATAGAGGTAGAAAGACATATTCTTTTGGGTTTGCCTCTTCCAGACACAGAATTCTTCCTGTAAGGTTACAGGCAATTTCTGGTGCTGGAAATCCTTGGGATCTGAAAATCCCGCCCCCTCAGCCAATTCTTGGTATGGAAATACATCAGGTTTGTACAAATTGTGCACAATTGAGCACATTTTGCACAAATTGTGGAGACTTGGGAGGGGGAGAATAAGCCGTATCTAGCTGTTCTCAGAGGCAAGGAATCCTCGTTAGGTGCTGTTATCATATCAGGATAACCTAAGTGAGCAGGAAGGAGGAATTTAATTGCTATAGGACTGTGGTATTAGCGGGAACCAATTCCAACCCTCTATCCCCCTAGATCAGTGGTGGCGAACCTTCGGCACTCCAGATGTTTTGGACCACAACTCCTACCGTCCTTTGTCATTGGCAGCACAGGCTTGGAATTCTGGGAGTTGTGATCCAAAACATCTGGAGTGCCAAAGGTTCGCCACCACTGCCCTAGATGCTGAAAACTGCAGATACGCAAAACCTATTTATAGTATACTCTCTGGTTCCTTCTAGTGGCCAGTTCTGGTAAAACTCTATGGAAACACATATTTTGGTGGGTGGAGAAGGTTGTTTAATAGAGATGGGCACGACTTAGCGGAATTCCCGTTTCCGTTTCCGTTACTCGTTTCCGTTACGCAACGGAAACGGTAACGGGAATTACTCTGCCAGAACTCGAACTCGAACCGACTAAAGAATAATTGGGTCTGATTTGTCGTGGTCGTTCCTGGCATCGCGGCGATCCCGCGATGCCAAGCGGCACAGAAAAAAAGTTTTTAAAAGTTAAAAAAAAAACCCAATTCCCGGCCCTAAAAGCAGGCGAAAACTGCCTGAGGGCACCTACCAGGCCAGAAGGGTGTTTTATTTGGGGGGGGTTCCCCGCCCCCCTCTCCTTGGCTAGTGCTACAGCTGCGCTGCTGGTACCAGGCGGGGGGGCATCGTCTCGTCTGCCTTTGCCATGCGGTGTGCGGGCGGGGGGATCCAAAATGGCGACCGCAATATTTTTTTTGAAATCGTGGTCCGAATTTTTGGAGCCATTCCACCAATCGCATGGCCAGGTTTTGGAGACTGTACCAGGCTGGGAGGGCGCATCCATTTGCCATGCAGTGCAGGGGGATCTAAAATGGCAACCGCAATATTTTTTTTAAATCGTGGTCCAAAACCCCACCAAAGCACCACAGAAAAATGCGAAAATTAGCTATTTTAAATGCTTGAATTTTTACAGTAGCAGCAGTGGGTTTTTCTTGCAAAAAAAGTCTCCGTTGATTTTATTTTATTTTATTTTATTTTATTTTATTTTATTTTTTTACAACTGCACATTCACAATGATGCCCATGGAGTTGACCATGCAAATTTTCCACCAATCGCATGGCCACTTGGCCAGGTTGACCACAGAGACTTCTGGGATGTGCCAATCAGGCATAAACAGCCCACTAACCGTAGCCCGAACCCGAACCCGAACCCTAAGCCTAACCCATACGCCAGTACACTGTCCTTCTAAGTGGGTCAGAGAGGCACCCAGAGGTGCACCCCAATACTCACCCTAACCTCACCCGTAACTAGCCTAACCCTAGTCCTTGCGCTAACCCGTCTTAACCCTAAGCCAGATCTACTTGCATTGCACTACACGCAAGTACATTTCCCTTGGAGCGGGTGCAAAGAGTCTGCCAGTCCGTCACTTGTGGCTCTGGCTGACTCCTGCAGCAGCATTTGTGTGCCATGCAAACCATGCCTGCAAGTGCTGCCTGACTGTGTCTCACCGACTGTTGCAGGGAAGGCACCCCAAAGAGGGGTGCCTCTGCCAGTCTGCTGCGTCTGCAATATGCATATCCATAGCATATGGCTATGCATGCCCTTTTGTAGCAGCGCTGGCGGGTGAGGATAGGAGGCACCCACCACAGAGAGGTGCCTCCAGGAGCCTGCTACCCCCCCCAAAACCAGTACTAACAACAAACGAAAAAACGAAAAATGAAACGACAAATTTTTGCGAAATTTCGCGAAAAACGGAAACGAGCCGAAACGGGCTGCCTCCGACACACGACAACTCGAAAACGTCATTTTCCCTAGTCGTGCCCATCTCTATGGTTTAATGTTTTCAGGCAGTGAATAAATGAAATTGCAAGTGCTGAGCCCACAGATGTGGTGATCCTACCGCACTCTTCCCATCATTCATCTGATAGTGGCATGACCAATTTAGCAAGGGAGCCAGTTACCAGAGAGGTTAGAGGTCTTCTAGGTAAGGTTGATCAGGAATACCTTGCAGATTCTCAAAATCTGAATTTCCAGGACTCAGCAAGAGGTTGAATTAAAGAAATTTAAGAGCTCTCTCCTTCCCAACAAGAACCATGTTGTTCTACATCAGGCATGTCCAAACTTCGGCCCTCCTGATGTTTTGGACCACAACTCCCAGAATTCTAATGACAAAGGACTGTGGGAGTTGTGGTCCAAAACATCTGGAGGGCCGAAGTTTGGACATGCCTGTTCTACATGTTCTGTGCAAGGACGGGAGCCATTCTTTTAGAGCTGAAATCACACACACACACCACTTCCTCTTCCTGAATGCATTAGGGGGACTCTCACAGTTTCACAGTTCTTGATGGATAGGTTTGTTGTTTGCAGTTTTGCTCCATGAATGTGATCATGCAGAGGCCTTAGGGTCCAAGAACAGGTGAAACATTTTTTTTAAAAAAGACCCCCCCCAATGATAGTACATAAAGCATCTGAAAAAAAAACAATGATGTATACAGCATTATCTACAGCCATACCCATATTTCTTAAAGGATGAGCAATTATCTGGCACCCTGCTGTTGTTGTTGTTCAGTCGTTCAGTCGTGTCCGACTCTTCATGACCCCATGGACCTGTGCTTTCATCCTTGTAAGGCACCCTGCTACTCACATTCTAAAAGTCTCGTGGGAAATTGAAAATGTTTTGTTGTGTTTGTTTTCTCATATTTAAAAAAATAAAATAAAACTCACAGCCTAGCAAGATTTGCCAATGGTCTTTGGCATTCAGCAGTATTACATGTGCCATTTCTATATCTAACATTTGCCTTTCATCTTTGATTTCAATATTAGATATTTTACTACTGATGTTTGCTAGCTGAGACACAATGGCATTTGCTATTGGAAAGTTTTCAGTAATTGAAGTGCTTCAGTCTCTCTGTGTGTTTTTCCCCTCCCCATTTGTTAATATGTGGAGGTCCCTACATGCAGCACTTGGATATGTGAGTGCTTTTTAAGACTACATTTTCCAGAACCCCCTAGCCATGTGGTGGTGGTCTTTGAAATTCAAAAACAGAAAAAGAAAGAAAGAAAGAAAGAAAGAAAGAAAGAAAGAAAGAAAGAAAGAAAGAAAGAAAGAAAGAAAGAAAGAAAAGTTTTTTCAAGCTCTGGAGAAATAGGAATAGAAGGTCAGGCTGCATTTTGGAATTTGCTTTAAACAAGAAAGCATACCCACAATATCTGGCCATCCTGAAAGACTCAAAATCTTTCCTATTGGTGAGTTTTTATCTGTCTAAAAGGTTACAACAGTAGTTCTCAACCTGTGGATCCCCAGATGTTCTTGGACTGCAACTCCCAGAAATCCTGGCCAGCTCAGCTAGTGAGGAAGACATCCAGATGTCTTCATCGCTAGCTGAGCTGTCCAGGATTTCTGGGAGTTGCAGGAACACCTGGGGACCCACAGGTTGAGAATCACTGGGTTACAACCTGCCCTTGGTTTCAAAATAGGAAAGATGAAACTGCTTGGAATGTAGAGGGGGAAAAATAAGCAGGAAGAGATGGAACACAATGTGTTGAGCATTTAGGAGGGGAGAGTGCAGGAAAGGGAAAAAGAACTAGGATGGGCTGAGAGGTGGGGACAAGTCCCTACGGCCACCAAGCTTTAAAAAAAACGGTAGCACCCTCTTTAGTGAGTTTTCCAATACTTACTGGAGAAGTTGGGATTTTTTTGCCTCACTTAAAAAAAACACACATTTTTTGGAGCCAGAAGTACGTCGGAACGTGTATATGATCCAATTTTCATTCTTTTATTTTCTTTTCTTTTTATAGCGCCAACCAGCTGTTCCTGGAGCTGGTTGGTACTGTTTTATAAAAAAAAAAATCATTTCCCCCCACTAGAGCCAGTCAGCTGGCCTGTGGCCCATCAGGCCTTTTTTGTTTTTAATTTTTCCTTAGCCACCACCAGCCAGCCCTGGGGCTGTTCAGAGGTTTTGTATTATTATTATTTTTATTATCCCCCCCTCAGTGCCAGTCAGCTGGCCTGCAGGCCGGTTGGACATTATTTATTTATTTATTTATTTATTTATTTATTTATTTATTTATTTGAATGAATGAATGAATGAATGAATGAATGAATGAATGAATGAACGAATGAATGAATGCTTTATTGCGGTCAATGACCAAACCCAAAGTACATTTATATTTATTTATAGTACGTATTTAAAGTATGTATTTAAAGTACATTATATTTATTTTTCCTTAGTTCCCAGCAGCTGTCCCTGGGGCTCGTCAGCCATTTTGTTTTGATTTTTTAAAATTTCCTCTCTGCCTGCTTGAAGCAGGTTAGGGCTGTGTGGGGACATAAGAGAAGTGGAGCAGAACCCAAGGGACGTGGGAACTCCGAAACCACAATCAAGTGATCAGGTAAGGAGAAAAGCCAGAGTTTCCCATGCCCCGCATCTTCCCTCTCGTATGATAGCGCCCTTAGTCATGTCTTCTAGAACCTGGCTGTGAGCCTGATTCTTACAGAAACATCCAATTCCATTCATATTACAATATAAACTGAATACTCTTCCTGTTTCTGGAGGTACTAAACCACTAGATTGCAGTAAATGGCATATCACTCCTGTCCATCACCCCCACCCCCACCAAAAAGACTGGTGACGTTTTAAAAGGGGTTTCTGGTACTACAGCTTTAAAGGGTGTTTTTCTTTAAATCAATGTTGTAGATGCCTTTTATTTCTACAACGGGGAAAAAAGACAACATGAAATAACTGAATAAATATTTGAGGTATGAATTTCACTTAAATCAAGAAGCCATCATAACTACTGAATTAAAATGGAGTTTCCTTGGCGGCCCTGGAGCTAAAATCATTTCCCCCAGAAATAGGCCATTTTGTTCTATGAAAAAAATTATATACACTTCCTGGAGGGGGAAAAATCCATAAAATAAAGTGAGCACATGTAATCATGGGCATGCCCAGATATCCACTCCTTGATTAAAAAGTGTGTTGTTTTGTTTAAGGAAGAAAGGGGGGATTGCTTCTCTCAGCTTATTCTGAAAGCCTGGTGTATTTGAAATGGCTTTTTTTTTGCTGGCTGCTTTCCAGTTCATTAATGTGATAATAAAAGCTACTGTGCATGGCACGTATAAAAATAAATGTCCAAACGACGTCCACCAATGCTAATCACATTATAACTTTCAGGGGGCGAAGAACATCCCTGCCACCACCGTCCAAAATAACCCCTGTCTCTTCTGGGTGTTCTTATCATGCCCAAACCAGTTGCAAAGACATGATAAAAAAAAACATTCATTTCCAACAAAGCAGACTGTTGGGTCGGTGACATCCAGATAAAACAAGGAGACCAGATAGCCACAACCTTGGGGAGGAAGATACCTCTTGAAAAATATTGCTCTTAAACAAAAGCTTCTCTTGCTAGGCTTGCTATGATCTCTGCATGAATAATGTACCATGCACTCCTACACAGTAGGAATGACAGAGCTCAGATAGGTCCTTTTTACAATAATAATAATAATAATAATAATAATAATAATAATAAGAAGAAGAAGAAGAAGAAGAAGAAGAAGAAGAAGAAGAAGAAGAAGAAGAAGAAGGAGGAGGAGGAGGAGGAGGAGGAGGAGGAGGAGGAGGAGGAGGAGGAGGAGGAGAAAGACAACGATGATGTCACTGTGATAGGGCCAAAGCTCAAAAGTTACTTAGGTCCCATTATCGTTTCCCTTTTTTCAGAAGTAACTTAGTGAAAATAGTTCCTTTCTGCCCTTTCAAAGAACCTGCCTGAGGCTGTGTTCACATGACTGAAATGTCTCTATCCAGTATCCCCCACTGATTTTGGTTTTGGTTTTGGGGTTCAACCATACCTTCCATACTACATTTCTTGTTCCCCATCCATGCTATATCTCCTTTGAATCCTGCCCAGGGGGGGAAGCACCTCATTTTTGTTGTTCTGTGACTTATAACACATTAATTCGAGTTTGGGGTCCTGTGTGAACTGCTGTACCAAAATATTTCTGTGCATCCAGCCAGTGCCCCCTGCCTTGCTGGTGGTGTTTGCCTTTCTCAGATTTCATTCTTTCTTTCATTTTAAAGTGTGTGGGGGGGGAACTCTTCCAAGCAGAGTGTCAACACTTTGTTATGTCTATGGCCACAGAGATTCTGGTTTTTAATGGTATATGTGCTCATCCTAGTCAGCTAACCAATGCACCAATTGATGGCAGCAGATCAGAGCAGAAGGCACTGAGATCAATGTTTAGACAGTAATGATATTTTGTTGAAACATCAGTGTAGCCATATAAAGAAGCAACAGGGTTCCTCCATTTTCCCAGTGACAATGCTATAACTTCAGTACCTAATGAGTCTAAGTCAGTGGTTCTCAACCCGTGGGCCACCAGATGTTCCTGGACTATAACTCCAGATGTCTTCATCACTAGCTGAGCTGGCCAGGATTTCTGGGAGTTGCGGTCCAGGAACATCTGGGGACCCATGGGTTGAGATCCGCTGGCCACTTAAATTCGGACCAGAGATCTTGGGGGTTTGTTGCTCTTCCTACGTCCCCACCCCTCCGCACTTCTTTGCTCCTGTCTGCGTGAGGGGAGGGAGAAAAAAAGAGAGGAAAAAATGCAGGCTCACCTCCGAAGCTGCCCAGAGCTCCGTCATCGTCCTGATTCCTTCTCTTAAAGGGGCGGGAGGCAAAAAACAACAACAAACAGAAGCGAGGAGAGCCTGGCACTCACTCCCTTAAATCCGCATCAGGGATTTTCACCCCCCCGAGAGCAGGTACATGAAAAGTGCGCTGGGACGCGCTTAGGTGGGCGTGGTCGCACTTAATTTTCTGCAAACTCCGGAGCTGGTGGGGAAACAATTGTAAGCTCCGGAGCTGGCAGCCATTTGCGGAGGAGTTTAGGGGTCGTGTACAAAGGCAGTGAACAAGAGATCATTGCACTTGGAAGTGCGATCATAGAGGGCTAAATTCTCATTTGCCTTGTCTTTAGGCACTTGAAAAGACAATAAGGACCACTATTAAGTAATAAGGGAAGAACAGAAGCAAAGGCAACTGGGGAAAACATTGTTATATTTTAATAAAGTTACACTGGCATAGTTTTTAAGCTGGATCCTGGCCACTGTCTCCTCCCACCCCTTTTGTCATCAGCTCTGCAAAAGCAACAACCACAAGGCAGTGGCCTGACCCAGCCCTTGGACCATGCGTGACGTCTCTCTGCCATCAGGTGTGGAGCCCTCCCCCATAAAACTGTGTAGTATAGAGGTGAACCAAGCCACAAACCAGCCCAATTTGTCAGCTTTTCTTAAAAAGCTCCAAAGAAAGAAAGAAAGAAAGAAAGAAAGAAAGAAAGAAAGAAAGAAAGAAAGAAAGAAAGAAAGAAAGAAAGAAAGACTTGTAATTTTATAAAAGCCCTTGAAATATCTCAAGAAAATGGTTTTAGCTTCCACAAGTAATGACAAAAAAGTGTTCTGCAAACAAGCAAAAATCTCTAGCAGGACTCTCCGTCTTTAATTATGAGAGTTACTGATGAGACACTTGGTGTCTCCTGGGCAGGAGATGAAAAAATACCTTTACTCAAATGGCTGATGCCAGCTAATTTTAATAAAAAGAATTCTGAAACTGACAATTTATTGAACAACCCATATTAGGCCTCAATGGCTAGCCAAAATTATACATGCATAGAAATATTGGTCCCTCAGAACTCTCTTCACACACACCCCAAAAATTGAGCATGTAATTAACGAAGTTGAGATGAACTTATCAAATTTATGTGCATTAAGTCAAGTCCATAACTTCCGCAGCAAGCAGTATAAATATGACTAATGGCTTCCCACTGAAGGAGACACAATTTATCAAGGAATAATCACCACAAAGGTATCACACCACCAAAAATTAATTTCTCACAAGGAACAAATGCAATTAATTGCTTGTCGAACCAGGAACGTTGAGTAATGGAGAGATCATCAGGTAAGCTCCCTGAATTGATGCTATATCTGCTCCTTCCCTCAGTGCCAGCATTGGGGGAGGGGGTGTTAAAGATTTGGCAATAGGGCCAACCCAACTGTGAGGAATCCGTGGGGGGGGGGTCCAATTTCACAGGGATGATGCATCCATTCTGGGTTTTTACTCCAAACTCTAAAGGTGCTGTCTGAGTCGCTGGACTTATTTTGATAGATAGGGCTCAGTACTAGAGATGGGCACGAAACAGAAAAATGGCGTTTCGGTTTTTCGTTTGTTGTTGAGAGGTCTGTTTCAGTTCGTTTCCATTTGTCGGGAATTTTTTGAAAAATTTCGTTACCGTTTTTCATTTTTTCGTTTGTCATTTCTACCCGCTTTTGGCGCGATTTTTAAAGCATTTCCGTGCGCAGGAACCTCCAACGCCCCAGACCAGAGGGAAAACACTAAAAAAATGGATGCTGGCAGAGACACAGTATAGACTAGGTATGCAGGGAGGCTGCAAAGGCAGCGGCGGGCGTTGCCCAGGGTGCAAGGCAGCCGCAGAGTGACTGCACTGCAGGGCAAGGGAGGGTACTCACTGAGAGGTACGCACCACGCACGCACACAGGCTGCAGGACTGAAGCTAGAGTTGCAGCATAGACAGCAATCCCACCCTAACTCCCACCAGACACTGCAAGGAGGACGGGGGCTGCCAGAGCTTTTTATGCCCTCTTTGGCTGCCAGACCTGCCCGCCCAGTCTGCAACCTGGGCATGCTATTGGTTGAACATGATCCCATCACATGGCTTGCCTCCATTTTGTGGCTGGTTGTGACATCCATTTTAAAGGGAAAAGAAAAATACATCGCGATGGGAGAAGACAAAAACAAACGTTTTAAGGACCCCAACCGCCCTGGTAGGTATTGTCAGACAATATAAATAATTATCGCTGTGTTTTTACGGATGTCCAGGGCATTTTTTAACATTTAAAACAGCTCATTTCATTGCGCGTCGCCAATAATGGAAACGAAACGTAACAACCACAATTTTCGTGGTTCTGTTCGTTTCGTTTCATTTTCATCACAATTTTCATTTGTCGTTTCGTTATGTAACGGAAACTACAAACGGTAACGGAAATGAAAAAATGTTCGTTCCGTGCCCATCTCTACTCAGTACATTGGACAGGTCATTAAAAGTTTGGAATAAAAGATAGACACTGCCAGCATCTGTAGGTTTACTGAAATGGGTGTCTTCCATCCACAGACAGACCTCCTGCTAGCCTATGCTGATGTGTTCCTCTCTATTACAGCATAGTGTGACTAAGCTATTGACAAGGCATGTCAGCCATAGCAAGGTTGCAAGCCTGTGTCTGCTCATCTTGTACTCAATCCCAGTGAAAATGGTGCGATTCCTCCGCAAATATGCAAAGTAGTTTTAATTGTAAGAGTATGCAAACAGTTTCTGACCTGGGTGCTATTCTCATGGCTGGCTTCCATTAGAAGCAGAATGAGCTGCTCAAATCATGAGGTGGCCGAGTTTACTTGGGGATGAATCATAGAATCATAAAGTTGCAGGGGACCTCAAGGGTCAACTAGTCCAAGCCCTTGCCATGCAGAAACCCCCATCAAAGTACTCCTGACAGATAGCCATCCAGCATCTGCTTAAAAACCTCCAAAGGAGACTCCACCACCTTCCTTTATGGCAGCATGTTCCACTGACGAACACCTCAAACCATCCTGAAATTCTTCCTAACGTTCAAATGGAATCTCTTTTCCTGTAGTTCAAAACTATTGCTCCGAGTCCTAGTCTCTGAAGCCATGGAAAACAAACCTGTCCCCTCTTCGATGCAGATGGAGAAGATCATTTCTAATTCCCTTCCTGCAGAAATCCTCTGCAATTTTTACAGGAATAGGGATACATCATGTTAGTTTTTGATTGCAGGCATTGTTAATAAAGGGCAAGATTCAAGCATGGCATCACAAACACCCATGCATCCTTCAGTGGTGTGGTCCATTCTTCTGCTCCTATTTCTTGCCTAAATAGACCATGCTATAGAACAGTGCTCCCCAACCTTTTTATCACCGTGGACCGGTAAATCCCCGATAACCTTTCCCTGGCCCGCCCGCGGGGGGGTGGCTGCGGCGGCGGCGGGGTGGGGGCGACCGCGGGGGGAGGCACGGGGGCGACCGCGGGGCGGGGGTGACCGCGGGGGCCCCCCGCGGCGGCAGCGGGGCGGGGGCGACAGCGGGGGGGTCGCGGGGGCGGCAGCGGCGGCGAAAACACCCGGGCCGGCCAGCGACGCTCCCCCCCGCCCGCCCCCAACACAGGCGCAGCGGCGGCGGCAAAAACACCCGGGCCGGCCAGCGACGCTCCCCCCCGCCCACCCACAACACAGGCGTGGCGGCGGCGGGGAAAACACCCGGGCCGGCCAGCGACGCTCCCCCCCGCCCGCCCCCAACACAGGCGCGGCGGCGGCGGGGAAAACATCCGGCCCGGCCCGCAACGCCCCCCCCGCACGCCCCCAACACAGGCGCGGCGGCGGCAGGGAAAACATCCGGGCCGGCCCGCGACGCCCCCCCGCCCCCAACACAGGCGCGGCGGCGGCGGGGAAAACATCCGGGCCAGCCCGCGACGCCCCCCCCGCCCGCCCCCAACACAGGCGCGGCGGCGGCGGGGAAAACATCCGGGCCGGCCCGCGATGCCCCCCCGCCCGCCCCCAACACAGGCGCGGTCCGGTGGCGGCAGCAGCGGGGGGGCTCCACCCTGGAGCGCGGCCACAGGGAGGGGCCAAAGGGCGCACGCCCCGGGGGAGGAGGAGGAGGAGGGGCACCCACCTCCTCTTCCGACCGAGGGGGCCCCCACGCTGCGGCGGCGGTGCGCGCGCGTGGGGGGGGGCTCACCAGCACCTTCCGCACGCGCCCCCTCCTCCCTGCTGGCCCCCGCGCGCCCGGCCCCCAGGGCAGGGGGGGAGGGGCTGGGAGGAGGCGAGGAGGGGCAAGAGGGCCAAACGGGGTTCCTGCTGGTGGTGGTTGTGGTGGAGGGCGAGGAGGAGGAGGGCGGCGGAGGAGGAGGAGGCGCCGCCACCGCCGGCAGGCAGAGGAGGGAGGCAAAGGCAAAGGCGGCGGCGGCGGCTCCTCCCGCGCTCCTCCAGCCTTCCTCCTCCACCGGCCGCCCGCGGGAGAGAAGAGGAGGAGGAGGAGGGCGGTGGAGGAAAAGGGGAGGAGCCTCCCCGGCCTCCCCAGGCAGCCCGGGGGTTGGGGACCACCACTATAGAGTATGTCCGAAACAATCATAGAATCATAGAGTTGGAAGAGACCTCAAAGGCCATATAGTCCAACCCCCTGCCATCAGGAACCCCCATCACAGGACTCCCAACAAATGGCCAGTCAGGCTCTGCTTAAAAACCTCCAAAGGAGACTCCACCATCCTCCTTGGCAGCATATTCCACTGTTGAACAGCTTTAACTGTCATGAAGTTCTTCCTAATGATTAAATGGAATCTCTTTTCCTGTAGTTTGAAACCATTGCCCCGTGTCCTAGTCTCTGAAGCCATGGAAAACAAACCAGTCCCTTCTTCAATGTGACATCCTTTCAAATATTTAAACATAGCTATCATATCCCTCCTTAGCCCTCTTTTTGAAATGCTAAACATTCCGAGCTCCCTAAGCCTTTCCTCGTAAGACATTTCCTCCAGACCCTCAATCATCCCGGTCGCTCTCCTCTAGACCCGTTCAATATTGTTAACATCCTCTTTAAATTCAGGTGCACAGAACTGGGCACAGTACTCCAGATAGAGTATTTTCAAAATAATAAAGTGGTATGCTGAAAAGTTAACATCTTTAGGGATTTTTTACACAGGCCCTGTTTGATGTCACCTGATGCGATCTCCCTGGAAGCTGTCATGCTCGCATTGGTGGATGGTGTTATTAATTCTACATCAGTCTAAGCAGAACACAGTTACCACAGCCAAGTGACGGATGCTTGCGTTCCTTAGCATCCACGCCTGGGGAGATCAATAGCCATCATTTCTTCCCCTGGAAAACTCAATAGGTAATTGCTCAATTCGCCACTCAGCTCCAGGCGCCAACAGACACAAGTGTGTCGTCCATCTGCTCAACAATACCACAGCATAGTCACACTTTGGCCTGGGGTGGGGGTGGGGAATCCTCTTGATTATACCCAGATATGCATGGCAATGGTTCAGCTGTAATGTTGGTGCAAACATTTTTTTTTGTTATTTATAATTTTATTGGGTTTTTAAGGGGGGGAAAGGGGGGTATGGGGAAAAGGAAAAAGGGAAAAAAGGGGGGGGATAGAATTTAAAATTTACATTGAATATGTCAAGCAAAGTAAAAAAAAAGTAATATAACATATTGATAAATTGCCAAATATTATCACAGTACTAATAAGTTTGTTACTTCTTGCCATCTTTTCCGAGAGATCTCATCATAGTCTCCCTTTAAGTAGCCGGAGAGTCTATCGATTTCGATGCATTCTCTTATCTTTTCGTGGAAATTCTTCTCTGTTGGCACGTTTGGTTGTTTCCAGAATTTCGCATACAATATCCTTGCAGCAACAATTACATGGTGAAGTACATATCTCTGATCATATGAAATATTTGTATTTACTATGTTTAATAAGAAAAGTTCTGGTCTAAACTCTATCTTAATTTTCAGACATCTTTCTAAAAATAGTTTTACCATTTTCCAATATGCCTTTGCCTCTTTACATGTCCACCACATATGGTAAAAAGTACCACAGTCATATTTACATTTCCAACATTTAGGTGAGCAATTATACATCTTAGATAGTCGGTGTGGTGCGAGGTGCCATCTATAGAACATCTTATAACAATTTTCCTTAAAAGAGATAGATTTAAAGATTTTAACTGTATTCCACAGAGAGTCCCATTTGTTTAGATGAATAGAGTAACCAAAGTTTTCTGCCCATCTTATCATAGTATCTTTGACCAGTGTATCAATCATTTTTTCATTTAACAATATAGTATAAAATTTACTAAGCAGCTTGGAGTCGCCAGAGGAAAGTATTTTATCAAGTGGAGTATCAGTAGTCGTGAATCCCCCCTCTTTGGTGAGATCTTTGAAGTGTGAATATATTTGTTGATACTTCCACCAGTCTAAATTATAGCCTTCTGATACTAATTTCCCTAATGGTTTCAATGAGAGGTCAACATTCAGAAGGTGTCTATAAGTTATAGCATTTGGAGTTTCACTTGTATGGGAGCTATAAATCGCTCCCAGCGGAGATAGCCACAGTGGTGCTTTAGAGTAGAATTGTTTTTTAATCGATAACCATATTTTAACTAGGGCGTTCCTTATCCAATGTTTTTTGAAGAGAGTAGGTATGTTACCCTTATACCACATGTAATAATGCCAGCCCTTGTCTAGGCCATAACTCTCAAGTTGCAAAATTCTTTTGTTTGTCATCAGAATCCAGTCTTTAATCCAGGTCATGGCAGCAGCCTTGTAGTATAATACTAAATTAGGAAGGGCAAAGCCACCAGTTTTGGTTCTATCCTGTAGATAGACATTTTTAATCCTTGCTTTTTTCTTTTGCCATATGAATATACGTATACTTTTTTCCAGATCCGTAATGATCTTAAAATTAGGTAATATAGGCAAGGATTGAAATAAAAAAAAGCAGTTTAGGTAAAACATTCATTTTAACTGCAGCAATTCTGCCCATTAAGGATAATTGGAGTCTTGACCAAGTTTCGAAGTCAGCTTTGATTGTTTTTATAACATTAACATAGTTATCTTTAAGTAAAGAGTTACAACGGTTAGATACAGTAATACCCAGATATTTTACCTTACTGGCATGTTGGAAACCCGATTGATTTACCAGTTTTTCAATCATAGATGAGGTCATATTTTTGGTAAGCAACAATGTTTTTTCTCTGTTTACCTTTAATCCAGAAATTTTAGAGTATGCCTCCAAAGTCTTCAAGAGTTCTAAAGAGGATGTCTGGGGATTCTCCATAATTACCAACAAATCATCTGCAAAAGCTTGTACCTTATAAACTTCTCCTTTGCTCTGTAAGCCTTGAATACCAGGGGTTTTTCTTATAACATGGAGGAGTACCTCCAGAGTTAATATAAACAGGAGGGGGGAGAGGGGGCATCCTTACCTGGTACCTTTATATATATTGACTTTGTCTGTAAGGTGGCCATTGACTATAATCCTGGTATTTTGGGTGGAATAGATTTGTTCAATTACTCGCAGCATTCTATGGCCACATTGTAGATAATCTGAGTTTTAAGTAAAGACCAGGATACGTTATCAAAAGCTTTCTCAATGGTTCAGCTGTAATGTTGGTGCAAACATTTTAAAGATGTTTATTTTTCTCCTCAAAACATCCTCCAAGTAAAGCACCACACTGATGATCACAGACAGGCTGGTGAAGGACTTGATTAGAGTGGGCTTTAGCTCAACTGAACACCAAAGGGTGGGAAAAGTAAGGGACAGGGGTCCCAGAGACTGCCTGTACGGCTCATTTCCATCTCCATGTGTTTACATGAGGACACCCATATCTGCTGAAGGGTTGTTCCAAGCCCCTCCCCCCATGGGAACAGAGAACTGGGGATAATAGTGAATGCAATTGAACTAATTACTTCAAGAGGTGGTGAGTGCTCCAACAATGGAGGCATTCAAGGGAAATTTGGACAGCCACCTGACAGATGGTTCTACGGTTCTATTCTATGGACCTATGAATCTATGATATATGGTACTGTTGGCGGACCGTTGGCACTCCAGATATTTTGGACCACAACTCCCACAGTCCTTTGTCATTGCCAATACAGGCTTGGAATTGTGGGCATTGTGGTCCAAAACACCTGGAGTACCGAAGGTTCGCCACCACTGATATATGGCATGGGAAAAGGGAGGGGACTGAAAAATTGTTTTCACCTGCAGTACCAGAACTGGCCACTAGGGGCCTCCAGAAATCATGTATTCTTCGCTAACAAATATTCATAGTATGCTCTCTGGTTCCCTCTAATGTCTGGTTCTGGTAATACATGTGAAAATAGTATTTCTGGATATTTTTCCCCTTTTAATATTTTAAATATTTTTAAAACCATGGATAAGTCATATTACGCACAGTGATCCCATGGATACAGGGGTGCTCATGTGTGTGTGCTGTCAATTATGACTTATGATGATCCATAGGTCCATTCACAGAAGTGGTTTACCATTCTCTTCTTTTGGGGGTGCCCTGTGCAGCTTGCGTGAGGCAATACAGGCTGGATCTACTCATAGGAAGCACAGTGGGAAATCAAGTTCCCTACTTGTGGCTACACAGCCAGAAACTCTCCCTCTCGTCCTGATTTCTATAAATGTCTTCATCTCTGTCAATGCGCATTGGCCAGAAATACTTCTCTGGTAAGTGCTTCTTAACTGGCTGCTGAAGGATGACCCTAGAGCAGTGGTGGCAAACCTTCAACACTCCAGATATTTTGTACCACAACTCCCGGAATTCTGAGCCTAGATTGTCAATGATAAAGGACTGTGGGAGTTGTGGTCCAAAACATCTGGAGTGCCGAAGGTTCGCAACCAGTACCCTAGAGAAACATTGAAGACATCATGGATCCATTTCTCCTAAAAGCCACCATAAGAAGAACAGTTTGAACTTGATAAAACAAACATTAAAAACAGAATTACACTAATGCAGCAGAAAGCTGCCCGGATAACAAAAGTGAGCCTTTTCTAATATACTCACCTGTAACTTTCAGAGGCTTTTAAAGAGTGATTTGCAACAATGTTAACAGGGCTGCTTGAAAAGCATTCCAGAAAGAGAACTGAGCTGTTATATCTGTTCACATAATCATCCTGCCATTACAATTTAGCTAGATTGCCTCAATTTCTAGGGAATGCTAATTAACAGCCATTTGTGCAGAAAGCGTTCTAGTTTTACAAGTACCTCTTAGGGGAAGGCAAGTCCTTGTCTTTAGTCATTCTGTGCCAACCCCTTCCTCCACCATAACAGTAGCAGCACCAGCAGCTTCTAAAAGTGCCAAAGAACTGGGGCCATTCATCATCATCGTTGTTGTTGTTGTTGTTGCTGTTGTTGTTGTTGTCCTCCTCCTCCTCCTCCTCCTCCTCCTCCTCCTCCTCCTCCTCCTCCTCATCATCATCATCATCATCATCATAGACCTGCAGAGCTGGAAGGGACCCCATGGATTATCAAATCCAACCCCTGCCAAGAAGGCCCAGTGGGGAACTGAACTCCCAAATGCTGGCTCTGCAGCCAGACAACCTAAACCACGGAGCTGTCCAGCATTTAGACAAACATTTAGTTATGAGAGGTGGGATCACTGTGCTGCTCCATAGAGAATTAGGAAAAGGCAATGAGGTTCAGAATCACACGGTTGCAAGAGTAGAATGATGCTAAAAACCCACATTTCATGAGTTGCACACCATAGTGTGGAAAAAAGTACAGTGGACCCTCGTATAACAAGCAGTTTTTTTAACAGAGAATCCACTTAAAGGAAAAAAATTCCAGAAATAGGGGGAATCGCTTAACAGAATCACCTATGGGATGAATCCGTACAACAGAAAAACGGTTGCAATTAGGGATTAATCCACTTTCAATGCAAAAATTCTATGGGAAATTTGTACAAAGGAAAATTTGCTTAACAGAATTTCATAGAAGGTACAACTGTATAGTTTATTATAGGCACAGCTCCTTAAAACTGGAACATATCAAACCAGACATTGGAAGGTTTTTCCTGATGAGAACACGTAGTAGAAGACAAAGCCCTAACTTGATGATGGTTGGGTGTAGAGATGGGCACGAAATGAACTTTTGATTAATTTCATTATTCATTATTCATTTTGTTACCTAATGAAACAAATAATGAACTGCCCGCTCTAAGAAAAACAAAATGAAATGAAATGGAAATTTCTGTTTTGCTCCAGTTTGTTTTTCATTCCACACTGGTGTCTCCAGAAAAGAAGAAAAAAAAAACATTTTATAAAAAAAGATCCAGCCTGCGGGCTGCCAATCCAGCCCGTGAGCACCGGACCTGACCTGTGGGCCGCCAACCCAACCCATGGGTTGCTGAACCAGCCCGTGGGCTAGCAGATATTTTTTTAAAAAAATAAAGCCAACTGGCCCACGCTACAGCTGGTATGTGGGCCACGTGGTCGGCCAGTTTTTTAAAAATAAAATAAAATAAAATAAAATAATTAACTGGCAGAAGAAAAAATAATAAAATAAAATAAAACTAACCCCTATCTGGCCTGCGAGTACCGGACCCGACCCCGTGGGCCGCCGACCTGACCCATGGGTCACCGAACCGGCCTGCAGGCTGTCAGAAAAAAATTAAAGAAAAACGCTGACTGGCCCATGCTACAGCTGGTAGGCTGGCCACATGGTCAGCTATTTAAAAAAATAAATGAAAATGAAAATGATAATTAAATGAAATTAAATTAATAAAAAAAAAGATCTGGCCCACGGGCTTCCGAACCTGCCTGCAGGCTGGCAGGACTAAATAGTAATAATAATAATAATAATAATAATAATAATAATAATAATAATAATAATAATAATAAATAAATAAATAAATAAATAAATAAATAAATAAATAAATAAATAAATAAATAAATAAATAAATAAAGAGGGCTGGAGTCTGGGGAGAATCATCCTTGTGCCTAGTCCAGGAAATAGGTCACAGGATAGCCATTACGTGTCAAGACGGCCGAGCACCTATGTTCCTGAGGCAACAGCTCTCAATTGCTGTCCAAAGAGGGAATGCCTGCTGTGTGCTTGGCACTCTAGGCCAGCTGACTAAATAATGGGGTTTTTTAGTAAAGTGATTTTAACCAGTATAATGAATAAAATATTAAATGAAATAAAATATATCAGTGACCTCAATGAAATAAATAAATAAATAAATAAATAAATAAATAAATAAATAAATAAACAAACAAACAAACAAACCACGGCCAGTAGGGTTCAAAAAAAAAGAGAGAAACTGAACTAAAATGAATTACAAAACTAATTTTTTTATAAAATTCATTTTGTAACTAACAAAACAAAATGGGGGGGGGGGAATGAATTACGAAACAAAATGACATTTGGGCGTTTCGTGCCCATCTCTAGTTGGGTGTCTTGAGCCTCCTCTCAAGGGCAGGAAAGAAAACAGACATTCAGCCGTCACACTAACTCACTACTTTTGAGGGTCTTGGAGCTAGACCTTGACTAATTTCTTCCTAAGCTGCGAATCAAAACAGATTTTTTTTTACTCAGGTGTGAAAGGTGTCTTGATACACTAGAATAGTGGTTCCCAACTTTGGATAACCCAGGTTTTCTTGGACAGCAGTTCCTAGAAACACCAGCCGGCACAAGGATTATGGGAACTGCAGTCTAAGAATGCCTGGGTTACCCATGATTGGGAAGCACTGCAGTAAAAAACACATTCCCAGAGGCAGATCCCCCCCCCTCGGAACTCCTCAGTGCTGGCTTCCATTGGCTGATTTAATAAAAGTCACCTTTACTTGGAAGTAAGCACCATATGAGTGAACACGCACAAAGTTGCACCTCATAACTAAGTGATGATGCTTTTTTCTGAGGACACCCAAAGAGTCATAAGAAGATAAGAAGATAAGAAGAGCCATGCTGGATCAGGCCAAAGGCAAATGGCACTAAGTCCAGCTTCCTGTATCTCACAGTGGCCCCACCAAATGCGTCTGGGAACACATGAGATGAGGTATCTGTCTCCTGGTACCATTCCCCTGCATCTGGCCCTTGGAGTACCCTGGTTTTAAGCCTGAAGATTATGCACCTCCATCATGGTTTGTAACCTGTGATGGACTTTTCTCCAGGAATCTGTCCAATCCCCTTGTGAAGGCATCCAGGCCAGATGCCATCACCACATCTTGTAGCAGGGAGTTCCACAGACCAACAACACGCTGGGTAAAAAAAAATTTCTTTTGTCTGTTCTCACTCTCCCAGCCCTCAATTTGAGTGGCTGTCCCCTAGTTCTGGTATTTTGTGAGAGGGAGAAGAGTGTCCCTCTATCCACTTTATTCATGTCCTGCATTATTTTGTACATCCCAATCATATCCCCCCTCAGGCACCTTTTTTCCAGACTAAAGAGCCCCAAATATTTTAGCCTTTCCTCATAAGGGAGATCCCCCAGCCCAGTAATCATTTTAGTCACTCTCTTCTGCACCTTTTCCAGGTCCACTATGTCCTTTTTGAAATGCGATGACCAAAATTGTAGACAATACTCCAGGTGCGGCCTTACTATTGTCTTGTACAATGACTAGACATGGGCACGACTAGGCAAAATTCTCGTTTCCGTTTTCGGTTTTCGTTATCATTATGTAACAGGTAACGGTAACGAGAATTACTCCACTCCAACTCGAACTCGAACTGCAAAAGAAAAATTGGGTCTGATTTTTTCATTGTCGTTCATGGCATTGCGGCGATCGCGCGATGCCAAGCAGCACAGAAAAAAAGTTTTTAAAAAAACCCCTATTCCCGGCCATAAAAGCAGGTGAAAATATGCCTGCCTCAGTGAGGGCACCTACCGAGGGGTGGTTTCTGGGGGGGTTCCCGGCCTCCCCCCCCTCCTGTCCTGGGCTGCTGGTACCAGGCTGGGGGGGGCCATCCTCGTCGTCTCCATTTGCCATGCGGTGGGGGAGATCCAAAATGGCGACCGCAATATTTATTTTTAAATCGTGGTCCAAAAACCCACCAAAGCACCACAGAAACATTTGAAAATTAGGTATTTTAAATGCCTGATTTTTTTATAGTAGCAGCAGTGGGTTTTTCTTGCAATAAAACGTCTCCATTGATTTTATTTTATTTTATTTTTATTTTTTTACACCTGTGCATGCGCAATGATGGGCTGGCCATGGGATGGGACCATGCAAATTTTTGGACCCATTCCACCAATCGCATGGCCAGGTTTTGACTGAGACTTCTGGGTGTGCCAGAGAGGGCATTAAAAGCCCACAAACCCTAACCCTAACCCTAACCCTAACCCAACCCTAACCCATACGCCAGTACGCTGTCCTTCTTAGTGGGTCAGAGGCACCCAGAGGTGCAGCCCACTAACCCACCCTAACCGTAACCGTAACCCTAAGCCTAGCCCTTACCCTAACCCCAACCCTAACCCAGATCCGTACGCAGGTACACTTTCCTTCTTAGTGGGTCCCAGGCACCCAGAGAGGTTCCTCCCACAGCCCACTATCCCATTCCCTAACCTGTACGTCAGTACGCTAGTACGCTCCCCTTCTTAGTGAGTCAAAGTGAGGCCCCCAGAGAGGTGCCTCGCAGAGCCCACTATCCCCTATCCCATTCCCTAACCTGTACGGCAGTACGCTACTATGCTTCCCTTCTTACTGAGTGAGAGGCACGCAGAGAGGTGCCTCTGCCACCCCACCTTAACATAATGTAATGTAAATGTATGGTATGCGGCGGCTCCGCGAAATGCTTCCCTTGCTTCCCTTCTTAGTGGGTCAGACGTCAGAGAAGCACCCAGAGAGGTGCCTCCCAGAACCCACTTACCCCAACCCAAACGACAAACGACAAACAGAAACGACAAATTTTTGAAAATTTCCTCGACAAATGGAAACGAGCCGAAACGGACCCGTCCCGACAATCGAAAACTCGAAACGTCATTTTTCCTGGTCGTGCCCATCTCTAACAATGACATTATAATTTTGGCTGTTTTATTTTCAATCCCCTTTTTGATCATCCCTGACATGAAAATGGCCTTCTTCACCGCTGCCACACACTGGGTAGACACCTTCATGGAGCTGTCCACCAACACACCAAGTCCCAGGTTCAGCCATTAACATCCAGTCTACATGCACAGGAGAACCCTCAGGCGCCACTTTCCATGATGCAGTAGTGTGCTTATGCTCCATTATATCCTGGTTATTTCAGATATGATGAGATAAAAGAAGCAGATGTTGAAAACAGCATTGCCGCATTCTGCTTCTAATCTAGCCTGGTCGCTCTTTGGATGCCCCGTCGTGATGACTTTGACAACAAATAAGATTACCACCCTCCTTTTATTAGATGTACAATCTCCTTTAAGCCTTGAGCCCAATGGCAAACAGTGTTTTGAATTCTTTTATTTCCCGTGTACAATAGCTAAGCAACACTGTGTCTAATCAATAATGCTATTGATCAATTTTTGGATGAAGCCTGTAATAAGCTCTTTGCACAATGCGCTGGCAGAGAACTTGCCCTCTGGGGCAGCCTGCTTACGGAAACACGGGCTGCTTTAACACATTTTTTCCTGTGTTCTCTCCCACCCACCCCGGCTGCTGCTCCTCATTCTCCATCCTCTTCTTACAGGGCCTCTCCAAATTCTGAGACTTCAAAAGAATGATAATGTAGTCACTGCTTGTTTCAAGCATTAGATGTTTCTTCATGGCATATGGCACTTGAAATGCATGTCTAGAATCCAGAGAGAACCAATGTTTTATAACCTGAGTGACTGTTGCCCTCCACAAAAGTGGCTTTATCAACTAGAGGTGATATTTTCTCCAGTGTAAATACTACTTTCTGGCCCCAGAACCTCCCAGGAACTGAGCAGAAAGCCAAAAACGGTGGGCATAGGGCAGTGTTGGCCCACCTATGGCATGGGTGCCAAAGAGAGCACTCAGAGCCCTTTCTGTAGATACCGCCCCTTCACAGCCACCTGTATCAAAGTTAAAGTGCTGTATTGGCACTTTGCAAAAAATTGGTGGGTTTTGAATCGCAGTTTGGGCACTCGGTCTCTAAAAGGTTCCCCATCACTGGCATAAGGTGGTCAAAATCACTGGAAGTGGTTATAAGTCAACTTCCAGTTTTGAAAAATAGGACTTTTGAATAGTGCTGGAGAGGTGACTTATTAAACTGGCAAAATTTTCTGGTGGTTTCTGAGAAGAAGGAGAAAGCCTGAGGCCACAAACTAGTTTTACTAGCCTGCATGTGGCCCTGTGCTGTGGCATGAAACATGTCCTTACTAAGAGATCTTCCTTTCACTTCATCTCTCTTATGACTGGATTGTGCAGGTGGGAATTTTAAAACCCTTCTTCAGTAGCTACTTCCTTTCACTTAGTCCTCTTCCTTTCAGGACTGGGTTCTGGGTTTCAATCCAGCACTCATTAGCAAAAGTGCAAATGATTGAATGTATTCTCGAAGGCTTTCAAGGCCAGGATCTGATAGTTGTTGTGAATTTTATGTTCTGGAAGTTTTTCTTCCTAACATTTCGCCAGACTCTGTAGCTGGCATCTTCAGAGGGCAAGGAGCTTGGTGGTGGAGGTGTGAAGTAATTTTGATTTGTCTGGGTCTTGTTGACTTGTGCCTGAGCCCCCCACCTCTGTTGAGAGATAGGTTTTCAATACCCACATGAATGGCTTCCCTGACCCCTCTTGAGACTACTGTCCACCTAACGATCCTATTCAGGCCATTGTTCATCTTAGGAGCCTATTTCAGACCAAAGTGGCATGAGGTCAGAGTGAACTATAAAATGGAGGACTCGCAACTAGCTTTCCTCAGACTGACGAAGCTGTTTGGATGAGCGGTGAAACGTTTCAATCTCTCAAGAAAAGAATTCCAATTGCCATGACTGAACTACCAGGTAACAATGGGCCTCAAGCAGCAGGAAGCCAAATTTAAACTGAATATTGGGGGTGTGTGTGTGCTGGAGGCATTCAAGAGGAAATTGGACAACTACCTGGCAGACATCCTTTGATTTCCATTCCTGCCTTGAGTAGGGGGTTGGACGTGATAGCCTTATAGGAACCTTCCAACTCAGTTATTCTATGATTCTATGATTTATGTTGCAGTTAAATGCGACAGTTTTAACATCGTCCTAAGCAGTTTTCAAGTAATATTTTAAATTTTGTAAGTGAGTTTTTAATATCTTGTATGGTGTTTTATGTGTTTTGTATGGTGTCTTGTTTTGAGTGTGTAGTGGAACATCACTCTAATTTCGTTGCGCATACCTTGCATGTGCACAATGACAATAAAACTCTATTCTATTCTGTTCTTATTTATTTAATTTCCTTGCAGTTCTCCCTTCCATAAAGGGTTTTCAAAAAAACACAAACACAGAAAAACCATTATAAAAATACCACAACAATGTTAGTTTGCAAATTAAGCACTATGCTTATTGAAAGGCAGAAGGGGAAAGGCTTTATTAAAAGCAGTTAAGAACCTCAGTTTTTCCAAGAATAAAAAGAGCACTTCTACCTATTTAAATCCTTCCTGCAAAAGAGGGCCTTGGCCTGTCAATGGAATACCCCAAAGGTGTGTGTGTGTGTGTGTGTGTGTGTGTGTGTGTGTGTGTGTGCGTGTGTGTGTGTGTGTGTGTGTGTGTGTGTGTGTGTGTTGGCTGGTCTTCCACAAAACAGCAAATTAGTAAGTATCCCTGCCACAAAAAATGGAAACAGAGAAGACATTGTTACTTGGCTTCTTAATGAAATAAAAAGGGCTCCTGGCTATAATATGGCTAGGCAGGCCCCATGTCATGGAGAGTCCAATTGGAATCATTGGCCAGAAACTAACATTCACCGTCTTTGATCATTACCGGCTAAATGGAACCCAGAGCTTAGTGACCCATCACAAATGAAACAGAACAGAAGAGCCCAGGGTTCTTGTTTAATGATATGGGAGGGAAGTTTTATCTACGTATTCATTTTATCAGCTTCTGCTTTGGAATACCAGAGTACAGAACAAGCTTAACTGGTAGACCCTTCCAGATGCTTCTCCAGTGATACATGGTGGACAGTTCCTCAACCTGGAAGTTCTGGCGGTGATCATTCAGAAATGGGAAAAATTACTGCTTTTGAACACCGCTCTCAGCCAGCATGGCCACTAGTGTTTTTAAAAGACCATTAGGAAGTATCCTTTCACAACACCATTATTTAAAGTAGTTTCCTAAATCTAAAAGGCTGCAGCCTTTCCTGGTTCTATAAGAATATATGAACAGCCTTGCTGGAACAGGCCATAGCCCATCCAGTCCAGCATTCTGTCTCACACAGGGGCTCACTGTTTGCTTCAGGGTATTCCCAAGGAGACGTCTCCACCTGCTTAAAATTCCCTGCAAATGGCATTGAGAGATATCCTGCCTATCTCTCCAACCTGGAAGTTGTCCTTAGGCATCCATGATGATAGCCATTGATACCCTTGTTCTCCATGAACTTGTCCAATCCTTTCTTAAAGCTGTCAAGGCTGACAGCTGTCACCACGTCTCCTGGCAGGGAGTTCTCCAGTTTCTCTTATTCAGAGATGTTTTGGCCCAGATTCTGTGGGCTGGAACTACTGGTGTTCCAGCCCACAGATGGTGGCTTTGGCCAATGCTGCTGGTTGTAAGTCTGAATGGGCATTAAACGGATAGGTTGTTAAGTGAGCAGTGGATGCACACCACACTGGTCCTCATACTGAAGAGCATCTCCAGAGCATTTTAAATGGCAGTCAAGACTAACATGTGAGCCATAATCAAACACAGATACAGAGCTGAGAAGAAATAATAGGGTCATGACCAAAAGAGAGATATAGAAGACGCTGAGCTGGAATATGCCTTTGATGCTCTATCCCATCTCAGAATATCCAATGCCAATTCAAGTGAGTTAGAGTCATTCAGTCAGTGCAGGTCCAGGAAGTCTTTTTCTGAGAAACTCCCATATATACCATCTAATAGTTCACCATCTGAGCCAACTACACCCAAATACAGCACTTATTGACTTCTGAAGAGTTCCTGATCACTGCTTGGATTATATCTGGCTTCTCCGCACGGCTTGCTGTGCTTATTTATTTATTAGACTTGCATACCGCACCATCTAGCAACAAAGGCCACTCTGGGTGGTTTACAGGCTAAAACAGATACAACCATTGAACATAATAATGTATTAAATGTTTACAGTACAATATAAAACAGAATAACAACACTAAGTCAATCCAAATCAATAAGAGCCTAGAGAGACCAGAATACACAAGAAGGTAACCGAGCAGCGAGGCATAATGGGGGAAGCTTGCTAGATTGTGGCTTGTTAGTCCGTCTTGATTCCCCCTTGATTCCGGGCACATCTCAAGCTAAAGTGGCAGATGGGAAAGATTCTTTGTGAGGCCTCGTGATGCTCTACGAACCCGGGCAGCCAAAAATGGGCTGCAAAGACCAACCAATCGACACTGAATAAGGATTATAGGTTTGCTCACCAACCCCAGACGAAGTTCAAGATGCTGAACCAGGCTATAGCATGAATCACCTGCAAATCTTCCATGTTTCCTTTAGAACCACAGTTGGTTGGAAAGCTGAAACGGGGCTTTTAGCAAGAAAGAACAGACATGCTGGGAAGGTGCTGTCGTTATGAATGTTCTACTTGGATTATGCTGGAAGGCCGCCATTGCAAATCTCTTGTTCTCGTCAGCGTCTGTATAGGAAGGTAGTGCCCAAGGAGCGTGGCTCACGGCCAATTTATGGTGTCACCTCCTGTTCCAAGAGCACTTCCAGAAGCACTGCGATATCATTACAGGGTAGTTCATAAATCCCAAACTCCCTGGCATTTATTGATTAAAAGTCCAAGGCAAATTGATCAGTGGCTCTTCCTTGCCAGCAGGTTATTAAAATAATACAGCAGGAGGTAATAAACGCCGTATCAGTGACTCATGGAGATAACACTGTGTGTCTCTCCAACAAATCTTGTACTTGAGCCAAGAAATGGGGTAAACATGTCTATTCCCTTTGACTTCTTTATTTGTTTGAAATTAACAAGTTTAAGGCGGGAGCAACATGTTCTTTTCTTTCTGATCCCAAACCCTTTCATCCCATAGCATCAAGCACATCTAAGCACTCATGGACTTCTCCCTAGAACATAGAAGAGAAGGGTGAAATTCTTGCATTTTAGCCTTAATGTTGAAGTAGATGCCAAATTAGATGACTACTAAAAATAGTCCAACATACATACATACATACATACATACATACCTACATACATACATACATACATACATACATACATACATACATACATACATACATACATTTGGATGGTTGACTGAATCCAGGTAGAACTCCTTAACCATTTTGATTTCTCGATTGTCAGCATTAAACATGCACTATTCTGTCGTAGTTAAGATTTTTGACTTCCTAATATTGAACTTTGATTTTGAAACACACTTCAGCAGACCAGGTGCATTAATTTATATGCCACCCAGAGTAACCATTGTGTGGATGGGTGCCATGTAAATCAAATAAATAAATAAATAAACCTTTTGACTTTAGGTGCTTTGTCATAATTAACTTGAGGCATGGTCAGGCCTCACACACTCACACCCAGATAAAGTCCAAGCTTTTACTGAGAACTCAGGACGAAGCACAGCACAGCAGGTTCAAGGTTAAGAGAGTCCAAAGGCAGGTAGCAAAGACTATTAAAGCATATAACCCTCTTATGCAGGTAGGGATTTGTTATGTTCAAGGAAATATAAACCACTAGCAGAGATTAGCAGTGTTGTGGAAGAATAAACACACTTAATGATTATGGAGCTAGGAGACAAATGAACAAGGCA
The DNA here is from genome assembly GCA_037367245.1 of Phrynocephalus guinanensis. Lineage (NCBI taxonomy): Eukaryota > Metazoa > Chordata > Lepidosauria > Squamata > Agamidae > Phrynocephalus > Phrynocephalus guinanensis. The sequence continues at coordinate 11,367,762 of CM074739.1, read as the reverse complement.
ATAGTGCTTAGTACTAAACTTATATTGCATATGTACACATGATAAAGAGTAATATACAATAACAACATACAAAGCACAGCATATAGATAAAATGCAACAGAGCGTGGGGAAAGCCTCTCACCTGAGGCAGTCCCAATTTACATTGGTTTGCCTGCTACTTTTATACGTACAGCTACCTGCTGCAGCCCAATCAGATCCTTGATGAAGTGAAGTGATCAAACTGTTCCACCTGGTACTAATCATCTTGACCTTTTGGACTCATTATTCCTTGCAACTGTGAACTACAGTCCTTGACAATCTGACAATTGCCTGGAAAAACTCAAGATACAAGGTCCAAGGTCGAAAACCGGTATGCAATAGATGCTTACGTCCAAGTCCAAGAAGAGCAGGAGAATCCAGAGCCAAGAGACGAAATCCAAGGTTGAACCAGGATCCAAGGTTGAGCCGAGCAGGAAACCAAAACCAAGGCACAGGGGTAAGGGCAAGGCTTAGTGACTTGTTGCTCCCACAAAGGTAGCCTGACCCCTGAACACTTGATTTATGCTCCCAAGAGAGCACCACCCATCCCCTTACACACTCATTCTGCTAAAACTCAGGTCTATCAGAACGTAAACGCCTCCGAGTCTCCAATAGTTTATCTCTCCTCTGCTTAGCTGTGAGTTTTTGGTTTCTGCGGATGACAGCTGTCTGGGGAGGGGAGGACTCTCCTGAGACAGATAAATCACTATGAGAGTCAGCTACTGGAAGGTCTGCAGATGCACCTGTGGGTTCCCCTGACCTTAATCCTGCAGTGTCTGAGTCAGGCATTCACTCTCACAAGATGAGATGATGGCCCCCACTTTTATTGCTATAGTAGAATTACCGGTAAATTTGCAAGTAGGTGCATTATTTTGGGAGCACAGGAGTCTACCTAGAATGTGAGATCTTGAACAGAAACTTTGTTCCCTATACTATCATCAGAAACAGCCTCACCTCTGGACAATCTCTGAGGCTTTTGAGCAAATTTCTTTTCAGCAGACCCCTATCTGGGATGTCTGGACCTGCTTCTCAAGGGAAACAAGGATGGCTCCATTCTTTTTTTTTTTTAACGTTGCAAATAACAATTAAAGTTTATTGAAAGATAAGGTCATACATAAAGGTCTTCTTTAATGTTGCTTGCTTTACTTTTTAATTACAAATAAATAGATTCAGTCCCTATTGCCCTTAAACAAGTCCTAACCAGTTTCTACGTCTCAAACACTGTTTCCCTGCTGGCTACTAGCTTGGTGTTTCACTCTCTGGTTCTCTCTAGTTCTTCAGTTCTCTAGTTCTCCTCAGTTCTCTTCCTGACAGTTGAAAGGATGACACAATTCTTATTGAGGTACTTGTGGGCAATCAGAACTACCATACAAAGAATATCAAGTGGTCTTCAAATTTTTACATGACCCCTTCATACTTTATTGCTCACAACTTTAGGGGCCCCAGTGGGCAAAAATCCAGGACTTCAAATAAATATACTTGTAATTGGGGGGGGGGGGAGGTTTGCAGGACACAGCTGCTTATTTCACTGTAATCCCCTTTCTGTCTCCATGGTGTTTGTTCCCGCTTCTACAAGTCCAACCTGCAAACACACTGAGCTTGAACAAAAGATTTCCATCTGGCTGAAATGCAGCCTTTCCTTTCTAATCAGAAAGGTGATCACACAAAAGAAAGGTTGCCATGTTTTGAAAAGCTTGAGATTAAAGAATCGCCTATGACCACATTTGCTCACAAAGCCAATTTGCAAATGTGCATTCTTATCAAAATGGCAAAACAAGCACCTTTTAAAGATGTGACTTAACAAAACTGTTAGTGTGCCTTCAAATTTAATGTCTACAACCAAGGTCTACTAATAACTGTTAGAAAGAATTGGGACATTCTGATCTTTTAACTGTTTCCAGTAATACTGAATAGCCAAATTTTGAGGGCTAAGGGGGAGGGGGCTAGAAAATTTTCTGTGGTTGCCTGGTCATGCTCAGAGACTCTGCCTCCTGAAAAGGCATCAGTACCAGTCATATGCGATGTACACCAATGAACAGAATGAAAACTTTTTGTGTGAGAGGGATTTGGGGTGAAAAACCAAAAGTAAAGTGTGCTGCTTATATATCGCCCCATAGTGCTTAAAGCAGTGGTTCTCAACCTGTGGGTCCCCAGATGTTCCTGGACTTCAACTCCTAGAAACCTTCATCACTAGCTGAGTTGGCCAGGATTTCTGGGAGTTGCAGTCCGGGAACATCTGGGGACCCACAGGTTGAGAAACACTGACTTAAGCATGCTATCTGGGCAGTTTACGGTTTAATTGTGTAGGCACACATCACCTCCCAAACTGGGTACTCATTTTACCAACCTCAGCAGGCTGAGTGAACCTTGAGTTGCCTTCCTGGGATTGAACCCCAGGATACGAGCACAGTTTTGGCTCCAGTACAGCTGTTTATCCAGGCGCTGGGTCTTTTTTTTATTTTTTTAAGAAAGTAAAAACAGATACATTGCTCAACTCCTGCCATATTAGATATCTCAAAGGTTTTTCCAAATAGATCGGCCTAGTTCTTTCATAGTTCTCTTCTCATCTTAAACAAGATATTTTCATGTTTCCGTACTTGCTAAATATTTTACCATCAATATTATATTTTTCCATCAATATCGTGTTCATCTCAGTTTGTCTCTGTCTTCATAAGATACATATAGTAGATTACAATATTGTATTAGGTCTGCGAAGATTCTCAGGTGAGTTTATCTGGAAGTTGAGTCATGGCTACTGGACTTCTTTTTGAGAGATAGAAATGTTTCACTGCTCATCCAAACAGCTTCATCAGTCTGAATACAGCTAGTGTAAGTCTTCCATCTTATAGTCAGCTTTGACCTCTTGTCACCCTGGTCTGAATTGGGCTCATAAGATGAACAATGGTCTGAATAGGCTTGTTAGGGAGACAATAGTATCCATAGCCTTAAGGTGAACAATGGCCTAAGGTGCTGAAACCTATCAAGAATGGGTCATTAGCTATGGCCTTGATGGTGAAGGCTTTTTGATTTGTCTCGGTACTTTAGAAAGCACAGCCTGATAAGTAGCAGATAGACTATGCCAGGGTGACAAGAGGTCAAAGCTGACTATAAGATGGAGGATTTGCACTAGCTGTATTCAGACTGATGAAGCTGTTTGGATGAGCAGCGAAACGTTTCTATCTCTCAAAAAGAAGTCCAGTAGCCATGACTCAACTTCCAAATATGGTATTAGCTATTTTAATCTTAGCAATATTCCCAGTCCTAAGGGGGAAAAAAACTTAATTCTTCATTTAATAAAGCAGCCTAGATTACATCTGACTAATTTGATATATAATGGGTATAGGCTTACATCTATTTTTGTTTAATACCAAAAATTAAGGTAGTAAAATAGAAAGCTGGGTCTTTTCTCGTGGGAACGAAATATTTTGCTACTCATCCAAAATGTTTTGCTTCCCCAAGAAAAGAAGTCCAGTTGTCATGACTCAATTCATCATCTGGATGACAGAGATTCTGCACAGACAAACAACAGTTTGACCACGGTGCCACAAGGCTCCTGAGCCTAAAGTCACCTGAAAACTGAGAATCCAAACTAGATTCCCCTCGGAGTGAAAACTAGTGCGCCTGAGGCCCAGACAAGACAATGAAAGAAGCTAGCATGTATTTCGTCCCTCTTCTTTTGCAAATTACCTTGGCTTTGTTTCATGCTTGGTCATTGAGAGGCAGACACAGGCATCATCCACATACCTCATTGTGCTTTGAAGGAAGTGTGTGCCTCAGGGGACAATATTGTAATACAGGGAAAGATGAATTTCCTTGGGCATGTGTTTTGACCTAACTCTGTCATTTCCTACTGCTTAGAAACAGGAGGGTTCTCTCTCTCTGTGTGTGTGTTTAAGGTTTCATGGAGCAGGAAACAAATTGAAAAATGACTCTGCTGATACTTCCACCCCGTTACCAAGAAGCTGACACGGAGCTTCTGAGGCTGGAACACAGCCTGCTCACCCTTTGCTCACTTGCTCCCTTAATTACCTAAAGCTTGTGCCGCATGATTAATTCACCAATTAAAGCCTGCAGTTCTTTTCTTTTCTTTTCCCATGGAAACATTTTGCTAGAAGGCAGTACCAAGGTGAAATACACTGTGTATCCAAACCTCATTGTCTCCTTTTACTTAAAAAAAGAGACAGTTATAAAAACAAGACGTTCGGTGAAATTCGGTGACGTTTAACAATCTATTTGCTATCAGCTCAATATTACCTGATGTATCCTGGGCCTTTCTCTGAGATGCTGCAACCGAGATATAGGTAATGCATGGGCACAGGCCTCCGCCCCCTGTGACATCCTCACAGCTTCAGAGTACACTTCTGCCCATCCATCTTAATGCTGTGATCATGCCTTCCTGCTGTTAAAGCCCTTAGGTTGCTGGCAGGTAGATTGGAGACTTTCATTTGCTCTTCCTTATGTCCAGATTGCTTAATGGCTTGGGGGTGCGGGAAGCAAGAGACAAACACTCCAATAGCATCTGGAACACCCACCAGTCTGCCATCAGGTAGATGAGCTGCAAACTCTGATTTTGCTCAGCTCCACCCATCCTAGGCTTATTTCTAGCAGATCCTTCTGGCTAAAACATTTAAAAGGGGGGGGAGGAGAAGCAAAGCAAAAACAGTGATCCACACACCATTTCCAAAACAGGCTGTGCCAATTTCTTCTTAATGTATTTCAGACAAATAGGTGCAGGAGAATTTACGCTACACATCTTTGCAAGTTCTTTTCCAGAAAAATAATGCTGATACTTTTTGACAATTTTCTTGTCCGAGCCGAACGAGGATTGCCAAGATCAATCCTGACATCTGTCTCTGAAGATCTTCAGTCATCCAGGTGAGTTTATCTGGAAGTTGAATCATGGCTACTGGACTTCTTTTTTCTTGAGAGACAGAAACATTTCGCTGCTCATCCAAACAGCTTCATCAGTCTGAATACAGCTAGTGTGAGCCCTCCATCTTATAGTCAGCTTTGACCTCTTGTCACTCTGGTCTGAAATAGGCTCATAAGATGAACAATGGCCTGAATAGGCTTCCTAGGTAGACAATAGTATCCATAGCCTTAAGGTGAACAATGGCCTAAAGGTGCTGAAACCTATAAAGTGTGGGTCATTAGCTATGGCCTTGGTGGTGAAGGCTTTTTGATTTGTCTGGGTATTGTTGAAAGCACACCCTGATAAGTAGCAGACAGACTATGCCTGAGGCCCCAACCTCTGTTGAAGGAGGAGGTTTTAATGCTCACATGAATGGCTTCCCTGACTTCTCTCTCTAACCACCCATCTTCTCTGTCTACTATGTGTACATCCTCATCTTTGAATGTGTCTTTTGTCCTTCAAATGGAGTTGTACAGTCACCCACCGCCATTTCGCGGTTCAGGTACTGCGGTCCCACTACATCGCGGGATCGCAGTACCTGCACCTTGGAGCCATGCGGGGCCGGCAGGGGGCAATCCGGCCACTCCACGCCACCCCCGCGCTCCTCCGAGAAGCCTCGGAGCTGTGGGGGGTGGGGGTGGCAGGGGCAATTCAGTCCTCTGCACCGCACCACGCTCCTCTGAGAAGCCTTGGTGCCACGCGGGGGCGGGTGATCCAGTCCCTCCGCGCCACCCCCGCACTCCTCTGAGAAACCTCGGAGCCACGTGTGTGTGTGGGGGTGATCCGGTCACTCTGCGCCACCCCCCACACTCCTCCGAGAAGCCTTGGACAGGTGCGCAATCATCCCCCCCCCCGCCCCCAGGCCCCACCCCACCCGCTTCTGCATATCATGGATTTTCATGCATAGCGGGTGGGGTGGGTCCCTAACCCCCACGATCAGCAAGGGGTGACTGTACTGCTGATTCTGGTCCTGAGCTGTTACCCCTCCAATGTCATAGTTTGTGTTATGCCAGAAGCATCTAAGGGCCTTTTTACATGACCCCTAAGATCCGCTGGCCACTTAAATTCGGACCAGAGATCTTAGGGGTTCCTCGCTCTTCCTCTGTCCCCACCCCCCCCTCTGCACTTCCTGGTTGCTGGCTGCCTGAGGGAGGGAGAAAAAAAAAAAGAAAAGAATGCCGTCTTACCTCCGTTTTGTTCCCCGGCAGCATTCAGATCTCTTAAAGGGGTGGGACGCAAAAAAAGAACAAACAGAAGCCAGGAGAGCCCCGCACTCACTATCCTTACACCGGATCAAATATTTGTCACATCCAAAAAGCAGGTACAAGAAAACTGCTCTGGGTCGCGCTAAAGTGGGCGGGGTTGCACTTAATTTTCTGCAAAGTCCGGAGCTGGTGGGTAAACATGTTTAAGGTCTGGACCTTGCAGCCATTTGCGGCGGAGCTTAGGGGTCGTGTATAAATGCCCTAAGGATTTATCTGGTCAACTGCTGAATAGCCCAGTGGTTTAGTCTTTGACTGCAGAGCCAGAGGTGGGGAGTTGTGTTCCCCACTGGGCCACCTTGACAGGGGGTGGACTTGATGGCCCCATAAAGTATCTTCCAGATCAGTAGTCTGATGATGAAGATGACACCTGAGTTTGGCCCTTCCTCCCACACCAACATATATACCTGGTGGTTTTCTTCTGGACCCCCAAGGCTCAAAGGAAAGTTAAAATCACATTCTTCACCTGGGCTGCTGGCCAACTGAAATACAGTACATATTCAATATACCAGCCAGGCACAAAGAGAATACATAAATCACACTTCTGTTAGGAACACCTGCCAACATTGTACTGCTTGTTGGGCAATGTAATGAGTCTCCATTTTTAACACCGTCACGTCTGGGCTTCATTTGACTCTCCTCTTCCCACCAAAGAAAGTCAGCAATCAATCAGCCTTCACCGTCAGGATTATCAGATCCCACCTTCCAAACCATTAAGCAGAAGCTTATACCAAAAGCACGTCACACCATTAGGATCCTGAATCTGGGTAATCTATCAAAGAAACCCAAACACAAGACTCAGGGAAATCATCCAGACCTGTCTCACCAGCTGCATGAACAAACTAGGAGGGACACCGTTTGAACTACAAGAAACTCTGTATACAACACAGCCTCCATATTTCGGATTTCGCAGGATTACACCAAGATTCTCAGAAAAGGTGAAAGAAGGATGATCCATAAGTAGCCTTGTTAGTGTAAGACTTGGATGTGGGTGTACAAAAATATCATTGTCGCGCTTCAAATTGAGGGCTAAATGGAAGAGGTTTATTTGCTAGCACAACAGATTAAGGGCATTTATACACGACCCCTAAGCTGCGCTGCAAATGGCTCCCAGCTCCGGAGCTTAGAAATGTTTCCCCACCAGCTCCGGAGTTTAGAGAAAATTAAGTGCGACCACGCCCCCATAAGCGCAACCCAGCGCACCTTTCATGTACTTGCTCTCGGCAGATGAAAATTCCTTGATGCGGATAAGAGTGCCGGGCTCTCCTCACTTGTCTGTTGTTGTTTTTGCCTCCCGCCCCTTTAAGAGCCCCTTGAGAAGGAACCAGGAAGTAACGGGGCTCGTGGCAACTTCGACCGGCACCGGCAGGTTAGTAAAGGCTTTTTTTGTCCTTTTTTCCCTCCCTCCCCTCACGCCAACAGGAGCAGGAAGTGCTGAGGGGTGGGGACGCAGGAACAGAAACGAACCCCCAAGATCTCTGGTCCGAATTTAAGGGACCAGCGGATCTTAGGGGTCGTGTGAAAAGGCCCTAAGACAGTGGTTCCCAGCCTGGGGGTCGGGACTCCTTTGGGGGTCAAACAACCATTTCACAGGGGCTCGTCATGAGCCAGTGAAGAAAAGGCAGAAATGGCTTGGGTCCAGAGGAAGAGGGGGAGGAAGGGGGGAAGAGAGTGAGTTACAGCTTGATAGGTTGGAGGGGATGTCAGATTGGCTGAGGGTGCCTGTAGAGGGAAGTTCTCTATGGCACCTGTGGCAGTGGCCTGCCAAAGGGGGGTTGTGGCCTCTTCCCACCAGGGCAAGTGGGTCACCACAACATGTGGAACTGTATTAAAGGGTCGTGGCATTAGGAAGGTTGGGAACCATTGGATTAAGACAAGGCAAGACACACAGAGAGATCTAAATGCATTTAGGATTCTAAACTGACAAGATTAAAGATCAATGCCAAATGCCAATGTTTCAGACAATTCACATACCAGTAAGTTCAAGCTTCACCTTAAGTATTCTCCAAGTCCACACCCATCTTCCAACGGCCACTCTGAAGTTTCCCTTTTGACCGGAGAACTGGTTCAAACTGGTGTGTTTTGTTTATCACTTTTGCCTGGGAAGTTCCCCTTTTCCCTACCTAAGATGACCACGACCTTGATATGCTTTTAATACATCTCTGTAATTATTCATTTCAACAGTAAAGCGCAGTATTCGTTTCTCAATTTTCTTGTACTTCTCACAGGAAAAGCCTCTTATGAAATCATAACCTATGTGCAGATGTCTGGTGCTTCTGGGTGGTTGCCTATAACGAGGAAGTAATACTCTGCAAGCTGCATTCAAGCATATTAGCGTCCTATTGATTAATAATGATATGCACTCAATCTTATCAGTAGCTTGTTCTGTTTCTGTGACCACCCACCATCTGATTTTGGTGGTAAAACAGCAAGAGAAGCATACATTTTCAATATAACAAGAGGCGGGATCCCTGCCGATCTTGTTTTCAAATCAGAATGCACAACAAACTTACTGCTATACAAAAATGTGTAGGCCTTGACCAAGGTTGGGAAAAACACCCCACCCCAAAAAAGTCGTTCACCTCCACTTGAAAGATATATCCATCAAGGTGAAATGATTGTGTTTTCTAAAGGACGGACAATTATTGCCTTTCAGGAGAAGAAGCAGGAAGGAAGTACAATCTGAGAGTGTCAGTCTGTATGTCAACAGTTACCTAAGAAGTATGTCTGTGAAGATTCTCAGTCATCCAGATGAGGATATCTGGCAGCTGAGTCATGGCAACTAGAGATGGGCATGAAACGCCAAAATGGCATTTTGTGTTCATTATTCGGGCCCTGGGGCCCACTTTGTTTCTTTACCGTTATTTGGGGGGCCCGGGGCCTGGTTCATTTCTGTTTATTTGTTTTTCGGGCACCCGGGCGTCACCGGAGCCAGCAGCGGCATGCGGGCCGGGAGAGCATTCCCGCAGCTGCAGGGAGCCCTCCTGGAGCCAGGCGCGACTGGAGCCGATGGCAAACCTCCTGGGAGAGCTGTCCCACAGCCGCAGGGAGCCCTCCTGGGGCCGGGCGCCACTGGAGCCAGTGGAAAGCCTGCTGGGAGAGCGATCCCATGGCCACAGGGAGCCATCCCAGAGACAGGCGCTGCTGGAGCCGCCGGCAAGCCGGCCAGGAGAAAAGTCCCACACCCACGGGAGCGCTCTCCTGGCCGGGTTGACAGCACCGGCGGTGCCCGGGAGGGCTGGGGGGGGGAGATTTAAAAAGCCCGCTCTTCCCCCACCCCATCAGGTGGGAGGAGAGAGCAGGCTTTTTAAATCTTCTCCCCTCCTGAAGCTAGCACCGAGCAGCTACTGGGCGCTGGCTCCGGGAGGGGGGAAGTGGGGGAGAAAGCATGCTCTTCTTCCCTCCACCCCATGTGGTGGTGGGGAGAGCGCGCTGTTTAAACTCCTTTCCAGGCTCCCGAAGGTAGCAGCAAGCAGCTGCTTGTTGTTATCTTTGGGATCGGGACCCTGGAAACAATTTTAAACAGCAAGCTCTCCCCACCACCACATGGGGTGGAGGGAAGAGTGAGCTTTAAACTCATTTCCAGCCTCCCGAAGGTAGCAGCAAGCTGCTTGCTGCTACCTTAGGGACGGAGGCTGGAAACAAGTTTTAAAAGCGTGCTCTTCCCTCCACCACACAGGGTGGAGGGAAGAGCGAGCTATTTAAATCTCCCCCCAGCCCTCTCTGGGGTCTCTTCTTCCCTGCACTGGATGACACCGCACGGGGCATGCTGTCATACGGTGTGGGAAAGATCCCTTTAGAGAGACCCCCGTTGATGCCTCTGCATCCAGAGGCACAAATGGGGGTCTCAAAGGGATCTTCCCCACGCGGGTCATGACAGCGCCCTGCGCTGTCATGACCCATGTGGGGAATCCGAGACCCCCCTTCACCCCTCTGCACTGAAGATCCCTTTGACACCCCCTTCACCCCTCTGAGTACAGAGGGGCGAAGGGGGGTCTCGGTCGAGGCTCAGCCATCTCCTCTGCCCGGGATGACAGCTGCCCTGCCATCACCCCGGGCGGAGGAGATTGCTGGAGAGGGAGCCCCGGTCCCACCTCTGCTTGTGAGGCAAGAACGGGGCTCTCTCTTGACAGTCCTCCCCACTGGAAATGACAGCCGGGCTGTCATCACCAGCGGGGAAGAACGAACCGAACATAACCAAACTAATTTGTTCTGGTTCTGTTTGGTTTGTTCCTATATTACTATTGGCTTCGTTATTCGTTCCATTATGTAATGGAATGAATAATGATTAATGGAACAAAAAAAATTCATTTTGTGCCCATCTCTAGTGGCAACTGGACTTCTTTTCTTGAGAGATCGGAACATTTCGCTGCTCATGCAAGCAGCTTTGTCAGTCTGCTGCTGACCGACGAAGCTGCTCGAATGGGTAGCGAAATGTTTCATCCTCTGAAGAAAAGAAGTCTAGTTGCCATGACTCAACTGCAAGACCACCTAAGAAGTAATTGTCTAAAAAGACAGGAAGGAAACGAACACTGCACCTAGCTGGCTGTTTTCCTTTTTCCTCAGATGTCTTCAAGTGTCGCTGCTCGAATCTTAGATCTCCGGATTGGAGAGGACCTTCTGGATCACTGAATCCAGACCCTTTGAAAGAGGCAGAGTAGAGAATGGAACTCCCATGCTTAAAGTATGGAGCAACCCAGAACGTTTCGGTGTACCAGAGAGGTTTTGTCAAAGGCCTGTGGTCAGATGCTGCATGGAAGCAAAAAACTAAATACCGTTGCCTTCAAACTCGAGCACTGAGGGTGTTTATACATGACCCCTAAGCTCCGCTGCAAATGGCTGCAAGCTCCGGAGCTTAAAAATGTTTCCCCACCAGCTCCGGAGTTTGCAGACAATTAAGTGCGACCCCGCCCACCTAAGCGGGAACCAGCGCACTTTTCTTATACCTGCTCTTGGGAGGTGAAAAATATTTGATGTGGATGTGCTGGGCTCTCCTCGCTTCTTTTTGTTTTTGTTTTTTGCCTCCCGCCCCTTTAAGAGGAACCAGGAAGTTACCGGGGCTCCCCTGGCAGCGTCCACCAACACCGGGAGGTAAGGCTTTATTCTTCTGTCCCTTTTTTCCTCCCTCCCCTCACGCAGCCAGCAGCCAGGAAGTACGGAGGGGTGGAGATGCACGAAGAGCGACAAACCCCTAAGATCTCTGGTCCGAATTGAAGGGGCCAGCGGATCTTAGGGGTCGTGTAAAAAGGCCCTGAGACTCAAGGGCAAGTTTTCTAGTGGGTAGTCTACAATGGCCAGGACACATCCAGCTTCTGGCCCCTCCCTTAACTTGAAGGGTTACACCTGCAAGTGAGAACCCCACCCTCCTAGGATTAAAGAAAAAATAGAAAAGGGGGAGAGGGTTCACGGAAAAAGGTCAAGTTAAGAATCTGTTTTTAAAAGATAGTACAGGTATATGAGGGCTGGATGGCTGCTGGGAGAACGTCAGGCCATTGCAAAGGTATCTCCACTCCCTCTAGAAGCCACTAAGCCCCCCCCCCAAAAAAGAACATAATTAATTTTGATGGGGTTTGGGGGCACATTTTGGTTGCTAGGGTCAGATTTAGCCAAGAGTCTACAAGTTGCCAACTTCTAGTGTACAATTACTGTTTGTTAGTCATACTGTGCTTTTTACAACTGAGGAACAAGTAAACAATGTTGTTTGGTAGACAATAGGGGCCTTTTTACACGACCCCTAAGATCCGCTGGCCACTTAAATTCGGACCAGAGATCTTAGGGGTTCGTCACTCTTCCTCTGTCTTCCTCTGTCCCCACCCCCCTCTGCACTTCCTGGTTGCTGGCTGCCTGAGGGAGGGAGAAAAAAGAAAGAAAAGACTGCTGGTTTACCTCCATTTTGTTCCCGACAGCATTCAGATCTCTTAAAGGGGTGGGGCGCAAAAAAAGAACAAACAGAAGCCAGGAGAGCCCCGCACTCACTATCCTTACACCGGATCAAATATTTGTCACCATCAAAGACCAGGTACAAGAAAACTGCTGTTTGGTCACGCTAAAGTGGGCAGGGTTGCACTTAATTGTCTGCAAAGTCCGGAGCTGGTGGGTAAACATTTTTAAGGTCCGGACCTTGCAGCCATTTTCGGCGGAGCTTAGGGGTCGTGTATAAACACCCTAGGTTTACTGAAACAAAACTAAACCTCTTTGGGGGAAGGAACAACAACAACAGCAGCAGGAACAACAACAGCAACAATAACAACAACCTTTTAGATTCCAAGGAGCTAATGGGCCATTATTTTTGCAACTATTTCAAAGATAGAGTGAGTTACTGAACTTAACACTTCCTGCATACAAACCTGAGTGAGCAATTCATCTCCACAAATTCCTTTGCAAATCTACCAACTCCACATTTCTTGCAAATGGAAATTCAGAGCTAAATCTCCTTGTCAATGCCAGCTAGACTGAATCAATTAAACTTCAATAGGTCAACATTTAGATAAACATCATTTATTTAGCTTGGGTAGACAAGTTTTGCATTTAACCACCTCCACCCCCCCCTTTGAACTGCAGCACTGGAAGGGGCCCTATGGGTCATCAAGTCCAGCCCTTGTATAGGAGGCACAGCGGGCAATCAAACTCCCAACCATTGGCTCCTAAGCCACTAAGCCAGCCATGTCCAAACTTTTGCTGTCCTGATGTTTTGGACCACAGCTCCCAGAAATCCAAGCCTGTATTGCCAATGGCAAAGGACTTTTGGGAGTTGTGGTCCCAAAACATCTGGAGGGCTGAAGTTTGGACATGCCTGCACTAAGCTATTGCTCCAATCAGCTGTGGCCATTCCTACTTTAGGATGTGGAAGGTGTCATTCAAAACAACTGAAGCCAATAGAGATGGGTACGAATAAAAAAACCCGGTGTTTCGTTTGTCGTTTGCCGTTTAGGGGGTCCATTTCGGTTTGTTTCCGTTTTTTGTGAATTTTTGCAAAAAATTGTTTTTGTTTTCGTTCGTTTTGTTACCGTTTCGTTACCATTTATTTCATTTTTTGTGATATTTTTTTAGCATTTAAAGCAGTTCAATGTATTGCCGTAACGAAAACGAAACAGACGACAAAATTTCTGGTGTTTCTGTTCATTTCGTTTCATTTTAGAGACAAAATTCGTTGCGTAACGAAACAAAAAAATGAAAACGGAAATGATTTTTTTTCGTTTCGTGCCTATCTCTAGAAGCCAAGCATGGCTGTTATCCTAGATCAGAAAAATATCTGACACAGAAGCTAGCTTTTGACTCCTACAGAAGCCATCACCAGACTGGGCATTATAGAGCTGAGGGTGGTACATCCATACTTTGTGAATGTCAATCAGGACCATACCTCTCTCTCTCTCTCTCTCTCCCCCTCTCTCAGCCCTCAAAATATGTTTTCCTCTTAAGATCTAACTTACCTCCATATTCCCACTTTTTGGAGCCATTCATGCTCCATGTGTTGAGGCTGAAACATGGGATTCTGTACGGGGGAGCAATATGCTCAATATCTCATTGGTTTTTATGGTGAGGTCCAAGTTCTAGTTTATCGATGCAGCAGCATTTGGAACTGGAAGGATGCAGTTAGGAAGATCAGGAAGACTTATTTGGCCAATTGCTTTCCTGGTGCCAAGAAGGTTTTGCTGGAAAGATCCTTTAAAACTGTGATGTGGATTCTCTCGATTAAAAGGATGAAGGATCTCGAAGCCACCGTTCTCTGAGAGTCACACGGCACCTGATCTTTCACCTGTATGCATCTCTTCTTCTTTTACTTCCTCTAAATTCAATTTTAATTCAGTTACTTCTTCTTCATATCTTACTGGAGAGAAGGCAGCATCACAGCTATACTTGCTGAAGAGCTTAATGGTTTAGTTATCTGACTGTAGAGCCGGAAGTTAGGTGTTTGATTCCCTGCTGCACAGGGCCGGCGCTAGGTTTTTTTTGTGTCCTAGGCAAGGGGTGGGGGTGGGGGTGGCAATGGGGGGACGGGGCAGCAGGGGGTGGCAGATGGTGGGGGCGGCGACGGGTGGGGGCAGACGGCGACGGGCACGGGGGGTGGGCGCGATGGGCGCGCGGAGCAGGGGGGAAGACGACGGGCGGCGGGGGGACGGGTGGCGGGGGGACAGGCGGCGGGGGCAGTGGCGGGGGCAGCAGGGGGGGTCAGCAGGCTGGCCAGCGCCCTCTGTCCATTTTGGCGCCCTAGGCAACTGCCTAGTTTGCCTTAATGGACGCGCCGGCCCTGCTGCTGCACCTCTAAGAAGAAGAGCCAGTTGGAGTGGCCTTGGGCAAACGGCATGGTCCCAGGGCACCCCCTAGAGGAAGGGAATGAGAAAGCACTGCTGAGTCTTCTCTACCTGGAAAACCCTGGAGAGATCCACCACAGGTCAGAGAATAAATGGCACATGATGATGGTGATAATACCTTGAATGCGGAAGTTCTAAACAGCGTTGTCATTTTTCATCCAAACTAAACCCATATGTTTCTCAGGAAAAAGGAAGTTGTCCTTCCCACAGGTATTCCCATTTTTGTTTTTGTTGTTGTTGTTGTTTTGTTGTTGTTGTTGTTGTTACCTTGAACAATCAATTGCAATGAGCTGTGCTTTCGGTTTTGAAATATGATAGCCTTCAATGTTTTGTGATGTCTTTCTTTAGTGCTTGTTTCTTTAGTGCTTGTTTGCTGCTCCCGTTTTCGATCCGTGACATTCTTCACATTCTGCATTGAATCAACATCTCAAATGCTTCCTCCCCTGAATGAAAGTTCATAATTCCACATCATAGAGCAGAGTCAAGAATACTGAGTTCCATACAAGGTGCAACCGCAAAGGCAGTTTTCAGGGATGCTCATGCTTTATTTGTTTGTTTCAACATATTAAACATTCTGCTCCAAAGGGTCACCTCTATCCTGATTTTTATCATGTGACTAGGCTCCCGCTATTCCATAAATCATACGCCTATTTGTCAGCCTTCTCCAGACTTCCAGTTTGGATTTCTTGCTTCTTTTCTTTGGGTGTTTTCATTTCACCAATTACTGTTACCGCTAACGTTAAGTTTCGCAACTTGGGTGTTCTGCTGGACTGAGGAGTGACCAATGGAGTCGCAGGTGACCAATGGAGTCTGGTCCACCCACTTCCAGCTTTGACTGGCCAACCAACTGCATTACTACTAGAACATCAGAGCCCTGATAATGTTGCTTCATGTACTGATAATCTTGAGGTTAGACTACTGTAGTGCTCTCAGATGGGCTTTATCTTTTGCTGTATATGGGTCCAAGTTCCAAACAGCACTTGTGCTGCCGTGATTTGTTTCTGAACCGGACCCATTCTGAAATGAAAGGCCCATGCCTAGTTCCAAGCAGAGGGAAGGTGTCAGGAGTTAGCCATGCCACAATGATGTGTGTGTGTGTGTGTGTGTGTGTGTGTGTGTGTGTGTGTGTGTGTGTGTGTGTGTGTGTGTGTGTGTGTGTGTGTGTGCGCGCGCGCGCGCGCGCGTGTGTTGTGTCATTTTAGTTGTGGCTGACTCTTCATGACTCCATGTTCATGGAGTTTCCTTGGCAGGAACTGGTTTGCCAGTTGCTACTCCAGGCACCTACAGCATCTGGTATGTAGCTTGATATAAATTAATTTCTGCTTCCCTTTTATCTATTGTTTATGATCATCACAACCTTCACAAAAGAGCGAACAGGATTGGAAAACAACTCCTCTGATTCCTCCCATTTCACAGATCCGGCGCCTGTGTATAAACAACTACAGAGAGAGCTGAACCAATTACCTCAGGCAAACACTTAAAAACCCATCTTCCTTGCTTATTGCAAACTCAAAAAAAATTAAGAGCTGTGGAAAACCACCAGTTGCCTCTCGGTAACGCTAGATAAATTTGTTGGTCTTCTCTCTGCTAATACCAAGACCTCTAGTAAATTTTATTTTCCTCCCACCCTGCTCATCTAGGAGACGAGAAGCTGAGGAAAGAAAAGGAGAAGAGGATAAAAGCCTTGAGGTATCACTGCAAAAATACACCCAGCCCAGTCCCTTGCCTCTGACAGGGGCCAGCATCAAGTCACTGGGAAGGTAGCCATCTATCTTTTGGTTTAGTGGTCTTTAAGGCCTGACTGGCATCTTTTTCTGCAACAAATGCCCCATCTGGGTATCATCTTTGTAAAATCTGGAACTGGAATCACAGAATCATGAAGTTGGAACGGTCCATCCAGGCCACTGAATCCACCCCCAACCCACCCTGACTCAAAGGAGAAATCCAATTAATAGGATGTCTCCCAGGTGGTTGTTCAGATTTCACGTGAATGCAGGTCCCTTCCACTTCTATTATTTCTTTATTATAGGAGTCTTGGATTTGTATTGTAGTAATCCTAAGTTTTACAGGGTCAAATTCATTATCCATCACCTTAAACAGGTAAAGGTAAAGGTTCCCTCCGCGCATGCGTGCTAGTCGTGTCCAGTTCTAGGGGCGGTGCTCATCTCTGTATTCAAGCCGAAGAGTCAGTCTTGTGCAAGTCCATGGCCATGTGGCCGGCATGGCTGCAAGGAAACACTGTTTTACCTTCCCGTCTTTTAGGGCAGTACCTATTTATCTACTTTCATGTACTTGCTTTCAAACTGCTAGGTTGGAAGGAGCTGGGGTTATCAGCAAGAGCTCACTCCGCTACGTGGCACCTGGGATTCGAACCACTGAGCTGCCAACTTTGCAGCCAACCGTTTTTGGAAGCCTTCATCCACGGAGCCACCATGCCTCCATCACCTTCCACCTCCCTAAATCTTCCCTGTCTCCTATGTTCTGCTTTTAGGTGCAGCTCTCACACTAACGGGGGGGGGGGGGGGCACAGCACAACGAGTTTGGCTGTAAGGCAAGCAGCTTTGTTGCTCCACCTCTGCAAACCAACTCTTGCAGTTTTGAAGTATGTGATGAAAAGGGTGTTTTTCTTTAAAAAAATGTTAAATGGCTCATTCAAAACCAAACCTGTCTAAAATACATTGGCCAGGATACTATTCCTGAATTAAAGTTGTCTTAGAGAACATAAGAACATAAGAACATAAGACGAACCATGCTGGGTCAGGCCAACGGCCCATCTAGTCCAGCTTCCTGTATCTCACAGTGGCACCACCATATCTGTCCAGGAGTGCACGAGACTAGATATCTGTCTCCTGATACTGCTCCCCTGCATCTGGTCCTTGAAGTACCCCGGTTTTAAGCCTGGAGGTTACACATCTCCCTCATGGTTTGTAACCTGTGATGGACTTTCCTCCAGGAATCTGTCCAATCCCCTTTTGAAGGCATCCAGGCCAGATGCCATCGCCACATCCTGTGGCAGGGAATTCCACAGACTAACAACATGCTGGGTAAAAAAAATTCTTTTGTCTGTTCTCTCTCTTCCACCCCTCAATTTGAGTGGATGTCCCCTAGATTTGGTATTTTGTGAGAGGGAGAAGAGTGTCCCTCTATTGACTTGACTCGTGCCCTGCTTTATTTTGTATGTCTCAATCATATCCCCCGTCAGGCGCCTTTTTTCCAGACTAAAGAGCCCCAAATGTTTTCGCCTTTTTTATAAGGGAGGTGCCCCAGCCCAGTAATCATTTTAGTCACTCTCGTTTGCACTTTTTCCAGTTCCACTATGTCTTTCTTGAGATGCAGTGACCAGAATTGTATCACCAAAGTCTTGGCAGCAAATTACTACTCCTTAATAAGGCACCGCGTGTATTTTTGTCCTGGGCTTGATCAAAGTGATTGGATGCATGGCATGCTCATAAATAAAACCAGAACCTGACTGATGAGTGCCAATTTCCGACTAAGATATAGATGATTATTCTTACATAAGCATAAATTCCCTATTGGATTCTGGGCAATGCATTCAAACTGAGATAATTCACACCAATATACGTATATTGGCAGGGAAAGTATATTTGATCCTCAAGTCACAGGACTCACTGTCAAGTTGGACTTAAGGTGGTTACTTCACGTCCTTCCTCAAGCCGAGGTGAACTTGCCTCCGTGTTGAAATTGGTTTTCAACACGGATCAAGAAGTGGATTGAAAAGATTCCCGAGCTCCAGGACGGGAATCTCTCACCCCGCTTGGAGCGCAGTTCAGGGGGCATGGTCGAGGTGAATTCTGATTGACCCCACAAGGACGTGAGGTTCCGTTCCTTTGAACTCAGATTGACCCCACAAGGACATGAGGTTACATTCCTTCGAACCGGTTTCCAGCAGGGCCGCAAACTGCAGCGAGAGGGACGTGAAGTATCAGCCCAAGTTGCAATAGTGACTCAACTCATATTCAACTTGGGTTCTTTTTTTTTAATGACTCAGTCTCATGACTCAGAACACACCCATCCTTCCTTTTTTTTCCTTGGGGAACATTGTTTTAATAGGGACTCGGATGTGGGGCTTGGGACTTAGCACTTGGAATGAAAGACATGGACTTGGTACTGAATACTAAGACTTTGAGACTCAGACCCAAAGTCTTGCCAACATAGCTATCGGAAGGACCAGCAATGCAGCACCAAGTGCAACAGAAGGCATCTCGGAAACCTTGAGCCAGCTAGAGTGATGCCCAGAATATTTACATTTTGTATATACAGTACTGTAGAACTAAGAGCCCTTTTACACGACCCCTAAAATCCGCTGCAAAACACTTGCAGATCCAGAGCATAAAATTGTTTTCCCACCAGCAGCGGACTTTAAAAAAAAAGTATGCCCGCACCTACTTAAGCGCTCCCCAGCACAATTTACAAGTACCTGGTTTGTGGAGGTAAAAAATTTCCCGATGCGGATTGTAAAGCTGTGGATGCCGGCCTCTCCTCGCCTTCTGTTTGTTTTTATTGTCCCTGATGCCCCTTTAACAGACAGGAATCCCTATGGGGCTGCTCCAATGGCTGACGGAGGTGAGCGGAGGTCAGCCTGCATTTTTTCTCCCTTTTTTCTCCCTCCCCTCACCGCAGACAGAAGCAAGAGAGTGCGGAAGGGTGGGAACACAGGAAGAGGAACAAAACCCACATGGTATCTAGCTGGGGGGATCGGAATTTAAGGTACCAGCAGATCTTAGGAGTCATGTAAAAGGGCTCAAAAGTTGGGGGCTGCATCTTATTGGAAATTAAAACTCCCAGAATACCCTAAGGAACAACATCTACCAATGCTTGCTGGCTTAGGACCTAGATATCTGAAAGACCATCTCCTTCCATATGAACCTACCTGGCAATTAAGATCTAGCCAGGGAGCCCTCCTGAGAGAGCCATCCCTCAAGGAGGTGAAAGGGATGGCTTGTAGGTCTAGGGCCTTTTCGGCAGCTGCCCCCAGGTTATGGGATGCCCTCCCAAGTGACATCCACCTGGCGCCAACACTGATGACATTTCGGTGCCAGGTAAAAACCTTCCTGTTTCTGAAGTTTTTTAACTGACATAACATAGATTGTGGATCCTAGTGGCAATTGTAGTGTTTTGTGTTTAAATGTTTTTATTGTTTTTATTGTCCATTGCCTTTTTAACGTTTTAACTGTTTTAAAATGTTCATTTTAATTGTAAGCCGCCCAGAGACCTTTGGGTAGTGTGCAGCATATAAGTTGTATAAATAAATAAATATATTTAACTACAATGTAATAAGATCACAGTCCTCATTTCTGAAGAATAGGGGCACTGATATGGCCTTAAAATGTCCTTTAATCTAACATTGCATAATGTCATGAGATCAATGATTTGGCGCATAGGCAGTGATCCATGCTAGCAAATGGTATGCCTGTGATATAGCAGGGCATAATTTTTAATCCACCCATCAATTGATCACTCAATCAAGTGCTATAACTAAATTTGCCCTGTGCAGCTGCAACTTTGGGTTGAAAAAATAATTCATCACATCATTTTAATAGCTGTTAATTAAAGGAGGGACATTAACATGCACAATCCTCATTTACCATATGTCCTGGCAATAACTGAAGGGCAGAAAAAGGGCAAGTGTGCATTAGATCATACGAATGAGGTTCCTTATCCCCAATAAAAAACACATTCACGTCACCAGGATCTTTGGGTATATTTACCAGCATGGACACCACCAGGGCTGCATCATCTGTTGGCATCCAGTTTGGGGGTGGCATGCATGCCCCCAGCCAATCTGTTAATGCTGTTGTTTCAGGCTGTCCTGGGTCAGTGTTGTTGGACATATAGCTTCTGCAAGGTGAACAGGAGAGTAAAATATTGTTGCAGGGGTGAGAGAAGACAGGACAGAAAAGCTGGCCCCATTGTTGCTATCCTTCCACAAGGAGGCATAATGTTTTCTCTTTAGGTAGGTTTTTTTTTGCCCCTACTTGACAGACTGTCTAGGAGGAAAACCTTCTTGATAGACTGTCTAGGAGGAAAACCTTCTGTAACCTTCTTGATATTGTTGATCGAGATGGGCATGAACCATTGATATGGCACTTTGTGCAAGTTCGTTTTTCAGCTGAACAGGTCATTGGCCTCCTCTGGCAGGCACCTACTCAGAGGCAGCAGCTAAAGGAGGTGGCACAGCGAAGCAAAGCCTCGTGGCGCAGTGGTTAAATGCCTGTACTGCAAGTAAAACTGTGCTCACGACCTGGGTTCAATCCCCGGTAGCAGGCTCAAGGTTCACTCAGCCATCCATCCTTCCGAGGTCGGTAAAATGAGTACCCAGCTTGCTGGGGGGGGGCAATGTGTAGCCTGCACTCTGTAATTAAAATTGTAAACCGCCCAGAGACTACTTGTAGTAGTATGGGGCAGTATATAAGCAGAACACTTTGCTTTGCTGGGGGAGCGCTGAAAAATGAACCTGCACAAACAACCAAACCAGTGGTTAGTGCCCATCCCTAAATGCTATTAATTCATCTGATATTTGAATATGCCACTTAAAGCTATAATGTGATCCTTTTGTAAGGAGAAAGGTGGGTTGGTTAATTGATTGATTGATTGATTGATTGATTGATTGATTGATTGATTGATTGATTGATTGATTGATTGATTGATGCACTTAAGCATCCACAAAATTAAATGTAGTCTCTCTCTCACTTTTTCACCTTGTTTTTGAAAATAATAATAATAATAAAATGGGGTGAGTATTCTATAGATATGCAATACAGGCTAAGCAAGGTCGGCCCTGGTTAGTACTTGGATGGGAGACCACCAGGGAATGCCAGGTGCTGTTGGCGCCCAGAGTAGGGACTGGCAAACCACTCCAGTATTCCTGCCAAGAAAACTCCATGGACATGGAGTCATGAAGAGTCAGTCATGACTGTAATGACTCAACAACAACAACAACAACAACAACAACATATTCAACCACTGCTGGACTTTGGGGAAGGAGCTACATCCACTCCCATAATGACCACTCTAAGCATTTTATCTTACTTTTTTCTTTCAATGAAAAAAGCTTCTTTCCACTTTCCAGTGGCCAGTTAAAAAAACAACAACAACAACAACAACAACAGAGGTGTGTTGGAGGTGCTTTCATTGTTTTTAATGAACAAGTTTTCTTGTAGATCTAAAAAGATACAGAAATGCTTGTTCTAATCGCTAAAGAGAAGCTGAGACTGTTATGTTTTGGGTAGTTTCTCTGTTCACCAGAACTGGCAAGCCAGTGACTGTAGCTCTCCATTTTCCAATCTAGTCTAGAATTTCTCAGCAAGATTTTCCTGAAGCCAAATCTATGATTTTTTTAAAAGGGGGGGGGGAGCTTTATGCTAGATTGGACCTTTCAGTTATTAATGATTCAGTGCCTAAATAAATTATTGTAGATCTACTTCCCAGTTTAAGATTGATGAGTTGCTGTATTAAAGATATTTCAAAATTACCATCTGTGATATAAATCATCCAGCTGTTCCCTGGGATATCAGCATGTATACCAAAAAGATTTAGGGGTATGAGACATGGGAAAGGAGATTGATGGCACGATCTGATATTATTTTGACCATAATATCTTTGATAGTTAGTAGCTACCTGGGTTTCATCTTCTCATGCAAAAAAAAAAAAAAAGGAAATTGCTTTATGGAATACTCAAACGGTGTATAATGAAAGATTAGACACTGTAAATATTTAAATTGCTCCATCTCCTCATTATGGCCAAAATCAATTCATAAATGCCATCCATTAGCATCTAACAGCAGGCTGCACTTTCTAATGAGAAAATCTTATTCTTTTAATTTTGCTGCAGTTTTTATGAAAAACAACTCTGAGCCATCCAAGTTAGGTTAACGCTTCTACATCAGATGTGCTGAAAACCTGTATTGGATTATATTATCCTTTTTTTCTCTTTTCTTTTCTTATGTTTTGCTTTATTTTTATTAATATCAGCTTTGGATGCAAACAAATTCAAGATAAGAAGAGAAGTTGTGGGGGGTCTCCATGCTATTCTCAAAGGATTCCATAGGGCTGGTTGTCACACCTCTCAATACGGGACAGCAGCTCACGGTTCTAACTTACAGCTTTATTTAGGAACAATATACAACAAGCTACTTGACCTTAACTACTTAACCTTCACTAACTTGTCCCTAGCTGAGTGCTCAGCTTCCCTTGGTCCTTGTGTTCTCGGGCAGCAGGGTTTAGCTTCACCCTGAGTTATGTTCATCTCAACAAGTCATCCCATACTATGAAGAACTTTGAGAATATTCTGGACCAGCTCATTTGCAACATTCTCCAACTCACCCCCAACCAATGTGGCTTTGTCCAAAGACGCAGAGTGACCGATGCCATCTTTGTAGGTCATGAGGAACAAACACTAAGAGAAGACCCAACAATTGCACATGGAATTCCTAGACCTGGAGGAGGCATTTGATCGTGTCCTACAACAACTGACCTACTGTGCCTTCTGTAACCATGGAGAGCCAAAACTACTCACCATGTGAGTCAAAATGTGATACAAGAACACCAGCGGCTGTGCACAATGCTCAGCTGGCCTCTGCAGTGATGTTTGGGGTGGACCAAAGTTCTGCACTGTTGCTGTTCCAGTTTACACCAGTCATGGATATACCATCTCACAACACCTGGAGCAAAATGCCCCCTGGACCAATCCCTAATCCTACGGTGTAATGCTTACTACTACCACTAGGAACAAACTGCAGTGGCAAGTTCATTTTAACCACTTTGGACTCTGCCTAAACATCAATAACAATTTCTGTTTAAAGTTCTCCCTTTGCTACACAGCAGGAGTACAGAGATTCAAAGAGGAAAGAGGCTTCCAAGTTCCCAAATAGTCCATCCCTTTTCTCACTAACTGGCTCTTACAGTCTCAGGAACTCATTCTGAGACACGAGTAGGAGAAAGAATAAAAACGTTTCATTACCTACAGTTGGGAACAGCAAGCAGCAAACTAACAAACAAACTGACGGGACAACCCCACTTCCTCATACTGAGGAAACTCACATTAAAATACAGCCAGAAATCTTTAAGGTGCCACAATATCTTTGCCTTCCTTATTGTTTATTTTATTCTTGCCTGATATGCAGACATACTTTAACTTGGGGTGTTTATACACAACCCCTAAGCTCCGCCGCAAATGGCTGCAAGCTCCGGACCTTAAAAATGTTTACCCACCAGCTCCGGAGTTTGCAGACAATTAAGTGCGACCCCGCCCACTTTAGCGTGACCCAGCGCACTTTTCTTGTACCTGCTTTTTGATGGTGAAAAATATTTGATGCGGAGAGTGCCTGAGCTCTCCTCGCTTCTTTCTGTTGTTTTTCTTTTGCCTCCGCCCCTTAAAGAGGAACCAGGAAGTAAACGGAGGTCGGAGCAACCTCCACCGGCACCGGAGGTAAGAATGCATTCTTTTGTCTCTGTCTAAGGCTTTTTTTCCCTCCCTCCCCTCACGCAGACAGAACAAAGAAGTGCGGAGCGGGTGGGGACAGAGGAACAGCAACGAACCCTCAAGATCTCTGGTCCGAATTTAAGGGACCAGCGTATCTTAGGGGTCGTGTAAAAAGGCCCTTGGCTGCCTCTTTAATCCTGACCCTGAAATTTACCAATCTATGGTGGCCAGATAAAATATGTCCTATTCTCTGAGATTTTGGGGGCCAATATGAAACATGATGTCGCAGAGAGGAGGTCCATAGATGACAATGGCAAAGTAACCTGAATGCAGGAATATAGATTTGCTGAAGTACCTCTCAAATAAACTTGAAGCGCTGCACAGAAGCAAAACACTTGATGGCTGAGCAAGGGAGCCCTGGTGCCCATGGCAACGGTAGGGAGAAGACAGGTACCAAGTCATTGCAGTTGTCAGCCACTGAAATCATGTGGTCCTTTCTCTTTCCTCCTTTTCCACTACCATTTACCCCAGGCCCACATCTAGAGTCTCTGCCACTGGGGGCCAGCATGGATTCCGAACCCCCACCCAGAAGGGGGACATGGGGCATAGTACAAAGTACAAACACTTGGTTGTTATTTTCATGCCCCCATCAGCACAGCTCCCAGAGTACATTCCTCACTTACACTCCCCCCCCCACACACACACACTTGTGGACCTGAGTCCCCACAATATCTGTCTTTCTACCCAAAAGGCAGGGCACAGCTTTCTACCTATACCGCTACTGCACTTTAGATTTGAAACGCCTTTTCCTTAAAGACAAATCACCTTAAAAATCACTGTCCGCTTTTCAAATCGCTGTTTCTGAAGAGCCCCCTTGGCCACACCCATTTTTGACCGCTGTGTCATTTTTTCTTGCGATGACCACTGGGGGTGGTGTTTTTTTTTTTAAATTAGTTCCTGCAACCCCCCCCCCCTTTTAAAGCAATTTGGTTGTATCTGCGGACATACTACACCACCTTTAGGTTTAAAGCCTCTAGGTTTAAAGCAGTTCAGCCAAGTGCGAACGGGGAAGCTGATTGCTAAGCAACTGCTGAAGTGCAGACTGACAAACCGCTGTAACCACCATGTGTCTGTGGGAGGAGATAAGGCGATGCAAAATAAAAAGCGGCTGCTCACGGAAGTGTGGTAGCGGCCTAGGATGGATCAATGGGAGTTTTGTCCCTGGCCACTGAAATTTAGAGGGTGCCAAAATCTAGAGTAAAGTTAAAGGTCCCCCCCCCCGCACATGCATGCTAGTCATGTCCAGCTCTAGGGGCGGTGCTCATCTCCATTTTCAAGCCAAAGAGCCAGTGCTGTGCAAGTCCATAGCCATGTTGCCGGCATGGCCAAACACATTTCTTCACATGGAACACTATTTACCTTCCTGCTTTTCATGGCGGTGCCTTTTTATCTACTTGCATTTACATGTCTTCATGCTGCTAGGTTGGCGGGAGCAGGGGTTATCAGTGGGAGCTCACTCTGCTGCGAGGCACCCGGGATTCGAACTGCCGAGCTTCCGACTTTGCAGCCGACAGTTACAGCAGAGCCAAATCTACTTCTTGATCATTTCCATGCAAGGAGAAAGCAACAGTAGATCCCAGTCCACCTCCTCCCCATTGTTGGATTATTAAACCGACCAAGTCATTTCCTTTGTCAGATTCTCCAGTTTGGGGGTTGAGTTTGCAGTTGTACCTGCTTTGAGTGGAGATTGACCTATATCTTCCCTACAGAGAAGGCATAGGTAAATTTCAGCAGTGTTTGAAAGGATGATGCAGCGACCTGCATTTGACTCACCTCGAACTGTAACATGAAATAAATGGGGCCATTAAATTAGGTGGCACTCTTTAATGAGGTATTTGCCTTAATTGCTCAAGAAAAGTGATTCTTATCATCCAAGCTCTTTAAGGTTTTTCCTTTTTTTAAAAAAAACTCTCTTTTTAAATTCTAAAATTTAAAACTGCCTGGAGTTGTTCTTTGAATTAAGCTTGGTCGTATATAAATAAATAAATAAATATTGATAATCGTCAAGACCATGTAAAACCTTTTGTTAAGTCCTTAATATTCTTACAACCGATGCCATCAAAATGGGAAAGTTAAAAACAGTAGGCAATGGTACCAGAGAGAACAGATGCACAATTCTATGATTCTTACTCAATGTGTCTTGGGTAGACATGGGCACAGAACGACTAAATTACCGTTTCCGTTACCGTTCTTCGTTTCCGTTACATAACAGAACGAAGAACGACAATTTGGACAGGTCAGGCTCGAACCGAACAGAACCAACAAAAATTTGTTCAGTGCTGCTCGTTTCCGTTAGTGGCGGCATGCGATAAAATGGACTGGAGCTGTGGGGAAAAAATGGCGCAGGAAACCGCAGGCTTTTTTTTGGCAGAGCCCCAAGCACCAATCAGCTGTAGTGCGGGGGGCTTGGGGCTTGGCAGAAAATAGTTTTAAAAGCCCCTGCTTTCCTGGCGCCAATTGGGCACATTGGGGGAGGGAAGCTCCCTGGCATATTTTTAAACCCCCTTTGCTTTTTAAAGAACAAGAAGATAATTTTTTCTGCCTCCCACTGCCACCTCTGGAACTCTGGGTCAAGCATGCCTAAATAAATCAAGCGATTTGTTCCTAGCCAAGGTTTGGGTGCTCGCTTTCTTACGTTCTCCTCTCCCCCTTTGCGGTGTCATAGTAAAAAAGGAAAATATTAACGAGCGAGCTCAGCGAAGTACACCCCCTTGGCCTCACCTTTCCTCCGGATCTCCCGGGCTTGCCTCCTCCGCCCTCATGGTCATGCCCTCCGTGCTGTGTGTGTGTGTATGTGCGCGCCTGTGCATGTGTATGGAGAAGAGGGGGAAGCTGGTGGGGATTCTGGGAACAATGCTGTGCTCCTTAAAGGGGCAGGTTGTCTTTCTGCATCCGTTTGGCAATGAGGGTGAGGGACCATGAGGTAGAGGAGGCAGCAACCGCAGGAGGAGATCCCGAATCAAGGGGGGTAAAAGAGGGTGTATTTCGCTGAGCTCGCTATGTTGCTATTTTGCTTTTTTGTGACGGTATGGTAAAGGGTGGTGGGGGGAGGGGGGAGAATTTAAGAAAGCGAGCCCCTGTTCCGGAGTTTGGGAGGCGGTGGCGGTGGCAGAAGACGGCGAGAATTATTGTTCTTTTAAAAACAAAGGAGATTTAAAAATAAGCCAGGGCACTTCCACCCCAATGCACCCGGAAAGCACGAGCTTTTAAAACTTTTTTTTTGCTGAATCCCAAGCCTACGCTACAGCTGATTGGCGCTTGGGGCTGTTCCAAAAATAATAATAATAATGCTGCGGTTTCCGTGCTTGCCCATGAAACAAAGGAATGCTTACAAAATTTTGAAAGAGATGCAGAAAAGTTAAAAAATGATAATGCAGATGGTCTATCTGAGACAAATACATAGGCACACACACACACACACACACACACACACACACACACACACACACACACACACACACACACACACACACAATTCCAAGATAGGTATAATTGTTTTTTTTAAATTGCATTTTCTCATGTACTCCTCAAGTGCAACAAATCAGGATTTACACAAACGGAAGTAAAATATGCTGCTTATATACTCCTCCATAGTGCTATAAGTATAAGGAATCTAAATGGTTTACAAGGTTATTATGAAAGCTACATATTACGCTCCCCCACATCTACCATTGAGCTGGGTACTCATTTTACTGACCCCAAAAGGTTGGAAGTTTGAGTGAACCTTTTGCTGGCTACCTGGGACTGAACCCCTGGTCGTGAGCACAGATGGGTGCAGTAGAGCAGTTTTGCCACTGCACCACAAGGCACAAGCCAAAGAATTGTGTATTCCACATTGTCCACCGCTGACCTACCACTCTATTCTGCTGATAGTACCTCTCTATTGTGCTCTGGTCAGACTCTACCTGGAGTACTGTGTCCAGTTCTGTGTGCCTCAATTTAAAAAGGATGTTGACAAACTCGAGCCTCATCCAAGAGACAATCTTAAAACACATAGAAGAACAAACCTTGCTGAGAGAAAATCAGCATGGCTTCTGTAAGGGAAAGTCTTGTCTGACAAATCTTTTACAATTGTTTGAAAAGGTCAACAGGCATGTGGATTTGGGTGAACCGGTTGATATAGTCTATCTGGATTTTCAAAAGGCTTTTGACACAGTCCCTCACCAAAGGCTGCTGAGAAAATTGTACAGTCAGGGGATAAGAGGGCAGGTCCTCTTATGGATTGAGAACTGGTTGAGATCCAGGAAACAAAGAGTAGGTGTCAATGGGAAATTATCACAATGGAGAGAAGTGAAAAGTGGTGTGCCCCAGGGATCTGTCCTGGGACCGGTGCTTTTCAATCTGTTCATAAATGACATGGAGACAGGGATAAGCAGTGAGGTGGCCAAGTTTGCGGATGACACAAAACTTTTCCGTGTGGTAAAAACCAGAAAAGATTGTGAAGAACTCCAGAAGGATCTCTCCAAACTGGGGGAATGGGCTGCAAAATGGCAAATGCGATTTAATGTAGCCAAATGTAAAGTAATGCATATCGGGGCAAAAAATCAAAACTTTATCAACTCATGGGCTCTGAGTTATCCGTGACGGATCAGGAAAGAGATCTTGGTGTGTTGGTGGACAGCTCCATGAATGTGTCTACCCAATGTATGGCACTGGCAGCGGTGAAGAAGGCCAATTCCATGCTAGGGATTATCAAAAAGGGGATTGAAAATAAAACAGCCAACATTATAATGCCATTATACAAAACAATAGTAAGGCCCCACCTGAAGTATTGTGTACAATTCTGGTCACCGCATCTCAAGAAAGACATAGTGGAACGGGAAAAGGTGCAGAAGAGAGCTACTAAAATGATTACTGGGCTGGGGCACCTCCCTTATGAGGAAAGGCTAAAACATTTGGGCCTCTTTAGTCTGGAAAAAAGGCACCTGAGGGGGGATATGATTGAGACGTACAAAATAATGCAGGGCATGAGTAAAGTGGATAGAGGGAAGCTCTTCTCCCTCTCACAAAATACCAGAACTAGGGGACATCCACTCAAATTGAGGGCTGGGAGAGTAAGAACAGACCAAAGAAAATATTTTTTTCACCCAGCGTGTTGTTAGTCTGTGGAAGTCTCTGCCACAGGATGTGGTGATGGCATCTGGCCTGGATGCCTTCGAAAGGGGATTGGACAGATTCCTGGAGGAAAAGTCCATCACAGGTTACAAACCATGATGGAGATGTGTAACCTCCAGGCTTAAAACCAGGGTACTTCAAGGGGCAGATGCACATTAAAAGTTCACCCACATTTCTTGTCTTGTGGCTTGAGCAAACCAGATATTGCAGGCAGACAATATTGATTTGTCGTGCAAGCTTGAGCCCCGGTGCCCATCATTTCAGAAATTAAGCACCATCGCCAAGCAGCGTTCTGCCGCGTCAGGATCATCTGCTTATCAAGATTAGCTAGTGACAGCCAGCCATCTGCTCCTGTTATCCAAAATTAATTGTTTTTTAAATCAATTATGCATTCATTTTTAAAGCAGAGCCATCCGAAGTGTGTGTGTGTGGGGGGGGGAGAATGGTCCCGGGTGCACCTGAGAAGGCCAGCTATTGCCCCCGCCATTCCTTTTCAAATATTCCGCCCTATTGAAAAGCCTCGTTTCTTTTGTTGAAGGTGCTCACTTGCCTAAGCTCCATTTAATGAGCTCAGGCTCCATTTAATGAGCTCAGGCCCTCCATGCTCCTTCATCTGCGCTCTGCAGGGGCGTCGTGTAATCAACTTCCCATGCCACACAAGCTGCCAAGAAGAGGAGCTAACTCTGTTGATGTGACGAAGTCATCAATGTTGGTGCGAGGAAGGAAGCCAAGATGAGAACACAAATCCAGGCCAGTTTTTTGTTTACAACCCCACTTCCTTTTTTTTAAATCGATGCACTCAGCTTCATTCATGGCCTTTCCACCAGAAATCAAAAGGCTCTGTCTGCATGTCCACATACTGTTGGACAGCTATGTCCTTGAGCCCTAGCATAGCTGTCAAGTTTTCTCTGACCCCAGCCAGGACAGGAGGGGGGAGGTGTAATGCATGCGTGCGAACATTACACCTTGCAACAAAACACATGTACAAAAACACATGTACAAAAAACACAAAGCACCCCCTCCCCTCCACCTTCCCCTCCCAGATGCAAAAAGACCCCAAATAAAGCACCCCCTTTTCTTTCCCTCTGGCGCAGGGCTCCTGGTCACAAAAACAAAAACAAAGGCAAGTTATGGATTTGAAAATAAGGGATCGTGGTCACAGTATCCCCGGCCCTTCCACCTATTGAGCATGCTTGATGCTTTGAGCATGCTCAATAGCTTCCCACAACATGGCGACGCCCATACAGCTACCCCTAACATGGCCACCACCACCATGCCATTTAGAGGAATTTTTAAAAATTATAAAATCCAAGAGATTTACAAGAAAATACTATTACAGGATGATGGTGGGAAGATGCTTTAAAAACGTGATTTCCTGGCTAATACGGGAGACTTGACAGGTATGAGCCCTAGCCGGGTTAGGCAATCCTAAGAGGGTTGCAGTATTGCAGTCATGATACAAAACATTGGTGGGGTTGAAGTAGCATTCTTGGAGTCTGCCCTCTTAAGCAGCTCAAAGCTTTTTATTAGGTACAGCAAACAAGGCTGGGTCATAAATCATTGACGGTAGGGAAGAGAGAGGATAGACCTCTGGTCACGTCCAATTGTGGCATATTATACTTGTTGTTAACCACCCTGAGTTCCCATTTGGGAAAATCTGGTGGTGTATTATTATTATTATTATTATTATTATTATTATTATTATTATTATTATTATTATTATTATTATTATTATTATTATTGTAACAGATTTAATCAGCTCCACAAGCCTCCCTGTCTTAAATAGCTACTAAACAGTATAGCCCTCACTGCCTGACAGAACTCTCAGAGAACAGTGCTCTCTCCCAGCACTCACTCTCAACTTCACTTAACTCTCTGAACTGCTTTGCCTAGGCTCCACCCTTTTTATATCTTACCATTCCCCGCCCTCCTGCTGGGATTGGCTGATGATTTGCATATTCATCACTCCTGTCGGCAGGGTTTGTCACAATTATTATTATTATTATTATTATTATTATTATTATTATTATTATTATTATTATTATTATTATTATTATTAATTTCTTGTGTCTTTTATGTGAACCGCCCAGAGTTCCCTCTTGGGAAATCGGTGTGGTATACAAATAAAAATATAAAAATAAAAATATAAAAATAAATAAATAAATTTCCATTGCAGTTGTACACACCTCAGACTGGCCAATGGCGACCCATAATATGCTGCAGCTGGCCCGGAAATGAGATGAGGAGGATCTGATTTTTTTTTCCAAATCAAAATCAGAAATGTCTAGACAGATGTTTAGTTCAGTTTTGGCTTCTGTATTGGGAAGGATATGGGTGTGTAATTTTGGGTTGTGTCCCCTGTCCTATTTTATGTCACAATCTCTGTTCCATGAACACTCCAGGAAAACACTTTTTCCAAAATTATTTACTTGAGGGTTTCAACAATGTTAGGGCAGCAGAGGAATAGAAAATAGTTTCCCGTGATATCCTTTGCATCATTGCCCACTCCAGTGCTGTTAAAATAATATGGGGCCTCTGTCACTTGTAAATACCCCTCTCTCCATCTAGCTCAGGTTTAATCAGATCTCTTATGTATGCATTTTAAATTAGTTACTCTAAATTTGCAACTATCTCCACATGGTGGACCAGTGGGAGGAATTTTAGAACTTCTGTGCTGAGAGATAATATTCTGGAAACTCTCTCACAGAGAGGCAAACAGATTGACATCTCTGTCTAGTCATTGAAGCCGAAGGGTCATTCTGTGTCTAAAGGCAACTCCAGAGATGGTGCAGGGATGAGATGTGAAAGGAAGGAATGGAAATTAAAGAGTCGTAGATCCAGGCACAGTTCCAGAGCAGCCTCTGTATGAAAGGCTATGAATCGTACAGCCTCCGAAACAGTTGGGCGTTCTAGTAGGTTCTTTAAATCAAACTTTTGGAGACTTTTTGGAAGTGTACCCAACAGCTATAGCTTGAGGTAAACCCCCCAAGTGGGAGACTGCCATTTCATGGACTGAACATTGGACAACACTGATTTCAAAATGGGCGTGGCTTTTTCTAGCAGAAAATCACTGTAAACAGCCAAGACTCCCCCAGGACCCTTGGAAACTCTCGATCATGTGTTCAGTTTTTGTTACAGCCAAATGTCTTTTCCTTCCTTCCTTCTTTCTTTTTTAAGAGAAGGAAACATATTGAGTTTCCCGAAAGGGGAAAATGGTTCTGAATGGGCTGCAATGGTTGAGGGGGAGGGGGGAGGTACTTTATCCATGGCTGTTGGATCAAATTATAAAAATAAAATTTGGGGTGCTTACAGGGAAGAGTCCAAGGAAGCTACCCATCCAATTTGGTGCCCTTAGGACCCAGGGGAGCCATTTCAGAGCATTTTGTTTTGTTCTGAAAATTCTTTTAAAAATTCGTTAATAACAAAATGAAATGCGATATTTTTGTTTTGTGCCCCTCTCTAATTAGAAGCTATAGCTGCTCATCACAAAACTGCCCCTACGTAGCTTGCTCCGTGCTTTGCCCACATGCTTTCTACAGAGCTGGGGGTGGGGGATGCACCTGCTTTCTGAAACACATTAAGTCCCTAGTTCTATCCAAACTGAACTGACTAATGAATCTATGGAAATGTTTGCATTTGGTCTGCTTGAAAAGTTCCTCACATCAACTAAGGCCTCCTTCATATGTGCATCACCTGGATTTGTTAATGATTGGTCACCCACATTCAAAGTGTCCCACACCATCTGGGAAGGTGTTCATCTGCTAAGCCATGGCAAGCAAAGAGACTTCCATTGCAGTCGTACACACCTCAAACTGGCCAATGGGGACCCATAATATGCTGCAGCTGGCCTGGAAATGGGAGGAGGAGGATCTGGTCCCCCCCCCCCAAATCAAAATCAGAAATGACTAGACAGATGCTTAGTTCAGTTTTGGTTTCTGTATTGGGAAGGATATGGACCCCATGAGGCTGGTTCTTGTTATGCTGGTTTGGAATCATGGAAGCTATCATACACTGTATCAGACATCAGGGCCATCTAGCCTAGGATTGCCAACTCTGATTGGAAGCCACTGTCCAGAACTTTTGGCAGCATCCTTTCCTAGCCCTAACCAGAGATCCTTGGGAATGAACCTGGGAGGTCCTCCATGTTCAACCACTTAAAGATATTTTCCATGTATATTTTTGTCTAAAATTGTGAGACTAAACATTTTGGGTCATCTTATACACGGAAGCAAGCCGAGGAGAGAACCATGCAGTTGCAAAACCGTAATTTTGGGTAGGAAAAGTGTGTCTCTGTGTGCGGGGGAGTGTTTTCATCTTATACATGGTGGTGTCTTATAGCTGGCAAAATACAGTAGCTATATGTCTGTGAAGATTCTCAGTCATTCAGGTGAGGTTATTTGGAAGTTGAGTCATGGCAACTGGACTTCGAAGCTGCATGGATGAGTAGTGAAACATTTCAATCTCTCAAGGCCAGAAGTCTAGATGCCATGGTCACTCAACTTCCAGATACGTCTGTGAAGATTCTCAGTCATCCAGGTGCGTTTATCTGGGAGTTGAGTCATGGCTACTGGACTTCTTTTTTGAGAGACAGAAACGTTACGTTGTTCATCCAAACAGCTTCATCGGTCTGAATACAGCTAGTGCAAGAGACCTTCTTATAGTCAGCTTGACCTCTTGTCCCCTTGTCTGATTGGCTCATAAGATGAACAAAGCCTGAATAGGCTCGTTAGGGAGACATTAGTGTCCATGGCCTTAAGGTAAACAATGGCCTAAGGTGCTGAAACCCATCAAGAATGGGTCGTTAGCTGTCAAGAATGGGTCGTTAGCTGTGACCTGGTGGTGAAGGCTCCTTGATTTGCCTGGGTACTGTGGAAAGTACAGCCTGATAAGTAGCAGCTAGACTATGCCAGAGCCCCCCACCTCTGTTGAGGGAGGGATTTTCAATGCTAACATGAATGGCTTCCCTTACTCCTCTCTCAAACCACCTCTCTTCTTTGTCTAATATGTGTACATCCTCATCTTTGAAAGAGTGGCCTTTTTCCTTCAAATGGAGGTGTACTGCTGATTCTGGTCCTGAGCTGTTACCTCTCCTATGTTGGGCCATTCTTCTGTTTAATGGCTGTTTAGTTTCTCCAATGTAGAGGTCTGAACACTCTTCACTGCATTGGACTGCATATACTATATTGCTCCTTTTATGGTTTGGTATTGGATCCTTTGGGTGGACAAGTCTCTGCCTTAGTGTGTTCATGGGTTTGAAATAAACAGGGATGTGGTGTTTGCCAAAAATCCTTTTAAGCTTCTCCGACACTCCCGCCATGTAGGGAATGACCAGGTTCTTCCGTCGGGTCTGGGTCTCAGACTGATCCCTTTTTCTTCTGGGATGGCCCACTGCTTTGTGGGCCTTCAACAAAGCAGTGGGCCATCCCAGAAGAACAAGGGATCAGTCTGAGACCCAGACCCGACGGAAGAACCTGGTCATTCCCTACATGGCAGGAGTGTCGGAGAAGCTTAAAAGGATTTTTGGCAAACACCACATCCCTGTTTATTTCAAACCCATGAACACACTAAGGCAGAGACTTGTCCACCCAAAGGATCCAATACCAAACCATAAAAGGAGCAATATAGTATATGCAGTCCAATGCAGTGAAGAGTGTTCAGACCTCTACATTGGAGAAACTAAACAGCCATTAAACAGAAGAATGGCCCAACATAGGAGAGGTAACAGCTCAGGACCAGAATCAGCAGTACACCTCCATTTGAAGGAAAAAGGCCACTCTTTCAAAGATGAGGATGTACACATATTAGACAAAGAAGAGAGGTGGTTTGAGAGAGGAGTAAGGGAAGCCATTCATGTTAGCATTGAAAATCCCTCCCTCAACAGAGGTGGGGGGCTCTGGCATAGTCTAGCTGCTACTTATCAGGCTGTACTTTCCACAGTACCCAGGCAAATCAAGGAGCCTTCACCACCAGGTCACAGCTAACGACCCATTCTTGACAGCTAACGACCCATTCTTGATGGGTTTCAGCACCTTAGGCCATTGTTTACCTTAAGGCCATGGACACTAATGTCTCCCTAACGAGCCTATTCAGGCTTTGTTCATCTTATGAGCCAATCAGACAAGGGGACAAGAGGTCAAGCTGACTATAAGAAGGTCTCTTGCACTAGCTGTATTCAGACCGATGAAGCTGTTTGGATGAACAACGTAACGTTTCTGTCTCTCAAAAAAGAAGTCCAGTAGCCATGACTCAACTCCCAGATCAACTTCCAGATGGTAGCTATATCTTCTCCTTCATACAGCAGCCTACGGCTAGTGGTCTCCATAGCTCAGTGATTACGGTAAGAGCCAGAGGTTGGAAGTTCACTTACCCAATAGGCCTCCTTGACAAATGATCCATAGAGTCTAGGGATGGGCATTTCATTTCGAAACCTGTAGGTTACGAAACGAACCATGAGAGTCCAGGTGGTCCTTGGAACCGGCTAATACACACAGATCCAATTGCTTTACCTTTCTCTGTGTCGCGCAGGGTTAAAATCCAATGAGGAAGCATGCTGCAATGTCGTCTTTCCTGCTTTGTGCTGCTGGCCAATCAGTGAGGGAGGCGGGGAGATGCCTGTCCCTGCACAGGTCCTGATTGGCCAGCATCGCAGAACTAGCACAGATGACGTTGCAGTGTGCTTCCTTGTTGGTTTTTAACCCTGCGCGAGGCAGAGAAAGGTAAAACAATTGGATCTGCGTGTATCAGCCGGTTCCGAGGACCACCTGGGCTTGCGTGGTTCATTTTGTGACCTGCTGGTTCCAAAATGAAATGCCCATCCCTGGCTCTGGAGTTCAAAGGGCATAATTATTATTATTTTCTCCTCTCATCCTCTTTTTCTGAGCCACAATACCTTCCTCTACAATATAAGATGAACACTGATAGCATCTGCCTTTCTCTCCCCCCACCAGCTTTGATCCTCTGCTCTAAAAAGGCAATCTTTTCCTAAGGTTGATGAATAGGATAGTTTTCATCCATAGACATCAAAGCATTTCATTAGCCATTATTGATTTAAGCCCCACAACTCTCCTTTGAAGAGAGCAGATTTTGCTACACCTGTTTTCTTTTTAAAGATGAAAACACGAAAGGAAAAAGTGCAGCCAGTGACTTTTGGAAGACATTCCCCCCTTGTGCTTTGAATACCAAACATTGGCGGCAGAAGCAGCCATAACTTGGAATCCTCATTTGGACGTCCACATGATTTTTTAAAGAAAACATCTGGAACTAAAAAGCAACTTTTAATATTTATTTTCCTAATCCTGCTCTGCCTAGCTAACCAGATGTTTAAAAGAACTCATCTAGCACAAAAATATAGTCAAGTCTGGCAACATAGATGTCTTCTCCTGATAAGTTTTAGCTCTTTTCCAGTATATTACACCAGTCCTCAAGCAAAGAAGGAAGTTCTTTCTGAATCTTGCACCCCACACCCCACTGTTAAGACTAGAGTTACCAGGCTAGCTCAACCAGAAGGACCAACTAGATCAGTTGTTCTCAGTCTTGGCTCTCTAGATGTTGTTGGACTACAGCTCTACGAAATCCTGGCCAGCACAGCTAGTGGTGAAGACTTCTAGAAGTGTCAGTTCTAGAACAGCAGGGGACACAAGGTTGGGAATTAGATAGATGCCTGGGTCTCCAAAACAGCTCTGTATACAATGAACATCAGCTACTTTCACAAAATGGAAGCTTAATTGTGTGCATTACTCTCTCAGATGCAGGGTGCACCAAAGAGAGCTTTTAGAATGTTGTTGGTAAGCCAAGAGAGTTGCAGTTCCCAACCTTGGATCTCCAGATGTTCTTGTACATCTCCCAGAAATTCTGGCCAGTATAGCTAGTGGTGAAGGTTTGTGGGAGTTGTAGTCCAAGAACATATGGGGACCCACGATTGGGAACCATTGCATTAGAGGGAATGAGAGACAGTAAAGAAATGATGGACCTTTAAAATGAAAGTGACTTGTCTTCCCAACTATTCCAAGTGATGTTGTTTTGCAGAGTTGTGCTGTGGCTAGCATCAGGATTTGAGCTACTCCAGCTTAGGTTCCCTGGACTGCAATACACTCTAGCAACCAATGCCATCATGCTACAAAGCCAGACTATATCTGCTAAGAAGTACCTGTCTTTGGAAAAGACAAGTATTTTAAGTTTTGCAGCAGCCTCTATTCTATCTTGCATTGCAACAGCTTACACTGATCTGGCGTGTGTTATTAAGCAAGAACTCCTGGTTCTTTTCTCTTCACCGTATTAGAGAGGTCTAATCCCCTATTGATTAAGGGAGGTGGTGATGTAAATGCCACATTTCAATTTACTTGATTGATCATTGAGACCGATAAGGAGTCAGTCACTTTTGAATTAGGCATATAGCTTCAATCAGCTCTTAAACATATCATCCAGTCTTGAAGTGCTTTTAAGAAGAAGAGATCTAGCAGCAAACCCATGGCCTTGCTGTAGTGTGGGAAATCTTATTAACAGAAAAAGTGTCAAGTTGTGTATGTTGTGGTCTCTCCTGAACAGAAATCGCCTAGGTACAGATACCCAAATCTTCATATCAAGACAAGCACTACTATTAGGCAGGAGGAGAGTCTTGAGAGTCCCCTGGACTGCAAAGAGATCAAACCTATCCATCCTGAAAGAAATCAACCCCGGATGTTCACTGGAAGGACAGATTTTGAAGCTGAGGC
The DNA here is from genome assembly GCA_037367245.1 of Phrynocephalus guinanensis. Classification (NCBI taxonomy): domain Eukaryota; kingdom Metazoa; phylum Chordata; class Lepidosauria; order Squamata; family Agamidae; genus Phrynocephalus; species Phrynocephalus guinanensis. Next base: position 11,329,930 of record CM074739.1, on the reverse strand, counting down.
TCCAGTACTTTGGCCACCTCATGAGGAGAGAAGACTCCTTGGAAAAGTCCCTGATGTTGGGAAAGATTGAAGGCAAAAGGAAAAGAGGATGGCAGAGAATGAGATGGTTGGATGGTGTCATCAATGCAACCAATATGGATTTGACCAAACTCCGGGAGGCAGTGGAAGATAGGAAGGCCTGGTGAGCTCTGGTCCATGGGGTCACGAAGAGTTGGACATGACTGAATGACTGAACAACAACAACTATTAGGCAGAGTGAACCAAAAGCCTTGGGTGTTAGATGCTAAGGATGGTAGCAGCCAATCGCCATCTTTCTTGAAGTCCCCAAATGACTGTGCTCTGCACCCCTCCAATCTGGGCTCTCCCTTAGTCACAGTAGAGAATGTTGTTCCATCAGCAACGTTGACAATTCACTTGTCAGTTCAATCAGACTCCTTATTTGGAAGGGGAACTGTCCCCTTGGGTTTTAATAGGGAAGTTGGAAAGTCCAAGTTAGAGATGGGGATGAACCACCAAAACCTATGGACTAACAGATCCTTCAATTTGTTGGTTCAGTGGTGAGGGATTTGTGGTTCATGGCTTGTAAATTCATGGGTTTTAACTCTTTGAAAAAAAAAAACAGTCAGTGCCCTCACTACTGCATAGCTCCTTCTGCAGAGGCACTGGTTTCAAGCTGAGAGGCAGGCACTTAAAACAAATTCATTCATTCATTCATTCATTCATTCATTCATTCATTCATTCACTTTCTTTCTTTCTTTCTTTCTTTCTTTCTTTCTTTCTTTCTTTCTTTCTTTCTTTTTCTTCCTTCCTTCCTTCCTTCCTTCCTCCCTTCCTTCTTCCTCCCTCCCTCCCTCCCTCCCTCCCTCTCTTTCTTTCTTTCTTTCTTTCTTTCTTTCTTTCTTTCTTTCTTTCTTTCTTTCTTTCTTTCTTTCTTTCTTTCTTCAGGAGCCACCTCCAGCCAACTCCTTGTGTTCAAAAGAACGGTCAAAGTTGACAGCGCAGCATTGGCCGCTTCGAGAAAGGTAAGGAGGTGACTGGGGCTTTGGAGGTGTTTGTTTGTTTGTTTATGCAGCTATCAGCTATCATGAAAAAACAACAATCAGGTGTTGGGGAAACCCCTTTCTGCAGTCCAGGCATAACATTTCGGTAGATAATGTTTTAGCTTTGTTCCAGGAGGGGTCCCCCCTCTCACTCTCTACCGACACCTCTGATCCATGGGCAGAGAAGGAAAAAAATTAAATGGGGAAAAATTTGTCCCTTCGTATTCATTAGGGTCTCTGGAACGGACAAATACAAAGGGATTAATACCCTAAGGAATCAACCATATTTGTTGATATCGCTGATCTCTTTTTTAATTTGTCCCCATCTCTAGTCCAAGTACCAAGTCCAAGTCTTTGGCACCAAGTCCCAAGTCTGCGTCCCTATTAAAAAAACAAGCCCCAGAAAAAAGGAAAGCAGTGAGCGGGTTCTAAGTCACAAGTCAAGTCTAAGACATTGGAAAAATATGCAGTAGTACCTTGTAAGACGAATGCCCCTTAATTGTTTTTAGTATTGTTTTTATAGTGTTTTTATTATTGTTTTTAAATGTTTTTGTTATCTTTATATATTTTAAATATTAAAAATACCCTGTAATCTTTAATATTTTAAATATTTCAATGTATTTTAATATATCTGTCTTGATTTTTATTTGTTAATTGTATTGAATTAGTACTGTAAGCCACCTTGGGTCCCTTTGGGGAGAAAGGCAGCATAGAAATCAAGTTGTTTGATGAAGAAGAAGAAGAAGAAGAAGAAGAAGAAGAAGAAGAAGAAGAAGAAGAAGAAGAAGAAGAAGAAGAAGAAGAAGAAGAAGAAGAAGAAGAAGAAGAAGACGACGACGACAAATGAAATTTCTGGGAATAGGAAAACCTCATAAGATGAATTTTCCCTATGGGATGTCTCACAAGAAGTCAATGCATTCCTATGGGTTGAGCCACGGATATAAACTACGCAAGGAACAATGCACACATCTTAAAATATAAGCCATTAAAACTCGTACACAGTTTTTAAAAAATGCACAAACAAGATTTAGTTGGGGGAGGGAGAACTGTGCAAATTTGATAAAATAAATAATTGAAGGCATGTTGCTATAAGCACTCAAGTTCCTCCTGACCTACCATGATTGTATATGAGCACATGGCCTCCAATAGGGCCTATCAACAGCTCAGTTTACGTTTTGCAAACTCACGTTTGCATACACCAGACAAATGAATGTGCACAGCAGGTGATGTGGCTCAATGAGCAAATGTATACATAAGGAAAATGCACAACAATAAGTATAAATATCCAGAAGGGAAAACTCTCCTTTTCAAGTCTCGTAACCTGATAGGGTACATCCGATGATGATGCAGGTGGAACTGAGAGAAAGGCCGTGACATGCAGGGTCCCAACTACAGTCTGTGTAGTTGGTAAACATGGATCCTGCAGGGTGGGGTGGGGTGGAACAGGGACGCTGCAGAATAAGAGAGATTACAAATATTATTTTCTTATTTTGGCAAACACACCCCAGCAACTGGGGAACATGCCCCCTGCACCACGACCCCCAGTTGTGGCCCTGATGACACAGAAACAGAGAGATTTACTGAACTGTGCACCCTTTATATCTTTCCCTTGTCTTCCTATTTCAACTAGACACTGGTTTGGCTCTAGACGTGCCATGAATTTCATTGATCTTACCACATTCATCCAAGCACTGGGGTAACTTCGAGGATAAAGTGGGATAGACAACCCCTCCTCATCAGTCTACCTTGGAGAAAAGACAGGAGATCAATTGGCTAAATCAATACACATTTCCAAATGTCAAGCACAAATGTAAACCTTGCATAAATAAATCAGTTTGCAAACTTTATTTTCTGAGCACAGAATGGAAATTTTCTGAGAAGAGATGTTGGCACTTGCTCTTTTGACAGGCAGCCTATATTTCAGGGCCGTCCACACTTTCCCTGCAAGCCTGTTTTCTTTTCAGAGTTTCTCAAGCTATAATGAATCGTTGGTACGCTCAGCCCAGCAGGAGGGAAATGCACTGCCCTGCTTATCAGAATCAGGAATGAAAAGCATTTCAGAGTTGTTCTGTATACTGTACTAAAAATTCTCAATAGATCACGACTCTTGCTATAAGTTCACAAATGCAAGATTGGTTGAGTAGTGTAACATGGGTTGCCAGCACCTGGAGCAAGGCATATTTTATGCCCACTAAACAGCCCTAAGCACATCCGATCTCACCTGATTTCGGAAGCTAAGCAGGGTTGGCCCTGGTTAGTACTGTACTTCGATGGGAGACCACCAGGGAATAGCAGGTGCTGTAGGCGCCTGGAGTAGGAACTGGCAAGCCACTCCAGTATTCCTGCCAAGAAAACTCCATGGACATGGGGTCACGAAGAGTCGGTCACGACTGTAACGACACAACACACACACACACAAACAGCGTGCAGTTTGCACCTGGCGTGACTGTGACTGTGCCCTCCCCACTGCTACTGCCTGCCCCCCTCCCCACTGCCACCACCCTACATGATCCTGATGCCTCCTCCTCAACCACCACAAATGGGCAGTCTAGCACCAGGGGTCTGAATCTAGTGTCATGCAGCTCCAATTTGGCACCATGCCGCACTAAATCGCCCATTTGCAGCCCCATAGCCTGCCCCGCTGCCCCTGTCACCTCCTTAACAGGTCCGGTTGCCCCCTCCTCTTCCTCTTCCTCCTCCTTCTCCAGAGCTGCCACCTGGAGAGACAGGCTGAACTTCCCTGTCATGAGCTCTGCACAATCAGCTGATAGGCAGGGGCTTGCACAGAGACTATAGGGTCAGCTCCAGGACGGTCAGCCAGGCTTCAAGAGGGTGGCAGAGCCAGGAGACAGGAAAAAAAAAAGAGGCAACTGGAGCATATAGGGGGGTGACAATGGCAGTTTTTGGGGGCAGGGGTGTGTGACTGAATCACCCTCTAAAATTTTTGCACCCAGTGTGACCGGGCCCATGGCACCCCCCCCATGCCACGCCATTGATGATACCTCTTATTGGACCACCAATAATGCAAACAAATAGCAAGCTTTTGTGGATGAAATCCACTTCCTCAGGCCAAGCACACCTCCTTCGTGGACATAGTTCAGAAAAAGTGTAGGCACAAGTCCAAAAACTGAGGCTGCATGTCTGTGTGAGATAATCCAGGTCTTCTTGAGGCTGGCCCTCTAGTGTCTCTGCAGCAAGGCTATGGATTTTTTTTATATACCCCTGCAATTAAACCAAAAAGGCTGGCAATTACCTTGTAATTACACCTCTCTCTCTCTCTCTCTCTGCTGGTGTGAAACCTAAAGTTTCTGTTTCTGGGGGTAGGGAAAGGCAACACAAGGACCTAGCAGCTTCTAGCACAAGTTAGAGATTTATTTATTTATTTATTTATTTATTTATTTATTTTTACAACTTATATGCTGCCCACTACCCAAAGGTCTCTGGGCGGCTTACAACAAAGAATTAAAACAGTTAAAACATCAAATATCAATAAATAATTAAAACAATAATAAAAACCTTACACTAGAATCATTACACTAAAATTGCCATCAGAGGACCCACAGTCTGTGTTGTATCAATTAAAAAACTTCTGGAACAGGAAGGTTTTTACCTGGTGCCGAAATGTCATCAATGTTGGTGCCAGGCGGATCTCACTTGGGAGGGCATTGCATAGCTTGGGGGCAGCTGCCGAGAAGACCCTGTTCCTACAAGCAATCCCTCTCACCTGCTTGAGGGATGGCTCTTTCAAGAGGCCCCCCCGGCTCGATCTTAATTGCCGGGTAGGTTCGTATGGAAGGAGGCGGTCCTTCAGGTATCCAGGTCCTAAGCCATTTAGGGCTTTATATGTCAAAACAAGCACTTTGAATTGGGCTTGAGCAGCAACTAGTAACCAATGAAGCTTATACAGAATCGGCGTGATGTGATCCCTGGTGGCCCCACCACTTACCAGCCGCATCACACGATTCTGAACCAGTTGCGATCACCGAACCATCTTCAAAGGCAGCCACATGTAAAGCGCATTGCAGTAATCAATACGGGATGTTACCAGTGCATGCGTAACTGTTATGAGGCTCCGTTCATCCAGGTAGGGGTGCAGCTGATATATTTTCCGCAGCTGAAGAAAGGCACCCCTGGACACCGAGTCCACCTGGGCTTCCAGAGTTAGACCAGGATCCAGGAGCACCCCCCAAGCTACGGACCCTGTCCCTTAGGGGGGAGTGCAACCCCATCCAGGACAGGGAAGTGGCCCTCTAGCCTGTCTGACGAAGCACCCACTAACAGCACTTCCGTCTGGTCTGGATTGAGTTTCAATTTATTAACCCTCATCCAGTCCATTATCTGGTCCAGACACGAGTTCAGAACCGAAACCGCCTCACCTGGATTGGTGGAGAACGAGAGGTTTATTTACCACCCAGTTTTCCTGAACGGGAACTTAGGGCAGTTAACAAGTATAACATACAAAAATTCAAAAAATAAATGGTTTCACAAAATGGCATATAAGAAAGTCAACAGCAACCAGTAGAACCGTCATTTAAAAAGCTAAACATTCAAGATTAAAACAGAGGCAAGGTGGCGAAAATAGGCAGACATAGAAACTAGTGATCCCTACTCATAGATTAAGTCAACCTCCTTGATCGCCAAACGCGGTTGTATAGAGCCAGGTATTTAGCAGCTTCTTAAATGCCGAGAGGGACTCTGCAGTCCTGATTCCACTCGGAAGGTGGTACCACAATGAGATTTTAAACTCAAGATTGATGTTTTCACCTGTTGATGTGAAGAATTCCGGTGGGTGGTACTGTGAGTTCACAGTATCTTGTAGGTGGTGCTGAGTCCATCCATTACATAGTCCAGAAACAGGTTCCCAGGATTACACCAATGCAAGGGAGGGTGAGGAAGTTTGTTACCATTTTGAGTGGTCCAATATCTCCCAGACTTTCATTTCTGCCATGGAGGGGGGGGGGATGTGCCCTATCCCTCTTCCTTGTTCTCCTAGCTTTTTTCTTAAATCAAGGGACAACCATAGCTGCTGCGTAGCTGCATAGCACGCCCCATGCCTTCTGCCCTGCACAGTTGAATGGCATGCCACTGTTGGCATGCAATCCCAGTTCATCCCACACTGTTCCAAAACAAAGCGAAGAAAAAGGACACACAAAACACCACTGCACATGGATGAGCCCCATGTTGAACACAGGGCACACATTGGAAGACTGCTCTGCCCTTGTGCTGGTTGTCGACTACAAACTTCAGAACACCTTTGCCAGTTGCGCTAAAACAGTAGCTCCTAACACTGGGTCTCCAGATGTTTTCAAACGATAACTCCTAGGCTCCTGGACAGCACTTTTAGTGGTGAAGGCATCTAGAATGTTTTAGTCCAAGAATATCTGGAGACTGGCAGCCACTGGACTAGAGGAAAGGGGTTAAATCTGGTGGCTATTAATTCCATTTCTTGTGTTATATTCGCTGAGTAAAAAAACAAAGTGCAGTGGACCCTTGTATAACAGTTTGTATAACATAAAATCTGTACAACATAAAAAATTAGGGCGATAGGGGAAATTTGCTTAATAGAATCGCCTATGGGGGCAATTCGTACGACATGAAAATGGTCGCAATTAGGGATTACTCTGTTTTCAATGCACTCCTATGGGAAATTTGTATAAATGAAAATTTGCTTAACATAATTTCATTTGGAACAAATTAATTCCTTTACACAAGGTACCATTGCATAGAGACTCACCTGTGTTCCATGGACACTTCAGGGCTTTTTCTCCATCTCTATATACACAAATTTATCACAACATATTCAAGCATTCCCTACTATCCATCCATTAAAAGCAAATTTGAGTTTTTCTCCTTCTTTGTTCCGGGATTTGAGAAATGATTATTTTTAAACAAATAAACCAATGTTTCTTCTTAATGAAATCATCCACGGCTGTCCTCATTGTTATTCAATTGGAACGGAAGACTTGGGAGCCGCAGACATTCTCTCCCGGATGGGGAATGCCATGGTGACATTTCGGGAACACTATTTTACAGCTGTTCTTTTAATAATTCATGGTGGATCGAAATGACAACACAGTAAATGTCGATCTATGTCTTTCTCTCTCGCTTGCTCTCTCTCCAGGCCTACGCGGGGGTGGGTGGGTGGACTTCTAACCACACTGTGCTCCCCCTGAGTGACGGAGGTGGCTCTGACACCCAGCCTGTATCTGCCCACAAGGCATTCTCCTGTCTGTTCGTTGTCATTTGGAGGCCAAGACTGCAGTGACAAGCGTGACACTGGCTGTCATGTCTTCCACCTTCTGTGAACAAAACAGCATTGCACTCTGGGGCATTAACGGCATTCCTATCCCCCACAAAGACAATGCTCTGTATGTTAACGAGGTTCCATAATCTCACACTGCTCCAATTCAGACTTCCTCCACCACCACCCCAGCAGCCTATTTAGAGTGACTATAATGAAAAGGGACCATCCCTTCCAATATCCACCACCAAAGCATCATAAATCTATAGCATAATGATGCTCCTTTGGGAATGCAGGAAGGGGAATTAACCACCACTGTATTCTTTTCTTCTTTTTTCTTCATAGCTGAAGATGAAAAATAGACCTGAAATCTAAAACACACAACAGAGCAGTCAGCTCTTGAGGGAATTTGGGCTCACCTCTTCTCTAAGGGCTTAGAAAACTCTGAAGCTAATTTTCCAAGCCTGGAACAAAACAAACATGGGTGGTATCACTATAACCTCATTAGAGAACAAATGCATATATTAAAAGTTAAAAGCAAACCGACAGACAAGTTTTGGAATCTGATGTAGAGATGGGCACGACTCAAAAAAATGGTGTTTCGTTTGTCGTTTAGGGGGTCCGTTTCGGTTCGTTTTCGTTTTTCGTGAATTTTTTGCAAAAAATTTTTGTTTCCGTTTCGTTACGTAACGAAACGAAAAACAAAACGAAAATGAAAAATTGTTGTTTCGTTAGCATTCATTACAGTTCAATGTATTTGCTGCAACAAAAACGAAATGCACGACAAAATTTCTGTTGTTTCGGTTTCAGTTTGTTTCATTTCATTTTGGAGACAAAATTCGTTTTTCGTTTCATTACGTAACGAAACAAAAAAACGAAAACGAAAAATTGCTCGTTTCGTGCCCATCTCTAATCTGATGGGTAACACAAGCATTCTGTGCACAGAATGGACGGCCCTCACCTTTTAAAAAGTTATCTACAAATATCAAGAAATCACGTAGATCACAACAGGGTACAACAATTTTTAAAAAACATACAGCAAACACAGTGCACAAAATTAAAATAAAAGTATTTATTTGAAATACTTCCAAAGTGGACTATGTGGGGAAGCTTCCACAAACAGATGACATTTCTAAGATATGTCTCAAACTAAACATGTCGCATGAATTCTGAATTGTCAAGAGGGCACATTTCACATAGTGGGTGTGAACATGCTCAATGTACCAACTGGAAAATGGGCCTCAAGATATGATACTAGCAGATCTCCAGATGACCTCAAATTCCAAATCCATCTAGTATATAAGGTAAACCTCAAGTATCCAGGCTCCAAGCTGTGCATGTCTTAGAGCAGATATTGTGTTGAAATGTTGTTGTGATTCCTGGCTCCCATTCAACCATTCAGGCCGGGCCTCCTTTTTCACAACAATCTTTGTTATTGTGCTGGTGGTGGTTACAGTTGTGACCGACTCTTTGTGACTCCATCTCCATGGAGTTTTCTTGGCGGGAATACTGGAGTGGTTTGCCAGTTCCTACTCCAGGCGCCTACAGCACCTGGTATTCCCTGGTGGTCGCCCATCCAAGTACTAACCAGGGCTGACCCTGCTTAGCTTCCGAAATCAGGCAAGATCTGTTCTGCTCAGGGCACCTAACCAGATGAATCATCTGAAATACCTTGAAGAGTCATTCTGGATGGTTGGAGCGGCAGTCAGTTCACCACTCCTGGCCCGAACACAAAGCAATCCTCGGGGCTTTTCAGAAGCCTTGGCCTATTTAACTTCAAATCTAGGCTGATTTTGCAACTTGGTTTCCCATTTTCCCTCCTGAGTGAATCGAGGCAGGTGATCACACTTCCCCTTCCTGTTATGAACAGTCAATTGAAGCGGCTCAGGTTTCTGCTGCCTCACAAAGGCACTTGTCGCTATGTATGCCAGGGGCTTGCAAGCAGAAAGGTCACCCAGCCTCCTGAGTGACACGATGAACCTACAGGAAGTTGCTGTTTACCAGAAGGAAATCGTACTGTAATTACTTCAGCAAGCTTGCAAAAGGATTAAACCGAATTTACTGAGACACCTCTGGTACCTATGAGCCAACGGTAGCTGCTATTTCAGATTAATTCACATGTAGATGAGAGTAGGAATATTTTCTCTCTTCACTCCACATTAAAACAACCACTTTCTTTTCCAAAATGCCAAGGGCATTTCAGATATTATATTAGCACCTATGTATTAATAACTGTTTCTAATAAATGATTTTAAAAAGGGGGTTATATACAAAATGTGACCAATTTTGCACCTTTTGTGTTTTATTTCAATAAAGTTTTCTATCTGAATGCTACTATGATGTTGCATAGAATCATAGAGTTGGAAAAGACCTCAAGGGCCATCTAGTCCAACCCCCTGCCATGCAGTAAACCCCATCACAGTATTTCCGACAGATGGCCATCCAGCCTCTGCTTAAGGCACCACCGTCCGTGGCAGCATATTCCACTGCCGGACAGCTCCAATCTTCATGAAGTTCTTCCTAGTATTCGAATGGAATCTCTTTTCCTGGAATTTGAGACCATCTATTTATGCTCAGGAAGACCTCAAATCAACATGAGTTAAGGTACAATTGACTTAACATCAATATCACAGGAGGTAGAGAACCATCTCTGGCACCCATATGTACTGTCCTCAGATGAATCAGTGGTCTTTGTTTAATTCTGCACTGGTGTAAGGAACCAATTTATGCCCCAGGGATGGAGCAACACAACTGATCTCATTTGGCATTCCTACATTTGAAAAGGTGGTCAGTGGTTTGAACTGAGGAATGAGGAAATTGAATATAACAGTGGCCTAATTTACTGGTGACAAAGGAGAAGTTGAGTCACAAATGAACTCCATAATCCCTCGTGGAGACTCCAGTCACTGAGGGACTAGGGAGAATTCCAACTGATAGGAATTCGTGATCTATATTTCATACACATTGTTTAAAGAGGAACACCTGTATTTATTTATTTATTTATTATTTATTATGGGGCTTCTATACCACCCATCTTCCCGAAGGAACTCTAGACGGTTCACAATAACTGAATCAAATCCAGCCAACTCAGCAACACACAAATAACTAAATAACTACCATTGAAAAACAATTTAAAAGAAAGTATGCAACCCTGGCGTAAAACTACAAAAAACTTTTAAAAATAGACTAGACAGATGGCGGAGAAAAAAAACTGAATTAAACTAAGTCACCAAAGGCCTCATGGAAGAGCAAGGTCTTTAAGGCCCTCCGAAAGGCCGGCAGGGACTGTGCAAGGCGCACTTCGCTGGGAAGGTGATTCCACAAAGTCGGGCCCGCCACAGAGAAGGCCCGGTTCTGAGTCGAGGTTTTCTGGGTCTCTCTGGGCGTGGCCACCCGAAGCGAGTGCGCCCGCAACCCTCGTTGGACAGGCTGAAGTTGACCGCTGGGCGATCCGCTCTGCCAGGTAGTCAGGTCCCAGGTCATGGAGGGCCATGGTGTTCTTGTGAAATATTCTTTTTTCTTGGTTCTCCCCTAGCTTTCTTTGTATTAGAATTATAGAATCATAGAATCATAGAGTTGGAAGAGACCTCAAGGGCCATCCAGTCCAACCCCCTGCCATGCAGGAACCCCCATGACAGGACTCCCGACAGATGGACATCCAACCTCCTAAGAAGGAGACTCCACCACCCTCTGGGGCAGCATATTCCAATGCTGAACAGCTGTCATGAAATTCTTCCTAATATTTAAATTGAATATATTTCCCTGTAGTTTGAGACCATTGCCCCACGTCCTGGTCTCTGAAGCCATGGAAAACAAACTAGTCCCTTCTTCAATGTGACATCCTTTCAAATATTTAAACATAGCTATCATATCCCCTCTCAGCCTTCTTTTTGTAAGGCTAAACATCCCTAGTTCCCTAAGCCGTTCCTCGTAAGACATTTCCTCCAGACCCTCAACCATCCTGGTTGCCCTCCTCTGCACCCGCTCGAGGTTGTCAACATCCTTTCTAAATTGAGGCGCACAGAACTGGACACAGTACTCCAGGTGGGGTCTGAGCAGAGCAGAAGAGAGTGGTACTATCACTTCCCTTGATCTAGACACTATGGTTCTGTTAATGCATCCAAGAATCGTGTTGGCTTTCTTGGCACTGTGTCACACTGCTGACTCATGTTCCATTTGTGGTCCACCAAGACTGAAATATTCCTGCAGTACAGGGGCAGAGTTTGTATTGGGTGAGGGGCTGGTTTATGGGCTTTGAGTATGTAGGTCCCCCTAGTCAGGACGTTGTAGCTTCTATTGTGTCTGGTGTTCATTTCTCTGTGGCTATTGGCCATGCAATAAAAAGAAAGGAAGAGCCTCATTATGATGTGAGGTTGGTCTACCGATAAGGATAGTGCTCAGGTTGGCCACTCACCTCAAGTAGATGGAAGGCCAGTGTTACTGATTTATGCCCTGTTGACATCCGCATAAGCAGGCTGCATTTCTTCCCAACATTGGAATGTTTCCATGATCAATAAGAACACATTTCAGTCTAAGCAAAGAATTTATGACATCCCCCAAAAATAAAAGCCTGACTAAAATGCAATGCTTGAGAAATAATTTTCCCCTTCACCTCCTATTTTGAGCAAAATGGGGATATAAAAGTAACTTTTATGGGGAAAATAAAATGGCCATTTATGACTTTGTTGAAAGTATTTTGTTGGGTTACTTGGTATCCAAGAGTTATTGCAAAGCATAATACGGTTGTAGCTCTGAATATATAAACATTTCAGGGAGGAAAGCAGTGATGCGTGTTTGTGGATGTGTGTTTCCATTTTCTTAAGAACTGATTCTCAGTTTATGAACCTGCCTGGCTGTTAAGTTCATCGGGGGTGGAGGTGGGGGTTCTCTCTCTCTGACCATCCTCACAGGTGCACTCGGTGGGGCCACAGGAGAGGACCTTCTCTGCCATTACACCCAGACTCTGGAACTCCTTCCCACAGGAGGCCAGGCTGACCCCATCTTTGCTCTCCTTCCACGAGCAACGACTTTTTCTCTTCAGGCAGGCTTTCCCTCAATTCCTGGCTGCCAGAGTGGGGCTTTTAAGTTGTGCCTTGACACTTTCAATGAGTTTTTGGTGTTGCTTTTGTTTATTCTCTTTTAGAGGTGGCATCTGTTTGATCTTTTTAAATATTTGTATTTATCGTTTTTTTGTTTTTTATTGTCTTTTAATAATGTAAGCTGCTGTGAGTCTTAAGGAAAAAATGGGGTAGGCATATTTTAAATAAAATAAAATGCAAAAGATTTTAAAATGTAAAGTAAAATTTAAAATTTAAAATAAAATTTAAAAGAATTTTAAAAAAAAGAATTTTAAAAAATTAGCATTTGTAGGTCTGAAGTCATCTTACCCAGCTCCCTTTAATTACCTCTTATAACTGAAAGAGTGATGTACCTTTTGTCCATCAGGACATTTATATCCATATTAAATATCACTTTTCCATCTCATGATCCAATGGTGGATTTCACTGTAGGGCAGGAACAGCTCTTTGTATTCACACTCTGTGAATATAATGAGAAACGGGTGGGAGTGGGGAGTGCAAATGGGTTTGGTGTCTCATACTCTAAATTTTACTTAACTTAAGTGAGCTGAACACATATTTTGGCCATTTCATGATAAATACCAGCGTGCTTCGGGGAAACATAATGGCCAACTTGCCGGTGATTTGTATGATCCCAAAATGTGTGCCATTTGGGACTTCTGGGAGTGGAAGAATGGTCCTCACATGAATGAGAGATGCCAAACTAACAGTGAGTTTTCAGCTGTCTCTCTCTCCCCACCCCCTCCAAGCTTGGTGAAGACTAGATTTGGAAGATCCAAGCTCATAGATTCTGAAAGTAGGTCCCCCAGGAAAGGACTTGTGAGGCAACAGCTGCCTGTTTCTGGGGTAGGTGAAGCCATTGGTATCGGTTGACTTGCTCCTCCTCTTTGCAGCCATTTTGAAAGGTTCTTGAGGGGTTACAGAATAGTGTCAGGCAGGAAAACAAATCAGTAAGTATCTAAAATCAAAATGAAAGATTTGCCTCTTTCCTGCTTGACGAATGAACTAGCTAACAAATGTCTCCTAGATGAATAAGAGGGCAGATCCTGCCCCTCTTCGGTATGACAATGGGCCTTTTCACACGACCCCTAAGATCCGCTGGTCCCTTAAATTCGGACCAAAGATCTTAGGGGTTCGTTGCCCTTCCTTCCTCCCCACCAGAGAAAGAGGGGGAAAATGCAGCTCACCTGGAGGAGCTTCCCGGAGCTCCGTTTCTCTTCCGTTTCTCTTCTGCTTGCTTTTTTTCCTCCCACCTCTTCTCTTAAAGGGGCAGGAGGCAAAAAAAAACACAAGCAGAAGCCAGGAGAGCCCCGCACTGACCAGATTAAATCCGGACCTGGGGATTTTCACCCACCTCAAGCAGGTACAAGAAAGTGCAGCTGGATCGCGCTTAGGTGGGCGGGGTCGCACTTAATTGTCTGAAAAGTCCGGAGCTGGTGGGAAAACACTTGTAAGGTCCGGACCTTGCAGCCATTTCCTGCGGAGCTTAGGGGTCGTGTATAAAGGCCCAATATTCCAAGTATTTGACAAGTGCTATCATCAGTTGTCTTTTCTCAAGGCTCAACATGTCTAGTTCCTTCAGTCTTTCCTCTTAAGGCTTGCTTTCCAGCCCCGCAATCATCCCTGCTGCCCTCCTCTCAACTTTTTCCTGTTTGGAAGCCTCTTTCTTCAAGTGTGGTGCACAGAACTGGACCCAGTGCTCAAGATGAGGCTTAACCAGTGATGAATGTCTTTGAACTACAATTCCCAAGAGCCTCAGCCTGTCCAGTAGGGTCAACGCCATTTTGGAGGGTCATCCAAGAAATTCTGGGACCTCACTTTGCGGAGCCAATGGGTCGACACATGGGTGAGCTGCTGAGGATAGTGGTTCCAGTGGAGACTCAGTAAAGAAGTTCACAGACAACCTTGTTTTGTGTAGGCATCTTAAGTGGTTGCTACATCTCTACGTGGGACTGCACAGACAGTGTTTGCAGACAATAGCTCGTTGTTTCTGTTGATGTAGACTTAACCCCATTCCCACTCAGGACTTAAACAACTGAATCATGTGCACGCACTAGGTAAATAAAGTAGGAAAGAAAGGACCTATTATGTTGATAGAATCAAGACAGTTTTGCAAAAACAAGCCAAATGTTATTGCTGCCTTCAGAATGGCCGTAAGTTAACATTTCCATAAATTTACTGTTTGGCTTTGCTATTGTAAAAACATCATAGTTAGTTACAAAAAGACAATAATGTCCATACTCAATCAGCAGGAAGCAAAACTAACCTTATCAGGCTCAAACCAAGCCAAGCCTTAAATTGCAGGAGGTGTGCGTGACAGTGATATATTAGAATTTTTCTTTTAAATTACACCTGTCACGGCCAGTGGAAGTGCGGAGTCAATTTGAAAATAATTTACTTGAAAATGTGTAAGCGATGCATGACAAATTGGCTTCCCCCATTCCCACCCCCTGCAGCCAGATATTAACACAGGCAATTGCTTAATTGATTCAGAAAGGTTTCCCTGCTAATAGTGTGAATCTTGCTGCCATTTACAACACTGTTCCAAATGCAATTTTAATGGCAAATGAATTGTAGATAGTGTAGCTGAAATCCTTAAAAACAGAGAGAGAGAGAGAGATGGAGGGAAAGAGAAAACATTTTGCATCTGTTATTCCTACTTTTCTGATTACAGCAATGAGTAATCTCTGCAAATAAACAATGAAATTTAATTGGAAGCCACATACACATTGTTCTGGTATATCAATCTAGTTTCTTTTAATTGTGCCTCAATGATAACAAATGATTTCCAATTTACCTCAATTTAACACAGTGGTTCCCAGTCTGGGGGTCGGGACCCCTTTGGGGGTCGAACAACCATTTCACAGGAGTCGCCCTGAGCCAGTGAAGAAAAAGGCACTAATGGCTTGGGTTTGGAGGAAGAGGGGGAGGAAGGGGTGGGAACAGCTTGATAGGTTGGAGGGGATGTCAGTTAATTGCACCGGAGGCTGCGATTGGCTGAGGGTGCCTGTAGAGCGAAGTTCTCTATGGCCCCTGTGGCAGTGGCCTGCCAAAGGGGGCTCGTCGCCTCTTCCAAGCAGGGCAAGGGGGCACCACAACATGAGGAACTGTATTAAATGGCCACAGCATTAGGAAGGTTGGGAGCCACTGATTTAACGGTTAAGCAGTTTTCAATTTGCAAAATTTTCTCAGCCTCGTCTACACTTCC
Source organism: Phrynocephalus guinanensis (assembly GCA_037367245.1). Lineage (NCBI taxonomy): Eukaryota > Metazoa > Chordata > Lepidosauria > Squamata > Agamidae > Phrynocephalus > Phrynocephalus guinanensis. The sequence goes on along the minus strand of CM074739.1, from coordinate 11,314,363 downwards.
ATCAACTAATTGATATATGAAGGTGCAAGAGATGAAACTTACAGATCAACAAGGGCAATTTCTGCTTCCGTTATAACTCAAACAAACATGATCTTTTCCAAATCACATTGATATTCCCAATGGAATCTACCTTGTTCCATATACTGAGAGCCTGAAATGGCAAATGGCATGGGAGCCCATATAACTTGATCATACACCAAGTTTCAACAAGAGAAGACACACCAAAGTGAAGGTTCAACAGAAGATTAGTTACTGGGATCTTGAGGTCTGGAGTGCCACACCCAGTGTAAAATAACAAGCTAAAATGTCATTTACAACCAAAAACCTTAAAAAACAACACTATTCCTTCTTCTATAGTGACCAGGCTGGCTGAGATGCACTGGGAGGTTGTAGGGAGGAAGTAACTTTTCTAAGCTCTATATAGTACTTTGGAGTCCGGTTGCCCTGATCCGTCCATCATTTGCGGTTTTATATTATTGAAAATAGAGGGGGAAAATAGAGTTGGAAACAACAGATAGTGGAAAGCAGTTTGAAGGCTCATCTCATCTTCTAACACATCAGCATTCTCCCCCAGTTGGTAAGTATGCAGCTTGCTCCTTCCTCCCACGTTACCGCTGGAATAATCAAAAAGTGCAAACAAGCTTGCAACACCATGCCTGAGCGGACATCCACCCCCTTTATTACATTTCCTGCTGGGTTTTCATGCCAACTCCACACCTATTTGGATGCTGGCCCACTTACCCAAACTTTAACATTCTTGACTCCAAACTAGAGATGGGCACAAATCAAATCAGTATTAGTCAAAGTCACAAATTCGTCAAAAGTCATTGTTTTGTATTTGGCGTCTCTAGGTATCTGGGGGCTGTTTATAGGGTATTAAAAGGGGGAGACTAACAAATCGATTAATCAGTTTGCCAAAATAATTTGTTAATTTCTCATTCATCAATGTTGACAAATTATGTATCGCAAGCAATCACCATTTATTTAATTCGTGCCCGTCTCTACTCCAAACAGAAGATGAGCCTGTCAAATTCAATGGGGTTAAGTTCCAGAAGCAAGAATTTTTTTTTTGGTATGAAGACTCTGAACAGCAGATCTGCAGTATAGTGAATAAACATCCTGGAGACAAGTGAAGGCTTGCCAAAGAATTTATTGGGCTTGTTTGTTTTAAAGGGATGAAACACATTTGTTGGATTTATCTTATTTTAAACCCACTGTGTACAATTTGATATATTTGCATTATTAATAATTTCTATTTTCTTAGGCACTAGAAAGAGGAGAGGGGAAGGACTGTGTTCTCCCAAACTGAAACAGGTGTACTTGTCCGTGCTCGGTTTATCACTGCATGATTCAGACAACTGAAATCGTGTTTAGCCATGTTGGACTGCAATGAAAGGGACTCATAAACTCCCAGTACATTTCATATTCACTTATGTACAGCCATACAAACTCATATAAATTTATTATATTTACAAGCACGAGTCCATTTTTATACATGTCAAATAAGAACAAGTCCTCCATTTTAATTTACATAGCTGGACTTGCAATTAATGAACAATATTTAGTAATTTATTCCCTTCAAACAATGTGAAATTGCTACTCATTTTAATCTGGAAGTGAGATCAGTCACAAAGGAGCAATTTAGTTTCATAACCGAACCTATTCCAGTTTAAATTACTAACTGCCTACCAAAGCACACAGGAATGGAATTCATAACTGTGGCATGCAGTAGGACAGGGTCAAATACCAACTGCCCAAGGTCCAGTGGATAGGGCCTCATCCGCGATCATACACCCATTGCTTCAAGAAGAGAATATACTGCATATTTGCACTTTGGGGGAACCACCACAGCACGTATCCATCTTATTTAAGGATCTAAAAGACTAAAGATTAGGCTTTCAAGAGATCATTTGGTTCTTATCTGAAGTGACAGTTGCTATAATGCGCTGTAGAGTTGAATCTCCACGAACAGAAAATGCTGTGTTTGCTGACTTTGGACACTAAAATATAACTTGATCCCTGTTGGCACTTGTCACCATTTTCTTTTTCTTTTTGTGACTTCTCAGTATCTCAAATCACCAGCGGTTGTGTATGCCAAGAGGCGTAATGCCACAGGGTGTGCATTTTAATTCAGAAACGAGCGATATGACGCTTTTGCAGTTTCTTCTAAAGGAGAAAGGGGGAGACAATGAAATGATGCCTCACAGACGCTTCAAAACAAGGAAAACATCAACTGTATATTCTCCGATATATGCACCCCAAAATATTTCATCATTGTAAAACACTTTTTTTCAGGGGTTTTTTTTTAAGATATTTTTTTTGTTTCCAAGTAGGGACTCTTGGTCTGAAAGATGAACAGTGACAGCAGCTTTTCACTCATGGGTCAGATCAGATTCCATCGGAACAAATGAGATTGGGGTTGAGATTAAGTAGCACATCAGCTACAAGGGAACTATGATCCAGCATCTCTGGAAATCCACAATGAGAAGTAAAGGTTAAAATGCTGAGCAACTTTTTAAGCAACCAAAATAATAATAATAATAAAAACAAAAATAAAGACACAGACACAGACACAGGAATGTGCACTGAATAAACAGCCGGCCCTGGAGAGGCAGAAATCCGATTCAGTAGGTTGGATTTTTGATTGCGGAGCTTACATCTTGATCCTGGTTCCAAAGGGAACTCTTTTGCACTTCACCTGGTGGCCTCTTGCTTTGCTCAAATGCCCTCTGTAAATCTTCTGCTTCAGCTTTTTTTTGGAAAGTCAGTTACGAGTCTTTTTTCAGTCTGTCGTCTTCTTATACTGCACAAGAAGACACACAGACACATTACTCCACTTCTACTGGATGTGCCTTTTGGGCTGTGTTTGGCCTTCTGCCTTTCACCGTGGGTATAACACAGGGTATTTTTTTTTAAAGCTTGAAAGAATTAGCTGTTACCATCTGCCTCTCCATATATTTGTAGGCTGCAAATCCTCAAATTCCACTTAAGGACAGGCGGTTTTGTTCTCGTTTCGTTTCAAATGTGAAAAAAAAAAAGAGAAGCACCTTCCAAAAGAAAAAGCTACACATGACTCAACAAGAAGCCATATTTCTCCTGGCCAAAGGTACCAGCCCAATCAAAAATCAGCTTTACATCTGCAAAAAGCTAAGCAGACACTAGGGCAGCAGCTCCAGGGCCTTTCCTTCAGAAGCTGCCACTAAATACACAATGGAAAACGAAACGCTCTTCCATTTGGCAAGACCAGCAAGCTTGAGACACGTGTCTAGATTTTCTCTGCGTCTTGCTCCTGCACTTCTACTTGTTCTTCCACTGGCTGCATGGCTTCCTGCACATAAACTATAAGCTCGGAAGCCTCTCCTCCCTGAGTGTAGACGGTCACCGTCCCAATCCCTTCCACGTTGTCCGAGGAGACCACCAAATGATGCTGCTCATCCAACTCCACCGAGGCCTCCTGCAGCGTTTCCTGAATCATTACCGTGTGGTTGGCGGACTGCTCTTCTTCGGTTACCTGTAAGGACATTGTCAAAGTTACAAAGGGCTCATTAGCATGAAATATGCAAAGCAGGCCCTCATTGCAGCTAACATTTAATATCAAGAGGTCAAAGCAAATGGTAAAGCTTCATATCAGTTGCATGAATGGCACTTCAAGAAAACTGAAGTATGTGTTTCACCCATATAACAGGTCTGTCTGCACAACCAATGGCTCACCAAGTCAAATGCATCACCCCCATCTACATAATGGAGCCAGCCAGATATTTTAACACCCTGTAGTAGCAAACATCAGAAATTGACTGATGTCCTGGATGGCCACCATACACAATTGTTCAATGGATCCCAGTACTCCGATAGATGTACCCTATTTTTCCGTCTTTAAGACCCCACCACATACATGATTGTCCACCCCAGTTTTTGAACCCCAAGTTAACAAAATGAACAAATCCTGGTAGAAAGGACAGGAAACAGTGGGGGAGGGGGAGAACCCAAACTGACACCAGTGAATCAGCTGAGCAGAGTCCCTGCCCTGCCCTGCTTTCCCTTCCAGTTTGGGTTCTCTTACACACACCCACACACACCACTGTTTCCCTTCCTTTTCATCAGTTCTTTCCCATCAGTTTGGGTTCTCCTCCACACACACATTGCTCTCATTTTTTGTTGTTGTATTTTTTTTTGCAGAAATCGGAGTGGGGAAACCACTTCTTAATGGACTGCTCAATGCAGAAAAGCAAAGACGGCTGGTTCGGATTTCTGCAAAAAACAAAAAAACAAAGTGGAGAGGTGTGTAGGAGAAGCCAAACTGATGGGAAACAACAAGGTCATTTTAGCTTTTCTCTCCCCCCCATCTCCTAAGAAAGGCTTACCTCCATGTATATGACCCCCCCTTAATTTTTAGTGTCATGGTTTTGGGAGAAATAATGTTGCATATTGAAAAGGTTGCTGTATGTCTATAAATAAGAAAGTCTAGCAGATCCTAGACAATGAGGGAAACATTAAATCTCCGTATGCATTTTCTCCTTGCTGGATCACATTCCATGCTTTCAACCACAAGAGGAATAGTGCTTTGTGGGGTATTTGCAAATGGCTCTCAGTTTAATACAGCCCATCTAATTCCACACCAAGGTATAAGAGAATGCACAGGCACTGTATCACAGATCCAACTGGCATTATTTAACTTGACTTGTAATGTGATGGTCGAAAAGACTTGCCACTATCTTATTACGACAAACCCTGTTCTTCTTTCAATGGGATCAAGGTGAAATGTGCAGTTCCTTCCACACTATTTTACCTCAAAGCAACCAGATTGTGTTATCCACTTAGGACAACAGTCTATTTGTCCCAAGGTCACCAATGAAGTTTATGGATGAACATCGTTCCCCATTACTTGAGCCGCTAATACCTTGTCTGAAGAATAGCAAAATCGCAACCCTCATAAAAAATAAGATTAGAAAAAAATCTAAAGAGAAACATTTCAATGGAAGGCAGCTTCAGTCCCAAGTTAGCTGATTAGAATGATCCATACATATCCCTTTCCTAATACAATCACCTTTGCAAATCATTTCTAGCTGAAATCATGTTGCTTAATTAGGAAGTCACAGTAGAATAGGCCTGCTGAATCAATGAAGATTTAGTGAATCAGCTCCTTTCTACTTTACATCAATGCAAACAGGGCTATTCTAGTTGGCTTCAATATGATTAGCTTCCAACTCAAGTAAGCCCCTCTGAATCAATGGAACCTAGGGAAGAGGTGACTTACTATATCACCTCATTCAGAACTTATTCTAGTGCAGTCTACTAGAGTAACCAACATAATTTCAGCCACTGAGGTGATGCTGGGCAGATGGAGGGTAAGATAGTACATACAGTACATGGGTAGGTTTTAGAGACCAGAAATCAGTACAATCTCTCTTCACTGTCTCCCAAGTGGATTTTATCATTTGTGTGATCTCTTGAGGCAATCTTGGCCTATTCTTGGAAAGAAGAAAATTGCAAGACTACCTGTAAAGCACTTCATAGAAATATGAAGTTACCCTTTTGGCATACAATGGGCTTTTTGTTTGTGTGTGTGGCTGAAGAGTAATAATTCAGAACATTTCAATTCCCTTTAGTTTGGAGTTTTATTCGCCAAACTGTGATTGTTAACGTAGAATCTCTTAACATAGGAGAGGGGGAATCCACCGCCCCAATCACAAAATTTGTTGAGTACCCATCCACTGAGCAAGTGTTTCTCAGGATGGTAATAGAAATATCACATAGCCTAAGGCTCCCTTTGTTTGCAGTATGCTTGCTTTCCCGCACAGTAACAGTAGTGAAGTGTGAAGGCGGGGGAAGAAGAAAAAACAAAATAGGAAGGAGTCACCATCACATTTTTGCAAGAAAATTTGTTTTGTTCCAACAGGTTTGTTCTACGACACTGCTGGGCTCGACAGAAGGCAATTTTTTGTTTGTATGTTGATCAGCAGACATGATAGTGCTGCCGTTCAACTAATTTAGACTGGTTTCCCCTTTTGCTTGATGCATGAATATCATTTATTCAGGCTTGGCTTTTGCTTAATTTAATATAAAGGAAGGGTGAAAACACGCAGGATGCTGAATCTCTAGAAAAATCTAACATGACATGTCACAGCGACAACTGATAAGCCACCCATGCGCGAGAGAAAGCGTGCCGTTTACGACAAAAAAAGCCCTCACACTACATCAATTTGCTTTAGAGTAGCTGTTTCTAAGAACAATGGGGGGGGGCGAGCACAAAGCTGGCAGCTCTCTTGGTAGCAGGATAAAAAACAAAAAGCATGTGGAAGTCTAGATAAAGAGCGCCTGTTGGTAGAAAAGACAGATGAAGGAAATTATCAACAATGCCTAGCTCTGTGAAGGTGTCAAATCCATGAATGTTCCCAAGCTGATTTTAAAAGCAAATATTTGAGCATAGAAGTAAATAGAAGCACCTTATACTGACTGAGTCGGAATGATACAAGATCAGTATGTTGATCTAGTCCAGTACTGTCAGCTGTTACCGCCAGTAGCTCCCTAGAGTCTGAAGTAGGATTCTTCTCTAAAATCCATCAAGACTGGGTTTGTTCGTAGTGGTCACCACATCAACCTGAGCACAGAAACCTCACCAGTGTCAGAAGAACTAAGCAAAATTGGACCTAGTTAAAACTTGTTAATAGAAGAGCACTTAAGATACTATGGAGTAGAGTTGGCAGAACCAAGGTGAGCCTTAAAAAATGACACTTTCACCAACATGAACAAAGAAAGAAGAAAGGCCAACCAAATTCCAGTGATTTCCAGAATCACTGGAGATGTTATCAGTCAGAGGTGACCATATAGAAGGAGATGAAGCAGTGCCCTGTGTTTTAATGTAAACATCCAGTTGGATCCTATCGAAGGTTCAGCTAGTTCAACTTCCTGCTTCCCTGAATGGTCAGTAATACAACTCTTGAAAAAAAGTAGGGATAGGCATTTCGTTTCAGAACCAGTAGTTACGAAATGAACCACGTGAGCCCAGGTGGTCCTTGGAACTGCCTGATACATGCATATCCAATTGCTTTACCTTTCTCTGTCTCGCGCAGGGTTAAAATCGAATGAAGAAGCACGCTGTGACATCATCTTTCCTGCTTCGTGCTGCTGGCCAATCAGAAAGGGAGGCGGGATGATGCCTGTCCTTGCACAGCTCCTGATTGGCCAGCATCACAGATCTAGCACAGATGACGTCACCGCATGCTTCCTCGTTGGATTTTAACCCTGCGCAAGACAGAGAAAGGTAAAGCAAGTGGATCTGCGTGCATCAGCCGGTTCCGAGGACCACCTGGGCTGGTGTGGTTCGTTTCGTAACCTACTGGTTCTGAAACGAAATGCCTATCCCTAAGGAAAAGCAGTTGGGCCTTCCTTCACCATTTCCCTCCCTGCAACAGCTAAAGACTGAAGTTATTTCCCCCCAATAAAATGCAGACAGAATTATCTCTCAGTAGGTGCTGGCTTTGGGTACAAACCCATTTGTCACTGGTAGTCAGGTTTCAACATCTTTGTTCAGCCGGTGGGCAAGGTATTGCTTAGGTATCACAGAACAGATTTGCAATTCATTCCGCAAATGAGCTTTTGAAACACAGACATTATCCCCAAGGTGACAAATCTCGCCGCCTTCACCAAGACCTACAAGCAAGGATAATGTAGCCCAAATGGGAGTCAAAATGGGCTTGTTTTGGTTGAAAGCCACACATGATGCTTAATGCAGCCAAGATGTGCAAACAAATAACAAGGCAAGGCAGATAAATAAAATGCCATTGACACCGCGGTGAAATGAAACCAGAATCTCATCTAGTGCAAGGGCACCAAACTGAATGCTTATTCAATTGGATATTCTCTTGAAATGAAAATGGCCAATAAAGAATGGCCTTTATCCATATGTTTTATTGGCTTTGTCATTCAAAGAGAAATGATTAAGTGCTTTTCCTTGTTCTCTCTCTCTCTCTCCCTGGATCTATCTATAATCTTCTTAGGATGACAAATAGCCCTGTTTCTTGGGAAAGGCACAGCAGATTGGCATACCTTTTACATACCTTCTCTGTGGCTTGTGCTGGATCGAGTCACTGCGTAACCAATTTCCAAAATGCTTCTATTATATGTTCCAAGAAGAGCCAATGGGAGCTGCTAGCAGCGGTTAGCCAAGTTCCCATTTCTATATTGGTGATACCTACATTCCCTTTGCTTTCTGATAATAACTTAAACTAACTGTAATTAAGAACATAAGAAGAGCCATGCTGGATCAGGCCAAAGGCCCATCTAGTCCAGCTTCCTGTATCTCACAGTGGCCCCACCAGATGCGTTTGGGAGCGCATGAGACTAGGTATCTGTCTCCTGATACCACTTCCCTGCATCTGGCCCTTGAAGTACCCCGGTTTTAAACCTGGTGATTACACATCTCCATCATGGTTTATAACCTGTGATGGGACTTTTCCTCCAGGAATCTGTCCAATCCCCAAACATCCTGTGGCAGGGACTAACAACGCACTGGGTGAAAAAATATTTTCTTTTGTCTGTTCTTACTCTCCCAGCCCTCAATTTGAGTGGATGTCCCCTAGTTCTGCTGTTTTGTGAGATGGAGAAGAGCTTCCCTCTATCCACTTTACTCAATTCCTTAAGAATGAGAGCAGGACATTTTTAAAGCAACATGATAGACCTGCAGCTGATTCCAAATTGCAAAACATGCACCGAGAAATTGGATGGCTGAGATGAACACTGAACCTGCTGCCTTCTCCACTACGCCACCCGCTAGGAAGCTCTTGTTCGCTGATGCTCAACTCACACCAGGTAATTAACGACAAGTTTTTCTTTTGAAAGAAAATGGACCATACCTATTGATGGACAATGTGCCTGTTTGGAAAGGAATGAGGTCACAGGAGGCCTCCAACAATGGTGAAGAGTACATATAATTCACAGGGCGAGCGGTGGGTGGGATTGAGCTATTTCTTGATAAAAATAGAACAGACAATGTAGAGCAGAGGCAGAATTGTATGAAAATGACTACCCTGTTAAGTTAGAAGTTATTATTAGACTTATTTTTGTTTAAAAAAAGAAAACTGGGAGGGATTCAAGGAACTAAAGAAGCCTTGAAACAAAGACATTTCGAAAATTCTCATCTGTGCCAAATGATCACGACTCAGGGCAGAAAAGCAACAAGGTGGTCAGCCAAACATCTACGGCCATTTACCCTTCATGGGTGCGGGGAGGAACCGGCTTTATCTGAAACCAAGGCTGCTTTTACACGACTCCTAAAATCTGCTGGCAACTGAAATGCAGATCCCCCTAACGTGGTTTTTGTTCTGCTTCCTGTATTCCCACCTCCTGAACTCTGATTCTATTGCTTCTGTCTGCGGTGAGGGGAGAGAGAGAAAAAAATGCAGGCTGACCTCCACCTGCTGTAGGCAGCAGCTAATTGTTCCAGCCCATTAGGATTCCTGTCTGTTAAAGGGGTGGAACCCAACAAAAACAAACAAAAAGCGGAGGAGGGCCAGGCATGCAATGCTTTAAAACAGCAACAAGGAACAGCAACAAGGATTTTACCTCCTCCAGACCAGGTACTTGTAAAATGCGCTGGGACGCGCTTAAGTGGGTGTGGTCATACTTCATTTTTTTAAAAAGTCCGCTGCTGGTGGGAAAACAATTTTATGCTCTGCATCGGCAAGCATTTTGCAGCGGATTTTTAGGGGTGATGTAAAAGCAGCCCAAGTTTACAGGGAGAGAATGGAACCTATCCCCCTTGCCTTACTTTACCTTTCTGATCACCACTGTTGCTAAGCAAGGACTTGGTGAGGCAATCAGAGGACAAGGGTGGAGACTGCAGAGACAGGCGACACTGATCTATGGCAGAGACCCTGACTAATGTTCCTTCTTGCTATCCATTAAACTAGCTGAAGGTCACAGGGTGAAGAGAACAGCAGAACGCTGCTGTTCAGAGAGAAAAGAAGGGGCGTTGGTGCGGAGAGGAAGAACCACAAGAGCTTTAAAACCAGGGCTGGAGAGAGGAAAAGGAGGGATCCAGAACAGCTATAATCTGACAATGCGCTCATCTCACAATGACACACTTGTTTCAAGGAGAAATTGGCAGCAGGTGCTTCTTTTCATCGTTTTCCTCCATATGAACTCTTGAAAAGCCTGATTGATTGATTGATTGATTGAACTATTGAAAATGGACATATCCAAGTCTCCTTTGCATTTAGGATTCCTTGAACAAGTAACAACTAACCCAACACCCCTCACCTTTCCCCTGCATGGGTTACAAGGGAAGGGTAGGGAGTCGAGAAGAACCAGCAAGAGTCCAGCAATATGTTTTCCAAAGTCATCTTAGGCAGGCTGTCTATTCATATTGGGCAGAGTTGTTGGCTCATAAGAACATAAGAAGAGCCATGCTGGATCAGGCCAAAGGCCCATCTAGTCCAGCTTCCTGTATCTCACAGTGGCCCCATCAGATGCGTTTGGGAGCGCATGAGACCAGATATCTGTCTCCTGATACCACTCCCCTGCATCTGGTCCTTGAAGTACTCTGGTTTTAAGCCTGGAGATTACACATCTCCATCATGGTTTGTAACCTTTGATGGACTTTTCCTCCAGGAATCTATCTGTCCAATTCCCTTTTGAAGGCATCCAGACCAGATGCCATCACCACCACGGCCGGTGCTAGGCGAGCGGTGGGGGTGGGGCAGTCGGCGGGCGGGCGAGGGGGTGGGCAGGGTGGTGGGTGGGTGGGGCAGGAGGTGGGGCGGCGGTGGGGGTCGGGGCAGCAAGGGGTGGCGGATGGCAACAGGCACGGGGGTGGGCGGCGATGGGCACAGCAGGCGGCTGGCGGGCGGTGGGGGGGACGGGCGGCGGTGGCCAGAGGCGGGGGGGGGGGACAGCAGGCTGTCCAGCACCCTCTCTCCATTTTGCCACCCTAGGCAACTGCCTAGTTCGCCTTAATGGAAGCGCCGGCCCTGATCACCACCTCCTGTGGCAGAGAGTTCCACAGACTAACAACGCGCTGGGTGAAAAAATATTTTCTTTTGTCTGTTCTTACTCTCCCAGACCTCAGTTTGAGTGTATGCTCCTTTCCTGCAGGGAGCAGACTGTTTTTCCTCCAGGCTGGCTGTTGCGAGCGGGGCTGCCACAGCCCCTGCAGATCCAGGAAAGAACAGGACAAAAAGTATTCCCAGGTTCTGCTGACGGGCTGCAGATCCATGAGCTGTGGAGGAAGAAATCTTAAGTGGCCTCTCAGGACACAGCGCTGGGGAGAAACCCCAACTTGGGATCATTAAATGAAAAGGATGGATGTTCACCCCAGCGTTCCTTGGCTTACCCTAACCTTATCAGTGGTCCATGCATCTGGCTGTGAAGCCAGAGCTTGGAAGTTCACAGCTGAGAGGTTTAACAATCTAGCTGCAAAGCCAGAGGTTGGAGGTTAGATTCCCAACTGTGGAATCTCCTCAGGGGCTCGAACGCCATGATGCACAGGGTCCCCTTTCCCACTCTGCACTTCTGGGATCATTGTTTTGAGATCATTATTGCCTGACCAAACCGGAGAAGAGTCTTCCTCTAATTCTGACTCAAGATAAAAGGGCTTGGTGGTGAGGGTGTGACGATGCACATGCACCACTGAGGCAGCCCCTGGCCACCCACTCAGCGTCTTAGAAAGTGGCCCAGCTTTGGTTTAGCAACTGTACAGCTCCAGGCGGATGTCTTCACGAGAATGGTAAAGGCCAGAGTTTAAAAAAAAAGGGGGGGAGCTATGATAACCCAACAACAGGTCTACTGACTTGGAGTATGATTTGCCTATTGACAATGAAGGCAGGAAACCAGGTAGATGCTTCTGTTGTTGAAAGGCAGGACATCTATCTGTCCAGGAATTATAAAGGCTTCCTCTGAAGCGGGGAGCAGGTTCTACTCATCCCTCCCATGCAACACATGTTATGGAACCTTCCTTCCTTCCTTCCTTCCTTCCTTCCTTCCTTCCTTCCTTCCTTCCTTCCTTCCTTCCTTCCTTCCTTCCTATCACATACAGATACATACAGACTGATATTGACCCTGATATTACTGTATGTTTTTAGGGAGGATGGTTCACCTCCCACCCCACCCCATTTCTATTCCTATTTCAAGAATTCATTATTTCATAAAAACCACACCACTTGTTTCCTTCAAAGTCCCAAAATCTGATTTTTATTAACAAGGATGACGATCCATTCACAAGATTATTTCAGGTGCCCTGTTTGTACTTTCTACAATTTGATCATATATCAACTCTTAAAATCTGTGCAGGGGTCAAGACCAAGTATGGCACCTGCTGATTTGATGTGCAATTCCTGATTTGATTTCCTTTGGCTTACTATTTTTAGAGTCCTGGATTCCTGTTTTAAAACCTTGTTTTACAACACGCACTGGTGAAACTGGTTGCCAGGCCTTTGCTTTCTCCTACCTAGCCTACTAGAATTCCAGAATCAACATATGCACTCCCGTTTCAACAACATATTTTAGTGAGCTGAAAATCAAGCAACAAAGGGGGAGTCTGGGTGATTCTGCAAATTTAATTGAGTTTCTGCAAGGCTAGCCAAGGAGTGGCTCAAATCCTTCTCAGCTAATTTGGATCTCTCAAGCTGTCAGCCCGATTCCCTGACTCATCACTTCTGTTGAACAGAGAGACCCTGGGGAACCAGGAGTGATGGAAAGGAGAATGGAAAGAACCACTACGGACTGCCAAATTGTTTTGGTCCACCTGCGGCTACATACCATTGCTACTCACTGACAACTGTTCCGTAGGATAGCCTGCCCCATTCCTTAGATAAATGGGCTGAGGAGGGGCTCCGCCCCGTTGATCACGGTGGCTGTTGGAGCCAGAGCATCAGCCACTGCAACAATATAGAACACCACCAGCAATGGCAAAGGAGAGGAAGATCCTGCCAATGTATTTTAAATGGAACTGAGACCCGCTTCTAATGTCAAAAGACACTGGTGACTTTGCCATCCACAGTGCCAGAACTGGGAAGATGTACTCATCGGAGCAATCAAACCCTCTACCTCCTGGGAACTAAGACATTATACAGGTGAAACTCGAAAAATTCGAATATCATGCAAATCTTCATTTATTTCAGTAACTCAACTCAAAAGGTGAAACCAATATATGAGATAGACTCATTATATGATAAGCGAGATACAGTATGTCAAGCCTTACTTTGGTATAATTGTGATGATTATGGTGTCCAGCTCATGAAAACCCCAAATTCACAATTTTAGAAAATTAGAATATTACGTGACATCAGTAATATAAAGGGATTGGAAATAGAATATCGGACCTCTGAAAAGTCTAAGCATGCATATGTACTCAGCATCTCCATATAGCTCGTCAGTGGAAGGAAGCATGAGGTGCTCCAAAATCACCTGGTAGATGGCTGCGTTGATCCTGGACTTAATGAACCACAGTGGTCCAACACCAGCAGATGACATGGCTCCCCAAATCAACACAGACTGTGCAAACTTCACACTGGACTTCAAGCATCATGCATTTTGTGCCTCTCCATTCTTCCTCCAGACTCTGGGTCCTCGGTTCTCAAATGAGATGCAAAAGTTGCTCTCATCAGAAAAGAGGACTTTGGACCACTGAGCAACAGACCAGTCCCCCCCCCCCCCCCCGGGTAACCCAGGTAAGACACTTCTGACGTTGTTTGTTGTTCAGGAGCGGCTTGACAAGAGGAACATGACACTTGAAGCCCATGTCCAGGATCTGTCTCTGTGTGGTGGCTCTTGGTGCACTACTGTGAATAGAAAACCTTTTCAAATTATTCTAATTTTCTGAGATTGCAAATTTGGGGTTTTCATAAACTGTACGCCATAATCATCACAATTATACCAAAGTAAGGCTTGGCATATCTCGCTTAGCATGTAATGAGTCTATCTCATATATTAGTTTCACCTTTTGAGTTGACTTACTGAAATAAATGAACATTTGCACAATATTCTAATTTTTAGAGTTTCACCTGTAGCTTGTAAATCCTTCCTGGAAGCTGTAAGGATTATTTCCTCCTGTCCCTGGTGGTGTTGTGTTATCTGGTCTTTAGATCAATGGAAGATCTGGCTTTGTGGAAACTGAAGCTAAAGGCAACATTGCAATGCTCCACAATTCCAAAGGGTGGGGGAATTGGAGATTTATAGTACAGAAAAAGAGGTTCTTTCTTAGCTACCATAGCGTTTTGAATGATGCAAGGGAATCATAAATTGAGCTCTATGACATTTGCTGAGATTTCCACAGTGTTTCTCGATGTTTGTCCATCATTTCTAAGCATCTGAAATATTTTCCCACTCTTGATCAGGTACACATACAAATGAGGCTACTTGAATCTACCCACCTATCCACTTTTCTTTCTCACTGAAAAAGGACCATGAAGATTATCACGTGGTCGCTGATACAAAGACTGTGAGCGAAGCTTCGAAAGAAGCAGTTTGGTAGTGAACTTGGCTATTTAAGCAGGCATTCCCTCAAATACAATGCAATTTTAGTGTTCACCCACTAAATCATGATTTTTTTTACTGATTAGCCTGCCAATAAGAATGCATTGTTTTATGCCACTCTAATATTAATTTTATTTTCGTTTTCATTTTATTGTGTTAATGTATTTTATGTTTTTATTGTATGAATTGTTTGAGTTTGTTAATTGTTGTAAATCACCCAGAGTGACCTCGCTGCCAGATGGGAGGTAAATAAATAAATAAGTAAATAAGTAAATAAATAAATAAACAACAACAAAAACACAACAACTCTGGAATAAACTGGTACAGGTGGTCCCAGTGGTCATCGGCATGCTGGGTGCGGTGGCTAACGAGCAAAGCAAGTATTTAGAAGAAACTGGAGTTGAAAAAGTCACCATCAGTCAGCTGCAGAAAGCCGCCTTACTGGGATCTGCTCACATAATTCACCAATACACCACGTAATCCTATGCACTTGGGAAGCGTTCGACTAGTGATTTGTATTACAAAATCCAGCGTAGTTAGCTGGATGATGATGATGATGAATAATAATAATAATAATAATAATAATAATAATAATAATAATAATAATAATAATAATAATAATAATAATAATAATAATAATAATAATAATAATAATACACTTTTATTTTTATGCTGCCTTTCTCCCTGAGGGGACCAATAAATAAATAAATCTAATAAATCCAATAAATAAATAACTTTGGAATCTTTCTGAGAGTGTTTGCACAAAAGAAGAGCCAAGAATTTCCAGGGAGGGCTCATTAACTCCACGGTGCTCCTGAGTATCTGTGGACGAGCATATTTTACGTGCAAACTACCATCACAAGCCCCTAGCGATGGCTGGAGTGGGGGAGGTTGGACGGGAGAGGCTTCTTCCCCTTTATTCTGAGCCCGAATGCCCTCCACATCAGTTAAAAGCTGTTTGGGCAAGGCTCTTTTCTTATAAGCAATGCAAGAAGCATACACACACCTTTTATCTAGTACCTGTTTCCTCACCTTCCAGCTTAGCTACAAGAATCAAACCGGTCCTCGGGGGCATCTCTGCACCTCACTGCCCCCAGGCTATCTCATTACCTCTTGATGTTCAGACACAGGTGTGCCCTGGGGAGCAGGTCAGCTCCTTCCGCTGCACTGCCTCAAGGCTAATTTGAGCAGCCATTTTCCCCAGCCACAACAACCTGCCTTCAGAAGAAATGTAGTTCTTCGGAACAAAACAAGACGAAAATCTCGGTGCAAGCGAGGCAGAGGGAACGCAGAACAGGAGTTCTCCAGTTTACTTTTGTGGAAGGGACGGTTCAGAGGCCGTACCAGCTGGGACAGCCAGGCTCTCGTAACCCTACAATTTACAGCCAACTCTGGGAGCCTTTCTGATGTCAAAATCAGCAAGGAGAACCCGAGACAAATCTTTACTGCCAACGGTAAAGATTTTCCAGCAGAGGAGACACACGTTCTAAGGAAAACAACCCCACTCATCTCTCATCCATACGAACATAAGAAGAGCCATGCTGGATCAGGCCAAAGACCCATCTAGTCCAGCTTCCTGTATCTCACAAGTGGCCCCACCAGATGTGTCTGGGAGCACACAAGACTAGATATCTGTCTCCTGATACCACTCCCCTGCATCTGGCTTTTGAAATACTCTGGTTTTAAGCCTGGCGATTACACATCTACATTATGGTTTGTAACCTGTGATGGACTTTTCCTCCAGGAATCTGTCCAATCCCCCTTTGAAGGCATCTAGGCCAGATGCCATCACCACATCCTGTGGCAGGGAGTTCCAGAGACTAACAACACCCTGGGTAAAAAAAAAATTATTTTGTCTGTTCTTACTCTCCCAGACCTCAGTTTGAGTGTATGTCCCCTAGTTTTGGTATTTTGTGAGAGGGAGAAGAGCATCCCTCTATCCATTTTACTCATGCCCTGCATTATTTTGTACATCTCAATCATATTCCCCCCTCAGGTGCCTTTTTTCCAGACTAAAGAGCCCCAAATGTTTTATCCTTTCCTCATAAGGGAGGTCCCCCAGTCCAGTAATCATTTTAATAGCTCTCTTCTGCACCTTTTCCAGTTCCACTATGTCTTTTTTGAGATGCGATGACCAGAATTGTACATAATACTCCAGGTGTGGCCTTACCATCGTTTTATATAAGAACCTAAACTGGCAATGCCCCAGAAACAGATTGCGCGGCAAGGCAGTTAATGGTCCCAATCGCCTGCCAGTCACTAATGAACTGAGCCCAGCATGCTTGGAAAAAAAACCTTCAATGTCATGGGATCCAATTAATGCCTGCCCTCTAAATCTCAATGTGTCCAAGTGACCAGCACAGTATTAGACACACGTGTTCCTATGGCATACATATATAATTTCAGGTGATGCTGTAGGATTGGCCTGCTCGTGAAATTCTTGGTGGAAAGATGGCTTGTCCTACTCAAACTTGGAATACGGTCATGCTCAGCAAAATCTGTTTCCAAGAGAACTCTCTCTCACACACACATACGTTATCTTCAGCAGCAACTGAAAGGCAGTTTGTGTTCTTGTTTACCTGCTTCACCACAGTAACAGTTCCTGGGGCCATGGCCACCACCGAAGCCACGGCAGCGGCATCGTGAGGCTCCGAACCCAGCTCGATGATCTGCTGCAGAATGTTTACCGCTGCGGAATCAAGTCGCCCCCCTGATCCGAAAGAATGAGAAAGAATGGTAAGATTTAGGCCAGCATTAAAGGCAACATTAAAAACATTTGCTCACCGGTCTGTTTTTGCAAATTCCAGCATGCTTGTGGAGAAAAAAGCTTCCCTACTTCCTTGGTGAAATTTTCCCTGAGCTGAAAAAACTGTTCAGTTCTTAGAGTGATCCTTTACTATGCAGAAGTACTCCTGCAGTTGGTACTAAGAGCTGTAACCCTCACTGTAACGGAATTAGGATGGTAGGACATAGCATGAAAGGAAATTAGCATGATGGGACATAGTGTGATTTTTTTTAAACTCAATATTAACTGCACATTTTCAGCTTTCGCCCAATGCATATCTAAGGAATGCAAATTGCCCAGTCAAAACAAACCAAGGTGGACAGAAATTGGACAGCTACCATTGGACAATTGTTTCACGTGACCTCTGGGAACTGCTCACAGCTGGGAAAAGTTTATACTTAGACTTTGGGAGAGAGATTGGCTTAGAATCTGTCTTCAAGATGTAGGCAGTTAGAATTTAGGGGCTAGCCAGCCTAGGCTTTGAAATTATAACCCACAGGGACTCAGGAATTTCTCAGCCAAAGACGCTCCTATCCCCTACCTTTAGTAAATTCAGCATAAAATCAGATTAGATCTGCTACAAAAAAAAAGCTGTGACACCTGGGCTGAAATCCAGTTGCTAGGCACAACTAGAGTAGGTCCATTGAATCAAAAGGGACTCATTAATTCTGTTCATCTAATGGGCTTTAGTTGCAACTCATGACTGGATTTCATCTTTAATCTTGTAGGTAACCACTGAATCACTGGGATCACTCAAGAATAGAATAGAATAGAACAGAATTTATTTTCATTGTATAAAATATGAGATTAAAAAGTGCCATCCAGTCAGCTCATTCACATACCCCAGTATAAAAATCCAAGTCATAAAATCTACCATTTAAGAACAAACATCCATACACATACGCCTATATTCAGAATAGAGGGAAAATACAGCCACTGAAGCAGTAGCATAAAAGGGAATCTAGAAGACACTTTGCTTAAGAGTGGGAAAGCATCCACTGTGAATATATTCAGGCTTCCCCTGGTCAATGGCACACAGCCAACAAATTCTTCACTTCCAGAAGTGATGCACTATAAACATGCTGAGAATCAAAATGACCCAACGGTTCTACTTAGAACCACAAATGACAATTTCTATGAAGAGAGAGGACATCTCTTCATCTCCACATGAACTCATAGCTTCACTTTGCTGCAAACGGAAACGTGATGTTTCTGTCCAAGAAACCCACAGAGGAACTGATCAGCCTCAACCAAAGGTTCCTGGGATGTGTCTAGTAGGCCGTGAGATCCCACAACCAACAAAGAAGTCCCAGTATTGTAGCTCATTCAATGGACTTCACGGAAGAGGAGAAGGCAGACATCTTGAGGGTTGAACTGGGTTGGCTGTGTGTTGAGAATGGGCAGAATCCAATTCAATGTGAGTTGTATGGGATCCTAAACAGCTGCCTAAATGCCCTAAGTACATCCAATCTCGCCTGATTTCGGAAGCTAAGCAGGGTCGGCCCTGGTTAGTACTTGGATGGGAGACCACCGGGGAATACCAGGTGCTGTACGCGCCTGGAGGAGGAACTGGCAAACCACTCCAGTATTCCTGCCAAGAAAACTCCATGGACATGGGGTCACGAAGAGTTGGTCACAACTGTAACGACACGAAACACACACACACACACACACACACACACACAAACACACACACACACACACAGAGAGAGAGAGAGAGAGAGAGAGAGAGAGAGAGAGAGAGAGAGAGAGAGAGAGAGAGAGAGAGAGAGAGGAGAGAGAGAGACCAGTTCAGGTGGGAGAGAGGTTACAATTCAGATCTAGTTTTTGACAGCAAGTCTACAGATCAACAGTCCATTAAGAGAGCAGGAGATCCAATCTCAAACACTCAGTACAGACCCAGTCTACGGCAGATCTCCTTAGCCAATCTGATCTCCATCTATGCCACTCCGTAGGAGGTACAGCTTCAAAAGAAGCACATCTGGGAAAAGTTTACAACCAGGCTAGATACAGCTGTGCTTCGGACTGCCCCTCAACCAGAGAATGACGACATGATACGAATACAGAAAGCAAGACTATGAATGTTGAGTGTTTTATAAATTGTATTTCAACCGAAATCTTCATTTTCCCTTATGGATAACAACTTACCATCCTCTGTAGTGTATCGTAGGTCCTGCAAAGCAGTTACAGCAGCCTGAGCCCCTTGCATATCTTCAGCTTCTGTGATCTGGAGATACTGTGTAGGCATTTCTTCAGAGATTTCTATTGTTTGCTGTTTAAAAAAAAAAGCCAGGGGTTGGTGAGCAAACAGGATACAGTGGACCCTCGTATAACAAACAGTTTGTATAACATAAAATCTGTGCAACATAAAAAATTCCGGAATTAGGGGAAATTTGCTTAACAGAATCGCCTATGGGGAGAATCCGTACAACATAAAATGGTCGTGATTAGGGAATACTGCATTTCCAATGTATTCCTATGGGAAATTTATATAAAGGAAAATTTGCTTAAAACAGTTTCATTTGGAATGAATTAATTCCTTTATATAAGGTACCACTGTAATCAGCTGACACAGACACATTGCAAAGATGTCCAATACATATTCTTTCGAAATGCTTATAGATCAACTTTCAGCTCTCACAAAGCAGCAAGAGTGAAATACAGTCTTTGAAGAATCCACTCATGAGAATACACTATGGCAAGAAGGATGGATTCAAGATTCGGTGCCATAAAAGCAGTTAAAGAAAAGGAGGAATGAATTTTCATGGCAGGTTTGGCATTTTGCCTCACATTTTGCCATGGACACATCTATGGAGCTACCACTGAAAAGGCCCTGTCCCTCTCTTGCATCCCAACCCCATCACACATCTGTCTTGTCTGAATTCGGTTGCGGTTGGTCTGGTTTCAAGTGTACACGGGTTTCAGAGATGCCATTTAACTGACTATACCACTATTTCGTCAGCCATGCCACGCATATTTTTCAGCTAAGAAAAGTGAGTGGTCATGATTCATGATGCATAACTATCAGTTTCCAGGCACAATTGAAAGTGCGGGTTTTAACCTATGAAATTCTGAATTGTTTGGGTCCAAGCTATTTCACAGGGTGTGTCCTCCCAAGGCCACCTTGGATCTTTTTATAGATAGATAGATAGATAGATAGATAGATAGATAGATAGATAGATAGATAGATAGATAGATAGATAGATAGATAGATAGATAGATAGATAGATAGATAGATAGGAAGGAAGGAAGGAAGGAAGGAAGGAAGGAAGGAAACAGTAGGGGAGATGTGTTTTTCCCAATGGCTTACATCTTTGCATCAGTGGGAATAAAAAAAGAGGCTTACTTTTCAGCTCAACAACAGTTTATGCAGCCATATTCCCATCTTATTTGAGTTTTCTCACAATTTCTTCTACCCTATCCCAGAAAAAAACCCCACAGCATTTGAGGGATACTACCCATTTACTGCCTGGAGTAGGAACTGGCAAGCCACTCTAGTATTCCTGCCAAGAAAACTCCAATAACATGGAGTCACGAAGAGTCGGTCACGACTGTAATGACACAACACACACACACAACACACACACACACACACACACACACACACACACACACACACACACACACACACACACACACACACACACACACACACACTTATTGCACCTACCTCCCATTTTGTCTCTCCATCCTGCTCTACTAATTTGAGTCCATGTTTGTTTTTGATGTGTCTGTTGAATTCCCATTTTGTCCCATAAACAAAGTTGCACACTGGGCATTTGATACCACCTGGGGAGGAAAGGAAAGTTTTGCAAGAGTAAAGAAAATAAAGCCAAGTTAGATCTTGCACCTGCTAGGATGTCATGATCATCTCACTTTGATTAGACATAAGCATGGCAGGTTACCCAAGGTTTCCTTGTAGGCAGTTTTGCATTTTTTAAATTGTTAGACACAGAAAACTCTAAACCAATATCTGAAGCTCCTTCTGTGTATGCTCCCTCTCCGTCTCCGTTTCTAATATGACAGTGATTTTAGATACAAGTACAGTAACACCGCGGATAACGAATGTCTCTGTTAATGAAAAATTCAGATAACATAGGGCGCTTTTACACAAACCCTAAAATCCGAGGCAAAGGGCTCCCAGATCCGGAGCTTAAAATTGTTTTCCCACCAGCTCCGGATTTTTAAAAAAATTAAGTATGACCACGCCCACCTAAGCGCGTCCCAGCGCATTTTCCAAGTACCTGGTCTCCGAAGGCGAAAAATTTCTGATGTGGATGTAAAGCAGTGAGTGCCGGGCTCTCCTCGCCTTATTTATTATTATTTTTTTGCCCCCGCCCCTCTAAGAGACTGAAAGAGACTGGAATGGTTCCCGGAGCAGCTCGATGGCAGAGCGGAGGTGAGCCTGCATTTTTTTCTCCCTCCCCTCACGCAGACAGGAGCCAGGGGGTGGGGAGGGGTGGGAACACAGGAAGAGCGACAAACCCCCAAGATCTCTGGTCCGAATTTAAGTTGCCAGCGAATATTAGGGGTGGTGTAAAAGCGCCCTAAATGACATTTCTGGCAATAGAGAAGTTTCAGTTTTGAGAGAGGAGTAAGGGAAGCCATTCATGTCAGCATTGAAAATCCCTCCCTCAACAGAGGTGGGGGGCTCCGGCATAGTCTAGCTGCTACTTACCAGGCTGTACTTTCCACAGTACCCAGGCAAATCAAGGAGCCTTCACCACCAGGTCACAGCTAACGACCCATTCCTGACAGCTAACGACCCATTCTTGAGGGGTTTCAGCACCTTAGGCCATTGTTTACCTTAAGGCCATGGACACTAATGTCTCCCTAACGAGCCTATTCAGGCTTTGTTCATCTTATGAGCCAATCAGACAAGGGGACAAGAGGTCAAGCTGACTATAAGAAGGTCTCTTGCACTAGCTGTATTCAGACCGATGAAGCTGTTTGGATGAACAGCGAAACGTTTCTATCTCTCAAAAAAGAAGTCCAGTAGCCATGACTCAACTCCCAGATAAACGCACCTGGATGACTGAGAATCTTCACAGACGTGTTTCAGTTAACAAAATTTCCCTATGGGGAAGTGTACCCAGGATGTATTGTGGGCCCCCTCCCCCAGTTTGGGGAGGGGTGGCAGGAGTTGCAGCTATTTTGGACAATTTTTTTTTGCTGGTGGATTTGGACCTTTCAGACTTGGAAAGGTAGGGAGCCGGGGTTTCCTTGCTTTTGTGTTTTTGCACTGCTTTTCATTGCACTTTGCGTGGGAATAACCTGGGGTTTATCTTGGAGCTTTCTTTTGTTAATCTTTGCACTGCTTTTCATTGCACTTAGGGAGGGAACAGGCTGGGGGCAGTCTTGCTGCTTTCTTTGGTCTACGTTTGCATTGCACCGCGGGGCGGGGGGTCGGTGTGTTGCGTTCTAGCACTGCATGCCTTTAAAGTGCGCTTTATAAAGAGGCCTGAAACACTGAAACACACACACACACACACACACACACACACACACACACACACACACACACACACACACACACACACACACACACACACACACACACACACACACACACCCCAGTTTTTTGTCTTTTGTTGGACCTCCGGAACGGATTAATCGGTTTCTCATTCATTTCAATGGGAAACCATGTTATGGATAACAAAATTTTCAGTTACCGAAATGTCCCGCAGAATAAATTAATTTCAAATGTATTTGTTTGGTTTTGTTTTTCTGCTCCTTATGCCCTTTAAAAAAAGCTATCAACCCAAAATAGTATAGATAGAAGATGGAAACAAAAACAAACGTACCAGAAATTACTAAAAATGTGTCCAAATATTTATATATTTCCCAGTAGCTTCTTGAGAACCCAAGAGTCTTTGTTTTAACCTCCATTCCAATGGTTTCCCAGACATAGGTAATCAAGATGTTCTTGGACTAAAACTCCTAGAAGTCTTCACCACGAGCTGTGCTGGCTGGGGTTTCTGGGAATTACAGTCCAAGAACATCTGGGGACTCTATGCTGGGAAGCACTGATCTAACAGGGATTGTAACCATTCTCTTCCATGCAGATGGTCAAGTCAACACTTGGTAAGACCTGAAAGTTGAGTCATGGCTACTGGACTTCTTTTTTGAGAGATAGAAACGTTTCGCTGTTCATCCAAACAGCTTCATCGGTCTGAATACAGCTAGTGCAAATCCTCCATCTTATAGGCAGCTTTGACCTCTTGTCACCCTGGCCTGAATTAGGCTCATAAGATGAACAGTGGCCTAAATAGGCTCGTTAGGGAGACAATAGTATCCTTAGCCTTAAGGTGAACAATGGCCTAAGGTGCTGGAGCCTATCAAGAATGGGTTGTTAGCTATGGCCTTGGTGGTGAAGTCTTTTTGATTTGCCTGGGGACTTTGGAAAGCACAGCCTGATAAGTAGCAGATAGACTATGCCGGGGCCCACCACCTCTGTTGAGGGAGGAGGGGTTTTCAATGCTCACATGAATGGCCTCCCTTACTCCTCTTTCAAACCACCTCTCTTCTTTGTCTAATATGTGTACATCCTCATCTTTGAAAGAGTGGCCTTTGTCCTTCAAATGGAGGTGTACTGCTGATTCTGGTCCTGACCTGTTGCCCCTCCTATGTTGGGCCATCCTTCTGTTTAATGGCTGTTTAGTTTCTCCAATGTAGAGGTCTGAACACTCCTCACTGCATTGGACCGCATATACTATATTGCTCCTTTTATGGTTTGGTATCGGATCCTTTGGGTGGACAAGTCTCTGCCTTAGTGTGTTTGTGGGTTTGAAATAAACAGGGATGTGGTGTTTGCCAAAAATCCTTTTAAGCTTCTCCGACACTCCAGCAATGTAAGGAATGACCACGTTCTTCCATCGGGTCTGGGTCTCAGACTGATCCCTTGTTCTTCTGGGATGGCCCACTAATGAGCCTATTTAGGCCACTGTTCATCTAATGAGCCTAATTCAGGCCAGGGTGACAAGAGGTCAAAGCTGCCTATAAGATGGAGGATTTGCACTAGCTGTATTCAGACCGATGAAGCTGTTTGGATGAACAGCGAAACGTTTCTATCTCTCAAAAAAGAAGTCCAGTAGCCATGACTCAACTTCCAGATAAACTCACCTGGATGACTGAGAATCTTCACAGACACTTGGTAAGACAGTTGCCTTCTGTGCTGTCTGAGGACCCAACATTTCCAGCAATGCTGCAGATTCAGTTCTGAAGGTAAACATCCCCAACAGCATAATGTGGCAACATCACATGTAGCACTCAACATATAATTAATCCCCTGAAACGTTAAGTTCCAAAAGGGCTTAATTACAACCCATGATGTGTGCTGGCATTGGATTTGTGAGTGAACATTTTCCAACACTCATGATGAGTTACGATGGTAATTATAACGTTGCTGAATTTCTGTTCAATTAACCTGTCAGGAGGCCAGGATGCTCTCAATATAATTTTATACTGCTGGGTGGGAAGTGTAACTCCAGAGCTGTCTATTTAATCTTTTGGAAAATATCCTGTCCTCATATAGTCCTGTAATTGAATCTTGAGACTGGATACCCACTTAACTAGGAATTCACTCAAGGGTACACCCTGTTCATCTTCAGAAAAGTCAGAGGGCACTAAAGGACATCTTCACAGTTCTTCACAATTGGCATTATCAAGACGTCTAAAATGACCTTCACCTAGTTATGAGGATAAACTGGAGACAAGGGCAGACAGGTAGGCTGCCTTGATCTAATGAGAGGGAAAGAAGGATGTAGATGAGCCTAATAAATCATTTACAGACATATTTTAAGTCTGGGGTCATTTTGGGGAGAAAGGCGGGATAGTTCAAGATTTTTAAATAAATAAATAATAAATCAATGTATTAGGGGCTGGAAATCAGCATGTCCTATTTCGCTTCCCCAAAACTTTGGAAATGTATGTGACAATTTTAAATTACCCCCCAATTCCCTTGTTTGCAGCTTTCTGTTTTGATGTTGTAACCCACAGGAAATATTGAAATCTTGCAGTGGAAGATGTAGCATGAGGTGATTCCCGCCATTGCCCCCCCCCCAAGTGCGACAACATGACATGTTTTTAGGGCCTATCCAAATCCTTTTTGAAGGAATTTACTGGAAAAGGATGATGCGGAGGATATTTGGAGGGAGCTGACTGATAACACAGGGGGTGCATCAGGAAAATAGAACCAAAACTGGTTTGTGGGTCCTTAGAAAGAACTCCAGAATATACATTAAGTTTAAAACACAGTGGCACCTCTACTTATGAGTTTAATCCATTCTGAATGTATGCTTATAAGTCGAACAACTCACAGGTAGAGCAGCCGTATGTAAAAAAAACCAATAAATTGAAAAATTGGGGGGGGGGGAGTAGAGCAGACCACATCTAAAATTTGTAAGGCAGCAGTTAAAACACCAACAATTTTCCATTCTTAAGTCGAACGGCTTGTAAGTAGAGCTGCTCATAAGTAGAGGTACCACTGTATTAGAGATCTCGATATGTAAACCTCAAACATGGACCGATGACGGCACCAATGAGGCAACTATTGGCTGCCTCTAAGAAGAAGAATACATTCCTGGAAAGATTTATAATTTGGATTCATATCTTCATAAGTCTGTGCAGACATTAGGGAAATATATTGCCAATGATTCATCTATGTTCCTCCTCACAACAGGATTTCCTCAGGGACATGTGGTTTTTCAATCAGACTTGCAAATTAAGGTTGAGTTTACTTTCAAATGACAAATCACAAAGTATGATATACTCAATATAAATGGGTGAAGACAATCAAAAGCTATGACAGACATCTTGTTACCACTTGAGAGATCACCTCTTCTACAAACATGTCAAACATGTTCTCAAGCTTAACCCTATGTTGTCATGCCTTGCGGCCATGACAAACCTCAGTTCAAGGGACGTTATCTGCATGGAAAACCACTGTTTGCTACCAAAGTCTACTGATGAATGTACTGCAGGAGAACTTTTCTGCAGCACCTTAGCCCAAGCTCAACATGTCTTCTCTCTGATGAAATCAAGAAGATATACATACCAGTATTTCATAAACAGGAACTTAACGAACAAGTGGTTGGAATGGAGTTATTTTCTCTACTCTGTTTAGTAAAACCAAATTAAAATTAACCTTTTCTTCCTGATATTTATTAACCTCCAAGGATTTTCTAATGTTATCTTTAAATGCTTTAAATATGCAATTTCTTGATGCTATAGGAATGGTTTCTATGTTAATACTGTAATATGCAACAGCATATAATACTCAAGTGCCTTAGGCACAAAGCAGGGCATAGATACCAGCAGCTACCAAATCTGAAATGAAATATTCTTCCCCTACCCCAATATATTAATAAAAACTCAATTAGAAGAAAGACCTTTCTATATTTCTTTTAAATTAAAATTACTGTAACAATAACACTACGTTAATTAAAATGGCCACCTTTGTCACTGTGACTTTAATTAAGGAAAAACAAATGGATGCATGCCATTGAGTTAGAAGCATAGAAACTGTGTAGCAGTTAATTGACACGATAGCTAAAGAAAATTAATTTCTATCCAATTCATTAAAGACTTCACTATAGGGAATGAAAGGTCACTGAGTGATGTATTTTATCTACTTTTGACAGCAGTGTACATAGACCAATCATACTGGAATATTTCACATTTCTGAAATACCAGTTGAGAAATCCCATGGCTGTTTTTATGACTACAAAAAAAAAATTATATCAGTGTATTAACTGTCTCTTGGAAATTTTATTTTTATATTATATTAATGAATGCGTGGGTGGGTCTCAAACCAAGTGAGGGAGGGAGGGAATAATCCAGAAAGCAAGAAACTAAAATTACTCATATGCTCTGGACATGGACATGATCTTATTTGGTTTATTAGTAGATTCCCGTGAAAACCTCAGTATTGTTGTTTATAGTACCCCTAAAGCAGGGCTGTTGAACTTTGAACAGGCAGAGGTCTACTTTTTCTGGCTCAAAGTGCCTGAGGGTACTATACTAAAACCTCTACGTACAAATTTTATCCATTCCGAGCACATGTTCATAAGTAAAGAAAATTGTAAGTAGAGCAGTCATTTCCAATAGGAATGCATTGAAAACCAATTAATCCGTTCTGGAAGGAACAGAGTTCAATGCAACATGGCTCTTGAACTGCCCCACTCAGCTGAGACAGTGGGCTGGCAGACCCAGAACTTTGCTGGGTCACTTTTGGTCCTTGGGATGGGGGAGGGAGGGGTGGAGAACTTTTTTTATTGATGGCCGGTGGGCCACTTTTGAACCCTTCGTGGGCTACCGGTAGCCCGCGGTCTACTTGTTGTGCAGGCCTGCCTTAGAGATTTAGTAATAGCTTGGAAAGATGGAGAAAGTTGTAGTATTAATGGTGCCCACAGAGAACTGTTATGAAAAATATGTTTACATTTTAAGCCAATTATTTCTCTACTCCAAATTCATAATCTGCTGCTACTGTTCCAGACCCCTGAATTTCTGTTTAAATTAAGGATGGATTAAGCAATAAATAATTAAGTAAATAACAGCTTTGCTGTACATAGCAGTTATCATATTTTTCGCCCCATAAGACGCACCGGAACATAGGACGTGCCTAGTTTTTAGAGGTATGTATGTGTAAAAAAATATTCACACATACGTACTGCAGTCCTGGTCCCTCTACAACCCAGTTTACTCTCCAGCCACGGTGCTCTTGGGAGGCCCGGAGAGGCATGACTGGAGAGTAAATTGCCAAGACAAGCTTCCCACCCTCCCCCGCCTGGGTCTCCATGCTGGGAAGCCTCCAGCCCTTATTTTTTTAAAAAATACCTTGCATGATTGATTTGATCCATGTAATAGGAGGTGGAGAGAAAGTAGCCCGATTGGAGACCACAGAGATGAGAAATGGGCTAGAGAGTAACCACCCACCATGATGATCATAGAGCTGAAGGCACATAATTGCCACCCACCATGACGACCATAGAGCTGTAGCTAGAGAGTAACCACCCACCACGATGACCACAGAGATGCAGCTCTATGGTCATCATGGTGGGTGGTTACTCTCCAGCCCATTTCTTATCTCTATGGTCTCCAGTAAGGCAGCTTTCTCTCCATCTCCTATTATATGGAACAAATCAATCATGCAAGGTTAGTTTTTAAAAACAGACAGGCGCGAAGCCTCCACGGGAGTTGCAGCTGGGGCTGAGACCTGCACCGGGTCCAGAGGCCTCCTCAGCAGCCACTCTGGAGGCTCCCGGTGGGGATGCATTCACCCCATAAGACGCACAGACATTTCTCCTTACTGTTGGGGGGGGGGGTAAATGTGTGTCTTATGGGGCGAAAAATATGGTTATCAGAATGACTTGTTTCTATTATATACAGTGGAGCCTTGACTTACGTCATTAATCCGTTCCAGTGGTCTAGACTTAAGTCAAACATGACTTAAGTCAAACGAACGTTTCCCATAGAAAGTAATGGGAAAGCGGATTAGATTAATCCGTTCCAGATGATGAAAAAGACCCCCGAAAACAGCAATTTAACACAAATTTGACTGGGATAGGAGATTCCTTCTGGGGATGTAAATGAAATGTCCCTTCAAAGAGAGGAGGGGGCAGTGGAATTATAGTCCACACAAGTTATATGCCTCCACTTTTTATTGATCATAGCAACAATGTCTAACATTTAAGTTTTACTGATTTTTAACCTGACGTTCCAAGTTCTGAACAACTCTATGCTTACCATTAGAGTCCCACAACTGTACAGCTCCCCAACTAAAATGCTTCCATTGTGGACCAGACTTCTGCAGCCAGATTTTTTACAAGACTGAGCCGACTGTCTAACCAGTGAGGCCAGCCCCGAGCTCCCGGCCCTTCTTCTCCTCTGGCAGCAGCGGCGGCTTTGGTGAGGCCAAGGACCAGCTCCAGGTGCTCTGAGCTGGCCTCGCCGAAGCCGCCACTGCCGGAGGAGGGGAAGAAGGCAGGAGCAGTTTGGAGGCGGCAGCCGCGATGCTGGGTTGTGGCTGCCGCCCAATTCCGGTGCCTTGCGCCGGGGCTCCGAGATGTAAGTCAAAGCCTGCGACTCAAGTCAAACAGGCCCCTTCTTGCTGCAAGTCAAATATGATGCAAGTCAAGCAGTATGTAAGTCAAGGTTCCACTGTACATGTTTCTATGTATATATTACAGGCATTCTCTTCAAGTAAGCAGGCTATATTGGAAATCTTATGTAGAATCAGAGATACAGTAGCTCATGTTATTGTACCTCCTTTAGCACTTAATTCTCAGCTTCTATAACAACTGTCTCCTGCCCTAGATTCACAATAATGGATTAATTAGAGATAAAAGGTGAATGCACTCTGCAAAACAAAGGTAGAATGTAAAACATACTTGACCTCTGGGACCTTTCCAACACCTAATTGCAGAAGTTCTGAAATCTGTTGAAGAACTAACACACCCATCTATTTCAGCACTGGAAACATACAAACAAACACACAAATGCACCCTGCTGTATTATAGTACCTTTAAGACTAAAAACCTTATTTTAATCTGAACTCTTTTGGGTAACTGCTCCTATGGAAAGATGTCTGTCAGCGCTAAAGGCGCTGTTATATTTAATTTCTCATTTCACTTTTATCACTGCGTTATGTAGCATCAAGACAGAACTGACGTACAGAGGCCATGAATGAATTTCAAGGTGAGTGAGATATTTAAGAAGTAGTTTTAGTAGTCTCTCTCTCTCTCTCTCTCTCTCTCTCACACACACACACACACACACACACACACACACACACACACACACACACACACACACACACACACTACATGAATGAATTTCTCTGTCTAGGGATTCAAACCTGTCACTCTATCCACTACGCCATATTGTGCTAACACAGCCACCTCTCAGAAATCTCCCACTTATTTCTTGTATCCACAGCTTCCTCTCTTTCTGTACTCAAGTCTTTCACTGTTGGTAGGGCCAAGGAAATTGCCTCTTGTTGCCTTACTTCAGAAGACCACTGTTCCCTCTAACCCTGCCTACAGCGACTGGGCAACGGTGGCTCCTAAGAGTTGCAATCCAACTGTTAATCCCAACTAGAGTGGTACTCTTCCATCACTGTTCTCCAGCCACTGATATTCAGATGCACATGGCCTCTGACCTGGAAAGTCCCAAATTAGCATCACAGCTTCAAGAAGCACTACCGCTTTCCTAAACCTACTTGGAGAGGCTAGAGACTGCATTTGGGAATTTTTCTGGAAAAGAATCATCTGATCTACTACAGAGTGATGACCCTTCATAAACTCACGATGCAATAAAATGCATTCTTTTTCTAAGGTCCCACAAAACTCTGTCTTCTCAGTCATTTCCAAGAGCTGGACTAATATTTGGAGAAAGCCATTGCAACCATTCTGTCTTCCATCCATTAACAGGAAGCAACTGGGTTGTGCCACCATTTCCTTGTTACATAGGTGAGGATTTCTGTCAGACCAGAATTCTTTTCAAATAAAGAAATGAAGAAGGAGGAGAAGAATTTAGAAAGGCTTTTAGAATGCAACACTTGGGAGAACTATGTTTTATTCATAAACTGGAGCTGCAGTGTAATTCTGGCATCTATTGTAGCATAACAAAAAAGAGAATTTTTAAAATCCCCACAAGATGCTTTTTAGGAGCAAGGGAGTTCCATCTTTTGTCACCGAAGAAGAAAAAAAGGGGAGGGGATGTTCAGACTTGGAAACTGTCAGAAATAGAATAGTCTCCTCTTTTGAAAAGCTCAGCGTTTTCAAATACAGTACAATACAATCTAATTCGGTCTCCTCCATTTCGTAGCTTGCAGGAGCTTTATTGCTTGATTACATCTGGAATCTTTAAACCCATTTCATATGCCCAAAGCTGTTGGGCTAGGGCAGGCTGTCAGGATCCCAACTGTGCAACACCGAAACGCACAACTCCTGTGGTGGCATCTGGGTACATGGCATGGTCAAAACTTTTCTGGAGAGTCCAAAGTGAATCACACCTCAAACATTTTAAGGAACTTTGGGTAAGGCACTAGGAACATGGCATATCCAGTGGTTAAATGCCTGTACTGCAGGTAAAACTGTGCTCACGACCTGGGTTCAATCCCTGGTAGCAGGCTCAAGGTTCACTCAGCCTTCCATCCTTCTGAGGTCGGTAAAATGAGTACCCAGCTTGCTGGAGGGGCAATGTGTAGCCTGCACACTGTAATTAAAATTGTAAACCGCCCAGAGACTACTTGTAGTGGTATGGGGCGGTATATAAGCAGAACACATTGCTTTTGCTTTTTTTTGCTTTTGATTCAGTGTTTAGATAAGATAAATCTTTTTTTGATCCCACATCGGGGGAAATTTACTTGTTACACAGAACAAGTAAAGGTGGGTAGGTGCACAAAAAAAGGTGTGAAAGAAAAAATAGCTACTCTAGTTGGATTGAGGCCCACTCGGCATGCCTGTCTCTCCACCCACTCACCCATCTAAAATAAATAAAATAATACTAATACTAACATGTTTGTTCTTACACATTGTACATGTCAGAAGAGAATTAAAAAGCAATGTGTTCCGCTTATATACTGCCCCATAGCGCTTAAAACACCCTCTGGGTGGTTTAAATTTATTTATTTATTTATTTATTTATTTTACTTTTTATACCGCCCATCTTCCAACTGGAACTCTGGGCGGTTTGCAAGTTAAAAACATCAACACACAAAAAAGAAGGAAAAAGCCCTAAGCAAGGTACATCATGGGCGGGAGGGAAAAAAAAGGCATAATTAAATAACTTAAATTAAATTAAATTAAGGTCGCCATATGCCTCCCTAAAAAGCATGGTTGTCAAAGCCTTTTTGAAGGTGGGTAGGGACTGTGCCAGGTGCAGCTCACTCGGAAGATGGTTCCATAACGAGGGGCCCACGACGGAGGAGCGGCTGCACGTAGCCGACCTCTGCGCCTCCCTAGGAGTGGGCACCGTGAGTGAGCGCGCCTGCGACATTCGAGTGGGCCTAGCCTCGGATGATCTCTGGGAGATACGCTCCGACAGGTATTCTGGACCTAAGCCGTGGAGGGTTTTGAAAACCAGAACCAGGACCTTGAACCTTATCCGGAGGGCCACGGGCAGCCAATGCAGGCGAGCCAGAACTGGGGTGATGTGATCGTATCTACGAGCACCCACCACCAGTCTGGCTGCCAAATTCTGCACCAGTTGGGAATCTCCGGACAAGGGTCTAGGGCAACCCCACATAAAGTGTGTTGCAGTAATCAGTCCTACACATTGCTTCCCCCTCCCCAGTGTGATGGATATTCATTTTACCAACTGCAGAAGGATGGAAGGGTGAGTGAACCTTGAGTTTGCTGCTTGGGATTGAACCCCAGGTCATGAGCACAGCTGTAGCTGCATTACAGCCATTTAACCACTGCACCGCTCTGCTCTTAAAGCAAGCCTAACAGACTTCAAAGAAACTGCTATATTTAATGAGTGGGGTTGATCCGCTTTGATCTGGATTTTGCACTAAGTAAGGGGGTGGAGTCAATGGCCCTTCCCACTTCATTATTCTATGACTCTATGACTGTTAGAACAAAATATACTATAGATTTTGAAACATGCCTTCAAAAAAAACCCCTCCTTAATGCTTAACCAGTTAAATAAAATGGTGCAGAAATGACTTCAGGGGGATGCACACCTCAGAAATGTCTTTGTGAAGGAAAGAAGTGTACAATGAGTGTGCCCTGTGGAAGGACCAGGAAAGGTGGGCTCAGAATGTTAATTGATCAAGATTTTACCACCACTGCCCCCATGATGATTCCAAGCCCAAACTAGAGTTGACTCACTGAAGGATGAACATAAATTTCATTGTTAGTGCCAGGTGATTCAAGGGGTTTACTCTGGTTGGAAATGCCCATTGGATTTAGGCTTTTGTCAGTTATTCACGAGTTAAATGTCAGGCTTCCTTGCTCTATCAGCTATATTCTATCAGGTCATAGGATGGCATTCTGTGCAAATGGTTCAACACAAATGAAAAGAAATAATTTCCTAATCAAATTCAAGACTGAAGATGCTGGACCAAAGGAACCCTGCATATCTATCTATCTATCTATCTATCTATCTATCTATCTATCTATCTATCTATCTATCTATCTATCTATCTATTCAAGAGTGCACAGTGTTCCCCTTAAGAAAAATATATATATAATAATTTAAATTTCCATAGATTTTTCCCCAATCTGATCCACAAAAGGACAATGGGCTACTCTTAGCTCTCATTCATATGCATTTTCAATTACCGCCTATTATTCCTACCTATTATTCACTAAAAGTTTTTTTTTCCTTCCTGAAGGCTCAAGTCATTAATCATGAACAAAAAGAAATTCTATAATTACTTGCTGCACTAAACACTTAAACCAGCTATGGCATATTCTCCCCATGAAAATGCAGCTAGTATCCTATTGCATAACCCTGAGTGGGCAAAAGATTGGCAGTAATTAACAAGTTTCTTCGCTTTTTTTTAAATTTCAAAGAGCATAAGGCTTGGCATCATTGCACACAAGCTGTGTGCAACTCAACGTTTAAAGAAAAGAAGGAACTCTTTAATTAGTGGCAAGCAGCCACAGGCAGAGCCAAGCAATAGGATACTAGCAGGGCCGGCACTAGGTCTTTTTGTGCCCTAGGTGGCGGGGGGGGCGGGCGGTAGCAGGGGGGAGGCACGGGCGGGTGGCGGGGGGGGAGGGGAGGGCGGCGGCAGGGGGTTGCAGGCGGCGGCAGCAGTGGCGGCAGGGGGGAGGCGCGCAGGCGGGCGGCAGGGGGGCAGCAGTGGCGGGTGGCAGCAGGCTAGCCAGCGGTGGTGGGGGGGTGGCGCCCCCTCTCAATTTTGGCACCCTAGGCAACTGCCTTGTTCGCCTTAATGGACGCGCCGGTCCTGGATACTGGCCTTGAATAGAACGTTTTGTGCTTGTGTTGTTTTTTTTCAAAGGCTACCTTGTTGTTGAAGGGCTTCAGCAGCAAGTTCTCCAGAGCCGGCATTGACGTATTCCTCGTTGGGATGTTTCCTATTATAGTGTCTTTTCAGAGAACCAGAGATATTGCAGGAATAATGGCAGTGGGCACATCGGAAAGGCTAGAGAAGGGAAAAGAAAATGCATTAGCCAAATTGTGTCCTGTCTTTAGAACTGCACTCAAGGTAGAATGCCCACAGATCCAGACTTTTGGCTTTGGAGCAATTAAATCTAGGTCACTTCCAAAAGATATTTAAACAAGCTGATTTCTTAAATTATTTTGCACTTCCAAAGGCAACACAAGCAAGCCTGCCATCCCAGCAGGTCAAATGGGGGATTATTAGATCTTTGTGGCCTGCAAAATTTTACAGATAGAACAATGCAGTGAAGTATTTATTTGCCAAGGCTGCTGAACTCTGGTTTCTTTCAGAAAAAGATGGATCGTCACAGCAAGTAGTATCATTCTCTGGGAAGTTGCAAAAAACAACTATAGCACTTTTAGTGATTCAATACATCGAAGGGCAATAAAAAGAATGCCTTCTACTAATAGAGATGCACAATTCTCAGCCCAAGCAAGTGGATCCCTGTTCCAGAAATGACTACTAAGAGGAGATTAATGCAAGGAGCAAGGAAGTGCATGGCATAAGACAGGGATGGCGAACCTTTTTGACACCGAGTGCCCAAACTTGGTGATGGAGACGGTGGCAGTGCCGGGGGGGGGGTTGGGATCGGCGGGGGCGGGGGCGAGGGACGATGGCAGCAGGGTGATGGGGCGGCGGGCTCAGGGTCATCAGCAGCAGCAGCGGCGGGGGGCAGGGATGGCGGTGGTGATGGGGACAGTGGCGGTAGGGTCATCGGAGGCGAGGGCAGCAGGGGGCAGGGGCGGGGTCGGCAATGGGGTTGGCAGTGGTAGGGTCAGTGGAGGCAGGGGCGGGGGGGAGGGCGGCAATGGGGATGGCGGCGGTAGGGTCAGCAGAGGCAGGGGCGGCAGGGGGCAGGGAAGAGGGCAGTGATGGGGACGGCAGTGGTTGGGTCAGCACGCGACATGCTCCATGCCCCCCCCACTTGCCCCTCCGCAAATTCCTCATGACTGGTCCAGCGGAGGGGAAGTGGGGGGGGAGGGAGCCTGTTGCGTGCCAGGCGAAAGCTCTCCGCGTGCCATCTTTGGCACGTGTGCCATAGATTCGCCATCCCTGGCATAAGACATGCAGTATGTTCATGGATAAGTCACATACATCCCAACAGGCCTTTAGATGGAATTCTGGAACTTGGCAAAGGACACAGACACCGAGTGCCATAAATGCCAACAGAATATGCGTAAGAGATCTATGAATAATAAAGGCCATGATACTGTTACTGCCACCCACCAGTTTAACACCAACGGCATAAACTTCAGAAACTGAATTACCGCCCGTTAAGAAGATGGTGCTTGTTTTTGCTTGTCATCCAGTGGCTGGGTGATTTGGTACATCACAAAATAAATGGCCTACTTCCTCACTGGTAGCAATTGGCCATTGGTATTTATGCTGTTGGATCTGCACCATCATAACTATATAATTCCAGCCAATCATAGTAATTTTTTAAAACCCTCAAAGGATTCCACTCTCAGATAATCTGCTATTGTTTCCCATGTAATATTTTTAATTTTAGACTGTTTTTTCAGACCATGGGTGAGTGAATCAGCGGGAGTCCTACAGTAGTAGGTAGAGTCCTACACTACTACTGTTTACTTTAGTTGTTTTTAATGTCTACTTAATATATGTAAATGTTATTTTTATTTGTTGTTTTAACTTTCTTGTACACCACCTGGAGTTGTTCTTTGAATTAAGCCTGGTGGTATATGAATGAATGAATGAATGAATGAATGAATGAATGAATGAAACTTGAACACAGAATCTTAGGATGAGTCCTAGAAAGGCCTTTCTTAGTCTCTTGTTTCTTCAGCCTCCCTCACCAAAAAACAAGCAAACAAAAACAAAATACAAACAAAAAAAACCCAATATATGATCAGGAGAAAGTAGATAGTGCACCGTTCTGAATAAAGACCTTTGTACGTTCAGACATTATTCTTAGTTATGTATGTTATTTAAGATAACATCACAGTAGGGTTGTTGACAGTAAACACAAAGCATCTGTCCATGTTATGACAACCTTTTTTTCCCATTGGTGTCATGCATACCATTGGTTGAGACGCAGTGTACTAGATGGAGCATGTCCGTGTTCTGGAAGAGGCTGATATGTGCCACGGCTAGGCTTGGCAGTAGATAGATGTGGTGCTACACAATTTGCAAAACAGCTTTTCTCTTCATGTCTGCCCTATATTGTTGCTGCAAAGGAGTGCAGCAAACCAAAGGATCAAGTTGGACGAAGCTATAAGGCCATCGGTCCCAACCATCGGCTCGAGGCACAAATCCAAATCAAAGCAGATCTGATAAATGGTGGTCCCATTTTCTCTTCCAATGCCTCCAGTGTTGGAGTCCTCATCACCTCTCAAGGTAATTGTTTCCACTGGGTGATTCATATCCCATTCCCCCTTCTCTTGTTCCTCCTCTTGCATCCTCTGGTCACTTCCCCACTTCTTCCTTTCCTGCCTTTCCCAACGGAACCCCTATGTCCTCAGTTGTCTCCCAAACAAATGGACTTGAATCTTGAACCCGTTCTGTTTGTTCTGGCGTCTCTGGAACTTTCTCCTTGGCTTGGCTCCCCCCCCCCCCAATCAGTTTCTCCCTGCTCTTTCTGGGACTGCTGTAATCCCTTCCGGAAGAGACGGTACTGAGGGAAGAGAGATCACTCCCTCATCTTCTCACAGCATTTGACATACGGAAAGTCTACAACATGCAGGGGCATGATGTGAAGCAGGGCTTTGGTTGTGGCTCATATCATGCTATCAGGATGACCCCACTCTGATTTCAAGAAGCACAAATGGGATTTATTATTTATTTATTGATTGATTGATTTATGAGCTTATATCCCGCCCATCTTCCCAACGGGAACTCTGGGCGGCTAACAGGAGTAAAAACACACACACAGAGTTTATGACCTCTGTTGAAGGGAGAAGGCCATGCACATATCTCTGTCCCCAATTTTGTCCCTAAGTGTCCAGGTAAATGGCACAGCAGCTGTTAAAAAAATCCATTTATAGCCTTCTTCCTTCAACAAACACCATAAAACTCAACATTCCATTTGGGATGTGCTCCTTGACATCTGAGTGGGATCATTCTGACCATACAATATGTGCCTCTGGCACATACTGTCAACTGGGAGCACCATCAGGCCAAGTAGCCTCTTCTTTCTTAACAGCCAAGTAATGTCTGATATGCTTTAGAGCCAAGATGTCTGAAGTCTGACTCCCTAACTCTTTTCAGCCGTACCCTGAAATTCACCTCCTAAAAGCTGAAGGCAACTTTGGTCTTGAGTTTCCAAAAAAATAAAAATAAAAATAAAAATAAAAAAATGAGTAGAGCTTTTAACAATAGGATCGTTTGGAAGTCACTCCTGTACCCAGTTGCCCTACATCAGAAATGACTTGAAAGCACATAACAAGAGCTAATGATACAGAGGATCCAGAGACACACTTTGGCTCTGTCAAGTTTTATACAGTCGATGTGCCATTTGAAAGGCACACTGCATCTCCAGACATTGATTTGGGGCATCTACACTCGAGCTAGTGGAGATGACACATAGGTTCCATAACATATAGGGCAGTGATGGCAAACCTTTTAGGGACCGAGTGCCCAAACTGCAATTCAAAACCCACTTTTTTTTTGCAAAGTGCCAATACAGTAATTTAACCTGTATATAGGGGGCTATGAAGGGGCAATGTCGGGTGCCCACAGAAAGGGCTCTGAGTGCTACCTTTGGCACCCGTGCCATAGGTTCGCCATCACTGATATAGGGGGAATACAGTCCATGGGTAGCACTAAGACATGGAAAGGGAGGCAGTGTGCTTCAGTAACCCATTTGCATGTTTGTTTGTATAACAAGAAGTGTGAGACACTTGTCCTTGGAAGTTGCAGCCTGGATTTCAGAAACACCCTTGTTCCCTAAACAAATGCAGGCACTTACTTCAGAGGTATTCTAGCTAAAGCTAAATTTAATTACCTTACAAAAATCAATTGGAACCAATGTCCTATAAAATTCCCTACAGATGCCTCAAATAAATCTATGAATATAGGCTGGCTGACTAGCATATTAAATATAACAATGCATAAACATGTTTCTAAAACATGTTTTGGATACAGAAGAATTCTGAGTAGTTATTTGCATTCCTCATTTATCATCAGGGATGGAGGATGAAAGGTAATAAAGACCAGAGGATAAAGAAGGATCGGCAATCACATATTTTGATTCTAGCTTTAAACACTTTTATTTACTCTTCTAGGACATCACAGAACAATACACTACTGTGGATAGGAAAAAAAAACCCTCTTCTGAAAAATGGTTGTTGTGTCTGCATAAATATGAAAAGGTTAAAAAAGAGAGAGAGAAATTGCAAAATAAAAACCCGAGGTGTCTTTCAAGGTTCTGAAGTGCTCAGAGAGAAAGAACTAGCAATGTTTTCAAAGGGCAACTTAAAACCCACAACATTGCTTCTTATTTCAGAATCATGTAGATGCTTACATTATTCGTTTCTAAGAATAAAGATAGCCTGACATAATAAATGCCTTAAAGAACGTTTTACAAATTCTTGAATGATTCTTTGTTCAGAATTGGATGCATTTTTAATGACAATAGCCAACATTCTATGGGATCCTTTCAACAACAGTGTGCTATACAGCCGGCTGTGGTTTTCTCGTTCTAAGTCTGCACTCATTTGTGAAAAATTCTCTCGATCGCTTTTTCAAAGGCACCCTCGCTTAATGTAAACTACCTTGAACGTTTGTTTTAAGGGCATCACAGATTTTAGACAAGCCTAATGGGCTACCAAGGTAGCCAAATCATATCTTCTGGAACCACAAAGCAAATCAACAAAAGCAAATATAATGAAGATTAAATATGAGCTGAAAATCCCTTATGAATTTAGCATGTTTAATATCACTTCCAGCACATTTGTGTACATGAACCTGACAATTCATTAATGCCAATGAGTTGGTTGCCACATAAAGTGTAATGAAACAGAGAGCATTTTTGGCCTGAGAGTTGAACTGGTGTTGAGCAAGTACACTGGTGGCACATATCAACAGTGGGTGAACTCTCAAGTACAACAAGGACATGAATACCTAGATCCTCACCCCAGCTCTGTCTCTATGGGAATTTACAACTGGGCTTGCATGCAAATACGCCTACATACAACAGCCAAAGAATATTTGGTATGAAAC
The DNA here is from genome assembly GCA_037367245.1 of Phrynocephalus guinanensis. Taxonomy (NCBI): domain Eukaryota; kingdom Metazoa; phylum Chordata; class Lepidosauria; order Squamata; family Agamidae; genus Phrynocephalus; species Phrynocephalus guinanensis. The sequence continues at coordinate 11,274,794 of CM074739.1, read as the reverse complement.
CTATATTCCATTACATATTACATTGCACACTTCATTCTGCTGCTCTATGTCTGAAGAAGTGGACATGTCTACAAAACGTTACATTAAAATATGAAAGTTAGTCTTTTAAGGTGCCACGTGGTTTGTGTCTTTTGTCTCTTTTGTTTTGTTTTATTTTTCTTTGATTTTTGCCTAGATTCCGTCCATACATGCTCATCCATGAACAGGCACACTGCCCAGGCAGAGAAGTGCGTGAATAATTTCCTTCACCACCCCCTCTCTCCTCTGCACAAAATCACACCTATGTAAAAAGTCATAAAACCATGACTCTTTGAGAAAAGGTCACAACAACAAATGCTTGGAAAACGCCTTCCTTCCTTTCACCGCAAGTGGGCTTTTAAATACTCTCTGGCACCAATGACACCTTTTTAAAAGGTCAAAGCCTTATTCAGGCCTTTAGAAACTTGGCAAAATAATAATAATTCATTGCTGTCAACACAGTTTTGACTTACGGCAAGTGTTTTTAGGGTTGTCAAGGTGCAGAGTACTCAGAAAGGGAATCCCATTCTGTTCTTATGGGGCCACCCTTGAACTGTGTAGCTTGCCCAAGACTATACAGGCTGGCACTACCCGTAGGAGGTACTGCGGGGAACTGAACTCCCAAACTCTGGCTGCACAGCTAGATCTCTCTCTCTCAATGAGCTATCCAGAAAAGGGGAGTATTCTAGTCCCACTCATACGAACCTAAGAAGAGCGATGCTGGATCAGGCCAAGGGACCATCTAGTCCAGTTTCCTGCACCTCACAGTGGCTCTGCCAAATGCCCCTGGGAGCGCACGAGATTAGATATCTGTCACGTGATACCACTCCCCTGCATCTGGTCTTTGAAATACCCTGTTTTTAAGCCTGGAGATTACACATCTCCATCATGGCTTGTAACCAGTGATGGACCTTTCCTCCAGGAATCTGTCCAATCCCCTTTTGAAGGCATCCATCCCTGGTCTCCTCAGACCTGTCAAGTTTTGGCCAATGCTGCCTGGGGTGGGAGGAGAGAGGCATGGCTGCTGGGAGCTCCGGGGAGGCAGGGCGCTGGCAGCCGGGTCCTGCAGCTAGTGGGTGGAGCCTGATTTGCATATAGCATTCCTAGAATCCCTTCTGGTGGCTTCAGAATGCTTACTGTGAACTAGGTGACTCAGCTTTCTAGGGGATATATATAACTAATCCGGGTAGCAGGTGGGATGTGGGTTAGGGGTTAGGCAGGGAGGTACACTCTCCTGCGGACCACCGGGAGGTGGGCTGCGCCTGGCCACCAAGCAGCATCTGGAGCCCAGCCACCTGCCGGAAATGTAGGACATTTCCGGGAAAATAATTTTCTGGGAAGACTGTGAGAAAGAAGGGGGAAATGGGAGTTTTACGGACAAAACAGGACACTTGACAAGTATGAGTATCCTTTCCTTCCAACATGTGGAGGGTGATGACTCTGAACAGGGAGCATGCTTATGGCCACACTCCATGTGATCTTGAACCCTAATTTCCCTGGGTCCCCATTCAGATGGAGCATCCCCATGAACAGTAGAAGCTGCTCTTTCAACTCGCTGACTGTGCATGAAGATGGCATAGGTAACAACAGAAGAGTTACACCGAGAATCATCTAATGGGGGGAGATTAATGTTTGAATGGGGCATAAATACAGCAGAGTTAGGCAAAGCAAAAATAAACTCTTATCTATGATCAGCTGGAGCTCTTATCTCTGATCAGTAATCTGAAATGACATTCTCCCTCGTCCTCTACACCCATGGATTTCTTTTCTTCCACTAGAGATGCTACCTGATGGGGAAGCTAGAGAAACCAATGACCAGCCTATTTCAGGCTTGTGGTCTAGAGGTTCCTCCTGCTGGTGCATGGAACAAAGCTTTATCAACTGTTGCCAATCATAATCCATTTGGAGCGATCTGCCATCACCGCTGTGAGTTGTATTGTGGATTCTAAATATTATTATTATGATATTCTTGAGCACCTAACAGAGTTACCAAAAAAGAAAGCACTACACCACAGTGCTTTCCAAGCAAGGGGAAAAATCCCAGAAGCTGACTACTCCTTGAGGGCACATAACATCTTTGGGAGGGGGGATTCCCCCTCAATTATCAAAGAATTGTATAGTGACAAGATGGGTGGAATGGTTGAGATTATGACAGGATATAGACTCCAAAGCCCTGCTTACATGGAATAAGGCCATCAGCAGCTATAAGGCAAAAAACCAGCAATTTCATATTTTTAATGACTGAGCTTTTAAATACAGTATTTGTTCTCAATTATTTTAAAAAACATATTCTAAAATATTTTTACCATCAGACAAAAAAAATCCCCTTTAAAAGTACATATTCCACTTTGGCCAAGAAAGAGTTAAAAAGTTCTTCTCCGGAGAGTCAGCTAATTGGGTCCTGGCAGGAAAAGGGTCAAAAGTCCAGACTGTCCTAGACCTCGAGCTGATTTTCCCTTGAAAGAATTGCATCAGGAACCTGGTCTCAGAAATCCCAAGGTAATATTGACTAAAAGAATACAGGGTGCGCTGTGTTTTTATAATGCAAATATACTCTGAAAAAACTATGCTAGTTCTCTTGAGATCCATGGAAAATGATACTCCTTTCTGGAGAACTGTCACTCCCATTACTTTTTTTTAAAACCAGGTCTGGATTTTTTTACTCTTTTAAGCAAATCTTTTGACTGTTTCTGTGACTTTTCACTGCCCTCCAAACACCTCAATTGGTAGCCCACACAGCTGTATCAATGCAGCTACCATGAAATGTTCTTGCTGGTAAGTCTGTTCCACACATACTCAATTTGCAATAAAGTCAGTTGTTCACTTTTTTGATGATCAATATTTCAGTTCTGCAGCCTGTATTCTTTCCAAATTAAAACACGGGGGGCAACAATTTTTCTTTTGAGACAAACTAGATAAGCCCTTTCGATTTACAGTATTTGATTGGTTTTAAATCTGGGGATATTTAGGATCACATACTTTAGCATGGAGAGAAACAGTTTTCATTTTAAAATATGGTACATTTTAAAATATGGTAATCCTTTCCCAAATCTGAAATCTGGCACAGAGCAAGAACACTGCCTGCTACACCTGGACCCAATTAGCTGCTGATCTGATATCCAGTTTCAAAGTCTTAGTTGTTTGTTTGGGCTGCCCCCATTTTAGAGAACTGTCTTGTAGAATGCTGATTTGCCGTGCAGCAGAATATCATAGATGCACTACTGTGCAGTTATATTGAAAGAAGACACCAGTATTTTATCAAAAACTGCTGATCATTAGGATAGCAAAGTGTACATCACCTAATGCTAATATGCTTTGAATATATGATACAGCGCAATTAATAGATGTGCAATCCCATACATATTTTCTCCAAGGTAAGCCCGGCTAGGGTCAATGAAACTTAACTGTAAAATCAGTTAGTACCAATGTATATCTTTCACTCTAAAGAAAGTATTACTTATGGCATGTGAATATTTGTGTCTTATGTATTTTCCACTGAACCTGAATGGCAATGACACATTCAAACAATCCCACTCAGATCCCTTCTTTGCATTTTACAGAGATGAAATTCTGAAGCATTCTGCTCTGATTTCTGACTCAGCAAGAATCTTACCATGACTCCTAGTCACATGACTTCTGCAGGCATGTCCACCTGAATGCAGTTACAGAGCTCAGTGCAGATTTCAGCATTCAGTGTATGAAAGGTCTGGATGCTGCAACCATTCAGAAGGTGGAGTGTATATGCATACCTATGTCCACAATATAACCCTATTTATGTTCAGGTAAATGCACAAACATGGCTCTACTAAAGACAATTATGAGTAGAAGCAGATTAGTCAGCAACTTTGCAATTAGAAGCACAGCCCCCATAAAAAGTAAATAGTATCTGATCAACGTAGTTTAGCTTAGTGGCATTGCGAGTTGAGAAGTAACTTGCTTTTGTTCCCTTAGGAGGAAAGACTTCCCTTATGATGAAAGGCTAAAACATTTGGGGCTCTTTAGTCTGGAAAAAAGGCGCCTGAGGGGGAATATGATTGAGACGTACAAAATAATGCAGGGCATGAGTAAAGTGGATAGAGGGAAGCTCTTCTCCCTCTCACAAAAATACCAGAACCAGGGGACATCCACTCGAATTGAGGGCTGGGAGAGTAAGAACAGACAAAAGAAAATATTTTTTTCACCCAGTGTGTTGTTAGTCTGTGGAACTCCGTGCCACAGGATGTGGTGATGGCATCTGGCCTGGATGCCTTCAAAAGGGGATTGGACAGATTCCTGGGGGGAAAGTCCATCATAGGTTACAAACCATGATGGAGATGTGTAATCTCCAGGCTTAAAACCGGGGTACTCCAAGGGCCAGATGCAGGGGAGTGGTATCAGGAGACAGATATCTAGTCTCATGCGCTCCCAAACACGTCTGGTGGGGCCACTGTGAGATACAGGAAGCTGGACTAGATGGGCCTTTGGCCTGATCCAGCATGGCTCTTCTTATGTTCTTATATTAGGTGACATGGCATTGGGTGGCAAGCATTAGGCTTTGTTTGCGTGTTGACTATTGTAATCACAGCAGTTGAGCGATAAATTCTTATCACCTTCTAGTTGTGAAACTGCCTCCTGTTGTCTGTTTCAGTTCTAAATCATGATCAGGCTACAGTTATGGTTGTATAGCAGTCAATGTACCTCACACAGAATAACTATTTGAGCAACAGAACAGGGCACAGAATTTAAGAAACATTAAGCAGCAGCCTCCTTACCTTGAATGAAGCATGCTGCTCCATGTGCCGTAGAAGCTGTGGCTTTTGGGCGGCAGTATAGTCACAAACTGTGCACTTGAACTGTTTTCCTGAAACAAACAAACCAATTCATATTTAAAGAGTGTGTGTGTGTGTGGGGGGGGGGGGTCAAAATGCTTCAAAGTTATGGTGACTAGAGATGGGCACGAAACGAGCAATTTTTCATTTTCGTTTTTTCATTTCGTTACGTAACGAAACGAAAAACGAATTTTGTCTCCAAAACGAAACGTAACAAAACGAAACAACAGAAATTTTGTCGTGTGTTTCATTTTTGTTGCGGCAAATACATTGAACTGTAATGAATGCTAACGAAACAGCAATTTTTCATTTTCGTTTTCTCGTTTCGTTACGTAACAAAACGAAAACGATTTTTTTTTGCAAAAAATTCATGAAAAATAAAACAAACCAAAACGGACCCCCTAAACGACAAACGAAACACCATTTTTTTGAGTCATGCCCATCTCTAATGGTGACTTAAAGAACTGGTGTCCTATCTTCAACTGCCCTACTCAGCTCTTGAAGACTCAAGCCTGTTTCTCCATTTATTGCAGGCATGTCCAAACGTTGGCCCTCCAGATGTTTAGGACCACAACTACCACAATTTTAAGCTTTGACTGCCAACGGCAAAGGACCGTGGGAGTTGCGGTCCAAAACAACTGGAGGGCTGAAGTTTGGACATGCCTGATTTATTGAGTCAATCAGTCTCTTATTTGAGTTCCCTCTCTTCTTATTGCCTTCAGTGTTCCCCAGCATTTCTGTCTATTTCCAGAAATCTGTGTCTTCTCATGATGAGGTCAAAGGATGAAAGCCTCAATTTAGTCGCTACTGCTTCTAAGAAAAGTTCTGTTTGACTGGATCTAGAACCCACTTCTCCAGGAGAAGAGAAAGCATGTGGAAATGTCTCTAACTGGGTATCAGAGAGACTCCTGAAAGTTTGTAGCCATGGGTCATGTCAAGCAGAGACAGTATGATAGATACGAATATTTCTTGACCAGTGAAGCTGCCTGCTTTTGTAGATGCATGTTGTTGTTTTAGATTATGCATTCCTGTTTTGCTCAGTTTGTACTTTAGAATTGCCACTTAGCAGCTAGAAAAGAGCAACTGTTCTGTAACTTGGTTAAAACCACTTAAATCAGGGGTTCCCAACCTGGGGGTTGGGACCCCTTTGGGGGTCGAACAACCATTTCACAGAGGTCGCCATGAGCCAGTGAAGAAAAAGGCACAAACGGCTTGGGTCTGGAGGAGGAGGGGGAGGAAGAGTGAGTCACAGCTTGATAGGTTGGAGAGGATGTCACTCAATGGCACCAGAGGCTGCGATTGGCTGAGGGTGTGTGTAGAGGGAAGTTCTCTATGGCACCTGCGGCAGTGGCCTGCCAAAGGGGGCTTGTGGCCTCTTCCAAGCAGGGCAAGGGGTCACCACAACATGAAGAACTGTATTAATCGGTCACAGCATTAGGAAGGTTGAGAACCACTGACTTCAATGATTCTCCTGCTTTTGAAAGCAACAAAATTGCTGAGATTCACTCAGTGTTTTGGTTTGCAACCCCCCAGCCACAGAACTGGGGCAAGACTTCCTCAAAAATTTGGTTGTGGGGATGGGATGAAGGGACTGATTCTCTCTAGTGGTCATCAGGTTTAAAATTAGGGCAACATTAGTGGAATCTGTTCTAAATCTAAACTTAAATCTATCCCTCCCACATCTGTCTCCATCATTCATATATTCCTCTATTTTCACGCTGACCAGTCCTCAGCTGAACAACTTGGGTTGCTCTCCTTTCTTCATCATCAGCTTTCTAAAAATTGGCTGGATGAGTAGTGAACGCAATATTCAACTTGTCCACTGATCTATTCCACTCCAACTGCTTTATAGCCAACACACAGAGATGTTGTTTGAAAATCTTTCAAATACAGCTGGCAACAACTTAAAACAGACCCCGCGACACACACACACACACACACACACACACACACATACACACACACACACACACACACACACACAAAGTATAAACTAAAAAGGCTGATCTACACTAACTTGTCAAGAAATCGAGTTTCCTTCTTGAAATTCTACGTCGTTGATGAAATTGAAATTGTACAGCAGATGACAGTTTCCACAAAACATAGCATAGAAAAGGCTTGACATTTAAAATGTTCTCTGCCTAATTGAGCTAAGGAAAAAGTCAGTCTCAAAGCTTCATTAGTTACCGTGTATAGCAAGAAACCAAGATAGCTGGATCTGGTGCTACAATACCATTCTTGAATCTAGCAAGGAATGTTACAGCGGGAAACAGGGAGAAACTGGGCTTGCAACAATGACTGACCAGCTGATAATGGGTGTTGGACAAGACGGACATGGGATTTGATCAAGAAAGATGATTCTTACCTTCTTAGCCTCGTATAGCACAGGCAGGTCTTAACTTTTTACACTAAAGCAAAGCCTGCTCCTTATCTACCTCACCGTAGTACTTAAAGCCCTCTCTGGGCAGATTACAATTATGCAGGCTACACATTATCTCCCCCCCCCCCAGCATCCAATAAAGAGCTACTTACCATCAGCTGTGTGGAGGAGTTTGTGGCTCTTCAAGGTACCCTTTGACTTAAACTTTTTCCCACACATGTCGCACAAGTGGGTTTTTTCCGTGCTGTGGCGGTTCATGTGGGCTTTGAGGTTGCTCTTGCTGCGCGTGGCGTATTCACACACAGAACATTTGAAGGGCTTGACGCCTACAGGGAGAGGAACACGCACAGAAGCTGGTCAGTCACACACAGTTGTTGCTGCCTCTTCTGTAAAGGGGTTTCACAGGTCGTCTGTTGGCCACACCCCGACCAGCCCCTCATCCAGCTTAGTGTCACTGGCAATGCTTCTCCAGGGGGTTAGGAAGGTTTCCCCACAACTCCACTGAGATGCGCCAGTGAATGGACCTGGTATATCCCATGTACAAGACATGTGCTCCCCCACTGAGCTATAGCCATGAACCACCCAAGGGACAAACATCATGTCTAGGTGGTCTCTAACCCCCCCCCCCCCACATTCTTTCAACATTGACTCACGGCCCCTAAGAACATAAGAAGAGCCATGCTGGATCAGGCCACCGGCCCATCTAGTCCAGCTCCCTGTATCTCACAGAGGCCCCACCAGATGCATCTGGGAGCGCACGAGACTAGATATCTATCTGCTGATACCACTCCCCTACATCTGGCCCTTGAAGTACCCCGGTTTTAAGCCTGGAGATGACACATCTCCATCATGGCTTGTAACCTGTGATGGATTTTTCCTTTCAGGAATCTCCTCTCCCTCTACTATCTTTCTAATGTCAAATGGCTTGTTGGATGCGCTCTGAGGCAGGATCCTTCCTCTTATTCTCTGTGGAGTCCCATCTTTGCTACCTTTCTGCAAGAAAGCAAACAGCTTTCTCTTCATGCAGCTTGAGAGGTTCCCCCCCCCTTGTACTCTGTTGTTTTTAACTGTTTTTTAAAGTATGGATTTTATTTACCATATTAAAAATAATACTTGTTTAACTCCTTTTAAAATTATTTGTCTGGGAGCGGATCTCCCAGAGGTCAAACTCGTCCTGACCAACTAGAGCCTCGTCCTCCCTTTCTCTCCGAGTGGCCACACCAAAAGAGGCCCGTAGGGCTTCGACCCGGAATCGGGCCTTCTCGATGGTGGGCCCGGCACAGTGGAATGTGCCGGGCCCTTTTCTGGCAGAGCATCAGAGAGGAAGCAGGCTGTGAAAGGAGCACACCGCCAAAGGGCAGAGAGCTAACTTCCTGTTCTTGCAGGAGCAAGGGGCGGAGTTTTAGCTTTAAATACTTGCTCCCAGCAGCACGCGCCTGACGGCGCGGGCAAACTACAAAAAAAAAACCCTTATAATTTCTTCTGGGTATAATTGAGTTCCTAAAGCCAAGCTACTCCTGCGGAAGTCCTACACACATTAGCAAGTTAGCACTGGAAACTTCCTGACGTGATTGCAGTTGGAGTAGAGGTGCTTTAGCAGCCCCTACACAGTTACATTTTCAATAAACAACAAAAGAAGTAAAGAGTCTTACTAGATTAAAAAAAATTAGTGCAAGTTTACATTTTTGAGACCTTCAATACATTTTATTGCACTCCTTAAAATGGAGTTGCAGGGAGCAGCTGTAGTTACCTGCAGTACTTGTGCCATGTTTGTTATCTTGACAGAGCGTGTGCAGAACTACATCTGCTGCAAGTGCAAGCTGGTGGCGCTATTGGAAGAGAAGGTCCAGCAGCTGGAGGCTCGTATATCCGACCAGCAACATATTAAGGAGCTTGAGCGGTTCCTGGACAGAGCGGAACAGACTACTCAGGTCCAAGAGGAGACAGGGCAAACTTCAGAGGAGGAAGTCACTCCCACAACTCAGGAGGTGGATGGGTGGAGGAATGTGACTCAAAGGAGTAGAAGGCCAAGGCATCGCTCAGAGAGTCTCATCTTGCACAATCAGTTTGAAGCTCTTTCCCTCAGCACACCTCATGAGGCACACATAGAGGAAGAATTGGTTCCACCGGAGGATCTCTCCCTCATCACTATTGATGAGATACAAGATCAGGTACATGTTGATGACCAGGCTGCAGGAGAGAAGCTCATTGTACTAGGGGATTCTATAATTAGAAATACGGAGGGATGGATTTGTGAGGAGCATGATAACCGTATGGTCACTTGCCTGCCGGGTGCAAAGGTTGCAGACATCACCAGAAATATAGATAGCTTGTTAGAGAGAACTGGGAAGGAGCCAGTGGTCATGGTACACGTCGGTACCAATGATGTCGGGAAGGCCAAGCGGTCAGTCTTGGAAGCCAAATTTAGGTTGCTAGGTAGAAGATTGAAGACCCGGGCTTCCAAGGTAGCATTTTCAGAAGTGCTACCTGTTCCTCGTGCAGGACCCGCCAGACAGGCAGAACTCAGAAGCCTCAATGCGTGGATGAGGCGATGGTGTCGAGAGGAGGGCTTTAGATTTGTCAGGAACTGGAGAACATTTTGGGACAAGCCAAACCTGTTCAGGAGGGATGGGTTGCACTTGAATCATGATGGGACCAGATTGCTGGCACTCAACCTCAAAAAGGCAGCAGAGCAGCTTTTAAACTGATAACTGGGGGAAAGCCGACAGGAGCTGAGTGGCATCCGGTTCGGAACACCTCATCCTCGGGGAATGAGGTTGGAGAGGGTAGACAATCACATAGAGAAGACATAGCAGGTATAGGTATTAGCACCTGGAGAATAACGGAATGTGACAGTTCATCTACTGAAAATAAAAGCTGTGAGGCGAATAGAACAAGGCAGCAGCTGTTGTTGCGGGACCCACTGTACAGGTGCTTCTACGCCAATGCTCGAAGCCTCCGAGCAAAGATGGGAGAACTTGAACATCTGGCAGCTAGGGATAACATTGATATAATAGCCATAACAGAAACCTGGTGGAATGCGGAGAACCAGTGGGATACAGCAATCCCAGGCTATAAACTCTATAGAAGAGATAGAGGGGGGCGGGTTGGAGGAGTGGCCATCTATGTCAAAGAAGGGGTAAAATCCAGCAGAATGGAGATTGACAGAGGGTCTGACTCCACCATAGAATCACTGTGGGTTAAACTACCAGGTCCAAGGAGTGATGTGATCGTTGGAGTATTCTATCGTCCACCAGATCAGAAACTTGAGGGGGACCTTGAAATGAGGAGAGAAATCATGGAAGTGGCTAAAAGGGATAGGATAGTAATCATGGGGGACTTCAATTATCCCCACATTGACTGGGCCAATGCGAGCTCCGGGCAAGAAAGAGAAACTGAGTTTCTCAACTTGCTGAATGACTGTGCCTTAGAGCAACTTGTCACGGAACCCACCCGAGAACAGGCAACTCTGGATCTAATATTGTGTGATACTCAGGACCTGGTCAGAGGTGTGAATGTCACTGAGCCTCTGGGGAACAGTGACCATGCTGCTATTACCTTTGCCATGCATGTCGGAGGAAGAGTGTCAACCAAATCAGACATAAAAACCCTTGATTTTCGAAGGGCAAACTTCCCTCAGATGAGGAAACTAGTTAGAGAGAAACTGAAGGGGAAGGTTAGAAGAATCCAATCTCTTCAGAGTGCATGGAGCCTGTTTAAAACAACAATAATAGAGGCCCAGCACAAGTGCATACCACAAAGAAGAGCTCATTTAAGTCCAAGAGGACACCGGCATGGTTAACGAGTGGAGTTAGAGAGGCTCTAAAGCGCAAGGAGAGGTCCTTCTGTAAATGGAAATCCTCCCCAAATGAGGAAAATAAAAAGGATCACAAACTCTGGCAAAAGAAATGTAAGAAGATGATAAGGGAGGCAAAGAAAGACTTTGAGGAACGAATGGCTAGCAATATAAAGGGTAATAATAAAAGCTTCTTTAAATATGTTAGAAGTAGAAAACCTGCCAGAGAACCAGTTGGCCCTCTGGATGGTGAGGGAGGAAAAGGGGAGGTTAAGGAAGACTTGGACATTGCAGAGAAATTGAATGAGTTCTTTGCGTCTGTCTTCACGACAGAGGACCTTGAGCGGATTTCGCTGGCTGAGCCGCCCCTCTTGACTAAAGAATTAAATCAAATACAGGTTAAAAGAGAGGAGGTTTTAGGACTAATTGATAAATTGAGGATTAACAAGTCACCTGGCCCAGATGGCATCCACCCAAGGGTTATTAGGGAACTGAGAAATGAAATAGCAGATCTCTTAACGGTTATATGCAACTTGTCTCTTAAAACGGCCACAGTGCCGGAGGACTGGAGGATAGCAGATGTCACACCAATTTTTAAAAAAGGAAGGAGGGGGGACCCAGGAAACTACAGGCCGGTTAGCCTTACATCTGTCCCAGGGAAGATGGTGGAAAGCCTCATCCAAGAGAAAATCTTAAAACACATAAAAGAACAAACCTTGCTGAGAGAAAATCAGCATGGCTTCTGTAAGGGTAAATCTTGTCTGACAAACCTTTTAGAATTTTTTGAAAAGGCGAAGTGGCTTGGATGGCAAGAACAAGAAGTAGCTGATGCAATCTCTCAAGTGTTCAGAATTGTAGTTAGATCAAAGAAACTGAGAGTGAAGAAGACACCAGGCGATGTTATTGTATCATTGACATCTATGGCCGTGCGAGATAGAATCTTGAAACATAGCTATGATAATCGGTTTGTGATTGATGGACAACAGATTCTGATATACAAGGAGATCCCTCTCCATTTCTTGAGAAGAAGAGGAAGCTATAAATCGCTGGCAGAAACGCTGAGAAGAAATGGTTTGAGATTTCGCTGGGAGTTCCCAGAAGGTCTATCCTTTATTTACAAGATGAAAAGATTTAAAATAATATCTGAGTCGGAAATAGGTAAATTTCTGAGAAAATATGCAGAAGAGCTTGGGTATAGGAAACCATCGAAAGAGGGTGATAAATCACCTGAAGAAGAAGAAGAGGAAGAAGAGGAGGAGTTAGAACTCTCTGAGGAGGAAGAAGGTAAAGCGGATTTAGCTATGGCCAATATTTGAATAGAGATTGATAAAAATATATTTAATTTCAAATTTATAATGACGCTGAGAGCATTGACTTGGAATGTTAATGGTCTGAATGAAAAGACCAAGAGAAACAGAATTACGCACTTATTGAAGAAAGAAAATCTGGACTTGATTTGCCTGCAAGAAACACATGTTGCAATGAAACATACGAAGATTCTAAAAAACAAAATTTTGGGACAAGAATTTGTATCGTCTGATAAATTGAAGAAGAGAGGAGTGGTGATATATGCAAAACATAAATTGGAACCTAAGCTGATTATGAAAGATGAAGAGGGAAGATTTCTGATGGTACAAATCACTTGGCAATCTGAAAATTTTTTTATTGTAGGCATTTATGCGCCAAATGAAAGGAAATCAGAATTTTACAGAGAGGTAGAACAAAAATTGTTAGATTATATGGATGAAAAACTCTTTCTGATGGGTGATTGTAATGGTGTAATGATGCCAGATTTGGATAGATCTCAGAAAAAGAAAGGTTCAGAAGGGAAATTACCAAAATCTTTTTATGACTTAGTTGAGAATTTTGGGTGGACCGATATTTGGAGACTGAGACATCCAATGGAAAAACAGTTTACCTTTTTTTCTGAACCGAACCAGAGTTGGGGGAGAATTGATTATATATTTGTCCCTAATGATATCTCACATAGAGTGATAAAAGTGGAAATTTTACCTAAAACGATCTCAGATCATAATGCAATGGTGATGGAAATTAAAACAAAAATGCAAGGATTATACCGTTGGAGGTTGAATGAAAGTTTACTGGATGAGACTGAGACTTTGCAGATAGCGAAAAAAACCTTCAGAGACTATTTGAAAAATAACTGGAGAAGAGAAACACCAACAAATGTGGTATGGGATGCTAGTAAGGCTGTTATGCGAGGCCTCTTTATTCAAAGAAATGCGTATCAGAAGAAACAGAAAGAAAAGAAGCAAAATGAGATTTTAAAAGAACTGGTAGAGACAGAGAAGAAATTGGTGGAGAAGCCAAAGGAACAGAAATGGATTCAAAAATTAAAGATGCTCCAAACTCAGTTGTCGATGATTATCAATCAAGAAATTGAGTGGAAGGTAAAGATGATGAGACAAAGAAATTTTGAATCGGCAAATAAAGTAGGGAAGTTGTTGGCTTGGCAGCTGAAATGGAAGCAAAAACAAAAGGTTGTGAACAAATTAGTGGTAGACCAAAAATCAGTGGAAGATCCAAGAGAAATTGTAAAGGTGTTTCGGAATTTCTATAGAAATTTATATACGAAGAAAAAAGAGAACCCGGAACAGATTGATAGATATTTAAAAAAGAATGGATTGAAAAAAATCTCAACAAACCAAGTGTCGATGCTGAGTGAGAAAATTACCCCACATGAAGTACAAAGTGCAATAGAGAGGGCGAAAATTGGAAAATCACCGGGCCCAGACGGTTTGACTGCAAAATATTATAAAAAATTGTCAGAAGAAATGTTTCCAATAATGGTGGAGGTTATGAATGAAGTTCTAGAAAAAGGAGTCATACCTAACACCTGGAAGGAGGCGTATATAACACTGATTCCAAAGGAGAACTCAGATACAACAGACGTTAAAAATTATAGGCCCATTTCCCTTTTGAATGGAGACTACAAATTATTTGCCGATGTTTTGGCTAATAGATTAAAAAGGGTTTTAAATGAGTTATTACACAAAGATCAAGCGGGGTTTCTTCCTGGCAGACAGATGAAAGATAATATGAGAAATATAATTGATATAATAGAGTATCTAGAAGTCAGGAAAGAGAAACAAGCTGCTTTGATATTTATGGATGCTGAAAAAGCCTTTGATAATGTCTCTTGGCAATTTATGAAGAAGAATTTGGAATATATGGGAGTGGGAACAAAGTTTTGGAACGGTGTTAATGCAATATATAAGGAACAGAAAGCAAGTTTATTGATTAATAATGTGATAACAGAAAGTTTTCCGATTGGGCAAGGTACGAGACAAGGGTGCCCATTGTCCCCATTGTTATTTATCACTGTATTGGAAGTATTGTTAGTTAAACTGAGGGACATGGGGACAATTAAAGGTATATGTGTGGGGGAGAAGGAATATAAATTAAAAGCGTTTGCTGATGATTTAGTTCTGACGTTAGAGAATCCAAAAGAAAGTATTACTGAGATGATGAAAATAATTGAGGAATTTGGTAATCTAGCCGGTTTTAAACTAAATAAGAATAAAACGAAGGTCTTATTGAAAAATGTAACAAAGAAAGATTGCGAAGAATTTGAAAAATTGTCCGCCTTCTCACTGGTGAAAAAAGTTAAATATCTGGGAATTAATTTATCTCTTACGAACTTAAATCTGTTTGAGGATAATTATAATATGGTATGGAACTCGATTAAGAGAGATCTGGAAACATGGAATAGATTGAATTTGTCGTTGATGGGAAGAATTTCGGTGATTAAGATGAACGTGCTACCAAGGTTGCTATTTTTATTCCAAATGATCCCAATACTTAGAGGAATAGGCCACTTTAAGGAATGGCAGAAGACATTGTCCAAATTTGTCTGGCAAGGTAAAAGACCCAGAATAAGATTTAAATTATTAACAGATGCCAAGGAAAGGGGAGGATTTGCCATGCCAGACTTGAGATTGTACTACGAAGTGGCCTGCCTCGGTTGGATAAAAGATTGGATTACTTTAGTTGATGAGGATCTATTGGATCTAGAAGGTCATGATAACAGATTTGGTTGGCACGCTTATCTTTGGTATGACAAAGTGAAAGTACATAAAAGCTTTATGAATCATGTAATTAGAAAGTCATTACTTCAGGTCTGGGAACGGTTGAAACCCTTTTTAGAGAGACATACACCGAGATGGTTATCCCCGATTGAGGCATTGGTGATCAAGAGGAAAAATAAAGGAGTGGGGATCACCTATGGTGATGTGTTATTTTTTTCAGAAAAAGGTCCTAGACTGAAGTCTTATGATATGTTGAAAGAGAAGTTAACAGGCTGGTTTCAGTACCATCAACTAAATGACATTTTTCAGAAAGATAGAAAGGTATCTGGGTTTGGAGAGAAGGAATCTAAGTTCCAGACCATAATCATGGGCCCAAAAAAGAAATTGTTGACTAGATTATATAATTTTTTGTTGGAGTTGAATCTAAAAGATGAACAAGTTAAAGAATGTATGGTAAAATGGGCTATGGATCTGGGTCATAATATAGGGTTAGATGTGTGGGAAAGACTGTGGAAAAAGAATATGAAGTTTACCGCATGTACTTTGATAAAAGAAAATCTGTTGAAAATGATGTATAGATGGTATATTACTCCAACGAAGTTGGCAAAGATGTATAGGATGAAAGATGACCACTGCTGGAAATGTAAAGAGAAACAAGGTGATTTTTATCATATGTGGTGGACGTGTGAGAAAGTGAAAGAGTATTGGGCATTGATATATGATGAACTCAAAAAGATGTTAAAGTGTACATTCCCAAAACGACCTGAATTTTTTCTGTTAGGGTTGGTGGATAATGAAATTAAAGGAGCAGATAGGACTCTATTTCTATATGCAACAGCAGCGGCACGAATGCTCCTGGCACAGAATTGGAAGACAACGTATATACCATCTTTGGATGAATGGAGGGCGAAAATATTGGACTTTGCAGAGATGGCCAGACTGACGTGCAGACTGAGGGATCAAGACAACCAGAAGTTCCAAAAAGACTGGCAAAAATTTAAAAACTACATGGAGATTTATTGCAAGGAATTAAAGACTCTTACCGGATTAGGATAGAGCACGAAGGATTACTACTTATTTTTCAAATCTTTTTTATAAACATATAAAGGGGTTTGTCTGAAAGGAAGGCTAGGAGATGAATAACGCTAAAACCACGGGAAGAACAGAGGGAAGCCAAATTTTAGTGGTAGAATGATTTTGTATTACTAATGTTTTGAACTTGACTTTTTTTCTGTATACAAAAATTTTCTAATAAAAATGTATTTAAAAAAAAAAGAATTTTTTGAAAAGGTCAACAGGCACGTGGATTTGGGTGAACCGGTTGATATAGTCTATCTGGATTTTCAAAAGGCTTTTGACACAGTCCCTCACCAAAGGCTGCTGAGAACATTGCACAGTCAGGGGATAAGAGGGCAGGTCCTCTTATGGATTGAGAACTGGCTGAGATCCCGGAAACAAAGAGTAGGTGTCAATGGGAAATTTTCACAATGGAGAGAAGTGAAAAGCGGTGTGCCCCAGGGCTCTGTCCTGGGACCGGTGCTTTTCAATCTGTTCATAAATGACCTGGAGACAGGGATAAACAGTGAGGTGGCCAAGTTTGCCGATGACACAAAACTTTTCCGTGTGGTAAAAACCAGAGAAGATTGTGAAGAGCTCTAGAAGGATCTCTCCAAACTGGGGGAATGGGCTGAGAAATGGCAAATGCGTTTTAATGTAACCAAATGTAAAGTAATGCATATTGGGGCAAAAAATCCAAACTTCATCTATCAACTCATGGGCTCTGAGTTATCCGTGACGGATCAGGAAAGAGATCTTGGTGTGTTGGTGGACAGCTCCATGAAGGTGTCTCCCCAATGTGTGGCAGCGGTGAAGAAGGCCAATTCCATGCTAGGGATTATCAAAAAGGGGATTGAAAATAAAAAAGCCAACATTATAATGCCATTATACAAAACAATAGTAAGGCCCCACCTGGAGTATTGTGTACAATTCTGGTCACCGCATCTCAAGAAAGACATAGTGGAACTGGAAAAGGTGCAGAAGAGAGCGACTAAAATGATTACTGGGCTGGGGCACCTCCCTTATGAAGAAAGGCTAAAACATTTGGGCCTCTTTAGTCTGGAAAAAAGGCGATTGAGGGAGGATATGATTGAGACATACAAAATAATGCAGGGCATGAGTAAAGTGGATAGAGGGAAGCTCTTCTCCCTCTCCCAAAATACCAGAACTAGGGGACATACACTCAAATTGAGGGCTGGGAGAGTAAGAACTGACAAAAGAAAATATTTTTTCACCCAGCGAGTTGTAAGTCTATGGAACTCCCTGCCACACAATGTGGTGATGGCATCTGACCTGGATGCCTTCAAAAGGGGATTGGACAGATTCCTGGAGGAAAAGTCCATCACAGGTTACAAACCATGATGGAGATGTGTAACCTCCAGGGTTTAAACCAGGGTACTTCAAGGGCCAGATGCAGGAGAGTGGTATCAGGAGACAGATATCTAGTCTCATGCACTCCCAAACACATCTGGTGGGGCCGCTGTGAAATACAGGAAGCTGGACTAGATGGGCCTTTGGCCTGATCCAGCACGGCTCTTCTTATGTTCTTATGTTCTTATGAATAAACTGCCTCCGGAGATTAGACAGGCCGAGTCGTTGGTGGCGTTCAGAAGGGCCTTAAAGACCTGGCTCTTCAGGCAATGATTTGGGGACCTCTGAGCATCCTGCTATAGTCTCTCTCTCTCTCTCTCTCTCTCTCTCTCTCTCTCTCTTTTGCCGGAGCGTACTATTTTTTTTATTATTTTTGGTGGGTGGTGTTTGGCTTATTTCCCTGGCCGTTTTGCTAGTATTTTATCATGTCTTGTATTTTATGATGTTTGTTTGATTATGTTATGTTGGGTTTGTAGTTGGGTAGTCGCTTGGCTTTCCCTATGGGAAAATCGCGCGGTTAATAAGTACAAAAATGAATAAATAAAATAAATACTGATTTTACGCTTTTAAATATTCTCTTTTAATTGTTGCAACCCACCTTGGATCCTTTTAAGAAGAAAGGGAGGTAGAAAATATTTTAAATCAGTAAATAATAAATGCAGTGCCTCACACACTGGTGGCAATATGCAGCAGACAGATAACCCAAAACAGATAAGAGCATGATATTTCACTTTTTCTGTGTGGCCAAGAATTTTTCACTATTACTGAGGACTGAAAACCACTGCCTTCGTTTAGACAACGGTCGTAGCTTAAATTAGCTTTTTGCCCGTCACTGCATTTTTTTTGGAAAGGACACTCGGTGGACTAACTGTGATTCATTAATACACAAAGAAAAGAGATTCAACTTATTAATTACAGAATAACTCTTGACTTCTCTGCTGAGGCAGAAAAATCACAAAACATGTATTTTTCAACTAGACGAGGCACAAACAGTTCATTTACATAAACCTTGCTCTCACTCCAGAAAAGATGATACAGCAGGAGATTGCCAAGAGCAAACATGTCATGTGTGGCTTTCAGAGAATGAAAGCCACAAAGGGTTAGAGGGGGATATACACTGCGTGTCATTAATCGTATCACAACTGTGATACAGGAAAAATGCCGAGAGGATTTAAGTATAAACTCTACTCCATTTCTGTGCTAGCTTTGAAGGGACAGCCTTCAAAATGTAATGTTCCAAATGTTCTGGGCCCAGAAATGGAAGAAAAGTGAAATACCAACTAAGGATGAACTGTTGAAAAAGCTACTGGACACTGCGGAACTAGATATGCTCTCGGAGGTGGTGCGGGATCAATCAAGACACTTTGTAAATGAGAGCTGGAAGATGCTCTATAACTGGGCCCAGAAGCAGACGAATGAATAAGGGAAGAAATGGATATAAGGATGTTTGTACAGTGCTCGCTAGAACCCGTGGAAGACTTGCAGATGGCCGGACAACAGCGAAATCCTTAGTCCTTTTCTTTTAGTAGTAGACAAGTTGGCAGGGTGTGTCCACTACAGGTTTTGTTTGTGTCTTCACTTCTAATTTTTTTTCCTGTTTTCCTTTTGTTTTATGAGTCTGGTCATGGGAATGTTTGTTTTGTTTGCTTCTGTTGTATGTAAATGAGAACATAAATGAAAGTACAAAGTGGAAAAAATGTAATGTTTAAATGGCAGCATTTAGCATCAGCTGAATTGATTTTAATATAGCCTTCCCCATAAACAGAAGTACTGTATTTATTGGCGTATAACACGCACTCCCCCCCTGAAAATAGGGGGCAAATGATGTATGCGTGTTATACGCTGATATGCAGTCTGTCCGGTCGGCCACCGCCTGGCGCCCCCACCCGCTACCCCTCCAGCCTGCCCGCCTGCCCGCCCGCTTGTCTTCCTCCACCGCCGGAGCCCGAGGAGGTAACAAGGAGGGACGTCGAAGCGCTCACCTGCATGGAGCCACCCTCCAAAGGGCCGAGCACGCTGGCTGCAGCCGGTCGGCCAGGCCCGGGCGACCGACCTTGCCAAAGCTCGGTGCAGGTGGCAGCGGGGATTCTTTAAAAACAATATATATTTTAGGGGTGTTTTTCCCTTGTGAAATTAAGTAGAAAGGTAGTATATGTTACAAAAACCAGCACTCAACTGCCGAGGC
The DNA here is from genome assembly GCA_037367245.1 of Phrynocephalus guinanensis. Classification (NCBI taxonomy): domain Eukaryota; kingdom Metazoa; phylum Chordata; class Lepidosauria; order Squamata; family Agamidae; genus Phrynocephalus; species Phrynocephalus guinanensis. Next base: position 11,255,131 of record CM074739.1, on the reverse strand, counting down.
AGGAAGGTGGAGGGGGAAAAAAGAACGCTTCTCCCACTCCAGATCGGCTCCTCTCTCCCTCTCCGCAGGCGGCGAGAGACAAGGCGGCGGCTCGGCTGGTTCCACCGCCGCCGCCTCTTTCTTCTAGCTAGCCTGTACCGGGCCCCTCCCTTGGTTCTCCAAGCCACCCAAGCCATGGGGGTGAGAATCGGGTCTCGAGCCCTTTCCTCGCTCGCTTCTTCCCACCGATCTCCCGCCGTGCGCAAAAGGGAGCGGGCAGGAGGAGGATGGGAAGCCGCCGCCTTCCCTCGGCTCTCCCTCGGCCATGGCCGACCCGCCACGGCCTGCCCGCCTTGAGCGAGCGCGTGGAAGAGCCGGAGAGGGCCCCGATTCGAGTTCCCTCCACCAACCTTGGACGGGGGCTGGGGAAACAAGGCAGCCCTCCCGATGCATTTACACACACAAATGCACACACACAAGCAACCTTCACGCCAATCCCGCCCCCAATTTAAGCTTGATCTTTCAAAGACACCCCGAAGCCTCTAAAATGCGGCCAATTAAAAAAACCACTGAAAATTCAACATGCAATTTTGTTAGTTAGTTTTTTTTAATGCTCGCACCCCGAAAAGCAAATTAAGCCCACGGATCTCCCCTCCCCCTTTTTTGTTTTTGTTTTTCAGCCTTACCGAGGACACCGGAGAAACTGGAAAGAGATAGAGAGCAGGAGGGTTGCTTGCTTGCTTGCTGCTGCTGCTGCTGCTGCTGCTACAGCCGCCCGCCTAACCCTAACTCTAACCCTAACCTCACAGCCCTTCTTCTTCGCCAGTCCCCCAGTTTTCCATCTGCGCCCTCCACGGGGGTTGCAACCGGGGGGGGGGGAGGAAGACGAAGGCCTCGGTCGCTCGCCTTCTCTCGCCTTCCTGTTTTTGATCTTACCGGGTTGTGTGGGTCTCTCAATCTGTCTCGGGCATGGAGAATGTGTGTGTGTGTGTGTGTGTGTGTGTGTGTGTGTGTGCGCGTATGTTTTTATTGCTCTTTGCTTTTGCAACACTGTAGTCGAACCAGAGGAGGGAGGAGGGGAAAGAGAAGAGAGGAAAGGGAAGAGAGAGAGAGAGAAAGGTAGAAATCGGAGAAAGTTCTTTATTTGAAATTTAAATTTTTTTCCCTGAAATTTCCCTCTTAAAATGAAGGTGCGTGTTATACGCCTGTGCGTGTTATACGCCGATAAATACGGTATCTGCCTTTGTCAAAGTTATACCAGTTACTGTCATAACAAAAGATACCCCTCGAGTCTCAGGGGCAAATTCCCACTTCTTAACCAGCTCCCGGTTGTGTTCCGGGACAAACACACAGCTGTGTGATTGCTCAATAAGTTGAAGTTTTGGAGAAGGTAGCCATGTTAGTCTGTGCAAAAAATTCCAGGCAAAAATCATAGGGGAAAAAAAGACAAAAAACCAAACAAACCACGTGGCACCTCAAAGACTAACTTTCATATTTTAGTGTAACGTTTCGTGGACACGTCCACTTCTTCAGACATATAGCAGCAGAATGAGGTGCACGATATAATATGTAATGGAATATGTAAGGGAATCTCACATCTCCATCCTGCTGTTTGTTACTTGTATTTTTGTACACATTTTCTGTGTCGTGTACTTTTGCTAATACCCTGGGCGCCCACTATTTTTATGTGGTTAGACTGTTTATGGTTTTATCTCATTGAGTGATTGTGCATTTTAAAGTGAGGTGCCTTCTGTTGCGGTTTGTGCTTAAGCAGAGTTGCAGTGGAATATTCTTTGTCTTGAGAAGGAACTTTTTTTACAGGATTATTCAGCCACAGTTCAGATCACTGTTTAAGTAGGTTATAAAAAGGTAAAAGTTCCCCCCGCAGGTGTGACTGCTTAATCAAATCCATCTGTTTCATCTAGCAACTTGTGCTCTACAACAAGGACCAGATGCAGGGGAGTGGTATCAAGAGACAGATATCTAGCCTTGTGATCTCCCCTAAGCATCTGGTGGGGCCTCTGTCTGATACAGGAAGCTGGACTAGACGGGCTTTTGGCCTGATCCAGCATGGCTCTTCTTATGTTCTTATGTTTTTAACTCTTGGTAAAATACGCAGGCCTCATACCTTCTCTCTCCCCCCCCACCCTCCGGATGGGGGAAGAGCTATTAGATGCATCACCATGTCACAAAGCAGAACCAACCAACACTCTATGGAAAATGAAGTACAGTAACCCTCTGCCTATTGCGGGAGTTAGGGACCCACCCAACCCACAATGACTGAAAATCCAGGATTTGCGGGTGCAGGTTGTGTGGGGTGGGGTGGGGGTGACCCGCCACCCTGCTTCCTGGGCTGCTGGAAGACTTTTTAAAAAGCCTTCCAGCAGCCCGTTCAAGCGGAGGTGGATGATCTGATCCTCCACCACCGCTTGCTGCAGGCGCTCCTCCCCTAGCCAGCACCAATCAGCTGCTTGGCGCTGGCTTGGGGCCAGCACTCCCCCGCAATCTCCATTGAAACGTACTGGCTCAATGCATTTCAATGGAGATGACCTGAGACTGGAGCAGCCCAGCGAGCAACAGAGGGGGATCGTGTCCACCGACGCCACCGCTTGCCGGGGCTGCTCTAAGGCTTCTTGGAGCAGCCCCGGTGAGCGATGGAGGGGGATCGGGTCTGTCTTGGGGAAGGGGGGAAAAGGTTTAAAAACCCTAGGCTTTTAAAGCCTTTCCCCCCTTCCCCTCATCCCAGGCTCCAGCTCATTGGGGCTGGCTTGGGGAAATAAAGTTTTTTCTCCCCCACCCCAGCGCTAACCAGCTGGAGCCCCAGCATGTACTGTGGTCCGTGGTATTGCGGGACTGCAGTACATGAACCGCGAAATGGTGGGAGGTTACTGTAGAACCAAGAAAAACAGAACACAGACCATGCAATCATGCACTGCTTCTCGCTTGGCCCCAACAGAAGAAGTAATGAGCTAACACACGGCGGTGTTTGCTTGTTTGTGTTGCAATGGCAAATCGCTACTTCCGCCGCAATTACCTTCATGGGCCCAAATGTGCCGCTGCAGATCGGATCCGTTCTTCATGAAATAAAAATTGCAATAAGGGCACTTCACAGCTCGCTTTCCTATCAGCCCTTTCAGCTGAACCCTCCTGCCAACAATCTCCGAGATGGTGCTCATCGAAACTTCTGGAATAGACACGAGAGACGCAGGGAGGGAGAGGGTAGTAGAGGCATATGAGAAACAGACCAACCTCTGCCTTCCCTGACAACACGTGCCAAAATAAATAAATAAAATATGGCATGTTTAGATGAACCCATGTTGTACATTTTAAATATCTTTCCTTGGGCATTACATTCCCTCCAGGTTAGATTTTTAGGGTCTTAAGGAAATAGTGCTTTTTGTTAATTTGTGACTCTTTTGGCACTGTCCGCTAGGTTTCCTGAGTTAAGAGTCTCCGCCGCAACTGACTCTTTCAGTGCTAAATCACAGCCTGAGCTGTACTACCGGCGCAGGAACCGTCTTTCTGGTAGGGAGCATTCTCGGGTGGCCCATATCTAACAGGGCAGCTTTGCTAACCAAATATTTATGAGCATCAATACTCTCGGAGAGACGACTAACATTTGTTTAAAGTTTCACCGGGGATTTGCAAGGGAGCCAGCTAGAGCCAACCAGACAGCTTGTTAACAACTGCAGAAGGCTTGCGAGTCCAGATGTGATGGTGTAGTTGCGAGAAATCATGAAAAGGCTAGATTTCCCCCCCATCTTGATCCTGTATAATAATGATCAGCCCAAGCACAGGCCTTCTTTAGAAGACATATATAGTGAGTGCATTCTCATGGGAAGGACATGGCATAAAACTTGGAAACCACGGCAGAGACCAGGGTTTGAAATGAGAGGATGTCCAAGGGTGACTCATAGAGCCTTGTGGTACAGTGGTTAAACTCCTGTATTGCAGCTATAACTATGCTTATGACCTGGGGTTCAATTCCAGGTAGTCGGCTCAAGATTCACTCAGCCTTCCAGCCTTCTAAGATCAGCTTGCTGGGCTGGGCTGGAGGCAATGTATTGCATGCATAATTACTGTACTTGCAAACTGCCCAGAGAGTGCTTTGAACGCCATGGGGCCATATAGCAGCAGCACACTTTGCTTTGCATTTTGCTTTGCTCATGCCTCAGAAGGCAACAGGGCAGCACAATATGACTGTAAGTTACAGTAAACTGGATATAGAAATGAAATGTGTATGTTGGCAGCAAATGCTTACATAAAAAGGCCATGTGCATTTTCACAAGTGTTTAAAATACTGCAAGATGATGCAAAAGTTGGATGGACTAGACATAGGAATAAGTGATGCCTTGAATTGCACAATTAAGGCATCCCAAAGGATCTTTCATAATTCAAGATTTTCGTAATTCAAAACAGTTTCCCCATAGGAATGCATTGAAAACCAATTAATCCAGGGGTGCCCAAACTTCGGCTCTCCTGATGTTTTGGACCACAATTCCCAGAATTCCAAGCCTGTATTCCCAATGACGAGGAACTGTGGGAGTTGTGGTCCAAAACATCTGGAGGGCCAAAGTTTGGACACCACTGAATTAATCCATTCCAAAAGGAACAGATTACAATAGGCCTTCAGTGTATTCGTATGGGAAGCAACCCCCTTTTGATGGGTTGGCGGGAAACCCCCTCAACGAGTTGTCAAAACCAGATGAGGGAGGTGGCCAGCCACTTTACTCCTGCCGTCTGGTATCACTTCAGGCACCCACCAGCTGAAGTAAAGCTGGTGGCCGCCACTCATCACCGCCACCCAGCTGGTTTTGACAGCTCGGTGAAGCTGCTGACTTCCTCCCCACAGCTGGGTGTCAATGACGAGCAACGACCAGGAGCTTCTCTCCAGCCACCGGGTGCCTGTAGCAAGACCCGGGCCTACAGAGAAGCTACTGGATGCCGCTCATCACTGCCACCTGGCTGTGCGGAGGGGAGCAGCGGCTTCCCCAATCCAGCAGGGGGCTGAGTGGGTGAGCGGTGAGGGGGGAATCTCGACTCTGACAGCGCTCGCCTGCTCAGCCCCCTGCTGTGTCAGCAAAGCCTGGATTCCAGCTGCACCAACACAGCAGGGGGATCCCGGCTCTGAGCACGTGTGGGGGTGTTTTAAAAGCAGATTCTTGCTGCTCCAACCTCAGGAGTGGAGAATTTTGCTGATCCAACCTGGTGTTGGAGCAGCAAGAATCTGCTTTTAAAACACTCTTGAACACCATAAAAAAGTGAGGCAGCTAGGACTCGCAGGCGAGTAGTGGGGATCTGAAGGCATGGACCCCCGCTGCCCGACTGCTTTCCAGGCACAAAAAATATGAATTACAAAGGGGAATTACAAAGGGGAATCTGTTGGGCTAACGTGCCTGACAGCCGGGTGATTTTGGCCGCTCCGCCTCCTGGCGGATTTCCCTTCATAATTAAAATTTTTCGCAGTTCAGGGCATTCCTAATTCAAGGTATCACTGTATCTGGAAGCGAAATGGATAGCATACGGAGTCACTGATGTCACCTTTGTTGTAGCACAGTGTCAGGTGAGAACGAATGGAAATAAAAGAGGTGAAGAACCAGGGGGACACACAAAATGGAGGCAGATTGGTTCAAATCAATTTTATATCAAAGGCCCTTTATATGAGTCTGGAGAAGCTGCAGTGTTTTCAGAAACGAGAAGTTGGAGCTGTGAGATAAGAGAAAGATGGACTTACTTGGACAGAAATAAAAGGGAAGTTCTGGTACAGGAATGAGATGGCAAGTCTAACAGACTGTGGGAGTCAACCCCAGAACCAACATGGGTTCAGGAACCCACCCCGGTACATGACTAGCATCAGGGTTGTCAATAAGAAGAAGACAGAGATGGAGGCTGTGCCTAGATCCCATTTTAGCTTCAGTGACCAGACATCCACCCTTTGGCAAAGGACTGGCCATCCTTTGAGCAAAGTGTCCCCATGGAAAATAGGTATGTCTTGAGTGAATGGTGGACTGAAAGAACCCCTTTCTTTGGCTCATTAGGATTGTATCCAATAAAAATGAAATCTTACTCCAGTACTGATCTCTTGAGCATTCTTGTGTGCATAATGACCTATCACTGTCTGGTATTCATCGAATCCCCATGGTTGGTAACAAAAGATCAAGCATCTAGTGCAGTGGTGTCTAAACTTTGGCCTTCCAGATGTTTTGGGCTACAACTCCCACAGTCCTTTGTCATTGGCAATCTAGGCTTGGAATTCTGGGAGTTCTGGTCCAAAACATCTGGAGGGATGACGTTTGGACACCCCTGATCTAGTGGTACAGGAGGCATGGCTTTGGCATCCAATCACTTGGTGCCCTGGCTCAAAAGATCCACCCTGTCTGCCAGACACTTCATCCTTCAGTCACGGGAAAAGCTTTCCTTTCCTGGGTCTCCAGCTGTCAGACCCATTGACATCACAGGAAATGGCTTGGCTCAATAAAGAAGCCTGACCTTTAAGGGTTTCCTTTCATTTCACAAACTGTAATAACATGGTAAGTGGGAAATCTAATGCCCTTGCAGTCTATTAGGGAAGCTGGCCAGGTCTCCACTAACAGCCTTTATTTAAAACCATCAAATGGGGCCGATCTCACCTGGATGGTTGGTCTTTATGTGCGATTTTATAAGTCGGTCTTCAGAAAAGGATTTCTCGCACACAGGGCAGGAATAGCTCCTTTTGTCCTTTAAAGAAATAAGAAAAGGTTATATTATCAGCTCACTGAGTTGATTGCTCAACTCTCTGCATGCAGAATAATACACACTCCCAACAAGGTGATAACTGGAAGGCTGAGATGTAAATTTCAGCAGGTGCTACGAAAAGCAAAGAGCTGTTACCATAATGAGACACACACAAATTAAACTTCATTGCCATATTGGTAATCTCAGAACGATCTGAGGCTTCAGTGCTCTCTCTCGCTCTCGCTCTCTCTCTCTCAGGCAGAGGCAGAAAAATTCTACTAATTCCATTTATTTTGGATGCTATATATGGTGTAAATTGGGAGAACAGAGTTCACCTATTTAAATTCCAGTCAGGTTTTTCAAGAGGGCTGATTTCAGGCTGCAAACGGACCTTCACATTTCTTCCTGGAGGGTGGAGGGGCTGTGGCAGGGAGTGGAAAGCCCTGCTGTGGGACCTCTGGCAAGACCACAAGGCCCCAGGGAACCTCCCCTCCTGGTGAGCCCTTCAAAACTAGCATTCAACCTCTCTATGGATGAACGTCAGACATCCTCCAGCATTGCCTTGAATGCCACTCCTTGTTTTTTTTCTTAGCAGGTAGGACTCTTCTGTTCTCTCTGATCAGCAGTTAACTAGTATCAAACACAGGATAATCTCAGAATGGAATTGGAAGGGGTTTATAAGGCCAGTGAGTCCAAACCCCTGCTCAGTGGATGAACACAAATCAAAGGAGATCTGACAGATGGTTGTCTGATTTTCTCTTGAATGCTTCCAGTGTTGTGCTGAGGTAATTGGTTGCTCCAACAACTACAAAGTTTTGCCTGATGTTCAACCTAAATCCGGCTTCCTGTAGTTTGAGCCCATTATTACATGTCCTGCACACTGGGATGATCGAGAACAGAACCTGCCCCTCCTCTGTAGGACTATTTTACAAGTACAGTATTGGAACAATGCTATCATATCTCTCCTCAGTCTTCTTTTCTCAAGGCTAAATATGCCCAGTTCTTTCAGTTCTGCCTGATGGGGCTTGGCTTCCAGTCTCCTGATCGTGCTCTGAACTTACTGCAATTTGTCAGCATCCTTCTTAAAGTGCGTTATGAATAAAGGAGGACCAGTACATCATGGGATTATTATTATTATTATTATTATTATTATTATTATTATTATTATTATTATTATTATTATTATTATTATTATTATTATTATTCTGTTCAACCAACCAAAAGTGCAATATTCCTCCCCACAGGCTCTGACGGCTAAACCTGCTGAGAGGAGCAGTCCAACATCACCTGGAGAACTACACTTCACCTGCTCCGTCTCTAAAAGGGTTCGGCATATCAGGGGGACCAGCGTCACAATAAGACCCTTGGCTCTGCCTTGAGTTCATCCCAATCAAGAAATGAGAGGTCCAGGAAGGAGCTACAGGACTTTCTACACTTGACTTTCCATAGTGGGTCCTCAATGGTTTCAGCAGGCAGCTTGAAGCTGATCTCTTTAGATTTGAAACACCAGAAGAACTTGCTGAAGAGTCAGAATGCTTTCCAGCATTTCTGACGTCAGGTTTCATTCTTCTTTCGTTGGCTTTACTTACAGGCTAAAATGGCTACAACGAGACCTACTTTTGCCGAATTCTAACTGCAGCTGAGTACAACTGAGCACAGTGGCTACCTCTGGAAAGTGTCCATAAACTCCAGCTGGTTCAAAATGCTGCAGCCAAACTGTTAACTTGGGCTGGTCACAGGGATCAAATAAACCCTTTTTTAACAGCAGCGTCACTGGCTGCCGATCCATTTCTGGCCAGAATTCAAAGTGCTGGCTCTAACCTATAAAGCCCTAAACGGCTGGAGTCCAAGCTATCTCAAGGACTGTGTCTCCCTTTATGAGCCTGGTTGGGTGTTAAGATGACTAGGAGTAACCTTTCTCTTGGATACCACCACCTTCCCAGGTGTGTTTGGTGGGGACATGAGAGATTTGTCTTTTCTGCTGCTGCTCGCAGACTTCGGAATTCCCTCCCACTGGAGGCCATGTTGGTCCCATCTTTCCTGTTCTTTCACAAGCAGGTGGAGATCCTCCACCTCAGGCATGATTTCCCTCTGTGACAGGCCGCCTGAGTGAAGTTCTTAAATGGATGGTTCAGCCTTACTCCTTTGAAGGTGTCTTTGGTGTTGCTTTTGATTACCATTTTTAGTGCGGCATTTGCTTGATCCTTTAAGAGAGGGGTGCCCAAACTTTTTGTAAGGAGGGCCAGATTTGGTGGCTGAGAATGTGTCAGAGGCCGGTTGCTCCCTGACCCTGCCACCCCACTGCAAGCCCCACCCACTGACCCATAAGCCCCACCCACTGACCCTTGCAACCCCACCCGCCGGAAGGAAGGAAGGCGCATAGCTTCACAAGGTTCCCAGTTATGCCGGTGGCGGCGTCCCGCCCCCGTGCGCTCACAAAGCCCCACAAGCTTCCCGGCGGTGCTGGTGGTGGCGGCCCACCCCCTTGCCCGCCCACCCAGCCCCACAAGCTTCTGCTCACTGGCCGGCCTGCCCGCCCAGCCCCTCAAGCTTCCTGGTGGTGCAAGTGCTGGCGGAAGATTTTGTTTAAAAAAAGTGGGGCAAAGGAGGGGGAGGGAGGGACGGGCCAGCCAGCCACGGGCCAGTCAGAATGGCCTGAAGGGCCGGATTTGCCCCCCCCCCCCCCGGGCCGGACTTTGGGCAGGCCTGCTTTAAGACATTGGTCTACACGAGTTTTAGCTTTAAATATTGTTTTTTAATGAGGCAAACTGCCATGGGACCTTTCTAAGGAGAAAGGCAGGGTAAAAACATTTTATATACAGTGGACCCTCGTATAACAAACCGTTTGCATAACATAAAATCTGTACAACGTAAAAATTCCGGAGATAGAGGAAATTTGCTTAACAGAGGGGGGCAGATCCATACAACATAAAAATGGTTGTGATTAGGGATTACTCTGTTTTCAAAGCATTCCTATGGGAAACTTATATAAAGGAAAATTTGCTTAACAGAATTTCATTTGGAATGAATTATTTCCTTTATACAAGGTACCACAATAGATAGATAGATAGATAGATAGATAGATAGATAGACAGACAGACACACACATATACAACACTGCTGCCACCACAGCTTAATTGGATGGATTCTCAGATTTCTCCTGTTTATTTTTATTTATTTATTGAGATTCTCAGGTGGGCACAGACAGTAGTAGGTTGACTGCAAGAGAATGATTACACTGGATCCACTTTCTTCCAGCAAATGTTATACAGGAATTGAGTTGTGAACCTCTACATTCCCCTCTTTTCTTCGAGAATAAAAACAAGCTATAAAGGAATGGATTTTAAGTGCCATAAATATTCTGCTTATCTCTACAGCAAACCTGAATAGTTCAGAGAAACTAGTAGATGAATGCACAAAAACTCAAGAGCATTACCATTCCCGAGCAAAGCCGATGGGTTTGAGATGCTAACTCAATCTTCAACATATGGACCGAATTCAGCAAGGGCTCCTGGGAACCCTAAAGGCCGCAAAAAGACGTGGTGTTATGCTTTTGCAAATGCCAACGCTCGCTAGATGAAACAGCAAACCGCCAAGGGAGACAAGAGATTAAAAACGCACGGGTCCTGCGAAGCAACTGGCAGAATGCGAACAGACGTACCATGGTCCAAAGAAAGCAGAAGATACTATCTGCTACCTCTGAGGACTTTGGCATGCTGTCTGGTTGGTACAACATGGTTATCTTTATATAGTCTCCCTTGACAGCCTATATGGCTTCCAGGGACAGTGTGCAACAAAGAGCTTTTATAAGATCACACTGAGCATCTTGATGGACTGACAGTTGTCTTCAAAGGGTCTTCAAATATGCCATTCAACTCTGGGTGGCAGGGTAGAATTTCCAACACGACCCTCTGGACCTCTTCACATTTTCCCAAATACGAAGGGATGGCAGATATTTCCTGGTCCAAAGGCAACGCAATGCACACAACCTCATCTAAGAAAAGCTATCTGCATGTTTTGTTAAGCAGTCATTTCATTTGGAAAAAAAGCCATGAAGTCATCCATCCTTGTGAAGGACAACTCGGAGCTATTTGAAAGGTGAAAGATAGAAGGGAGGAAAAAAGGATGAACAGGGGGAAGAAATGGACAAGAAAGTGGGGAGGCAGGCAAGGGAACAGTCGACAGTAGCAAAGGAAATGTACCTGAGAAGTGGAAGGTAACAGATTAATATGTGCAGTCTTCCCTTAATGACTGTACCCAAGGGTGACATGTGGACTATGCAAATGAGTCCGTGGTGCTCAAATGCCACGGACTGTAAGCCATGCAATAAAAACTCATATCCAATCCCTTTTCCAGAGCAGTAAGGCTCCAAATTGGGATTGTCACCCTTACCAGTTAAAGAACAGTTCTCCGTTTTTAAAGGGGAGAAGGCTGTTAGTTGATGTGCTTTCAGAGTGCAGTACAGTGGTTGAATTGTGGCACTGCAGCCAAACTCTACGCATGACCCAGTTCAATCCCAGGTAGCCAGCTGAAGGTTGACTCAGTCTTCTATCATTCCAAGGTTGGTAAACTGAGTACCCAGCTTGCTTTGGCGCGAGAGAGACAATGTGTTGCCTGCATAATTCAATCATAAACCTCCCACAAAGTGCCTTAAACACTGTGGGGTGATGTCTGTGAAGATTCTCAGTCATCCATGTGAGTTTATCTGGAAGTTAAGTCATGGCAACTGGACTTCTTTTCTTGAGAGAATGAAACCTTTTACTACTCGTCCAAATAGCTTCAGTCTGAGGAAAGTTAGTGATGAGTCCTCCATTGTACAGTTCACCTTTAGGGATGGCCATTTCGTTTTGGAACCAGTAGGTTACGAAACGAACCACGCGTGCCCAGATGGTGCTCGGAATTGACGGATAGAAGCTGATCCAATTGCTTTACCTTTCTCTATGCCAGCACGGAGCTGAGCTGCCATGAGGAAGCATGCTGCGACATCTGGGAATTGATGAAAGGGCCGCTTGATAAGTAGCAGACAGATTGTGTCTGAGTCCCCCACCTCTGTTGTGTGTCTTGAAAACCCCTCTCTCAGCAGAGGTGGGGGACTCAGACACAATCTGTCTTCATCTAATGAGCCTATTCAGACCACTGTCAAACTTATGAGCCTACTCAGACCAGGGTGATGTGAAATGAAGGTGAACTATAAAATGGAGGACTCGCCACTAATTTCCTCAGACTGATGAAGCTGCTTGGATGAGTAGTGAAACATTTCAATCTCTCAAGAAAAGAAGTCCAGTTGCAATGACTGTGAGGTGATGTATATGCAGTGTAAGGTTTTTTATTATTGTTTTTAATTATTTAATGATATTCTATATTTTAACTGTTTTAATTTTTTTGACTGTAAGCTGCCTAGAGACCTTTGGGTAGTGGGCGGCATGTAAGCTGTAAAAATAAATAAAATAAATACGTGTTTTTTTATTTTTCTTTACAAATAAGTTCCTCCGAGGACAGCTGGGATACCTTCAGAAATCATGCCAAGTATGCCAGAGCTACTTTCTTCAATTGTTGTCTATGTGGCAGTTGCAGTCATGAGACGGATTTTGCAAAGCATTCCCTCTGCTGGTCAAATGACATCTCCCTGTGTTGTTATTTCAGGGTTAATTTCTCCAGCAGCCCTTCAGACTTTTTTCGGCTGGAGACTTTGCATTCCTGAACTCACCCGGAAAACATGTAGTTAGTCCTGAGGAAATCCCCCATCACAGACATGGCACCCATCATTATGATGAAGTGCTTCTCTCAAGGATTCATAAAATATCACTTTATGAATTAAAAAAACCCGTAATCATCTATACCTGCATTTTCCCTCGGCAAGGAGAGGGCTATTTTTGTTGTTGTTGTTGTTCAGTCGTTCAGTCATGTCCGACTCGTTGTGACCCCATGGACCAAAGCTCGCCAGGCCTTCCTATCTTCCACTGCCTCCCGGAGTTTGGTCAAATCCATATTGGTTGCATCGATGACACCGTCCAACCATCTCATTCTCTGCCGTCCTCTTTTCCTTTTGCCTTCAATTTTTCACAACATCAGGGACTTTTCTAAGGACTCCTCTCTCCTCATGAGGTGGCCAAAGGACTGGAGCCTCAGCTATTTTATCCCAAGCTAAACATAATTTCTGCCTTTGGCCGTGTCTTTGAAGCCTTTCGGAAGAACGCAAAGAAAGCTGAAATATCCTACAATGGCACTTCTATGGCTACAGCGACAGACAACGGACTTAGAACTTGTCTAAGCCCTGCAAATTGAAATTTCCTTAACAATCGTTCTTGCTTTTCTTTGCTAGTCATAAGTACAGCTTGGAAACTGAGGCTAGAAAATAACGACACACCAAGTGTCTTGAAACGGGTGGAATCGGCTGGGTCTTTGTACCTTAGTGACAGTCTCAAAGCAATGCAATTTAACGAAAGTGTTCTTCTGGAACAGAAATAAGACTGGTTGCACATCAGCATAAATGCTGACTCCATTAATTCAGAAACAGCCTCAAAATGGTTGCTCCTGTCAGACAAACCCACAAATTTGGTGTGTGGGTGAAATCAACCTAGGTTTCTATCCCCATATCCCCAAAAGACTTAACTACAGATTGTTTCAGAACTGGAAGACAATATATTTTAGGAAATGTGTACATTTTTAAATCTTGAAATGCACTTTATCCTCTTCAGAGAGGAATTAAAATATGTACATTTCAAATAGCATGCAGAAAAAATACATACTTTGGGAGAAAATGCACTTATTTTAAAGTATTTTATTCTACTGCAAAAGAAAGCCTCACTTGAAAAATGTCTGCAAACGTGCACGCAGAAATGCACATATGTTTTTTGTGGGGAAAGGTCTAAACAACTATGTGGTTAAAAAAGAGACAGAAAAAGTCTATTAAAAATCACGAGAACAGGATGAAAAATTAAAATCGAGTTTGGAAATCTAATGGAACAAATTTTGTAGTAAAAATCTGAGAAACAAACATGGGCAGCTTACCTCAACCCTATGAAAGACAGCAACTTCAATGTGCCTAAAAGGATAATTTAGGAAATACGTAGGCAAAGATCTTCACTGGCTGAAGTGAAGTGTCCCATGCTACATTTGAGTCCCAAAGGAGACTATCAAATAACATTTCAGAGCACACTGAACTGGGACAGTCACATCTGTTAGAGATGGGCACGAACCCACCCCACTTCTTCAGCCAATCAACCGACTCACAAGGCCAAGCATGATTCCTTTTGCCACCACCTTGGCTAATCTCCCAGTCACAAGCAACAACACAGACTTCTCTGAGCCACCCTTTTGTCTGAAAGGGAGATCAGCCAAGAAAGTGTGGCAGAGAAGCCTGCTCTGTAGCCAGTACAGGAAGATCAGTTGAGGAGATGCCTGAAGTTCGCATACTGGCCCTGGCAAGTGGCTAATTGAGCCAGGGGACGTGGGAAATGGGAACAGCAGCGCTTGTGCTGCCACATCTATGAACCTGGACAAACTGGGATGCACCAGTTCATGACATTTCTAATATCAAATCCCCTGGAGTGTCAAGATACTCCATCCAAAACTCAAATGGAGGTGTACTGCTTTGAAGGAAAAAGGCCACTCTTTCAAAGATGAGGATGTACACATATTAGACAAAGAAGAGAGGTGGTTTGAGAGAGGAGAAAGGGAAGCCATTCATGTTAGCATTGAAAATCCCTCCCTCAACAGAGGTGGTGGGCTCCGGCATAGTCTATCTGCTACTTATCAGGCTGTACTTTTCAAAGTACCCAGGCAAATCAAGGAGCCTTCACCACCAGGTCACAGCTAACGACCCATTCTTGATGGGTTTCAGCACCTTAGGCCATTGTTTACCTTAAGGCCATGCACACTAATGTCTCCCTAACGAGCCTATTCAGGCTTTGTTCATCTTATGAGCCAATCAGACCAGGGGACAAGAGGTCAAGCTGACTATAAGAAGGTCTCTTGCACTAGCTGTATTCAGACTGATGAAGCTGTTTGGATGAACAGCGAAACGTTTCTATCTCTCAAAAAAGAAGTCCAGTAGCCATGACTCAACTCCCAGTAAAAGAACCTGGATGACTGAGAATCTTCACAGACGTATTCCACCTGCTTCTTCTGCAAAGTGTGGCATTTCTCAAAGTGCCAATTAATTAGGTCTACTTTTGGCTTTGTGTATCCTTCCCTTATGCTAGGGACGATGAGGGCTGAAAGCCAGGAAGAGCCCGTCTAAAAAGGAAGCTAGAAAGGTCAAGGTATGTAGCTTTCCGCATTATTCCTAGTTCTTGGAACAGGAAATGCTAAGAAGGGCACCGGACCTCTTTCGGTGTTGCCCACGGATGCTGCTATTGTGAAAAGAGAAACAGAAAAGAAACAGAATCCATGGTGAGAGTGTAACAGATATTCCACTTGGACTAGCAATTGATTGGGTCGAGTGGGAGGGAATTTGTTTCTATGGGAAGCACTTTTAGATTCTTCTCCAAAAGAAGAAACCTGAGCAGGGGTCATTTTTCACCACACCTTCCCACCTATAACCTTGTAGCAAAGTGGCATTGATTTCAGAAGTGACTTCTGAGAGTAGAACACACACTATCAGGAGTGTGAGGCGTCACACCTATTACTAGGCTGCACCATTCAAGAATGCAAGTTGGGCGGGTGGGTGTGCATGCGCTTGCAGAGAATGATGTGAAAGGCTCAAACCTCATTTAGGAAAGAAGCAAACTGATAAATTTGGAAAACGTCCACCTCTCTCCTTGAGAGGCAGACTGCCTTTTGGTTTCAACATGGCACTGCCTTCCATGCCACTACTTGCAGAAGGATCTGTACAATCCAGAGATGGCAGTACCGTGTCATCCTCCCAGAGGTTCTGTTCAGCTGTTACTACATTCAAGGCAAACTACCTTGGACAATTTCTTTTTTTACATTGTAGGTCCTGGCCTTTTACTTGTTTAAGATAGAGAGCCCACAGAAAAGGGATGTTCCTGATCCTCAACCCAGTCCAGAGGAATGCAACCTCAAATATCTTTGAGGATGGAAGACATGGGTGCCTAAGTAAATCTACTTGGACCAAGATCTCTAGATCCAGTGATTTCATGGGGAAGAGGGAAAGAATGAGTTTCTCAGTCAGACCCTAGTTTTCATCTTAAGTATGGAAGCCCTGTGCAGTTTTAATTAACACACCATTATTATTATTTTGGATTTTAATGCTTTCCCCATCCTCTTCACTTATTTTTTTTATCATCGAACCCCGGAGAACTTCTGGAGAACTCAAGAACCTGCGTATTTGAAGAATGTATTGTGTTGATCCCAATAAAACAAACACCAACCATGGCAGAGGAACGCAGAGGAATTCTGTGTTATTTCCAGGGCTGTGTAGTCAGAGTCGGAGTCAGAGTTGAGGAGTCAGAGTTGGAGGAAATTTTGGGTACCTGGAGTCGGAGTCGGCAAACAATGCACCGACTCCGACTCCGACTAAATTTAAAATGGATTTTTTTTAAAAAAAAGCAAGTTTAAATGTCCCAATTCACAAAAAGTTATAATTAATGACTTCTCTACTGTAAGAATAAAGACCAATGCATGCAGTGCCTCACGTAACCACAAAACGTGAAGAAGCATGCTTTTCATGTGCTTCACTATATGGCACGCAATGCACAATTAGGAGCGGCAATACTTATACTTTCCATAGTGTTCAATACAGTAGACTGTTGGCTTCCCAGCCAGTAGTCCTGTGGTAATGTTGCCTTTCTTTCCTTCAAGGAATGTATAAAATACATTCGCATATTAATACAGAGGAGTCGGAGTCGGGGAGTCGGAGTCAGAGTCGGAACATTTATCTACCGACTCCACAGCCCTGGTTATTTCTATGGATCACCAACTTTCCAAGTCCTCATTCGCCATAAATGAGAAAGCACACCTTGGTTGCCGAGACTGACCAAACATTGGAACCCTTGGATAATATCATTTTCTTATGAGCTGAGAAGCACCAATGGGAGTGTTTTTCTGCCAGAACAACCTAGGGATGTGAGTGCTACAAAGGTTTGCCCAAGAGAGACAGCTTTGTTTAGCAGCATCCACTCCCTGAAACAGAAGTCTGGTGGTTGTCTCTAGTTGTCTTTATTTTCTCCCCAGGAGAGCTGTAGAAAATTTTTTCAGCCACTGTGCTAGGTTCAAAAATTATACGTAAAGTTGTAGGCAACTATTTGATAGGCAAACCAACAGAGAACCCAGCACCTGGCGAGAAACAAAACAATGAGAATAAAAGCCAGGAGCATGGTCTAAAATCAAGGTCATAATTTATCGGAAAAGTTTAATTGAAACATTCTTGTCTAACTGTAATAAAGGAAATGTCACAAAGAAATGCAGTTCTGAAAGGATCCTTTCCTAGGAGCCTCCTGCTGCATTTTCGAAATCATTCTGTGGCTTCTGAAATCATAGTAGTTAGTATGAGCAGGGGGCAAATTATTCCACTCTTTACAATTTCCCCCTCTTTTTTTTTTTACATAGCGGAAGTCTAACAGTTGGAGGTAATAGTAGATAGATAGTCTACTATCTGGAAATTTAAGAACATTAGATGCATCATGTTTAAATTTTGCTTTCAAAAGAAGCGAAACCTGGAAACAGATAAGGAAAAAATAAGGGTACACTTCTCCCTCGTATTGCATGGGTTTGAACAGCATGGTTTCAATCACACATGGATTTTTCCCCCAATGAAGTAACCATCTAAATAGCCAACCAATCAATATTCAATACACAGTGTTCCACCAGCCCACTAGCCATCCAGGACGCCATGAGGTCAACCGTGAAGGTGTCAAAGTGTTCTATTTGCCGCCAAACAAATATAGCTGGAGCCTCAATGGGAAACAGGTTCAAAGAGAAAGATGAGACACATGCTACCTTGCTCAGACTGGATATGGAGGGATGCAGGGCTATTTAGCATGGATGAGCACCACCTAGCCTGCCCTGAAGCCACCAGAAGCTGCATCCCATCAAGGCCACCATGTTTTGGCAACACCCGTCCCAACATTTGGTCACATGACAGCAACAAAAAAAGGGCCACTATTCAC
Source organism: Phrynocephalus guinanensis (assembly GCA_037367245.1). NCBI lineage: Eukaryota > Metazoa > Chordata > Lepidosauria > Squamata > Agamidae > Phrynocephalus > Phrynocephalus guinanensis. Next base: position 11,237,366 of record CM074739.1, on the reverse strand, counting down.
CATTCAAGAAAAGCAATCACAGAAAATGTGCCTTATGTACCACACAACCACCCTCTCAAAAATCCATTTTTTTCCTGCAGCTAAAAGAAAGTTACAGACACTGTAACAAATATGGTACCAGTAAAAATCTGGAGAATTTTAGGAAGTAGACAACAAAACAGCTATACATGCCCCACTTAGGCATCACCTTATGGGGAGTACAAGAATCATGTCATGGCTTGCAATTTACAGATTGTAACAACAACACACTTTAATCAAAAGTATTGACTATTTTTCACACTTACCAGTTCCGTGTGCACTTTCAGGTGAGCCTGAAGTTTGTATTTGTCTGGGGTAGAATAGTCGCAGTCTTCTGTGGGACATTTCAACAAAATGTTGCTATGTTTTTGGACGACATGGCGCTTCAGACAATTTTTGGTGATGGAAGAGTAGCTGCATTGAGAGCAATAGTAGAGGTGTTCCCGCGTATGCGTACGGACGTGCATGTCGTAATGGACCTGGTACCAAAACAACTTGCCTGAAAAGGAAAAATGGAGACCCAAAAACAAGGTGAGTGCAAAGTACGTCAGTATGTCTTACTCAAGTCCTGTGTGACTGGTCACAAGCATAGCAGGTGTGTGAATTTAATGGCTGAAGCGAACATGATTGTACCTTGGTCATCAAAAGCAGACAGAGCTTGAGATAGCTAGGTTCTTCAACCACAACTGTCAGAATCCTCCAGGGAATTATGGAAGTTCCAAAAACCTACATTTTTGAAATTCTGCAGCCACGTCACTGACCACCAGCAAGACTTGCAATTTTGCCTTCGCTTGATTCTGATTTCGCATGCTTGGAAGAGTGAACAAAATGGAGGGTGACCAACTCAAAGGGCAGGTTTGAAACTTAAGCCCTCAAGAACCCCTGAAACGGGTTAAGTCTCCTTTCATATGGATGTTTTTAACACAGTAATGACCTCGTTGGCCGCGTGACCTCTCCAGTGAATGCTCTACCGCGGGAGCCATTTTGCCCACCCGTCCGGGAGTGGCAAGGGGCAAAGAGGCAGGATGGTGGCCTGTTGGGGCCAAAAAGGAGCTCACCTTTAAAAGGGGCTCCTAACAGGTCTCTCTGTCTCTTCTCCAGCACTCATCGCCCGCCCGCCCGCCCTGTATTAAGGATGAGTCTTACTGGTCGCTTTGGGGTCAGATGGGAATTTTTGACCTGTTCCTAAATTGGCCTGGAATGGAGCAGGTGAGTTTTCACCCATCCCGTTCTTAATGTTTCTTTTCTGGGTCTGGTGTGGTGTTTATTGCTCTGATCACACTGGCAGAAGGCAGGTACGTTGAGGAGTTAATGGACACCTGAGGATGGTGTAAGCCGACCCACCTTGCAGCATTGAAGGCCCTGAGGACTTGGCACTAGGAGGGGGGGAAGGCAGGGTCCCACAGGTAGCAACCACCCAGAGCCGGGAGCCTCAGGTGGTTGGGACCTGCAGGGTATACCCAAAATTTATTCCATCTTCTAACAGGGTCCGTCTGGGACGTGGCCACCCTCAGACAGATCAGCCTTCTGTCCTACTATTGCCCCATCCCTTTGAATGTTGCCTCTTTACTCCGGGCTGGGCAGGCAATGGGGCTGGAGGATATTGTTGTTGTTATGTGTCGTCAAGTTGGAACCAACCCTTATAGGGCCTTCAAAGTGCGTGGGATCTTAAAAGAGTGGTTTTACTATTCTGACTCCCCCATGAGTATCCAGTGAAGGATATCAAGCAGGAATACAGCTGGTGTACAATTCCGAATGCACACAGCTGGACTGCTGAGAAAAAGTTATTTGAAAAACTGCAAGCCAGTTAAGATCATGGGATAAAACTTTTTATAACAGGTTCTGAGTCAGAAGGATTATTTGCCAAGGGGACGCTGTTGACCTGCGTCACCCTGCACCCCATAATCCTGATCTCTGATTTGGCAGAAGCCAGATCTAACAGAGACAAGGGGAGAAAATACACATGGCATAGATAAGCTGTACACCTCAGACTAAAAAAAAAAAAGCCCAGCTACTTCAAATCCATCATTCCACACGTTCACAGAAATTACACAGTGAAATACCAGAGCTCTTTGTTAAACACATGCTCGCTCTTGGTAAATGCAGGTACAATATTGCCTGCTACGTAATTGGCATTTCCTAAAAGGAATCCATCTCTACAGGGCAAAGTGAAATTAAGATCCTTTGCCAGCTCCGTTCCCAGTGAAAAATCCCTTTAAAAGTTATTTCGCTAATTGAATTGCTCTTAACGGACGCAGCGCCTATGCCATTCAATTTTCAAAGAACATTTACATCAGGAAGCCTCATTAGCAGAACTGATGACCCTAGAGGATTGCTCGCCATGGCACAATCAAGGAGATGACATTGTTTGCTGGTGGGCGGGAGGGGGAGGCTGCAGGAAACGGCAAGCAATAACTGCAGATGACTCAGAATTTTAAGATAAGATGGGGACAGGTGCTCAGAAATTGCGGCCGGGGGGGGGGGCTCACTGTAAGTTGTGGAACAGCTGGGAGAAGCCATGACCTGCAGGAATGGGAGCTGGAGGAAAAGGGAACCACAGCTGAGAAGGCCTTCCAATCTAAAGGTTACACTGGGTAGGAAGAAAGGTAAGAAGAAAGGCTATCTGAAGATCTGTGGAGACAGTCCGGCCACGTGTGGCAAGATAAGTGGGTCATTACAGATGTCCAGTTTAGGACTAGGAAAAATGTCCCCAAAAATTAAAAGGTTGCCTCCAACTTATTAAAACATCCAGCAACAATTATGCAACTTTTATTGCTAAAAAATACATGAACCCAAACTTTTTGGGAATAGTGACTTAGCCCTTTATATTAACTTGAACTAGTTCCTTGGGGCATAATTTGGGGACAATGGCAGGGTTTGTATTTTCGGTGATTTAATTTTTTAAAGATCATTTTAAAAATTTAAACTGAATTTGATTTTTAAAAAAGACCCAGATTTTTATCCACCCTGGATACAAGTCATTGAATTATGTTGTTAGTTATTGCTACTTGCATTTTTGTTTAAAATTTTTGCTTCGTGCTCTGGCTCCCTCTTCTTTTATGTAGTGTAGCTGACTGCTATATGGCTTTTACTCTACTTACTAAATTGTGTATTTTTGTGTGTGTGTTTGAATTGCACCGAGAACTGCTGTGACACTAGTGGGACTGGTATATTAAATCAAAATAATAATAAAAAAAGAAATAATAAATGCATTGTATGATTTATTTTTTCATTTAAAGCTAACCAATTAACAACGATTAACGCTTACTAATAAGGAACCTAGCTTGCACCTTCCTTTCCTGCTTCCTTGGCATGGGCTATATAATCAGCAAACCTTTCAATGAAGTCGCATGCCCCACGGAGAACCAAGACTGGTTTCCTGTATTAGCCTCATCCCAGCTTCCAAATTCTGCACACATTCCTCACCGCAATATTCACACTCCAGATCACCATAGACCTTCCTGATCTTTTCACAAAGAGCCGTGTTCATCTGCCGTTTTTGCAGACGGTCCAGAATCTGCATAAAGGCTGCCACGCCCGTCTGGCTCTCTGCAGGCTGTGCGCAAGAATCAGAGGTCTCAACAAGCGCGTCCTCGGATTCCGGAGGAAGAGGAGGGAGGAGGAGGGAGGAATCTGCCTTCCCAGCTGTTGACTCATTAGCTTCTACAGCATTTAGACAGATGATGTCCCCTGCTTCTTCGAGATCGGGGGCACCCTGCGGAACCTGGCAACGCAGCTCTATATTGGCGCCTGTATCTCCTGAGAGCAGAACGCCTTCACCTCGCTCTTTCTCTGACAGGTCGGAAGTGGTTTCCACTTCCTTCTCAGGAAGGGGCCTTTCCACTTCTGAACCGGAAGGGTCACTCCCCTCCTTTTGGAGAAAGGCCTCCGAAGTACCGACAGGGCATACATCTACGGACCTTAGCTCTGCAGACGTCTGGCACAAAGAATCTGCTGTGTCTGCGGCAGGAGGATTTTCAAGATCTACATGCGGGGCGGAAGTGTCCGGCTCGCCAATAGGGTTATCCGGCTGGCTTGCCTCCATGGCGTTCAATTCATCAGGGCTTGTAGGCTTCTTAGCTAGGCAAAGCTCTTTGGAGTTTAAGAGCAAGAGTTCGGCGGCCGTTTGTGACATCTCCTCTCCTAGGGCTTCCTGCTGGATGTCCCCTCCTGGTTCCAGGAGGCAAAAGCTCCGGTTGATGGAACTGTTGAAAACGGACGCCTCCGGCAAGTCCCCGTGGGCCTCTTGGATGTGTGCCCGGAGCCTGATGGAGCTGACAAATTTCTTCGCGCACTCGCTGCAGACGTACACGAAGGGATGCTTCCGGACATGAAGCTCCAGCGCTTGGTACTTCGTGGCCCCGTGGCCGCACAGCTCGCAGGCGAAGGGCCGCTCGTCTCCGTGGACAAGCATGTGCCTGTCGCGATCCAGCTCGTTCTTGAACCTGCGTTCGCAGGTGTGGCAGTCGTACAGGAGCTGCCGCTTCCCTTCCCGGGTCATCAAGCAGAGCTCATCAAAGACGTCTTTCACTTTCTGCTCTTGCAAGTCGTGGGCTTCCTTGATATGCCGGATCAGGTTCTTGACGTCGGAGTACTTCTTCTTGCAGAAGCGGCAGTGCTGCTTGATCTTCTTGTGGACCCTCTCCACGTGGACCTTGAGGTGGCCTTTGCTCAGGCAGGTGAACGGGCAGTAGTCGCAAGCAAACTTCTCCCCTGTGTGCTTGCGGAGGTGAACGTTCAGGTTGGCTTTGATGGCGCTGGCGTAGGGGCAGAAGGAGCACTTGTACGGCTTTTCGTTGGTGTGGATCCGGAGGTGGGCCTGAAGGGAGTGCTTAAATTTGAACACCTTGTTGCAATATTCGCAGGTGAAAATCTTCAACTGAGTGGCGCCTAACCTAAGGAGAAGCACAATTGGAACACAAATGACCGGACACACTCAAGAAGAGCAGGAGAACAGAAGATAAACTGCAATATCCAGTTTTTATCATTTTTATCGCAATAAATGTTTTTATTTTTTAATTGTACAGTTTAACTGTAAGCCGCCCAGACCTTTGGGTAAAGGTAAAGGTAAAGGTTCACCCCGCACATGCATGCTAATAGTCTCTGATTCTAGGGGCGGTGCTCATCTCTGTATTCAAGCCAACAAGCCAGTGTTGTGCAAGTCCGTAGCCATGTGGCCAGCATGGCTGCAAGGAAACACTGTTTTACCTTCCCGCTTTTTATGGCGGTACCTATTTATCTACTTGCATTTACATGATTTTGAACTGCTAAGTTGGCAGGAGCTGGGGTTATCAGCGGGAGCTCTCTCCGCTGTGAGGCACCCGGGATTCGCCGAGCTGCCGACTTTGCAGCTAACAGTTATGGGAAGCCTTAGTCACTTAAATAAAATAAATAAATAAAATATCAGGCTGATAAAGGATTTCCCACCGTGCTTACATTTCCTATCAGAAGGAAAGGGGGAAGGCAAAGTCAGCTGAGCCTGACTTAATCCTGTCTTGGGGTCAACCCAAGTCTGAGGCAGAAAACATGGATCAAGTGTTGCTTAGCAATCACTTCACTTTCGGAGAGTTACAGATACATGTCTATATGTGAAACAGAATCCTCACCATCTCAGCTATCCTACTAGTCTGAAATACGATTTTATGAAAATCCTTACTGAAAATATAATGTGTCTGAAAAATAGATGATGAGGGTCACTACATTTCTGGGACCGGCCTTCCTAGTTGTCTCCATCACCCGGCTTCTTATGAGAAAGAGAAAACTCCCAGTGGTTCATATTATATACATAGCATAAATCGAAATGCCCAGAACTTCCTGAAAGAACACCGGTGCTGAATAGTTACGCTCCCTATCATCTTCCCGGAAGCATGTTTTCCAGCTGTATGATTCTCTAGCGTGATTTTAGGATGTGCCATGTTGCCATAAAGAATGAAGCAGAACTTGGTTTAAAAATGCAAGTTACCTGCTTGACTTCATTGGTTGCTCATAAGGAATCTGTTGGATTGCATATTCCTGATACCCCCTTCGCCGGGAAGCATCTGAAGAGGTTGCTTCCGGATTGGTCCCTTGCTCATTTTCGGGAGAATCGGCTTCCACTGGAATTATCTTTGTAGCTCCTACAAGCAAATTAGGGTAGGGTAATTAGGGTTGATTGAGAGATTAGCATATCATTTATTACAGGTAGGCAATGTAACATATAGATTTGATGCAACAGTAACTACAGTGATACTGGTCCTTGGTTAACAGTTCAATAATGTGTATACAAGAAAGACACTTGGCTGGAGAATAGTACCTGTGAAAAGGATCTAGGATTCTGGGTGGACCATAAACTAAACCTGAGTGAGCAGTGCGATGCAGCGGCCAAAAAAGCCAATGCAATTCTTGGTTGCATCAACAGAAGCACAGTGTCTAGATCAAGGGAAGTGATAGTACCAATCTATTCTGCTCTGGTCAGACCCCACCTGGAGTACTGTGTCCAGCTCTGTGCTCCTCAGTTTAAAATGGATGTTGACAACCTTGAATGGGTCTAGAGGAGGGTGACCAGGATGGTTAAAGGTCTGGAAGAAATGTCTTATGAGGAGTGGCTTGGGAATGTTTAGCCTTACTAAAAGAAGGGGATATGATAGCTATGTTTAAATATTTGAAAGGATGTCATATCGAAGAGGGGACTGGTTTGTCTTCCATGGCTTCAGAGGCTAGAACGTGGGGCAACTATTTGAAACGACAGGAAAAGAGATTCAATTTAAACATTAGGAAAAACCTCATGACAGTTAGAGCCGGAGAAGGAGAAGGAGGAGGAGGGGTAAGAGGGCAGGAGCTCTGAATCGTCTGAGGAAAAATGGTTTGAAGTCCCCTCTCCCTTCAATTCTACTATTGAATGTATGCTCCTTAGCCAACAAAATGGATGAAATACTCCTTTTGAATAGATACAACAAAGATTTCTCGAATGCAGCACTAATTTGCTTTTCAGAAACTTGGCTGAGTGACTTAACCCCTGAAAATTTTGTACATATTCCAGGGTTTCAAATTCAAAGAGCAGATACAGTTGTTGATACATCTGGGAAACAGAAGGGCGGAAGATTGTGCTTATATATCAATAATCATTGGTCTAAAGAAATAACCACCTTAAAGAAATTTTGCAATGTGAACTTAGAAACATTAATCATTATCTGCAATCCCTTTTATTCGCCACAGGAATTTTCTACATTTTTGGTGGTTGCTGTATATTTTATTTATTTATTTATTTATTTATTTATTTATTTATTTATTTATTTATTTATTCAACTCATATGCCGCCCACTACCCAAAGGTCTCCTCATGCTTCTGTGACAAATGCATTAAGTATTTTAACTAGTCAAATTATATGGGCCGAAAATGCGTATCCTGCTGCTTTTAAAATTATTTTAGGTGATTTTAATCAAACCGATTTAAGGAAGGAGTTACCAAAGTACTTCCAGCATGTTAAATGCCCTACTAGAGGGGAAAATATTTTGGATCATTGTTATACAACTTTAAAGGATGCTTATCGCTCTTTATCACGCTCAACTGTGGGACATTCTGATCACTGTATGGTTCACCTTGTACCTGTTTACAAACAAAAGCTTAAAACCTTAAAACCAACAATTAAAACAGCGAAAACTTGGACTGAAGAAGCAAAGCTGCAAGCATGTTTTGACTGCACTGATTGGGACCTATTTGAAATCACTTCTGCTGATTTGGATGAGCTCACAGACACTATAACATCATATGTCAGCTTTTGTGAGGACTTATGTGTGCCATCTAAGAATGTGAAAATTTACAGTAACAACAAACCGTGGTTTACAACTAAACTCAAACAGCTACGTCATACCAAAGAGGAAGCCTACAAAAAGGGTGATAGAACATTGTACAACCAGGCTAGGAATATATTGACCAGAGAAATTAGAGCAGCAAAAAGGAACTACACTGAAAAAGTTAAAGAACCAGTTTTCAACAAATGAATCAGCAAATATGTGGAAAACTCTTAAAACCATTACTGGTCATAGTAAACCTCCTCTCCATGTTGAAGGAAATCATCAACTGGTGAATGACTTGAATATGTTTTACTGCAGGTTTGAGAGGAAACTGCAACAATCTATTCCTACAATTTCCATCTCAGATTTAACAACAACTGAGCCTGTGGAAATTTACCCCATGCCATCGGGTCCTCCATCTTTGGTGATCACAGAGAAGGAGGTGCAAGGTCTGTTTTACAGACAGAAGTTAAGGAAAGCACCAGGTCCAGATAAAATCACTTCTTCTTGTTTAAGAGTTTGTGCTGAACAACTGGCTCCTATTTTTACCCGCATCTTTAATAGATCACCGGAGATGTGTTATGTTCTTGTTTCAAACATTCCTTGATTATTCCAGTACAAAAAAAAATCTTCTGTCAAGGAATATAATGATTATAGACCAGTTGCTTTAACTTCTGTGTTCATGAAAACTTTAGAGAGACTAGTGTTGGCTCACCTGAAATCTATCACAGATTTATCATTAGATCCATAGCAATTTGCTTATCGTGCAAATAGATCAATAGATGATGCTATTAATATGTCCTTACATTATATATTGCAACATCTTGAATCTCCAAAATCTTATGCAAGGGTTCTTTTTGTTGATTTTAGTTCTGCATTTAACACTATTATTCCGGATATCCTTATGACTAAATTAAAACAGCTGTCTGTACCTGATTACATTTGTAAAGGGATTGTAAGCTTCCTAACAGACAGAAAGCAGCAGGTGAAGTTAGGTAACATTATATCAGATATTAGCAAGGTTAGCAGAGGAGCCCCTCAGGGCTGTGTGCTTTCTCCATTTCTTTTTTCCTTATATTCTAATGATTGTACCTCAAAGGATTCCTCTGTTAAAATAGTGAAGTTTGCAGATGACACTAGTGATTGGCTTCATTCAAGACAATGATGAATCTGCCTATATGAATCTTGAATTAAACACATGCAAAACTGTTGAAATGGTGGTGGATTTTAGGAAGACTCGTTCTATTCAGTCACCTCTTATGATATCAAACAACTTAGTGTCAATAGTGGAGTGCTTTAAATTTTTAGGTACTATTATATCTCAAGATTTAAAATGGTCATCTAATATTGAAAGTATTAAGAAAGCACAACAAAGAATGTTTTTTCTGCGTCAACTTAGGAAGTTCAGACTGCCAAAAGAACTGTTGATTCAATTCTATAGAGGTGCTATTGAATCTATTATCTGTTCCTCTATAACTGTCTGGTTTAGTTCTGCGACTAAGCATCACAGATATAGAGACTTCAAAGGATAATTGGAACTGCAGAAAAAATTATTGCTACTAATCTGCCATCTATTGTGGAATTGTATACCACACGAGCTAAAAAGAGGGCGATGAAAATATACACAGATTCTACACATCCTGGACATAACCTGTTTCAATTGTTACCCTCAGGGTGACGTTTTAGGGCATTGCATACTAGGACAACTAGATATAAAGATAGTTTCTTTCCAAGTGCTATCAAACTGTTGAATAATTAATTTTTACTTCTCTTCTTCCTTTTAAATAATAGGTTATATTGTATTGTTGTATTGTGTTTTTATTGTTGACTATCTGATTCTTATATTTCCTTTTATATAGAGAGAGCGTATTTTACCAAAACAAATTCTGGGTGTGTCCAACCACAGTTGGCTAATAAAAGTATTCTGATTCTGAATCTGTTCAGCAGTGGAATATGCTGCCACGGAGGGTGATGGAGTCTCCTTGTTTGGAGGTTTTTAAGCAGAGGCTGGATAGCCACACCTGTCGGAAATACTGTGATGGGGGTTTCTGCATGGCAGGGGGTTGGACTGGATGGCCCTTGAGGTCTCCTCCAACTTTATGATTCTATGACAATTCACTGTCAATTTTCTTCTGTACATATCAGAGAAAACAAAACAAAACAAAACCTGGTAACACAAATTTATTATGAGTGGCAGAGACCCCAAACCTGCAGTACTGTGTGCTGTTGCATTCCTTTAAGTGTGTTTTAGTATTGATTTTTTTATACAATGTTTAATTATTTTTAAATATTTATGTATCTACTGTTTTTCGCTTTTAAATATTGTTTTTTTAATTATCTAAAAAATATTTTAAAAACGTGTTCTGCTTATATACTGCCCCATGGCACTTCAACACACACACACACACACACACACACACACACACACACACACACAAATATATATACATATATAAAGATGAAAAAGGTCTTTTTACACATTCTTCCTCAGAATACGATGTGTGAGGTGTAGGATCAAAATTATTATAGATTTAGTCTTAGTTGAGGAAAAACACCCGTTTTTATGAGGAAACCCGGGCACCTAACTTGGCATTTGTAATATGTACAGAAAAGGATATCTGCAGGAAGGAAATCCTTAATAAACAAAAATGCGATTTTAAAACTGATTTGCAGTGGTGGGGTATTTTCAAATGACAATCTCCCTCCCACCTGGTAGGTCCTCTACAATGGACCAATAACAGTGAATGGCCCATTTAATTTTAATGGAGAATATACCAGAGAACAGGATATTTTTTTACATTGGACACATTTTCCCCAAAGATCTTGAAAAATGATACAGGATTCCCTTACGTCCCACTTTACCTAACAACAACTCTGTGAAGTAGGTCAGCTGGAAGAAAAGGGACAGGTCCTAGGGCATCCAGTGCATTTCATGGCCAAATAGAAATTTGAACTTAGGTCTCCGGAGTCCGAGATGAACTACACTTCAGGGGCTGGCTGTCTCCGTGGTAGCACAGCTTTAAGTTTGCCGTGTACTTTTCCTTATTAGCAACTGACTGTGTTGCTTTATGGATGTGTAAAATCTTGGCTTTCCTGGACTCCGACAAGTTATATCAGCCCTGCACCACATTTCAATTTATAGCAGTAAGGGCTTATCTAGAAAAGCCACGCTGGATTGCTTTTCTTTATACTGCAGAAACAAAGCAAACAGAAATGAAGGACACATAATTAAGAAGACATGATGAGAAAGAAAGAACACCTGGCAGATAAACAGATAAAGTGGGCATTTAGAATCGAATGAGATAGTCATTTGACAAATAACAGTGAAAGCCATCTTCTTGTATGTATGTGGGTTTCGTTTCATTTAGCCCAATCTCTTGTTCATTGTGAAGCTCTGTATGTATGTAATGTTGTTTCCTGATCCTTAATGGTAATGACTATGGTGTCTTGGCAGGTGAAAAGAATATAGGCAAGGCACATGCAAAAAGTTTGATGGAAACTGTTGGAGTCCGATTCCGATAGCTGGAACGGAGCCTAGGGGGCATTACCATTTCACGAGAGGGAAGACTCTCCTGATGGTAGCCCCCCTGCCTCAATCCACATGTTCCAGACTCTAGGTCTTGGAATCTAAACCCAGGCGTTACCTATTATTTACTTTTAATTTACTCAGCCTGTTTACTCACTCTGACTCGGCTCTGCTCGTCTTTCATTTATTTATTCTTAGTTACTGGGATAACTACGCTTCTAATCCTATTTGCCTTTCATTTCCCTTTACCTATTCTTGTCTACTTCTCATTAACTCACCTCCCATCCGTAAACAGCAAGGACATGTGTTATTGTAATGAATAACTGTGCAAGCATGCTCTGTTCACGAGGCGATCCCCTATACAGCAGCCAAACAGCATATGCCACCCTTTCCCTTGTGACCGAGGCGATCCCCTATACAGCAGCCAAATAGCATATGCCACCCTTTCCCTTGTGACCAATCACTGATGCTGTGCATACTCTGGGATGTAAATGATATATAATAAAACGTACAAAACGCAAGGAGCATGATGGTTCCGCTGGTTGGACAACTGAGCTCGAGTCTTCTTTTCATCAGGATCCTCCCACAGGAACAAAGATTGTTATTTATTAGTGTGTGTGAAGGGGGGGGGGAAGAAATAGAAGGAAACTGGCTGGTTTGAGGACAAGAAGGAGACCCACCAATATCTCCACTGATCAGAATGAGTGGAAAAGGGGAACAAAACAGCTGGAAAGGGGCAGCTTCTCTTCCACAGGGAGACTCCTCAGTGGCCTGGTAGATGTGGAAAGGAGACACACTGAGCAAAAGGAAAGGAGTGAGTCTGGGTTGCACAAAGCAATGCGGTCAGACCTTGAGCAAATCACACAGAATGGCAAAGTTTCTCCTCAAGAACGTGAGAACGTTTGTGTGAAGACAGGCAGAAACAGAACACAAGGGGCAAGACCGAAGGCATGTCCTTTGATCTGGCTTTGTCTCTGGAATCCCAGGGAGCATCCGTTTCTAGGGCAGCCTTCTACCAACTTAGGCTGATCGCCCAGACTCACCCATACCTTGACGGTGACTCTCTGAGGACAGTTGTGCAGGGACTGGTCATCTTGAGGATAGACTACTGTAAAACTCTCTACATAGGGCTTTCCTTGACCCTTATTCGGCAACTGCAGCGGATGCAGAATGCAGTGGCCATATTGGTGTTTGGTGCAAGTAGGTACGATCGCATCACCCCAATTCTGGCTTGCCTGCATCGGCTACCCGTTGCCTCCTGGATAAGGTTCAAGGTACTGGATTTGATTTACAAAACCCTCCATGGCTTGGGACCAGAGTATCTGGCGGAGCATATCACCCAAAGATCATCTTCAGCCCAGCCCACCAGAGCATCACATGCCTTCTCACTTTGAGCTGCCATACCGAGAGAGGCTTGTAAATCCTCTACTCGAATCGGGCTTTCTCGGTAGTTGGCCCGACCCTCTGGAATCAGCTACCCAGCGAGATAAGCCTTGCTGAGTCTCTTCCCACATTTAAAAAACATGTCAAAACTTGGCTGTTTAGAGCCGCCTTTGGAGACTGCTGAGGCTTTTGTTCTGTTTACAGTGGACCCTCGTATAACAAACAGTTGTATTTACATAAAATCTGTACAACATAAAAAATTCCAGAGATAGGGGAAATTTGCTTAACAGAATCGCCTATGGGGTGAATCCATACAACATAAAAATGGTCACGATTAGGGATTACTCTGTATTCAATTCATTCCCATGGGAAATTTATATAAAGGAATATTTGCTTAACAGAATTTCATTTAGAACGACTTAATTCCTTTATACAAGGTACCACTGTATTTGTAATCTAATTGTTTGCCACTGCCATCCTTCTTTGCCAGACTTAATTCTATTATTTGTTACTGTTTTATTTTTAGTGTTATTGGTTGATTGTTCACCACCCAGCGTTCCCCTGGGAACGTCAGGTGGTATATAAATGGAAATAAATAAATAAATAAATAAATAAATAAATAAATAAATAAATAAATAAATAAATAAATGGTCCTTGAGTGTTTTATCTTTTTCCATGTGTTTTTGGCAGGCAGAATTCAAGCTGGGGGAGTGGTCCACTTTTTAAAAATGGTTTTCAAAAAATTTAATCTTTATTGAAATCCACTAGCTAAAACTTGGTGCAAAAGGCATACGCTTAAGAATTTAAGAGTTCTGAACCCAGAAAAGTGAGAAGATTTGGATGTAGCTCATAATCTGCTCATACAAAAAACCACTCCTGACTACTTCACAGTGTTCCGTTATTTCAGCAATACAATTTGTGGGTGGGGTGGTAACACTTCACTGTTGCTGTGGTGAAACTACTGAAAGTTAGAAATACCTGCTGGTCTATTTTAAGTTACCGTATTTATTGGCGTATAACACGCACCCCCCCTGAAAATAGGGTACAAATCATGTATGCGCGTTATACGCCGATATAATGTTAAGAAGCAAAAAATCCGCCCTCCCTCTCCCCCCGCCACCTCCACCCACCACCTGTGGACGCCCGGGAAGAGGACAGGGGGCGGTCGGGGAAAGAGGGGAGGGGAGGGGAGGGGAGGGGCGGCAGGCACGGAGGGGGGGTGCGCCGGGGAGGGGCAAATGATGAGAAAACGGACGAGGAGAAAGTTCTGATTCACTTTAAATAAATAAAAAAATAACACACACACACCCCACGAAGCACCGAGGCGTCGTGAGGAACCGCCACCCGAAGCGTTCCTTGGCGGTGCCAGGCACGGACTTTCCGTGGGTTCCCCCACCCTCCTTTCCCCTTCCCAACGCCGAGACCGCACTTCAGAAACAACAACAAAAGAGGTCCGCATTACACACACACACACACAGAGAGAGAGATAAAGGCTTTCTACTTCTGAGGGAGACCCCCCCCCAAAAAAAATCCCCGCCCGCCAAGACTCGGTCGCTTGACGCTGCCCGGGGAAAGCAGCAGCAGCCGCCCCGACGGGCTCTTTGTTCGCCCGGCCACCGGAGCGAGCAGGGAGGGAAGAAAAGGATGAGCGCCGACCGGGGGGGTGGAGTGGAGAGAGAGAGAGAAAGAAAGAAACAAGGGGGCTGACGGAGCTGCTTCTGACGGGGTGGGGGTGGAGGATGGCGGGCTCTCCCTCTGCTCCCTTTCCCAGGGCCGCTGCCAGGCTTCGCTTTACCTGCCGTCAGGAGGAGAAGACTCCACAGCAAGTGCGGGCGCCGCCGGAGGGACTCCATGGTGGGGGCTGGCAACCGACGGCCGGCGGAGGAGAGGGAGACAGCAGCCAGCCGGCGAGGGGGGGGGCGCGACTCCTCCCGGGCGAATTTCCCAACGGACACTGACTGACTGGCTGCCCTCTGTCCTCCTCCTCCTCCTCCCTGCGTGTCACCCCCCTCCTCCTCCTCCTTGGAGCCCAGCAGGTGAAGCGGCCGTCACTTCCGCCTCGGCCACAGCCCCGTCGTCTGCGCCTCCGGGGCTCCGGCAAGAGGTGAGGGGGGGGAATTCCCGGCGCGGTCCCGCCCAAGCCCGCCGCCCCAGGCCAAGTAGAGCACCCCACTCCCTCCCCCCACCCCCGCAGCCACCTCCGCCCGACCACCTGCGGCCGCCCGGGGAAAGAGGGAAGGAGGGGAGAGGAGGGGCGGCAGACACAGGGGGGGTGAGCCGGGGAGGGGCACCCTTACCTGGCACCTGCATGGGGGTCCACCGCCCCACCGCCCGCCCAAAAAAACCTAGCACTGCATTGGAACGGATTAAATCCAGTTTCAATGCATACCCTTATTTTGCTTCAAAGTTCTTTATTTTAAATTTAATTTTTTCCCTAAAATTTCCCTCTTAAAATGAGGGTGCGTGTTATATGCCTGTGCGTGTTATACGCTGATAAATACGGTAACCAGAAATCTACCAGAACAGGCTAGGATAGCTGCTCCACAGCAATGACAGGACAATCTTTGTTTGGAATTGTCTTGCCAAATATGGGAAAAATGATTATTTTTTAAAAATCAAATTGATTTCAATCACGGTTCAAAATCAAATTGATTTCAATCATTGGCATAGATATTTTAAATCAGAGATGCAGTCTCAGGGTCTAAAAGGAATAAGTTAGTCTAAAGCTCAAGTAAATCTTTGGCTTGTAAAAGGAACGGGGTTATTTTTCTGATGGATCAATAATAAATATTTGGCTACTGACTCTGTCAGGCTGGGATTTTTGTCAGCCAAAAGGTGTGAAGTAATGATCTCTGGGAAAGGTGGGAGTTTGGAAATATAGGGGCCAAGTAATTGTTGACGAATGATATGATGTGACGGACAACGTGTCAAAATATAAGAAACAGAGTCAGGTTCTAATCAACAAAACTTGCACAGTCTATTCTTATAAGTAGTTTTAGAATATCTGCCATTTTATTTAAAAAGTCCAAAAATCCACTTTAGATGATAGATAGATAGATAGATAGATAGATAGATAGATAGATAGATAGATAGATAGATAGATAGATAGATAGATAGATAGATAGATAGATCCAAATCAAATCCACCCTGCTTGCTGATGTTGCTCTGTTGTTTGGAAGAATGATGTGGCAAATGTGAAAAGTTCCCATGATTTCCAATTAAGATTTTCTTTAAGACCATAAAGTTGTACACCTCTTCAGTTACCAGAATATCAGAACATTAGGGACAACCCACCATCGGCGTGGTCCTTGTGTGTTTGCTGCAAGTCCAAATGGTCTCATCGAATCCATCAGCATAAAACTCACCTTAATCCAAGCAAAATAAGTTCCTGGAATTGCCCAAAAGAATTTGACCTGAAAGTCCCACTAAACCGAAAAGAACAAAAATGCCTTTAAATCTGATTTTTAAATGGCACAGAAAAGCAGGTGGATTGAGCACCTGATCTAAAGGCTTTGTCAACATCTCACCTGAAAAGAGCAGAAACAAACCTCTCTCCGTATGATAAACAAGGGTGGGAAAATCTACTCGTCTTCTGTCTTTCTCCTCTCCGTTCTTACATGGGTCTTGCACAAGGGTTCTATTACACAACAGCTGAAGACAATGTAAGTGTTTGGGAGATGTATTCATCTCAGATGAAAGGCTGTCACTGTTAATGTGTAATAAAAACCCCGCTGCATTAAGCAATGAGAATCTGCTGCACTATTCAACATGCTGATGATCTAACACGCTCAAAAGGAGGAAATTAATTACAAGATCTTGCGGCATGAGTTTTTCTTATCCATGCCAATAGCATGGATAATCTGAAAGACTCGCTAGGGAAAAGTTATTTAGGCATTATCATTATGGAGGCTATGAAAAGAAAAATTGGGGGTGCATGGGCAGCTTTGGAAAATCCTAGAACCTAAAAGCATCAAACGAGTTGATCAGGTAAAGGAAACAGTATTCTATATAGACACTCAGTCTTTACATACATGTTCAGGCTAAATTTTTAGTCTGTGGCTTGTTCAGGAGGTATCATGCCAAAAGATTCAGGCAGATCCCTGGGGTTGTACAACATTAACATAAGCATGATATGCAAAGATCCCTACTGAAGCAAAACAAGTTGAGGACCTGAGGAGCCATGACAAAAGACAAATACAAAAGTGGGACAGGTGATACCTTTAGGCTACTATAAAAATAACAAAACATTGCGAAAATTTCCAGGGCGAAACCCTCTTCCTAAGAGCAGTACTGTCATAATATGTAGAATTGACAAAATATATGTAATGTATATTTAACAGATTGAAAAGAGAATTGTAAAATGGAGTCAGTCAAAAATGCAGTGTCATGATGTTAGCCAGAAGTGCATGGAATTAGAAATCACTAGCAGGTTAAGTGATTTAGCACAGGTGGAATAGTTAATGACATCATGGTATGTCAGGATGTGATTGGTTAAAATCATGTCTGATGAGGTCTAAATGTGTATAAAAGAACTGGCTGTAATAATGTTAAATTTGGGACTGTTTATGGTGAGAAACAGTACCCCACCCTCTGTTGATTTGTATATATGTTATTGCTTGGTGTTATGCTGTTGTTATTTGCTGTATATTTGCTGTATATATTCAATAAAAGAGTTTTTTTTCTAAGTCATGTTTCTTTGTCTCTCCATTTCTAACTTCTGATAATACTTATAGCAATTATCTACACTTTATCTACATGCTACTGCTGCTAAGCTCATATTTTTCTCTGCTATACACATGTGTGTATTTTCTTTTCATAATCCCTTATTTATTGCTTGATAAATAAGGGAACAGGTGATACCTTTAGGCTACTATGAAAATAACAAGACATTGCTAATATGTCCAGGGCGAAGCCCTCTTCCTAAGAGCAGTACTGTCATAATATGTAGAATTGACAAAATATATGTAATGTATATTTAACAGATTGAAAAGAGAATTGTAAAATGGAGTCAGTCAAAAATGCAGTGTCATGATGTTAGCCAGAAGTGCATGGAATTAGAAATCACTAGCAGGTTAAGTGATTTAGCACAGGTGGAATAGTTAATGACATCATGGTGTGTCAGGATGTGATTGGTTAAAATCATGTCTGATGAGGTCTAAATGTGTATAAAAGAACTGGCTGTAATAATGTTAAATTTGGGACTGTTTATGGTGAGAAACAGTACCCCACCCTCTGTTGATTTGTATATATGTTATTGCTTGGTGTTATGCTGTTGTTATTTGCTGTATATTTGCTGTATATATTCAATAAAAGAGTTTTTTTTCTAAGTCATGTTTCTTTGTCTCTCCATTTCTAACTTCTGATAATACTTATAGCAATTATCTACACTTTATCTACATGCTACTGCTGCTAAGCTCATATTTTTCTCTGCTATACACATGTGTGTATTTTCTTTTCATAATCCCTTATTTATTGCTTGATAAATAAGGGAACAGGTGATACCTTTAGGCTACTATGAAAATAACAAGACATTGCTAATATGTCCAGGGCGAAGCCCTCTTCCTAAGAGCAGTACCTATAGGTAATAACATGGAAAAAGATGGATTTGCCAGTTGTTGTTTCTTAGGTGTAGAGTCCATGGCAAGCTGGGAAAAAAGCCAGGCAGTTTACCTGAGGCACAGAGCTTGGATGCTCTTAGGCTGCATCCAAATTGGAGGGAGGGAGGTGTTTTAATTGTCCCAGTCCTTCCAAAGACATGTTTAGGGCTCTCACGTACACACATTCACACCTCTCTTCAATGTGACTTGCCGAGGCCAAAAGCCCCTGATTTGTCAGCGACGGAGGAGATTCCTATTTATGCAATGTTTGGAAAACCAGGGATCACTTTTACGGCTCCTGGACTTTCATTTCAGCATTTAAGAGTTTGGCTTTGGCCATCATGGGAATGGTGGAGTTGAAGTGGTATCATATGCTTTGCTGAACGGACCGGCTGATGGAACGAAAAAGCTAGAGCAATCTTGGGGATGTACTATTCTGGACTACAGGTCCCAGACTCGACTAACAAGCAGGGCTACGAGCCGTTTATTACACCACACTAAGGGGCAACTACACGAGGACAACAATATACTGTCCTGTGAGAAAGGAAGGCACTGCAAAACTTTATGTTAGCTGACACCAGGCTCTTAAGACGAGGGGCCTAATGGAGGTCTAATTGGGTGGTTGGAAAGATAAGGAGATATATTTGCTATCTGAATAGTAAAGGCTACAAAGGTTAGGAAAAATCAATTCGGAAATTCTCTCTCCATTTTTTCAGGCTAGCCGTTCCCACCAACGCAGACAAATTGCAAATATGCTGTCTGGATTTCTAGAATTTGATGCTCATTATAAACAACGGCCATTACTGCAATCTTAACCGGGGGGGGGGGGGGAGAATCAAGAATTTCAGTGCCCAGTTGTAGTTCCCTGATGCAACAAAATTATGCACGTTTTTAGGCACCTGTATCTCAACTCTATGTGCATATTTAGTCTTTTGTTTGCAAGAGCTAAGCGGTGCCGTTAATGGAGGTCCTGGGGGTCACCATAAGTCAGAAATGGTTTGACAGCATGTGACCTCAGCGTATTCTGGGTTAAATGCAAGCAAAAACTTTATGGGAGGAAAAAAACAACGACAAGCCTGCTTTAGGGCACAAACTTTGTTGGAGATGCTCTGGTAATTCCTTTGTGAAAATACAAGTGAACATTCACCTGGAATCGCTTCGTGGGCTGTCAAAAAGACGCTTATAATAGGGTTTTTAGCGCCAGCGACCTGGTCTGCTTCTTTCGCAGAAAGATTCTTCTCCGTTCTCTGGAGACGGTGCCTCTTTGGAGCTTTCTCTCGCTCGTCTTCCCTCCTGTCAAGGTCAACGTCAGAATCATTACCTAAAGAGCAAACATCAAAAATAACATAAAAAGGATGAGCAAGAAGCAGTCTTCTCTTGTACAGTAGAGGACACCACCAATAGTCTAGGGAAACATCTCCTGTTTTGTTGCTGCTATTATTATTGCTCATTTGACGCATTTTGCACCCCCCACTGCAGAGCTTGGAAGTAGTCAGTCACATGTAACAGTTATCTACAACTAGTTACTTTTAGGTAACAGGTTGTATAATCAGTTATTACAAAGTTACTTTCACTATAACAAGTTAACTCTTCTATTACGTAGACGCAATAAGTAACCCCTACTTTCTTTCAAAAGATAGTCGTGAATGTCAGTTTTAGACCTTTTACGAGCATTTTTAAAAAGTTTGTTCAAGCTTTATGCCAGCTTCTTATCAATCCTATGTGCCAACGGAAGAATTCTTTTGTGCTGTCCTTTTCTAAATATTCCCAATATGTGCTATAGGAATTGACCACAAGAGAGTGTGGCCCTCCTGTATAACAATCATGTGAAGCATCATTAATACACAACCCAAGAAATACTTATGCAGTCAAGCAATATTTATTTATTTATTTATTTATTTATTTATTTATTTATTTATTTATTTATTTTGGATTCTGCCAAGTTTAATTCAGAGAACAACTCTGGGTGGTGTACAAATAAAGTTAAAACAACAAAATAAAAACAATATTTTACACATATTAAGCCAACATAATAAACACATAGAAAAAACAACTGCATAACTGAAAACATTTCAAGTTGGAAGAGATGAACACAGTGAACTGCAACAACCATATCCAGGGATCATTGACATATTAGGATAGGCAGTTTCCACTTTTTAAGATGCCCTAAGCACATCCGATCTCGCCTGATTTCGGAAGCTAAGCAGGGTCAGCTCTGGTTAGTACCTGGATGGGAGACCACCAGGGAATAATATCAGGTGCTGTAGGTGCCTGGAGTAGGTATTGGCAAACCACTCCCGTATTCCTGCCAAGAAAACTTCATGGACATGGAGTCACGTAGAGTTGGTCATGACTGTAATGATACAAAACACACACACACACACACACACACACACACACACACACACACACACACACACACACACACACACACACAAACACACACAAGTAGGCTCAAGCATCTGGGTAACTAGTCAAATCGAGGAATGGGGGTTCCCCCCAAAAAACCCATTATGCTATAAAATTGTTGAATGGCAAGTTAATCATTGTGCTTTTCAGAGAACCAGGATTAGCTGCCTCTGGAATAATAACTACGTGTTGCAAAGTCCATTCCAAGACACAGTCACCCCGTTCGTAAAGGATATTCACAGTTTGAAGCACTCAGAAGTGGCTGATCCTTCTGATGGGGCTCTAAGAACTCCGCACTCGATCCAGATTATTGCTCCATGATGCGTAGACGGACAAATGAAGTGGCCAGCTTCAAGTCTGGTCCCCTGCCCTGTCCTTCTTACATCCGTGTACATCTCTATGAGCTCTCGGCCTTTTAAATATCATAGCTTAAAAGAGAACTGCATGCTTAGTGCCATTCAACCCCTAAATAATAGACACAGGGAAGAAACCCCTGAGTATGGGCAACATCAGTGTCCTTCTGTGTGTGGGTTTTGTTTTGTTTTGGTTTTGGTTTTGGTTTTGTCTTGGCCATTGAGAAAGGCACAGTGCCAGGCTTGCTAGATTTTCCTCATGTTCCATCTTAAAATGGAAAAAAAGATTTCCCCCGCTAAGCCTGATCAACGATGACAGTAATCAGTGCATCTGGCAGAACTATTATTTCCTTCTGATTAGAAAACAGATTAAAATCCTACAGTAACAGCCACTGATTCAAGGAGCATGGAGGTGGGAAGCAGGGTGTTTTCCCACGTTGATCATCCTATCAATACTTTCCTCCACATACATCCTCTTTCCTCTTCTCTTACTTTCCTTGTGGATATTCTGCTTGGCTTCTCTTCCAACCAATTAGGCTAAACGATATTAAGCATTCTTATAAGACTCAATGTTCATTGATTTACATAACACTGGTGCGTTATCTGTAAATGAATATGAGGCGCCCTTTCCTTTTCTGGTGGTTGTCTCATTGATTTTGCTCACGATTATTTTAACTAAAACCTTAACAAATGAAGCCCTTCTAAGGAGACTAGTGGATGGGTTGCACAGCTGACTGGAGAGCACCACCTCCTCTACGGGAAGAGGAGAAGAGCTGGAGCGCATAAATGGGAGGGGGGAAAAACCCCATTTATCTGAGCCAATTCGCAAGTGAGCAGCTGTGCAAATGCAAACAAAATGGCTTAACTGAACATATGGAACAAATCTATTAGAAGATGGAGCTCACAGATAAAACGAGCCAACACATAAGGTCTGTTGGGACTTGCAAAGAGCTTGCAAAAAAAAGGCAACCCAATGGACGTCCAAATATGTACAGTATATATAAAAGGGGGAAATGAATTGATATTTTTTTTAAATAAAGCAATTGATGCTCAGTTGCATCGTCAGAGATTGCACTCTAAAAGATCACACTCCACTTTCACGTTTCCAAGTCAATGAAGGACAAAAAAAAAACCCATCTCAGATATAATACCTCTAGAGTCTGGCCCACATATGAGGTGGGAGGACTGCCATGACCAAACCACAGAACGAGAAGTGATGGAGCAGACCAGTTAAAACCCAGAAGATGCTCTGAAGTCCCATGCATAGCTAATGTTTTTAAAAGTGCACCGGCAGAAAGACTTCTTGGCAACCTAAATACTTCAGCAGTATGTTCTGGTCTTATTCCCACAAGAAGGCTTGGTGGAACAGATGATGAGAAAGTCAAATACGGTCTGAAAGCACCCGGAGGGGTACACATAGCCGTGAAGTGGGTTTTCCCATGTTTATTTATTTATGTATTTATTTCTTTTGAATATTGAAGCAGGGGGGGGTAGATTTCTTTGCCAGGCTAGATTTGCGGATTTCTGAGAGCTGCAGTCCAAAAAAGGCACAGTCATAATAATTTGTGGAAATAAACCTACCCCCTCCCCTGAATTTGGTACACCACTTTTTTGCTGTAATCTAAAAAGTGACTTCTAAACGGATTGGGATTAGGGATGGGCATGAAACAGAAAAACTGAGATTTGTTTCATTTTGCCCCCACCCCCACCCGTGATTTGTTTCGTTTTCTTAGAAATGATTTTTTTTAAATGTACAAAATGAACCAGTAATGAACCGATTAATTACTCTATAAAACGGTCCCCCTGGGTCCTAGAGGCACCAAATGTGGTGGGTATCTTCTTTCGACTCTGTCCTTTAAGCCCTCACAATTTGGAGAGATTTGGAGTTCAGGGGGCTGAGTTATTCAACTTCAAAGGGGGGGGTGACCCCCAGAAAAAAATTCTAACTGCTATGTTATGTGCTTGAAAATAGTAACCCCAGGCAGCTAGCAGTGTGGAAATTACAGTGGAGCTTCTTCAAGCTTCCTTTGAAGCACCCCCCAATTTGGAGAGGGTGCAAAGGGAACAAAGTTATTCAGCTCCAAAGGGGCTGCTGTTGTACTTAATTGAAGGAGTGTGGATTGGTGCGTTGGGGGGGGGAGCTGCCAATTAACTCTATAATTGGTAACGTGTGCTGGACACGCTCCTTCCTTCCATTAACCCTAAATACCCCCACCTCCTTTGGAGCTTAATATCTCTGCCCCCAGAAACCCTAACTTTGGAATGCAAATAGCAGTCTTCACTTCCCCAAGCGATTTTAGGGGACTCTTTGAAATTTGGAAAAAGTTAGGGTTTCTGGGGCAGAGATATAAAGCTCCAAAAGAGGTGAGGGGTGCTTAATGGAAGGGGTGTGTAGGTTAAGAAATCTCTGCAGACGCTTATCTGCTGCATACTGGGTTCCTCAAGTCAGCGTCCCACAGAGAATGCCTGTGGGGATTTCACAACTTAGAGCAATTTCCATCCCGAATTGGGTAACTGGACAACAGAGTTTTAGCTGCTGTGTGACTCCTAATATGAGCGAGCCTGCTGAAAGGTACCTTGGTTCTCACATAGTGTCGGGACGGCAGTGAGGACTGTGATGAGCCACAGTCTGGACTCAATGCATTCAAAACACCCCTCTGTATCAACTGGGGCCATGAGATTCAACTATGGCACTTCCCTCTATCCCAGTGATGGTGAACTTTTTAGAGATCGAGTGCCCAAACTGCAATTCAAAACCCACTAATTTTTTTTAAAGTGCCAATACAGTAATTTAATCTGTATACAGGTGGCTATGAAGCGGCAATGTCGCGTGCCCACAGAAAGGGCTCCGAGTGCCACCTTTGGCACCCGTGCCATAGGTTCGCCATCACTGCTGTATCCTTTCACTAGCCTGCCTGATTGCCCGGCTGATACGAGACACTCTGCGCCAGTCTGCTGGCATTTACTTGGCCATGTCCCTCTCCGAAATGAGGGGGGCACCCCCCACAAACTGGGCCTCTCGCAACCTTTTAGAGCCCCTCTCAAATTTGCAAGCGGTTTAGGCTGAACATCAAACCCATTCTACTCAGAACGAGGAAAACAAACGTTTCTAAGGACATTTCCCCCCTCCCTCACTTTCTGCGAACAGCTTGATTGAGATAAACAGTGGCTCATTCCGGCTCTGCCTCGCCAAAGAACAAGGAACAATCAGTTCCAACAGCTGGCACTTTGATTTGGCAACCTAATAAACTGACCTCCTGCATCCAGATCGGTGTGATTTAGTCCTGGCGCAGCATCCGCACCGTAATTTGATGCTATGCTGCGTCTGTATTTAGGTGGCATTTGTAAGATGCGGCTGCTGGTGACATATGAATCAGGATGTTCAACAGGCTTCTGAAGCACCCTCTCTGAGCCGGCGACATTTTCGATCCAGTGTCCCTAATGGGTTCTTCTACTGCACTCTGGGCATTCTTAATAGGAGTGTCTCTTGGTGAATCACTAGAACAGGCCCGCCCAACAAGTAGACCGCGGGCTACCAGAAGCCCACAAAGAGTTCAAAAGTAGTCCACTGGCCATCAATAAAAAAGTGAGGGGATAAGTTCTCCACCCCTCCCTCCCCCAACCCAAGGGCCACCACTACCCCAGCAAAGTTCTGGATCTGCCAGCCCACTGTCTCAGCCGAGTGGGGCAGCTCAAGGGCCGTGGCACAGCACCTCAGCTTGTTCAAAGTTGGACAGCCCTGGCCTAGACAAACTTCTTCCTGATAATGAAATAGGAATCCCCTATAACATGTTGAAGTTTTACAGGCATATAAAAAATGACCAGTGCAAGTATGATATACATTGTCTTATTTTCAATGCATTCCTATGGGAAACCGCTGCTCTACTTACAAAGATTTTTACTTACAAGCATGGGCTTGGAATGGACAAAATTAGTCAGGTCAGGTCAGGTCAGGTTTTTATTGCGGTATAAAACCATAAAGTCATTAAAAGTCATTAAAACATGATTGCAAAATTGTAGAGTTACAAAAACAGTGTAGATATAACAATATACATAGAAATATTAAAACGAAAAAAGAAACTAAACCAGTAAAAGAAAATAGATAATTTTCTAGTTAAAACTAGCCCGCCTTCTTAGAATGGAATTTAATCAGGTATAAGCAGAATTTGGCTATTTGTTTGGTAATAAAAGAGTTTTCATCACTTAAAAGTCTTTCCAGGGCCATCTCGTTTGGGTCTACTGTAAGTCTATCTAAGCATGGGTGAATGAATCTCTCTCTATAAAGATTGTGAAGAGGACAACAAAAAAACATATGTACCATAGATTCCACCTCCCTTTGGGAGCACATGCAGCGTCTATCTTCATAGGGAATTTTCTTATACCTCCCTTCTAAAACCATTGAAGGAATAACTGAACAGCGGGCTAAAGTGAAGGCTCTCCGATAAGCAGGCTCTTCCAGTTGTAAGAGATAGTTGGCCATTCTCATAACATATCTGGTCTCCATAGGAGCCCTAAACAAAGGGGATTGTGCTATATCTCGTTGGCGCTCAATGTCTTGGATCCTTTGTTTAATAAGTGCTTTGGCCTGTGTAGTACTCTGAACCAATAGGTCATCTATTGAGAGCCCCATAGATTCTAATTTTCTTTTTAGAGTTTGTATCCACCTAGGTTGAAAAGGGTCTTGGTTTATTAAAGGGAGAAGGCCTTTTTGGTCTGAGAAGCTCTTAAGCCACTGACAAACAGAGGCAATAAGTATTCTGGCTTCTAGTTTCATTTGACCCAGTTCTAATCGTATCAAAGCGTTGGAAACACCTGGAGGGACTTGTAAGATAGAACGGAAGAACTTGGATTGTACTTTCTCTAACACAGCCAGATCAGCCAGAGATATTCCTGTATAGGTGCCATATAGGAGCTGAGCTACGACTTTGTGTTGGTACAGCCTTAATGCTGCTGGAACAAAGAGACCTCCCTTTGTTCGGAAGAATCTCACAATAGCATTAGCAGACTGCTCAGCCTTCTCAGCTCTCCAATTACAGTGTGCATTGTTAGCCCCAGATTCTTGCACGATCACCCCCAGATAGGTGAATTTATGCACTTGCTCAACTTTCTTCCCTTTTATTATCCAAGATCTTATTTTTGGCCGTCTGCCGAAGGCCATCACTTTTGTTTTATCACAATTAATAGTCAAGTGTTCTTTATCAAAGTAGGCTGTGAAGCTATCCAAGGCCCTTTGGAGACCTACTGGAGACCTTGATAGAATAACAGTATCATCAGCATAAATCAGTATTGGGAGGTGCCGTGAAGCAAGCTTTGGTGGGTGAAATTTTAAGTCACTCATATGCTTCACCATATTGCTTATATAATAGATGAACAATGTGGGGGCCAACAGGCAGCCTTGCCTGACTCCCTTGGAGGTTTTGATAGAATTTGTTAGTAAGCCTTGTGGGTTACATCTTACTTTAAGGTATGTTTCCTGATGGAGGGCTTGGATAAGGTAAAGAAGTCTTTTATCAATGCTAGAAGAGCCTAGTTTTTGCCATAACCTCTGCCTTGAGATAGAGTCAAAGGCGGCCTTCAGATCTTGGGCCTTTAGAGGCATATTTTTCAATTAATTGTTGGAGTATCAGACAGTGCTCCATTGTCGCTCTTCCTCCTCTAAAGCCTGCTTGTTCTAATGGAATGCATTCTTCTTGCTCAAGCCATAATTCTAGTTTTTCTAAGAGATGTCTTGTGTATAGCTTACTAATGATGTTTAGCAGGCTGATGGGTCTATAGTTTGCTGGGTCTTTCTTATCACCTTTCTTATAAATTGGAACCACAATAGCCATCCCCCATTGCTTGGGAATCCGGCCAGATTGGTCTATAAATGTGAATAATTCTGCTAGATAATGTGCCCACCAATCAACATTTTCTTTGAGGACTTCGGGTGGAATTCCATCCGATCCTGGAGCCTTTCCTATTTTTTAGACGGCCAATATGGTCTTTTATCTCTCTTGGGCTGACTGGGGACCATATAGGCAGATTCCTTAGGTCTCCTATAGGAGTGCCTTGCACAGAATCATCATAGAGATTTTGAAAAAAAGTGGCCCATTTATTTGCTGGAACATGCATATCTAGTGGCGATGAATTCTTCGCCCTTCCAGCATTAATAAGTTTCCAAAACTGAGCTGAGTTCGTTTGGCTGACTGGATTAGCTCCTCCCATAAGTTCCTTACATGCTCTTTTTTCTTCCTCTGAATGGTGATTTTATATAATTTCTTTTGAGCTAGCAGCTGAAGATGTATTTCAGGTATTTCCTCCTGACCTTTGTTCAGGGACAGATGGTACAAGGTGTTAAGCTCTTTTTTAACTTGTACACATTCATGGTCAAACCAAGGTTTCGTGTTCCTATAAGCAGGGTATACTTTGTTCTCTGAAGGGACAGTCAAAATGGAGTTTACTTCCTGGGTCAAAGCCTGGAAGTTTACAAGAGGGTCTTGCTCTGGACTTAAGTTGCTAAAGAGCAAGAGATGATATTGCAATTTCTCTGTAGTTAGTATTTCTTTCACTTTGGTACTACTGGTGCTAGACCATTTTAACCTTTTTCCTATAAGTTCTAGCTGTGGAGTATACTGGTCCTTTGGTTGTGTTGGATTCAGAGGAAGAGACAGCTTTAGGCTTAGTGGTAGATGATCCCCTTCCAAGAATGGCAGAATTTTAAATGTTTTAATCCTAGGTAGTAAAACATTGCAGACAAGCATATAATCAATGGAACTAGCCCTCTTACCTGCCATAAAAGTATATTCACCTGGGCAGTCCCCATAGAATGCCCCATTAAGAATATGAAGCTCTCTCCTACGTGATAACTTAGCGAGGCATGTGCCTGCATAGTTCGCCTTTGGGTCTTTAGATGTGCGTGTAGACAGGAGTCCATATGATTCCCCATATAGATCCTCTAAGACCAGATTATATTTCTTTGCTAGAAATATATCATTTGGTCCAACTCAGGCATTAAAATCACCTGCCAACAAGATTTCTGCTTCGGGACACCCAGCTAACAGATCTGATATATAGTTATCTAAGGCTGACCAGTTTCCTTCAATAGAGGATTTCTTTGTTCTAGGTGGAAGATAGGCATTTATTATAAGAAGGCTGCCGTTCACCCAGCTCATCAGTACGGCCATTGCCAGGTGGGCTAAAGGTGGTTTCAAAACACATTTTACCTTTAAGGTAGTTGAAACAAATATAACCAGCCCACCCATTAATCTTCCCGGACCTATCCCAGCAGATGCCTCTAAGTTAAAGGAATAATAACCATTCAGAAGAGGCGTTTCTGCTGTCCATGTTTCCTGCAGAAGGATAATGTCATACACTTTCTTTACGAAAGGAACATCCATATATGAGTGGAGGCAACGTTGCCATCCAGCTACATTCCAAGAGAGAATTTCAATTGTATTATCATCTGCCCTCATATGTTGTCTCAGTGACAGATTATTGTTTGAATCACTTTGGGGGAACAAAATGTGGTCATATTGAAAGGAAGCTTGGCTCATCTGATGATTTGGATCCCTCTGCTTATGAGTTGAGGGAGAGGTAAAAGGTGCTGGGGTTGAGCCAAGCTCACAATTGGAAAAATTTAAGAGTTCAGCTTTGCACATGGCTAAATTATTATCCCCAAGTCAGTCTCGCTGGAACCAGCCCCAATTATCCTTTGCATAATGTCTCTGCCACCAATAAGGAGGAGTTTCAGTAATTTGGTTGTTGAAGGTGTCCAAGTTTCTCTGAGTTTTGTTCCATTTTGTGTGTTTTGGTTTACTCCACACATTCTTCTTCCTTCTAGGATTTGGGACAGTGGGTCTAGGTCTGATCAAAACTGGGAGGTTTTAGTAGAGTAGCCCTCAGGCAACTTTGGTTCAGAAAAAGTAGACCTTGGCCTGTTCAAAGTTGGACAGCCCTGTTCTAGGACATGCCATGACCCTTTAAACTGCCACTCTGAGCTGCCATTCTATGGAAGGTTTGCCTTGAGGAGGGCCTGCTTTGGTTCAAACGTGAGCCTCCTCGTTATTTCTCCATTGCAGGATGGTCACGATGACCACAATATGCAACCAAGGATGAGCGGGTGGATGCTGTGCAACTCTTGCACAAGACACAAGTGCACTTTCAAAGGTGCAACAACTAGAAACTGCATGGATTTAAACGTGCTTGTTGTTCTAAGTCCTTGCCTGTACAGCTACTATATCTTATAAGCACAGCTCATCTTTTTCCTAGCATCAGCCACGGGTAAGCAAAGCCAGTCATTTCTTTGGTCCTGGAGACACAGCATGGCATTTGCATCAGGTAGACCACTGAAAGGAGCTGATCATTCCCTTTCTGTACTGGAGGAAGAGTTTGCTGTGCTGAAACATGGGAGGAAAATCAAGGTGTGTGGGGCGGAAATGGACATGTATTTTGGAGGAGCAGATTCCAGGGGAAGAGTAAAAATGCAGGGATACAGGTTCCTAAAAGCATCCAACAGCAATTGAGAGGAAGGAAGGAAGGAAGGAAGGAAGGAAGGAAGGAAGGAAGGAAAAGAAAAGAAAAGAAAAGAAAAGAAAAGAAAAGGGAACTATATGTCTACAATGAGCCCTGAACAAGAACTGGAAGACACCCAACTGATCTAACTGGATGGGAGCTTGGTGGCCTTGGTGCAAAATGTGAAGCCAAAATTAAGCCTTGAGTGTTGGGAATGTGTCAATATTGTGATAATTCATAAAGGTGAGAGAGACCCAGGTCACTGGATCAATGAATTATTGATGCATGAGAGTGCAGCAATATACAGTATATTGTTCAAAAGAACAAAACAGTGTTCCGTAAGGCAACTCAAAAAATGAGCTGGGAGAGCAAACAAGAAATTTGGCACAGATGTAGCAGATAGCCTGCTTTTGCTCTGTGACAAATTTTGGGATGTTTTGGCAAATGACTTTTGAGGTATGAATTTTCAATCCCATGCAGACACTGGTGAGCTTTTCTGCCTCCAGAGTTAAAACAGATCAAATGCATTGAAAATACCCAACGTGCTTATCTTCAAAGAGAAGGCTCAGTCCCTTTTTATAATTTAGAAGGAATCTATGCATGGGGTTGTAAGGGGGAGAGGATAATGCTGACTTTGAAAAAGTCATGAGGGGGGAACCCCTGAGTTTCCAGCTCCCCCCCCCTTATGAATTGGTCATCAGCATGAACCATCTTAACATAAACACTTGAGAATGGGAAGGGACATCTGAAAAAATTTGATCCTGCCAGACAGGATGAAATTAAAGGAGTCTCGGGAGCAGAATGTTTTAACCCCTTTCTGTCCAGACAGACATTAAAAAGAGTTTCTATTTCTGGTGTAAAAATATTTTACAAGATAGTGGGTAGGATATTAAGAGATCAGAAAATAACTATTCAGAAGCTGTGAAATCACTGTTTTTTGCTTTGTCTCTCAGGACGCACTTACAGAGCTTTGGTGTCTATTACAGCCACCTTGTCGTTGTACCACTGTTTGGTAATTAAGGGGAACAAATCCAAATATGCGATCTTGTCAAGATATGTAAAAGTTGATAAAATATATGTTATGTATATTTAACAGACAGGAAAAGAGAATTGTAAAATGGAGGCAGTTAAATCTCCAGTCTCATGATGTTATCCACAAGTGCAAGGGATTAGTAATCACCTGCATGTTATGTGATTAAGCACAGATGGAATAGTTTATAACAAGTTCTGAACTTGTGTCTGGACCAGATAATGGACTGGATGAGGGTTAATAAATTGAAACTCAATCCAGACAAGACGGAAGTGCTGTTAGTGGGTGCTACGTCTGACAGGCTAGAGAGCCATTTCCCTGTCCTGGATGGGGTTGCACTCCCCCTAAGGGACAGGGTCCGTAGCTTGGGGGTGCTCCTGGACCCCGGTCTAACTCTGGAAGCCCAGGTGGACTCGGTGGCCAGGGGTGCCTTTCTCCAGCTGCGGAATATATATCAGCTGCGCCCCTACCTAGATGAACGGAGCCTTATGACAGTTACGCATGCACTGGTAACATCCCGTATTGATTACTGTAATGCGCTTTACGTGGGGCTGCCTTTGAAGACGGTTTGGCGATTGCAGCTGGTTCAGAATCGTGCTGCACGGCTGGTGAGTGGTAGGGCCACCAAGGAACACATCACGCCGATTCTGTATAACCTTCACTGGTTACCAGTTGCTGCCCGAGCCCAATTCAAAGTGCTTGTTTTGACATATAAAGCCCTAAACGACTTAGGACCTAGATACCTGAAGGACCGCCTCCTTCCATATGAACCTACCTGGCAACTAAGATCTAGTCAGAGAGCCCTCCTGAAAGAGTCATCCCTTAAGGAGGTGAAGGGGATGGCTTGCAGGAATAGGGCTTTTTCAGCAACTGCCCCCAGACTTTGGAATGCCCTCCCAAATGAGACTCGCCTGGCACCGACGTTGATATCATTTCGGCGCCAGGTAAAAACCTTCCTATTCCAAAAGTTTTTAAACTAATGATTGTGGGTCCTGATGGGAATTTTTAATGGTATGCTTTTAATGTACTGTATTTATTGCATCTACTGGTTTTATTGTTCTAATTTTATTGTATTTTGATGTTTTAATTGTTTTGATTGTGAGCCGCCCAGAGACCTTTGGGTAGTGGGCGGCATACAAGCTATATAAATAAATAAATAAACATCATGGTTGCATCGGATTGCATCAGATTGTAATGAGTGATGAGTCATATCTGATGGGGTCTGTAACTGTATATAAGCACTAGCTTGTATCATGTCAGACTGGGTCTGTCTATGGTGAGAGACAGTACCCCACACTCTGTTGCTTGTATATATTGCTTGGTATTTTTGCTGTTTGTATATTTTGATGTATATATGGAATATAAGAGTTTTACTCTAATCCATGATTTGTCATTCTCTGTGTTATTTCTAAGCTCTGCTATATGCTTATATCAATTTAACTACACTTTATTCCACGTTTTTCTGCTGTGTTAACCTGCTGCTTAAAAAAAAAGCTGCCTGACAGATCTGATACCAAGTCACTTCTGATGTGTGAAGACCATATGATTTACTGACTTGCAAAATAGCCTACTCTGCTCAAATCTTGCAAACCCATGTTAGATTGTTCTGTCTTTCTACTGCTCACCCCCCTCTTCCTAGGAATATTGTCTTTTCTAAAAAAGTTCTGGTCAAATCTTGCATTCTAACAGCAATGGCTTCCTCTATTGAGTTAACGTATCTCATGGAAAAAGGGGGTGTGGTGGCTCAGCGGACTAAGGCTCCAAAAACTGTCGGCTGCAAAGTCAGCAGCTCGGCAGTTCAAATCCCGGGTGCCACGTGGCTGAGCTAGTTCCCGTTGATAACCCCAGCTCCTGCCAACCTAGCAGTTCGAAAGCATGTAAAATGCAAGTAGATAAATAGGTACTGCCGTAAAAAGCAGGAAGGTAAAAGAGTGTTTCCTTGCAGCCATGTCGGCCACGTGGCCATGGACTAGCACCACACTGGCTCTTCGGCTCGAATAGAGATGAGCACCACCCCTAGAGACTGCTTTATCCCACTTTCCCCAGAAATATCATCTATTCTGGCCACTTCTGTATTTCTATTATAGGTGGATGGTAGGATAGGGTCAGCTGAGTAATTTTTTTTCTTTTGTCAGACCTGACTTCAAGCACTCACTTTTCTGCCTTTGTGGCTGCTTGTGGCATCTACAAGCATCTCCTCCAACATCACATATCTCAAATAATTAGATTTTTTTTAAAATTCTCTTTCTTCGCTATCTTCCTTTTATATAGTATCGATGATTCTGAGTTTGTTTTCCCATCACTCTTTGCCAATGCCAACTTCTTTTTCTTTATCTCAAGAGGCAAAGGGACAAATTTTAGGAAAGATGCACATACCGTGCATAGAGCTTTTGGTTCAATGTACCTTTCCTTCCTCGGCTTTCCTAACTCAAAAGAAGGGTTTGGAAATTGGAACATAGCTTCTTTTTCATCTGCATTCTATGGCGTGGCCATGGGACCATTATTTAACCCCAAGAGATTAAAGGGTATGTGTGTGCTTCTTTATAGCACCTGTTGTACCTACTCACAACTTTGCTTCGCCATTTCATTAAGTCCAAAAGAGCCCTTCAGAATAATATGGCACACAGCCACATCCAATCTGTTCTTGCTTCTTGTCTTCTCCCTGTAACCACAGTACAGATCATGTGCTCATCTTCCAGAATCCTCTAGCAGTGGGTAATTTCACATGAGCAAAGTTTATGTTGGAATTTTCGTACAGTGTGTGCATATTTAAACTCCCATTTTAAAAAGCCATGAATTACAGGTCTTCAAAAAAAACACCCCAACCTCTGATTCATGAATGTGGGCTAGATATGGGCACGAATCTCCAATGGTGTTCTGCAATTCGCCCCCCCCCGCCCCCTTCCAATGCATGTCCATTTGAAAGAAGGCTTCCAAACCCCACCTGCTTTAGATGGGGGAAGTGTGCCAAACTGCAGAAAAGCCAAACCAGCACAAAGTGCCGAACTGGGCTGTTGTTTTATCTCTGAAGCAGGGTATTGTGGTTCTGTAGCCACAACTGAAAAAGCCAGGAAATGGTTTGAGGCTGTGGCACAATATTACGCCTGCGTTGTGAGCAGGAAAAAGAACAGAATAGCTTTATGCTCATTGGACTTCCGTACAACAAAATTAAACGCCATCTCCAGTGCAGATTTAAAAAACAAAAACATAAAACACGCAAAACACATCCCTCACAATCTATTCACTATTGCACAAGGATGCCAACCTTCACATACCAAAGGGCAGCCTGAATGTTGACAACATCAGTGGCAACAGTCACACTGGTCTACTAGATACCCTTGTTGGCTCACTACCATTGCCATCTTGGCTGATTAAGATC
Organism: Phrynocephalus guinanensis; assembly: GCA_037367245.1. NCBI lineage: Eukaryota > Metazoa > Chordata > Lepidosauria > Squamata > Agamidae > Phrynocephalus > Phrynocephalus guinanensis. The sequence continues at coordinate 11,203,409 of CM074739.1, read as the reverse complement.
GCCGGAGGGAGCATTTTCCCCTCTCGCCTGAAGGAGACAGTGGTGCAGCCCACATTAAAGAAATCTGGCCTGACATTGGACCTTTTACCATTGACCGATAGCCAATGTTCTCTTTATGGGCAAGGTGATTGAGTGGGTTGCTGCCGAGCAACCCCAGTTGTACCTGGATGAGGATTGTGTCTTGAACCCATTCCAGTTCGGGTCAGGCTGTGTCATGGGACTGAGACTGCCCTAGTCAGAGGACCTCCTCAAGGGAGCCGACAGGGGTTGCTCTACTTTGTTGGTCCTCCTTGATTTGTCTGCAGCCTTCGATACAACTGAACACAGTATCCTGCTAGGACGGCTATCCAAGGTGGGGATTGGAGGTCCAACGTTTAGCTGGCTTTGGTTCTTCCTTGGTGGCCGTTCCCAGTGTGTTAAGCTGGGAGAAGAGTTGTCGACTCCTTGGAGGCTCCCTTGTGGGGTGCCCTAGGGGTTGGCAATCTTCCCCATGCTGTTTAATATCTACATAAGGCCACTGGCTAAGGTCATTACGGGATCTGGGGTGTGCTGCCCTCAGAATGCTGATGACACACAACTCTATCTCTCTTTTACCACCTCTGCAATGGAGGCAGTACAGACCCTTGACTGTTGCCTGGACGCAGTCATGGAATGGACCAGGAGAAACAGGCTTAAGCTCAACCTGGAGAAGAACGAGGGTCTGTTTTTGAAGTGTCTTCTACCGGGTATAGGGGCCCTCTCCCCATTTTGGGCAGTTCTACCCTTCAGCTGGTAGATAGAGTGAAAAGTCTGGGCGTGGTCCTGGATCTGGCTTTATCCCTTGAAGCGCAGGTGGCAGCCGTTTCCAGGTCCACATTTTTCCATCTTCAAGGATAGATTATTGCAACACTCTCTACGGGGGTGGGGTGGGGGTTGCCCTTGACCCTTATTAGAAAAACTGCTGCGGGTACAGAATGCGGTGGCCAGACTGGTGGTGGGTGCAAGCAGACAAGACCGCATCACCCCCAGACTTGGCTCGCCTGCACTGGTTGCCTGTTGTGTCCCGAATAAGGTTCAAGGTACTGGTTTTGACCTACAAAACCCTCCACTGCTTGGGACCTGCGTAGGTCAACTGAGGCCCGTCCCACTACAACAGGGGTCCTCAACCTAAGGCCCCAGGGCCGGATGTGCCCCCCTAAGGTCCTGAATCCGGTCCCTGGGACCAATTGCAACCCCCCACCTACCCCCTACTTTGCGAGCAAGCCAGCCTCCGCAGCTGCTTCTATCGCTGAGGCAGTTCAAAGTAGTGGACTATGTCACTTCTCCCACTCCCCCCAACTACCGCCTAGATCAGGGGTCCTCAACCTAAGGCCCGGGGGCCGAATCCGGCCCCCCAAGGTCCTGAATCCGGCCCCTGGGACCAATTGCAATCCCCCCCACCTACCCCCTGTTTTCTGAGCAAGCCAGCCTCCGCAGCTGCTTTTGGACTGTGATCCGGCCCCCAGTGGTGTCTGGGTGGTGGTGGACCGGCCCGCTGTTTGAAAACTTCGAGGACCCCTGGCCTAGATGATCAGCATGCTGGCTAGTGGGGCATTCAAAGTGGGAGGGCTACGGCAAGGTCCCCTGCTCCCCCAACCCACTGTGGTCCGGCTCCCAGTGGTGTCTGGGGGGTGGTGAACCGGCCCACTGTTTGAAAACTTTGAGGACCCCTGCACTACAACATTCCAGGCATTCTCACTTCGGGTGGCCATCCGTAGGGAGGCCCGGAAAAGCCGCCCCTATGCTCTGGAACAAGCTTCCAAATGATCTCTGCCTTGCTGAAACCCTGACAAATTTTAAAAGAAATCTTAAGACTCTATTTTATAGAGAGGCATTTGGTGACCGTTTATTTTTTTTTTAAAGTCTGCCTGCCGGTTAGCTTTAGTTTGTTTTAGGTTTTTTTAGATGATTATATGTGACTATATGTGATTTACTTAATTGTTTAATGTAAACTATATTATTACGTTGCACTCTTATGACTGTTGTACACCGCCCGGAATTCCTCTTGGAAGACGGATGGTATATAAATGTATGAATAAATAATAAAATAAAAAATACCCTTCAGACCTGCTGAAAAACAGCCCTAACAATGGCTTTGTGTTTGGGAGAGAAGTGGTGAAATGATAAAATAAGGAATCAGTTTCTGAAAGATTTCCCTCCTGTGGTGTCACTCTGTGAATGGTAGTGAGCATAAGAGTGAATTGTGGTTTTTCTTGCTGGCAATGCCGGCACGATGGTGTGCAGAGTGATATTGGGCAATTTCCTGGCTGTGGCTCCAGAAGCACAATACCCCATATTCATAAACAAAGGGTTTTTTTAAAAAAAGAACTGAATACCTAACAGATGTGCTGATAGGATAAATGCAGCAAGGCTTCCTGTGCTCCTGGTGGAGCGTGCCTTGAGCCCATCAAGGACAGCAGCAGAAGACACACAACTCGAACCATCTGGCTAGGGCAACATTAGAGTTCCCACAGGCCCTGGCAGGTGTGTAAAATAAAACAAGCGGGAAGTCAGAGAAACGGAATTCATTTTTATGTCCGAGATAAACCTTAACAGTTCTGCACGCATGTAACAGATGCCGCTGCCTCCTTTCCTCTCTACTTCTGAATGTGCAGGAGGAGGGGGGAGGTGGTTATTTATTTTATTTATTTTATTTATTTATTTATTATTTACGCTTGTATACCGCCTCATTCCCACAATGGGGACTCTGGGCGGTTCACAACATCAGAATAAAAACAGATAAAAATCGATTGCAAACAACAATTAACAAAACAACGATGTCCAGGAGTAATTAGGCGGGGGGGGGACACACAAAAACACACAAAAAAAACCAGAGTGGGACCTTAGACATCGCCGTAAGCTTCTCGAAAGAGGATGGTCTTAAGATTCCTCTTAAACGCTGCCAGCGATGGAGCCTGCCGTAAGTCACTGGGAAGTTTATTCCAAATAGATGGAGCCACTACCGAGAAGGCCCGTCCACGAGTACCAGCCTTACGGGCCTCCCTCGGATTGACCGTCCGCAGTGATAAGGCCACCGAGGCACGGGTGGGTCGGGCCAAGGCTAATTGTCGGGGGAGACGCTCCGCCGAATCCATCAAAACCCAAATATCTTTTGGGTTTTGATGGGGTAAGCAATCTCTAGTAAAGGTAAAGGTTCTCCCACACATGCATGCTAGTTGTGTCCGACTCTAGGGGCAGCGCTCCTCTGTGTTTCCAAGCCAAAGAGCCAGTGTTGTACAAATCCATGGTCATGTGGCCAGCATGGCTGCAAGGAAACACTGTTTTACCTTCCCGATTTTATGGCAGCACCTATTTATCTACTTGCATTTACCGGCTTTCGAACTGCTAAGTTGGCAGGAGCTGGGGTTAACAGCGGGAACTCACTCCTCTGCATGGCACCTGTGATTTGAACTGCTGAGCTGCCGACTTTACAGCCGACGGCAAAAAAAAGCGGGGGATCAGGACAAGAAATAACAGAATTATTCTCAAGCTGACAAAGATTTCCTCTAATAGAGGGAGGCCCCAGATCAATGACAGGACAACCAAACATAATGACCACCAAGAATAACACTTTCAAATAAAACAGTGTGAAAGATGTTTGCCTTAAGGGTTGAGAAGGGTTTAAATTCCAAGACCAGAACCTGCCCGCTACAGGAGGAGATAGAGCAGAAGCCCCTTTGAAAAGGGTCTGAATATAAGGGAGGGCTGTGGACAGAACAACCATCCTCTCTCCCTGGAGAATCAAGGCTGGGACGGAAAGCAATGAAGAGTTCAGGTTACATCGCTTCACACTTGTCTACACACCTAACTGCAAAAGGGCCTTTTTTTAACACCTGCATCTGCTTCCTCCGTGTTGCACCCGATACAACATCCAGAACATGGGCAACCAAAACCGTTTCCATAAAACTAACAGAGAATCAAATGAAATAAGGCAAGGGATTCTAGCAGGGAAGCTGGGCAGCTAGTCATCTGCTCTCTGCTGTGCTGCAGCGCCACCGTCTTGGATGGCCAGTTGGTGCTACTGCAGCTTTGCTGGTTTTAATTACCTGGTGCCAGCCTGGCTTTGGGAGACACGGAAAATTTAATAAGGGCTCTGCTCGGCCCTATCAAAATTGGCTTGCCTTGTTGGTTGGGGAAAGTCGTCACTCAGGTACAAGGGGAAATCTGAAGTTTGCATATGAATAACAGCCTCTCAACCTGCCAGAATTCCCAGAAACCTAGACAGCCAGCTCAGATACCCTGTTCCCCCGAAAATAAGACATCCCCGAAAATAAGAACTACTTACAGTTTTGCCACTTGCTGAAAAATAAGGCATCCCCCTGAAAATAAGGCCTCCCCAATAATAAGATAACAATAAATGTGTACTGTATTCTTCTTCGTGGAAAAATAAGACATCCCCTGAAAATAAGACCTAGCGCATCTTTGGGAGCAAAAATTAATATAAGACACTGTCTTATTTTTGGGGAAACACGGTAGCTTGCTGCCTCTTGCCGAAGGGAATCCAAAATATTCTGGAACCCAAATCTACTGCGGCAAAGGGACCCAATGGGAGCTGCCTCCTCCCAGGAAGCAACTGCTGCCCTTAAAAGAAACAATACAGTAGTACCCACGTATCTGTTGATTCAGCATCCGCTGATTCAGTTATCCGTGTCTGACTGCCAATTTTATTAAAAAAATTATTTTTAAATAAATTGCTGTCATAAAAGGATGCCACAAAGCAAACCGTGGTTGCAAAAGGGGTGCCACAAAGCAAGTTACTGTTGCAAAAGGGTGCCATTATTGAATTTGGGGGTGGCAACGGAGTATTCACTCTTATCTGTGGATTTCAGTATCCATGGGGGCATTGGAACCAATTTCCCCATGGATACAGGGGTACTTCTGTACCTAGAACTGATCTGAACTTCATTTGGGGGTTGAAACAACAAAAGACTGGAACTGCTCCCCTTCAACTAAAGCAAAGCCGTGTCTCCTGATTTAGAGAACCTACTCTTTTTGTGTCTTGGAAAGAAATGGAGAAGACATATCATGAGGAGGAAGAGATGGGTGAAGGCATATGTGATTCACTTCCTTGCTCGGCATATGGAGTTCCACATCCAGTCCTTGCCTTTTAACTCACAAGCTAATATACTAGGTATGGATGGGTTTTTTGAATTTCAACAAAAGGCATCATACATGAAAGAAGCTCTCGTGCTTTGTTGTTGATTCTGAGCGTCCATTGAATATCAAGGATTCCTAAAGCAGGGAACACAAAAGTTTTGTGCTCTTTTACATTTCCCTCTTTCGTGTCCCTCTTTGTTCACTTTTTGTCAAGTAACCTGGGAATTTTTTTCATCCAATATGTCTGTGAAGATTCTCAGTCATCCAGGTGAGTTTATCTGGAAGTTGGGTCATGACTACTGGACTTCTTTTTCTTGAGAGATAGAAACGTTTCGCTGCTCATCCAAACAGATTCTTATAGTCAGCTGATTATTGGTTACATTATGTGGCTATACAGAGGGCATGTCACACTTTCTGATTTTCAAAACTCAAAAATGAGTGGTGCTAAAAATTCAAAAAATTATAATAATAGTTATAATTATCCTCTAAATGACACACCCTAAAACTACAGATGGGCAGGGTGGGATTTTGATTCCCCATCATGTCTCCTTGACAGGGACTGGACTCAGTGATCCATAGGGTCTCATTCAGCTCTACAGTTCCAACAGACGAAGACCCAGAGGGATGGATATTCTCAATCTGGAAAAGGGCTGGATTGATTGGAACACAGGAAGATGCTCTTTGTTTCCATCTCATTCCTTGTGCATTTGTGAGCTTCTAGCACTCTCCGTCTTCCGCTCTTTGCTTGCCTAGACAGTACCTTTATCCTGGATTCTTCCTTATTTCCCTTGATACTCAAATAGATATCTCCCTTCCCCTTCTCTCTGGGTTATTTTTGCTGTTGTCGCCAAGAAGCCTGAATATGCCAGGATGCCCTCCTATGACCACTCTTTTGATTTTCCCACCCTGGTTTCTTTGGGGATTTCCCCCTCTTTGTGTTTTTCCTTTCTTAGATTATTTTTTGCTAACTACCTGCTGTTGCACTGGATTCACAGTAGAGAAAATGTGGCATGTGGTGGAAGAACAAATATCTCCCCATCTGCTACCTGTTTGGTGGTGATGGTGGGGGGTTGCATTTTTTGCATTACTAGCTAGCCTGCTTTCTTGGTGTTTTTTTTTAACAAGACAGAGCTGTGTTTGGTTTTTTTTGTTTGCCTACCAGTTTGATTCTTTTTGCTATTTCCCCTATGTCTGTGTTTGCTTTCCCTGTTTAACGTTTATTTAAAAATTGTTATTCGGTCACTTCGGTGATCCTTGTTAACGGCTGTACTGTTTTCCACCTTTGGAGTAGACTGATTGCTTCCCCCCGCCCCTGCTATTTTATTTATTTATTTATTTTATTTTATTTTATTTTATTTTATTTTATTTTATTTTATTTTATTTTATTTTATTTTATTTTATTTCTATACCGCCCGTCTTCCCAGGGAACTCCGCGTGGTTAACAATACAGGTTAAAAGAACCAGTAAAACACAAAGTGACATCAGCAAAAATCAAGGGGGGGGGGGTTAAAAAGAAAAAAAAGAAAAGAAAACAAAAAAATGAGCAAGAGGAATCAAAGAGAGGAAAAAAGAATGAATTAAATTAAATTAAATTAAAAGTCGCCAAATGCCTCCCAAAAAAGCAAGGTTTAAAGTGCTTTTTTGAAGGCGGGTAGGGACTGTGCAAGGCGCAACTCACTCGGGAGATGGTTGCAGACCGAGGGGCCAACCACGGAGAAGGCGCGGTTGCGTGTAAGCGATTTCCATGCCTTCCTGGGCGTGGCCACTCGGAGTGAGAGCGCCTGCAACATTCTAGAGGGTCGGGCCTCAGTTGACTTTTAGGAGATACGCTCCGACAAGTATTCGGGTCCCAAGATCTACAGGTTCATAGAGCTTTTTTGGACTAGTGCCAGAAATCATGAACTCGGAGGGGTTGGCTGAAACAAAATGAATCAAGAGAAGCACTCCAATTAGTGTTTAACAAAAATACCACTGCACAACATGCCTGAAGAGAAAAGATGCAATCCACACACAAACATAACTCACAACAGAATTAAAATGAAAAGTTTCGGCTGTAGACATCCTAATAGCAAGCATACTGGAGAGTTTCTGTCAATTAGAACGGGCAAGATTGTGTTAGTCGAATAAAGTGCTTGACCTAAGATAGCTTCTAGTGTTTTGCTTTCTTGTTCAACTGTAAAAAGAAAGATTGCTTTCTCATACAGAGAGAAAAAAACCAATTTCAGCTGGAAAGACTGCTAACAATTTATTTAAGGAACCACATCCTGGTCATATCTTACCGTTTTAATGAGTGCTGGGGTCAAGGACAGCTGACTTCGGTAAGGAAAGTTCATTTCAAAAAACAAAAATCATTACCTCAGTCCAATTACAACTAGAAATAAATATTAAATATTCTAGAAGAGACCTTTAAGAAGTGAGAAAAGCCACAATACACATGGGATGCCACAAAGGAGAGAGACGGATGTCTTTACTTAAGAAGCAGAAGAATGGAAAACAAAGTTTATTACACAAAAAAGGCTCCTTCCGAAAAGAATCAGGGTTACTTAGCAACCACAGCATCGGGTCCTTCTGAATCTGCTCTCTGGGAAAAGCAACAAGTCCAACCGGTTCTGGTGGGTCATTCCTAGAGGTACACAGGACCTTTGGACAAGCCCCAAAGACCAATTGTTCAACGTTACCTAGAGCAGACCAGTGAAATGGAGGAGACAAGACAGTACCTGGTAGCATAAATTCTTTTGAATAAAAAAGAGGTCTGGAGCTGTGCAGCCATTAAAACAAAAGCAAAACTGGACTGGGGGTGATAAAACAAATCTTCTGTAATTGGGACTAGCATTAGAATTAGTCCAAATGCAGAAATCAACATCTGGCTGGGAAGCTGACTGAGAAGAAGCCCATGGCTGCAGAGACAAGAGTTGGGAGTTCAATCCCCTGCTGAGCTTTACAGAAGATGAGCCACAGTGTGGGGTCTTGGGCCAACTATGTAGCCCCAGGACACACATATACCCAACAAAAGGAAGGGTATAGCATTTCTGAATACTCTGCATATAGAGAACCCTGGAAAGGGTTGTCAGGAGTTGGAATTGACTTAATGGCATGAAGCTGCCATTATTATTATCATTATTGTTATTATCAACATCAATCAATAAAGACAATTATGACCTGTTATTACAAGTCAGGCCCGAATAGATGAGTATATCTGAAAATAATGCACAGCAACTGGAAGGAATTACATCCAGAATCAGAGCAGAGGGTAGCTGATCAGCAACGATTCGAAGCTATTGATATCCGGGGTTTGAGTCATGCTAACTGGACTTCTTTTCTTCTAGAATCAAAGCATTTTGGTAATCATCCAAGTAGCTTATTTGGTGTGAAGAAAGGACTGACAAAGCTATTCAGATGAGTAATCATTGCAACGATTCATTACACTAATGTTTTTACGCAACGTCAATTTAATAATAATAATAATAATAATAATAATAATAATAATAATAATAATAATAATAATAATAATAATAATAATAATAATAATAAATATTCTCCTCCTCCTTCTCCTCCTCCTCTTCCTCCTCTGATGGTACGTTGTAATTTTTACATATGTTCCAATGAAGCATTGTTGCTACTTCATTATAAGCTTTATTATGAGCTAAATAATCGGCCTGAGCAATTTTTGGGCAATAGCTGATGACATGATCTAGTTTCATCCTTTGTAATTTGTCATATCTGGTTGGCAGGATAAGGGTCCCTCCCACCTTCTCCCCTAACTCCTGTCTTCTCCCCACTTCTCTTAGTTGCTATCCTATCAAGGAGAATTAGGCATTATTTAGCCCTCCAGATATTTCAGGAATGTAACTTAGTATACCCTTTGCCAGCACAATACAGCCAATGAGTGACCATGGAATGGCAGACCAACAACGTCAGTAGGGTCACACCTTTTCCCATCTTGCCCATAGAGAACACGGATCCAGTTTGGCTCTGACTCATCCCGAAACGTACAACAGCTCTTTCTCTCTCACTCTTTCAACTTCAATGTTTGTTTTCCAAAATAGACACAAGCAGGAAAGAGAAAACATCTACTCAACAAATAGCTAAATAAATGGTCTCCCCACCACTGGGACCATTCAGGAGTAACCACCTACACCAGGGGTCCTCAACCTAAGGCCCTGGGGCCGAATGCGGCCCCCCAAGGTCCTGAATCCGGCCCCTGGGACCAATTGCAACCCCCACCACCACCTACCCCCTGTTTTGTGAGCAAGCCAGCCTCCGCAGCTGCTTTTGGACTGTGATCCGGCCCTCAGTGGTGTCTGGGTGGTGGTGGACCGGCCCGCTGTTTGAAAACTTTGAGGACCCCTGACCTACACCACCCAGCTGTGGGGTGTGTGTGTGTGTGTGTGTGTGTGTGTGTGTGTGTGTGTGTGTGTGTGTGTGTGTGTGTGTGTGTGCGTGTGCGTGTGCCCCGGCCCATCAGGGGGCTGGCTGATGGGTGAAATCACGGCTTGCCCTCCTTGGGTCAGGGCAGCTGGTGACTCCCCCTCGCCACTTCCACTTGGCAGTGGTGAGAGGTGACATCCACTGACCTGAACCAACAGGGGGCTGAGCAGACAAGGGGCATCACTTCTACTTGTATGAAGCCAACCTCAGTTTTAGCTGCTCTCGATACTGAATTAAGCAAGAACAAAATAAGAATAAAACCTAAAGAAGACAAAAATATTGTGGCGCCTTAAAGACCGACTGCTATGTTTTAATGTGAGCTCTTGGGGACACGTCCACAGAATCAAATTGTGGGGTATGAATATACAGTCTATTCTAGAGTAACTCTTACTGCCCAGAGTGGCATTATTTGATTTAAAAAAATTCAAATAAATATACAAACAAATACATAATAATGAACAGAGAAGAATGTGTAAAAGTGTGCTGCTTCTATACTGCCCCCAAACACTTAAAGGACTCTCTGGACAGCTTACAATTCAATTAGGCAGGCTACACATTGCGCCCCCCCCCAACACCAACACCACAAGCCGGGTACACAGTGTATCAACCTTGGAAGGATGGAAGGTTGTGTAAACCTTGATCAGCTACTCTGCTCATCAAACACATGTCATGATCTGAGTTTTGACTTTAGTGCGGCAGTTAACCTCTATGCCATGAGGCTCCTAAGGGGTAACCCTTTCACCACCCTCCAGCCATCTTTCAATCTTTCTTATTCATTACAGCTCTTTCAATGGCGATGAAACTGTCCAATCTGCTTTGCTTTGGATTCCTGCATTGGGCAGGGGGTTGGACTCAATGACAGTAGGATGGCTTGCCAAGTCAATGCCATCAGCTTGTTGGGTCAGTGACAGAACCACTATATAAAACTTGCTCCAATATAAAATTCCTCCCCCCCAAAAAAACTTTCTTCCCCACCCCCTAGTGGAGAGCATGTGTTTTTGCATTAATCTCCTACTTCTAACCCAGGGGTGTCCAAACGTTTTGCAAGGAGGGCCAAATATGGCAAGGTGAAAATGGTTGTGGGCCGGACTTTGGACAAGTATCTATAACATGCAAGGAGGCAGGGAGGAAGCTGCAGCAACAGAGCCGGGGGCGGGTAGGCTGGGCAGGTGGCTGGGTGGTGGTAGACAGAGGCAGGGAGGGCAGGCAAACCATAAAACTGCCAGCTGATGCCTCCATCTGGTATGGGGAAGGGCCAGCTGGCGGGGATGCATGACAGGCTGAACCGGTGAGGAGAAGAGGCCACAGGCCGCTCAAATTTTGTAAATGGGCCGCATTTGGCCCTTGGGCCTGACTTTGGACATGCCTGTTCTAACCCATCTCTGGCCAACCAGGAGCTCTGTGCTTTGAACAGCCAATAGAGAGATGATGGTTGTAAGCAAGAGGGAGGTGCCCATACCATGCCGCTCTTTGTTTGAATTGGCCTGTAAAGTCCAGCCCTATCGGACCATGCTGCCCTGTGCCTTCCAAGAAGAAGCCTGGCATCCATCTTGCCAAGTGAACTTTTAAGGACTCTCTCCTGGCAAATTACATCCTGTTGTGTTCTTAGTATAACCCGTGAACAGCCTGAGTTTGGAGTATATTAATAAATAGAAAGGAAGGCTCCAAACTTACCTTAGCTCCAGCCAAGCTCTAGCCGGGCCCCAGCCTGGTGGGGCCTGATCAAGTTCCCTAGCACAGGCAATGGGAGACAGGTGTGGGATGTGGGAGCTGGAGGCTGGAGAAGGACTGAATGGGCAGGATTCTGGCTTGTCCAACTGGGGGCCAGCAGGCTGTTTAAACCATCCAATGGCCTGCCACGGAGTGTGTATATAAACTGGCCCTTTGAGCCTTTTTAGCAGTGCTTTTTAACCCTTTGCAACGTGTGCTTTTACTATGAATAAAGAGCTGAATTTCACTTGGACGTCGCCTGGTTTCGTCTGACCCACTATACAACACATCCCTTGCCACGTTTGGACTTCAATACCTGCTTTGAAAACGAGAGCTTGCTCTTGAAAGCTCAGCAACTTTTTATTTTTCTACTAGCAGTCTATGAAGGTATCACCCCCTAGTCTAGTTTTGATTTTGTTTTAAGGGCTGCACAGCTCCAAACCTCTTTTTACTATATAAAACTATGGCTCAGGCACGCAACTGCTCTTCCATGGATCACTCCTCCTGCCCTCAACATGCACAAGCCAGACTACTTACTTGGATCGCATTCTTCTATGTCTTCCAATTTAATGATGATGCAGATATGCTTCCGCAGCTGTCGGGAATTCGAAAACTTCCGATTGCACTTCCGACATTCCAAGCTACCCGGCTGAACCTCTGCCGGCTCTTCGCCTTCCTCGTGTCCCGGATGAGCATCCTCACTGGGAGGGCAGTTACTGCTTTCCACCAGTTCTTCATCCGTATAAAATTTCTTGGTCGATCCCTTAGGCCTGCCTCTTTTTCTCTTCACTACAAGAATTTCTGTTGAAGCAACACGGAGAAAGAGCTATAAAGAAGCTACATATGGCAGTTCTGAAGTTTAAGCAACATCTGCACTGCGCTATGATCTAGGAACAGCCAAACACATTCCAAGGATATCAATAATACAAGGTTGTTGGGGCATCCAAATATCTTGAGAGTGACATTTATCTCATGACTACAGACTAGGTCAGTGTTGGCGAACCTATGGCACGGGTGCCAAAGGTGGCACTTGGAGCCCTTTCTGTGGGCACCTGACACCGCCCCTTCACAGCCACCTGTATTCAGGATAAATTGCTGTATTGCCACTTTGCAAAAAATTAGTGGGTTTTCAATTACATTTTGGGCACTCGGTCTCTAAAAGGTTCGCCATCACTGGACTAGGTGATGAGGTCTATGTTTTTCTCTCTTTGGATACAGCTTATGTGTTAGGCTAGAGGTGGGCATTTTGTGCTTCATACAAATTTGTATGAAGCATGACATGGCTCATCTTCCATCACCCCCCAAACTGGCTGGTTCACTTACAGGGCTCAGAGCACCTCCGGGGTCCTTCTTCAGGGCTGGTGCTCCAATCCAGGTGAGAGCTCGGCTGGCCCTTCCCCATCTCCTCAGGCAGCCAATCACTCCAGCGAGGAGGTGGATGGGGCGTCTCCCCAGATAGCCAATGAGTGGTTAGCTTCCTGGGAAGGCGGGGAAGGGCAGCATGGGTTCCTGAGCAGATTGTAAGGACTCCATCACGGTGCAGAGCCACCTGGCAAGTGCATCAGCCGAGCTGGCGGGAGGGATGACCCTCTGTGTCACCATGTGTTTTGTATGAATTTGTACGAAGCACAAAGTGCCCACCTCTACGTCGATACTTTTGAAGGGAATTTGGACCACACAATCGGAGACTGGAGCACTATTGGAGCATTTGAAACAACAGGAATGGGATAAGAAGCTTGCAACAGAAATATTATATATTACAAGAGATTGTTGGGACATTAAAGGTTTTGTTTAAGAAACAAACCAAAATAATCCCTGGTTTCGGTAGCTGAGGAGGGAGCCAGGGGGTTGGGAGTTCAATTCCCCAGGGTGCCTCCTTGATAGGAGCAAGACCCAATATTCCATAAGGTCCCTTCCAGCTCTGCAGTTTTAACATTACCGTATATACTCGAGTATAAGTCAACCCAAGTATAAGTCGAGGCCCCTAATTTAACCCCCCAAAACTGGGGAAATGTATTGACTCAAGTATAAGTCTAGGGTGGGAAAATGCAGCAGGGCCTGACAGCTCCTCCTTTGTGAGCTGGGGGAGTGGTGTGTGATGTTTAAAATGACTTTTAGCCACTGATGCATGTGCTTGGGTCAGTGGCTAAAAGTCATTTTAAACATCGCGCACCACTCCCCTGTGATGCAGAGGGGGGTCATGAGAAGCAGCACACGATGTTTAAAATGACTTTTAGCCACTGACCCAAGCACTTGCCTCAGTGGCTAAAAGTACTGACCCGCATATAAGTCGAGGACCCCTTTTTTCAGCCCAAAATTAGGGCTGAAAAACTAGGCTTATATTCGAGTATATACAGTATTTATTGTTCCTCTATGTGAAACCAGGTCAGTTATAATTTAAGGCATTGGGAAAAATCCTCCAACTCAACATTTTCCAACTATATATATATATATATATATTCTTGACTCTTACTGCGGGAGCACTCTTCCTTAGGATGTGTGGAGGGGAACCCCCCCCCCAACTTCTCTATCCCAGACTGTTGTCTTGGGTGATCCAGACAAGACCACAAGTGGGGGGGAGGTGTGCCAAAATGACAAAAAAAGTATTTACACTTGGTACTATTCTGTGCCCCTCCCCCTGTATTTGCCCCAAGTGACACAGGCCCTAGTTGCGGTCCTGGGCTCAGGAGTGCATTGGGCTGCAACCTTCCTTTACTGGTCAGTACTCATACTGCCAACCAATGTCCTACTGCAGTCACGCATAAAAATCCTAATTCTTTTATATAGCATGTTACGGAGTTACAGGCTATAGGCAAAAAGTGGTTGTCGAAAGAGTCAGTGTGGTGTAGCAGGCAAAAAGTTGGGCATTTAGTCTGGAGACCTAGGTTTCAAATCCCCGGATGTGCCCGTTACTTTAGCCGCGGAAGGATTCGTGAATTCATTGAGCATCTCACACGCCCCTGGAATCCTATTAGGGTCATTGGGAATCAGAAAACACCTGGTGGCACCTTTATGACCAGCAGATTTACTTCCTTCTGACCACTTTACCCACTTCAAATAGATTATTGTCAGAGGTGGGCACAAACCTGAACAATGGTGATTCGTGTTTCGTGTTTCGTTTTTTGGTTCATTACCTTCCATGTGAGCTGGGCCTGCTGCCTTATGCCCATGCACCCACCTGACAGTTAAGTGGTGGAGGGCGCTTGCAGGGCTTTTGTGCTGCCGCACAGGATGGCAGTGCTGGAGACTGTGGTTTCAAGACAGGACAGGGAGGTGGAAGAGCCTCGTGGTGCAGTGGTTAAATGCCTGTACTTCAAGTAAAACTGTGCTCACGACCTGGGTTCAATCCCCGGTAGCAGGCTCAAGGTTCACTCAGCCTTCCATCCTTCCGAGGTCGGTAAAATGAGTACCCAGCTTGCTGGCGGGGCAATGTGTAGCCTGCACTCTGTAATTAAATTTGTAAACCGCCCAGAGACTACTTGTAGTAGTATGGGGCGGTATATAAGCAGAACACTTTTTGCTTTGCTTTGAAAAGAGGAGGGAAGACAAGGGCCGAATATCTCATTTTTGCTGAAGCAAAACAAAATGCCGAAAAGGGAAGAAGTTAGGTCAGGCATGTCCAAATTTCGGCCTTCCTGATGTTTTGGACCACAACTCCCACAATTCCAAGCCTATATTCACAATCACAAGAACCTTTATTGGCAGACATTAATATAAAACAGATGCAACAAAATGTAAGATAAGAGGTAAGAAATAAATAAATAGGTTAAAAATGATTAAAAGATTGGGTTAATAGCAGGCCTTGGCCCCAGACTATTTACTAATATGTAAAACAGTGGCCAAGTATTCAGCCACTTAGGCTGTTAATTCCGGAAGTTTGTCCTCAAGAAGACGCTTTGTTATACCCTCCGGGGAACCAGAGAAATTAGAAATATAAGGGGTCAGAAGGCGAAGGCGAAGCTTGTAGTGGGAGGGGCAGGAGAGAAGGATATGAGAGGTTGAGTCAGGTTCCAGTAAACATAGTTTACAGAGTCTCTTCTCAAATGGAACGTTGTAGTATCTTCCTGAAAGAACTGCTGAAAGAACATCCAAGCCTATATTTCCAATGGTAAAGGACTGTGGGAGTTGTGGTCCAAAACATCAAGAGGGCCAAAGTTTGGACATGCCTGAGTTAGGAGCTTCATTATATTTCAGGAAAACGAGATCCACAAACCAAATCACAAATCAAAACAAGAGTAACATAGCTACCTCTCTGGATATCTCTGGCTGGTGTTCCAAGCTTTGTTTTTCTACGTATAAAACTAAATTTTTCTCTAAAATCGTTAGTCTAAGAACTGGGGGGCGTCTTATACACAGACGTAAGACAAAAAGGGAACCATGCGGTTGTGAAGCTGTGATTTTGGGTTGGGAAAGTGGGGGTTGTCTTATACATGGGATGTCTTACAGCTGGAAAAATAGGTATTTTTAAATCATATATTTAAAAGAAAGGAGTGTGGGTGGTTTCGCTCTGTGGGCGGAATTTTAATGCATAGCCTTGAACACTCCTCTGTCAACCGTAGCTGTATTTATAGGTGCGGTTAAATCATGGTTCTGAGAGTATCATGCATTCTGTGATTGTATTATAGTTATTATTGCCAAAGCTCTTAAAACCCCCAAATTCTGTACAAAACTAAAATCAGGCTTGCAATCTATTCTTGCATGCAAATAAACGATGCTATTTAAATATTACAGTTACAAGCACAGGGTAATAATAGTGCTTTTTAAAAAAAGAAACGCCTTTGTTCATCTCTGAATGTGGAAGTGGAGTAGAATTACTTCTTACTATATTAAGGAATTCCTTTAAAAAAGTTATCCTATGTATTCTGAATTAGTTATGAAATAAATTAATGAAACCAACATCCGTTGTAAAATCCAGACCTGTGTTAACGGAGCCTCAACCGAGTAATGAAAGCCAGATTTTTCAATGCAGCGGTGGTGATCTTTCTTTTTCCTCCCCCCCCCCCAGCAACACAACATTTAATTCTCTCCCCACCCCACCCCCCGCAAAAATGATGCACATTAACATATAGACCACTACAAAATGATTAGGTGACACTTGAATGAAAATTGCATTTTCAAAAGAACTGTGCAAAAATTCTTTGGCTGTGATGGCTTATTTCCCCGTCTCTTCTTGAAGCGTCACCTCTGTGGATATTAGTCTACACAGAATAAAATGCCTTCCATACAGTTGTAAATACGCTTTTTGCCTATAGCCTGTAACTCCGTAACATGCTATAATACAGGGCTGTCCAACTTTGAACAGGTCAAGGTCTACTTTTTCTGGCCCAAAGTGCCTGAGGGCTACTACACTAAGACCTCTACTTACGAGTTTTATCTGTTCTGAGCACATTCTCATAAGCAAAAACGTTTGTAAGTAGAGCAGTTGTTTCCCATAGGAATGCATTGAAAACCAATTAATCTGTTCTGGGGGAAAATATTTCAATGTGCCATGGCCCTTGAACTGCCTCGCTCGGCTGAGACAGTGGGCTGGCAGACCCAGAACTTTTCTGGGGGAGTGGTAGTCCTTGGGATGGGGTAGAGAAGTTATCCCCTCACTTTTTTATTGATGGTCGGTGGGCTACTTTTGAACCCTTCACGGGCTACCAGTAGCCCGCGGTCTACCTGTTGGGCAGGCCTGCTATAATAGAATTAGGATTATATGCGTGACTGCAGTAGGACATTGGTTGGCAGAATGAGTACTGACCAGTAAAGGAAGGTTGCAGCCCTCTGCACTCCTGAGTACTTTCCTCTGGAAAGTAAGAACAGTCTGTAGATCAGAGAATCATAGAATCATAGAGTTGGAAGAGACCTCAAGGGCCATCTAGTCCAACCCCCTGCCATGCAGGAACCCTCATCACAGGACTCCCGACAGATGGCCATCCATCCAGATAGTTAAAGGCCACAGGTGGCTTTGCTGGCAATTTTTATCATTAACAACATTATTTGGGGTAGTTTTACAGGGATATGAAGCTGTCACGTGCCTATGTTGTCCTTAGAAATGAAAGGAATTCGCATTTGCCATCTTTCTTAGGGAGAATAAGTGTAATCAGCTAAATCATTCAACCTTTGCTGCATGGTTTCCGCTAATGTTAATTTTCCATTCTGAATTATGAATAATCCTACTGCTGTCTTCGCATAAAATGAAGGCTATTATAAGAGGTGAATCACGGAGGGTTTTTGTTTTGGCAAACGCTAAGTTCCCACTCTGCCAGTCAAGCTGCCAAATGGCCGGAGAATTATTTTTGATGTAATGGACTCTGTCCAAAGGTAAGTTTAACTGTTCCATATTTCAGAGCTCTCAAGGCCTCATGCACAGGGTTGGAAAGAAGGCTTAGCAATAAATACATCTGTTTTGAGTCAGTGTGGTGCAGCTATCATCTCCTAAAACTTCTGCATTGTTCAGTATCTGAATGGGACACACACGGCCCTACTATGGTTGAAGAATAGAGACTGGGACAAGCCATGGGGGGAGGGGTTGTTATTTGCCTCTTCACCACCACCACCACCTTAAGGCAAGCGAGCTCAAGTGCACATGAAGGGATGAATAAAAAGGGAAAATATCTGTTGCTTCGCCACCTCATGAGGAGAGACGAGTCCTTGGAAAAGTCCCTGATGTTTGGAAAGATTGAAGGCAAAAGGAAAAGAGGACGGCAGAGAATTAGATGGTTGGACGGTGTCATCGATGCAACCAATATGGATTTGGCAAAACTCCGGGAGGCAGTGGAAGATAGAAAGGCCTGGTGAGATCTGGTCCATGGGGTCACAAAGAGTCGGACACGACTGAACGACTGAACAACAACATCTGTTGCTTCGTCTGTGGAGATTCTCAGTGATTCAGGTGAGGTCATGTGGGAGTGGAGTCATGGCAACTGAACTCCTTTTCTTGTGGGATCAAAATGTTTCGCTACTCATCTGAATAGCTTTGTCACTCTGAATAAGCTACTTGGATGATTACCAAAATGTTTTGATCCCAGAAGAAAAGAAGTCCAGTTAGCATGACTCAAACCCCGGATATCCACTGCTTCAAATTTGTTGGGGTCTCTGGACTCGACAAATGACAATAAATGGGTATTAGATAAATTAGCAATTTCTGACAAATATGTTTCTGTTTTAAATCTCTACTGAAGACTTTTCTCTTCAGGCTAGCTTTCCCAGAGTGAATGTGTTTTTGGTCTTGGCTTTTTTTTGGGGGGGGGGGGTTTCTATATTCCTTGATCCTTTTAGTATTGTATACTATTTGTAACTAATTTGAACGCTTCGCACAAATTTTAGTCTCTCACCCCCTTCAAACGTGCAAGGCACACACACCCTCTCTACTGAAGACTTTTCTCTCACACCCCCTTCAAATGTGCAAGGCACACACACCAGGGGTGGTGGTGGGCACATGGTCCCAGTTGAGAACAGCAGATGGAGGTGACATTAGGTTCCAAAGTGGCTGTTGTTTTATATTCCACAACGTAGCACTCTTCTTACATTGGGGCTGTCCCCCAATGTTTTCCATGTAGGAAAGATAAGGACACGTACATTGCTTCATTTCTCCAAGAAGAAATGCTGGCACTCAGGTCTGCATGGAACCTGCCACTTCCCTGCCCACAATTCCTGACACAGAGAAGAGCTTGTAGCAGACCAGCTGTCGAAATGCGACCAGCAGTTCGACTGTGCAAGACGTCTACCAGAAGGTGGAGCACTTTCAGAACTAGCAGTCTTCTGAACAACTGCTGACGCATTGGCTGAGTGGGTGGCACTGGCCCCACCACTTCGTTTATTATGATGGCAACAACAGCACTTAGAACTGCAGTGCCAGAAGGGACCCTAACCTCAATCAAAATCTCTGGGCTACCCTGAGAACCTATAATTATTTCCTAATTATATGAATTAGGTTACCTTGTAATTAGTGGCCCAAATCCTCCTGCCTCAGTATGCCGGCCTAGCCCAGGCATAATATGTTTTGGGGACAAATGGTCTTAATTTATGAAATCACCATGGACATTGTCGGCTGCACATTTAGTTGTGTGACTCAACAGCTGATAATGTTTACAGCGTTAAAAAAAAAAACTTAAAGCAATTTGCATCCAAATGTTGTGACATTTGCACAAGACAATTTGGGCCAGTGGATGCCACCATGTCACCTCAGTATAATGTATTACAATATAGCATATTGTTGGATCTTTAACATGGCCCTCTGCAGATCAACACACAGAGATACAAACTACTATACAGTGGTACCTCTACTTACAAGTGGCTCGACTTAAGACCAATTCGACTTAAGAGTGAAAAACCATTGGCGTTTTAACTGCTACCTTACAAATTTTAGATGCAGTCTGCTCTACATACATTTTTTTTAATTTTGTTTGTTTGTTTGTTTGTTTAGATAGGGCTGCTTTACTTAAGAGTTGTTCGACCTAAGAGCGTGTATTCGGAACGGTTCAAACCCGTAAGTAGAGGTACCTACCACTGTAGTTTCCCTACAATCCATAGGTATTGGTAGGAAGACCGGAATTATGGACAAACCAGACCACTGAGAAACCTACACAGGTTGTGTCCATTTCACATGTCCTCCAATAGTGTCTGAATTCACGTTCCTTTTTTGTCAGAGGAAGAACAGCTCAAAATGTAAAGTTATAGGTATTGAGCAAATACTTATAATTCATGAAACAAACAAATCTTCTGGCAGACTTGTAAAACCATCAAAGCCTCCAACGCCTTGTGCAGAGACGTTTAATCAAGGCAGTTGGAAGATTTCATGAATTAAGCAAAGACTTTGCTGCTGTCATGAATTAAGCAGAGACTCTGGCTATTTCGAGATGGAATCAAATTTATAAATTTAACATAAGACGCAGAAGAGCAGTAATAATAAGTTGCATTTTCTGCTGACTTCGCCCAGTACCTTCTCCATTTTTATTTAGATTTGCAGGCGCCGTAAGAGGTCTGAGAGGAATAATGATGTCATCCGCCTTAATCCCTTCTTCCGAATGCTTCTCGGAAACGTGAGACAGCAGCTCGGATTGGTTCGGAGAAAATAAGTTGCAGAGCTTACACATGAAGATGGATCTGTTCCCTGGAATACATTAAAAAAATTAAAGGGGGTTATTAACATTTTTCACTTGTAGGAGGAGTTCACTTGAAAACCAATACAATTATTCACCTAGAGCTCTCTCTTTGGCACAGCCACTAAGAAAGTTACATATAATGCTGGAGGAAATAATAATCATAATTGGAACCACGGACACCCTATAAGAGCCCTTCGTAACAAGGATCTTGGCACATTTAAAAAGGGGAACACAGAAGGGGGGGTTGCACACTTTCCCCCCCTTCCGATTTTTAAAATAACATAAACACAATAAAAACAAAATAACACACATGCACACACAAAGTGAAACAAACAACCAAATTTATCTTTTTTCTCCACCCACCCCCACTCAGGACTGAATCCAGGCTTAAAATCCTAGAGATTGATCTTCCCATTTCTCCACCAGAAACACACTGAATCTCTTCCCCCAGTGTTTACACCCTTCCTTTCTGAAATACATATACCAACATTTTTTCCCACATTGAATTAAAAGCATTACTTTCTGCCAATCCTTTTGAAATTTTGATTTCACAAGTTAGGTTACTGTTAAGAGTCATACTCTATAACTCCCTGTACAATTCCTCCAATTGGTTGATGGATTTCCAGTTTTTATCAAAAATTATCCTTGACACTGTCACCATGATTATCATTAACTCCACTTCTTTCTTCAATTGCTTATTGTCAACCATATTCAGCAGTACAACCTCATTTGAACCCTTTCCCCATTATTACTTGAATCTCCTTATTTACCAAAGGCAAATTCCCGGTGTGCCCAATCACACTTGGCCAATAAAAGGATTCTATTCTATTCTATTAAAAATCAGTGTCAATTCCCTCTTCCTTATCTCGCACCACCACCACATATAGAAATACTATATCCCTTTTCCTTCTTTAAACCTTCAACATACTGGGGATATTTATTTATTATACTCAGCTATACTGGTATTATATACCATCTCCAGTACTCCTTATAACAATTCTTTTACATATTTTTCATTCTTTTTTTTACATTTTATTCCCTCCTTCCTTTTTAATGTTGTTATTAATATCTTCTTGCCCTATCTCTTTTAGCCTGTTCTCTTTAGATCCCCTTGTATCAATAGTTTATATATCTAGCTTACCCTCACTTTCCAAGCTGCTTTATTCTCTGTTTTGCTTCTCTTTATTTACATTTGGTCAGTTTTCTACATTCTCCTACTTAGGTTTTCCATTCTTTAGTTTAGCCCATTTTTTCCAATTGTATTATATTTAAACATGAAATTTCTTCTCCTAGGTTCTCTTTTATGTTTCTCCCATTTTGCATTTGTTTTATCTGATCCTTTAAAAGCAAAGCAAAAAGCAAAGTGTTCTGCTTATATACCGCCCCATACCACTTCAAGTAGTCTCTGGGCGGTTTACAGGTTTTTTTAAAAAATTATAGTATGCAGGTTACTTTTATAAATTATACTATCCAGTACTTTGGCCACCTCATGAGAAGAGAGGACTCCTTGGAAAAGTCCCTGATGCTGGGAAAAATCGAAGGCAAAAGGAAAAGAGGACGACAGAGAATGAGATGGTTGGACGGTGTCATCAATGCAACCAAGATTTGACAAAACTCCGGGAGGCAGTGGAGGATAGGAAGGCCTGGCGAGCTCTGGTCCATGGGGTCACGAAGAGTCTGACACGACTGAACGACTGAACAACAACAACAACAAATGCAGGTTACACATCCCCCCCCAGCAAGCTGGGTACTCATTTTACCGACCTCAGAAGGATGGTAGGCTGAGTGAACCTTGAGCCTGCGACCTGGGATTGAACCCCAGGTCATGAGCACAGTTTTACCTGAAGTACAGGCATTTAACCACTGCGCCATGAGGCTCTTTATAAGTCTTCTATCTAGTAATATCTTAGTGGTATATAAGCAGAAGAGTTTGCTTTTTTGTTTTTTTAAGAATGAGCTGCTATATATGATGAGCAGCTCAGCCAATGATAGGAACACTGAATCTCTGGCCCATTTATTACATAACCAATGATGGAAATTACATAGCCCTGGATTACATTTTGACTTTTCAACTTCTACCTACTTCTTCTCTAGGAGTTAGTTTCCTTCCCTGTTTTTCTCCAGCCACCATCAATTTTGCCAATGGAATGGGAAGTGAATGGCAATTTAATTCAGAAAGTGGTGGGCTTTTTGTGATATTTTATTGACACTTATTGGCCTGCCGAGCCTGCCACCAAGAGAGCACCAGCGTCACTGTCTTTTGAAAAATTCCACGTTGCCAGCATGGAAAACCAATCGTGGACAGAGATTCTTGCCTCTCCCAGGCCCAATTTTCCATCTGCTTGCTCAGAACGGCAATGAAAAGAAAATGGCATCATAAACCAAATAGCCATTAGCAATCATAATAGTAAGAAAGCCCCTCCAATTCCCTTCATCAGCTAGACAAACACCCAGTGCGTGACTGATAAATCAGCTGATAATTTGGCTGGGAATCAACAGGCCAAAAAAATGAAAGAGCCAATTAAGGTAAAGAATCAAATAAGCAATATCCCAAATTAAGGATGAATGGAATTAATGAGGAAGCCATGGGTAATTCATCAGAAGAGAAGTCAACAGAGCAATTAATTAGACAACAAATTACATATGCAGAGAATCAAAGCTGTTAATACATTAAATATGCAGGTACACCAAGTGGGAAAATATTCATCTTTCTCTTCGTGATCCTTTCCTTCTGCTCCACCACCCGAAAACTGAATTTATTATTCTATTACTATCTAATTTGACAGGAAAAATATATTTTGAAAATGAAACTAATCAGCTGCTATCACCACATTGCAACTTTCCTATTATCCATGCTAATTCGGGCTGGAGTTCCAGAGTAAGATCTGCATTACTGAGTCACGATCAGTATAACTTGTCTCTCAGTCTAGATACCTAGGATGGCATTACCTCCCAACCCAGGCAACTTTAAAAGACTTAACAATTAGCAAATTAATTTCATAGTTAATGGTGAGAACTATGCCAATAGTCATAAGAACATAAGAACAGCCTTGCTGGAACAGGCCACAGCCCATCCAGTCCAGCATTCTCTCACACAGTGGCTCACCATTTGCTTCAGGGTATTCCCAAGCAGATGTCTTCACCTGCTTAGGATTCCCCGGAAATAGCTTTGAGAGATATCCTGCCTCCCTCTCCAACCCGGAGGTTGTCCTTAGGCATCCATAATGATAGACATTGATACCCTTGTTCTCCATGAACTTGTCCAAGCCTTTCTTAAAGCTGTCAAGGCTGACAGCTGTCACCACTTCTTCTAGCAGGGTGTTCCACAGACCAGTGATCCTCTGGGTGAAAAAGTACTTTCTCTTATTTGTTTGAGATCTAGCATCCAAAAGTTTCATGGAGTGCCCCCTAGTTCTAGTGTTGTGCGGTAGGGAAAACAGCTTTTCCTTATCTACTTTGTCCACACCGTGTATGATTTTATAAACTTCAATCAGGTCACCTCTTAGGTGCCATTGTTCAAGAGGGAAGAGGCCCAACCGTTGCAGCCTCAGATGGTAAGGAAAGTGTTCAAATCCCCTAATCACATCTGCGCTTTTCCCATTTCCATAATATCCTTCTGGAGGTATGGTGACCAGAACTGTACACAGTACTTCAGATGGGGCCTCACCATAGATTTAAAAGATGACACTTGAGAAACTATAGGTTGTTCCAAAAGAAATGAGAAACTATAGGTTGTTCCAAAAGAAATGGGTGTGCCTTAGCACCTGATTGTCTTTATGTGTAACTTATACTCTGGACATGAAAATACCATTAGGGCAGAATATGCAGAGAAAATGGTTTCCTATTGAGAAATGCTTGAGAGTTACAAAAGGTGAAAGGAAAAAAAATTATTCTTTGAAATGTGATGCTGGAGAGAAGCAAAATAAGCAGATCCTAGATGAAATCTCTAGAATTGTCTTTGGAACAAATTTCAAGCTGTCGTACTTTCGGCAAAACACGAAACAGGATTCTCTGGAAAAGACAATAATCCCGAGAAAGGTGGCAGTTAGCAGTAAAGAAGATGACTCAATAGGAGATGTACTGACTCCCTAAAGCAGCGGGGAAAACCTCCAGCCCTCCAGATGTTTTGGACCGCTACTCCCAGAATTTCAAGCCTATATTGCCAATGATAAAGGAGAGTGGGAGTTGTGGTCCAAAACATCTGGAGGGCCAAACGTTCCCCACCCTTGCCCTTGCCTTACTTTCTATACCCTTCCTAATGATCCCTAGCATTGAGTTTGCTTTTTTCACTGCTGCGGCACACTGGGTTGACACCTTCCTTGAGCTACCCACCGGGACACCAAGGTCCCTTTCCTAGTTTATAAACATTATTATTATTATTTTTGCCCCAACATGCATCACTCTGCACTTACTAATGTTGAAGCTCATTTGCCACTGGTTTGCCCACTTCCCCGGTGTCAAGAGATCCCATTGGAGCAACCTCTCTCCGTTTTTACTACCCCATATAACAGGGTGGATTTGATTTAAATCACGATTTAAATCACTACTCAGTAAGGCGCAATTTAAATCATGATTTTTCTACATAAAGACTCATTTTTGCTGGAGTTGTTTTAATCATAATATTTACAACCAGATGGATTCATTTTTAGAATAATAGCTTTTCAGATTAGTTTTACAGTTACCGGTATATCAGAAAATTACTGATTTGGTCATTATATACCCATTAGATATACACAGATAGATAATTATGAAATTACTTCAAGATGAACTAGGTTAATCATTCATATTTGGACAACTGTTCTGTTGTATTTTATGGGAAGGAGAAAAATAATCATTACCTTAATAATAACAATTTAAATACAGTGGTACCTTGTATTTAGGAATTAATTCGTTCCAAATGAAAGTATGTTAAGCAAATTTTCCTTTATACAAATTCCTATAGGAATGCATTTAAAATGGAGTAATCTCATTTTTATGTTGTACGGATTTTCCCCATAGGCGATTATGTTAAGCAAATTTCCCCTATCTCCGGAATTTTTTATGTTGTACAGATTTTATGTTATACAAGCTGTTTGTTATACAAGGGTCCACTGTAGTTTTATTTAACCAAAACAATAACATTACAGGTTTTTCTCCTCAAGGGAGAGAGTGAGAATAATATAACCCTCAGGTCTCTATACACATAAAGATCTAAAGATGTGGAGTACTGTGCTCAAAAAGTTTCACTTTCATTTTACTGCTTGCCCACCCCTCCTCAAAACTTACTCATTTTGCAGACCTATTCCATTCCAAACATCCTTCTATATTCACTGAACTTCTTGAAACGTAGCACTTAAGAGGTAAGGGGGTTGATTCTGTGTTCATAGATACACAGAGGAACAATGGGATTAAGGTCTTTTTCTCTATTCTGATGTTTATTTTATAACATTTTTTTGCTATGAAGGAGGCATGTTATCATAGCAGACCCAAATACACAGTTTTGAAAATAGCAAAACCAAGCATTGTTGATAATATCTTCTAGATAGAAATACTGCTCCAAATAATCAGAAATCTCTGGGAGAGCATGATATTGTGAATGGATTAATACAGCCTTGTGCTACATAATTACAAACTAATTTCAGGATGAATAACCTTTGGAATATAATGTATCTTAACTAGAGCACGATCTTTAGAGAGATTTTTCCTCAAAATGCATTTAATTTTTTTAAAAATCCGATTTAAATTAAAAATTGATTTAAATAAAAAATCCAATTTGTTTGATTTTTTTTTAAAAAAATCATTGATTTTATCCACCCTGCTGTATAATTCAGTGTCGTCGGCAAATTTGGCTACCTTGCTATTTACTCCTACTTCTAGATAATTTATGAAGAAGTTGAAAAGCAGGGGTTCCAGTACTGCTTGGGGCACCCCACTCTCTACCTCCCTCCAGTTGGAGAAGTGTCCATTTAGTGCTACCCTATGTTTCCTGTCGCTTAGCCAGTTGTTGATCCAGGACAAGAGCTATCCCTTTATTCCATGACTGGCAAGTTTTTCAAGAACCTATGGTGTGGGACCTTGCCAAAAGCCTTCTGAAATCCAGATAAACAATGTCAACTGGATGTCCCTTATCCACGTGCTTGTTGACACTCTCAGAAAATTCCAACAGATTAGTGAGGCATGATTTGCCCTTGCAGAAGCCATGCTGGCTCTCCTTCAGCAGCACCTTCTCTTCTATGTGCTATTCATTTTATCTTTTAGGATGGTTTCCATCACTTTACCTGGGACACATGTCAAAGTGACTGGCCGATAATTTCCTGCATCACTTCTGGATTCTTTTTTGAAGATTGGTGTTACATCTGCTACCTTCCAGTGATCAGGCACAATGCCTGATTCGAGGGAAAGATTATATATTTCGGCTAGGACATCAGCAATTTCATCTTTAGGTTCCTTGAGAACTCATGGATGGATGTCGTCTGGTCCTGGTGATTTATTAGCATTTAGTTTAACAAGACATGCAATGACCTCCTCCCTTGTTTTTTCTATTTGGCTTGGTTCTTTGGTTTCCCTCCCTCCATTCTCCCCTAGCCATTATGGCAGGTTAACAAACTCAGTAGCAGAAAGGGTTAGGTTAGACTTAGGAGGCATAGAAAATGACCCTTTGCGGTACAACATGCAGACTCCTCCAGCGAGGATGGCTCTAGGCCAGGTCTAGGCTAGAGGCTTCTAAAACGATCATTCTAAAAAAGTAACCAAGCTAGGTCCTAGGGGCAGGATTTAATGACACCTCTGTACTCAGCACCAGCAGAATTGTGGCTTATCTAGCTGTGGAGGCAGACGTTGGGAGTTCAATTCCCTACTGTGTCTTCTGCAATTAGATCTAGCCTGTGTAGCCTTGAGCTGCCCAGACGAAGGGAAGGGCAAACCACTTCTGACTTACTTTCTACCTTGAAAACAGATTTATCCAACTCACAGTCCATGAGAATATTGTTGAAAGCAGGTGTGCTTTTTTGTTTTATTGCCCCCAGGAGAAAAAATGGTCAGTATAAGGGTTGTTGCTTTTTTCTGAACTACGGGCAAGTATGTGTGTGAGCTAAAAATGTATTTCTTTAGAAAACATGCACAAACACATTTTAGCCAATGGAGAAAACATGAATCAGAAAGATCTCAAAACCTCAACAGTTCCAGACTCACAAAAGAAACAGCAATAAAGAAGGATGTGGGTAGAGGAGAAAAATTATGCTATGACCTAGTCATCATCTTCGGAAGGTCAAATCCTTGCACAGAGAGATGGCAAAATAATAATAATGATGAACCCTTGGGGTAAGAAAAAGGCTTTTAGCAATGTTGATTCTGGCAAGAAGCTTGCATAGGGAAAGAAATAAGCTATTAGTCAAAATAGCTTTAACTGGCCCTCTAACTCACAGGGGACGGATATGTGTAGGTTTCCCCTTACAAGTCCCTACAACGGGTAGAAAAATGGCTGCTATTAAGCTCGAGCGGTGATCAGAGGCAACAGAGGAATGTACCCCAGACCTGTTGCTCATTCCCAGAAAGAAGGGAGAATACCATGTGATGCTATCCCCCCGCTCAAGCAGCACTGCCGGGCAGTGGCCGAGGATGTGTCAAAGATTACTCCCTTCTCCACGCCAAGGGAACCATAAGCAGGAGCAAGGCTGACCCTCTAGGAAGCTCTACCCACAGATGTGAGAACACCAGTGGTCACAGCCAACACAAGGACCGACAAGGTCCACTTCACTGGACATTGATGGGGTTGTCCAGCCTCCGTGTACAGCACCTTCAGTCTGGAATCGAAATCCTTCTGCCACTGAGAGACGGACTAGCCTCAGGAAGTAAGGAAAATTATACAGTAACTGTGAAAGCAATCGCTAGTTTTAATTTATAAAACCCTCAAGGTCCTGGTTTTAATTTATAAAACCCTCCATGGCCTGGGACCTGACTACCTGGCAGAGCGGATCGCCCAGCGGTCAACACCGGCCCGACTGACTAGGTTGTCGCGGGAGGCTCGGAAGACGTCCACCAGAACTCGAGCCTTCTCTATGTCTGGCCCCACCCTGTGGAACCACCTCCCCAGCAAAGTGCGCCTTGCAGAGTCCCTGCCGGCCTTTAGGAAGGGATTAAAAACCTTTCTCTTCCGAGAGGCATTTAGTGACCTAATTTAGTTTTTTTCCCCCCGCCATCAGCCATCAGCCTCTTGCTTAGTGTTTGTTCCAATATTTTAAATTGTTATATTTATTTGTCGAATTGTGTTGTATATCCTTGTTGTGAACCGCCCGGAGTTCCTCCGGGAAGACAGGCAGTATATAAGCCAAACAAACAAACAAACAAACAAACAAATAAATAAATAGTAGCTGCTTGACTGTTAGTTTATCTTCTGCCCTATTTGTTGGTTTGCTGCCATCCTGTACGCTCTTGTTTTCTGGCTTGGTTTTGCCGCTTGGTACATTATTTATCGTATATTGTGTATATTTTACACTCTTTTTTATTCTGTTGTTCACCACTCAGAGTTCCTGTTGAGAAAGTTGGATGGTTTATAAATGCAAATAATGAATAAATAAATAAATAAATAAATAAATAAATAAATAAATAAATAAATAAATAACCAGTCACTAGCATTACAAAAATGCTTCTCCCCCTCCATATAAACCATATGGTATCTATGGAGCATTTCAACTGAAAAAATGAAATCCTAGAAAATCAGAAGGGAGCCCAACCAAGTAAAAACAAACATACAGTGGGCACCCACAATGACTAATACAACAGGTGATTGATCACTTGCAGGTCAAGTTCCCCATTAATAATGACACATTTCATTGCAGACACTAATAAGGTACATTTCCTTATTTTTTCATAATTCCTTTATTCGAGAGTGCATTCTAAGAGTTCATAAAGAGTGACTTTCCTTCTAATGAAGAGCAGCTTCCTTTTACGGATATGTTCTGATTTACTGTTTCAAACAGGTATTAGCAGGTGCTGTAGCATCATAAGAAACACCCTTGAAATAGCTTATTTCCCACCAAGAGAACAGGAAAAAAAACCTACCTCTAGAGTGACAGACTCCTATTTGAAACACCACAACCACAAAGAGACACTCGTTTTGAGCATTCAAGTATACACTTTATTTCTTTAAATGCCACTGATTCCCCTTTCATCTGTCCAAGTATCTGAAAGTAATTATCTGGGTGACAATTGGGTTGATGGAAAGAAATAGTGAGTAAGTCAGGCACCCGGCATGCTCATTCCGAGAACGGAACCAGCCCCATTCTGTGTGCTAACAGCCACCTCTAGTGGCCACACACAAGAGTCGGGCTAAAGAGCACACTGGAAACATCATCGGAAGAGGGAAGATTAAATCTAAAGGAAAAAAGATGCAGGAGAAGGGGGTTTACCAGTATTTTTACGTAGAAGCTTCCCTTGTAGACTATATGGTTCTCCTCTGAAGTCATCTTATGCACAAATGTCATACCAAGGGGGGTGTCATTGGAAGTTAAGAGAAGCCTCCATGATGTCAAAAAAAAGGAACAGGTCAGGACAAATTGCAGCTTGTGAGCCGTGAGCAGGAAAAAGGTGCATGTGCCAAGTTCATGCAGGAAAATGAAAAGAGGACCAGAGTAAAAGCATAAGGAATCATAGAGTTGGAAGAGACCGACTGTAGTTTGAACCTCCATCACAATATTTCCGACAGATGGCCATCCAGCCTCTGCTTAAAAACCTCCAAAGAAGGAGACTCCACCACCTTCTGTGGCAGCATATTCCACTGCCGAATACCTCTAACTGTCATGAAGTTCTTCCTAATGTTCAAATGGAATCTCTTTTCCTGTAGTTTGAAACCACTGCCCCGAGTCCTAGTCTCTGAAGCCATGGAAAACAAACCTGTTCCCTCTTCAACATAACATCCTTTCAAATATTTAAACATAGCTATCATATCCCCTCTCAGTCTTCTTTTAGAGAGGCTAAACATTCCCAGTTAGCAGGAACACATACATGGGAAAACATCAGGGCAAGGCATCCAAATGTCAGCAGCAGAGGTGGTAAGCTTGTTCAGAAAAGGTTAACATCGGTGGATTTTTATTGTTGGTGCATCCTTCTTGGAACAGATGTTAAGGTCAGTAACAATTAACCAAGTCACCCATAATGTACATCTGTGACACAGACATTCCTGATTTCTAAAATAAGTTGTGTTTGAAGTGAAAAATATCTACGGAGCACATCCAAAGTAAAACCAACACAATCTCAAATGCTATACTAAGAAACAAGCTCTGCATATAAGCATAGAAAGCAACAACCATTGGATAAATATAATATGCAGTGGAAAACGGGAAGCAAAAGCATGGCAAATCTAAGAAATGTTTAGAGAGGACATTCTCAAAGGCCCCAAAGGGATGGGACCACAACCAAGAAGGCCCTGTTGGTAGCATACAGCTACCTCGCCTCCCTCCAAGTGATAACCCCAAAGAGGCATGGACTGAGACTATCTCTTGGCATGGGTAAGACGTTTTATGACGCAAAGAGAAGGGAGCACTGATAGAGATGTCGAGGGTGTCGAACTGGATGAGACACCACATGATACTCCAGACCCAACCATCAGATCCTTCTTGTGACCCATCAAGCGTGTACCTGCTCCTCACTCCTCCTACCTCAAAAGGTTGTCGCTGAGAAATGAGCCTGCAAACTGGGAAGAGACGGAACTGATGCTGGTAGCTGAAGAACAGAAGCACCGCACAAGAATTATAGACCTGGATGGTTACTGAGTTTCGACCAGTCAAGAAACAAACTGAGTGCAAGCGGGCATTCGAGCTCATGCAAGGTGCCAATGGAGAAGTAGAACACTACAAGGCAAGACTAGCAGAAAAAAGGATTTCTACAAAAAAAAAAATACAGAGAAGACGTTGATTAAACTTTTATTCCTGTTGTCAAGCACATTGTAAGAATATTTCTGAGTGCTGCACCTTCGAGGAAGATGCAGGTCAAGCACCTAGAAGTCAAAACTGCATTTCTGCCTGACTACAGAAAAGCTGTATATTCAGCAACTGCTGTTTTTTAGTGGTGTAAGCCACTTTCAGTCTTTTTTAAGAAAAAAGGGTAAGATAAAAATATTTTCAAGAAAGAAAATGGACCATCAGGCTTCAACAGTCATGTTTTGTCAACAAACAAAACAAAAGCCTGTGCTACTGTGAAGATGCTACTGCAACAAAGCTTCAAACTAAACAATCTTGTAAGTTAGAGATATGCAGCCAGAGTCAGGCCATGCCCTGTCAGCCACATACTACACAATGTTCATGCAATCAGTTATTATGTTTTCCAGAA
This sequence comes from Phrynocephalus guinanensis, assembly GCA_037367245.1. Classification (NCBI taxonomy): domain Eukaryota; kingdom Metazoa; phylum Chordata; class Lepidosauria; order Squamata; family Agamidae; genus Phrynocephalus; species Phrynocephalus guinanensis. The sequence continues at coordinate 11,171,763 of CM074739.1, read as the reverse complement.
TATGCTAGTTTGAGCTACCCAGACATGTGGGTAAATCTGAACACTTTACATCTTTTTCTTACCAAGGTCTCTGAGTGAATTGTTGAGACAGTAAGTGCTAATTGAGGAGAACAAAACAATAAGGGCTGGTCTGTTGTGGGGTTAGGGACCCCCCCCCCATATCCCTAGAGAGTTTTAAAAACCTAAATTTCCAATCTCTATCAAGACCCTGCTTGGTTAAAAACAACGTGCAACAGAATCACCACAAGAAACACACAAACAATGCATTTAGAATATAAAAACTGCAAAATCATTAAGTAAAATAATTATACAGTAGGAACCCACTCTCTGCAGGATCCGTGTGTGTTGATTCACACATTTGCTGCCTGAAAATACAAAATAAACATCCCCAAGACCTAGAAATAGTGTATTTATTTATTTATTTTTTTTTTACTTTAAAAGTATTTTTACCCTGCCTTTCTCCTTAGAAAAGGACCCAAGGCGGCTCACAGTAATGATGACTGATAATATACAGTCCAGTACAATTAAGAAACATTTAAGTATTGAAAACAGGGAACTGAGGGACATCCTACAGCATCAAAAGACAACATTACATTAAAGCTACCAGAGAATATGACCGGTTAAAAACAATAAAATTCCATATAAAGTTATGAGTGAGGGAAAATAACACTGAAAACACAATGTCAACACAATCACTAGGTCTATAAACAAAAAGTCTCTGTGTTCAGATATGATAGATTTATCCTCATTTCCACGGTGCATCTTCCAGAACTGGCCGCTAGAGGGAAACAGAGGTCATGCAAATGTAGATAGGGTTTCATTCTTTCGCGTTTCTCCGCATCCGCGGATGGGGGGGCTTGGATACCGCGGTAAATATTGTAAATAAAAAACGCATTATCTCCCTCCTCCCCACAGTGAGGACAATGGGAGCGGGGGTGGGGTCTTTCGAAGAGGGTCTCCCCCCCCCCCCCCCGCTGGCATCTGAGGAGCGCCGGCCAACGTCTCGGGAGGGAAGCAGGGACTACTTTGGTCGCGCGGAAGAACCACGGGCGCCTGCGCGGTTTCGCTCCTCTGAGAAAAGAGGAGGTATTCATTCGCGGAAAGAAGAGCCCGGGCAAAGAGGAAAGGGAGTCGCGCGGCGGCGGCGGCAACCTCCACTTCCGGCTCTCCCAACACGCCGCCATTTGCGGGGCGCCAAGCCCTTCTTCATGAAGCGTCTTCGTTTTCCGCTGCGGTCGAATGCAACAAGAACCGGAAGAGTTCAACCCTCTTCAGACACCCCTTTAGACACCTCGAGACTGTTTCCGACTTCTTGGCCCTCCGGATCTGAGGCCTTCTTTTTCCCCGCCCCCGTCCCCCACCCACCCACCGACCGACGCCCAAATCGCCCGTTTCCACTCACCGGCCGGCGGAGCTTCCATAGCAGTTGAAGAGGAGACGGCGTTGGGAGGAAGATTAATTTTAAAAATAAATAAAACTATTTTTAGGCCAAGTGTCTATAAAAATAGAAGCACTTTCGTTCCTTCCCCCCCCCCCCCCTCAGAAAAAGGCGGTCGCCACCCAGTTTTCTTCCGAGACACTTAAAAAGGGAGAAGCCGCCGCCTCAGGCCAATGAACGAGCACACGGAACAGAAGCGCCCGTGCATATAAATATATTGAGCATGGTTAGGGTTCAATGGCGGCGGGCGGGCCAGGATTATAGCGAATCTGCGACGTCCGACACCGCAGCTGCGGATTCTGCTTCTTCTTCGGCCTCCTCCTGTGACGTCAGAGGCGCGCGCGGCAAGGCGAGGGGCGGGGGAGGACAGCGCGCAGGACTCCCATTGGGCAGAGTTCAGGCACGCGACGTCACCCGGGTCGCCCCGCCCGCCGAGTCCCTCGGTGTTGTTTTTTCTCCACCCCTCAAGTGCGCATGCGCAACGGAGCGGCCCGCTTCTATAAAAGGGACTGACAAGCCGGCGTCGAGGAAGTTGGGCAGATTGGTCGCTAGGGGGTGGGTGGCTGTGTCAGAAATTAATAATAATAATAATAATAATAATAATAATAATAATAATAATAATAATAATAATAATAATAATAATAATAATAATAATAATAATAAAGCTGGGCAGATTGGTCGCTAGGGGGTGGGTGGCTGCATCAGAAATAATAATAATAATAATAATAATAATAATAATAATAATAATAATAATAATAATAATAATAATAATAATAATAAATCAGATTGTGTCAGCTAGTAAGCAGCCAAAATGACCACCCATCTTAACCTGTACATTAAAAAAGTGATTTGGGGGGTGTTATTAAATGTTCCGCACCTTTCGTCTTGAAAAGTACATGAGGTGTTTTACAACAGAGAAAGGCAATATTTAAAGCTGAAAGCAAGGTGTTTTTACTAAAGTGGTTAAGCCGCTAAAGTGTGTTCTAGTGAACAGCATGGTCCGTTCTGCATCTGTTGGCTTCCAAAAGCCAGTCTGGACCAATGCTGTCCAGCCCCCAAAACCCTAGATAGTGGAGGGTTTGGTTTTTTGAGGAACTGCTAGCCCAGTGGTTCTCAACCTGTGGGGTCCCCAGATGTTCCTGGACTGCAACTTCCAGAAGTCTTCATCACTAGCTGAGCTGGCCAGGATTTCTCAGAGTTGCAGTCCAGGAACATCTGGGGACCCCACAGGTTGAGAACCACCCCTTCTGCTTCAGCTTTAGTCCTACTCTTCTGTGCAGCCTTTAGGAATGGAGCTGGCCCTCTCCTCAGAAAGGCCTTTTCTGTGCTGGTGCTACAATTTGTGCTCCCCAAATTGAAATAACCCCCATTTCTCGCTGAGTACCTTCCAATAGAAACAAGTAGACTTTTTTAGGCATTCAGATGCAATGACACATAGTTTTACTGCTATCCTATTCATGTGTAACACCACATTCTGTGCATGCCCTCATGTAATAAAAATGCCGAAGATCACAGGGCCCAGGACAACCTGCTGGGACACCACTTATGAACTTTGCCAAGTTTTTAAAAGGAGAAATCTGTGAGCAGTCACTATAATTGTAGAACCAACTGCAGATCCACTTGACAATTGTTCTCTCCTGCCCCCACCTAGTTGGCCAGATAATTAAATGGTGAAGCAAAGGTAGAAGTGCAGCACATGCAATGGAGAACCATGCAGAACTTTTAACCTTTTGAGTGAAATGATGTGCAGAAAGCAGGCTAGAAAGCAGGCAGGAAAGCAAAGAAAGAAAAGTGATATTGAACCCAAAGCTCTACATATTTGTGCATTTTTCAAGCCGGTAGGATTCAAAGTTCGCAAAGATTGTCACTGGAAACCCAAGTCCATACTGTGAAAGATAGTGAAGATGGACAGGGGTTTAACTCATTTGAGATGTGGCATTGGAGATCTTTAAAGATACCACAGATCAGCAGAAAGACAGGATTTTTAATGTCCACCTCTCTAGAGTCTCCTATTCCCATGGAACCATGAGATGAGCCTTCCATATTAAGTAAAACTGGTTTATTTAACACCATAGAAAAGGGATTCAACTCAACTTCCGGAGCCTCAACATCTGTCACGTACCTTCCTCAGCTGTTACTCTGGGAACCTAACTATTCCAACTTCCTCAAGCCAAGGAGACAACCACCCTTCAAGAACTTGATGAGAACAGGTTAGCTATTCCCATCTCTTCCCTTTATTTCGTTCAGTGGTAGAACACACTTCTTCTCTCATCCAATACCTTCCTACTTGGATCCCAGTGCCCCTTGGGTGAGAAAGGCCACCCAACTTTCAAGGCTATCTATCCCCATGATGAACAGACCTGGCTTTTTTCTCCCTATTTCAGACCTCTTGTCCTTCCTTGGCACTCTCTTTCCTTCTTTCTGGCAGCTCTTTCTAAGGTTTCTCCCCCAGTATGGGGGATTCTGAACATCTATTCCATGTTTTCTATGCTACTTATTTCCTTCTTTTCTGCACATCTTTAATTGGGCCCACTTACTGGTCCAGTGATCTTCCTTCACAGTTTCAACCTACTCCTTCTCAGCTTCTTCTACCACCTTGGTGACTAACCCGTCTTTTATCCTTTTTTCCCACACCAACACCTCAACTAGGCAATGATACCTCTTTTTCAGGGCTTTTTGTCCTGTTCAAATGCTCGCTATCAGATCTTCTTGCCCCAGAGACTCCTTTATCAGTTCCAAACTGCTGTGTGAGATCCACCAAGCTGAGTCCCTAACAGCCTTTTTGTTGTTGTTAGAACATAAGAGCCATGCTGGATCAGGCCAAAGGCCCATCTAGTCCAGCTTCCTGTATCTCACAGTGACCCCACCAGAAGCGTCTGGGAGTGCACGAGACTAGATATGTCTCCTGATATCACTCCCCTGCACCTGGTCCTTGTCGTTCAGTCGTGTCCGACTTGTTGTGACCCCATGGACCAAAGCTCGCCAGGCCTTCCTATCTTCCACTGCCTCCTGGAGTTTGGTGAAATCCATATTGATTGCATTGATGACACCGTCCAACCATTTCATTCTCTGCTATCCCCTTTGCCTTTTGCCTTCAATCTGTCCCAACATCAGAGACTTTTCCAAGGAGTCCTCTTTCCTCATGAGGTGGCCAAAGTACTGGAGCCTCAGCTTCAAATTCTGTCCTTCCAGTCAACATCCGGGGTTGATTTCTTTCAGGATGGATAGGTTTGATCTCCTCGCAGTCCAGGGGACTCTCAAGAGCCTCCTCCAGCATCACAGTTCAAAAGCATCGATTCTGCGGTGATCAGCCTTCTTTATAGTCTAGCTCTCACTTCCATACATCACTACTGGAAAAACCATAGCTTTGACTATCCAGACTTTTGTCGGCAAAGTGATGTCTTTGCTCTTTATGATGCTGTCTAGTTTTGCCATCGCTTTCCTCCCAAGAAGCTTTAAAAACCTGGCTTTTTAAGGAAGCTTACAGCAATCCGTAATGTTTGTGTGTTCCCCCCCAGTGTCGGATGTATTTTTTCACCCCCATTAGCTTTTTGCCTCTTGCTGGTGCTTTGTGTGATTGTTTGAATTGTTTGATTTGTACAGAGAGTGATTTGTTTGCTTGATTTTCTTGGTTTACTTGCTCTCTTGTGGTTTGTTGTGATTTTAATTATTGATCACTTATTTGGCTTCCGTTGTAAACCACCCAGAGTCCCTTGCGGGAAATCGGAGTGGACTAGAAATGCAAAAATAAATGGAGGACAGGGAACTGCAGGCCACTAAGGACAGCTTCCTTCCTGTTCTTCTCACAGGCACATAAAAGGGTGTTCAACCGAGCCTGAAAACTCATTTATGAAAAAAAAGTTAATTTTTTTTTTTTTTAAAAATAGCCAACAGAGGCTTTACTACTATGCACGCATAACAATAAACAACTAATCTGAAAAGACAATATTGCTGGGCAAAACTGGGGGAGACGCAATAGAAAGCCCTAAAATTTAACATTTGTCTCAAAGCATGAAACCAAATTTGTTTTATGTTAGGCAGGAGGTGGCAATCAGCCTCAGTATGCAAGATGAGAGTATAATTTTTAGAACTGCCCTGTACTGAATACCTGTTGGAGCGTATCTCCCAAAGGTCAACTGAGGCCAGGCCCACTAGAATGCTGCAGGCGCGCTCACTTCAAGTGGCCACACCCGGGGAGGCACGGAAGTCGCTCACGAGCAACCGTGCCTTCTCTGTGGTGGGCCCCTTGCTGTGGAACCATCTCCCGAGTGAGCTGCGCCTTGCACAGTCCCTGCCTGCCTTCAAAAAACACTTAAAACCATGCTTTTTAGGGAGGTGTTTGGCTACCTCTTAATTTAATTTATCTTTCTCTTCCCCCCCCCCCCCAACGCCTCTTGCTGAGGGTTTTCCCTCTTACTACCCTGGCCTCTTCTTTTTGTTTGCATTGTATTGTTGATTTTAACATTGTTGCAAACCGCCCAGAGTTTTGCACTCTTGTGCAACCATAATTCATGAGGTATGAGATTGTGCTTTCAGTCTGCAGTCACTCTTGCCACTGCAGATAAAAACACAGATGGAACCTTGGCATTCTGTCTATTATCCTTTAGGGTCTCCCAAGTGTTTCTTAGGCTAAATCATGCCATCAATTATTAGGGTGACAGGGTAGATCCTTGTGTCTTTCCTGGTATGAAAGGCAGGTAGCAGCCATCCTTGAAATTTTGTTCTCATTAAACATCAGACTATATTTGTCGGTATCAAATGCACTGGTAGGTGCTTACTCATGCCTCTGAACTACCATTTTATGGGGTGGGTGTTATTCTATTGAAGCAAAAGCACCAAGGAGTCTTGTACCATATTACAGAGTTATGAGATTTATTAAGCATAAGCTTTTGTGGACTGGAGCCGTACAAATTATTCACCTTAAACATGACAAAAGAAACACTTTAAGTCACTCCTTTATTGTAAAGGAAATCAATCCAGCAAGATACAGGGCTATAATCTTGTGCATATTGTTCAAGAAAAATCCCTGCAGAAAAAAAAGTTGATTGGTTTCCATGAAAAACTGCTTTCCATGAAAAAAAAACTGCATTAAAAAGTGTATGTGAGAAGTGTGATACAGTTAAAATCAAGCTAATGTTAAAACAGCCTTCCCAACCTGGTGCCTGCCATGTATGCAGACAGTATTTCCACATCATTTCAAACAAGATTAGAGTTATAGCCAAACATACCTGGAAGGCTACTGGTTGACAAAAGCATGGTTATCAGACATGACTTCTAGTTGCAGTAAACAGCTCTTGCTTGTTTACATGTGCTATATGGAATAACACAGTCCTACACTGACTAGAGAGTACAGTTCGTTTAAAACCAGTAGTGAATTAACCTATTATGAAAATTTTTGTGCCAGTTCCCATTGAAAATTCTGTAGTTTTGAACCAGATGTAGCTAAAATTTCAGCAGGGAACTGAAGGAAATCAGGAGTCTGTCACACCTTAGAAAAGCTCTACTTATTTCATTTTATTTGTATGCTATTTTTCGCCCAGTGGAGGCACCCAAATCAAAACAATATAGTCAATTACAAACCCACAATGGAATAAAATATTGGAAAGCAATGAATAAATAACAACAAAGCTGCATTTAAAACCCACTTAAAAGTATAAACTTCTAAGAATGGTTGTGTATACACACATACTGCACTGCAGAATGACAGTTAGTTGTCCAAATCAGTTAAAACACTGCCTGAAGAGAAAGTTTTTCATATGTCAGAATGAGAAGATGGAAGGGGGGCAATATAGCCTCCTGGGTCAGAGGATTCCATGGCCTTGGAGTATCCATTGAGAAGATCCTGTTTCGTCCTCACCAAACAATCCTTTGAGGACAGTGGAACTGGGAAACAGGCTTCCTTAGAAGAATGTGGAAGCCAAGGAGGTTGATGTGAGGCAATGCATTTGGCCCAGAAACACAATGGCAGCTGATGAAGCTGTTATAGTAAGGAGATTGCATCTTCCCTATATCAATATTTATTTATTTATTTATTTATTTATTTATTTATTTAATATTTGTATACTGCACCAGTTTCCCAGAATTATGGCACCTGAGAGACAAAATCCATACAGCATCACCTCCGGGATTGTACTTTTGTAGGCATATCAACAGCTCTTTATACAGACATATATTCTCTCTCTCTCTCTCACACACACACACACACACACACACAGAGAGAGACAGAGACAGACAGACAGACACACACACACGAGTGTTGTTTTAATAGCATAGATCTGCCTTCTGAAAAAGCTACTTCAGAGTGCAATAGGTAAACATACGATGGGTGTATGCCTGGCTGTCCTCTAAAGTCCTCACAAGTTCTACACACCGTTGTAGTCTTTTAATGTTACACATCCGATCAGTAATCAGATGTAAAAAACAGAGAATCTATTGAGAAGAATTGGATGTTCATTTCATTGCTGGGACGAAGGCATTTTGATCCTACATAAGTTAGAGTCTGGCCCCATGAGAAGAGAGGGCCCTCATATTTAGATCTTCCCCTACACCCATCCTCCCGCTTAGATAAGAAAATATATATAGAGAGGATATTTGGGTGTTTTTTTTTGTATGACATACAGTAGATTAACAATGCTAGCCAACAACAAGTTGTTATTCAGTTGCTAAGGCTTGTGTATATGGGAAACATTTTCTGAATTACAGCAACACTTTGTTGATTAGTATCAGCAACTGCGCAAATAAAATGAAAGCCCTGAAGTACTTTAGCATTAGAAAAACTGAATTACTTATAAAGCACCCCAAAATGACACGCACTGTATGACAACATAAGCCCCAGGAACAACAGGTTTCCTATTCAAGAACAAGTTACATTAAGAAAGAAGCCAAGAGGCAATAAATTGGAGTCAGCAAGGGTAAACAGATGTGTTTTAAGGAGGCACTTGAATGTAAAAACTGCTGGGTAAGGGCAGAGGATATAAAAAGTAATGAATAGCTGCTTCGGCTGTGATAAATGGAATGTTAGCCTATTAATGCAGTGAAAATGTTGTATACAAGAGTAGCATATATTAAATGTAAGGTAAATGTGTGATTTCCTTTACATCCTCTGCCTAAGTAAAGTTCCATACTTCTTGAGCAACATTCCTATCTTTTATTTATTTTTATGCAAGGGGTTTTATGTAAAAGATTTTAACTATTGATTGCTGTCTCCAGCAAGAGATCTTTGCCCTGATTTTTGCTGTCTCTGGCCTGCATTTTTACAGAGAAAGTGAACTTCTCTATGTCAAATGGTGTCAGAATTTATTTATTTATTTATTTATTTGATTTGATTTGATTTGATTTGATTTGATTTTTATATCGCCCATCTGACAGCGAGGCCAGGCATGTGGTGGTGGCCAAAACGTGAGACTACGGGTAACCTACTAACAAATTCTATTTTTCCTAAGTGGTCTGAAGAGCTGTGATTAAACAATTGCTAGAGTGATGCTGCTTTTTTCTCTCTTAGCGTTTGTCTCAATTGGTGGTGGGGTCCGCTATTCTTGTTTTGGCCCTCCACTTGGTGTGGTCATAGGCTAGGTCCGGGTGAACCCGGGACAACTTCATGTCATTCTCTCTGCCGTGATACTGCTGCGAGGAGAGAAGATGGAAGACATTTTCGTTGTTAAGTATATGAGCGTTAAACTGTATTTCTATAAGCTTTGTTTATTAGACTGCTTCCCTGTTTAAAGTTAACAAAATTCCTTTCAGCTCATCCTATCGTTTAGGCAGTGCATGTTACAGCCATTTCAATTCCATCCTCCACACATGTCTCTATCTTCTTTCTGATTTCCAGTTCCCAGCCTTTCTTTGCCATTTCAGTTTATAGACACTATTTCAACTTTCTCTTTTCACTTCTTAAACCATCTTGGGGGGGGGGAGAGATTTTTGCTAAGTTCCTATTCCTCACTTTGTTTTCTATTTTATAGAATTTAATTATTATCTCTAAACCCCTTGGCAAAAGCAGCCACTATTCTATAACTAGAAATAACCAATGAAACATTCCTACCTTCATAAGGCCCTTTTCTTCTTCCTCTAAGTTTAAATGCGCTTGTGGTAGCTCAGGTTAGATTTCCAGTCTACACGGCGGCTAGAACTAACCATCGCACAGACTGTGAGAATTTGGTGGTATTGGCTTCGAAGCAAATGCCCTTAGGGTTGAAGCAGGCGTTTCGTTAGTAGTTTAGTAGTCATCTCCTAGTAGTTTCAAGGGGGCATGGTGGCCCAGCAGGCTAGAGCACTGCAAAATGTTGCCTGCAAAGTTGGCAGTTCAATGGTTCGAATCCTGGGTGCCACGCAGCAGAGTAAGCTCTTGCTGTTAGCCCCAGCTCCTGCCAACCTAGCAGTGCAAAATCATCTAAATGCAAGTAGAAAAACAGATAACGCTGTAAAAAGCAGGAAGGTAAAACAGTGTTTCCTTGCAGCCATGGCAGCCACATGGCCACGGACTTGCACAACATTGGCTCTTTGGCGTGAATACAGAGATGAGCACCCACCCTACAGTCAGACACAACTAGCACGCATGTGCGGGGAAAACCTTTTTTTACTAGTAGTTTCAGTAAAGGTTACTAGTGACTAATATGATCAGTGTAAATCACCGACTTCGTCTGATCTACAACATTCAAATAGTAGGTTTTATTGTTTTTACAATGAACCTTATTCCAAACGTTTAGGTTTATGTTTCATGGTGTACCAACTTATACCTCTTTTTCTCCACTTCATACCATACGAACTCTTGGGTTCAAACAGCGACTGAAATCCTGTCACCAAAAATTATGCCACATAAGGCCGATGATCTCTCTCTCTCTCACCCACACCCCACACCCACCCCACCCACCCACAAATTAAAAATCTCTGATCCTCTGAAGCTCCCAAGACTTATTAACTGGGGAATGTTGGATGGGTTGTGTGTGTCAGTTGTTAATTTTCAAAAATTGCTGCCATCAAAAATTGCTACCACAGACATACACAGGTCACTTGTCGATTTTCTTGGGCTTTGTACAACACCTTCTGCTTTGTGGATGAATGTGAAGGTTTGCAGACAAGAGAGATAACAGCTTAACATGAGTGAGATATAAGCACCATGACTATGTATAACTTTGGGCACTAGGAAGGAAAGCAGAAGAAACACAAGTCTTGTAACATATAACCAGAAACAGGAGCACCAAATCACCAATGTTAACGAGCCCTCTTCTTCATTTCCCCATTGTTCAAAATAATGCAGCCATTTCGGGGGGAACCACATACGTTATGCAAAAGTGAGCACACGATGAGAAGCTGATTTCTTGGGTAGTCACCACCCATCAGAGATCTTTGGAGATTTCAGGTAAGGCCATACACTTAGGCTACATAAAAAGACACCTATCAGGACAACTGAAATACATAAATGTCAATAACTACTTAAATATATTTACTGAAATCATGTTACTTACCTTTCAGTTACAATCCAGCATGCTCAGTGAATCAGTGAACCAACTCCTCCACAAGTTTTAATGATTCAAATGGTCCTACTCTAGTTAAACTTTCTACACTAAACCAAGTTATAGTTAGACTTGGCTCATCTAAATCCATGGAACCTTAGGAGGAGTTGACTCACCAAACGTTCACTGATTCAATGTGCTTGTTTTAGTGCAAGTCACAACACTAAAAATAGGATTTCAAATGATAGTGGTATTCTTCAAGATATATTATCTAACTGTTGTCCTTTCAGTAAAAGCTGCTGTGATTCTCCTTTTTACTCCTTGCTTCTAGAAAGCAAAGTGTTCTGCTTATATATCGCCCCATAGCACTTCAAGTACTCTCTGGGCAGTTTACAATTTAATTATGCAGGCAACACATAGAAGATATTTTCCATCTTTGAGAGATAAATACTGTATAGACATTAAGGGTATCAATGAAAACTGTACGCAAGGAAGTGGTTGACTTAATTCCAATGCATACACACACAACACTTTAAAAGTATACAAGACATTTATTATACATATATTGACTGGTATGTACAGCACAGCTGAGATTAAGATTTAAGATTTACAAAAATGAAAATCAGATTCTAAGTCTGTGAAGATTCTCAGTCATCCAGGTGAGTTTATCTGGAAATTGAGTCATGACAACTAGACTTCTTTTTTTTTGAGAGAGAGAGATTGAAACGTTTCGCTGCTCATCCAAACAGCTTCGTCAGTCTGAAGAAAGCTAGTTGCGAGTCCTGATATCAAAACACAAAAGAAGCAATATAGTATATGCAGTCCAATGCAGTGGGGAGTGTGCACATCTCTACACTGGAGAAACTAAACAGCCATTAAACAGAACGATGGCCCAGTATAGGAGGGGTAACAGCTCAGGACCAGAATCAGCAGTACACCTCCACTTGAAGGACAAAGGGCACTCATTCAACGATGAGGATGTACACATATTAGACAGAGAAGAGAGGTGGTTTGAGAGAGGGGTCAGGGAAGCCATTCATGTGAGCATTGAAAACCCCTCTCTCAACAGAGGTGGGGGGGCTCAGGCACAGTCTATCTGCCACCTATCAGGCTATAATTTCAACAATACATAGACAAATCAAAAATACATCACACCTTCACCATCAAGGCCATAGCTAACGACCCATACTTTATGGGTTTCAGCACCTTAGGCCATTGTTCATCTTAAGGCTATTGAGACTGTTGTCTACCTAACAAGCCTATTTCAGACCAAGGTGATAAGAGGTCAAAGTGAGCTATAAAATGGAGGACTAACAACTAGCTTTCCTTCAGACTGATAAAGCTGTTTGGATGAGCAGTGAAACATTTCAATCTTTCAAGAAAAAGAAGTCCAGTATACATGACTCAACTTCCAGACAGATTCTCAGTAAAATCTCGACGCAAACCACTGATGCAAAACATTGCTAGGGGCACATATCCACACAGCATTGAAAATCAATTCACTCAGTTACAACATTCAAGGCAAGCTATGCCAGAGATCTAACACTCACAGGTACTTGTATACAGTCACATTTACCTGAGTAGAATGAAGTGAGAGCTGTCAAATGGCCTTTGCCCTAAACACAAAACTTGATCTTCAGGAAGGCTGCATTTCCAGATCAGTTGAAGTAAACATCCACCGCCCAGCCACTCCATGCGACAGAGCTGAGTGTAGGATGTTTACATGAACTAAAGAGAGGGCAACAATAATGAATACAGCACTACTGCACATTAAAGCTACTGGGACTTCAGTATCTTAAGATACCAGTACAATAAATGCCATAGAGTTTATGTGCATTCCTTTTCACCCCTACTTTCCCCCCAGCTTAAGCCCAGACCAGCATGTTCAATGCAGTTATCTGCAAAATTCCCTTTAAAATAAAATATGTAAAACACATCTTTTAACATTACGGCTGTACAGTATGCTGATTTTTCTGGCCTATATTTATTAATGGACTATTAAGTTGTTCATGTTCAAAGAACCTAACAAAGGCCAAAGAGCAAACCGAGGAATGAAAATCATTACCAAACAATAACAACAAGCAGATAATCAGCTTCTCTACTTAGCCATGCACAGTGCTGAGCCATTAAAATAATAGAAGCAAGTTCATTCTGGCTGCCTTAAGACTGGCTGATTTCCACAGGTTTGCTCTAAGAAGTCTGGCCCAACTCTGTTTACACTCATTCATAACGGTGCCAGTAAGGTCAATTTTTTCATTCTGACTCAACTATCTTTAAAAAAAAACATTTGTATGTTGCAGTACAGAACTTGAGAAACATGGTATGCTCATTAAGATTTGACTTTTCATCTGGATTTTCCTTACTCAGTCTGCTTCTCTAATAATGGCTCTGAGAGCTTCTTGGTGTTTCCATCCACCTCATGCACAATGGTTTTCTTTAGGATGTGTACAGTTGGACACAGCGACCTTCAGGCCTTGCTCAGAGTAACAGAAATACTGTTCAAGAAGTATGAAGATATTATGTATCCTGTCAACAGGATTTTTTTTTTGGCCTGCCATCTTGCTCCTTTTCCTTGTGTTTTGTCTTTGCTTGTTCTCTGTCTTTTGTATTATTATTTTAACTGTAAGCCGCCCAGAGTTCCCACTGGGAAGATGGGCGGGGTATAAGATTAACAAATAAATAAATAATTAATAAATAAATTTCACACACACTGTATAAAGTTAATTGACATGTGGACAACATTTTCTCTACATTTACTGTACAGCATGCCTTCCTTCAAAATTTTCAGGAAGACACATAGCTTGGTTCTCCCAAGCAATGTCCTAACCAGAAACAGAGCAGACGAGGACTTGATGATTTTTGGCAATATTAACTGTATCATGTGATTGTCTTGATTGGTTAATGAAAGTGTTTAAACTGCAGGTTCAGGTCACAACAAAGGTAAATCAATATTTCTATTAAAGTTGCTTTTTAAGAAACATCATGGATTTCAGAAAGACCTCCAGCTGAGTCCTTAGGGAACTGTGGCTCTACTGTGTAAACTGTACTAATTGAGATGTATCAATAATTTAACTGAATGCCAGACAGCCTCATCTGTTTCTAATTCATATTGTAGGAAAAAAGTAAATGACACCACTGGCAAGGAAAGATATTCCATGCAAGTATTCAGAGAAAATGTACCTTCTTTCTAAGATTAAAATGGAAAGTTGAGAACCCTTATTTTTACAATCTTTAAAAAAAAAATCCAGCATTTTCAGTACAGATAATAATGACAATGGCTTGGCATCTCTGAATGTCAAATAGTATGTGGCCATGTTAATATAGTAGGTCTTTACAATGAATCTTTTAATTCCAGCGTTGTCTATGAATAGCCGGTGGTAGCAAACATCTGACTGAAAGCTACAGCTTCCAGCTTCCAGTCGGGGATGTTTACAACAACAGACTACTGTGCATCTTGAACAAGACAGTCGCCTTTGAAGGAAGAAAATAAGTCAGTGACAACCAAATTTCTGAATTCCCTTTAAGCCTTTTTAATAATATAATTGCAATCACCCTCGATAATTACAGCAGTCATATGCTATGGAAACATAGCAGTTGATTGTCACTAAGATACAAGTTATGCAGGGGGTGGGAAAACCCTCACTCAAAGCACCTACTCAAGCAAAGGTTTTTAGTTTTGGTTTTAGAGAATAATTATTACCAGTGACTTCAACAAGCATCCCTTTGAAACTCAGGAAACAAGCTTCAAAGCCAGGGACAGAACATTTTATTGGTCCAGAACAGAAAGTTATCCTTATCTAAAATTGTGTAACCCAAAAAAGCTAAGTAGTAATATTATAAATACTAATAAAATTAGTCAACCTCAAAGTTGTAACTAGATTTTTTTATTCAGGTGACTCTCCCTGGAAAACACATTTTATACACCCATGAAACCTGCTTTAATTTGGGAAGAAAAGGAGTTGGAAGCCAAATGAATATATACTACTGTATACTATATAAAAAAATCAATTGATGCATTACATAGCTGGTTCCAAGTCAAGTGAAACACAAAACAGAATATTCTTGAAGCAGCTGAGTGAAAACACAACCAAAATTAAAGCTGTGATTCCATGAAACCATATTAATTGCACATTACTATGTTGTCCTTACGCAGCATTACAGTTCACCTACTATGACAAGTAGGAAAGAAGCTAAGATACTTCTTCATAGAGCGCATAAAATTAAGAGTCATTCTTTACAATTTTATGGTCTAATTAAAATATCCATGTAAAAATCAAATCCCAACCTATTTAGACTAAAAAATAAACATTTATTGAGGGTTTTCATCAAGATAATACAAGCATTTAGAATAAAATAGCATGACTATCTTACAGTTACAAGTGCTGATCCACAATCTGAATGTTTTTAGTGGCAAATGATATGACCACCATGTTATTGTATCAAGAAGCATCATTGACAGATACGAGGTAAGCTATGAGCTTAGGTTTTATAGGTTAGAACCAGCACTTTGAACTGTACCTGGAAATGGATCAGCAGCCAGTGGAGCTGGAAAAACAGGGGGGTTATGTGATCCTTATGACCTCTCCAGTCAGCAATCTGGCTCCTGTGTTTTGGACTCACAGAACTTTCCTGAAACTTTCCATGGGCAGCCCCACATTGAGTGTGTTACAGTAATCCAGACAATATTTATTTATTTATTATTGCATTGCATTTCTTGACTGCGCCAACTTTCCCACAGGAACTCTGGGTGGTTTACAAAACCAAAGAAGATAAATAGATAAACAGATTTAAAAAATAGAACAGACAAATATAGGTAAATCCCGACACTTGGCAGGAATACTGGAGTGGCTTGCCAGTTCCTACTCCAGGCGCCTACAGCACCTGGTATTCCCCGGTGGCACTGGTCGCCCATCCAAGTACTAGACAGGCCCGACCCTGCTTAGCTTCTGAAATCAGGCAATTGCCGTAAGCCTCTTTCAAAAGCCAAGTTTTTAATGCTTTCCTGAAGGCAGAGAGGGGCTCAGCAAGGCAAATCTCACTGGGTAGTTTATTCCAAAGAGCTGGGGCAGCCACCAAGAAGGGCCAATTGGGAGTTAAAGCCTTACAGGCCTCCCTAGGTGTGGCTACATGAACCGAGAGGCTCTGGTGGATCTGGCGATCACTGACCTTTGAGTGATCCGCTCCACCAGATATTCAGGTCCCAAGCCATTTAATTAAAGGCATTCATCACCATGGCCAGAACTAGACCTCTCTAGGAATGAGTGCACTGTCACACTAGTTTTAATTGTGCAAATCAATTCCTGGCCACTGCCAAGACCTGGGCATCTAGGTTTTGAATGCAGAAGCACCTCTGTGTTGCACACCTGTGTTTTCTGAGGGACTGTAGCTCCATCCAGCACAGCCTGCATCCCTTATTTTTTTGTTTGCCTTTTAACCGATGAGGAGTACTTCTGACCTGTCTGGATTAAGTTTCAGTGTATTCTCCCACATCCAGTCTATTACTGATAGTGACAATGATCTAGAACTGAAACAGCTTCCTTGGGTTTAGATGGAAAAGAGAGAGAGAGAGTTGGGTGTCATCTGCATACTGGTGACAATGAACACCCAAATTCCAGACAACCTCTCCCAGAGGTTTCTCGTATATGCTAAATTACATAGCAGACAAATGAGAACCCTGAGGGACCCTGCCGGCCAGGAATACCTTCCGGGTTCAATCCTCCAGGAAGGACCAGATCTGCTGTAAAAGAGTGTCTCCAAGTACCATCCCGGAGAGATGGACCAGAAGTATACCTTGGTTGACGGTACTGAAAGCCACTGAGAAGTCCAGTGAAACAAACAGGGCCATTCTCCCTCTATCCAACTCTTGGCATAGACCATCCACCAAGGTGATCAAAGCAGTCTCTGTTCCTTGATCAGGCTTAAAGATCCCAATCCATCTCACTGATGTTTCCTCTCAGCAGGGATGAAAATTAGAGGGCATGTTGCATCTTGCCAAGGAACTCCTGGAGCTGAGAAACCATAACCTTCAGCACCTTTCCTGAAAGTGGGTTATTAGAGATAGCTCAGTATTTTAGTGCCTTAGACCCCATCTTTTGGGGTAAGTCTGATTGAAAGAAGAGTTTCCCATCACAAAACAAGAAAGCAGTGGAGTTGCAGATTGAATATAGTCAATAATTTCTCAATCACCTCAAGTTACAGAATAAATCCAGAATGTTCACATAAAAGCCCCAAGGGGGGGTGTCTGTGCATAGAGTCAATGTGCTCAAGATAATCAAAAGATCCCTTGCCTATGACAAACATTTCCTCTTTCAGACTAGCACATGTTTTCCCAAACTTTGCCGGCCATCATGAGCTTTTAAAATAATAATATAAAGCCATTAGAAATGTCAAGTCTGGGAAGAGCCCCGTGTCCCTTATATTGAAGCCAGAACGGCAGTTAGTCCCTCAGCAATGCAAATAGAGTTCAAGGAAGGAGCCTGGAAAAAGTATTACTCACAGGCACATCAAGTCAACAGATGGGATTTTTATGACATCTAAGGCCATTAGCTCAGGCTGCTGCCTAGCAGTGTATCACTGTCAATTGTATCTGCATCACAGACTTAGTAGACCTAGGGGGTGGGTGGAGGGAAGACAGGTTGAATAAAGAGGGACTGGCTAAGGCACAAAGTTCTAGTCTAAGGTCATATAGTATTTTGGAAGTTGGCCTTTCAGCTTCTGTCTTCGAGTTCATTACATTAACAGGCTTTGCCCACATGGAGCCACAGAAACGGATGCTTTACAGGCAAAAAGGTCTCAAGGTTCAATCTTCACCATTTCATGGTAGGTGCTTTTAGCTAGATGGTCTGCTATAAAAATCCAATAAAAATGTACACTGATTAGCCACAACATTAAAACCACTGACAGGTGGCACGAATAGCATTGATTTTTACTGTTACAATGACACCTGTCAAGGGGTGGGATGTATTAGGCAGCAAGCAAACTGAGCTACAATTCAGTTTCGGAATTTCAGGTGTTGGAAGCAGGAAAAATGGGCAAATGAAAAGATTTGAGTGACTCTGACAAGGGCCAAATAGCTAGACACCGGAGTCACAGCATCTCGAAAATAGCAAGTCTGATGGGGTTCTGGCACTAAGCCATGATTAGTAGTTACCACAAGTAGTGCAAGGAAGGATAAACAGTGAACTGTTATCAGGGTTGCAGGTGTCCAAGGCTCACCGATGCACATGGAGAAGTGAAGAATAACCCATCTGGTCCGATCACATAGAAAAGCTTCTGTAGTTCCAAGTAAAGTGGTATCTCGAAATACAAAATTAATCCGCTCTATGGGAAGTTTTGTATTGCAAAAATTTTGTATCTCAAAAAGCGATTTCCCATAGGAACGAATGGATAATGAATTAATCTGCTCCAGAGGTCAGAAAACAGTCATTTTTTTTCCAAACCTCTTTATAAAGTGCACTTTTAACAGCAGGCAGAGCAGTACTCCCCCCCCCCAGCAATGTAAACACTCAGAAAAAGGCAGGAAAATGGCAAGGATCAGCTCCCTCACTTCACAATCCAATGAAATGCAATGCAAAACACTCATTAGCTCCCCACTCCAAAATGCAATGAAATGCAATGCAAAACTCTCAGGGAAAAAAAAAGCAGAGAAATGGCGAAGATCGACTCCCTACCTTCCCACCACATGAGAAATGCATGAAAAACTCTCAAAAATGACCCAAAACCACTGCAAACACCTTCTACAATTGCTCCAACTCTCTCTCAAAAAACGCTCCACGGCTCCACAACCCATGCTACCCACAGAGTTCTGGATGCATGGGGCTGGCCTTAGAAACCTCCCAGGTGCAACGCATCCTGGAAGGAAATTTTTTCATACAGTATTTTTTTTCCATACCTTGAAAAAAGTGGTTACATTTTTACATCTTAAAGCATCCTCATTCCCACGGATTTTCCTTCATATCTCAAGTTTTTCGTAACTAGGGGCATTCGTATCTCTTGTACCACTGTACAGAAAAACCCGATGCTGGCCATGACACAAAAGCGTCAAAACACACAGCAAAGCAGTGGTGGCCAAACTTTGGCCCTCCAGAAGTTTTCGACCACAACTCCCACAATCCTTTGCCATTGAGAATACAGCCCATCCAGTCCACCATTCTGTCTCACACAGCGGCTCACCATTCGCTTCAGGGTATTCCCAAGCAGATGTCTTCACCTGCTTAGGATTCCCCGCAAATGGCATTGAGAGATATCCAACCTGGAGGTTGTCCTTAGGCATCCATAATGATAGCCATTGATACCCTTGTTCTCCATGAACTTGTCCAATCCTTTCTTAAAGCTGTCAAGGCTGAGAGCTGTCACCACTTCTTCTGGCAGGGAGTTCCATAAACCAGTGATCCTCTGGGTGAAAAACTACCACTAGCCTGAGTTTACAAGAGCTCACCAGGTCTGCTGAGAAAATGACATTTTGAAACTCATTCATGCATAGAGTCACCGTAAATCACTAGCAACTTGACAGCACACAACAACAACAACAACAACAACAACAACAACAACAACAACAGCCTCTATTTGGAACAAAGACTTCCTTCTTTAAAGCAACTTAAAATTATGTAAAAAGCAGTGTTTCCCAACCTCGGGGGTCACATAGTATTTTCTGGGGAGCCACAGATATCTATGAAAAGTATGTCCTTTGGGGGAGAAAGAACCATAGATTCATGAAGTTGGAAGGGTCAAGGTCACTGAGTCCAACCCCCTGCTCAAGGCAGGAATACAAATCTGACAGATGGTTGTCTGAACTTCTCTTGGATGCCTCCAGCACTGGAGCACTCACCACCTCTCCAGGTAATTGGTTCCTCTCTGTTCTCAAAAGGGTGTTTAAATTGCTGGTTCAGGTCACAACAAAGGTATCTCAAAGGATTTCCTTAAAAACTAGTATCATTCATAATATTTTACTTACTCTTAACCTAGACTATGTTAGACTTTTGGATCCTCCAACTAAAGACTTAAGAAATTAAAGCAAAGTTTTCCGCTTATATACCGCCCCATACCACTTCAAGTAGTCTCTGGGTGGTTTACAGTTTTTTAAGTACTCATTTTACTGACCTCGGAAGGATGGAAGGCTGAGTCACCCATGAGCCTGCTACCTGGGATTGAACCCCAGGTCATGAGCACAGTTTTACCTGCAGTACAGGCATTTAACTACTGTGCCACGGGGCTCCTACAATTAAGCCTTTTGTACTAACATTCCAGGCTCTGTTTTTAAGACCCTAAATATACTGTTTTTCATAATACTGTACTACTCTTCGCTTGTATACCTTTCTCTGTGTGCGCTCACAGTAGTTTGTTGGAAAAGCCAGTAGAAGGAAGAATATATTGTTGTATGCCCTTCAGAGACCACCTGGGAGTGAGGTGGCTAAAACAATCTTGTAAATAAATATATAATAGCACACTGGGCTGGAAAACAATAATCTGAGAAAGGCAAAGACCATTTGTATTGAAATTCTACCAGAAGATGATGAGTCAACTATATTCCCGCTACTAGATATTGATCCAAGGTGCAGCTGAATGATATCTCTTCCGGCAAGCAGTCCTTCAACAGCAATATAGTCCTTTAACAAGCAGTCCTTCAACAGCAATATAACTCTGACTAGAGCACCGTGTTCCAGTAATTCAGCATAAAAAATGCTTCTAAGCAAATTCTGAGATGATCAATACATATTCAACTATGACAGACTATTAACATGATAAAGATGTTGGAAACATCATTCTGCCCCAGCATGCTAATTAAAATTTGACTTGCTTCAATCAAAACAGAGACTTCGGAGGAGAGGTACAAATCATGATTATCTGCTTCTGGCTTTCCACAGCAGGCATTCATTCTTATGTAAAATTTCAGTCAAGACATTATTCTAACAGCTACCAGAGAAAAGACCCAAACCCTGAAACTGTGTAACTAAAAATATGGGGGTGGAGGAGGGGGGACAGTGGGATATTTCCAACATCTTCTTTAAAGGCCACAGACACGTTTTTTTTTTTTGTTTTTTTTTTGGGGGTGGGGACACAACTGTAATTCTAGCCCACAAATTGTTAATGGAAGAATGTTTATGTAACTTATACATATAGTTAGTGACTTATTATCAGTTGGTTGTATTTTGCCAAAGATTTCAAAACAGCAGGATCTATGCAGAACTCATTCCAAAACGGATTTGCTGCAATCCTTTTCTTCCTATCCTTTTCTTTTTTAAAAAACTTTCTCTGTGTTATAATAAGATTTGGTTTTCTTTTTCTAGACAGTTCTTTCAACAATTTAAGTTCAGCTGTTTTAGTAAGCCCACCCTGACACTTCTGAAACATACACAAAGGTTAGGGAAAGTGGAAAGAGAGCTAAAGACACACCCTGTGACACTCATGCCTGAATTGCAATTTGAACATGGGTCTGCCAACGAGATGCTCTAGTCCAGTGATGGCGAACTTTTTAGAGACCTAGTGCCCAAACTGCAATTCAAAACCCACTAATTTTTCTTAAAATGCCAATACAGCAATTTAAACTGAATACAGGTGGCTGTGAAGGGGCAATGTTGGGTGCTCACAGAAAGGGTTCCGGGTACCACCTTTGGCACCCATGGCATAGGTTCACCAACACTGCTCTCGTCCATACTCATTAGGCTATACAGACTCTTAAACAAAAAAGAAGCTGTACTACTGAAATGATTTCTTTAATCCAAGTAGAAGAAGGTCTGTATATTCATTGTGGAAATGATGATTTCATGACCAAGGATCCACCTTCAGTTCCTGGTATCTTCAAAACAAGTTTGAAGTTAAATAGTTCAGGTGACACAGATGGTAAATATTTATTTATTTATTTATTATTACATTTATATACCGCCCCATCTTCCAAAATGGAACTCTGGGCGGTGTACACTAAAAAAGAACAAACAGCATCAACAAGCATTAAAATCAGGGGCAAACTACTAATAAAAATAGGGGGGGGTACAATACCCTCCACAAAAGATAGCATGGGCGGCAACAACCAAAAAAGAAGAAGAAGGAAAAAAAAGGGGGGGGAGGAAAATTAAAAAGGTCGCCAAATGCCTCCTTGAAGAGATGTGTTTTCAAGGCTTTTTTAAAAGCAGGCAAGAATGCTGCAAGGCGCAACTCACTAGTTAGCTGATTCCACAGCGTAGGGCCCACCAGAGAGAAGGTGCGGTTGCGCGCAAGCGATTTCCGCGCCTCTCTGGGTGTGGCCACCCTAAGTGAGTGCGCCTGCGCCATTCTCGTGGGTCTGGTCACAGTTGACCTCTGAGAGATACGCTCCGACCGGTACTCTGGTCCCAAGCGGTGGAGGGTTTTGAAAACCAAAACCAGGACCTTGAACCTTATCCGGAGGGCAACAGGTAGCCAATGCAGGCGAGCCAGAACTGGAGTGATATGCTCGAATCTACGAGCACCCACCACCAGTCTGGCCGCCGCATTCTGCACCCGTTGAAGCCTCCGGACGAGGGTCAAGGGCAACCCCACGTAGAGGATATTGCAATAGTCAATCCTCGAAATCACGAGGGCCTGCACGACTGTCCTCAGGGAGGACTCATCCAGCTACTGTCAGATATATATCTGTAAGATGTGTCTGACAGCTGTTTAACTGGCACAAAAAGAACAGTCTTCTAATAGTAGAAGGCAACTTCCTCTCTTCATAGATTCACATTGTTAGCTACCAAGCAATGACCTTCATGACATATGTCATTACAGCAGAGTAGCCCCAAGATGGTCTGGTGATTTCCTTCTTTTATCTTCCTCCTGTTGTACTCCTAATACAGGAGTATTGAACTCAGATGAGCACGCACAGAGAGAGACAGAGGAGAGAATCCACATGATTCGTAACATATACAGTATAGAGCAGGCATGTCCAAACTTCGGGCCTCCTGATGTTTTGGACCACAACTCCCAGAATTCTAAGCTTAGATTGCCAATGGCAAAGGACTGTGGGAGTTGCAGTCCAAAACATCTGGAGGGCCGAAGATTGGACATGCCTGGTATAGAGCTACTCTTTTAACCTACCAAGATTCTGTTAGGATTAATCTTCATCCCCAAAGTTTTCTGCTGGAACTTGCTATGAGGAGCATCCATGGTATATGTCACAGTTAGCATCCCTACAGATCATATAAGAAAAGGAATACATGAAAGGCTGTCTGTTGTTGAAGGCGTTCTCAGTCAGTCTACCTCAGTCTAGCTTATCAAGTCATATCCAAAGCTACTTGTACCAGCTACTGAGAATATTGACTGAACCAAGCCACAACTCAACATGTTTGACATTTCTGAGGGTCAAAGTAATGGAATAAGACTCAAGAAATGCCAGGACATGGAGACAAGGAAAACATTATGAATAATCTTTAAGTTCTCCTTTGCCTTCATTTAAGTCACTTCAGAAAATCCTGCACACATGTCTGTATTTGTGGTAATCCTTTTGAAAGTAAGTACACGTGGCTAGGAATTAACTTTTAACAAATGAAAAATGCCTTATATTAATTCATGTTTGAGACCGTTTGAGCTGATTCACATTGTCTATATCAGATGTAAAATTTCTTTTTTGAAGGCATGGGAGCAAGTCTCAAGCACTCCTATGCCAACTAAGAACACCATGCAATTGAGACATATGCTAGTAAATCTGGTTTATACAAGCTCCCCCCACTCAATCCTTTTTCTGCAGCAAAAACAAGATGCATATAGAATGTATGTACATGACAATTTATTTACTGACTGTATTTAAAAGGTTTTATACCCCAACCTCCTCCTGTGATCATGATAATCAAAGCATTTACGAGATTAAAAACCAAAGCCAATTTGCAGGACATACTGATTCAATGATATCAAGCAACGCACCACATAAAAACAGAAGACGTGTTGAAATTAAGTCTTCCTGTACATATGGAAAACCAAAAGAGAAGGGGGCAAGAAGAGTTCCAAACCAAAAGATTCCCATGATTTATTGTAGTCTTCCTTCCAGTTCAGAACAAGGAAAAGAACATCTTCAGGAGATGTTAAAAACAGCGAAAAGGGTAATATGAGATGGTCGTGACTGTACATAATGCCATTCAGGCAATGGAAGGTCAACCCAGCCTGCTGCTACACTCTGCTATATATGCACATCACACTCAATGGTAGGACTCTGTGAAGTTTGCATATAGCATATAATGTAAACAAAAAATGATCTGTAGCTATATTTGAAAGAATGAGTATCTAACTGTATAAAGTTTGGAGACACTTGCTAGATTGTCCAAATAACTGCAAGAATATCCAGCAATTATTTATAATGCAATTTCCCTATTTTATCATACAAATGAGGTATCTTCTTAATAGTAAGCCTTTAAAAGTTTATAGTATGCCATATCTGATTTTAAAGAGGAAATATAATCCAGAGTCAAGCAATTTTTAAATTTTAAGTCCTTTAATAGGATGGCAGGAGTAACAGATTTAAAATTATTGGCAAAAATAAATCCCAGAGTCTATCTAAATCTTTTGAATGTTGCTCATTCTTATATTTTTGTATTATATACAAGATAGCCAGTTACACATACATTAATACAACCAGAAACTATTTTGAAAACAACTACTTATCAATAAATATAACAAATCAAGCAGGGTGGATTTGAATCATGATTTAAATTTAAACATATTTTTAATGATTTAATTTTTTTAAAAAAATGATTTAAATTGTGATTTAAATCAATTTGATTTTTTTTTTTAAAAACATTTTTTAAAATCCACCCTGGAATCAGTCATAAAACACTGACAGAGTAGAAAGGAAATTCAGCAACCATAAAGAAGTATTTAGATAGAGCAAATAAAGAAACTTAAAAAAAAAGGAAAAATGGGTTAAATCCCAAAAGCCACCTAAGAGTAGCATTTTGAAGGCAAGTTGGTAGAGGGCTGTGTGAAATGAGTATACCTTTGAAAGGGGGGTTCAACAACCTAGGAACAGCTAGTAAAAAGACCCTGTCCCTGGAAAGAAGGCCTCCATCAATAGGCAGGCAGGTTCATACAAAATATAACTCATAGGGTGAAGAAGAACACCTCTGTTGATTATACTTGCCCTACTACAGACTGAAGCACTATTATTTAAATGCTGGACACTTGGAGTTAAGTTTTTTTTCACTCAGTGCAAAGAACATTTTGGCTGAAATGTTGTATAATGTATGCCTGCAGAAGGGCGATGATATCAGTGCCAGGGGGTGATTTTTAGGTAATTAAAAACTTCTTATTTCTGTCCTGCAGCTTTTACGACTTCTATGTAAACCCTTTCATCATGTGGAAGCTGTAGGAGCCACGGACAGCAGGAGGAGTTACTTGATTAAGAAAAATCTCCCCCTGCTGGTAATATTATCTGGCGACAACAATTTTCAAGAATTAAAAACTCTAACTTTCTCTCGTACAGCTCCCATGATTTCAGTGCAATGAAAGGTAGTCAGAAAAGCCGTGGGGAGAGAAGTAGGGAGTTTTTAATTAACAAAAATCTCTCCCTGCCACTGACGTTGCTACCTTTCTTGCAGGCACAGAATAACGTTTCAGGCACTGGAGAGAAATCACCTTTGGAAGACCTGCCAGCCATGTCTCTCATATGCTGAAACAAGCATTATATGACATGACATCACTGCAAGCCCGAGGCAGAATCTAGGACAAAAGAAAGGAAGTATGAAGTAATATAGGGCTTTGCTACTTCTAAATATAGGCTAGGGTCTGTATTCTCAAGGGCCACTCTATTTTCAAACAGCAGCCCGGGGACAAGAATTATTTTGCAGATCTTAGTGCAGTAGCCATGTTCCATAGAAAGAAACACAACAGATTCTCAGTTAGCCGGTTCATGCACTCGGAACATTATGCAGTGGCTTATAAAACCCTTAACAACCTGAAACCTAGATACATTTGAGGAAACATCACTCCCTATACAGTGGTACCTCGTATAAACGAATTAATTCGTTCCAAATGAAATTATGTTAAGCAAACTTTCCTTTATACAAATTTCCCATAGGAATGCATTGAAAACAGAGGGGTCCCATTTTTATGTTGTACAGATTCACCCCATAGGTGATTATGTTAAGCAAATTTCCCCTATCTCCGGAATTTTTTATGTTGTACAGATTTTATGTTATACAAACCGTTTGTTATACAAGGGTCCACTGTATATCCTTGTTATGTGCGGCCACAAAGGATGGGCAAAAAGGAACTCTGGGTATGCTCTGTAAACAAAAGAATACAACTGTGAGGCACAGAGGCCGAAGACGGTGACCCCTTAGACCACTGCAATATACAGAAAGTCTATGTAAATATATGCAGCTGTCATAACACAGCAAATGATACAGAAATGGTGCCTTTAAGGTAGAAAGTTCAAACGCAATGCTTAATTATTTATACCAACCTGCTCTGCCATTTATACATGGAAAACCAATTATGCCACATGACCAAAAAGGGAAGATTTACTTTTCAAGACTTTTTCCATTCTCGAGCTGACTTTGTCTCTCTTAGCCCTTCACGCATAGTGGATATGCTTTAAATCAAATTGATTTTTTTTAAAAATGAGTTGATTTCAATCAGATTTTTTTTTAAAAAAATAATTCATTATTTAATCAGTGATTTTTTTATCCACTCTGCTTTCATGTCAAATACAAAATCCTGCCAGCTCCCTTACTCCTTAAGGATATTTAAAATGCTAGGAAAAAGGCTTCAGACATGCAATAAGAATACTACCTATGGAACCACCCATTAATATTTTGTTATTCTTAAATCCCTCCAACATTTAGTTGTAGCTAGATAATGGCAAACCTAGGTAGCATCCTAAAGAGCAGAGACATCACTTTGCCAACTAAGGTCAGGATAGTCAAAGCTATAGTTTTTCCAGTAGTGATGTATGGAAGTGAGAGCTGGACTATAAAGAAGGCTGATCGCCGCAGAATTGATGCTTTTGAGCTGTGGTGCTGGGAGAAGGAGTCCTTGGAAAAGTCCCTGATGTTCGGAAAGATTGAAGGCAAAAGGAAAAAGGGACGGCAGAGAATGAGATGGTTGGACAGTGTCATCGATGCAACCAATATGGATTTGACCAAACTCTGGAAGATAGGAAGGCCTGGCGAGCTCTTGTCCATGGGATCACGAAGAGTCGGACACGACTGAACAACAACACAACAAGATAATTCATAGGTCAAGTGGATTTGATCTAAATTTTGAACTCAAAGCATCTATATTGACATTCAAGGCTAATCCTGTATTGCAACCTGTACTGGATCGGATTACCATCCCAATTGAAAAAAGAGGTGTGTGGCTTGGGGGTGCTCCTGGACTCATCCTTCAGTCTAGATGTCCAGGTCACAGCTGCAGCCAGGAGTACATTTGCAAAATTAAAACTAGTATGCCAGTTACACCCATTTCTTGAGAAAACTGCTCTAGCCACTGTGATGCATGTCCTAGGGACATCCCGGCTGGACTACTGTAATCCGATGGATAGTCTCAGGAAACTTCAACGGGTCCAGAACACAGCGGCCAGATTGCTGACTGGGGTGGGTTACAGAGATCACATTACACCCTTACTAAAGCAGCTCCACTGGCTGCCAATCGGCTATCCGGCACAATTCAAGGTGCTGACCTTAACCTACAAAGCACAAAATGGCCTGGGTCCTAGCTACCACAAAGGTATGAACCAGCTCGGCTTCTAAGGTCATCAGGAGAGGCCTTTCTCTCTATCCCGCCATCTTCAAGGGTGTGTTTCATAAGAATGCACGACAGGACCTTCTCTGTTGCTGCTCCCAGACTTTGGAACTCCCTCCCGCTGGAGGCCAGGACTGCCCCATCTCTGCTGTCTTTCTAGAAGCAGGCAATGACCTTCCTCTTCAGGCAAGCTTTCCCTAAATGATGGACTACCTACTGTGACTTATTACCATACACAATTGCATTGATTGATTTCATAATACCAGTGCCTTCCATATTTACTTTCCACCACTCATAATGGATTTTTTTCTTTTTGCATGTTCTTTGTAGCTTTAATGTTACCTTTTAATGTTCCAAGATGCCTCTTCTAAATCCCTGTTCTTAACTTGAATATGTCTTAAATGTTCTTGGCCATATATTGTCCCTCATTATTGTAAGCCACCTTGGGTCCGTTCCAAAGAAAAGGGTTGGGTAAAAATATTAAAAGCAAAATAAAAATAAAAATAAATAAGCCTATGTGAATGCTCATTTTATCCCAAACTACAAGTACACTTGCTGTTCCTTAGACTATAACTAACCTATTTCTTCTTCAATTTCTCTGCACAGCCACTGTGCACCTTAATAATGGTTTAACAAATAAAAGAGTATTAAGCTTTAAAATTAAAAGAATGTTGATACAACACCACTTTAATTTTTCAAGCCTTCCTCAAAATTCATTATCTCCTCAAAGATCATGCACTGCCCCTTCCATTTTCCTTCTCCCACATTCATCATTTCCCCCCTTTTCTTCTGTCTGTGGTATTAGTGATTTTACAGTCCTTGGGGTAACTCCCCCCCCTGTGTGTAGCACTGTAAAACATTATTCCCCATAGAACAGGAACTCAGCAGTAACACTCATTTGTTTAAACACTGACCTGAATTTCTTCCGCTTATGCTTTTGAGAAATATTTATATTTATGCTTTTGAGCAACCTGAAAATTTTGTGCTTTTCCAAAAGAGAATGTGAGCTATGCCATGTACCAGCATGGGTTCACAGACCTGGCAAGAACGTAATTAAAAGTTGTTTAATCTTCAGGGTTGAGGAGAAATCATTCAAACATTGCATTAATGCCTAGCTGGAATGCAGAGGAATTTTAAGTGGTCTGCTGTACAGATTTCATGTTTTTTGATCTAGTGGGCTCCTCCAATCTTGCTCCAATTTATTATACACCATCTTTGTCCCTAGTCCTAGTTTTCCTACATTCTGCACCAACCCTGAGTTCAGAACTGTGTGCAGAAATCTGATGATCTCACAAAGACAGAGCTGTGAAGCAAATAAAACCATCTACCAGATATCCAGAAAGCCTAACTTCAAAGTCCACCCCAGCATTCATCACATCCCAAGCAGATTTCTGACAGGTCACACTGTCAGAAAATACGTGGTTGGTATGATACAATGTGTACTAGAAAGGGGCACGAAACGAACAATTTTTCGTTTCCGTTTTCGTTTTTTCATTTCATTACGCAACGAAACGACAAACGAATTTTGTCTCCAAAATGAAACGAAACGAACAGAAACACCGGACATTTTTGTTGTGCGTTTCATTTTCGTTACTGCAATACAGTGAACTGCTTTAAATGCTTAAAAAAATCACAAAAAATTGAAATAAATGGTAATGAAACGGTAACGAAACGAACAAAAACGAAAACAATTTTTGCAAAATTCGCAAAAAAACGGAAACGAACCGAAACGGACCCTCCAAATGACAAACAAAACATCATTTTTTTATTCGTGCCCATCTCTAATGTGTACATCATAGTTGTCATTAAGAACATAAGAAGAGCCATGATGGATCAGGCCAAAGGCCCATCTAGTCCAGCTTCCTGTAACTCACAGTGGCCCCACCAAATGTGTCTGGGAGTGCACATGATTAGACATCTGTCTCCTGTTACTGTACCACTCCCCTGCATCTGGCCCTTGAAGTACCCTGGTTTTAAGCCTGGAGATTACACATCTCCATCATGGTTTGTAACCTGTGATGAACTTTACACAAGGCTTCAGTCATTAGATATGCTTTGGGGTGAAAAGGAGAGAAAAAGACAGAATTTAGGATCAAGATGAATTTGAACATACAGAAATGTCCTTGAGTTCTCAAATGCTCTTTCTACAACATACCAGAGCAAAATAACACCTGTTGTATTGTAATAAGGGCCCCAATGCCGTTGTGTAACAAGGCCTAGCTGTATTTTCCTCTTCAGTATGCCTTGTCATTAGTGTGAAATTGTTGCAAAGGTTAATTTGAACAACTGCATTCAGGAACAAGTGAAGAAAACCAAGAGGAAGGCTCAAAGCGAATGGAGGTAGGTAGGATCCAGAGAGGAATCCAACCTTTCTCCCAAATCCTGTCACTTGCTTCAAAAGCAACCTATTTTAAACCACAATATACAAAATGAAAGCAGTATGTTATTTTGAAGTATTTCTTCCACTTTCTACACATACACTTCTATTTACTTAGCTTTGGGTCCCATCGTTACAGAACTCCGGCTTGGAGTAGCACTAAGTGCCATTCACATGAGCATTTACTATGAGAAATGGGAATGCTCGAAATGTGTTAATTGAAATCCATTAAATGGGATTTCCCCAAAGTAAGTGAAAGTACAGAAGAGCTTCCTGAAGTGCACTCGGAATATTTTACTGTGAAAATGCACAAATACCTTCTCTTCAGTGAAGAGTTCTCTCTGGAACCTGAATGGATAAGGACAATTTTGCTTTTTGAGACCCCATCATGTGTTATATCACTTGAGGTTTCTGGTGGAAATGCTAACTCGAATAATTTTTTATGCATCAAGTTACGTAACAGAGATATCACAAATATAACTTCTTTCTCAGCTGATCTGTGATTTTCCAAGGAGCTCTGAAGGACAGGCGTAACTTAATTGTCCAAAGATACTACAGGAGCTGTCACTAGATTAAGTTCATCTGTCAGGCTACCCTGTTGTGAGCAGGCTGTGTTGGAGCTTTATGGAAACAGATGTGCTAATAGACAATCAGTTTAGGTCAAGATAACTTTTAGAAAATGAGGCCCTTGCATTTTCCATGTTTCCATATTAGTAGTGTGTGGTGTGTATGAAGCATGCAATAATCCATTTTCCATTAATATTACTCAATTCTAAGATGGTTGGCTCCCACTGTATATATAGTAAATATACTACAATACAGTAACTCTCCCTGCCTAAGTCTAAATGGGAACATGATGAGAAAAAGAAGAATCCATACAGTTAGCCTGATCAACTATTATCTCTCTAGAGTGAAAGGAATATTTTTCTTCAGTATTTGTGCCCCCCCTCATGTGGTTGCAATATGCATTTCAAATGATACAGATCTCATGAGCCATTGATACCAATAATATAAAGTACGCGGAAGTAGGAGCTAAGAAAAATAGACAATTTTCTTGCAGAGAAGATTCAAGAAAAAATGACTATACCACTGGGTCCAAAGCAAAATATATTTTATTTAATAGCATGCTTGGTAGTTAGGAGCCAAAGTGATTTCGTGTATAGAGCCTCAAACTAGGACTCAAGAGATAACAGGTTGAAATCCCTGCTTGGCCATGGGAACTCACTGCAAGTATCAATGATAAACCATCTTTTAGCACTTCATCTGCTCTGAAAACCCTATGAGGACTGAGAGGAACTACAAACCGCCTTGACGCGCATAACAACAGCAACAACTGACAGCCATAGGCAACAGCACACTACCTTAAAGCCTTTCCCACCAAATGAAAGAGGCAAGTAGCATTAACCCCGGCTATGAAGGTGACTACAACCAAAATGGAAAGGCTAGGTGACTAGCCTCTTAGCATTTTACCACCCCCTACAGATGTTCTGAAGAAATGATGAAACTACGGTAGTTCATCTTGTGTCAATTTTTATTCAGATCATCAAATTGCACAAGCCTCTAAAGCAGGGGTGTTCAAACTTTTTGCAAGGAGGACCAGATTTGGTGAGGTGAAAATGTTTAGGGGTCGACCATTCAGCCCTTTTTGGCCCCTGGGCCGGACTGTGGGCAGGTCTCTAGGACATGCAAGGAGGTGGGGAGGATGCTACAGCAACAGAGTCAGGGGAGGGTAGGCCGGGCAAGTGGCTAGAGGGATGGACAGAGCCAGGGAGGGCAGGCAAACCATAAAACAACAAACTAATGACTCTATCTAGTATGGGGAGATGCCAACTGGTGGGGATGTATGACAGGCTGAGCTGGTGGGGAGAAGAGGCTGCGGGCCACTTGAAATTTGAAAACGGGCCGCATTTGGCCCTCGGGCCTGACTTTGGACATACCTGCTCTAAAGGAACCAGCTGGGAGGAAGACTGATTTATCCAGAAGAGACAATGCTAAGATTTTTTTTTAGTGAAAGAACCTGCTGTCACTATTGCTCTTTACTGCTGCCCTGCAATGTAAAACAGGGTGGGACAGTTTTATTTTGCCTGAGGTCAGTCTGCTGACTATTATGGCCTGTACAAATTAAGACCGTACAATACTTTGATGAACTATCAGTTTGTTTCAGAGAAATCACTCAATTGTACTCAACTGTAGCAGTTCACATCTGTTCTTACTCTAGAGATTTCACTTCCTTTATTCATCAATATACTGTATATGTATTTAATCCAGTAAACTTTGTGAGGAAGAAGTCAACTACTATATTAATATACTTAATATCCATGGTTTAGAATAGATACACCAAGGACCTAATCAAAATAGTCTGTAACACAGCAATTTCAATAAGCTGTATCTTGCTTTCTCAACCATGAACAGCTATGGTCCATAGCAGTCATTCATCTGCTCCATAGTAACTCTTCTGTTAGCAAAACGTTTCTGAAAGCAAAACCCAAGTTTCCAACCAAAATAGACTCCTGTTGTTTTCAATATATAAGCAGTACTTCTCTTGCTCCATAACTGCCTTCTCACGAAAGCTCCTTTCTTTCACTCCCAAACTATTAGCAGGACTCCTTAGAAAACTATCCTGCAGTTTTAGTTCTAACCATATCAGACATTATGAGGTTTTTTTCCTAAGTAAGAAAGGAAAGTCTGTATATGGTCTACAAGGAGACTTTCAGAACACCAAGCCTACCATTTGAACCTACCACTTACTCTCAGGGAAGTGGGTTAAACAAGGCTTAAAGCAGAAAAAGAGTATTAGGCCGAACTGCAGTTTGATACTTGTCATTTCTTATTTCTATTTTTCATGGAAATTTCAAGGAAATGCTCCTGGTATCCAGTATCCAAAGCGCAGCTTGCCACTTCTAACTGCCATGTTCTGCACAATCCATTCACTAGAAGCAATTAACATTTTTTTAAAAATTGACTGTTACAAGCAGTTTAGTTAAACAACACAGAACTGGTCAAACAAGAATCTCATTGCTCTGGCGAACCATCTTTCAGGAGAGCCCTTAACTAAGAATGTTCAGAGTGAGAGGTGGAGGGACAAGACAGTTCTACGGTATTTGTAGCTTTTCTATATGCATTATGGGCTCTATGGAAAACAGCACTCCCGTTCACTGTAAATGTCCCAAAAGTGGACCATATCCAAGGGGGGAAATCAACAAATCTCTTCATATTCAGTTGCTCACCCCATGTGTGACATTTCTCCTCTTCAAAGACACATGACAGCAAAACATGGAATAAGTGTTTCTTTACGCGCACACACACACACCATCAACCAAGAACATAAAAAAGATCAAACATGACATGCAGACATTTCCCCTGCTCTGCAACTTCATTTTTACTATTACTGTATACTATTTACCATGATTCCCACTCTCCCCTGACATAGATAATATGGACAAAGGGCAGGAATAGCAGCAGGAATTTTTTTTTGGGGGGGGGTACAATTTCTTCAGCGGGGCAAATGCCAAATAACCCTTTGGGAAATTAGATTTGCATTGCCATTTTTCTGCCGGGTTTTACTCATAGTGCCTTAGTCCTTACATGTTTATTTT
The DNA here is from genome assembly GCA_037367245.1 of Phrynocephalus guinanensis. Taxonomy (NCBI): domain Eukaryota; kingdom Metazoa; phylum Chordata; class Lepidosauria; order Squamata; family Agamidae; genus Phrynocephalus; species Phrynocephalus guinanensis. The sequence goes on along the minus strand of CM074739.1, from coordinate 11,138,214 downwards.
TTTTATTTTGAATATTTTTACCCCATCTTTCTCCTCGGAAAAGAACCCACATTGATCACAGGTTTCTACTTCAGTAGATTTTTAGCATTCACCTCTTCGACTCGTACTTCTGAAATTGTTTGAACATTTGTTTTGTACATATCCTGAATGCCTTTCGGTTAAAACAAAGCCTGCAAGTATGGAAACAAACTGTACTGTGTGCATCCTTGCCAGGGGTGAGTGGGAGGGCAGGTTCAGGGTTTAGGACCGTGGTGGCTAAACTTTGGCCCTCCAGATGTTTTGGACCACAAACCCCAGAGTCCTTTCTCATTGGCAATCTAGGCTCGGAATTCTGGGAGTTGTGGTCCAAAACATCTGGGGTACCGAAAGTTCACCACCAGTAATTTAGGGCAGTGGTGTCCAAACTTTGGTCAGCCAGATGTTTTGGACCACAACTCCCACAGTCCATTTCCACTGGCAATCTAGGCTTGGAATTCTGGGAGCTGTGGTCCAAAACACCTGGAGGGCTGAAGTTTGGACACCCCCGGTTTAGGGCATAAAAATGAAGGGGGGGGACCGATGACACTTGTCCTGGACAGTTGCAAGAGTGAACCAGAGCGATCCAGGCGTTCCAGATGGGGGCAATTCAGGACACAGGAAGCCAGAGTCTCCTGCCTAGACACATCCGACAGAAAGCATACAGGAACTTTGGGGTGGGATGGAGGGGTGGGGGATGGCCTGACAGTATTGGGGGGGGCACGATATAGGACACTGCAGTTTGGAGGGGCTGCTTCTCCATGGATGGGGGGGGCATCAAGGAAACAGGAAGGCCTCTCCATATGGGGCAACCAGGGGGATTATGGGGGGGGGAAGAGAAAAATCACCTTCTTTTCTTGGGACACTTCCCCCCCCAAATGAAATCCTCTCTATGAAGTAAGAAGCAACCCAGAAGTCCTAAGACAGTGGGGTCCAAACTTTGGCCCTCCAGATGTTTTGGACCACAACTCCCACAGTCCTTTGTCATTGGCAATACAGGCTTGGAATTCTGGGAGTTGTGGTCCAAGACATCTGGAGGGCCAACATTTGGACCCCACTGTCCTAAGAAGAACCACACAGGGACATAAGGAGCGAGTGGGGCAGGAACAAGAACCTTCCCCCCCACCCCCACCCCACCCCAAAAAAACCCCACAGAATAAGGGAAGGAGGTGTTGTTGGGGGAGGGGGTTCCTCTCCTGCCCCCCCTCCATTTCTGCCCCCTTTCCAGGTGAGCGAGGGGGCGTGGCCACCGGGCACAGGACTTCCCTCCCACCTAAATCCCCCCCGTACCTGCTGGGGCGAATGGGGGGGGCGCCTCTCTCTCTCCCTCTCGCTCCCCCCTCCTTCCCTCCCATTCTGGAGCGCGCGCGCGCGAAGGGGGGGTTGTTACTGACGCCGCCGCTCCTCCTCCTCCTCCTCCTCCTCCTCCTCCCGCCGCGGCCGCTTCTCTTCGCCTTTAGTTTGACCTTTTCCGTCTCTCCGCGGCTCTCCCGCCCCGCCCCGCCCCGCCCCGCCCCCATCCCTCCACGACTTTTCCTACCAACCCCGCGCGCCCGCCCGCCTTCCTCCCACGACTCTCTGACGTCGCCGCCCTAGCAACCAATCCCGTGCGTCTTGCCCTCCCCACCCCTACCCCCACCCTCACCCCTCCCATTTCGGAGGCGCCCTCTCACGCCGGCGTGGAGAGAGGGAGGGAGGGAGGGAGGGAGGGGGGAAGTTGGGAGAAGAGGCGGGGCGAAAGGAAAGGGCGGGCCGCGCGCGCCCGGGGTGTGACACCACCTGGCGTGGCCGCGGGCCAATCCTCAGAGCCCGCACGGCCGTTGGGGGCCGCTCCTTCCAGCCGCGGTTTAAGGGCTGGAGGGGGCGTGGCCGAGGGAAACGCCTCCTTCCGACTGGAGGAGGGAACGCCTCTTTCCGAATGGAGGAGCAGCGGAGGGGGCGTGGCCGAAGGGGCGTGGCCCAGGCAGGTCGGCGTCTTGCCCGCGTTCTGGGACTTTTTTGTTAGGCGCGCTCGCGTGGGGGGAAAAGCGGTGCAGCTATATCCTGTATTTTTCTTTCAAATGTCAAAGTGCATGCGTTATTTCCATGTTTTGATGGCTATTTCCCATCCGAAAAATGCCCTCGTGCAATTATATATATATATATATATATATATATATATATATATATATATATATATATATATATATATATATATATATATATATATATATATATATATATATATATATATATATATATATATATATATATATATATATATATATATATATATGTTTTCGTAGATTTTCACGGGTATAGGTATGCATGTTAGGGTGGATTCGGGTTTCTTCCCGTGTAGAAATCTGGCTGTTTTGGCGACGTTTCGACGAGGTCTCACTCGTCATCTTCAGGCTGGTGTTCTGGCTTCTTTCTTCTTGAAGCAGAGCGTGATATCCAAGCTTCCAACTGAAATTCCACTCAAAAACCCCATCCAGCGAAAGGATCCTGAAAAGAACAGAACTAGCCCTAATCAGAAACGAACTACACAAGAAAAGATACCTACTAGATCAAACCAACAGAGACCTACTCACTCTCCACCTCAAACTCAGCAACAAAATCCACCCAACACTCTGGAACAAATCCAAGCAACTCGCCGCCTGGAGAGCTGAAACAGAGACCTCCCACAAGACAGACACACACACCAACAAACTCCACAAACTGGAAAAACGCCAGAAGCCCAACCCCCCACAGCAGCCCATGAAACAAACAGTTCACAACATATCAGACAGGACACTCACCATCGCAGAGACCAAAGTCCTGTCCAAAGGATTCAACTTTGCAGTCGCCCCCAGACACATCCCCACTGAAAACATCATATGCGGAGTGGAAGCCAGCCTAACCAAAATCAACCCAGATGAAGCCAACAAAATCAGACTCGAAGTCACCAATATCCTCTGCTCCAGCAAACCACCCAGAAGCAATTTACACAAAGAAGAACAAAAAGCCCTCACCAACCTGAGGAAAGACAACAACATAATCATTCTCCCAGCAGACAAAGGCAATGCCACAGTGGTGATGAACACATCTGACTACCAAGCCAAACTATCCAACCTACTACAAGACCCTGCTTACATACCTTTGAACACAGACCCCACCACCTACCTGGAAAAAACCACCAAAGCCAAAATAAAAGCCTCACCCTTAAGTGAAGAAATCAAGCCAAGCATCATCCCCAGAGAGAAATCTTCCAGATGCCCCAAGCTCTACGGCCTCCCCAAGACTCACAAAGAAGGAACACCTCTCAGACCCATAGTCAGCTCCATAGGCTCACCCCTACAAAACCTCGCCAAATTTCTTGCCAAACAACTCCAGCCCTATGCAGAATCCATCTCTTCATACGTACAAAACTCGTTCCACTTCATAGAAATTATAAAGAAACAAGACCTACAACCCAATGACCTACTCGTGAGCTTCGATGTTGTTTCACTCTTCACACAAGTGCCCATTCAAGAAGCCTTGACAGCTATCCACAACAAATACAACCCCCCCAAGCACATCCTAGATCTGACCAACCACTGCCTAACCAACACATACTTCATCCACAATGGACAAAGATACAAACAGATAGAAGGAGCACCCATGGGATCACCCCTCTCACCGGTCATCGCAAACCTATATATGGAACACTTTGAAACCAACGCGTTACAGAAGTCCGAACATAAACCCAAACTCTGGCTCAGATATGTTGACGACACCTTTGTTATCTGGCCACACGGGAAAGACAAACTGAACAACTTCCTCACACATCTCAACAGCCTACACCCCAAAATACAATTCACTATGGAAATAGAAGCCAACAACCAACTTCCCTTCCTGGACGTCCTAATCTACAAAAAACCCGACGGCTCCTTAGGACATACCATCTACCGGAAAAAAAAACACATACAAACCGCTACTTAAATGCACAATCACACCACCACCCTGCACAGATCAACTCCGTAGCAAAAACCCTCATCTCCAGAACCAAACGCCTCGCTGACAAAGACCACCTAAAAACTGAATTACACACTCTCTCGAATGCTTTAATTGCGAACGGATTCCAAAAAAACACCATCACCAAACTAATCCAAAAAGAAACACCCCCCAAGAACCAAGAAACAGAAGAGAACAACGGCACTGCCCTCCTCCCTTACATCAAAGGCACCACAGACAAAATAAGCAAAATTCTCCACAAACACAATATCAAGACAGCCTTTTGCACCGAACAAAAAATAGCCAACATTTTAAGAAACCCCAAAGACAAGATTGAGCTAGAAAACCAAGGAGTCTACGAAATACCATGCAAAGTCTGCCCAGCCACATACATCGGACAGACAAACAGGAGAATAAGCGCACGCATCGCAGAACACAAGAACGCAGTCAAAAAAGAAGAAAAATCTTCCTCTCTCTTCCAGCACATAAAAACAACAGGTCATGAAATTGATTTTAAAAGAACCAAACTCATCTCCAAAACTGAACAGTTCAACAGTCGAATAATCATGGAAGCCATTGAAATAGAGAAACACCCAAACAACATGAATAAACGTGATGACACCTCCCGCTTGCCAGACATCTGGAAACTAGCCCTGGTCAACAGACGAGCCTCTGTCACAAAGACTGACACCAGGTCCAAAAGGACACAAGATGCCACCACCTTCCATCCACACCAAACACAAACCCAGACCCTTCCCACAGATGAAACGAAACCACCATCCAATAACAAAACCACGACTGCACCATCTACCGCTACTCCCCACTCCAGCCACCACATGGAGCACACTTACACACGCCAAAAAAACATTGGGAGACCACAGACACGCAGCCAGACCAAAATGAATTCACAAGACACAGGACCCCACTCTACCAAAGCCCAGGATGCTGCCAGAACACCCATCACCAAGGTCGTTAAGAAACAAAAGGCTAATAGACACACATCCAGCACCTCACCCACACATGATGTCTCTAAACAGCCATCTAACCCACCAGCAGTTAAGCCCTTAACGATCACCTCAGCCACACAGCAAATCACAAAAGAACAAACAAACCTACAATCAGCAACAGAGCAAGCAAACCACACCCCCCCAGCAGTATTTATAGAAGGACTTCTACTGAGATCACGCTCTGCTTCAAGAAGAAAGAAGCCAGAACACCAGCCTGAAGATGACGAGTGAGACCTCGTCGAAACGTCGCCAAAACAGCCAGATTTCTACACGGGAAGAAACCCGAATCCACCCTAACATGCATATATATATATATATATATATATATATATATATATATATATATATATATATATATATATATATATATATATATATATAATTTTAATTTTAATTTTAAAATAGAAAAATTTGTGAGCAGCAAGGTAGGTGTCAGTGTCCGATTGTATAGCATGCATAGCGCACGAGGAGAAAAATCTATGTGCTGTGTCCGTGTAGATACGTCCTAATCTCCTTTCTGAACTTGCAGTAAAAAAATAGAAACTTGCAGTTTAAAATAGAAAACGTTGTGAGCAGCAAGATAGATGTCAGTGTCCGATTGTGTAGCTTGCGTAGTGCACGAGGAGAAAAATCTATGCGCTGTTTCCGTGTAGATACGTGTCCTGATCGCTTTTCTGAACTTACTGGCACTCGTTTTGATGCTCGCGGGGTGATGGTTGCAGCTTCGAAAAGGAAGATTGGGAAGTTCTTTGGGAAAGGGAGAAATAAGTCCTTTTATAAACGCTCCGGACGAAAGGGCATGCCTCCCCCCTTTCTCCTCGCTCGGCAGATCCACTTTGGGAAGTTGACATCGCGATCTCCATCAAAAAATAATACAAGGATTTCACTCGATCTAAAAAACAACAACCCAACACTTCCAGCCAGACGTAGCTCCCAGTAAAGTGACAGAGAGAAAGACGCTTCGCATAACTGAAGGAAAAGCAGAGTATAAATGTTAAATGTACTGCCATGCATAGATCCAGGCATTTCTTTAAAAAAAGAATAATACTCAGGAATTCTCAGTAACGTTGCACATTTGCACAAGAAGTGGCAACTTGTGATTCCCCTCCTGATATTGCGCAGGCTACAACCTCTATCATCCCTCACTCCACTGGTTAAGGATGATGACTTAAGGTGGCCCAACTCAGTTTTCATTTTTGTTGTACACAGTATTACGGGGCATGGTGGCTCAGTGGACTAGAGCGCTAAAATTGTGGGCTGCAAAGTCGCAGCTGAGCGAGTTCCCCCTGTTTGAAAGCACGTAAATGCAAGTAGATAAATAGGTACCGCCATAAAAAGCGAGAAGGTAAAAACAGTGTTCCGTGCATGCACGGACTTGCACAACACTGGCTCTTTGGCTTAGAAACGGAGATGAGCGCTGCACCTAGAGTCAGACACGACTAGCAGTCATATGCGGGGCGGGGGTGGGCTTTATCTTTATTATGGATTTAGTTTCTAAAAGGAGATAAAAGTGTTTTTCCCTTTCCGTGTGAATGAGTGGGAATGACATCTTCTCTTTACAGAGTCGATTGAATTAACATATCACTCCTTGGGAAGTCAATGGAAAGAGGAAGCTGCCAATTTAATAAGTGGGGGGGGGATGAAGCTGCCATTAAAATTGGAAGAGTAGCACCAGATGAAGGAATTCATCACCCCCATTTGTTTTGAAATAGAATAGCCAAATTCAGTTCCAGAGTGAAATTGCATTTAGCAATTTTGTATCTGGACCGCATATTGAACTGGGGCACAAATCACTCCAGACCAAACAGCATCTGCCAACTTCTTTTTAAGGGAGGGGTGTGTGTTTTCTTCAGTTCATCGTTGTTGCATCTTTTCAGTTCAAAATGTCATTCAAGAAAGCTATCAGACGCCATTAAAATAAATCAAATAATAAAAGCTAGAAAAGAATCACAATAGTGAAAAAAACCCCGGAAAGTATAAAAGCCAAGGTTAAGAAACCATTCCTTTTTAAAAACAGCAGGAGTGGGAAGTGATTGTAACTGTAGTAGTGCATTCCATGATCTGGGACCAAAAGAGAAGGGAGACCATCAAGATAGCTTCTGGAGGTCCTGGTATCTCCAAAATGGAGGTTCTACACAAAGCAAAAGATGTGCTGTATATATACTGCCCCATAGCACATAAAACACTCTTCTTCTTTACAATTTAGTTCTGCAGGCTACACGTTTCCCCTGTCCTGTTGACTACTCATTTTAGCAACCTCAGAAGGATGGAAGGCTGAGTCACGTTGGAGCTGGGTACCTGGGATTGAACCCCAGGTCCTGAACACAGTTTGGCTGCAGTACTGTAGGTAAAGCACTGTGCCAGGAGGCTCCTACAGGTACCATTTTTGATAGCAGAAATGTCCCTTATAGGTAATCCATCATTAGAAGATGGGATTTCTTAACTGTTTAAAGCCTCTGAGTGCAAAACAGGAGCTCTTCTTATGTCCCATACATTACATTCTAGCTTGTTTTGTTTTTTTACTTTACTTAAGCTCAGGATTACAGTAATATCTTTTTAAGAGCGTTTTGCAAGACAAGCAAACATTTCTTCTAAATTTTGTCTTGATCAACAAGCAGTGTCTTGCAATACAAGCACTGGAGCAGGTTACATGCTCACAAGTGAGCCAATGGTGACTCTCTCTCCCCCTGCTGGACTGTAGTTATTGTCTGGAACGTTCCATCTCAGGCAGCCTCCAAAGCAGAGGGAGGAGAGAGGAAGGGAGGTCTCCCTTGCACTAGCCACAAAGGGGACTGCAGGTTTAGGTTTCTTTATATTTTTCTTTAATTTGTTTTCAAAATTCTTTCTTATTTTTAAAACCATTCCTACTCATGGGGCAGCTAGTCAAGTGTGCATATGTCTACAAATTGCCCTTTATTACTGTCACATTAAAACACGGTAAAATCCTGGGGCAGATTGGGTGCTGTTTTTTTCACTTCCCCCCACCCCTAGTGCCAGTCAGCTGGTCCTCTGGCTGGTCTGGCACTGTTATTTTATTTTATTTCCCCCCACCCTGTTAGTGCCAGAAAAATATAAAGAAAACTAAACCTGCAGCTGGCCAATCGGGGCTGTTTTTTAAAAACTTCCCCCACCCCTAGTGCCAGTCAGCTGGTCCTTTTTAAAAAATCCTAGCGCCGCCTGCTGGCCATGGACTGAACTGCGCTTAAAAAAACCTTTATAGTGGGAACTGCTATCCCACATCTTCAGTCACGTGATGGGAGGAAGAGGAAAAGCCGGACCTTCCAAAGATCAGGATCTTCCCCAGGTGAGATAGCAGCCTAAATGGTCTATGGGACTCCTGAACGAATCATCTGAGTTTCCATGATTTCTTATGGGGAAATTTGCTTTGATATAAGAGTGTTTTGGTTTGCAAGCATGTTTCCAGAATGGCTTATGCTCATAAACCAAGGTGTTGCTGTACTTTGATTTCTGGCTTCTGGAACATGAAAGTCAGCCTGAAGAATCTCTCTCTGATGTTCACATGCTTTCAGCTCACCTATAGTATATTTTTCTATACTACACCTTGTCACAGCAGGACACTTATTCTACATTTTGTCCCCAATTGTCTGCTTCTGGTGCCTGTTTTTCCCCTGCTTTCCAGACTAGGCATCCTATGCTTTTACATTGACAAAGTGTGGCCAAAAAACTAGTTTTCCAGCATTTTTAAATACCCACCTCCTCTAGATGAGCTGTGCTTGTTTGATCATTTTCTTTTGGACTGGATGGAGTGAGGTTCAGATGACAAGAAGTCATCTGGTGGAAAACTTCCAATTTGCCCCAAGGTAAAAAAACAAACAAAACAAGGTTAAGGTCCCCCCCCCCGCACATGTGTGCTAGTTGTGTCCGACTCTATTTTATTTTTAATAAAAATATTATTTTTATATTATTTTTAATAAAAGGGGCAGTGCTCATCTCTGTATTCAAGCCGAAGAGCCAGTGTTGTGCAAGTCCGTGAACATGTGGCCGGCATGGCTGCAAGGAAACACTGTTTTACCTTCCTGCTTTTTATGGCAGTACCTATTTATCTACTTGCATTTACATGCTTTCATACTGCTAGGTTGGCAGGAGATGGGGTTAACAGCAGGACCTAATTCCACTGTGTGGCACCTGGGATTTGAGCCGGGTGAGCTGCCGACAGCTTTCAGTACTCTAGCCCGCTGAGCCACCATGTAATCCACTATAAATACTAGTAAACAAACCAACAAAACTGCACCAAAAATAAAGTCTGGAAAATCCCTTTTAAAATGAGGCTGAGGAACATTTCATTCTGGATTTAAACCATTTTCAGCTCATGCCATTATAGATAACGGTGAAGCATTGTGGGATCTGTAGTCCCAAACCCCAAACCATCAAAGGTTCCACCCACTCCCTTATTTGAAAATCAATGCATTGAAGTGAAAGATGAGGGAGTGGAACTCTGGGGAATGATGGTTTTGGATCTGGCCAAAAGTCACCCACCCTCTCCAAGTGCTTTCAGAGTCCAGAAAATATTGTTTAGGATAGTAGTTCGCAATCTGGACCCGTAACACTTAACAACACCAGTAGACTGAGAAGATGGAACACAAATCCTTAAATCCCTAAATGGATGGAAGTCCAGTTGCCATGACTCAACTTCCAGATAAACTCACCTGGATGACTGAGAATCTTCACAGTCATTCAAACTTAATTAACTGTATCTGAGCTCAAAGTGGCAAGCCTAATGCTTCCCCAGTTTTCCACAGCAAATATTAAACAGGGAGATTTGTTTTCATTCTGCTCTCCGAGGACCATTAAAATAAATCCAAATGTGGGTCTTGCGGGATCCATCCATTGCCCGGACCTCATGTTGGTTTTGATTTTAGCTTGCCAGATTTCTTCATCAGATATCAGATCAATAATCAGATATACTAAAATATCCTGCTTCTCTTGCCATTCTGCAGCATGCATCATGATTTTTTTCTTGTCTTATAAATTATGCAGAGTTTCTGATTTTTTGCATGTCACTTTCCCATACTCAAACCAAAGGCATGCAAATGCAGCTCCTGTTTTGCTGCTTGTGAAGCTTGCAGGGTTCCGATTCATTAATAATAAAATAAACAAGCCCATTTACACGTGCAAAACAAATCTTCTGCTAGATGAGCAGATTTCATTCTCTCCAGAATATATTGTGACAGCTAGGCCATGGACAATTTGATGGTGCAGGGAGGTTGGGAGGTGGAGGGTATGTCATGATCTGCTTAGGGTGGTGTGTGTCCATGCATGGGACAATTGATTTCCGTGAAATAAGGAACCCCAATATGTTGCTTGAGTTGATTAGCTAAGAGGGTCAAATTTAGCATTTCTCTAGAAATCAGAGGTGCAAAGGAAAATTACTAAAGACAACTGAGAGTTTTATATTGTTTTATAGTTTTATACAGTATTTATATTTTATATCGTCAACAAGAAGTGGGTTTCAAGAAGTATCCTAGTGAAGTTCCAATTTTGCTATCAGTTTTTCACAGTCATTCAGGGGTTTGTCTGTTTGTTTCTTTGTTTATTAAGCCTCATTTAATAACTGCCTTTCTCCCCATAAGAGGACTCAAGGTGACTCACAAGGGAAAAGCAAACTACAGTGTAACCTTGACTTACGTCATTAATCCATTCCGGAGGTCTAGACATAAGTCAAACATGCCTTAAGTCAAATGAACTTTTCCCATAGAAAGTAATGGGAAAGTGGATTAATCCGTTCCAGACGATGAAAAAGACCCCCGAAAACAGCAATTTAACACAAATTTGACTGGGATAGGAGATTCCTTCTGGGGATGTAAATGAAATGTCTCTTCAAAGAGAGGAGGAGGCAGTGGAATTATAGTCCACACGTTATACGCCTCCACTTTTTAATGTTCATAGCAACAATGTCTAACATTTAAGTTTTACTGATTTTTAACCTGATGTTCCAGGTTCTGAACAACTCTATGCTTACCATTAGAGTCCCACAACTTTACAGCTCCCCAACTAAAATGTTTCCATTGTGGACCAGACTTCTGCAGCCAGATTTTTTTACAAGACTGAGCCGACTGTCTAACCAGCAAGGCCAGCCCCGAGCTCCCGGCCCTTCTTGTCCTCCGGCAGCAGCGGCGGCTTCGGTGAGGCCGAGGACCAGCTCCAGGTGCTCTGAGCTGGCGTCGCCGAAGCCGCTGCTGCTGGAGGAGGGGAAGAAGGCAGGAGCAGTTTGGAGGCGGCAGCCGCGATGCTGGGTCATGGCTGCCGCCCGATTCCGGTGCCTTGCGCCGGGGCTCCGAGATGTAAGTCAAAGCCTGCGACTCAAGTCAAACAGGCCCCTTCTTGCTGCAAGTCAATTATGCTGCAAGTCAAGTAGCATGTAAGTCAAGGTTCCACTGTATTATAATTATCAAATATATCAAATAATTAAAAGTCTTAACTGTAAAAAATTATTTATCTATCTCTTTTTGAGTATTTTTCCCAGCCTTTTTCCATGGAAAAAGTCCCAATGCAGCTTACGGTAAGGAGTGACAATATACAGTCCATTACAGTTAAGACATATTCAGTTTGAGAAACAGGGAATTAAGAGATATGTTGCAGCATTAGAAGGCAACATTAAAACATTAAAACATAGTGTCAATGCAATCACACAAGGAGAGATATAAACACAAAGTTATAAGTGGTTATAGACACAATGTCTGTGTAGCCATGTACAGTATGGTAGAATTCATATAAAGATGTAGTAGGTAACCCATAATTCAGGGAAACCTTGCCTGAAGAGGAAGGTTTTTTCCTGTTTCCGGAAAGGCATCAGAGATGGGGCAGTCCTCACCTCCAGTGGGAGGGAGTTCCAAAGTCTGGGAGCAGCAACAGAGAAGGCCCTGTCATGTGTTTTTATTAGATGCACCTGTGAAGTTGGCAGGATGGAGAAAAAGGCCTCTCCCAATGACTTTAGCATCTGAGCTGGTTCATACTGCGCGGTTCGATCTTTGAGGTAGCTGGGACCCAGGTCGTACAGTGCTTTGTAGGTTACAGTCAGCACAAGCAAACAAACTAACAAGCACTAGAACCAGCAAGCAGGGACTCATTTTAAAAGTTACATATCTTTTGAACTCTTATCTTTTAATCCAAAAGACTGAGCAACAGCATACAGGAACAAATTAAACAAATATTATTCAAATGGATTTTAAAATATTACAAAATGCAGTTAAACATTAACAAAGAATGCAGCAGACTGGGGAGGGGGGGAGAGAAAGCTTTTACCAAAATTGGTTAAGATAGTGGCATCCTGTCCTGTATGCGTAACTCCAAGTATTGTTTACGGTAGGTAAAACAATGTTGTTGATTAATACGAAAAGTGTTGTCAAATGAAAACCTGTTTCCTAAATTCAGTAGGAAGAAAACATGAGCCTCTCTGGGGAATATATTCCATAACCAGAGCCTGGATCAGCAGATTGTCTAGAAAATGAACCTAAATACGTTAAATGAAAAAAATTGAGGCACAGATTTCTGCAAGCACAGGAACCTTAGAAAGAGATCTCAAAGCAGGCGCAGCTCATCTACTTGGGGAGGGGAGGGGAGGGGAGGGACAATTCCCTCCCACCATTTCAGCCCCTCCCTCACTTCACATCCAACATTTGTATGGCTCAAAGGGAACCTAGGAGATATCATAGTCTTGGTGAAAAATCCTGCCATGTATAACAGTATTATTAGAGTTTATGTCCTTACCGTGGTTGTACTAATAACTCACAGTCGTATCTATGCAATTCATACTGTGTGTGTCTTTTCTTCACCACAGACCCCATTAATTATCCAACTGAATGGACAGCGTGACCATAAAAGGAGGGGAATGGTAATGGATTTACTAGCACATCTTCAGCGTATAAGAAAACAGTCTTGACTTACCTTGTTTCCTTCAACTCAAAAGCAGGGAAATGCCCAGGTCCACCTGTTTCATCATTTATTTATTTCTCCACCATTTCACCAATAGAAGGATTCTGAATGTAGAATCAAAATCTGGGCTCCAAGATCTTCCCTGGAATCTGTCCTACAAGGTGAACTCTATGTGACAATAGAAATGCAATCTTTTGAGTAGGATAGTGTGTTTACAAGTGATCTGAACCAGTTTCAGGGAACAGTGGGTGTGACGTACCCCTTACACTCACTGGGTTTTCACTCGCTGCCACCACCAGATTAACTGGACACTTGTATATATATGAGAGTCACACCAGGTTATATAGTTTTAAAACAAAACATGAAACATTTATTGGTTTACAATTAGATGATCAGTATTATGATAGCTTTAGCCGATGTTATTGTATTGCAAACATGAATTCTTATAATAATATATTTCTTTTATAAACCAGACCCTTTTCAGTGGCAGGATCTCCCACCTGACCAACTGACAATCTAACTGACTCTCAGCTCTCTTAACTGAACTCCTCTCAGCTCTAACACAAACTGAACTCAACTTAAACTGAACTGTCCATCACCCATTAGGTTCCAATATATAACATTCTTAACTACTCCCACCAGCTTGGTGATTGGCTATTCAAAACAGAGTCATGAATATTCATACTTGTATTAACCCTTTTCAGAGATGCCATTCCTTGTCTTTTATAAATCTTTATGCAGATTGAGGAACTCACTCTTCCTTCCGTCATTCTCTGAAGTGAATTCCTTCTTTCCAGACCTCTGTTTTTAATTAGGAAACTTGCAGACCTGAATATGTAAAATGCTAGGAAAACAAAGCTTTAGTGATCCCTTTTCTTCAAACTCTTTAAAGGGACTTCTTAGTTAGTAGATAGCAGTTTTCCTTTGCCTTATTACTAGTGTTGTGGCAAGTCACTTTTGTTCAGTTGTCACAAGATTGCCACAAATTTGCTGCACAGTTTATGTCAATACCAATTTGTTTCAACAGTTCTTAGCCCTGTCTAATTCTTTTTAATTTGAATGAATAGGTAGGCTACAAACTGAATTGAGACTTTAGAGTCAGGGGAGGGAGCTTCCAACACAGAAATCAGTATTAAAAAATGCAGTGCACATTTCTATTCTGTTTTGTCCTCTGTTGCTAGCCTATAGCTGTCTTTTATTCTTGTCTGTGAAGAAAGAACTCACCCACCCACATAAACTCTGGAGGGAAAAAGGGCCACAACTTTATTTATTAATTACAGCGCAGCTAATATAGCCAGGCATTGGTTTGGGTCCCAACAGCGTTGAACCCCACTGTTCTACGATGTAGCCTGTCTCCTTAAGAGACTCCCAAGGATGAACTTCCGGGCACCATGCAGACGCAAGCCACTATATGGTGCCACTGTCCACCTCCCGGGGGTGGGAGTGGGCCACATGCCCCACCCCCTGGGTGGGCAAAGCACTACCCTGCCCCCACAGCCACCAGTTCAGATGCAGCCAGGCTTTGCAGGGCACCGCCTGCTGCCTGTCAACTACAGGGTCCAATCCAAATGCCTTCAAAAACGCCTTTCAACAAGCTGTGACAACATGTAAACAACCGCAAGATTATTACAGGATGGGAGGGTCAGGCAAGCTGTCTTCTTCAGCGAGAATGGGGGCTTCCGGCCCCAGCACACACCTTTAATGGTGTGTCGGAGAATCACATTGAAAACTCCACCACGTCATGTCCTCCAGCCGATGTCCCTCCTTTCTGGAAGCTGCCTGGTCAATCCCGGCCTTACAGCACATCCGGGGCTTACTCCTTCACTTCCGGCGGTGCCCCCATGTGGCGGCTGCCATTGCCGGGTCCCCCTCCATCCTCATCAGCACACCGGCATCAACGTGGGGCTGTGGAGTCATGATGAAAAATAAAATTTGTAAATAATTGGACTGGTTCCGAGACCCGCCGGAACCGCCAAAATGGCCCTCACACCGTCATAAGCACTACACTTTTTCCCGCGTCCCAAAACTCCCAACCGTTCCCGAGATATCGGGGAAAATACAAGCCGCCTCTTGCTGCGGCTGAGAAGCCTTGCATGCCGAGGATTCGGCAAGCGGAAGCCTCAAATTCGCACCCACTTTAAAAGTTTACATTGTATCTGGTCTCCTGTGGCAGTCAATTACCGCGGAGACTCTGTAAAGCAGCAGGGGAGCGAAGATAAGCTCTCCTGTGTGCTTTGTCCAGTCAGCGCCCCCGTCTAATCAATCACTGTCAAATTAATTACGGCCAGACGGGGGCGCAGCGGGGAACCCTTAATCCGTTGAATTGGCTAGGTAGACCCCCCAAAACAACCGAAACGCTTTCCCCGGGCGAATCCAAATTCTCTAGCCATTTCGAGTACCATGAGGGGCGGCTAGTTTCATGACAGCACCAGTGGAGCGAATCCACCCTTTCCTACCGCCACACAGTTCCACAAGATCCCTGCCTCTCCTTGGCTGCGTTCCTCTATGGCGGTAGACTAACCCCCTCTCCCAGGGAAGGTTAGCCAAGAGGACCGACTCCTTCCACCGTTTCCCCCCGCTCTACAGTTCCATGAAGGTTCATGCCTCTCCTCGGTCGTGTTCTTCTATTGCAGTAGACCAACCCCTCCCTGGGGAAGGTTAGCCGAAGGACCGACTCCTCTCACCACCCCTACCCGAGGCACGGTTCTATAAGATTTGTGCCTCTTCTCGGTCAGGTTTTCTCGATGGCGGTAGACCACCACCCCTTCCCTTTTCAATGCTTCCCTATGGAAGCCTCTCCATCTCTATACTTCTCTATGAGGGTAGACCGGTGCTCTTTTCAAAGAGTTCAAACAAGGCTTCCCTGCTTGTGGAAATCTCTGGAAATCTTAATTCACCACTTCCAGAGGTCCCAGCCAAGGAGTCAAGGATGCCCCTAACTGAAGTTCATTTAACCCCTTCCTGTCCCTCCTTAACCCCTTCGTGTCCACTTTCCTCACCCCATTTCCAACTCCCTTTCCCCATTTCCCAGCTTTTAAAACATTTCAGCCAGAGACACAATTCAGGCAAGTCTCTCCCGAATTGAGGGATTATTCCCTTCCCTGCTCTGGCTGGTGAGGAGAACGATTTCCAACCATCATTCTCAAGGATCAAGGGACTTCCTTAACATCTAAAGCCTGGCCCCACTACCTCTACCTAGCTTGGAACCCCAGACTCCTGACTCCAAGCCCCCCCCTTCTTCCTTCTCTCTCTCTCTCTCTCTTCCTTTTCCTCTCTCTCCTTTCCTCCATCCTTTCTCTCTCTCTCCCTACCGTCCCAGTGACCACAGGCGTGCTTAAACTGTGTGCCTACACTCTCCTGTTCTTTGGACCTGAGCCATCTTTGGGCAAGGTGGTGACCGCATGGCAAAGGGGAAGAATCTTCCAGCAAGCCTCCATTCCTCCAAGACCACTCAAGCACGTCTCACCTGCGGATGTACCAAAGATTAAATCACAGCCCAAGGCATCTCATTGTCTTGAGTCCACATTCACTCAGGATCCATCTGGCAGCCAAAGACTTTCCTGATCAGCTTCTCCATCCCCATTGTGACTTCCCAGCCCCCCATTGTGATTGTTCCGTCTCCCCATTGACTTGTTAATTGTTTTGTGATCACCCAGGCTTCGGGACAATGCTGACTCTTTTCCCCCTCATGGTTAGCCCTCTAGTTACCCATTAAAGGATTAGTTTTTGCCTAATTACACCCAAGCGGGGGTCCTGTTCCATGGTACCAGGAATGCCCAGGACCTCCCCCAAGAGACTGCTGGATTAACCCCATTGGTTGCCCTCAGAACACCACCCCTAGCCCAACCCAGAGGAGGCACCACTCTGGGGGGCGGGAAAGGGAGGAAATGAAGATTGTGGGTTTCCTGTTTTGGGTTGCTGAACGCCTCACTTCTGCCTTGGGTGATCCGTCCGCCTTACCATCTTTATTAGGCCTAATAAACTGGTAATTTTGCCTGGATTTCTCTGTGTTGGGTTTTCTTCATTGGGTCTTGTGAAATCCAGCACTTTGCAGCGGGGCTAGCTTGCTGCGATCTCAACAGGACCCTGGTAAGTCAGGGTCCCATCCTTTTGATGGCACATGTACTCTTTTTTCTTAACTTTTTCTTTCCCTTTCCCTTTTTGTCAATACATAATCCAGTCCTTCAGTGCAAAGGCAGAAGCTTACATGTGCACTCTTTCTTTAATTTTTTTAAGAGAGAGAGAGAGAGAGAGAGAGAGAGAGAGAAGAGAGAGAGAGAGAGAGAGAGAGAGAGAGAGAGAGAGAGAGAGAACATGAAAGAAAAGTTACAGTCTCCCTCCCTGTTGTTATAGATGTTGTAAAACAGGTATTTAATTTGTACTCTTGGTGTGGCAGGCAAGAGAAAAACATAAAAATTAAAATCCGTCCAATAAAATTGTTTTCTATTTCCAGGTAATATAATTTTAAAGAAGAAGAAAATAAAGGAACCGAAGAAAAATAGTGCCCTTGTACCATTG
Organism: Phrynocephalus guinanensis; assembly: GCA_037367245.1. NCBI lineage: Eukaryota > Metazoa > Chordata > Lepidosauria > Squamata > Agamidae > Phrynocephalus > Phrynocephalus guinanensis. The sequence goes on along the minus strand of CM074739.1, from coordinate 11,120,827 downwards.
ATGTTACACTAAAAAGGAGAAGGTGTGTGGAACCTTTTTGCCTGTTAGTTTTGGTACCCATTTCTGTCATTTTTGTGGCGCTCTATGTTACTAAAGGGCACTTTTCATGCAGTTTACAGATAACCATCTATCAGCATGGCTATTAGGAAATTCAATTTTTATACCTGAGAGAGAGAGAGAGAGATGGATGTACACTCACACTCCACCTGTTCTTCTAAAAAGGATACTTTGTCCGTCTTTGAAATTTTGTTGTAAAAACTGTGGTTATAGCTGCTTGTATGCTTTTAGCAGCAAACACCTGGGGCAGAAAGTGGGGCTTTGTCTGTTCTGGAGAGATTTTCGAAGTGTCTCGAGCAGCTATGTCCAAAGTCAGGCCCGGGGGCCAAATGCAGCCCGTTTTCAAATTTGGAGTGGCCAGCAGCCTCTTCTCCTCACTGGCTCAGCCTGTCACGCATCCCCACCACCTGGCCTCTCCCCATACTGGATGGCAATGTCAGCTTACAGTTTTACAGTTTGCCTGCCCTCCCTGCCTCTGTCCATCCCCCCAGCCACCTGCCCAGCCTACCCGCCCCCAGCTCCGTTGCTGCAGAATCCTCCCCGCCTCCTTGCATGTCCTAGAGCAGTGGTGGCCAAACTTCGGCCCTCCAGATGTTTTGGACCACAACTCCCAGAATTCCAAGCCTGTATTGGCAGTGACAAAGAACTGTGGGAGTTGTGGCCTGAAACCACTGGAGGGCCAAAGTTTGGCCATCACTGTCCTAGAGGCTTGTCCAGAGTCCAGTCCAGGGGCCAAATGCGGCTGAATGGTCAGCCCCAACACATTTTCACCTCACCAAATCTGGCCCTCCTTGCAAAAAGTTTGGACACCCCTGAAACTACTCTTGGATAATAACTGTGATGGCTAGAGATTTGCATTTTTTATTTTTTTTAAGCCTATACATTCTGTAATTTTCCTATATGGACCTTTAAGGCATCTCAGTTGTGCTCACTAGAAAGAAGGCCCAGCTGGGGAGCATCGTGTCTTGGGCTGGCCTAAGTTCCTATTTGATAAACGACCTGCCCAATTGGCTGCTGGGAAGCTTCCTTTTCAAACAGGAAGTTGGCAAGGCATGAAGCCTTGCTAGCTGGACCTTTGCTCTTGCGAACCTCCAGCACTCCAGATGTTTTGGACCACGACTCCCACAATCCTTTGTCATTGTCAATACAGGCTCAGAATTCTGGGAGTTGTGGTCCAAAACATCTGGAGTGCCAAAGGTTCACCACTACTGCTCTAAGTAAACATAACAGTGTTGTTAAAGTTTTGGCCTTGTAGGTGGGACTCCTAGAAAAGAAAACAATGAGATTTGTAATTTTAAAAAAATGCAAAGCCCACATCTGTAGTCTCAGCTGTGAGAATGAAGGTGCCTCTTAACTGAAAAACCAACAGTTATTGTCCAGCCGTAGTCTCTTGAAGAGTATAAATACTTTTAAAGGACTACTTTAAATGATAGATCCTGTGCATATGCCTGCCAACCAGATTAGCTAAGGTCCTGTCTATGTGACCTGAAGATGGGTAATTGGATAAACAAACACCAGTGCAGAAAAAGAACACACTGTTTTCCCTAGATCAGTGTTGGCAAACTTTCGGCACTCCAGATATTTTGGACCATAACTCCCATCGTCCTTTGTCACTGACAGTACAGGCTCGGATTTCTGGGAGTTGTAGTCCAAAACATCTGGAGTGCCAAAGGTTTGCCAACACTGCCCTAGATGACAAATGACCCAGATCTGGAGCAGATAATTCCTTGGGATTGGATACCTAGGTTCATCATGCCAACAAGCTCAGGAGGATTCTGCCTCTGGTATTAGTAGCATAGCCAGAACTTCGGAATTCTCTATAACAGGCATCTCCAAACTTCAGCAGTCCTGATGTTTTGGACCACAACTCCCAAAATTCTAAGCTTAATTTGCCAATGACAAAGGACTCCGGAGGGCCAAAGTTTGGACATGTCTGGTCTACAATCTTAAGAGCTCAGGAAGGGGCTGACGGAGGGGTTTTGAGGAGTTGTAGGTAATACCGTCAAGGTTGAACACCTTGATTTAATTGCCGGTGGTTCTACTTTTCTGCCACTGAAGGAACCCAGAGGAGGGGTTCTTTTTAATCACACACTGGATGGTGTACAGAGTTGGGGATATGCTCCTTCTTAACGCTGCAGGCTTTAGTCCAATAAAACATCTGTGAAAGTCTATGAGGAAATGATAGCTTTCCGTGCTTCAAAAACCATGGAAAGACCCATTGATACAAAGGCAACTGGGTTCTTTCTCGGGGCTCTTTGAAACATCAGTCTCAGAACGTGGCAGGGTAGTGGTGTTTCAATTTGTGACTGATCAGAGCAACACATGGGTGTCCCATTCTGCTGCTACTGACTGAGCCTTCAGTGCCTGCATTTATATTTTCAGTGCCCACTGCCCACAGGAGCTGACGGGGAGGAAAGGCTGATGAGTATGGAAGAAAATCTGAGAAGCTGTAAAATGAAATGTGCTCATGGAATCATAGAATAGTGAAGTTGGAAGGGACCTACAAGACCATCAAGTCCAGCCCCCCTGCTCCAGGCAGGAGTAGAAATCAAAGGATATCTGCCTGGTGGTTGATGATAAAGAAAACAATGCCTATGAAATTCTGTAGGCCATAACAGGATGAATAATGCTATCTAAATTCCTACAGTAACACAGGCCACTGCTTCCCAACTCTGGATAACCCAGGTGTTCTTGGACTGCATCTCGCAGAATCCTTTACCACTAGCTGTGCTGGCTGGGGTTTCTGGGAGCTGCATTCTTAGAACACCTGGGTTACCCAAGGCTGGGAATCCCTGGAATAGGCAGTAAAGCCTATGTGTCTGGACGTATGATCCTAACAGTGCCCAAAAGAATCCACAAGGATGCATTACATGAAAACTGTGTGGTGCAATGAGTTGGGTGCTGAATTGGGACTCAAGATGTGAGTTCAGTTCTCCCCCCAAACTTTATTAGAGCTTTCTTTAAAAATAAAAGACTTAGAACACATATCAATGCAAAAAAAATAAGGTAGTAATATCACATGGATACATCTCTGGGCATGAAAATTAGGCATCTCCTAAGTGTCTCCATGTACAGAGAGTGACTAGCATGAATCTCTCTCTCTCTCTCTCTCTCTCTCTCTCTCTCTCTCTCTCTCTCTCTCTCTCTCTCTCTCTCTCTCTCTGTGTGTGTGTGTGTGTGTGTGTGTGTGTGTGTGTGTGTGTGTGTGTGTGTGTGTGTGTGTTTCCAGTTGCTCCTTGTGCATTCACTCAGTCTTAGTCCAGATATATGCCTCTGAGAATATGATACAGTAGACAGACAGACAGACAGACAGACAGACAGACATAATAAGAGGAAGAACAAAGAGAACAAAAGGATGTTTTTGCGGGTTATACTTTTGGTTTTTAATGTTATGTACATGTTATATTATTGTAAATTGTTAATGTAAAATACTGTTCAGATTTTATCGTTGTTGTAAGCTTGCCAGTGGTCTTGTTGCCAGATGGGCAGTCTAGACATTGAATAAATGAAATGAAAATAATGAAATGAAATAATTTGAAATTCCCACTATGAAGGGGATTGGCTGATACTTGTGAAACATTGCTAGAACCAGCAGAGACATCACAGTCTACCTTCTTCCTGCTTTTCCTTCCTTTATTTGATTTTTTTTATTTAAAATATTTCAATTCGACCTTTCTCCACAAGGATGCTTAGATTTGCACCTAAGCATGTGGCTTCATAAAGACGTGGATTAATTTGCCATCATGACACACATCAGGCTGTGGTGCTAGGGAAGACACAGAAGCCTCACCACTTCTGGGAGTTAAATGGACCTCCTTATGGCGAGCACAAGGATCTGCAGATTTGCAGAGGTGCCTGAACCTGCATTCAACTCAACAGGCTTACAGCATTCCTGCCACCGAGAGACCTGTCTTTGCATGCCATCTGTTTGTAAGATGCCCTGGAAATACATGCAGCGAAATCTGCTTACAAACAACTATGCACGCATGTTCATGATAAAAACACCTATGCACACCCATTCATGATAAACGTGTGAATGACTTCCAATTGGGGTGGGGGCCTGTGAGCAGGACTTGCCAGATCCCTCCACACCACTACCACAGGTATACCCATGCATGTGTGCAGGCTTAGCTCCAGACTTAAACTAGAGTGAATGCTCCAGGAGCAGCGGGATGGGCTGGAATGGCAAAAACGAGGGAGCAGTGTTAACCAGGAGTGACAGGTTGAAATTTGTGTTTTGCAGTTGGCTTAGCTAGAGGGTGGGCTCAGTGGTTTAGAGCTCTGGCTGCAGAGCCAGAGCTTGTGAGTGCAATCCCACACTGAGCCTGCTTGAGAGGGGCTGGATCCAATGACCCAACAACATCCCTTCCATCTCTGCAGCCCTAAGATGATGAGGATGGTGGCAGTGTTGTTGTTGTTGTTGTTGTTGTTGTTGTTGTTGATGATGATGATGACGACAACGACAATGACAACAACAACAACAACAACAACACCAACAACAACAACAACAACAACAACAACAACGATGATGAGTGATGGATTGTGCCAGAACATTCGGAAAAATACGTTTTTGGGCCTTAGTTCACCGAATCTGCAGCCAACACAATGTTATGGGACTAGTAGTCCAGAAATAAACGTCCCCAAGCTCTGAGTTCTGCTGACTACAGTTTAGCCCCTGTCGCTTCTGGAGAAGTGCTCCATTCTAATTTGTAAAGTGCAGCCTTTTCCCCCCAATAAGGCAGCAGCTTCACTTTGTTATCTTTGGGGACTGATTCATTAGATCTTCCACTGGGCTGTGCTATTACTCCATATATTTCCAGTGCACTTATTTCTCAGGGTCTCGCTTGACATACATTATTCAGCAGAATGAACATGGCAGTGGCAGGCCTACATTTTACATTGTCATAAGAAAATGGTGAATAATTAATGCCAAGGTAACTCTCCCAATTTCAGTTCAGAGGCAACTTTATTTCTTTTGCTCCGTGTATATGCTGCAAACTTCAAAACATTGCTTTGAAGCCACAGGGGAGAGAAATTGAGAAAGAGAGAGAGAGAGAGAGAGAGAGAGATGTTCTATATAGCTACCAAGAGGAAGTTCATTGATGCCTTAAATGTATCGCTTTCCCTCTGCAGAATTATAAGGCCCAGTTTACTTTCATCTCACAGAGTAAGATCCACAGAAAATCCAGAGCTTGGCTGTGTTCGCAGGAGGAGACTGTATTAGAAACTGTACCCCCCCCAAAAAAAGTTATTTTTTCAAGTGACAAAGGCTGATACTTCACATCCATCTCATCGCTCTTTGCGGTCCTGCTTGGGACCGGTACAAAGTAATCTAACCGCACGTCCATTGTGGGACGAGGGGAGTTCATCCTGACCATGCCCCCTGAACTGCGATATAAGCAGGATGAGAGATTCCCCTCCCTGGCCTCGGGAATCTGCTCATCACGCTTCTCGTACTGAGACGAGGGGCCGTGGGGTAAGGTTCGTCATGCAACATGCCATTATCCATCTAGTGGCAGGAGTGCAAAGTGCCATTCGCCAGTACATTCCCTATGGAGTCAGCAACGCAGTGCAGAGAGATTAAAAGACAAATGCCTCAAACTTAGCTCCATAATTCATTGAAGGCAAGGCTTTGGAGAATCAAAACATCGAAAAACAGAAGGTTGGGGCCAGAAAAAAAACGGAGAACAAAGGCATGAATTTCACATCTCATCACGGAACGAGGATGTGTGGTAACAGTCATGCCGGTATCATCCATCGTGCCTGTGCATACACGGGAACAGGGACAGAACCGGAAGAAGACCACATGACCGTGACCAACATCAACACGCAACGAATTTCCTCCCGGGACGAGAATGGATGTGAAGTAACCGTCATATACATCTCACAATGTAAAACTGGCTATGTTTCTGGTTTGTTTTTTAATAAAATATAGAACCCCAATCTACATTCCTGCCTTTGGACATCACTAGAGATCAGCACAAAATAAAAACTGAATGGCAAATTTCATTCAAAATATGCGTTGATACTGCCAACTCATACAAATTGATAAATTGTTGTGATTCGTCAATTTGTTGAGCAACAAAATGCCCCCCAAGGCATCTAGGGACACCTAGGTTGCGAGGAGGCTTCCACTGACTGATCTCTACAATCGCTCCAAGTTTGGGGAAGATTGGACGTCTAGTGCCTGAGTTATGCACCCCAAAGAGCCCCCCGCAGGAAAGTTCCCCCAGGTAGCTACAGACAGCAAAAGTAGAGGGATCATACAGAGGGGCCATGGGAGGATTATCTGCAAATGTGGTGTTTCTAGGTGCCTTGGAGGCCATTTTATAGGATTTTAAAATAAAAAGCAAATTTACAAATTGATTTGTCAATGGATCAGGGAAAATCTTCATTTTTTAAAATTTGTTCACACTGACAAAGCTACTTAGATGAGTAGCGAAATGTTTTGATCTCAAAAGAAAAGAAGTTCAGCCACTATGACTCAGTTTCCAGATTCCATGTTCATTGTGTAATCACTTAAAATGTTTTAAACATGCTAAACTCAATACAAATGCAATCACCACCACCACTGCAACCATGCAGTAACTGGTAGTGCACCTGTAGTGCATGCACAATGACCCCTCATCCAGCCTCCAGCATCTCAAATTTAAAAACTACAGGAAGAAAGAAAGAGGGAGAGGGAGAGAGAGAGAGAGAGAGAGAGAGAGAGAGAGAGAGAGAGAGAGAGAGAGAGAGAGAGAGAGAGAGAGAGAGAGAGAGAGAGAGAGAGAGAGAGAGAGAGATCCAATACCAGATCACCTCTCCCTCTATGTCTGGTATGGTGAAAAGTAGCAATTGGTTTTCTGTGGTCAGTTCCATCCCATCTGCCCCAAGGAATGACCCTCCACATATTACAGCAGGCAAGATGAGAGGGATGACTGGCAATAAAAGGAAGCTTCCCATGTCTTTGTACAAAAAGGAGTTTGGGCCGCGTGGCCATCATAAAACACAATTGCAAAAATAGGTTGCAGTTGATACCTTTATAGGCCACTATTAAAAATAAAAAAGCAAAGAACATTGCAAGCTTGGATGGATCAGGGAAATAACTCGTCTTCAAAGCAGATCCCAGAAGTTCAGACATGGTAAAAGATACTTTTAGATGTTCTTAAAATCCATGGCTACTGTAGATGGTGTTGCAGCCAGGGCAGAAGTCTTGTAAGAAGCAGGAAGGGCAGTTGTAAAAGCTGCTTCTTAAGTACTGGGTTTCACACCCCTGTTCTTCAAACAAAGGAACATGGGTCATACACCGCCCCCACGGCCTAACCCAGCTCCATTTGACACTATGGCGGTTAATTCACATCCTTCTTTGTTCCATGACTAGTTTTGTACCGTGACAGCGTTGGTCGCGATCACGTGGTTTTGTTCTTGTTTCAGTGTTCCCATGGTCATGATAACTTGTCTTGTGACAAGTGTTACCTCACAGTCTTGTAGCGTGACAAACACTGAATTTGTCTAGCTTCCTTTCCCCTTTTGGGGGGGGAGGGAGGGGTTATAAAATTTTCTTTTTCAATATTTCATTTTACTGATATTCTGGTTTTCATATACCAATGCAGCAGCATTGATAATGTTTTCTTTCTTATACATTTGAGTTGCATGGTTTTTCCCGTAGGGAAATTAATGACAGATGTCGCTTTCCCTGCTAACCACTAGATGGACACAAGGAAAAAAACAGGAAGCCAGGATTGTACAGGCCAAATACCATTGTACAGTTGTTACTTCACGACCTCTTAACTGGGACAAGAAGTGGAACAGAAGAGGCACAAGAGAAAACCCAACCCCAGCGCTAGGTACAGATTTGTCTCGCTTAGCACCCATTCCGGGGATGTGGTCGGGACAAATTTCAGTTGTTGTGAGACGGACGTGAAGTAACATTTTTTTTGGTACCGCTCCTAAACGCAACAGCTACAGAGACAAAACGGAAGTGAAGTAACTGCCTATGAGACATACAAATCCCGTTTGGCCTGGGGAAGGGGGAAGAAAAGGGTTGATGCAGGGGACCCATGTGCTTCATTCTGGGACTGGGATAAAATTTTGTAAGTCCATTAGGTTTGCCAATTAGAACCATTTTTAATTAAAGTGATACTGTACTGTATCCACGAGGTAATATCACTTTAAGTTTAATTCAATCTGCCCTGGCTGCAACACCTTCCTGCCTCTTACAAGCCTTCTGCCCTGACTGCAATGCAATCTACAGTAGCCATGGATTTTAAGAACATCCAAAAGTTACAGCCTGGTAAAGCACATCTTTTACCATGTCTGAACTTCAGGGACATGCTTTGAAGAAGAGCTATTTAAACTCAAAAGCTTGCAACGCTCCTTGTTTTTTATTTTTAATAGTGGCCTATAAAGGTATCGCCTGCAACCTATTTTTGTCTTTGTGTGGTAATCTTTGCACCATGCAGCAGTTTTTTGGATACTTCCCATGAATTCAGAATCTGAATCCTATAACCTCTCTTCTGGTGTGACAAAATATATAAGAGCCCTTCAGAAATGAGTTTCAGATTAAGCGGAGTTTTGAAACTATGATCAGAAAGAAGGTGGAGCAGTCTGCATAATCCTTCACAGAGTGCCTCCAATGACACACTTTTATATGTATGAACCTGATTGAAGAAATGAAAATATGAAATTGATTGACATGCAGCGATCAGCATCTATGGTGCTGCGATTTCACTCACGGTCTTTAATTTCTACTCACCAACACCCTCGGCACGCTACTTCTTTGAGAAACTTGTTTTAGAAGTTGCTTTTTATTGCCTTGTCATTTGGCTGCTTGCCAGTTAAAACATTTTTTTTAAAAAAAGTATAGCACTTGGTATGTTAGAGGCTTTCAAATTAATTACTTGGATTTTTTCTAACAAGCTTATGTTCTGTAATGCACGCATAAAGAGTGATGTGATCAGAAGAGCTTTGAAATATGACATAAGAGCGCATGGATATCATGTGCCTTGTGAAATGCCACAAGAGAGTGCTCTGCCCCCTCCCCAGATCTGATCTAATGCTAGAGCCAAGTTTACAAAAGTTACTTTTATTAGTACAATTTACAGGTCCACCACCAGCACCACAAAGCTTGGCCACTAGACACAGAGTAGACATGTGGACTCTCAACAGACAGGGCCGTGACCATTAGGTAATATTATTCTGATGATAATCTGGCCCCAGTTGGCCAGATTTAGTGAGTTTGCTAAATTATCACTCTAATTTCCAGATGAAGGTCTCAGGTTTTCTGTGTCAACTACCTGCCACAGGATGTGGTGATGACATCTGGCCTGGATGCCTTCAAAAGGGGATTGGACAGATTCCTGGAGGAAGAGTCCATCACAGGTTACAAGCCATGATGGAGACGTGTAATCTCCAGGCTTAAAACCACGGTACTTCAAGGGCCAGATGCAGGGGAGTGGTATCAGGAGACAGATATCTAGTCTCAAGTGCTCTCAGACACATTTGGTGGGACCACTGTGAGATACAGGAAGCTAGACTAGATGGGCCTTTGGCCTGATCCAGCATGGCTGTTCTTATGTTCTTATGTTCTTATGACCCCATGCAGACTTCAGAGAAGGCCACGTAAAACAAGTGTTGAGACTAGACAATGTAGCTTAAACTCTGATTACTTTGGAAAGTTAGGTAGCCCAAAAACTATTAAAATAAGCTTTCTTAAGCCAAGCAGAGTCACGTCTGTTTCAAGAAAGGCCAAATGGGGAGGTACGCGCATGAACATGACTTGTGTCCAAACACATGGCCTGCGTTTCTTTATTTGAAGAATTGGTGCATGAGATCCAGTCCTCAGTGGGCTCAGCTGTAACTTTAAAAGAGCACCCCTACTGCTTCATGCACCTCTCCTGACTTACATCTAATAATTATGTGCCTGTCAAAATCCAACTTGGCAAGAACATTTAGACTTGACATCGGCAAGTGACATTTCTAGCAAAATTCATCTTGCCATGAACTTTTGGCCTTCTCACCGTACACATGCTGGCAGACACCTGACAAAGTAGTCTTGATCCATGAAAGCATTCTTGTGCATGTGTTGTGTTATTACAGTTGTGACCGACTCTTTGTGACCCCATGTCCATGGTGTTTTCTTGGCAGGAATACTGAAGTGGTTTGCCAGCTCCTACTCCAGGTGCCTACAGCAGCTGGTATTCCCTGGTGGTCATCGATCCAAGTACAGTACTAACCAGGGCCAACCCTGCTTAGTAGACATGGGTACGACTCGGCGAAATCCTCGTTTCCGTTTCCGTTCCTCGTTTCCGTTACATAACGGAAATGGTAACGACAATTACTCTGCCAGAACTCGAACTCGAACCGACTAAAGAAAAATTGGGTCTGATTTGTCATGGTCGTTCCTGGCGGCATCGCAGCGATCGTGCGATGCCAAGCGGCACAGGAAAAAAGTTTTAAAAATAAAAAAACTCCAATTCCCGGCCAAAAAAGCAGGCGAAAATATGCCTGCCTGAGGGCACCTACCAGAGGGGTGGTTTCTGGGGGGGGGGTCCCCGGCCTCCCCCCTCCTCTCCTGGGCTGCGCAAAGTGCTCATCCTCGTCGTCTCGCCAGCTCGCCAAGCGGCGCGGCACAGAAAAAAAGTTTAATTTTTTTTTAAAAAAAACCAATTCCCGGCCATAAAAGCAGGCGATTGGGCGAAAATATGCCTGCCTGAGGGCACCTACCAGAGGGGTGGTTTCTGGGGGGGGATCCACGGCCTCCCCATCTCTCCTGTCCTGGGCTGCTCTGGTGGGGGGCATCCTCGTCGTCTCACCAACTCGCCAATGCGGTGCAGGCGGGGGATCCAAAATGGGGCGACCGCAATATTTATTTTGAAATCGTGGTCCAAAAACACACCAAAGCACCACAGAAACATGCGAAAATAGCTATTTTAAAACTGCCTGAATTTTTTCAGTAGCAGCAGTGGGTTTTTCTTGCAACAAAACGTCTCCATTTATTTTATTTTATTTTATTTTATTTTATTTTTACTTTTTAACACCTGCGCAATTATGGGCTGGCCTTGGGAGTGGACCATGCAAATTTTTGGAGCCATTCCACCAATTGCATGGCCACTTGGCCAGGTTTTGACCGAGACTTCTGGGATGTGCCAGTTGGGCATAAAAAGCCCACTAACCCTAGCCCAAACCCGAACCCGAACCCGAACCCTAACCCATACGCCAGTACACTGTCCTTCTTAGTGGGTCAGAGAGGCACCCAGAGGTGCACCCCAGTAACTCACCCTAACCTTACCCGTAACCCTAAGCCTAGCCCTTGCGCTAACCCCTAACCAGTAAGCCAGATATGTACTCGCATTGCACTACAGCAAGTACACTTCCCTTCTTAGTGAGTCACAGGGCGCCCGTAGGGGTCCTCTCTCACTTTGTTCCCCAGCCCAAGTGCACCGTATGCCGGCAGGCAGTGAGTCACAGAGGCACCCGAAAGAGAGGTGCCTCTGCCTGCTACTGCTGCAACTTGGTATGCATATCCAATTGGCTATGCATGCCATTTTGTAGCGGGCCAGAGGAGGCACCCACCCCAGAGAGGTGCCTCCAGGAGCCCGCTTTCCCTTCATGGCGGGCCAGAGGAGGCACCCACCCCAGAGAGGTCCCTCCAGGAGCCCGCTCCCCCCCCAAAACCAGTACTAACGACAGACGAAAAACCGACAAACGAAACGACAAATTTTTGGAAAATTTCACGAAAAATGGAAACGAGCCGAAACGGGCTGGCTCCGACACACGACAACTCGAAACGTAATTTTTCCTGGTCGTGCCCATCTCTACTGCTTAGCTTCCGAAATCAGGCGGGATTGGATGTGCTTAGGACATTTAGGCATGCTTATGATATGATTATTATTTTTAGTGGTATATACGGGTATTTCCTACACTTGCATTTGTATCTCAAGTGGAGGAGGCCTGAGAGCAGATGGCAGAAGGCTCGGACGGTTTCGAATTGGGCTGCGGTCAAGGCGTTGTCCGGTCACTATATTTGGGCGATCAGGGAAGCAAGGAGATCTTTTGCCTCCCTGAGAATTGGTGAGGCCTCGAAGCGTCAGGCTGAATTGTTCCAGGTGGTTCGAGACCTCACCAATCCTGGACCGCCGGGGCCTCCTCCTAGTGATTTCACTAGTGAGTCATTTGCAGCATTTTTAAAATCAAAGATAGAGGCCATCCGTAACGAACTGGACACCGGTTGCATGGATCTGCCCTCGGCTGTGGCCAGTGCCTCACCGCCTGGGTCGCCCCGGTTTGTTGAGTTTGGGTCTGTTACACCAGCGGATGCCTCCAGGGCCCTGGGACATTGCAGCCCTGTGGCTTCTCTGTTCGACCCTTGCCCTTCTTGACTGATCAAGACCGCCGGAGGTAGCATGCCGGAATGGGCCTCTTTAATTGCCACCGCATCCTTCAGAGACGGGATCTTTCCCAGTCGACTGAAGGAGACGGTGGTGAAACCCATTATCAAAAGATCTGGCTTGGCTGTAGACGACATGGCCAATTATCGTCCTTTAGCCAATGTTCCCTTTATGGACAAGGTGATCGAGCGGGTTGCTGCCCTGCGTCTCCAGTCGTTCCTGGAGGAGAACCATGTCTTGGATTCTTTCCAGTCTGGGTTTAGGCCATGTCATGGGACTGAGACGGCCCTGGTCGCTCTGCATGATGATCTGTTGAAGAGGGCCGACAGGGGTTGCTCTACCCTGCTGGTCCTTCTCGACCTGTCAGCGACTTTTGATACCGTCGACCACAGTATCCTCCTGGGGCGGCTCTCTGAGGTGGGGATCGGGGGTCTGGCCTTTGGCTGGCTCTGCTCCTTCCTTGAGGGCCGCACCCAGCACGTGAGCTTGGGGGGTGATCTGTCGTCTCCCTGGACACTCTCTTGTGGGGTGCCACAGGGGTCGGCTCTCCCCCCAATGCTCTTTAATATCTACATGAAGCCGCCGGCTGAGATCATCTGGAGTTATGGAGCTTGCTTTCATCAGTGCGCTGATGACACGCAGCTCTACCTCTCCTTTTCCACCTGTGCAGTGGAGGCCGTCGGAACCCTTGATCGTTGCTTGGCTGCGGTACTGGACTGGACCAGGTCCCACAGGCTCAGACTCAACCCAGGCAAGACTGAGGTTATGTTCTTCGGGGGTGGCTCGGATGGGTACAGTGGGTCCGCCCTCCAGCTGGCGCAAAGAGTGAGTAGTCTGGGCATCGTTCTGGATCCGGATTTGTCCCTGGATTCCCAGGTGGCAGCCGTGACCAGGCCGGCCTTTTACCATCTTAGGCTTATCGCCCAGATTCACCCATACCTTGATGGGGACTCCCTAAGGACAGTGGTGCAGGCGCTGGTCATATCGAGGATAGATTACTGCAACACTTTCTACATGGTGCTTCCCTTGAACCTTGTTCGGCGACTGCAGCGGGTCCAGAATGCAGCGGCCAGGTTGGTGGTTGGTGCGCGTAGGTTTGACTGCATCACCCCCATCCTGGCTCACTTGCACTGGTTGCCCGTTGCCTCCCGAATAAAGTTCAAGGTGTTGGTTTTGGTTTACAAAACCCTCCATGGCTTGGCCCCTGACTATCTGGCAGAGCGTATTTCCCGACAATTAGATCTGGCCCGACCCACCCAATCCTCCATGGCCCTCTCGCTCCGGGTCGCCACCCTGAAGGAGGCCCGCAAGGTGACCACTCGTAAACGGGCCTTCTCGGTGGCTGGCCCCACAATTTGAAATTCTTTGCCGAGCGAGATACGGCAGGCACCCTGGTTGGCATCCTTCAGAAAAGCACTGAAGACCTGGCTATTTAGGGACGCTTTCAGGAATTGCTAGGGAGTACCAGAGGTTTTTTTTTTAATTCCGCCTCTTGCTAATATCATTTGTTTGTTATGGATGCCACTGTTTTTAATTTTGTGTAAACCGCCCAGAGTTGCGGTATACAAGTATGAAAATAAATAAATAAATAAATAAATAAATAAATAAATAAATAAATAAATAAATATGTCCATTAAGTTCTGTTTCTCAAACAATGCATGTCTGCCCAGCAGGTTTTAAGGTCAAAATAACCTTTTTAGGGGCAAAAATGAATACTTCCCATTTTGATGGTGGTGGGTAACATTGGCCCCTCCCCCCCCTGTTCTGGGACATAAGCTTTGATAATAACTGAGAATAGATTTGCTTCTTTATTATAAAAGCACCCAGAATCACTGTTTTAATCATGTAGCAAGCTTAATCTGCAATTAATTAAAGAGGCTTTCCTGTGCTTGTAAGTTCATTTGGTTTTTTTTAAAAAAAATCTTTTTTACAACAGCATATTTTTGGGAACACCTCCTTCTCTCCAGAATGGTGGAAAGCTGCCTTGCTTTTTACAACAGCATTGAGCACAGAAGAAATTCCTAACATCCCACATGGCGACCTGTTCAGGGCACAAAGGAGCATTCCTTTCAAATTCATGATTTTCAGTATAGGATGGATCCTGCCTCACTGTGTACTAGAAATTCCTAGCACGTAAAAGCATGGCTTTATTATTTCAGCCTGATCAGACACTAGAGATCGATGCTCATTTAGATGCTGGCCCAACATATATATTTTTCTATATCAGAAATCTAGAGGAAGAGATGGTAATGCCTTAATTAATATAGCAAGGGTTAAGAATGGACCTCTTAATCCCGCCACCCACCCTTCCTCCCTTCCCTCCTTCTTCCCTAAGCATCTACATTGGACTGCAGTCACATCCAATGTGTTGAGCTGCCTTTAAAGGTCGTTTGACTTCATCTTGTCCAAAGGACAGATGCTCCCTTGCTCATTTTGCAGTGGCCAATCGTGTATTTTTGCTCTGGTCCCACTGCACCAGTTACCAATGCATGTTTGCAGCCAGCTTGAGTTCTGTCAGATCCTGGCATTGCATCCAAATCCTTACCAGACTCATAAAATCACTAGAGTAGATGATCCAAGGGCATCCCGTTCCAACGATCCAGGGCCACCTCCATGCCACCATAGTGAAATGGAATGGTAGGACTTTGAGGCATTAAAAGTGGTATAAGATATATAAATTAATTATTTCAGGCAAAAATCAAAAGAAAAACGAAACAAAACAAAAGACACAAAACATGTGGCACCTTAAAGACTAACTTTCATATTTTAATGTAACGTTTCGTGGACTACATGTCCTTCAGACATATAGCAGCAGAACGAGGTGTGCAATATAATATGGGATGAGATATACATTTCATACCAAATATTCATTGGCTGTAGTATATAGAGTTGGGGGGGGGGAGTGGATAGGGGAGGGGGGAGAGGAGGAGGGAGAGTTGATTAGTTGAAATGGTGGGAAGATTGGGCCATGGTCTATAGTGCCGCTGTGGCACATTTGTTTAGCCCAAACTCAATACTATCATCATCATCATCATCATCATCATCATCATCATCATCATCATCATCATCATCATCATTATTATTATTATTATTATTATTATTATTATTATTATTATTATTATTATTATTATTATTATTATTATTATTATTATTATTATTATTATTATTATGTGGCAAGAGCAGGTGGGACCAATGAGGTGCTCAGAATTGCCGGTGTTCCCGGGGCATGATTGAAATGCAGTCTTGCACTACATGGAGAGGACATAAAGGAAATCTACTTATGTTTACCCTGAGTTTTCTGCCTTTGGCTTTTAGCCTCTAGCACAACATTGCCATGTTAAAAAAATCCAAATCTAAACAGCTGTTTTCAATTAGGTGTTGTTGTTCTTTAAGCAAGCCTTTTTAATAGGGCATTTTGCATATCCATTACTGATCTCTCCAGAGCAAGTGTTCTGTCACTGATGAATCCTTAAAAAATACAGTGCCATTGGTCACAAGCACTTCCTAATTTTTTTCCTTGCAACAAACAATTATGTGAAGTGAAGGGTTGTGTTCAGTGTGTTAAACATCCTGTGTGGGGTACTGGGAAGAATAATGGATTAGTCTGTGAAGATTCTCAGTCATCCAGGTGAGTTTATCTGGCAGTTGAGTCATGACAACTGGACTTTTTTTTCTTGAGAGATTGAGACTGACAAAGCTGTTTGGATGAGCAGCGAAACGTTTTGGTCTCTCAAGAAAAAGACTCAACTCCCAGATAATAATGGATTAGGACTCAGGAGGCCTGGGTTCAAATTCCTTCTTAGCCATGGAAATTTACAGGATGTGTGTGTGAACAGGTTCACTTATTTTGAAAGCCCTATTACTGTTGCTCTAAGGCCGTGGTCACACCTGGGTTTTGATCCTGATCTTCTGAAGGTCTGGCTTTTCCTCTTCGTCCCATCACGTGATTTAAATGTGGGACAAGAGTTCCCACGTAAAAAGCTGTTGTTTTTAATTTTAAAGTGCAGTTCAGCCCCCTTGGCCAGCAGGTGGCGGTAGCATTTGAAAAAAACGGACCACTTGGCTTGGGGAAAATTAAAACTTGTCGGACCGGATAGAGCTTCCTGTTTCTCCCAAGGTGAAAAGCAATTAACAAAAACATAGCCCATCGGCCCCAGGAACAGCCAGTCGGTGCTATGAAAAAAGAAAGAAAATGAAACCTGGATCATCTGCGTGGTCCCACGGCGTCTGCCTCCTTAAAAGCTGGATTTTCAAAGCGAGGCAAAAATTTCCCTACCTCATAGGTGAGTCACAGAAACCTCTTGGTCCAAGGGAAACAGTGTTGCTGCCCTTTCATAGCTCAGTCGTTTGCTTAAATGCATTCATTCAACACTTTATTACTCCAGCAAGTTGTGTGTTTAAAAACAAAACAAACAACAACCCCAACACTAATCCATTTAATCAGCTTATATTAAAAGAACAAAAATGGGGGGGTTTGCTAAAAAGGATGACCTTGGATATAATCTGGAGCTGACAAACAGATGGCTTCATCATAAATGCTTACCACTTGAAACTAATCTCACAAAACAAGTTACTTGTAATTAATTCCCTCTTTTTATAGGAAACACATACTGTAACTGTATTACATTGCAACTGGACCTGAAACAGCGAAGACTTCCCTCCATTTGCCTTTTCCAAGGAGAACGGCAGGGTAGAAATAATCAAAATAAATAAATAACTTTTCTGTATTTTTATAGGTATGAAGAGTGGCCAACTGGCCATGTTAAATGATTGAAAAGGAGTATCCCATGTTTCAGTTATGGGCTGGTGCTGTGTCTCCTGCTGCCACCTTGTGTTCTGTTGTGTAAGTGATGTGGCCCCAGGTTTAGGCAACAACATCCTTACCTTAAGTTCTTAAAGCTGTAACTATAGTTTATAACTACTGTCTTGGAACTATATTTATAACTAATTACTTCCTAAAAGCAATTTGTCCAAGTTCTTGTCATCACTTTTGACAGTCTGTCTCACTGGCACTTGTCAGTAGCTTTTTTTTAAAATAGGAAGACTGTGCATCCTTCTGGCTGCCTGTGAATTTTTTAATCCGATACATAACAGGAGGTAGATGAAGGAACAGCATAGGTGGGTATTGGGCGCTTTTACACGACCCCTAAAATCCGACACAAAGGGCTCCAAGATGCAGAGCTTAAAATTGTTTTCCCACCAGCTCTGGACTTTAAAAAAAATTAAGTACGACCACGCCTACCTAAGCATGTCCCAGCATTTTCTAAGTACCTGGTATCCGAAGGTGACAAATTTCTGATGCGGATTGCAAAGCAGTGAGTGCTGGGCTCTCCTCGCCTTGTTTTTTTTTTCCTCCTCCCCCTCCCCTTTAAGAAACTGGAATGCTTCCCGGAACAGCTCCCGATGGCAGAGCGGAGGTGAGCCTGCATTCTTTTCTCCCTTTTTTTCTCCCTCCCCTCACACAGACAGGAGCAAGGGAGCACAGAGGGATGGGAACACAGCAAAAGGAGCAAACCCTCAAGATCTCTGGTCCGAATTTAAGTTGCCAGCGGATCTTAGGGGTCGTGTAAAAGCGCCCTAAAACAACAAGGGAAATATTTTGGATCCAACCACCAACATAACATGGATTCTGAGAGTCTATTCCGAAAGATTAACTTTTCCTATCTCTGTTATACCTGCTCATAGACACGATTAGTGCCAGTTTGATAAGGCATTGAAAAACTGGCAAGTAGTGATCAAAAGTCTTGGAGTGCAACCTAGCCAGATCTTTCTAGGAATGTGTGGTGGGTCTTCTTCTTGTCAAGGAATCTGGGTGCCCAGGCTTGTCTAGCTTCTGGAAGTCTAGGTAATATCACTACCACACTCCCAATTTTTCACCTCTCTTTAGCCCTAGGTAACTTAGGGCCTTTTTACACGACCCCTAAGATCCGCTGGTCCCTTAAATTCGGACCAGAGATCTTGAGGGTTTGTTGCTGTTCCTCCCTCCCCACCCGCTCGGCACTTCTTTGTTCTGTCTGCGGGAGGGGGGGGGAGGAAAAAAAAGCCTTAGACAGAGACAAAAGAATGCATTCTTACCTCCGGTGCCGGTGGAGGTTGCTCCGACCTCCGTTTACTTCCTGGTTCCTCTTCAAGGGGCGGAGGCAAAAGAAAAACAACAGAAAGAAGCGAGGAGAGCTCAGGCAGTCTCCGGATCAAATATTTTCACTATAAAAAAGCAGGTACAAGAAAAGTGCAGTTTGGTCGCGCTAAGTGGGCGGGGTCGCACTTAATTGTCTGCAAACTCCGGAGCTGGTGGGTAAACATTTTTATCGTCAGGAGCTTGCAGCCATTTGCGGCGGAGCTTAGGGGTCGTGTATAAACGCCCTTAAACATCTCAGGAGGATGTGTGTGTGTAAGTGCCCAGATGACTCTTATACTACTAGCTTCCACGTCTTATTTCCAAAGACAGAACCTAAACTTGGTAGTATACTTACATCCACACACCAACCCTGCTAAGTAGGACAAAATACCAACAATGTCCCAAAGTTACCAAAGTTACTTTTCTGGGCAAGATACCGTTTTAGCCACACTCACTCTCTTCCCCCAAGGACCACACCTTGGTATAATTTTTTTTTTAAATTAAAAAGTAAAAAGTAGAAAATGAGGAAAAAAAGTCCAAAACATCAAAAGTGCAGTAAAATAAGGCAAAAGCAAAGCAAAAAGATGCAGCTTGATGTCTGAGCAATTTCAGGAAAATAAATCAATTAAACTAATAAAAGCTAAGTAAGTAACACAATTGCTACAAACTGCAAAACCCATTTTTTTCTTAAAAGCTGCAATGACTACGTTTCTAAAACAAAGCCATCTTGCAAACATCTAACACACAAAGAAGCATATTTCATTGGTAACAACTCCTCCCATCCTCATCCAGGCCCTCAGATGACAGCCAATCAGAGTGTAACAAATCTCTATATTCATCAAGCTTCTTTGTCTGTTCTCCACCCAGAGTTCTCATGAGAGAATGTCCTTTGTTTAGGTGCATAGGAATGTAGATGTTTTGTCTTCCTTTAGCTTGCTTCTTCTAATAACACTGCACCTGTGAAAGCTCAGTCAGAAGAGAATTTGGGAAAGTACTACACAAACCATTCACCCAATTCCTTGACAGGTCTCAATTCACAGTATCCTGTCCAAACTTCAGCCCTTCCTGATGTTTAGAACCAGAACACCCAGAATTAGAGATGGGCACGACTTAGCGGTATTCCCGTTTCCGTTTCCGTTACTCGGTTCCGTTACTCTACGGAAACGGTAACGGGAATTACTCCGCCAGACTTCGAGCTCGAACCGACGAACGAACAATTTTGGTCTGATTTGTCGTGCTCGTTACTTGCATCGCGGCGATCACGCAATGCCAAGCGGCACAGAAAAAAAGTTTTTAAAAGTTAAAACAACCCGGTTCCCGGCCAAAAAGCAGGCGGAAAAATGCCTGCCGTGCCTCAGGGCACCTACCAGAGGGGTTGTTTCTGGAGGTCCCCGGCCTCCCCCCTCATCCCCCGTCCTGGGCTGCTCTGGTGGGACTCGCCGCAGGCTCGCAGCCAGCAAAAAGCCCAGTCTCGCCGCCGGCCGCCCGCAATTAAAGCGCAAGCAAGCGGCACGGACGGCACAGGAAAAAACTTTTAAACTCTCCCCCCACCCATTCCCGGGCCAAAAAGCAGGCGGAAAAATGCCTGCTTGACTAAGGGCGCAGGGCACCTACCGGAGGGGTGGTTTCTGGAGGGGGGGTCCCGCCTCCCCCCCGTCCTGGGCAGCCGGACTCGAGTCGCCATTTCGCCATGCCATGCGGTGCGGGCAGGGGATCCAAAATGGGGCGGCAAACGCAATATTGTTTTTGAAATCGTGGTCCAAAAACACACAAGCACAACAGAAACACGTGAAAATTTATAAACTGCCAGATTTTTCACAGTAGCAGTGGGTTTTTTCTTGCAACAAAATGTCTCTCCTCTCCTCCTCTGTCCTCCATTGATTTTATTTTATTTTATTTTATTTACACCTGCGCAGTGCGCAATGATGGGCTGGCCGAGTGGCCAGCCATGTGGGAGTGGACAACCATGCAAATTTTTGGAGCCATCCCACCAGTCGCATGGCCACTTGGCCATGGAGACTTCTGGGATGTGCCAAAAAGCCCCCTAAAACCTGCCCTAGCCCTAACCCTAACCCTTGACTCCGTACATACGTCACAGACTGTCTTCTTAGTGGGTCAGAGAGGCACCCAGAGGTGCAACCCACTAGCCCACCGTAACCTTACCCGTCACTAGCCTAACCCTAGCCATTGCACTAAGGCACCTTAAAGCCAGATCTACTTGCTTGCATTGCACTACACACAGCAAGTACAATTCCCTTCTGTGTGAGACATGGTGGTGCGGGAGCCTTGTGCAGGGAAGGCATGACGCTATCACTCTCACACTGGTCTCACTGTCTGCACATTATGTTATGCAATATCCATATGGCTATTGCATAGCATTTTGCAGCAGCAGCAGGTGAGGAGGGGAGACCCCCATGTAGAGGGGTCTCTCTTGGAGCCTGCTTCCCCTTCCTAGTGGCAGGAGGCACCCACGGGTGCCTCCAGGAGCCCACTTTCCCTTTATAGCGGGCCAGAGGAGGCACCCACCCCACAGAGGTGCCTCCAGGAGCCCCCCCCCACAAAACCAGTACTAACGACAATGAAAAAACGAAAAAACGAACCGACTAATTTTTGCGAATTTTCACGAAAACCGGAAACGACCCGAAACGGGACCGGCCCGACTAACGACAACTCGAAAAAAATTTTTTTCAAGTCGTGCCCATCTCTACCCAGAATTCTAAGCTGAGATTGCCAATGACAAAGGACTGTGGGAGTTGTGGTCCAAAAACATCTGGAGGGCCAAAGTTTGGACATGCAGTTTACCTTGTTGTCGTATGGGCCTGTGGACATCTTGGAGTTGTATTCCAAAGAAATAGATTTTTCATCCTCTGCTGGAACCCTGAGTACAAAGACAGCCATGCTAATCCATGCAGAGGTGAATCCCAATTTTTACCAATATGTTTGCCCTACAAAGCTGGGGAAAACTGCAGCTTCCCGTTCCATATCAGATTGACTTCCCTTCCACACAGGTTCAATAAATGGGGAGCTGATCCCCTAAACTGCAACAGTTGGGCTAGTTGTTCTGGAGAAGAGAAGGCTGACCGGTGGTGTGGATCTGAAGGACTGCCACTTTTTAGGTGGAGCAAATTTGTTTTCCACAACTCCACAGGATAGGGCGTGAGCCTGCTGATTCAGACTACAAGAGAAGAGGTTTTGACTAAACCTTTGGAAAAACTTTGTCGTTCAGTCGTGTCCAACTCTTCCTGACCCCATGGACCAGAGCACACCAGGCCCTCCTGTCTCCCACTGCCTCCTGGAGATTGGTCATATCCATGCTGGTTGCATAGATGACATCAATCATATGGACACAAGAACATAAGAGCCATGCTGGATCAGGCCAAAGGCCCATCTAGTCCAGCTTCCTGTATCTCACAGTGGCCCCACCAGATGCGTCTGGGAACGCACAAGACTATGCACCATCTCATTCTCTGCCGTCCCCTCTTCCTTTTGCCTTCAATCTTTCGCACCATCAGGGACTTTTCTAAAGAGTCCTCTCTCCTCATGAGGTGGCCCAAGTATTGGAGCCACATCTTCAAAATCTGTCCTTCCAGCGAACATTAAAAGAATCTGCTGACTATAAAAGCTGTTTGGCAGTTGAAAGTCCGAATTCAGAATGTGGGGGCCTTTTCTTCACTAGAGGTTGAATGGCTTAAAGCTGTGGATTTCTTGCTTCTGCAGAGGGTTTGGACTCAGTGACCTTTGGGATTCCCTGCACATTTATACATATTCGCTTCTGTATATACAGAAGTATTGCTTGTGACGCCATAAAACTGGCCTATTTATTTCGGTGTGAGGTTTTTCTCAATTACAGACCACTTCCTCCTAAATGAGGAGCTTAATAGTTAGGCCAGAAAAAGAACTTGTGGGTGAGAGCTGGGCCCAAGACTATGGATGAAACCTGCGTGTTAGTATTTATATGCTGAATTTCTCCTGTCTTGCGAGAGAAACGGTGTAACATTTGGAGGTGAATTGCCTCAAGTTAAGAATTCTCTGTAGACATCTGTTGCTTGCTGGGTCACATGACTTAGTGAGCGAGAGATATTGCCTAGAGAGGGTTCTTAACTTGGGGAAATTTTCTTAACATGGGAAGATTTCCCTGAAAACATCACCCTACTTGTATGCATCTGCAATAGGATTTCAGTCTTAAAGACCCAAGAACCCCTGAACTTTCATCTTCTCAATGTACAGTGGAATCTGGGAATAAATTTCCCCTTCTGCTGTCTCTTCTCCAATATGCCTTCACAATTGCTTCCCTCCACACAAAAAAATAATGGGGAAAAGTGAGATTGTGTGACTTTCTACAACCTCTCGTGTGTGTGTGTGTGTGTGTGTGTGTGTGTGTGTGTGTGTGTGTGTGTGTGTGTGTGAGAGAGAGAGAGAGAGAGAGAGAGAGAGAGAGAGAGAGAGAGAGAGAGAATGAGAGAGATGTATTGTCTCCATTACAGGTTTTAGTCCAAACTACGGTTGTGTTCTTTTATTGGCCAAACAGGTGTTCGGTGTTTCAAAGCCCCACCTCCCTGATTGGCAACTGAAGTGTAGATCAGTATTGGGGATAAGGTAGCATATTCTTCATCAGGTCAGAACACAGTAGTGTTGCTTAGGCAATCTCACACCTAAGTCCTACACACAGTTCTGTTCTCCCTATGGAATGCTTCACAAGAAGAAAAACCGTTATGCAGGTACCCAGGAAAACACCCCATCCTGGCTATTTTTGTCTATATTCTAGCCTCCAGAACAGATTTATCCATTTTCAATGCATTCCTATGGGAAACTGCGTTTCATAAGACAAACTTTTCTTAAAACAAATTGACCCATAGAATGAATTAAATTTGTTTTAAGAGGTACCACTGTAATTTGTTCAGTCTGAAGAGTATTGGTAGGAGACCTCCAATTTATACTCCACATTGTGCCCCCCCCCGGTCTGAATAGGCTTGTTAGATGTACAACGGCCTAGGGTGTGTGAAAGTCCACCTATGCAACCCTTCCGAAGACATTAAGCTTGGGTCGTTAGCTGTGGCCTTCCTGGAGGAGATGTGAAGTGGTCCTGATTTGTCTGGGGACCGATGGAAGGGCAGCATGATAGGAGACAGGTTGTGCCTAAATACTCCACCCCGTTGGCGCTATGCTGATGTATATCTGTTGTACAGTTGTCCCCCGCCCTTTCGCGGTTCATATACTGTGGTCCCGGTCTATCGCAGGTCCGCAGTATATGGAAAAAAAAGGCTCCCTGGGATGAGGAAAGGCCTTCCCAGGCACGTCGGAGGCCCCAAAAGTGCTTCCCTGCAAACTGGAAGTGACTTCCAGTAAACCAGAAATGACCTCCAGATCACTAGAAAGCATTTTTGGGGCCTCTGGGGGACTGGAAAGCCCCTTGCAGGCCTGTTTGGGGCAGCGTCTGGCCTGGGGTAAGTACAAGAGCCCCAGAGAGCCCACCCAGTCCCGACCTAACCCAGCATCCGCACATTGCGGATTTTCAATTGCTGCGTATCGGGTCGGGTCCCTAACCCCTGCGATAGGTGGGGATTTACTGTACTACAGTAATAGTTCACATCCACTCCTCTATTGCTGTTTTATTCTGAAATGCTAGCGAACACGGAGCTATACATTTAATAAGGAGGTCTCTCCCTTTTTGTGCTCCACATCTGTGCAGCATTTCAGCCTTTCCAGAAAAGATATTAGAACAGCAGAGCTGGAAGGAAACTCTACGGATCATCAAGTCCTGTCTCTGCCAGGGAGGCGCAGGGGTGGAATTGAACTCCCAACCTCCAGCGCCACTGCCAAATACCTAAACCACTGCACTCAGGAGATGAAGGGGTGTTCGCGACACCAGCTTCTGTTTCATGTATCTTGCACACTCTGCCCAGGTGGCTGGTGATGTTTTAATCAGCAGGGAGTGCCTCACTTGATATGGCGGAAAGCAGACAGGGCTAACAGCCCGGCCACTTAAGGTAAAAACACAGGGTAGACTGGAGGACTTGAGAGCCGATTTCGAGCGGCGATTGTGGAGGTGGAATAAATGCAGCACACCAAGATCATTTCTTCACTTCCCTTAAAAATAATAATGACACTTTTGAGCAAGGAGTTGCTAGCAGTGGAAGGATCTTTATGCAAGCAGCCCAGCCGTCTTCAAAGCAACAGCATTAAACGGACAAGAATGTTTGCTTCCTTCTGCTTATTTGTGGTTTTATTTTGGAAACGACAAGGGGATACGAAGGGCAGAAGGTGGATCCTAGGAGGTACAACCTGAAGCCCCTTTGTTGAGGAGGTGATTAAAAGTCCAATAAATTCAGCACGTATTCCAGGATTTCTTCTTAGCCCAGAACCAGGGAGGAGGGTTGAGAAATCTTTCTACATCCCTGGATTTTCCTGAACTCTTTCTCTCCCCTCTCCCCACACATATATAGGAGGGATACTGGAATTCTTATTGCTATTGTTACACATGAGTCATCAGTGTGACGCAGCGGCCAAGAAAGCCAATGCAATACTTGGTTGCACCAACAGAAGCATAGTGTCTAGATCAAAGGAAATGATAGTACCTCTCTATTCTGCTCTGGTCAGACCCTACCTGGAGTACTGTGTCCAGTTTTGCTCAACTCAGTTTAAATAGGATGTTGACAACCTTGAACCGGTCCAGAGGAGGGCGACCAGGATGGATAAAGTTCTGGAACATATGCCTTACGAGGAGCAGCTCAGGGAGTGGGAATGTTTAGCCTTACAAAAAGAAGGTTGAGACGGGATAGGATAACTATGTTTATATATTTGAAAGGATGTCATATTGAAGTGGGGACTGGTTTGTTTTCCATGGCTTCAGAGACTAGAACTCAGAGCAATGGTTTTAAATTGAATCTCTGCTTGTCTCAGAAATCAGTTATTCTGATACAAGAAAGTTTGAGGATAGTCTGAACTCAACATATTATTTATTAATTTATTTATTGAGCTTATATACCGCCCGTCTTCCCGGGGGAACTCCGGGCGGTTTACAACAAAAGGAATATAAACAGAATCAAACAACAAATAAAAAGGAATATAAACAGAATCAAACAACAATAAACATAGCTTTCAAAAGCATGTGAGACTGGGGTGGTGGGGTCGGGAGGATAATTTATCAGCAGGATGGTGTTGTCTTATCTCTTTCTTTAGTGCATGACATGTGTTGGGCTGATCCTGATGATGCTATGTCCCCCCCAAACGAAGGAGCCCCTTAGTAGCCCCATTTCTCTTCCATAGCTATGCAAACAACATAACTTTGAAGGCAAGTTGCCTCAGAAAGAAATCACATATTGTCAGTTGCACCTCCCTAATCACGACCATTTTTATGTTGTACAGATTTGCCCCATAGGCGATTCTGTTAAGCAAATTTCCCCTGTCTCTGGAATTTTTTATGTTGTATAGATTTTATGTTATACAAACCGTTTGTTATACAAGGGTCCACTGAATAACTGATCCATGTTTACAGTGTTTTCTTAACATGGGGCAAGTTACCTCTCTCTTCTGCTTTCCAAGCGGCCTCTGGACCAGATGGAGCAGTATAGAAGTCAAATAAATAAATAAATAAATAAATTGTTGTGTCTCTTAGTTTGACAACAGCTTCGTGAGGTAAGAGAATG
Organism: Phrynocephalus guinanensis; assembly: GCA_037367245.1. Classification (NCBI taxonomy): domain Eukaryota; kingdom Metazoa; phylum Chordata; class Lepidosauria; order Squamata; family Agamidae; genus Phrynocephalus; species Phrynocephalus guinanensis. The sequence continues at coordinate 11,094,635 of CM074739.1, read as the reverse complement.
TGGGGCTTCTCTCTCTCTCTCTCTCTCTCTCTCTCTCTCTCTGGTCGTTACTTCACGAGCCGCTCGCTTCGCGGCTAGCCTTCTTTTCTGTGCGAATCGATCGTTTCAGTCCGCACGCTCCTCCTTTTTGGCTGCGATGCCACCCCGACCACGCCCCCTTTACCGTGCTCCAAGCGGGGCGAGTGGTTCCCCTGGCTGCTGCCAGGAATCTTTTCACTTCGCATCTTGCTTCGCTCCCAACGTCACGTGTGGTCTCGGTTTTTGGCTTTTATTTCAAGTTTTTTAAAAAAATATTCAAACAGGGATATCGATGCATCGCTATATCGTTTCATCGCTTTGCGCTGTTACTTCCTCGCTCGAGTAGGGGCGGCGGCAGCGGTGGCGGCGGCGGCGGCGGGAGCAGGAGGAGCCGCTGCCTCCTCGCCCGGCCAGAGCAGGGCACCCGGGGCAGGCAGCGTGCAAGCGGCAGAGGGCGGGCGGCTGTGCCATGCGGGGCTCCCCCCGAGTAGCGGCGGCGGCGGCGGGGGGGGGGGCTGCCAATGATGCCAGGAAACAGTTGAAATCAGTAGAGCCATTGCAACTGACAGTCCAGCATCAGTGCATCGATACGCCGTCGGTAGGAATTTTTTTAAAGGACGGATGGGAAATAACGAACGTTGAAAAGTGGCATGCGAATGCGAAGGGAGCACGTGAGGTTGTGCTCGAATCGGTCCTAAAACTGCAGCTCGTGAGTACTGAGAAACAGGGGCGGGAGCGAAGCGAGAACACGTGACTGCCACGTGACCGCCTCCGAATTCAAATCGAAGGCAATATCGCTGCGGAGCGCCGCGCCTCGTGAAGTAAGGGCCTCTCTCTCTCTCTCTCTCTCTCTCTCTCTCTCTCTCTCTCTCTCTGTGTGTGTGTGTGTGTGTGTGTTTGTCCCAGCTAAGACTGGCATGGCACTTACTGAGGGGTGATACCTGATGTTATTGTCGGAATGAGAGAGAGAGAGAGAGAGAGAGAGAGATCTGTTATGTTTATCCAAACTTGATAGGTAGAACAGATTTCCCCTAATTTTTTTAATAGCCCTTTCCTGAGGTGGCAAAAATTGAAAAGTTGCCAGTTCCCAGGCCTATTACTGGAGTCTCTTTGGAGGAAGAGGAAAATTCCCTGAGGTAGTTTTCTGTCTCTTTCCTCTTTTATTCCTCTGTTTCATGCTCTGTGGAAAAAGTGAAGGCGAATATATATGTATATATACTCTACAGTATCTCCAGTGCCAAATGAATGCTACTGGGGGGAAAGTGTGTGGCTTAAAAACAAAACAAAACAAAACAAAAGCTGAAAGCACCGAGCACACATAAAATGTTCCCTGTGAGGGAAAAGTGTCAGCCTTTGCCTCAACTGGATCAGAAGCCATGTCACAGATAAGATATTAAAGTTGAAATCTTCCAAGAGACTGCGGCAGGGGGAAGGAGGACTCGGGAAGAGATGAGGCGGTATAGGTGCTGTGCCCAGAAATTGTCCTGCAAACCAGCAATGATTGAAGAAATGATCCAGCTTTTCAAGTAGGATCATTTCCGAGCCTGTCACAGCCAGCTGTCAGTCTGGAGTCACCAAGAAAAGAACTGCCGAAAGAATCAAAATAAGAAAAAGCTGTCTTAACAGAAGCCCTTGAAGCAACTGTTTGGGGAGAGCCCCCCTATCTCTGCTTCTCAGCCGGCAGACCTGTCATAGAGCGCCTAGGCAAGATATGTTTAGGTCTTCTTGAAGAAAATAGCAGATATATCCACAACAAGGACAACAACCCACTGCAGGATATCCAACAATGGGCTCAGGCCCGATTTCAATTGAATAATAGGAAAAACTTCCTGACTGTTAGAATAGTACAGCAATGGAACCAGTGACCTCAAGTGTCCAGCAGAAGTACAGGGCTTCACAGAGATGAATAACTTTCCCCATATTGGTCTACCCCCTTTTCTCATCAACTGAAACTTACAGTCTCAATAACTAACTTTGAGACATTAGTGGGAGAAAGACAATTACTTACAATTAAATAGGTCGAAATGTAATCCAAGAAACATGATTGCTTTCAGCAGATGTCAACAGACTACTGACTAAAAGAGACGGGGGAAAGCACTCAGCAGAGAGGCGGGGCTCTCTTTGAAATCTGTGGCAGGAAAGAATGATAGGCTACTGTTGGATAGATTGGCAGTCACAGAAAGCACAGAAAGGTTCATCCTAGCCACACCTACTACAGGTAGCATGCAAGATTGTAAAACAAAAAGTCCAACAGAAAGAGGTCTTCCACTAATGGTACATAGAGCAGCATGTATCTTCAGAAGAAAATAAAGCATACCCTAAACCAGTGGTTTCCAACCTGGGGGTCAGGACCCCTTTGGGGGTCAAATGACCATTTCACAGGGGTCGCCATGAGCCAGTGAAGAAAAAGGCACAAACGGCTTGGGTCTGGAGGGGGGGAAGGGTGAGTTACAGCTTGATAGGTTGGAGGGGATGTCAGTCAATGGCACCGGAGGCTGAGATTGGCTGAGGGTGCCTGTAGACTGGGGAAGTTTTCTATGGCACCTGTGGCAGTGGCCTGCCAAAGGGGGCATTTGGCCTCTTTCAAGCAGAGCAAGGGGTCACCACCACAGGAGGAACTGTATTAAATGGCCACAGCATTAGGAAGGTTGGGAACCACTGATCTAAACCTAGCTCCAAATTATACCTCTTTTCCTCTGAGATGTCACGTCGACACCTGAGACCAGGCGGCCATCACAGAAGTAGGACAGGCTGTAGTTGTGAGAGAAGGTGGCAAAACACAGAGCCACTTATCCGGTCTCACCCCCTGTGGCAAGCCCCTCCCATCATCTCAATTAGAAGCCTTAAAGTCCAAAGGCATGAGATAGTGATGTCTAGAAACCCGAAGAATGCAGAAAAGGGACCTCATTTGGGGGAGGGCTAGTGCCAGTGACAAAGGAAACCCATCGCTAGGGCAGTGTGTGTCTTCTTCCAAATTATTTAAGGGGAGTTTCACCATTCAAGTCTATAAATTGCCCCTGGCCAGCAGCAGGGACCAACCCATCAAGAATGTTGGCAAGCCTTTGGGTCTAAGTCCTAAGTTTTTGCCTGAATCTTTGGTGTCAAGTCCTGAGTCCGAGTCACACGTCTGAGTCCCTATCCCATGAAAAAAAGAGGAGGGGATGGATGGGTTCGGTATGTGAGTTGAGTCGGGGGGGGGATGAGTCGAGTTCGAGTTGAGCCACCAGTAAGACTTACGTCCAACTTGATAGCAAGTCCCACGACGCCCGTACCTATGTCTGCAAACCATCCTAGTCCTTAAAAATGGCAGAGGTGGGAGATGAATGAAAGAGAAACAAGCCTGCCTTTGGTTTCTGCCGCCAGTGGTCTGCCTCGGAGGTTGGGACAGCATCTTGGTGTGATGGTGGACAGCTCAATGAAGGTGTCTACCCAGTGTGTGGCAGTGGTGAAGAAGGCCAATTCTGTGCTAGGGATTATCAAAAAGGGGATTGAAAATAAAACAGCCAACATTATAATGCCATTGTACAAAACAATAGTAAGGCCGCACCTGGAGTATTATGTACAATTCTGGTCACCGCATCTCAAAAAAGACATTGTGGAACTGGAAAAGGTGCAGAAGAGAGCAACTAAAATGATTACTGGGCTGGCGCACCTCCCTTATGAGGAAAGGCTAAAACATTTGGGGCTCTATAGTCTGGAAAAAAGGTGCCTGAGGGGGGGATATGATTGAGACATAGAAAATAATGCAGGGCATGAGTAAAGTGGATAGAGGGACGCTCTTCTTCCTCTCACAAAATACCAGAACTAGGGGACATAAATTCAAATTGAGGGTTGGGAGAGTGAGAACAGACAAAATATTTTTTTTTTAACCCAGCACATTGTTAGTCTGTGGAACTCCCTGCCACACAATGTGGTGATGGCATCTGGCCTGGATGCCTTCAAAAGGGGATTGGACAGATTCCTTGAGGAAAAGTCCATCACAGGCTACAAACCATGATGGAGATGTGTAATCTCCAGGCTTAAAACCAGGGTACTTCAAGGGCAAAATTGCAGGGGAGTGGTATCAGGAGACAGATATCTAGTCTTGTGCACTCCCAGATGCATTTGGTGGGGCCACTTTGAGATATAGGAAGCTTGAATAGATGGGTCTTTGGCCTGATCCAGCATGTCTCTTCTTATGTTCTTATGTTCTTATGTTCCCATCCACTGGATTGCTGAATTCCTTTGAATTCTGCACGATGAAGACAAACTCAGTCTCTTGAGAAAGGCTGCTTACCACTTTGGTGAGAAAAATGCCTTTTACCTCCATTATGTTTGCCCTAGCTCAGGAGAAAGGGAAACCAGAGTTATTTAGACTGCTTTGCTGACTCAGGGGCAGGGTGGAATCCGTCAGCATTGTCGTTCTGTCTTTTGAGATCCAGGATAAATGCCATCAGTTCATTTCCTGGACTCTTAACAGATGTTATAAAGATGACCTGCAAAAGTGAAAAGGCATTTGTGCATTTTGCTTTGTTTCACTCTCGCTTGCTTTCAAAAGGTTTTCGAGAGCAGTAACTGCTGTTATTTAGAGAAGAAGAGAGAGAAACGAAGTATAAGAAATGTCAGGTTTTGAGTAGGAGGAGAGAGGTATTGTTATCGCTCCTGTGGGAGAGAAAAGTATAAAGGCACCAAAACAAAAATAGGCAGGCAGAGCACTAAGTTGGCCTCATCGCTTGTTAAATGCTTCTCTAGCACCCTGGCATTTCAGCCATCAGGATTATTGAAATGCATTGCTTCCCGTTCTTGTTATTCCTTGCTTCCTTATGTCAGCAGTGCCCAATCCAGCTGGCATGAGCTTTAATTAACCTACCGAATTTTCACTGAAGTGTCACACACAATTCTTCTTATAGTCCTAATTGCAAGAACAGGAAGTAATGAGATTCAACACTGCAGGAGAATGGAAGTCATGCGTGGCCTTTGAAGCTGTGCCCAATTCGGTGATTTCTATGTTCACATCAGGGACTGGCATCTCAAGCCAGGAGGCCCTGAGAAGTGGCACAAAGCTTCTGCCATTTGTACCACGGTGTTGGCCAGAGTGGTCTGAGCCAAGAGACATTCCTTTTTTTTTTTTGGACTTCAACACCCAGAATTGTCCGGTCAATTTATTTTATTTATTTTAGAGTATTTTTTACACCGCCTTTCTCCTTGGAAAAGGACCCAAGGCGGCTTACAGTAATGAGGGATAATATACAGTCCAGTACAATTAAGACATGTTCAGGTATTGAGAACAGGGAATTGAGGGACATCTTACGGCATTAATAGAAAACATTACATTAAATCTACAAGAAAAAGTGCACAGTTAAAAAGAGAGTAAAATTCCATTTAAAAGTTATGAGTGATGGAAACTAGAGATGGGCACGACTTAGCGGTATTCCCGTTTCCGTTTCCGTTACTCGTTTCCGTTACTCTACGGAAACGGTAACGGGAATCACTGCCCCAGACTTCGAGCTCGAACCGACGAACGAACAATTTGGTCTGATTTGTCGTGCTCGTTACTTGCATCGCGCAATGCCAAGGGGCACAGAAAAAAAGTTTTTAAAAGTTAAAAAAAACCCCGATTCCCGGCCCTAAAAGTAGGCGAAAACTGTCTGAGGGCACCTACCAGGCCAGAAGTGTGTTTTATTTGGGGGGGGGGTTCCCCGCCCCCCTCTCCTTGGCTATTGCTACTGCTGCGCTGCTGGTACCAGGCTGGGAGGGCGCATCCATTTGCCATGCAGTGCGGGGGATCCAAAATGGCAACCGCAATATTTTGTTTGAAATCGTTGCCCAAAACCCCACCAAAGCACCACAGAAACATGCGGAAATTAGCTATTTTAAATGCTTGAATTTTTACAGGAGCAGCAGTGGTTTTTTCTTGCAAAAAAAAGTCTCCGTTGATTTTATTTTATTTTATTTTATTTTATTTTTTTACACCTGCACATTTGCAATGATGGGCTTGCCCATGGGAGTGGACCATGCAAAGTTTTGCAGCCATTCCACCAATCGCATGGCCAGGTTTTGCTGACTGTACCAGGCTGGGAGGGCGCATCCATTTGCCATGCGGTGGGGGGGGGGATCCAAAATGGCGACCGTAATATTTTTTTTGAAATTGTTGCCCAAAACCCCACCAAAGCACCACAGAAACATGCGGAAATTAGCTATTTTAAATGCTTGAATTTTTACAGGAGCAGCAGTGGGTTTTTCTTGCAAAAAAAGTCTCCGTTGATTTTATTTTATTTTATTTTATTTTATTTTTTTTACACCTGCGCATTCGCAATGATGGGCTCTCCCATGGGAGTAGACCATGCAAATTTTCCACCAATCGCATGGCCACTTGGCCAGGTTGACCACAGAGACTTCTGGGATGTGCCAATCGGGCATAAACAGCCCACTAATCGTAGCCCAAACCCGAACCCTAAGCCTAACCCATACGCCAGTACACTGTCCTTCTAAGTGGGTCAGAGAGGCACCCAGATGCACCCCAATACTCACCGTAACCTCACCCGTAACTAGCCTAACCCTAGCCGTTGCGCTAAGCCGTCTTAACCCTAAGCCAGATCTACTTGCATTGCACTACATGCAAGTACGTGAGACACAGCGGGTGCAAAGAGTCTGCCAGTCCGTCACTTGTGGCTCTGGCTGACTCCTGCAGCTCCCTCCAGGAGCCCGCTACCCCCTCCCCAAACCAGTACTAATGACAACGAAAAAACGAAAAAATGAACCGACTAATTTTTGCAAATTTTCGCGAAAAACGGAAACGAGCCGAAACGGAACCGGCCCGACTAACGACAACTCGAAATTTTTTTTTTTCAAGTCGTGCCCATCTCTAATGGAAACTATAGAAAACATAGTGTCAAAGTAAACCCATAAGGTGATATGTCGTTATAAACACAAAGTCAATGTGATCATATAGCTAGATTCATATTAAAGACACATAATAGGCACTCCATCATTCAGGGAAAGCTTGCCTGAAGAGAAAGGTCTTTGCCTGCTTCTGGAAAGACAACAGAGATGAGTAAGGCCGCACCTGGAATATTGTGTATAATTCTGCTCACTGCATCTTGAAAAAGACATAGTGGAACTGGGAAAGGTGCAGAAAGAGAGTGACTAAAATGATTACTGGGCTGGGGGACCTCCCTTATGAGGAAAGGATAAAACATTTGGGGCTCTTTAGTCTGGAAAAAAGGCGCCTGGGGGGGGATATGATTGAGGCATACAAAACAATGCAGGGCATAAGTAAAGTGGATAGAGGGAGGCTCTTCTCCCTCTCAGAAAATACCAAAATACCATAACTCAAACTGAGGGTTGGAAGAGTGAGAACAGATAAAAGAAAATACTTCTTTACCCAGCGTGTTTAGTCTGTGGAAGTCCCTGCCACAGGATGTGGTGATGGGATCTGGACTGGATGCCTTCAAAAGGGGAATTGGACAGATTCCTGGAGGAAAAGTCAATCACAGGTTACAAAGCATGATGGAGATGTGTAATCTCCAGGCTCAAAACCAGGGCAGTGCTGGGCAGTGGTATCAGGAGACAGATATCTAGTCTCGTGCGCTCCAGACGCATCAGGTGGGGCCACTGTGAGATACAGGAAGCTGGACTAGATGGGTCTTTGGCCTGATCCAGCATGGCTCTTCTTATGTTCTTACGAGTCAGTCCTGGCCTCTAGTGGGAGGGAGCCAAGATAACCAATATCCATGCTGACTGATAGTAAAGGTTGAAGACTAGCCTCCTAACATTTCCTGTTTCCAGCTGTATTCTGTGCATCAGTTACATGTGCCTTTGTTTGAATCCCTAGGACTGGGGGTTTCAATGCTCCTTCATTGCCCTCATGAAAAGCCAGGAGGGACCTGAACAGGGTCAAGTAGCAGCCACGAGATGGGGGGTGGGGTCGTTGACTTGAGCAATGAGCATTCCTAGTTTCTGTCTGTAAAAACGAGGTGGTATCTTCCCTGGTGTTCCATGTGTGGGTTGCCGTGGGAAGACAAGGCTAATAAAGCATGCAAATACATGCTAGGACCCACATGCAATAGACGTCCTGACACATCAGAGCTATTTCCTAGGCATGCAAACTAAAACTACGATCCCCATAATTCTTGAGCTTAAAGGAAGATTCTCTATTTTCACTGCTGGGGCAGAACAACAGGGAAACGACAGAAACAGGGGGGAAACCAAAAAAAGGCAGCATAATATGTCCACAAATACAATCAAATCGCTTTAAAAAGGGGTGCAGGAACCGATTTAAAAGAACACCACCCCCAGTGGTGGTCGCAAGAAAAACCGACACAGCGGTCAAAAATGGGCATGGCCACGGGGGCTCATCAGAAAAAGCGATTTGACAAGCGGACCGTGATTTTTAAGGCAATTGTCTTTAAGGAAAAGGTGTTTCAAATCTAAAGTGTGCTAGTGGTAAAAGAGTATTGGTTCTAATGGTGTTCTAACTTTGCTTTCCAGTTTGGACCTAGATGCCCTAATTTGGACAAGCACGGGCATTTTCCCTTCAAACCTGTTTGAAAGGAAAACCCTGCTCAGGTGGGCTGTTGGAGATCATGGCAAAGAGAGGAACAAGTGGTCATTTTTTGGCTGCTAAAGAAATACGACACTGTCAGAAATGTGTATAACACGTACGGAGCTTGGCAGATGCCAGGGAGGTTAAACCAAGAGTCAAGCCGCCTGTAACCCCAGGCCTTCTGACAAGCAGATGAAGACAGAGAGCCAGGCAGTTCACTGCCAAGCGAAGGGCATCTTACGGATACATTGGGACTGAATTATCTTCAAATGGTCCGAGCTGCAAGGAATTACCATACAGGTGTGCAGGGCCTATTGACTGACAGCCCAAGTGCCAATCTGAGAAAGATGAGGCTGTTTAAAAAAGATGAATGTCTTCTATTGACCGACAAAGCTTTTTCAAGAGGTGGCGACCTTTTCGTAGCTATACAAGACGGGCAAACATCACACCGAGAAGCTTGGGAATCGTTGCCTATACATTATCCTGAATACGTAAGGAAAATGTTCTAGGGAATGTGAGCAAAGAGCAACGTGCTGACTGGAATCCTGATGAGTGCTCTTTTGACCGCGGAGGGTTCACCTTTGCTGATTGATCAGGTGCAGTGCTTTCTGGGGCCCGAACCTTGATGCCTTCATAACAAGGGGCATTGGCAGGGGAGCTGCAGAGAGGGCAAGGGCTGATACATCCTGCGCAACGAAGGTGACCCGGTGCTAATTGCTGAGTGGAAGCGGCCTGAAAATGGTTCCAGAGGAGACAAGGGGAATTGAGTTTGATCAAGGTTTGCTGAAGGGAAGCACACCGTGTAATTAGATCCCTGAACTTAGGAAGAAAATCACACCAGCTCTTTAGAGCACCCTACCCTTCTCTTTGAGCTTTGGTGCTGGAGGAGAGTCTTGAGAGTCCCCTGGACTGCAAGGAGATCAAACCTATCCATCCTGAAATAAATCAACCCCGAATGTTCACTGGAAGGACAGATTTTGAAGCTGAGGCTCCATACTTTGGCCACCTCATGAGGAGAGAGGCCTCCTTGGAAAAGTCCCTGATGTTGGGAAAGATTGAAGGCAAAAGGAAAAGAGGATGGCAGAGAATGAGATGGTTGGACGGTGTCATCGATGCAACCAATATGGATTTGACCAAATTCCGGGAGGCAGGGGAAAATAGGAAGGCCTGGCGAGCTCTGATCCATGGGGTCACGAAGAGTTGGACATGAATGAACAACAACCCTCTCTTTTATCAGGCTTGTTTCTTTGGTAAACGTGGAAATTCCAGATGATAAAGCATAGGTGTCAGTTCTTTTCAGCACAAAATATATCTACCTTGGTCAAGTCACCACAGGTATGTCAACACGCCAAACAGTTTCATTCCGATTTAACTGTCATAGCTCTGTGGCAGTCCTATTTTCTGGCAGTTCTAGTACCTTTTCTGTTCAGGACCAGCTGTGGGGTTTCTTTCAAATCATCACTTGGGAAAACACTCACACATTTCCTTATTTGAGTTTATGCAGCCACCAAGTTCCTTGCACAAGGTCAACTCTCAGTATCATGAGTTCTGTTGTGTTTCCATGGACTATTTAGGTTTTACTTAGGCAGAACAATTGTAAATGGAAGCTCAATGTTAATATATTAAATACTTTTTGATTTAGAGGAAGAAGGAAGTGAGGGAAAGGGACTGAAGTTAGTTTGGTAGCAAGATTTTGAAAAAGAAATAAAAGAGGAAGATTGGAGTAATATATGGAGAATGAGAATATTTAGATCTATGTTGGTGAGAATACAGGGGCATGGTGGCTCATGGACTAAGACTCCAAAAACTGTCACCTGCGATCGGCAGATCGGCAGTTCGAATCCCGGGTGCCACGCAGCAGAGCATCCACTCAAACTGTGGGTTGGGAGAGTGAGAACAGACAGATTTTTTTTTTTACCCAGTGTGTTGCTAGTCTGTGGAACTCCCTGCCACAAGAGGTGGTGATGGCATCTAGCCTGGATGCCTTCAAAAGAGGATTGGACAGATTCCTGGGAGAAGAATTCATCACGGGTTACAAATCATGATGGAGATGTGTAATCTCTAGGCTTAAAACCAGGGTAATTCAAGGGCTAGATGCAGGGGAGTGGTTGCAGAGACAGATATCTAGTCTCATGCGCTCCCATAGGCATTTGGTGGGGCCACTGTGAGATACAGGAAGCTGGACTAAATGGGCCTTTGGCCTGATCCAGCATGGCTCTTCTTATGTTCTTATGTCCATCTCCTGCCAACCTGGCAGTTCTAAAGCATGTAAATCCGGCATGTCCAAACTTTGGCCCTCCAGATGTTTTGGACCACAACTCCCATTGCCATTGGAAATATAGGCCTGGAATTCGGGGAGTTGTGGTCCAAAACATCAGGAGGGATGAAGTTTGGATATGCCTGGTGTAAATGCAAGTAGATAAATAGGTACTGCTGTAAAAAGCTGGAAGGTAAAACAGTGTTTCCTTGCAGCCATGCCAGCTGTGTGGCCATTGACTTACACAACACTGGCTGTTCGGCTTAAATATGGAGATCAGCACCTCCCCTAGAATTGGACACAACTAGCACGCATGTGCAGGGGGAAACTTTACTTTACCGGTGAGAATAAAAGAAAATTTTCTTCAAAATAGGTTTAAGATGGTATTTTATTTGACGCCAGTGAAATTGAGTAAAATAAATGCAACTTATTCAAATATTTGTTGGAAATGTGGCAAGGAAGTTGGTATATATTTTCATATGTGGTGGGAATGTGAAAAGATTCAAAAATTTTAGAAATCTATTTTTAAAGTGATTTATTTATTTGAAAGGAATATAGTGCACAATTCGGAAGCAGCATTGTCATCAATATTTGTTAAGATGGACTATGACTTCAAAACAAGAGTGTAGATCACTAATGTATTGATAGCAGCTAGATCAATAATAGCCAGGAATTGGAAATCTAAACATGAATTACATTTGGATGAATGGTATTACAATGTATGGAATATTGCCATAAATGATAAATTAACATGCAATTTAAAGGTCAAGAAGGGAGAGTTAAATATTTTATGATATATGGGGTTGATTTATTGAATATGTGCTTGTAAGAGATAAAGGTAAAGCCCTAGCACAACAATCAATTGAGTTCTGGAACGGATAATATTAAAGAAGAAGATTTCTCAAGAGGTTCCACCGGTGCAGGGGAACACTGTTTTTTTTTTTAATCTTTGTATTTTGTTTTAGTTTGTAATTTGTTGTGTTTTATAAAATGTATTATTTTTTAAAAAAATGCACCAGAGACTTCTAAAAAAAAGGAAGCTCAATTTTAATTATAAACATAAGTTTTGTTGTTATGTTGGTTGGTATATATTTATTTGTTATGTGTTTATATTGTATTCTGCTCTGGAAGTTGAGTCATGGCTTACTGCTTTTTTGAGAAATAGAAACGTTTCGCTGTTCATCCAAACAGCTTCATCGGTCTGTTTGGATGAACAGCGAAACATTTCTATCTCTCAAAAAAGAAGTCCAGTAGCCATGACTCAACTTCCAGATAAACTCACCTGGATGACTGAGAATCTTCACAGACATTATATTCTGCTGTACACTGCTTAGGGTGGCCATTGGTCAAATGGGTGGTATAGAAGTGGGATGGATGGATGGATGGATGACTTCTTTGTGGTGATGACCCAACAAGAGGCATGATTTATCAAACCAACCCTTTATTATGTCGTTTGGTCTTGCAAATCAAGGGTCATGGCTCCTTTATAGAATCAGTTTTTCCCTCATGTTTGATCTTTCTCTTTTCAAATTGTTTCCCATTTCCCCCAGCATTACTGTCCTTTCCAATGAGCTGACCTTTTCATGATATTTACATGGTATGAAAGCCTCAGCCTAATGATTTTTAGCTTCTAATGAGAGTTCAAGCTTGGTTTGACCCAGAATTGACTTATTTTCTTTTCTATTTCCTTCATTCTGGCCCTTTTAAGTTTCATCCTTTTCAGGTTTCTTAGCTGCCGTCTCTGTTCTGGCAAGTCTCCCTCTCAGATGCGCCTCTTAACATGGTAAGGGTGTTTTAGTGTCTCTGAGGATCTGACATCAGTACTGCCGAAAGGCTCCTAAATAGAGTCACAGACACCAGACTAAGGGCCTTTTTACACGACCCCTAAGATCCGCTGGTCCCTTAAATTCGGACCAGAGATCTTGAGGGTTCGCTGCTGTTCCTCCGTCCCCACCCGCTCCGCACTTCTTTGTTCTGTCTGCGTGAGGGGAGGGAGGGGGAAAAAAGCCTTAGACAGAGACAAAAGAATGCATTCTTACCTCCGGTGCCGGTGGAGGTTGCTCCGACCTCCGTTTACTTCCTGGTTCCTCTTTAAGGGGCGGAGGCAAAAGAAAAACAACAGAAAGAAGCGAGGAGAGCTCAGGCACTCTCCGCATCAAATATTTTTCACCATCAAAAAGCAGGTACAAGAAAAGTGCGCTGGGTCGCGCGAAAGTGGGTGGGGTCGCACTTAATTGTCTGCAAACTCCGGAGCTGGTGGGTAAACATTTTTAAGGTCCGGAGCTTGCAGCCATTTGCGGCGGAGCTTAGGGGTCGTGTATAAACCCCCTAAAATGCATTCATCCTCTTCAAGGATTAATGTTTGCATTAGCTAAAGAGAATAGATAGTTCCAATGGCAATGGGAAAAGAAAAATCATAATACACTTGAAGGATCTTCTGTGGGCGACAGCAACGACACTCAAGTTAATGCTTGTTAGTAGAGATGGGCACGAAACGAACATTTTTTGTTTCCGTTATTCGTTATTCGTTTCGTTACGTAACGAAATGACAAACAAAAATTGTGATGAAAATGGAACAAAACGAAAAGAACCACGAAAATTGTGGTTGTTACGTTTCGTTTTCGTTAATGGCGACGCACAATGAAATGAGCTGTTTTAAATGTTAAAAAACGCTCTGGACATCCATAAAAACGCAGCAATGATTATTTATACTGCCTGATAATACCTACCAGGGGGGGTTGGGGTCCTTAAAACTTGCATTTATATCTTTTCTCAGATCGCTGTATTTTTTTCCTTTAAGGGGAGTTAGGTGACATCAACCCAAAATGGCTCCCAGATGCCTAATATTGATTTCTTGGGTATTAAAACGCCCTGGATATCCATAAAAATGCAGTGGTAATGTGATAATTATTTGAAATTATTACCTACCAGGGGGTTGGGGTCCTTAAAATGTTTGTTTTTGTCTTCTCCCACGCAATGTATTTTTCTTTTCCCTTTAAGGATGACAAAATGGATGTCACCACTCCAGCCACAACATGGAGGCAAGCCATGTGATGGGATCATGTAAATTCTTGGACAACTTCAACCAATAGCATGCCCAGGTTGCAGACTGAGCAGGTCTGGCAGCCACAGAGGGCATAAAAAGTTGTGGCAGCCCCCATCCTCCTTGCAGTCCCCAGTGGGAGTTAGGGTGGGATTGCTGTTTCTGCGACTCTAGCTTCAGTCCTGCAGCCTCCCTGTGTGTGTGTGTGCGTACCTCTCGGTGAGTACCCTCCCCTGCCCCACAGTGCAGTCACTCTGCGGCTGCCTTGCACCCTGGGCAACGCCTGCCGCTGCCTTTGCAGCCTCCCTGCATACCTAGTCTATACTGTGTCTCTGCCAGCATCAATTTTTTTTAGTGTTTTCCCTCTGGTCTGGGGCATTGGGGGACACACCCGCATGGAAATGGTTTAAAAATCGCGCAAAAAGCGGGTAGAAACAAAAAACGAAAAAAGGAAAACGAAATGAAACGGACCTCTCAATGACAAACGAAAAACCGAAACGCCGTTTTTTTTTTCGTGCCCATCTCTACTTGTTAGTACTGTGCAGAAGAAGGGTGAATTGAATGATGTTTTTCTGAACATTTATATCTTCAAAATCCTATGATGAGGTTAATCCATTACAGAAGTGTGCATTAAATATCTCTATGTCGTGACTAGAGATGGGCACGACTTAGCGGTATTCCCGTTTCCGTTTCCGTTACTCGTTTCCGTTACTCTACGGCAGTGTTTTTCAACCACTGTTCCGCGGCACAGTAGTGTGCCGCGAGATGTTGCCTGGTGTGCCATGGGAAAAATTCTCCCTACACCAGCAATGCCCCCCCACATCCCGCTCGCGACCAAGGTAGCAGTGCGGCGCCGGCGAGCCGGAGGAAGGCGGGACATTCAGAAAGAAGCCGGCTGCCGCAAGGCTTCCTTGGGAGATGTAGTTCCTCCCACAGGTCTGAGACGCGGTCCTGGGGAGGAGAGTGGACTACCTTTCCCGGCATGCTTTGCGTGCCGGCGAGGAAAGGCTGGCCGTGGGCGGGGAAGGAGAAGCAATAAGGGAGGAGGAGGAGGAGGAGGAGGAGGAGGAGGAGGAGACTGGAGAGCGAGAGAGCGAGAGAGAGCCGGGAGACCCGCGCAGGCGCATTGCGGCGAAGGGCGCTCCAGAAGCCACTCTTAAAGGTTCTTGGGGTTGGGTCCCCCTCCTCGCTCACCGAACCCCCCTCCCTCGAGCCAGGTAGCGTGCGCACCCCTCTTTTAAGGGTGGGGAGCAGGCGGCCGTTGACAATGGTCATTTTTTGTGGGGGGGGGAAATAAAGGGGAGGACGTGGGAGACTGAGGAGGGGATTCCTAGGACCTAGGGAGGAGACGGGGATGGGAGGTCCCTTCCGGGCCCTGTGGCTGCCTGGCTGGAAGGAGGCGGGGGGGGGGGGAGAGAAGGGAGGCTTATACTGGAAGGGGTAAAAGATGGGGGTCGGGGGGTCGTATATGAAGAGCTTCCCCCAGCCCCACCTTCCTGGGTTTGCAAGTTCCTCTGAAAAAAAGTGCCAGGAGGAGGGAGGGGGAAGGTGAGGGCAGGCGGACATTTTGATAGGGATGCCTTGGGAGGGCCTGGGCTGGAGGATGGATTTGTTGTTTTTTTGGGGGGGGGGTGAGAAGTGTGTTTGTGTGTGTCTGATAGGCACAGAGTTAATTTTTTTTAACATTTTCTAATGGTGGTGTGCCTCGTGATTTTTTTCATGAAACAAGTGTGCCTTTGCCCAAAAAAGGTTGAAAAACACTGCTCTACGGAAACGGTAACGGGAATCACTGCCCCAGACTTCGAGCTCGAACCGACGAACGAACAATTTGGTCTGATTTGTCGTGCTCGTTACTTGCATCGCGCAATGCCAAGCGGCACAGAAAAAAAGTTTTTAAAAGTTAAAAAAAAACCCGATTCCCGGCCCTAAAAGTAGGCGAAAACTGTCTGAGGGCACCTACCAGGCCAGAAGGGTGTTTTATTTTTTTTGGGGGGGGTTCCCCGCCCCCCTCTCCTTGGCTATTGCTACTGCTGCGCTGCTGGTACCAGGCTGGGAGGGCGCATCCATTTGCCATGCAGTGCGGGGGATCCAAAATGGCGACCGCAATATATTTTTTGAAATCGTTGCCCAAAACCCCACCAAAGCACCACAGAAACATGCGAAAATTAGCTATTTTAAATGCTTGAATTTTTACAGTAGCAGCAGTGGGTTTTTCTTGCAAAAAAAGTCTCCGTTGATTTTATTTTATTTTATTTTATTTTATTTTTTTACACCTGCGCATTCGCAATGATGGGCTCGCCCATGGGAGTGGACCATGCAAAGTTTTGGAGCCATTCCACCAATCGCATGGCCAGGTTTTGCTGACTGTACCAGGCTGGGAGGGCGCATCCATTTGCCATGCGGTGGGGGGGGGATCCAAATTGGCGACCGCAATATTTTTTTTGAAATTGTTGCCCAAAACCCCACCAAAGCACCACAGAAACATGCGAAAATTAGCTATTTTAAATGCTTGAATTTTTACAGTAGCAGAAGTGGGTTTTTCTTGCAAAAAAAAGTCTCCGTTGATTTTATTTTATTTTATTTTATTTTATTTTTTTACACACTGCACATTTGCAATGATGGGCTCTCCCATGGGAGTAGACCATGCAAATTTTCCACCAATCGCATGGCCGCTTGGCCAGGTTGACCACAGAGACTTCTGGGATGTGCCAATCGGGCATAAACAGCCCACTAATCATAGCCCAAACCCGAACCCTAAGCCTAACCCATACGCCAGTACACTGTCCTTCTAAGTGGGTCAGAGAGGCACCCAGATGCACCCCAATACCCACCGTAACCTCACCCGTAACTAGCCTAACCCTAGCCGTTGCGCTAAGCCGTCTTAACCCTAAGCCAGATCTACTTGCATTGCACTACATGCAAGTACGTGAGACACAGCGGGTGCAAAGAGTCTGCCAGTCCGTCACTTGTGGCTCTGGCTGACTCCTGCAGCTCCCTCCAGGAGCCCGCTACCCCCTCCCCAAACCAGTACTAACGACAATGAAAAAACGAAAAAACGAACCGACTAATTTTTGCAAATTTTCGCGAAAAACGGAAACGAGCCGAAACGGAACTGGCCCGACTAACGACAACTCGAAAATTTTTTTTTTCAAGTCGTGCCCGTCTCTAGTCGTGACCAATGGTCTCTGTTAACTTGACAGTGAAAGTGAAGTACCATTTCAGACTTGGGTTCTCTCTCTCTCTCTCTCTCTCTCTCTCTCTCTCTCTCTCTCTCTCTCTCTCTCTCTCTCATTTCTCACACATTTATCAAGCCACCTGATCTGTTCCCCACACCAGTGGGAATGGAAACTCTCAAACACAGGAGAAGGAAGAGGTGTGGAGCAATGAACTCACCACCCAATGAGGTGATGCTCTCATCAAGCATCATGGTATGGCGATCCCTATGGTTCTGCTCTGTCAAATACAACTCAACCCTTTGACCCTTAATTTGATTGTGCTTGACTCATGAACCCCCCCCCCTCAACTGATCACACCACCTCTCTCTCAATAGCTTTCTTGCTTGTCAGGAAAAGCTTTCCAAACCATCCCTACCCTCTCCTTCTCTCAGCCAATCCCCTTCTACTCCCACATGTCAATCATTCTCTGTCTATTCATCAATGAGAATATTTACCATATCAAATCCCCTTACCATGATACAGAACCATGTTATGTTAAATTGCCTGCTACATTACGCAACAGCTCCACCTTGGGAGTCATCAGTTGCACCAAAGGACTGTGACAGGAGGGCTGGAGAAATCATCTTAATAGTACAATTAAGAACATAAGAAGAGCCATGCTGGATCAGGCCAAAGGCCCATCTAGATCAGCTTCCTATATCTCACAATGGCCCCACCAAATGCCTCTGGGAGCGCATGGGACTAGATATCTGTCTCCTGATACCACTCCCCTGCATGTGACCCTTGAAGTACCCCCGTTTTAAGCCTGGAGATTACACATCCCCATCATGGTTGTTAACCTAAGGGGTTTTTCCTCTAGGAATCTGTCCCCTTTTGAAGGCATCCAGGCCAGAGGCCATCGCCACATCCTGTGGCAGGGATGTGCCAAGGCAATTCCATGCAGTCTCTTTCAAAAATGAGTGTGTGCTGTGTGTTTGAATATGTGTGTTGGGCATTTTCCTGTTACTACAAATATTGAGAACTGGCAGCATTTTTTTAGAAGCTTCTATGTCCACCACATCACCAAGTCCCCTTTCACGATCAGACACCAACCGCTAAAATGCTTAAGATAGATTTCATTCCTCCAAAGTGCATTATTTTACACTTACATTGAATCGTATTTGTCATTTATTGCCCATTTGGAGAGATCCTTTTGGAGCTCTCTGCCCTCTTGTCTTGTTTTGTTTGTTCCCATTACCTTAAATAATGCTGTCGGTGGCAAGCTTCGTATCCTTTTCACTTCATGGAGTCTGAAGAAGCATCGGAAGATCTTTCTTGTTTTATCCCGATCAGAGCATTGCACAATTTAAAATGGATGTATGTGGAATATTGATAAATTAAAATAGATTACAACATTAAGACAATAAGACTAGTTTTGACCAGAAGCAGGCTACTTCAATAACATTATCTCAGCCAATTTGGTACATTTGATAGGCCTGCTACCAAACAGCTAAAGTCTGTGGGTGGAGAGTCAGAGGCTAGGAGTTTAGCTCACTTGTGCCTCCTTGAGAGGGTCTAGAATCAATGATCCATATGGTCCTTCCAGCTCTGCAGTTCAAAGGTTGTTGTTGTTGTTGTTGCTGCTGCTGCTGTTTGTGGTGGTGGTGGTGGCGGCGGTGGCGGCAGTAGTTGTGCTTAAATTGCATGCATGCAATGCCACATTGATTGAATTTCTCCACAGTCACAGCAAATTTGTCCTGTCTCCAAGTAGCCCGATTTTACACAAGAACATAACATAAGAACAGCCTTGCTGGAACAGGTCACAGCCCATTCTTTCCAGCATTCTGTCTCACACAGTGGCTCACCATTTGCTTCAGGGTATTCCCAAGCAGATGTCTTTTTTTACTTGATTATTCTTTGATGGTTCAGCATGAGTTGATGGAAGACACTCTTCACCATTCATCCATTCATAAGGACAATCTGAAAATGCCAACTGTGGTCATTAGAGATGGGCACGACTTAGCGGTATTTCCGTTTCCATTTCCGTTACTCGGTTCCGTTACTCTACGGAAACGGTAACGGGAATTACTCCCCCAGACTTCGAGCTCGAACCGACGAACGAACAATTTTGGTCTGATTTGTCGTGCTCGTTCCTTGCATCGCGAGATCGCGCGATGCCACATGCGGCACAGAAAAAAAGTTTTTAAAAGTTAAAAAAACCCGGTTCCCGGCCAAAAAGCAGGCGGGAAAATGCCTGCCGTGCCTCAGGGCACCTACCAGAGGGGTTGTTTCTGGAGGTCCCCGGCCTCCCCCCTCATCCCCCCCCGTCCTGGGCTGCTCTGGTGGGACTCGCCGCAGGCTCGCAGCCAGCAAAAAGCCCAGTCTCGCCGCCGGCCGCCGCAATTAAAGCGCAAGCAAGCGGCACGGACGGCACAGGAAAAAACTTTTAAACTCTCCCCCCACCCATTCCCGGGCCAAAAAAGCAGGCGGGAAAATGCCTGCTGTGCCTCAGGGCACCTACCAGAGGGGTTGTTTCTGGAGGTCCCCGGCCTCCCCCCTCATCCCCCGTCCTGGGCTGCTCTGGTGGGACTCGCCGCAGGCTCGCAGCCAGCAAAAAGCCCAGTCTCGCCGCCGGCCGCCGCAATTAAAGCGCAAGCAAGCGGCACGGACGGCACAGGAAAAAACTTTTAAACTCTCCCCCCACCCATTCCCGGGCCAAAAAAGCAGGCGGAAAAATGCCTGCTTGACTAAGGGCGCAGGGCACCTACCGGAGGGGTGGTTTCTGGAGGGGGGGTCCCGCCTCCCCCCCCCCGTCCAGGGCAGCCGGACTCGCGAGTCGCCATCGCCATGCCATGCGGTGCGGGCGGGGGATCCAAAATGGGGCGGCAAACGCAATATTGTTTTTGAAATCGTGGTCCAAAAACACACAAGCACAACAGAAACACACGAAAATTTATAAACTGCCAGATTTTTCACAGTAGCAGTGGGTTTTTTCTTGCAACAAAATGTCTCTCCTCTCCTCCTCTGTCCTCCATTGATTTTATTTTATTTTATTTTATTTACACCTGCGCAATGATGGGCTGGCCAAGTGGCCAGCCATGTGGGAGTGGACAACCATGCAAATTTTTGGAGCCATCCCACCAGTCGCATGGCCACTTGGCCATGGAGACTTCTGGGATGTGCCAAAAAGCCCCCTAAAACCTGCCCTAGCCCTAACCCTAACCCTTGACTCCGTACCCATACGTCACAGACTGTCTTCTTAGTGGGTCAGAGAGGCACCCAGAGGTGCAACCCACTAGCCCACCGTAACCTTACCCGTCACTAGCCTAACCCTAGCTCTTGCACTAAGCCACCTTAAAGCCAGATCTACTTGCTTGCATTGCACTACACGCAGCAAGTACAATTCCCTTCTGTGTGAGACATGGTGGTGCGGGAGCCTTGTGAAGGGAAGGTATGACCCTATCACTCTCACACTGGTCTCACGTCTGCACATTATGTTATGCAATATCCATATGGCTATTGCATAGCATTTTGCAGCAGCAGCAGGTGAGGAAGGGAGACCCCCATGTAGAGGGGTCTCTCTTGGAGCCTGCTTCCCCTTCCTAGTGGCAGGAGGCACCCACGGGTGCCTCCAGGAGCCCACTTTCCCTTTATAGCGGGCCAGAGGAGGCACCCACCCCACAGAGGTGCCTCCAGGAGCCCGCTCCCCCCCCAAAAAACCAGTACTAACGACAACGAAAAAACGAAAAAACGAACCGACCAATTTTTGCGAATTTTCGCGAAAACCGGAAACGACCCGAAATGGGACTGGCCCGACTAACGACAACTCGAAAAAAAATTTTTTCAAGTCGTGCCCATCTCTAGTGGTCATACATATGCCGCATAAAGCTTCTTGGTCTTTATCATGCCACAAGATGACATCTTGTTTTTAGGAGAGCAATCTGACTTAAAATAGGATTGGAATGATATTGCACACATTGGATATGGAATGGCCAGAAACTTCATTTATGTGTTTTTCCTTCACCTTTGTTTCATCCTTTCCCCAATGGGAATATCTATTAGGTGCTTCTACCAAAAACATGAATGATTTTTTTTCATTTAATTTTGATTCTCAGCATTTTGAACTTAAAAAAAAAGAAAGAAAAATAAAGTAAAAAAAAGTCTTTGGCTTCATTAGAGGGCTTGTGTTTTCTGCTAATTGGTGTCAGTATCAGTCAGGAGGATCACAAAGCAAACGCCAATGATTTGAAGCTCTGAATTTCCTCTTATCTTCTTGTATTGCTGAGTTCTGCTATGGGCATCTCACACAGATGTCCTCCTTCCTCCCCTTCTAGGAGAGAGAGAGAAAGAGAGAGAGAAATGGTCTCCCTTTGGATCATGAATGGTCAAGTTGGATGTTTAGATGTTTCTAGATTTCTGCTTCCATTTCACCATTCTTTAGCACTGGCTATTTTGGCTAGCAGCAACAGTGCCTTCAACAGTTATGTAACTTCAGCAACACTGTAATTAGAGGAACCAGTAGGTCATATAGATGTTAAAAAGAAAGTGAGTCCAAAATAGAACCTGTCTTCAGTGGAGCTGCCATTACATGACTGAGGAGGACCAAAAAAGATGAACTGCATTGCTCAGATCCAGGCTCAGGGTTAGGCATCACTGGATACCAGATGAGCCGTACCCATCTGCAAGGAAAATTGCCAAAGAAGCTCTCCCCTGTTTCTTTCTCCTTGGTTACTGCTGCTTAATTGAATGTTTTCTCTATGCATTCCTACAGTGACAAAAGGAAACCAAGAGAATGCAGGAACACAGGAAACTGCTATGTATTACAATGTGAAAAGGAAGTCTGGTATATCATAAGCTGAATATGAGCCAGCAGTGTGATATGGCCAGGAAAAAAAAGGAAAATGCAATTTTGGGCTGCATTAACAAAATATCATTTCCAAATCATTTAAGGTGCCCTTCCCCCTCTATTCAGCACTGGTTAGTCCTCACCTTGAGTATTGTGTCCAATTCTGGAGGGACACTACACATCAAGAGAGATGCTGACAAATTGGAACAAGTTCAGAGGAGGGTGACAAAGATGATCAGGGGGCTGGAAACCAAGCCGTATGAGGAAAGACTGAAAGAACTGGGGATGTTTAGCCTAGAGAAAATAAAAGTGAGGGGCAATATGGTAACACTTTTCAAATATTTGAAGGGCTGTCATATAGAGGAAGGGCAGGATCTGTTTTCAGTCATCCCAGAATGCAGGACAGGCAGCAATGGACTCAAGTTAAGAGAACCCAGCTTTTGCCTGTGCTAGACCGTCACTGATGTACTGAATCACTTAGATTATTATTCTTTTAAATTTTGGTTACCTTTATGTGAATTGCGGATCAAAATTATGACTGTGGACAGTTTCTCGATCAGCAGTGCAGAGGAGCAGGTGAAGTCTTTAATTTCCCAATGTCCTGAAGAAGGCCCACTTATTAAGCCACTACATGACTAGTGGAAATTGAAAGTGGAAGGAGCCTTGGCACTTTTAATATATTTCCAGCATTCTCGCTGAGAATGGACCAAAATTGAACTCACCTCCCAAGGAAGGAAGGAAGGAAGGAAGGAAGGAAGGAAGGAAGGAAGGAAGGAAGGAAGGAAGGAGCTCAAAAAGGTGCATGGATGGATGCTCTAGCTGCCTAGATGCCCTAAGCACATCTGATCTTGCCTGATTTTGGAAGCTAAGCAGGGTCGGCCCTGGTTAGTACTTGGATGGGAGACCACCAGGGAATACCAAGTGCTGTAGGCGCTTGGAGTAGGAACTGGCAAGACACTCCAGTATTCCTGCCAAGAAAACTCCATGGACATGGGGGTCACGAAGAGTCGGTCATGACTGTAACAACACAACACACACATGGGTGCTCTAAGACTGGATCATTTCACTCTACCAGTCAGCTTGTCTGACCACTAAGAAAAAAGAGCACACCAACCTGCAGTGCAACAAACAGTGGGACAAATGCCCATCTAATCAAGCCCTTCCTACCTTAGTATGCTGCTGTGAATGTGGGCCTTTACTCCCAGGTGAGTCTGTATCTGTCAGGAGCTGACATTGCTTGCAATACCACAAATATAAATAGCCTCAAAGAGGCAAGGCTGAACTTTGATACAACTGCACATCAATAAGCTCAGGCATCTTATCTTCATGACATGAATTACCTTGTCCCAGCTGCCACCTGCTAATCAGAAACTTCCATTGCCAATGGCAAGACTGAGGCGAAATTGACCTTCAGTGGCAGAGCAATGCTGTGCCTGGGGAATGACGAAGGCGTGTGTGTGTGTAAGGGTGAAGTAACTGCAAGCACTAACATGCTAGTCATCTCTGTGCAATGTTCCCTCAGAGCACAGTACCTGGGTGTGAAGGAGACTCTTCCTCACAAGGCATAGAGAACATTCTAGAATGGCTCAGCGCAAACTGATGCTTAGGGAGACATAGAGAGTTCATTTCCCATCCAACTAGAGATGGGCACGACCAGAATTTTTTTTCCGAGTTGTCGTTTTTCGGGACGGGTCCGTTTCGGGTCGTTTCCGTTTTTCATGAAATTTTTCAAAAATTTGTCATTTCGTCGTGTCGTTTGTCGTTTGTCGTTACCGCCGCGATTTAGCGCAACTTGACTTCCCAGAGCATGGGGTTAGGGGGTAAGGGCTAGGGTTAGGGTAACGGTTAAGGTTAGGGTGGGTTAGTGGGCTGTACCTCTGGGTGCCTCTGGCCCACTAAGAACACAGTGTACTGGCGTATGGGTTAGGGTTAGGGTTAGGATTAGGATTAGGGTTGGTGGGCTTTTTATGCCCTCTCTGGCACATCCAGAAGTCTCAGCAAAACCTGGCCATGTGATTGGTGGAATGGCTCCAAAAATTTGCATGGTCCCATCCCATGGCCAGCCCATCATTGCGCGTGCGCAGGTGTAAAAAAATAAAAAATAAAATAAAATAAAATAAAATCAATGGAGACGTTTTATTGCAAGAAAAACCCACTGCTGCTACTGTAAAAATTCAAGCATTTGAAATAGCTAATTTTTGCATGTTTCTGTGGTGCTTTGGTGGGTTTTTGGACCACGATTTCAAAACAAATATTGCGGTTCCCATTTTGGATCCCCCCGCACCGCATGGCAAATGGAGATGCCGAGGATGCCCCCTCCCAGCCCGGTACCAGCAGCCCAGGACAGGAGGGGGGGAGGCTGGAGTGGGGACCCCCCCAGAAACCACCCCTCTGGTAGGTGCCCTCAGGCAGGCATATTTTCGCCTGCTTTTTTGGCCGGGAATCGGTTTTTTATTTTTTATTTCTAAAACTTTTTTTCTGTGCCGCTTGGCATCACGCGATCGCTGCGATGCCAGGAACAACAACGACAAATCAGACCCAATTTTTCTTTTGTCAATTCGAGTTCGAGTTCTGGGGGAGTAATTGTCATTACCATTTCTGTTGCGTAACGGAAACGAGTAACGGAAACGGAAACAAGAATTTCGCCAAGTCGTGCCCATGTCTACATCCAACCAGTTCAGGTCCTTCAACAATTTCACAGCTGGTTTTCAATCTAGGTTTCTTTCCTTTTTTTTTTTTAAAGGACAATTTTGGTATCAACAACCTATTGTTAGAATTACTGTTGGCAACATAATAAAGGATATACTGTACTGGCCAAACTCCTCTTGCTTAGTATAGTAAATTACATTAGAGTAGGCCCATTAAGTCAATGGGAATTCACTGAATCAACTTTTCTATAAGTCCCATTGCTTCAAATGAGCCTACTCTAACACTGTCATACTTTAGCATAGTCACAGTTAGAGTAGATCAAATTGAATACATGGGAAATATAGATGGATTGGCTCACTAAAACACCACTGACGCAATGGGCTTAATCATTGTGATTTAGTGTGCTAAGCAATTTGATTTTGCCCACTGAGAGCTGTCTTGTTTCAAACCACCCATGAATAATTGGCCAGAATACAATTGGTGATCTATGCTCAAGTATCAGAAATTACATAAGGATGCAAACTACCACTCAGTACTACTACTTCTTCTTCAAGTACCATGTCCTTGTAGAATGTTGGTGATCAGTAGCCTGAACGGGTTTCAATCTAGAGCTATTCTAAATAGAGCAGCTGTGTTCACTGTGCACCATTTGCTTAACTTTTAAAAGCAGAATGTTCTTCTATGCCCCGGGCCACACTTCTCATCTATTTTTCCTTGAAGGGCAACTTGCAGCAGATGGTATTTCTCATTGTGCATTATGTGTCCAAAATATTGCAATTTTCTTCTCTTTATGAGGATTTCTAGCTTTTTATTCATGCACTGTAATCCAGCCACATGAGTGTCTTTGGCTGTCCAAGGTATCTTCAGAATTTTATATGTTTACATTTCAAATGCTTCCAGCGTCTGGCATAATGTGTCTGTAAGGGTCCAAGTTTCAACACCATAGAGAAGTATGCTGAATACATAGGACAAAGTATTTGAGTATAATGTCTGATAGATAAGTCCCGGTTTGTCAAGACTTTCCTTGTTTTCTGGAAGGAATTTCTAGCTTGTTCAATTCTACTACTGTTCAATTCAGTACTAGTGCTATTAAGTTATTGTGTACATTTCACATTGCACTCAAGAAGACAATGCATGTCTTTGCCTGGGGAAGAATAGAACCAGGACTCTGTGGGTGTCCTTTACTTCTCTGACCACAGCTGTACTGATATCACTAAATTTCTTTTCACACCTTTCTCTTATCTCACGAAGGAGGAGACACCTTCCCTCTCTATCCCTCTAGGGCTGTTACTTCACATCTTGTTCGTTCCTCTTTGCTGTCCCGCTTGGGACCGGTACAAAAAAAACTTACTTCACGCCCATAGTGTGACAGCAGAAATTTGTCTCGACCATGCCCCCTGAACCAGGAACAGAGTGTGACAAGCTGTACCTGCCCCTGGGCTGGGGAATTCACTTGTCACGGTTAGTCCCTGGTTCCTGTTCCGAGACAAGGGATGTGGAGTAACGGCCTGTCACGCAACATCCAGTGCCTACCTAGTGGTCAGCGGCTAAAACGCCATTCAACATTAGTTTCCCTATGGGAAACACCATGCAGTGCAAATGTTTATTAAAGAAAGTACTGAAAATGTATCTCAGCACCTTCCCTGGCTCCTGTTGACACATGAAGGGCCTCTAGACCTGGGATGACCAACACAGAGCAGCCTCTGTTTTTATAAACAATGGCTACTCCCACCACCACCTCTCCAGTTTATCCTGGTGTTGAGTGGAGTAACTGAATGGGCAGAATAAGGAGAAGGCTATGCCACCTTCAGAGCCCACATACATTTCTGTTGTGCCTTTTCATCCAGGGTCATATTGCTTATGAGCTGGGACTTGTTTGAGGAAGATCTGGCATTTAGCTTTACAGTTTCCAGTGTACCTTCATTCATACTTCCATGTACCAATTGTTTGTGTTATGCAGCACTGGACTTTATGCTCATCTCTGTGCATGTCAGCCACTAGATGTCCCTTTTCCTTTAATCTAGCCTCATTAGTGCCACCACTATCTGTACTTCTTCTTTGCTATTCCCCAGTAGTTGGCTGAAGGCTTTCCAATCTGGGAATCTTATCTTCTACCACTATCTCTTGATTCATTTTGAACAGTCCCGTCATAGGGTTTTCAAGGACAGAAAGAATCATCAGTGGTTTACCATTGGCTTTATCTGAGCAGAATCAACAAAAGTTAGCTTGAGGATCCATACCATTGTCTGTGATGGATACTCCATCCATGTGGCCAGCCACCACTGCTTCACAGTAGCTGCACTCCATACGTTTCTCCACCCGCATCAGCATTGGAACTATCCATTATCTTCTCCTGATGAAGCCATGACTCTTGAAGAGGATAGATGCATCCTAGTCTAGTGCCTCAGCTATGGATGTTCTACCTTGGGTGACCCTGCTAGGGGTCCAGGAATAATAGAGTCTAGCCTCCTGATGGCATTTTTCTCATTGAGCTCCAGTTACAAACAAAAACAAACAAAGAAGAAAGGAAGGAAGGAAGGAAGGAAGGAAGGAAGGAAGGAAGGAAGGAAGGAAGGAAGGAAGGAAGAGGTAGATCTCTCTTATTCACACAGGAGGGAATGTCCTAAGGATCACAAAGAAAAATGAGCACTTGTGCACATAACATGAACCTTTTCTTTTATCGAGAAAAAAAACTGCAAGTAGCAGACTTTTCTCTTTCTCTTTTTAAAAAAAATCTATGCAAATAAATGCATGCCATTCAAAATGTATATCTTTGAACACTGTGGGCACACCTACTCAATATACAAAAAATGTCTACCAAAGTGCGTACATATATTAGGAAAAAATGAGTACCAAAATAGCACAGTATTTTCCAAAATATTACAATGTAAAAAGCCAGGAAGAAAGAAAGCCAGGAAGAAAGAACAACATGAGATTAGAGGAATGGGCAAATGGGGGCTGAATAATCTTTATGCCCCCCACGCGTTTTGTTCTTTTCTTCATCCTCCTTTCCATAATTTCTTCAGTTCTCTGTGCCTAGCAGCAAGGTGGGCCCCTCTAAAGCCCAGGTCATAAGTCACAATTTTAGTGGTGGCTGAAGGCATTTCTCAGTGCAGTCCCATGGCTTCTTGTTATCATGACATTGGTGGGAAGCCATATGAAATTACGACAGGAGCCTGGAGACAGCCTTCAGTAACATTAAAACGAGCTCCAATTGTGAATTCAGAATCTAATGTATGCTCTTCTCCTTTGGGTAAGCAGTGCCAGAGGGAACCCATTAACCTGGAAAGGAAGGGAGCTATTTTTGGCTGATGGTCTCACATTCGGGGTTGTCAAACTGCGGGTGGAGGTTATGTAGCGAAAATAAATATGACAGCCACCACATTTAATGTGCGCGCATCCACGGTGAAAGAATACTGTACACAGATTTCCAGGGCTGTTTTGAACATCTCGGCTATTGTTTAGAAAATAGGTTTAAGGAAAAAGAATGTTGGAAAAAGAATGTTGTAGGATGGTATCCTCACTTTGCAATCTGAGGGAAGCCTCATGAATCCCCAAGATTCTAGGTTCTCAAGGAATCTAGCTGATTTTGCTCACGCTTTCTGCCCAGCAGGCCCCAAATTCAGATCTTAAAGTAGGGCTGTGGAAGACCAAGGTACCATAAAGAGCCAGGGATTTTGGGAAATCTCTGGGTCCTGGTCCCAAGTCCAAGTCCGAGTCTTTGATACTAAGTTCCAAATTCCAAGTCCCTATTGAAAACAAGCTTTTTACTCCAGAAAAAAAAAGAGAGGGTGGGTAGGTTCTGAGTTGTGAATTGAGCTCTTGTCATTGAGGAAACCAAGTCAAGCCTGAGTCAAGCTGCCAGTACAATTTAAATCCAGTTTGACAGCTGGTCTCATGAGCTGTGTCCCCATTCCCGTCAAGAGCTGTTCCCAAATAAATATAAACAACTAGGGGAAGCCAAAGCATTGGGCAGAATGAGGCATCTGATTCAGGCCAATGAAAGTGGCTGATGTGAAGGAAGAAATACCAGCAAACATCTGGCCATTCAGTTATGTTAGGTGATAGTTATGGGCAGAAGCTCAGAGACAGAACATATGTTTTTGCACCCAGAAGGTTCCAAGTTTTGATCTTGGCACCTCCAGATTAGACTGGGAAAGAACTTGGCCCAAAGCCCTAGACCAGTGGTGGCGGACCTTTGGCTTTGGACCACAACTCCCACAGTCCTTTGCCATTGGCTATCTAGGCTCAGAATTCCAGGAGTTGTAATCCAATACATCTGGAGTGCTGAAGATTCACTACCACTGCCCTAGACATCCATTTCTAGTCACCGCTACATGATTTTTGTCTAGCTCACTTTACACTATCTTCCAATGAGTATCTCACAAGAGATACTCATGTACTGTATCTAGAATCAGTGGCCCCATAAGGTTGCCTAATGCAGTCAAGTCAGTTGAGGCTGGTGACTACAGGTTTTTTGGGGGGGTCAACAAACCTTCTCATTGTTTTGTACCAGACTTCACAGGAACTATCCAAGGTGCTGAACGCTATTCCCAGGAATACCTCTGGATAAGTGCTTGAAAGCTCAGAGGAAAGCCCATAGTGCATTCACTGACCCAGATTCTTCAGCCGCCGATGCCTCACCTGATTGCTGCTGCCCCATCACCAGCCACCTTCAAACGCAACTTGAGCCAGCTTCTCTATATGAAACGGAGGGCAGAGGCACCATCTTGTCTTTCTCTTCAAGTAGTAGCATGTTTTGAGCTGGCCCCATGCATAGGTTTTGAGAACTGGTAGACTCCTCACTGTTGCTATACCCCAGCATCTATGCAGCTGCTATGGATGGAGAACGCACATTGGAGTCCAACATCATCTCAAGGCCCCTGGTCGGAAGTTCCTACTACCTACTGCATACAGTACAGAGCTAGTTGAGCCAGGATGGGTACCATGGTTGTGTTCCCATTTGATTGGAGTAAGCTCCAATTGTCAACCTTAGCCTCACATCAGGATATATACTAGAATATGCCCTTTGGCCTCACCATCAACTATGGGGACAGTAGGGTAGGTAAACTTTTCTAGAGTCCATCCAAGGCCTTCCTGAGGACAATCCTCTTTTTGCAGATGTCCTCCATGTGAGTCTCCAAGCCTGATTTAAAGGCAAAGAGCAACACCAACGATGATCAGGTACCTTGAAATTGTCTATTCCCAGAGAGCAGCTGGACACCAGACCCAGCAAGGAGGCAGATCACTTCATCACCATCTTCCCTTCGTGAGCAAGATGCTTTGCAAATCTGTTTGAAGAAGAAACCTTGCTTCTAATTTTGTGTCTTTGGACCTAAATTAGCATACACAGTTTTAGGCAAACCCCTGTTCCTTTTCAATGATGCATGCTCTCCCTCCTTGATGCTGAGTAGGTGGACAGAAGGGATGAGAGCAGAAGTGAGAAGGGGAAACAGAGCTTGGGAAAGTATCTCTCCCCCACCCGGCACCACCCTCTTTCGAATGCAGCTCCTGGACTTTTTAAGCTAGGATGGCCTCAGTTGCTGGAATGGAAAATAACTTCCAGAAGTGAGAGAAATGCATGATCCATCCATTCATTGAACTATTTGATCCTTGCTCCTTGATTTAAGGAGGCTTTCTCTTTGTAAAGATAAGATCTCTACTGGTTTTGGAAACAACATTAGCCCCAAAATAGATTAAAACTTCATTGACCACAGTGCATATTTCCCCTTCGGGAATCAGGAACAAGGTATTTGTGTATACTGTTAAGCAAATCTAATGCTGAGAGAGTAGCTTGTGGAAAATTACATTATACATTTCCGTGCTGGCTTGAGGTGACCCCCAACATTTGTATTACAGAGCTACTTAGAAAACAGTTTTGATTTGTGTTCTCTGGTTTCAAAGTCCAACTAAGCCACTTTATTCCAGTTGCTCCATGAATAGCAGTCATCCTTTTAATAGAAATGGAGGTGCAAGGGCATCATTAGTCCTTTTTTTAAAGATACCATCCTAAGATGAATGGAGAAGCGATATGAAAATTTGACTTCACCAGGAAATAAATATTAGAAAATGTCTTTTCCCTACAGGAAACTTCTAATGGAATAATCCAAAGTATAGTTTCTGCTCAAAGGTTTACAGTAAGGTGGAAACATATGGGTTTTTGTTGTTGCCATAACTCAACTTCCAGACGGTTTGTTGTTGTTCTTGTTTTAATTAAAATGAAAATCTTAAGACTAGTAAAGGAAGGTGACTGAGTTTCTTTTCAATGAAAGCTGTGGGTGTGTAAGAGGGCTAAAAATACTGGTGGATGGTACAAAAATTTATTTTACAAACTATCTTATTAATTTTGAGCTAAAACCAGAGATTTTTTTACTATGATACAACAAAATATTGGTGATAGCAAAATGTAATAATCCATATTATCACAGTAGCTAGGATGTTGTATGCACAACTATGGAAGACATCCGGACAAAAAACAGTTAATTATGAAGGTGTTAGACTGCGCAGAAATGGACAAGATCTCAGCATTAATGAAACCAGGTGGATGCTATGAAGACTTCCAATAAAGATGGCATGATTTCTACAAATTTTTAGATCAATATTATAAGTCAATTAAGTTTCCTGTTTAATTTATGAGATGATTAAGGATCATATATTGTTATGATGAGATGCAAATTTTGTTTGAGAAGATTAGAATCGTTCCAATTTTATTTCTTTTTTTTGACAACTTTTTTGTTTGGAAACCATAAATAAATTGCAAAAACAAACAAAGAAAGAAAGCCGTGGCTTACTGGTGCTTTTTAAAATAATTTTTAGAATTTCATCATGCTGCCTTGTAGTCTATTATGACAGACTGACTGAAGATTTATTGTGTGATGATGAGTGATGGGAAAATACTCCTCATGCCCTGTGTGTGTGTGTGTGTTTCTCTGTGTTAGGAATGATTTACATTATCTGCTTCAAGTACAAACATATTGTATCTTGGGGGGGGGTCCTTCAGGATCAAAAGGGCAGAATCCTGGTTTCAGGCCTGTTTGTTTTAACCAGGCAGACTCCATTTTCTGCAGCATTGTGCTGCTAGAGCAGGGCTCTTCAAAATAAGGCCCGGGGCCCAGATGTGGCCCCCCAGGGTCCTGAATCCATCCCTTGGGACCAATTGCTGGCTAGTGGGGCATTCAGAATGGGAGGGCCACGGCAAGGTACCCCGCTCCCCCCACTCGCCGCCCAGATGGTTGGGGCATGGCTGCATCCAAGCGGGGCAATTTAAAATGGGAGGGCTGCGGCAAGGTCTCCCACTCCCTCCATGGCCCTGAGGCCCTGCCCTTGCTCCTCTTCCAGCCCGCCCGCCTGCCTTCCTTGTGTGGCCACTGCCTGTGTTAATGTGGTTGTGAGGAAGGAAGGGGGAAGGCAGAGGCAGCACCAGCCAGCCTTCCAAGCTGGAGCAGCCACGGCAGTGGACTGACAGAAGGATGAGCGGGTGGTCTGGCCCCCAGTGGTGTCTGGGTGGTGGTGGACCGGTCTGCTGTTTAAAAACTTTGAGGACCCCTGTGCTAGAGCCTTACCTCCTGCCATGGAGTCTGTGCCCTGTGGGGGGCATGGCTGGTGTTTATGCTGGTATCTCTAGATATAACTATTTATTTATTTATTTATTTATTTATTTATTTATTTATTTATTTATTTATTTATTTATTTATTTTTACCCTGCTTTTCTCCTTGGAAAAGGAGCCAAGGCAGGTCACAGTAATGAGGGACAATATGCAGTCCAGTACAATTAAGACATGATCAGGTATTGACAACAGGGAATTGAGGGACATCTTACAGCATAAATAGACAACATTACATTAAAGCTACAATAGAATGCGAGCAGTTAAAAGGAGAGGTGCAATCCACACCTCATCCTCTCTATGTAAGTATACTTGAATCAGGGAGGTAGAATATCCCTTCACAAGATATGAGCAATAGACAAGTAGAAACATTATTGCAGAACTAGGGCATTATGTACAAATAAGACACAAGTAGCCAGTGGTGTGCAGTGGTTGGGATTTGAGACATCCCTATTCTAATAATCTACTGAGCAGTATCCTATCTCTCTTTCTGAGCCTGACCAACCGTTTGGGGTTGTTGTGATGGCTAAGGTGGTTACTTCACGTCCCGTTCGTCCCTCCTTGCTGTCCTGCTTGGGACCGGTACAAAAAACCCTTACTTCACGTCCATAGAGTGACGGCAAAACCTTGTCTCGACCACACCCCCTGGAACCGGGACCAGAGTGTGACAAGCCGTACCTGCCCCTGGGCTGGGGAATTCTCTTATCATGGTTAGTTCCCAGTTCCTGTTCTGAGACAAGGGACCGTGTGGTAACAACTGTCACGCAACAACCAGTGTCCACCTAGTGGTCAGCGGCTGAAGCGGCATTCAACATTAGTTTCCCTATGGGAAACACATGCAGTGCAAATGTTTATTAAAGAAAGTACTGAAAATTCTGTAGCATTGATGTGTAAATCCCAGAAGACCAGTAAATCGAAATATCAAAAAAGTTTTATTTACTATATTTAAAAAGGGGGTTAAGAAAGCAAGACAAATTCAGAATTTGTCACAGAACAAGACCATGAAGTAACAGTTGCCACAAGACAAGTAATCACACCCATGAGTAAACAGAAACAGGGACTGAACAGGGACAAAACCACGTGACTGCGAACAATGCTGTCACAGTACAAACGTAATTGAGGAACAAGGTAGGACGTGAAGTAACCGCCTAAGTGACCAAAAAGGTGAAGATTCTCTGATTTTGGTGCTCACTTCCATGACACACACCCAGCTCGCTTAGCAAGCCCAGGCGATCATGGATCACACCATCCTGACTTCTTTCCAGGAAGTGGTGACTCTTTTCCAGACCTCAGAAAAGTTCTCCGCCTCCTTTCTCCTCCTCCTTTTTGGGGACTATTTCTCCTTCGACCACTGACCTTGGTCAAATGACATGTTGCTTTTGTACAGTGCTCAGCAGAGAAAAATCCATTTTCTAAAGGCATTTCCCCCCACCAACACTGTAGGGATTATTGCAATCATATTATTCCATGAGGATACAGTTTCTTATTTCTCAGAAACTCTCTTTCTTTTAGGGTCACTGGCATAGTCATGGCATGGGTGGTGATCACAGGATGGTGTTCCTCCCATGTGATGCAATGATTCCTTTGTTATGAGTAGGATTTTGGAGCAAACCACAGTGACTCAGAGGAATAGTAGCTCCCTATCAGTTATGTGGCCCCACAACTGCTGAACGTACCTGGTGTGTCTATAAATTTGCCACCACCGACAGGGTGCCCTTCAGCTGTACTGAACGATGTCCTCCTTCCCGTCATTCCCACTGGCTTTGAAGTCTGACCCATATGGAAGGTTCTAGGACAGTGGTGGCAAACCTTTGGCACTCCAGATGTTTTGGGACCACAACTCCCAGAATTCCGAGCCTAAAATGCCAATGACAAAGGACTGTGGGAGTTGTGGTCCAAAACATCTGGAGTGCCAAAGGTTTGCCACCACTGTTCTGGGATGAGCAATGCTGAAGTAACCCATTGCATGTAATTTCAGAACTCACTTGGATTTGCTCACACAGACATACACACATGCGTGTGCCATAGTCTCAGTTTCCTCCCAGATACTGTATACAGTAATTGGATTTTGGTTTGAATGGAGCCCACTGCCTCTACTGGCAAAGAAACACACAAGCCAGTCTCAGACTTCCTATTAAAATCACCACCTTCCTTGCCATTTTATCCCTCGGAGATAATGATTAGATAGTATACTCGACAATAATTTTTTTATATTTTTTATTATTATTGGTCAAAAGTGACACACGGAATATCCAGACATGAGTTGTTCTGGCTCCACCTTTGAATTGTCATTGTGAGATGACACACGTGTGGCACCTGGGTGCGTTTTCCTCCACAGCTGTCAGACGCCAGCACATTCCTTTGCCTTTCCTTCAAGCGATAATCTATTTTTGAATAATAATAGTAATAATAAGACAGTTAAAGGACATTCGAGTGAGATGTGGAGCCAATTAATTTATTAGCTAGTCTACCTATTGCTTCCTTTCCCTTCTTCCTTCCTTTGAGGCCAGGCTGCGTCCATCTTGTCTGTCCTTCGACAAGCAGGCAAAGACCTGTCTCTTCAGGCAAGCTTTCCCTTAATGACAGGCTGCCTGCATGGGATTTTTAAATCGACGGTTGTGTCTTACCTCATTTTAGTGTGGTTTTTTGTTTACTGTCTTTTTGCGTGCTATTTGATTGATTTTTTTTTTGTATTTGTGTACACTGATTGATTTTAAATATACGAGAACCCTGCTATCCACAGAATCAGCATCTGCAGATTTACTTGCCTGTTGGATGAAAATATTGAATAACCACAGCAGAAATACCTGTTTATATATTTACTGTATTTATTTATTTATTTATTTTATTTTTATACCGCCCGTCTTCCCAGAGGAACTCCGGGCAGTTAACAATAGGAAAAACAAAGCAAGTATAAACATATATGTTTATAAATATATGTTTTCAGGGTTTATTTACGATAACTGGTTCCTACAGACCATGCAATGTATAGTGTTCAATAGTTCCACATTTTTTTCAGCATCTGCAGAGGGGACTTGCGATCCATCCCCAGCAGATTCTACTTTATTGTAGTACTACTATAATAGTGGTATTCCTACTACATTGTTTTTTTTAATGATATATCCCACTGGTTAATGCTTGTTTTTAGCTTAAAATGTTATCTTTTAATTCTGTATGCTGCCTTGCATCCTTTTCAAAGTGAAAGGCAGAGTAAAAAATATTTTAAACAAGAACATAAGAACAGCCTTGCTGGAACAGGCGTCAGCCCATCCAGTCCAGCATATTCTGACTCACACAGGGGCTCACCATTTGCTTCAGGTTATTCCCAAGCAGATATCTTTACCTGCCTACAATTCCCTCTAAATGGCATTGAAAGAGATCCTGCCTATCTCTCCAACCCAGAGGTCATCCGTAGGCATCCATAATGATAGCCGTTGATGCCCTTGTTCTCCATGAACTTGTCTAATAAATAAATGAATAACACTTTACAATGTAGAGACGGCACTTACAGCTTAGAAAGTGGCATCTGCTCCATGGAACATGCCATCATTATTAGGACAGCATTGCAACATGTACAGCAATGTGTTTATAGACTTCATTTTAAGGCATCAAACCCAAATACTGATCCATCCATCCCTTTTCCTTACCTCCCTCCATTCCTTTTCCCCCTAAGTAAGAATCAGTGCATATTCCTGTCAATTTAAAGGCACAGGATGACATCTGGGAAAGATGAAACTTAATGCAGAAATAAGCACAAGAGGAATGGAGCAATGCATACCAGCTTTGCCCCTTACGTAGATGATTTCTGCTATCACTTATTCGGTAGTAATAATAACAGGCCTTCCATAACCCTGGATCTCTATCCGATGGTGTTCTCAATCAGGGTTTCTGCTTTCTAGGGTGAGCAGTGTCCTTTCATTGTATCCATCTGGTTTTATTAATGCTGAGATCTTGTCCATTTCTGCGCAGTTTAACACCTTCATAATTAACTGTTTTTTGTCCGGAATCTTGTTTGTCTTCCATAGTTGTGCATACAACATTCTAGCTGCTGTGATAATATGGATTATTACAAATTTTTCATTGTGGTTCTGCTTAGATGGTGGCTCCTGCTTATATGGTCATTTTATATGGCCTGCTTACAGGGGGAATCAGTGCTCCTGCTTCATGATTCCTGTTGCACCGAGGGAGGGGAGGCTGACACACATTGCTCTAGATCAGTGGTTCTCAACCTGTGGGTCCCCAGATGTTCCTGGACTGCAACTCCCAGAAGCCTCTACCACTTGCTGTGCTGGAAGGGATTTCTGGGAGTTGCAGTCTAGGAACGTCTGGGGACCCACAGGTTGAGAACCACTGCTCTAGATCGGTGGTCCCCAACCCCCGGTCCGCGGACCGGTGCCGGTCCGTGGACCGGTCGGCACCGGGCCGCCTGGGGAGGCCGGGGAGGCTCCTCCCCTTTTCCTCCGCCGCCCTCCTCCTCCTCCTCTTCTCTCCCGCGGGCGGCCGGTGGAGGAGGAAGGCTGGAGGAGTGCAGGAGGAGCCGCCGCCGCCGCCTTTGCCTCCCTCCTCCCCTCCCGGCCCCGGCGCCCCGCGCGCGGCACCCGCCTGGCCGCGCCGGGAAGCGCCCTCACTGCACCGACGAGCCG
The DNA here is from genome assembly GCA_037367245.1 of Phrynocephalus guinanensis. Classification (NCBI taxonomy): domain Eukaryota; kingdom Metazoa; phylum Chordata; class Lepidosauria; order Squamata; family Agamidae; genus Phrynocephalus; species Phrynocephalus guinanensis. The sequence goes on along the minus strand of CM074739.1, from coordinate 11,057,896 downwards.
CCTCCTCCTCCTCCTCCTCCTCCTTCTCCTGCTCTGGTTCCTCCTCCTCCTCCTCCTCCTCCTCCCCGCCGCCGCCGCCGAAGGAGGCAGCAGCAGCAGCAGCAGCGAGGGCAATTGCGGGGGGGGGGGTGGCGGCGGCGCGCGGCGGGACAGGGGCGATTGCGGCGGCGGCGGGGGGGCAATTGCGGCGGCGGGGGGGGGCGATTGCGGGGGGGGTGGCGGCGGCGGCAGGGGGGGCGATTGCGGAGGGGTGGCGCGGCGGCGGCGGGACGGGGGCGATTGCGGCGGCGGCGGGGGGGGGGGGGGGCAATTGCGGCGGGGGCGGGGGGGCAATTGCGGAGGGGTGGCGGCGGCGGCGACGGGACGGGGGCGATTGCGGCGGCGGCGGGACGGGGGCGATTGCGGCGGCGGTGGGGGGGCAATTGCGGCGGGGGCGGGGGGGGCAATTGCGGAGGGGTGGCGGCGGCGGCGACGGGACGGGGGCGATTGCGGCGGCGGCGGGACGGGGGCGATTGCGGCGGCGGCGGGGGGGCAATTGCGGCGGGGGCGGGGGGGGCGATTGCGGAGGGGTGGCGCGGCGGCGACGGGACGGGACGGGGGCGATTGCGGCGGCGGCGGGGGGGGCAATTGCGGCGGGGGCGGGGGGCGATTGCGGAGGGGTGGCGCGGCGGTGGCGGGACGGGGGCGATTGCGGCGGCGGGGGGGGGGGCAATTGCGGCGGCGGGGGGGGGCGATTGCGGGGTGGTGGCGGCGGCGGCGGGGGGGCGATTGCGGAGGGGTGGCGCGGCGGCGGCGGGAGGGGGGAGATTGCGGCGGCGGCGGGGGGGCAATTGCGGCGGGGGCGGGGGGGGCAATTGCGGAGGGGTGGCGGCGGCGGCGACGGGACGGGGGCGATTGCGGCGGTGGCGGGACGGGGGCGATTGCGGCGGCGGCGGGGGGGGGCAATTGCGGCGGGGGCGGGGGGGCGATTGCGGAGGGGTGGCGCGGCGGCGGCGGGACGGGGGGGGATTGCGGCGGTGGCGGGGGGGCGATTGCGGCGGGGGCGGGGGGGCAATTGCGGAGGGGTGTCGGCTGCGGCGGCGGGACGGGGGCGATTGCGGCGGGGGCGGGGGGCAATTGCGAGGGGTGGCGGCGGCGGCGGCGGGACGGGGGCGATTGCGGCGGCGGCGGGGGGGGCAACTGCAGAGGGGTGGCGGCGGCGGCGGGACGGGGGCGATTGCGGGGGTAGCGGCGGCGGCGGGACGGGGGCGATTGCGGCGGCGGCGGGGGGCAATTGCGGGGGGGTGGCTGCTGCTGCTCCTCCGGCGGCGGCGGCGGGAGGAGGAGGAGGAGGAGGAACCAGAGCAGGAGCAGGAGGAGGAGGAGGCGGCTCGTTGGTGCCACGAGGGCGCTTCCCGGCGCGGCCGGGCGGGTGCCGCGCAGGGCGCTGGGGCCAGGAGCCGCGCGTGGGTCTCGCTGCTGGCGCCCCGCTTGCTTTCCCCGGCGGAGGAGGAGGCCCACGGCGGCGGCGGCAGCAGGAGCAAGCGGGGCACCAGCAGCGAGACCCGCGCGCGGCTCCTGGCCCCGGCGCCGGAGGAGGAGGTGGGGGCCCGCCTGCCCAGGAGCCCCGGTTCCCCCCCACCCCGCCCGTGTGTGTGTGGGGGGAGTGGCACGCCCGACGCCCCAAGCCGGTAAGTGCCGCCGCCGCTGCTCTCGTGCCTCCCCCTCCTCCTTCCCTCCCATCCTTTGCTTTCACCCCCCCTTTTGCCTCCCAGCCGGACCCCCCTTTCGCATTCTCCCCCCCTCCCCCCCACCCCCGGGCCACAGGAAAATTTTCAAAAATTTCCCGGTCCGCGGGGACAAAAAGGTTGGGGAGCACTGCTCTAGATAACACAGATAGCTATGAAACTGCTATTGAATGTGTGCCTGTGGGGATCATGGCTACTGGATAGACTGATATCTATGGTTATAGCTGAGAGGGAAAATCCATTTGGCCTCACCTGTGCTTATGTTCATTTGCATAACCCTAGAGTGTGTACAACTCAAACAAAAACTTGTACATATATTTATGAGAACACCTGTTCCAGATATGAGCATTGCTGCTTAAAGATGTACACATAGTTGTTGAGAATAAAACCCACACGCTGTTGGTCCATCCTTCTCACAGGTATTGTAACTGTGGAGAGCTGCCCCCATCCTATTCCAAACAAGCCCAGCGTTAACATGTTTACGGCATTTGCTACTATTCAAATGCAAATCGGTACCCTTACTCTCCATTCTGACTGCTGTTCGTTTGAACCGCCATGACTTTTGTGCTGCCTTTCAATGCACGCGTTCCCATTGGGGAATGGAGTGCCTTTTAAAAATAACAATATGAAGTGGCAGCCTCAGAAAGCCGGCCTTTGTAATGGGCACTAAGGCTTCTGAAATGCATTTCCTAGAGGCTGGTGCCTTTGCCTTGTGACACACAAGCCCCAAATCACAGGCTTCAGATGGAGCTGAGTTTACTGCATCGCGTGAATGCGATGACCTGTAGAATATTCAGGCAAAATACATTGTTGTTTTTTTCTGAAAAGAAGTTTTGAACACTTGCTCAGTATTAAACAGTTCATCGGGGAGCCCAGGAGGCTATTCAGCCCTGTGAAGCCGTTTTCGTTGAATATCCAAAACACAATAAAACCACTTCCACCTTTTTACATTCTAAATGGGTCCTTGGTTGTACTAATGCTTATTGGCATTTTACAGCAGGTACTGCATTTGTAGAACAGGTGGTCGGATACCTCAGTGAGCTGGCTGTAGAGTCAGAGGCTGAGAGTTCAACTATGTCTTGTGTAGGAGAAGAGCCAGCCTGTGTAAGAGGTAAAAGTTCCAAATGCCCCCAAAGGGAAGAGAATGATAAACCATGCCTGAGTACAGTAGGACCCCAGTATCCACTGGGGATTGGTTCCAGGCCTTCCTGTGGATAATGAAAACCGTGGATAAGAGAGAACACCCAAAATCCCCCAAACGTCTGTTTTGTGACAGTAACTTGCTTTATGGCTTCTGTTTTGTGACAGTAGCTTGCTTTGCAGCTGCTGAATTATTTATTTATTTCCCCCCTGCCAACCGTGGATAACTGAATCAGGGGATAACAAATCAGTGGATATGGGGGGGGGGTCCTACTGTACTAGAAAGTTCCCCCTGAGTAATGAGTACCCCCTTGGTGAGGATCTCAATGAATCAGAATCAATTTGGTAGCACCTGATTTTATTGTATATATAATATGTTACACTTGCAAAATGCTTAACTGTCTTCATATTGGAATTCACAGCCATCACCAGCTCAAAGCCGATCGCAACCATAAATTCTTTGGAGTGTTCCAACAGCTAGCAGGTATTTGCAATATGATCTCAAGTGCCTCTTCGTTTTTGGAATCCAGCTTGAACATCACACCTTTCTTATTAGATTGATCCCGCTGAGAATAAAATAGCTCTACAGTCACATCCTTAAGAAGAATAAGAAACAAGCAAAAGTTCTTCTCTAAATGTCGTAAGTACTGTAAATATTTTCAGAATGAAAAGGAAAAAAGAATGAGAAAGAGAAAGCACATTTGCCACATTAATGGCAGGCTTCAATCTTTTTTGTGTTGCATTCTTTCCATCTGCTCATATACCTCTTCACTGGTTTAGAAGAAATGGGTTGGGGTTTCTTTAAATATATTTGTGTCTCTGTCTCTCCCTTCCCCCACTGCCATTGGTCCCAGACTCCTTGCAGCTTTAGCAGAAATATCAGATACAGATCATTAATCACAACGCCTGTGCTGTCCTTGAATTATTTAATGCAATATTTGAGGAGCTGTGAATTATTTAAAGCCATGTACGAAAGGTCCTCTCCGACAGGCATGCAGCGATTATTAAGAGCCATGGCTAAATCTGATTTATTTTGCCACATTCCTATACTAGTGCTGAATGTTTCATAAACAGAAACTGCCCCTTAGGTTGCCAAGCCAAAAATAAGAAAAGTGAGATGGAGTGCTGGACAAACTTCTATGAAATCATGGGATATTTGAGTTGAAAGGGGCCTATAAAGCCATTGACTCAGTACAGTAATCCATATTATTTATTATTTATTATTTATTATTTATTTGTAGCATTTCTATACCGCGCCATCTTCCGAGTCGAAACTCTGGGCGGTTAACAGGGTAAAAAGATATACAAAACTACAAAACTACAAAACAGTTAAGGACAAAACCCCAGGTAAGATACATCGGCGGTGAAGAAAAATTTTAAAATTAAATTAATTTAAATTTTAAAAATTAAATTAAATTAAATTAATATCAAAGCAGATCTGACAGATGGTTGTCCAATTGTTCAATTTCTCTTGAATTCCTCCAGTGTTGGAGTGCTCATCATCTCACAAGGCAATTAATTCCATTGCTGTACTGCTCTAACAGTTAAGAGGTTTTTCCAAATATCTGTCTTCTTGCTACTTCAATCCATTATTATCGGTCCTGTACTCTGGGATGATGCAGAGCAGGTCCTGTCCTCCTTCTATATGCCTATTTTTTCAAGTATTTGAAAAGTCCTATTGTATCTGTTCTGTATTGATCTGTATTCCTATTGGTTTCTGTTCCTGTTCCAAAGGGAACAGGCCTATTGGTTTATTCAAGTTGCTGCATTTGGATCCTCAATCCTATTGGTCTCTGCCAAAAGGCAGCTTTGTGATTGGTTGTAATTGTTCCCTCCAAAATGTATCTTTTCCTAGCCAGTCCTGGCTCCTATAAATGTGGCTCCCTCTCCCCAGTCCCCAGTCTTGTTCTCTCCCTGAATAAAGAGCTGTTACACTAGAAGCTGTGTCCAGCTGCTATGTCTAAGAGCTGAAATCACTGCTGAAATCACTAAAACCCACGCTACTACAGTATCTCCCTCTGTCTTCTTTTCTCAAGGCTAAACAGGCCTAGTTCTTTGCTTCCACTGTGGGAATACCACTACTCCCATTAACCATTAGTTTGTGTCTGTGAAGATTCTCAGTCATCCAGGTGAGTTTATCTGGAAGTTGAGTCATGGCTACCGGACTTCTTTTTTTGAGAGATAGAAACGAGCCTATTCAGGCCATTGTTCATCTTATGAGCCTAATTCAGAGCAGGGTGACAAGAGGTCAGAGCTGACTATAAGATGGAGGACTCGCACTAGCTGTATTCAGACTGATGAAGCTGTTTCGATGAGCAGCGAAACGTTTCTATCTCTCAAAAACAAAAACAAAAACAAAAAAGAAGTCCAGTAGCCATGACTCAACTTCCACATTAGTTCGTGTCTTCATTTGGAAGAATGGGAAAAGCTTGCAGTGATGATGAAAAGGATATGTGCATTCTCCAGGCGAAATGGGGAGGAAGATTCTGAGACCTGTTGTCCCTCCCTGGGTCATCAGCATACCCCTCCTCCACTCCCACATCCCTGGAGTTGATGCCAGGTTTATCGAATTAAGCGAATGTGTACCAACTCTGAATAAACTAACCAATAGTTTACTTTCAGGGCTAGTGAAGCCAACAAGCTTCACTAGTCCTTTTCCTTGGCTCCCTCAAGTTCATGTCACCAGGAGGTTAGAGTGTACGGCCAAAGGGCAGAGAGCACACGGCCAAAGGGCAGAGAGCTAACTTCCTGTTCTTGCAGGAGCAAGGGGCGGAGTTTTAGCTTTAAATACCTGCTCCCAGCAGCCCCTCAGTCCTTTTCTGGCAGAGCAGCAGAGAGGAAGCAGGCGGTGAGAGGAGCACATGGCCAAAGGGCAGAGAGCTAACTTCCTGTTCTTGCAGGAGCAAGGGGCGGAGTTTTAGCTTTAAATACCTGCTCCCAGCAGCCCCTCAGTCCTTTTCTGGCAGAGCAGCAGAGAGGAAGCAGGCTGTGAGAGGAGCACACGGCCAAAGGGCAGAGAGCTAACTTCCTGTTCTTGCAGGAGCAAGGGGCGGAGTTTTAGCTTTAAATACCTGCTCCCAGCAGCCCCTCAGTCCTTTTCTGGCAGAGCAGCAGAGAGGAAGCAGGCGGTGAGAGGAGCACACCGCCAAAGGGCAGAGAGCTAACTTCCTGTTCTTGCAGGAGCAAGGGGCGGAGTTTTAGCTTTAAATACTTGCTCCCAGCAGCACGCGCCTGACAGCGCGTGCAAACTACAAAAAAAAAAAACCCCTTATAATTTCTTCTGGGTATAATTGAGTTCCTAAAGCCAAGCTACTCCTGAGGAAGTCCTACACACATTAGCAAGTTAGCACTGGAAACTTCCTGACGTGATTGCAGTTGGAGTAGAGGTGCTTTAGCAGCCCCTACACAGTTAGACTTTCAATAAACAACAAAAGAAGTAAAGAGTCTTACTAGATTAAAAAAAATTAGTGCAAGTTTACATTTTTGAGAACTTCAATACATTTTATTGCACTTGTTAAAATGGAGTTGCAGGGAGCAGCTGTAGTTACCTGCAGTACTTGTGCCATGTTTGTTATCTTGACAGAGCGTGTGCAGAACTACATCTGCTGCAAGTGCAAGCTGGTGGCGCTATTGGAAGAGAAGGTCCAGCAGCTGGAGGCTCGCATATCCGACCAGCAACATATTAAGGAGCTTGAGCGGTTCCTGGACAGAGCGGAACAGACTACTCAGGTCCAAGAGGAGACAGGGCAAACTTCAGAGGAGGAAGTCACTCCCGCAACTCAGGAGGTGGATGGGTGGAGGAATGTGACTCAAAGGAGTAGAAGGCCAAGGCATCGCTCAGAGAGTCTCATCTTGCACAATCAGTTTGAAGCTCTTTCCCTCAGCACACCTCATGAGGCACACATAGAGGAAGAATTGGTTCCACCGGAGGATCTCTCCCTCATCACTATTGATGAGATACAAGATCAGGTACATGTTGATGACCAGGCTGCAGGAGAGAAGCTCATTGTACTAGGGGATTCTATAATTAGAAATACGGAGGGATGGATTTGTGAGGAGCATGATAACCGTATGGTCACTTGCCTGCCGGGGTGCAAAGGTTGCAGACATCACCAGAAATATAGATAGCTTGTTAGAGAGAACTGGGAAGGAGCCAGTGGTCATGGTACACATCGGTACCACTGATGTCGGGAAGGCCAAGCGGTCAGTCTTGGAAGCCAAATTCAGGTTGCTAGGTAGAAGATTGAAGACCCGGGCTTCCAAGGTAGCATTTTCAGAAGTGCTACCTGTTCCTCGTGCAGGACCCGCCAGACAGGCAGAACTCAGAAGCCTCAATGCGTGGATGAGGCGATAGTGTCGAGAGGAGGGCTTTAGATTTGTCAGGAACTGGAGAACATTTTGGGACAAGCCAAACCTGTTCAGGAGGGATGGGTTGCACTTGAATCATGATGGGACCAGATTGCTGGCACTCAACCTCAAAAAGGCAGCAGAGCAGCTTTTAAACTGATAACTGGGGGAAAGCCGACAGGAGCTGAGTGGCATCCGGTTCGGAACACCTCATCCTTGGGGAATGAGGTTGGAGAGGGTAGAGAATCACATAGAGAAGACATAGCAGGTATAGGTATTAGCACCGGGAGAATAACGGAATGTGACAGTTCATCTACTGAAAATAAAAGCTGTGGGGCGAATAGAACAAGGCAGCAGCTGTTGTTGCAGGACCCACTGTACAGGTGCTTCTACGCCAATGCTCGAAGCCTCCAAGCAAAGATGGGAGAACTTGAACATTTGGCAGCTAGGGATAACATTGATATAATAGCCATAACAGAAACCTGGTGGAATGCGGAGAACCAGTGGGATACAGCAATCCCAGGCTATAAACTCTATAGAAGAGATAGAGGGGGGGCGGGTTGGAGGAGGAGTGGCCATCTATGTCAAAGAAGGGGTAAAATCCAGCAGAATGGAGATTGACAGAGGGTCTGACTCCACCATAGAATCACTGTGGGTTAAACTACCAGGTCCAAGGAGTGATGTGATCGTTGGAGTATTCTATCGTCCACCAGATCAGAAACTTGAGGGGGACCTTGAAATGAGGAGAGAAATCATGGAAGTGGCTAAAAGGGATAGGATAGTAATCATGGGGGACTTTAATTATCCCCACATTGACTGGGCCAATGCGAGCTCCGGGCAAGAAAGAGAAACTGGGTTTCTCGACTTGCTGAATGACTGTGCCTTAGAGCAACTTGTCACAGAGCCCACCCGAGAACAGGCAACTCTGGATCTAATATTGTGTGATACTCAGGACCTGGTCAGAGGTGTGAATGTCACTGAGCCTCTGGGGAACAGTGACCATGCTGCTATTACCTTTGCCATGCATGTCGGAGGAAGAGTGTCAACCAAATCAGACATAAAAACCCTTGATTGTCGAAGGGCAAACTTCCCTCAGATGAGGAAACTAGTTAGAGAGAAACTGAAGGGGAAGGTTAGAAGAATCCAATCTCTTCAGAGTGCATGGAGCCTGTTTAAAACAACAATAATAGAGGCCCAGCACAAGTGCATACCACAAAGAAAGAAGAGCTCATTTAAGTCCAAGAGGACACCGGCATGGTTAACGAGTGGAGTTAGAGAGGCTCTAAAGCGCAAGGAGAGGTCCTTCTGTAAATGGAAATCCTCCCCAAATGAGGAAAATAAAAAGGATCACAAACTCTGGCAAAAGAAATGTAAGAAGATGATAAGGGAGGCAAAGAAAGACTTTGAGGAACGAATGGCTAGCAATATAAAGGGTAATAATAAAAGCTTCTTTAAATATGTTAGAAGTAGAAAACCTGCCAGAGAACCAGTTGGCCCTCTGAATGGTGAGGGAGGAAAAGGGGAGGTTAAGGAAGACTTGGACATTGCAGAGAAATTGAATGAGTTCTTTGCGTCTGTCTTCACGACAGAGGACCTTGAGCAGATTCCGCTGCCTGAGCCGCCCCTCTTGACTAAAGAATTAAATCAAATACAGGTTAAAAGAGAGGAGGTTTTAGGACTAATTGATATATTGAGTAGAGATGGGCACGACTTAGCGGTATTTCCGTTTCCGTTTCCGTTACTCGGTTCCGTTACTCTACGGAAACGGTAACGGGAATTACTCCCCCAGACTTCGAGCTCGAACCGACGAACGAACAATTTTGGTCTGATTTGTCGTGCTCATTCCTTGCATCGCGAGATCGCGCGATGACACACGCGGCACAGAAAAAAAGTTTTTAAAAGTTAAAAAAACCCGGTTCCCGGCCAAAAAGCAGGCGGGAAAATGCCTGCCGTGCTTCAGGGCACCTACCAGAGGGGTTGTTTCTGGAGGTCCCCGGCCTCCCCCCTCATCCCCCGTCCTGGGCTGCTCTGGTGGGACTCGCCGCAGGCTCGCAGCCAGCAAAAAGCCCAGTCTCGCCGCCGCCCGCCGCAATTAAAGCGCAAGCAAGCGGCACGGACGGCACAGGAAAAAAACTTTTAAAACTCTCCCCCCACCCATTCCCGGGCCAAAAAAGCAGGCGGAAAAAATGCCTGCTTGACTAAGGGCGCAGGGCACCTACCGGAGGGGTGGTTTCTGGAGGGGGGGGTCCCGCCTCCCCCCCGTCCTGGGCAGCCGGACTCGCGAGTCGCCATCGCCATGCCATGCGGTGCGGGCGGGGGATCCAAAATGGGGCGGCAAACGCAATATTGTTTTTGAAATCGTGGTCCAAAAACACACAAGCACAACAGAAACACGCGAAAATTTATAAACTGCCAGATTTTTCACAGTAGCAGTGGGTTTTTTCTTGCAACAAAATGTCTCTCCTCTCCTCCTCTGTCCTCCATTGATTTTATTTTATTTTATTTTATTTACACCTGCGCAATGATGGGCTGGCCAAGTGGCCAGCCATGTGGGAGTGGACAACCATGCAAATTTTTGGAGCCATCCCACCAGTTGCATGGCCACTTGGCCATGGAGACTTCTGGGATGTGCCAAAAAGCCCCCTAAAACCTGCCCTAGCCCTAACCCTAACCCTTGACTCCGTACTCATACGTCACAGACTGTCTTCTTAGTGGGTCAGAGAGGCACCCAGAGGTGCAACCCACTAGCCCACCGTAACCTTACCCGTCACTAGCCTAACCCTAGCTCTTGCACTAAGCCACCTTAAAGCCAGATCTACTTGCTTGCATTGCACTACACGCAGCAAGTACAATTCCCTTCTGTGTGAGACATGGTGGTGCGGGAGCCTTGTGAAGGGAAGGTATGACCCTATCACTCTCACACTGGTCTCACGTCTGCACATTATGTTATGCAATATCCATATGGCTATTGCATAGCATTTTGCAGCAGCAGGAGGTGAGGAAGGGAGACCCCCATGTAGAGGGTGCCTCCAGGAGCCCACTTTCCCTTTATAGCGGGCCAGAGGAGGCACCCACCCCACAGAGGTGCCTCCAGGAGCCCGCTCCCCCCCCAAAAAAACCCAGTACTAACGACAATGAAAAAACGAAAAAACGAACCGACTAATTTTTGCGAATTTTCGCGAAAACCGGAAACGACCCGAAATGGGACTGGCCCGACTAACGACAACTCGAAAAATTTTTTTTCAAGTCGTGCCCATCTCTAATATTGAGGATTAACAAGTCACCTGGCCCAGATGGCATCCACCCAAGGGTTATTAGGGAACTGAGAAATGAAATTGCAGATCTCTTAACGGTTATATGCAACTTCTCTTAAAACGGCCACAGTGCCGGAGGACTGGAGGATAGCAGATGTCACACCAATTTTTAAAAAAGGAAGGAGGGGGGACCCAGGAAACTACAGGCCGGTTAGCCTTACATCTGTCCCAGGGAAGATAGTGGAAAGCCTCATCCAAGAGAAAATCTTAAAACACATAAAAGAACAAACCTTGCTGAGAGAAAATCAGCATGGCTTCTGTAAGGGTAAATCTTGTCTGACAAACCTCTTAGAATTTTTTGAAAAGGTCAACAGGCACGTGGATTTGGGTGAACCGGTTGATATAGTCTATCTGGATTTTCAAAAAGGCTTTTGACACAGTCCCTCACCAAAGGCTGCTGAGAAAATTGCACAGTCAGGGGATAAGAGGGCAGGTCCTCTTATGGATTGAGAACTGGTTGAGATCCCGGAAACAAAGAGTAGGTGTCAATGGGAAATTTTCACAATGGAGAGAAATGAAAAGCGGTGTGCCCCAGGGCTCTGTCCTCGGACCGGTGCTTTTCAATCTGTTCATAAATGACCTGGAGACAGGGATAAACAGTGAGGTGGCCAAGTTTGCCGATGACACAAAACTTTTCCGTGTGGTAAAAACCAGAGAAGATTGTGAAGAGCTCCAGAAGGATCTCTCCAAACTGGGGGAATGGGCTGAGAAATGGCAAATGCGTTTTAATGTAACCAAATGTAAAGTAATGCATATTGGGGCAAAAAATCCAAACTTCATCTATCAACTCATGGGCTCTGAGTTATCCGTGACGGATCAGGAAAGAGATCTTGGTGTGTTGGTGGACAGCTCCTTGAAGGTGTCTCCCCAATGTGTGGCAACGGCGAAGAAGGCCAATTCCATGCTAGGGATTATCAAAAAGGGGATTGAAAATAAAACAGCCAACATTATAATGCCATTATACAAAACAATAGTAAGGCCCCACCTGGAGTACTGTGTACAATTCTGGTCACCGCATCTCAAGAAAGACATAGTGGAACTGGAAAAGGTGCAGAAGAGAGCGACTAAAATGATTACTGGGCTGGGGCACCTCCCTTATGAAGAAAGGCTAAAACATTTGGGCCTCTTTAGTCTGGAAAAAAGGCGATTGAGGGGGGATATGATTGAGACATACAAAATAATGCAGGGTATGAGTAAAGTGGATAGAGGGAAGCTCTTCTCCCTCTCCCAAAATACCAGAACTAGGGGACATACACTCAAATTGAGGGCTGGGAGAGTAAGAACTGACAAAAGAAAATATTTTTTCACCCAGCGTGTTGTAAGTCTATGGAACTCCCTGCCACACAATGTGGTGATGGCATCTGACCTGGATGCGTTCAAAAGGGGATTGGACAGATTCCTGGAGGAAAAGTCCATCACAGGTTACAAACCATGATGGAGATGTGTAACCTCCAGGGTTTAAACCAGGGTACCTCAAGGGCCAGATGCAGGAGAGTGGTATCAGGAGACAGATATCTAGTCTCATGCACTCCCAAACACATCTGGTGGGGCCGCTGTGAGATACAGGAAGCTGGACTAGATGGGCCTTTGGCCTGATCCAGCATGGCTCTTCTTATGTTCTTATGTTCTTATGTAATGTCTTCTTTAACACTGAGTGCCAGATAGTTCTGAATAGACATGGGTGTTTCGTTTTGGAAGGAGTCTGGTTCTGAAATGAAACCCAGCTGTCATTCGGTACCGGGACCCAACTTCCAGAACGAAATCAACCGGGTCTCTTACCTTGCTTTACCTTGCACATGGTGAAATTCCAATCAGGAAGAAGCCACCGACACGTCATCCTTCCTTCTCCCTGGAGCTGGCCAATCAGACAGGGAGGCAGGATGATGCATGTCCCTGCACAGCTCCTGATTGGCCAGTGCTAGGGAAAGTGAAAGATGATGCTTCAGAGCCTGCTTCCTCATTGGAATTTAGCCCAGCATGACCCAAAACAAGGTAAGAGACTGATTGATTTCCTTCTGGAAGGTGGGTCCTGGTACCAAATGACATCTGTGCTGCTGTGTTTCGTTTCAGAACCCGACCCCTTCTGAAACGAAACACCCACCTCTAGTTCTGAAACATGTTGAGAAGTGAGGGTCTATATGCTTCCTATGAGAGCAGGGCACATGGCGTATCTGTGGCCCCCTAGCTGGGCACTGGGGTGTCTTCATCTATTGAAGATACATAAGATTCAACATCTTGGTTTAAATTTATAAAACCCTCCACGGCTTGGGACCTGAATACCTGGCAGAGCGAATCTCTCAGAGATCAACTGAGGCCCGATCTATCAGAATGTCGCGGGCGCTCTCACTTCGGGTGGCCACGCTCAGGGAGACTTGGAAAACGGTGACACACAACTGAACCTTCTCTGTGGCTGGTCCTGTGTTCTGGATCCATCTCCCGAGTGAGTTGCGCCATGCACAGTCCCTGCCAGCTTTTAAAAAAGCCTTCAAGACCTGGCTTTTTTTGCGAGGCATTTGGCGACTGTTAATTTTTTTCCCGTCCTTGTCCCACCGTCTTGCTAATGATTCCTTCTTGTAGTTCACTATGATGTTTTTATTTAGATTGTTATTATTGTTATTGTTTTCCTTTTTGTTGTAAACCGCCTGGAGTTCCTCCGGAAGACGGGCGGTATATAAATATTTAAATAAATAAATAAATAAATAAATAAATAAATAAATAAATAAATAAATAAATATTGCTTGTCCTCCTTGAGACACCATCCAGAATCCTTCTGGCTTCATCACTACTGGGGTTTTGGCAACTGTCTTCAGCTGCCCAGTACATGTCCCTACTGACCTTCCGGCAAGTACAAACAGAAAACAATTGGGAATGTAAAAATCTAGCCATTTTGTTTAATTGCCTTGCTTTGACTTCCTCCTTATACTCAGACTTGTGTATTCTTGGGTTTTATTCTTATTCCTATATAAAATGTATGCATATTTTCAGATGTGTTCCTTCTAACAAATGCATTTTAATGTACCTTTTGGTGCTACCTCCCCCTTTGACTAAAGGAGCTCTCTGAACATTTCCTAGCATCTTTATGCATGAGCATTTACTTACATGCACTGTAATTAAGGAAAAGAAAAGCCATTTGATGCACTTGCTTTACTCCTGATGTGGGAAGCTGAAAGATACATGCACGTTTTTGTTAAACTCTCTAGCAGAACATAGATTGGATGCATTCATAAAGAATCTCAGTTATTGAGAAATTCTTTTTTCATCTCTGGCCTAAGAAATATCTTAGAACTATCTAGTTTTCTAGACATTGAAAGGTCTTTATATTTCAGCCAACTAAGTCAGCTACTCTTTTTATTGAAGCAGTCATTCTCCATCAGGAGAATCAGTCCAAAAATGTTAATTTACATGGCTTCATGTGTGCATGGTGGTTGACAGAACAGAAAATTTGTCTGCCCTGCGGGGCAAACAATCTAAACTCAACCCAGCAGGAAAAACAGAGGAAAAGAGGGTGGAAATGAAGATGGAAGGGAGAGAAGGAATATGGATTTAATTGTTACAAAGTAACAAAGTAGATAAGGAAAACGTTTTTCCCTATTGCATAACACTAGAACCAGGGGGCACTCCATGAAACTTTTGGGTGCTAAATCTCAAACAAATAAGAGAAAGTACTTTTTCACCCAGAGGATCACTGGTCTCTGGAACTCCCTGCCAGAAGAAGTGATGACAGCTGTCAGCCTTGACAGCGTTAAAAAAGGATTGGACAAGTTCATGGAGAACAAGGGCACCCATGGCTATTGTTATGGATGCTTAAGGACAACCTCTGGGACGGAGAGATAGGCAGGCTATCTCTCAAATCTCAATGCCATTTGCGGGGAATCATAAGCAGGTGAAGACATCTGCTTGGGAATACCCTGAAGCAAATGGTGAGCCACTGTGTGAGATAGAATGCTGGACTGGATAGGCTGTGGCCTGTTCCAGCAAGGCTGTCCTTATGTCCTTATGTTACACATCCTTCAGTTGCATTTTAGTGGAATATAGTGATTAACAGGTAGAGCAAAAGTCTTGACTGGAAATGCTTTTAAGGAAATATGGGAACCCAGGTTTTTCCTAAGCTTAATTTCTAACAAAGGTATTTCAATTCAGAAAGACAGTAAGACGGACAAGAAAGGGTCTTTTATTCCACTGAGGAGAAATGCGAATGCCTCTGATGTGAAGTTACACCTGGGAATTCAGGTCTCCCTAGGTAAATTTGCTTTGGCCTACTACTCAGGTGTCAGCAGGGAGAAAGGAGGAAATTGGCAATTAGCACTTATTTGCAGCGTATTGAGGAAGCTCTTCTTTGGCTGTCCAGATTTGTAGAAGACATGCTTACAATAGGGTTACCCTAAGGAGCTACAGGCAAGGGTTTGTTGCCAGTTTCTTCCTTGCTGGTCAGCTAAAAGGAGTGGAATTCAGCCAGCTAGTTATGCAAACAAGGGCTGGTTGCTGATGTCCTCCTCCCTCCCCCCTTCCCTTCCTCCTCTTTCTCAATCTCTATCTTGTCTTCTAGGTGCTCTAACTCATCACTCAACCTTCCATCCTTCTGAGGTTGGTGCAATGAGTACCAAGCTTGCTGGGGGCGCAATGTATATCCTGCATAATAAAATTGCAAACCACTCAGAGAGTGCTTTAAGCACTATTGGGCTGTATAGATGATGAACACTTTGCTTTTTTACTGAGCCTTAAAAAAATAGTTTGAAGACAAGTTGTTGAGTTGAACTGTTACACTTGCGAGTGTCCCATGCTTCCTTTCTCCCTGCCTTGATCTAAGGTGCCACCTGCAGGTTGTCCATTCAGTCACAATGCAATATTGACTGAAGGCATCACACCATCTGAACCAACATGAATGGATGCAACTGAGGGAAAAGTAGAAGCCCTAGTGATGGAGGAAAAAGAATGCACCAGATCATGTATGTGTGTTTCCTGGCTGATCTACAATGACTTGGGAAACAATATAAATCTGATCATCCCGATCCTAGATTATTGCCTACATTATTCTCCAATGTAATCGCTCCCCCCCTTAGTTTGAGTATCACAATGTCAATTGCTATCAGTGGGAGGGGCAATGGAAGCTAAATTCCTGTCATGATGCTAGGTCATCTCTTCTTATTTTAGAGCCTTGATGATTTTGCCCAGTGATGGCAAACAATTTGGAGACTGAGTGCCAAAACTGCGATTCAAAACCCACTAATTTTTCACAAAGTGCCAAAACAGCCATTGAACCTGAATACAGGTGGCTGTGAAGAGGCGATGTCAGGTGCCCACAGAAAGGGCTCAGAGTGCCATCTTTGGCACCCGTGCCATAGGTTCACCAACACTGATTTTGCCTCTCAAATGTTCTCTAGGCCTTTTTGTTATTGTTTTGGTTGTTTGGTTTCATATTTCAAATCTTTTCAAAATGTATGGCACCATAGTCTTTATTAAGCAAATACCCTAAGGAATCAAGAGAATAGTCAGGAAACTGTTGTGCCTTACTCCTTGGGATATGGTTTTTGGTGTTGGTTTTGTTTATTATTTCTAGCGTTTGGAGAAAGTTGCTTGGTTAGTTTAAAATGTTTGTATGTGTACTACTTTTATCTTTTTTTTTAATGATGTAAGACATCTTGGCCCTTTTTAAGGAGAAAAGTGGGAATCAAAATATGATAGATAGATAGATAGATAGATAGATAGATAGATAGATAGATAGATAGATAGATAGATAGATAGATAGATAGATAGATAGATAGATAGATACT
This sequence comes from Phrynocephalus guinanensis, assembly GCA_037367245.1. Classification (NCBI taxonomy): domain Eukaryota; kingdom Metazoa; phylum Chordata; class Lepidosauria; order Squamata; family Agamidae; genus Phrynocephalus; species Phrynocephalus guinanensis. The sequence continues at coordinate 11,041,597 of CM074739.1, read as the reverse complement.
TCCTTTGAAATTTCATTTCACCATGATATATTTATCTATTACAATTTGGGGAAAAGGTTTCTTCCTTTGTTACAGTGTTGCATTTCAATTATTACTTTCATTCTCATCATTTAAAAAACAAGCTGTCCTTTTGATCAACAACTCCTGACTTTGATGGATGATGATGAAAATCCAACTTTTATCCAACTCCCCCGCCTCCTCATCTTCACCGTGTTTGGAAACTTTTGATCAGATTTTAAAACTTTAAGGCTATGTCTTTCAAGTTCAAGCTCTTTTCTGGATTAAAAAAAAAGATTTCTGCTAGTCATGTATATTGGTACAGAATTCGTAATATTCACCAGAAAATTATCTTTTAGAAGTTACGTAGCTGAATAAAATGATAAATGATGCCTAAATGAATACAAAGAGTTTTCTGCCACCCTGCTGTGCTTTGCTTGATCTTAAATTACCACCTTTGAACAACATTGATTTATTTTATAATGTGTGTTCTTTCTTTTTCTGCTTAATACCCATTGCAGTACACCAAATAACAGGAAATCGGGGTGGGGCAGATCCTGATTGTTGCCTTTTAATTGCATATTTGGCTTTGAAAATAAACGGCTTCTCCCTTCCAGTGATGTACTTCTGAAACTGCCAATTTGTGAAAGAAGTAGCCTGGAAAAAGCCATTGTGAAGCATAAATAGGTTACATCATAGTGTCTATGATGGCTGGTGAATTCTTGGTGCTGTAGTCAAAAAATAATCCCAAACTTTGCTTGAGAGTAGGGGTCCTTGATAAGTGATGATTGATCTTCTGTACCACTGATGTCTGAATCCTTGTCCCCCTTGTCTCTTCACTAGCATGCCAGCCCATGAATTGCTCTCTGTGTTTGATCTTGGCTGTGTCGAATAGTTCTCCTCTTGGACAGTGCCCGCAGCTAGACCGCCTTCTGCATGGTCGTTTACCTGATTTGTTTTTCCTAACGACCCCACATGGGGGTGAAGTCATTGTTTTTCTCTTCTCCTTTGGCATAGCTTCCCTTCAGATACACATCAGGGTCTCAGCTATGACAACCTAGTCATGCCAAGAGATGGATATGAACCCCCTGCTTGGTGGTTCATGCTGGATCATCTTTCAGATGGATAGGGGTTCAGTGCTTCCCAGTATCACCTCCTTCAGGGAGTTATGAAGAAGTGGTGACCGCTGTCAGCCTTAAGAAAGGATTGGACAAATTCATGGAGAAGAAGGGGATTGATGGCTATCATTATGGATGCTTAAGGACAACCTCCGGGTTGGAGAGATAGGCAGGATATCTCTCAATGCCATTTGCAGGGAATCATAAGCAGCTGAAGATATCTGTTTGGCAATACCCTGAAGCAAATGGTGAGCCACAGTGTGAATCGGAATGCTGGACTGGATGGGCTGTGGCCGGTTCCAGCAAGGCTGATCCTATGTTCTTAGAGGCAGCACCTTGACTTCCCTAGCCCACCTCCTTTGGTCACTCCATGCTGGAAGAAGCAAGACTCGGAAACGCCATTCATTCAAAGGAGGGAACTGGCACAAACCACCAAACAGGTGGCTTATGGCCATCTCTACCAGACATGACCCACCTGAGCCAAATATGACAAGGTTGGGAACCCATCCCATTAGAGCTGCAGCTTTTCAGAGAAGACTCTGCTGTTGTCCTGAGTTTGATCTTTGGCTCAGGTAGCAGGCTTGAATTTGACTCATTCTCGTGAGGTTACTAAACTGAGTAGACACCTCAGGAGCTGTAAGACGTAGCTTGTACAGATAAATCAGAAACAGTCCAGAGACAGCTTTAAATGCTATAAGAGCTTTGTTCTGATCTTTAAAACAAACAAAACATGGTTATGGAAAAATAGAGAGAAAAGGACAAAATCTGAGAAAGAGCAGAGATCCACAAGGAACTAGAAATATCCAATACCACAAAGTTAACAAAATTCAACATTTTAATGCATAATTTATTTCACCGTGCAGTGCTGCTCTCAGAGACCATGGCCATTCTTCATCTTCATCTTGGATTAAAATGTCCTGCTGCCAGATAGGCAACACTCTGTTGTGTGGACTTCTCAGGCTACCTATTTCTAATCCTAGGGCATGGGCATAGAAAAAACAACAGGCTTAGGAGGCAGCAAAATGTTCCTAGTCAAGTAATCCCAAAGTCATGTTCAGACAACCGCAAGTCAGCTTATCGGCAGATAAGAGAAGAAACTAGACAAAAATAATCACATGACTGAGTGAGATACAATCAAACTTGAAACAGAATTATTTGAAACTAATTCTGTCCACCATGGGTTCTGCCTCTATAGAGGATCAGTATTTTGCCTACTACTGAGACCTGCCTTCTCTTTGTATGAAGCCAAGATGGATCTTAGTTTGTGTATCACCTACCTACGAACAGGGACAAATAAACCTAGAAAGAAAGATAATGTCTGAAGCCATCCACAAACCTCTGGTGCTCAGTGCTCTGCTTCTGACCAGGCTCTGTCTTTTCGAAGCTGCACATCTTCCATCTAGTTCCAAAGGGTAAGTATGGACCCAGCCTATCCTAAATGGTCCACAGTGCCGCATAGCAGTCTGGCGTCTCTAGGACCAGCATTGCCTTGGACCAGCATTGTTCCCATATCTTGTTCATCTGTTTGATCTGTTCTGCAATGACGAAGCTGATTGGTTGGCTTATCTTCTTTGAAGAAGTCCAAAATGGTCAAGTTTCATTCATTGTTTCTGTTTTTTTTATTTGTCTGTATTCTGAATATTAAAAAATACATCAGAAAAATAAATAGGAATAACAGCCAGGATAAATTTCGGAGCGGCATTTCAGAATAGAAGGGGCACAGAACGAATGTTAAAAGATCCTAAGGACAGCAATACATACCCATTCCAGGCTCATCAAAATATTTCTAAAAATCAATCCATTAATGAAATAAATAGTTGAAAAGATTGCCCATATGACCTGTGCTATATATTTTTAAAAAGATTAATCAAGGAATATTCAACTAAAGAGATTACACGTAGGAGGAATAATTAACCTTTGAAGTTGAATGGACTTTGACAACTTCCACAATCAAGTAGACTCTTAAGAAAATTATACCATCTTCCTTCCCAATGAAATGAGATACAGTAGGACCGCCACATTCACAGGAGATTAGTTCCAGAATCCCTTATGGATACTGAAATCTGCGGATAAGAGCAAACACTCTTATCTCGGTTGATGGTGGTGATAAGGGTGGTGGGGTGCCAGGGTGAAATCTTTCACTCATAACAGCCAAATGGCAAGAAGGGAAGAGTTTTTTCTTTCTCCTTGCTGCCGGGCTCAGCTGCAGCAAAGAGGGGGGGGACTTTATTCCCTCCATGCCACCAGTGGTGGCAAGCCAGCCACCCTCCAGAGGGGTGGAGGACTTCCTGCTTGGGTCTGGTCCAGGACATTGAACTTCCCACTCGGGTCTGGTCCTGGAAGTTCAAAACCCATTTAGCAAAACGGGTCCTCCACCCCTCCAGAGGGTGGCTGGGTGGCAGGCTGGTGGCGGCAGCAACGCGGAGGGGAAAGAATTAAAAATAAAACTTACCACCACCAATGCCTGCTTCCCTCCTTCTTGCCGCCACTGCTATGGGCCAGCCAGCCAGGCTCCCCAGGGGTAGGGTGCGGACTTACCCGCCTAGCCAACCAGCCATTGAATGTCCCGGTCGGATCCCAGGCGGCGGATCAGAAGTTTTGAAATTCCCGCTCAAACTTCTGATCCACCACCCGGGACCTGAGCAGGAAATTCAAAGGCCAGTTGGCCAGGTGGGTACCACCTCACCCCTCCAGAAGGTGCCTTGCTGGTGGTGTCAGCAGTGGCAAGTGGGGGGGGGGTTACTTCCCAGAGGAGGCAGGGCACTGCCTCAGAGTGGGCTCTTCCTGGAAGAGGTGGGGCTTGAAAGCATTGAACACCCTTTTAAGCGAAAAACAAACCACCACAAATGGCTGAACAGACGGTTCATGCCCATATCTAGCCACAATATTTTTGTCTTCTTTTGTTTTATTTTTTCCCTGTTTTCACCCCATATGCTAGCACAGATGTACATTGCTACTCTTCTAAAATTATCATTTGTTTATTTCATTATTTTTATTCCGCCTCTCTTCCCTAATGAGAACCCAAGGTTGCAAACAACAATATTTAAAATCAACAAGAAACAGATTACAATTTAAAACTCTAATATATACACATTTAAAACATGTTTAAGGCATTCATGGCTTAAAAACTCTTAATCAGAGGAGACCTCCCCATCTCAGGTGCCTCTTGGCTCCCCAAAAGCCTCTCTAAAGAGGTACATTTCCAGCTGCAGGAAGAAGGGAAGGAAACTGTCACTTTCTGAGGAGAGGACTTCCATAAACAGGCATATTCCATCTTCCATTTAGAGCTGCAGGAGGAAGAAACAGACACATTTCCTGTGGAGAGGAGTTCCATAAACAGGCATTTTCCATCTGTTGAGAGAGCACATCTGTACAAACAAGTTTCAGCATTGTGGTCTAATGATTATGGTATGCGTGTCTATCAGGACTGGTTCTTCCCTATGGTACACAATGTGTTTATTACCTTATTGTTCCTTTTGGGTTTTGCAGTTTATTTGGAAACTTCCTCCAGACTCATCCAGGCGTTATACATCATGAGGAATTAAGGGGGCTTCAAGCTGTGATGAGGACTTTAGCCGCCTCTCGGAATTTGGGGTAAATGCAATCGTTCCAACTTGGAATCTGGAAGTTGAGCCATGGCTACTGACTCTACTTGGAAGGAGATCAGGCTGTCCCCCTCCCTGATTTCCCAGTGGGCTCTTTACAGGATCAACAGCTCTATTCACTTTGATCTCTATTATTGATATAATGAGAAAGCAGCAGAAACATTGCCCTAACTATGACTAATTAGATCTGCTAATTTTAATATTACCAATCTGCATTTAAAAGAGCTGTGGCATGACAAGAATGCTTGGTTTTGGGTAAAGGATAGAGGTGGTAGATGTTTTCTTGTGTGCATCAACGTTTTGTGAACAAAGTAGTGGAGGTGCAGGAGTTGAGCTCAGGCATTCATAATTCCAAATCAACAAAAAGAAAGCTATTAAAACCATAGCATGTTATTTCCACATTTTCCCACACTGTACTGGGGAGGCTTCGCCCACATGTCTCATGACTGAATGTGACGAGACATTGAAGATGTAACCACAATCTGTTAAAGGACAGGCATACTTAGATAATTAAATCCACATTATGTACCATCACCTATTTAAAAGATAAGAGATAAGCATTTTAGCTTGACAGAGCTTGGAAGCACCAAGTAACCTTACATTTTTTGTCATAAGTGCATAATAAAGAGAAAATTATGAGAATAACAAGATCGGGGACTTGCTCCCCAGGCAAGTAACATTTTCTAATTATTTTAAAATGTCATTTTAAAAAGAGATTTTTAAAGTGGCACTTTTAGAGGTTTTATACCATTTTCTTACCAGTTATAAAGGTTTCTATTCTCCAGAATGTAATGAAAAATCACCCCAAAATGATGAGGAAGGCAGTAAATAATTCAGTAAGTTGTTTTTAAAGCATTGTCATGTATCACAGCAACAAATCAACAGTCAAAACCTATAATAAATAATGGGGGGTGCAACTATTTTTAAAAAGTAAATGTTCAGGTTTTGATATTTAATCCCAGGTCAGAGGGCTGGGTGACACAATGGGTTAGGCCAAATGGTTGTAGAACAACACAAAAATTAACATCTGGAAGTTGAGTTATGGCAATTGGACTTCTTTTCCTGTGAGATCAAAATGTTTCACTACACATCCCAGTACCTTCATCAAATTAGGATCTATCAAAGCCTAGAAAAGTATGCACAATTCAAGATGGAATGAAATAAATAGAGGTCTCTTTAATTAATAGTTCTCCCTTGTCTAATAAGAATCTGAGAATGTCTCAGGTAAAAAAAACAAAACTAGAGGATCAACATCGTCGTCGTCATCGTCGTCGTCGTCGTCATCATCATCATCATCATCATCCTAAATGCATAATGACACAAAAGTGCAGATAATAAAACCCTGAACTACACAAAGATAATGTATTAGAAGTAATGAGGCATGCAAATGTTAAATAAACCCAGCATATTTTGTCCAAAACGTCTCCCTGAGCCATGTAGTGGAGGCTACAGAGAACTACTAAAGGTTCCAAATAATGAATCACAGTTCAAAGCTTTTCCAGTTCAGTATCGGCTCCCTTCGCAGCCAGTTCTGCAACGGTTACAACAAGGCAATGACAAAAATCTTCCAGAGCTGCAGTTTCCAGGCCATGTTCATCAACATGTAGTGTAGAGCTCACTTTAAAAAGCAACAGCAGCAGCAAAGTGTCATTATCAATCAGGTCATTAATGGACAGTGAATTAGGCTAGCGTTATCTAAAGCAAGCCATTAGGAGGGGTACCAAGATGATTGAGGGTCTGGAAGAAATGTCTTACAAGGAGCGGCTTAGGGAGCTGGGAATGTTTAGCCTTACAAAAAGAAGGCTGAGAGGGGATATGATAGCTAGGTTTAAATATTTGAAAGGATGTCACATTGAAGAAGGGACTGGTTTGTTTTCCATGGTTTCAGAGATTAGGATGCGGGGCAATGGTTTCAAACTACATGAAGCGCACATTTCTGTGCATTCATGAAAGGATTCAAAACAACACAGTGAACTGCAGGGTACCTTAAAGCTTGAAGTACTTAACCCAGTGGTTCTCAAACTTCCTAATGCTGTGACACTTTAATACAGTTCCTCATGTTCTGGTGACCCCTTGCCCTGATTGGAAGAAGCCACTAGCCCCCTTTGGCAGGCCACTGCTACAGGTGCCATAGAGAACTTCCCTCTACAGGCACCCACAGCCAATTGCAGCCTCCAGGGCCATTGACAGACCTCCCCTCCTACCTATCAAGCTGTAACTCATTCTCTCCCCCCTTCCTACCCCCAAGCCATTTGTGCCTTTTTCTTCACTGGCTCATGGCGACCCCTGTGAGATGGTCATTCGACCCCCAAAGGGGTCCCGACCCCCAGGTTGGGAACCACTGATCTAGCTGATCCAGCTCTGCGGTTCTAAGATGAAGATGATGATGATGATGATGATGACAACAATGATGATGATCATGATCATTGGTAAAGAAAAGAGGTGGTGTAACACAAAGATATCTCCAACTGTGTGGTGGCATCCTGGTGGAAATCCAGATAACTCCAAGAGTGTTACACCAACTCTTCTCTTGATCAAAATGGGTTTATGTATCACATTCCATTACCTCTGTATGCTGGGATGTAGGCTGTTATTTCATGTCCCTCTCATCGCTGTTCACAGTCCCGCTTGGGACCGGTACGAGGAAATCTTACCGTACATCCATTGTGTGACAATGGGAGTTTGTCCGAACCATGCCCCCTGAACTGAGATTAAAGCATGATGAGCCATACCCCCCCTGGGCTCAGGAATCTGCTTCTCTTGGTTCTCGTTCCGAGACGAGTGCCCGTGAGGTAAGGCTCGTCACACAACGTGCCATTCATCATCTAGTGGCAGGAGTGTGACGTGCCATTCGCCAGTACATTCCCTATGGAGTCAGCAATGCAGTGCAGAGAGATTAAAAGACAAATGCCTCAAACTTAGCTCCGTAACGCATTGAAGGCAAAGTTAAGGAGATTCAAAAGATTGAAAAACGGAAGGTTGGACAAAAAAAACTGAGAAGGAAGGCTGAGAAGTTCAGATGTTGTCACAAAACAAGGATGTGCAGTAAAAGTCATCATGGTACCATCAATCACGCCTGTGGGTACATGGGAACAGGGACAGTACTGGGACCACGTGACCACGAGATACGTGATCATGAAGCGAATGTCAACTCGGAACGAGGAAGGACGTGAAGTAACCGTCGTAGTTTTTCCACAATCATCATAGAACTGGAAGATCTGGAAGGGACTCTAGGGACGATAAAGTCCAGCCTTTGTCCAACCACTCACTTCACAGCCAGAAACCTAAACCATTGAGCTATCTAGCAATTCTCCATTCAAGTGCTGTCCTCACTCTTTATCATCCCCAGATTCTAGCAACAAGAAAAAACTACCACTACGGTGTGGAAGGTGGTTCCACCCAGAAACAGTAGCAGACATTGAGTACATATACCAACCGTGCTCTTGACATGCCCCATCATTTGGCTCATGAAAATCACTCCTCTCTGTTCCATTTCTTTTCTCACTAAAGTAAAAGCAGATGGATTTAGAGACAGCAAAGTCAAAAACAACAGCATGGAACACCTTTAACCTTGAATCTCTGAGCAGAGAGATAAGCACCCCTTATTAGAACATAAGCAAAGTTCAGCTAAGTGCCTGTTAGAAAAGCATAACAAGCATTGTGCTCATTACAAATAAAATAAGTATGCTACTTTCTACTAACACATACTGAATGCAAACATTTATATTTGTGTAATCAAAATTAATTGGAGGCAACCACACTATGTACTGTACTCCATTGCTGCCACCTAGTGGGAATAAAATCTTTGCTACAGAGGCAAAAGAGACAACTGTGGATTCAATGCCCTCCATGTAAATATTATTTTTTGCCAGCATAGTGTGATGTTTGAATTATCATGATCCTAATCTTTCTTGAGCAGTAAAATATACTCTATATAGGCTGCCTTTACTGGGTAGGCAGGATAAGGAAGATGTTCTGATAACATCACCTGCTCCATAGGCAAGAATAAGCTAAATGAATGACTAGATGATCCAATTATTTTGGCCTGGATCTGTCTAGATTATGCTTAACTGTGTTGTTTTGAGTTTCAGTCTATAATTTGGGGCATTCATTTTGTCCATGTGCAAGGGTCAACTGCACCACGCTTCAAGAGATCATAGAATCATAGAATCATAGAATCATAGAGTTGGAAGAGACCTCAAGGGCCATCTAGTCCAACCCCCTGCCATGCAGGAACCCCCATCACAATAATTCCAACAGATGGCCATCCAGCCTCTGCTTAAAAACCTCCAAAGAAGGAGACTCAACCACCCTCCGTGGCAGCATATTCCACTGCCGAATAGCTCTAACTCTCATGAAGTTCTTCCTAATGTTCAAATGGAATCTCTTTTCCTGTAGTTTGAAACCATTGCCCTGAGTCCTAGTCTCTGAAGCCATGGAAAACAAACCTGTTCCCTCTTCAATATGACATTCTTTCAAATATTTAAACATAGCTATCATATCCCCTCTCAGTCTTCTTTTAGAGAGGCTAAACCTTCCCAGTTCCCTAAGCCGTTCCTCATAAGACATTTCCTCCAGACCCTCAACCATCCTGGTAGCCCTCCTCTGCACCCGCTCGAGGTTGTCAACATCCTTTTTAAATCTTGATCATGATCTAGAGCTATCTTCTTTCCCTTTATTAGAAAGAAAAAACTCACTGTCCTATGTCCTTCTCTAGTCCTCCATGCTTCAGTAATAATGAACAAGAACTGGAAAACTTAAGAACATAAGAAGAACCCTGCAGGATCAGGCCAAGGGCCCATCTAGTCCAGCTTCCAGTATCTTATGGTGGACCCACCAGATGCCTCTGGAAGCACATGAGACAACTAGATCTCTATCTCCTGATGCTACTCCCCTGTACCTGGCATTTGGAGGTACAGTACCCTCTTTTGAAGCCTAGAGAGAACAGATATCCCCATCCTGGCCTGTAACCTGCAATAGACTTTTCCTCCAGAAATCTGTCCAATCCCTTTTTATAGGCATCTAGGGCAGATGTCATGACCACATCCTGTGTCAAGGGGATCCACAGAACTTCCTCTCCTCTTCTGCATGCAAGTGGCCATGACACTTCCATTTCTTAAGATGATTATGCAGCTTCAACAGCCAGGCAGACATTTTTATTGCTTCCCACATGCTAGGAGAAAACCAAAAACAGAACACCAACTAAACAAAAACAAAAAACAAGATAGTAGCCCCTAAGAAGGACCAAAAGGTGTCAATAGGCATCATTTGGAATGGGATGGTTCACAATGGCATATATGTTGTATGGCAGTACATGTATGTATGTATGTATGTATGTATGTATGTATGTATGTATGTATGTATGTATGTATGTATGTATGTATGTATGTATGTATGTATTATTCCTTTATATCCCACCCATCTGGCCTAAAGGGTCACTCTTTTTTCCTTGGGAGCCATTCTACCTATTTGAAATAGAATCTAAGAAGGGATGACCTAACACCACAAAGAGCTGTTCCACATATGATGATTTCTCAGAGTGGCCTTCCAGTATCCATGATAGTGGAGGATTAGTCCTAGTAATCTGCTGATAGTAGGATGCTAGTACCTGAGAGTAACAGCACACTGACACTGTGGGAGGAGACGAATGGACCATCTTTTTGATCCAGGCTTGGTAGTGTGGCTTCTGCTTACAAAATAACTTTGCAGCTGTACATCCTCACTACATCATAATTATTTTTAAAGGTGGAATTGGACACGTACCTTGTGTGCACCGAAAAACCCGGAGTGGCTGGGGACAGTCCTTGATTCTGAAAGAGGATGTTCAAGGATGGCCTCAGAAGCAACACCCATGAAGACTTTCTTCCAGTGCTTGGGTGGCGAAGTGTGCCTAGTTCACCTTAATGGAAGCGCCGGCCCTGTGTGTATGCTAGTGCTCAGTGACAGGGTTAGTGGTGGGAATGGCAATTCTTGCCTACTAGGAATATGGTTCAAATTTGGAATTTATTCAGAAAACCCAAGTGAAGTAAGCCTCTCTTTCTCACTTGGTGTCAGTCCTAACTTCCTGACTACAATGGCTGCTCTGACGGCGACTTGTACGTGGACAGGGGCTTAATTTGCCCAGCCACCCATTGGCTAGGCACGAGAAGTTCCTGCTGATTTGGGTGTTTGGGATGCAGGCTCACAGAGGGATTACTTAAGTCCTCCCCTGCCTCCCCCAGTGTACTTCTTCCAGGATCTCCCACCCTCCCGCCCTACAGTCAGGAGAATGAGACTAGCTAGTCGCTATGGGGCTGGATGGGAATTTTTGGTGGGTACCCGCATTGGCCTTGGGTACCAACATACTTTCGCCCATCCCATTGTCCTCATGGTGTGTGTGTGTGTGGGGGGGGTGTCCCCCAATATTAGGTTGGTCACCTCCCCAGTGGGCGGGTAGTGCAGGAGGTACAGGTATTCAGTCACAGCCTTTCTAAGCTACCCTAAGGTGCCATCCAGGCCTCGGATAATTAAACACCTTGGCTAGGGTTAGGATTAATAGTTATTAGGTAGTTATCAAGTCTGAACGGAGGGCTGTTCCCTGGCTAGCAGATTCACTCAAGTCCAAAGGATGCTGAACAGGTGGGTGGCATCCTTTGGAAGAGTGAAACTCACTGAATACGCATCGGACAATGGCGTACCTCCTGGCGCTATGGGATCAGGTGCCCTTGTCAGTTTATGAGTTAAATACTGTTGTCATTCAATAAAGTTGTGGCCCTATTCTTCCCAACACAAAGTTGTCTCACCTCATTATTTACGGGCTGGTTGGGCAATGATTCTCATCCTTATTTTAATCCCACCACTTTACAATTAAGACCAAGACAACTACGTAAAATTTTCAGATAAAAGTTAAATCTGGTGAGCTACAGATCAGCTCAAAGCATATCAGGTTTGAATGATAAGCAGGACAAATCAGTTGAATTGGTCTTGGAATTCCTACCATCCCCTCATTCATTTCATAAACAGTCGGGGAACATTATTTTTGCACCTTTTAAAAAACAAACCCAGGCAATCCATATTTCAATGTCAGTATATATTTTGAAGTCAGTCCTTCAAAAGTCCTGTAGGACCTGGGAGCATGTTTCTACAAGTATCGTTCACTCCCTTGGCTTAGCTGTCTCTTGTAAAACATAAAGGCAGCTGAAAATGACATAGCAAATAAAACAGCCTGGAAACAGTACCTATGTATTAAAAATGAAGGGCATGATCCAATTAAACTGAAAGACTTTTAAGGCTGCATTACATTTGTTGGAAGAGAGGAAATAGTTCCACTCTCTTCTACGCTTGTCACATCTCATGTGGGGTATGGTGTCTGGATATGGGCACTCATTTAAGAAAAGGGCCCTGACAAACTGGAATATGTTGAGAGAGGGGTTTTCAATACTCACAGTGTTAGTCACAAAGGCAGAGACTTGTCCACCAAAAGAACCCAATACCAAAAAGGAGCATTATATTATATGCAGTCCAAGGCAGTGAGGAGTGTGCAGACCTGTACATTGGAGAAACTAAATAGCAATTAAACAGAAGGTTGGCCCAGCATAGAAAGGGTAACAGCTCAGGACCAGAATCAGCAGTACACCTCCATTTGAAGGAAAAAGGCCACTCATGCAAAAATGAGGATGTACACATATTAGACAGAGAAGAGAGGTGGTTTGAGAGAGGGGTTGGGGAAGCCATTCATGTGAGCACTGAAAACCCCTCTCTCAACAGAGGTGGGGGGCTCAGGCACAGTCTATCTGCTACTTATCAGGCTGTGCTTTCAACAATACCCAGACAAAACCAAAAGCCTTTACCACCAAGGCCATAGCTAATGACCATTTTGAAAAGCAAAGCTGAGAACTGGGGCTTCTTCCCCCCCCCATTACCTTTTCAAACTGCCCATTTTGTATTTGGCACTGTTTTGGGGACTTTTTGGGATCTTTGGTGGATTTCCCAAGTGGTTATAAGGTAGGTTGTTCATCTTCTGTTCTTTGCTTGCCTGTTACTGTGCTTTTTGTTTTCGTGGGGTGGTGGTGGTGATTTTTCACTTGGAACTAGAGATGGGCACGACCAGAAAAAAATGACATTTCGAGTTGTCGTTTGTCGGGGCGGGTCCGTTTCGGGTCGTTTCCATTTGTCGTGATAATTTTCAAAAATTTGTTGTTTCCGTTTGTCGTTTGTCGTTTGGGTTGGGGTTGGGGTAAGTGGGCTCTGGGAGGCACCTCTCTGGGTGCCTCTGACGTCTGACCCATTAAGAAGGGAAGGGAAGGGAAGCGTAACGCGAAGCCGCCGCGTACCATACATTACATTGTGTAAGGGTGGGGGTTAAGTGGCAGAGACACCTCTCTCTCTGGATGCCTCTGACTCACTAAGAAGGGGAGTGTACTAGCGTACTGACGTACAGGTTAGGGAATGGGATAGGGGTAGGGGATAGTGGGCTGTGGGAGGCACCTCTCTGGGTGCCTGTGACCCACTAAGAAGGAAAGTGTACTTGCGTACGGATCTGGGTTAGGGTTGGGGTTAGGGTAAGGGCTAGGCTTAGGGTTACGGTTAAGGTTAGGGTGGGTTAGTGGGCTGCACCTCTGGGTGCCTCTGACCCACTAAGAAGGACAGTGTACTGGCGTATGGGTTAGGGTTAGGGTTAGGGTTAGGGTTAGGGTTTGTGGGCTTTTTATGCCCTCTGGCACATCCAGAAGTCTCAGTCAAAACCTGGCCATGCGATTGGTGGAATGGGTCCAAAAAATTGCATGGTCCCATCCCATGGCCAGCCCATCATTGCGCAGGTGTAAAAAAAATAAAATAAAAATAAAATAAAATAAAATCAATGGAGACGTTTTATTGCAAGAAAAACCCACTGCTGCTACTATAAAAATCAGGCATTTAAAATACCTAATTTTCAAATGTTTCTGTGGTGCTTTGGTGGGTTTTTGGACCACGATTTAAAAATAAATATTGCGGTCGCCATTTTGGATTCCCCCCCCACCGCATGGCAAATGGAGACAACGAGGATGGCCCCCCCAGCCTGGTACCAGCAGCTCAGGACAGGAGAGAGGGGGAAGGCCAGGGACCCCCCCCCCCCAGAAACCACCCCTCTCTGGTAGGTGCCCTCACTGAGGCAGGCATATTTTTGCCTGCTTTTTTGGCTGGGAATCGGGTTTTTTTAATTATTTTAAAAACTTTTTTCTGTGCTGCTTGGCATTGCGCGATCGCTGCGATGCCATGAACAACAACAAAAAATCAGACCCAATTTTTCTTTTTCGGTTCGGGTTCGAGCTGGAGCGGAGTAATTCTTGTTACCGTTACCCGTTACGTAACGATAACGAGAACCGAAAACGGAAACAAGAATTTCGCCGCTCCGTGCCCATGTCTACTTGGAACATATTAATCCATTTCCAATGCATTTCTATGGGAAACTCTGTTTTGAGCTTAAAAAAATTCAAGTTACGAAAATGCATTTGGAATGGACTGGTTTTGTAATTAGAGGTGCCACTGTATTTCAGTCACTTGTAGCTGGACCTAATCTTCCAAGGCTGGAGAGTTTTCTAAGACTCATTTCCTGCTCCATTGCTCCCTGAGGGTGGCGGTTCTTTGGAGGGCACCCTCTTATACCACCGAAAGGACAGCAAGATTAGCACACCCAGTTGGCTTTGTAACTGGTAATGAAGCTTAGAATGCTATAATACCACCTCGGAGGATTAGTTCTGACAACAGGTGAATGAAATGTAGGTGTATATATGTGTGAGTCTGTGGATTGAAACTCTGAGAACTTCCTGGAGAATTCTGAAAATCTCCCCCCTCAAAAAAAAATAATAATTCCCCAAATCAGTGGCATGCTCTAGTTTAGACTAGTGATGGTTTTTCTCCCACAAGAGGTATGCTATAGAAACAATACATGCAGGAAGAAGTCCCATGAATAGCAATGCTGGTGCTCTACTCCCTGGACTGCTCCAAAAAAGCACAATGAGCATGAAGTAATAATGCCAGCACACTACACAGAAGGGGAAGGAGCTAGCAACAGAGCATTGATGAGACCCGGCAACCCTAAACAGAATTGATTTTGCATTGCTAACAGGGAACAGATCACGGCTGTTGCACAAAGTTATCTCACATTTTCATTGCCTGCCATAAAATGGGCAAGGCTGTTCGACATATTTTTATCTCGTTAGACATCCCTCCCCTGATTGGGTGGGGCAGCAATTAAGGCATTTATTCATATGCCAATACATTTTTACGACAATAAATATCCAATCACTTTCTGGTCTGCTCATTACATAACAATTCTGAATTCCTGCACATCGCTAAACACGCATCATCTGGGAATGTATAATCATTTGCCTATGACACGGAAATTGATCTCTTTTCCCCTTCCCAACCTCTATTTCCTCTTAATAACCGACGATGACAGCCTATGATCATTGCCTCCATTACAGCCAAATTATATGCTTATCTGGTATCCTTAATGTTTATGGGTTACCAAACAGGGAGGGGTTACATTATGACTGGAAGCCACTGAGGGATGTCTTTCCAGACTGCTAATATTTGGATTTAAAAGTGTGCTTCTGGAATGTTTCCTCAGACAGAAGTGGGGAAATAAACCACACCAGAAATTTATTTTAAATGAAGGCAATAGTATAAATGTTGCAGGGGAGGCGTGCTTTCAGCATTGTGGTGAAATCCACTTTCTTCCTCATTCTTGCAATTTATGTGTTTATGTATTTGTTTATTCAGATTTGTCACCGCCCATCTCCCTGAAGGGGACTCTGGGCAATTTACAATATAAAACACAATAAAACAAGGGATGTTTTTTAAATATATATATATATATATATATATAAACAATCTAAACTAATAAATATGCATATAATAACTATTGGTAAGCGGCAAAGCTTTAAGAGAGATAGACTCTATGGTGCTAGCCATCTCCATGAATGACAGCTGCTTGTTACACGCCAGGCAAGGTGGCAGAACCAAGTCTTCAAACTCTTCCAGAAAGCCAGGAGTGAGGGGGGCCTGTCCTGTCTCGTCTCCAGATGCATGCTGTCCCAGAGGGCTGGGGCCACTGCCAAGAAGGCTCGTCTCCTAGACCCTGTCAGGTGAAATTCTCTTGTTGACGGGATCTGCAGCATGCCCTCCTTGCACAATTGGGCAAGATGGCTTCATGTAATGGAGGCGAGGTGGTCCCTCAGGTCACCTGAGCCCATACCATGTAGGGCAGTGATGGCGAACCTTTTAGAGACTGAGTGCCCAAACTGCGATTCAAAACCCACTAATTTTTTCACTTAAGTGCCAATACAGCCATTTAACCTGAATAAAGGTGGCTGTGAAGGGACGATGTCGGGTGCCCACAGAAAGGGCTCCGAGTGCCACCTTTGGCACCCATGCCATAGGTTTGCCAACACTGATGTAGGGTTTTAAAGCTGATAACCCACACCTTGAATTGGACCCAGAAGGAAACTGACTGGCAGTGCAGCTCCTGTAACAAAGGTGTTTCATGGGCCGATCTTGGGGCACCAGGGATAACCCCGTACTGCTGCGTTCTGGGCCAGCTGTAGCTTCCAAATGCTCTTCAATACATCTGCCCATCTTTTTGCCACCACACCAGGTTCATCCACCAAGAAATTCCTCCATGCATGATGTGGGAGTCCAGAGATACTCCCCTGCACTGCCTTGTTCGCTTCTGGCCATAGCTAGAGAGGGGAACAAATTTTTTAAAAAAGTGATTTGTCGGGACTGACCAATGAATGAATGTTCAGCAATGAATCGATGAATCAATTCATTTCCATTTAAAATTCTATTAAAATGCCCCCCTGGATTATAGAGGCCTCACATTTACATGGATGCTTCCTCTTCTTCTCTACAAGCCCTGCAAGTTTGGTAAAGATTGGCATTTGGATGTCTGAGCTACTGTATGTACCCTCCAAAAGGGATACATAAGCTCCAGAAAAGTTCCGCACAGGCACCTAGAGATACCAAACTACAGAAAGGCTTTTCATATCTCTCTTCTACAGTTCTGCTAAGTTTGGTGAATATTGGGCTTTAGACATCTGAATTTTACACACACACACACACACACACACACACACAGAGAGAGAGAGAGAGAGAGAGAGAGAGAGAGAGAGAGAGAGAGAGAGAGAGAGTAGCCTCCCACCACTTATGCACACAACACATTCTTCATCAAGCTTGGAGGGATTGTAGATGAGAATCGGATGAAGCTTCTCTATAGGTTTAATGTCTCTAGATGTCTGGCAATAATTTCATGGGGGGTCTATTTTGGGGTCCCTAACTTATACATCAAAATTCCAGTATCCACCAAACTTGGAGGGAATGTAGAGGAAAGTCAGGGAATATTTCCCTCCAAATTTGGTGTCTCTAGGTATCATTTTTATAATTTGGGCCATTTTTATAACCCAACAAACTGATGATAAATTCTAAAAATCCATCAATTCATATTTGTCTGGAGACTTCTATTATAATGAATACGAATTCAGGAATTTTGAAAAATCGGCCAAATTTGTCAGACAATGTGATTGGTTCTTCTCTTCATCCTCATTACTAGACATAGCCTCACCATCCAAATGTTGGGAAAGAAGTTTTGAAGTGGGCACAGAATGTTGAGTTCTGATGGGGCGGATCTTTGACTTTCACAGGGGAGCTTGCTTGCAACCAACAGGACTCCTCCTAGTCCAAAGGGTGCAAGGATCAGCTACATGAATGTGAAAGAGGCCAATGGGACCAAGGGGTGAAATCTTGATCTCCTTCCCTGTGCAGTGGGAAATTTATGTGGACCGAGAGGGCTTCTTTTGGTGGGATTAGGTGAGAAGACATCAATTTAGCATTTAGGAGGCCACAAATTGTTGCCCTATAATTCCTGCAGACCTGCATGAGTGAGCGATCGAGATTGCAAAGAGAAGCCTGCACCACCTCCTGGTGAACAATCACATACAAAATGAAGCTACATGGCTCCTTGTGCAGCTAGGATAAACACATGAAGTTGGCCTATTAATTAATGTTACCAAACCTGGTGGTCGATATCTCCCATGTGTTTTCGGGAGAGTCATGGGTCCCCTATGTGTTGTAGCTTTTGTTGGATACTTTATTCCTTTAGTTTCCAGAGTGGAATATTAAAGTGAGTGTATGTGTGTATGTATGAGAAATAGGCAATTTCCTGGGAGAAAGAAGCCTCTACTTTCTGAGAAGGGAGGAGCTTACCCCAGTGAAAATGCCTTTTAGTGTATACGTGGTAAGAGGGTTGCACCTACTTGGCTATAATTATAGGGATACATGACTCAAAAAAGGCTGAGAACCACTATTGTAAAGGGAGTGTTTGCTTCTATTGATAAGACTTGCTGTGGCTGAAACCCAGTAGTAAGTCAAAACTACCGTAGGCTGAGTGAATCAATGGACCTTATGGAAGAGTTGACTCAGCCACCGATTTAATGGACCTACTTGAGTTGTAACTTGCTACAGGATTGCAGCCTGTATCATTTAGTGTTTGATCCTGAGTCTTCAATCCATACTAGTAAATAAGAAATGAAGCAATTGTAGGGGAGTCAAGATGGAAATGATCCCCCTCTTCTTTCTTTCTTTCTTTCTTTCTTTCTTTCTTTCTTTCTTTCTTTCTTTCTTTCTTTCTTTCTTTCTTTCTTTCTTTCTTTCTTTCTTTCTTTGCAACCATGAAGATGTGGTAGTCAAGTCTTTTGTTTTTACTTTTCTGTATTGTTTTTAAATGCTTAAAATACCCTTGTATTGAAATAAAGCTACTTATTGTGTGTATACAAGCCACTGGAGAAGGTTGTTGTTGTTCAGTCATTCAGGCATGTCCGACTCTTTGTGACCCCATGGACCAGAGCTCGCCAGGCCTTCCTATCTTCCACTGCCTCCCGGAGTTCAGTCAAATCCATATTGGTTGCATCGATGACACCGTCCAACCATCTCATTCTCTGCCGTCCTCTTTTCCTTTTGCCTTCAATCTTTCCCAACATCAGGGACTTTTCCAAGGAGTCCTCTCTCCTCATGAGGTGGCCAAAGTACCGGAGCCTCAGCTTCAAAATCTGTCCTTCCAGTCAACATCCGGGGTTGATTTCTTTCAGGATGGATAGGTTTGATCTCCTTGCAGTCCAGGGGACTCAAAGCATCGATTCTGCAGCGATCAGCCCTCTTGATAGTCCAGCTCTCACTTCCATACATCACTACTGGAAAAACCATAGTTTGACTATCCGGACCTTAGTCGGCAAAGTGATGTCCCTGCTCTTTAAGATGCTGCCTAGGTTTGGCATTGCTTTCCTCCCAAGAAGCAGGCATCTTTTAGTTTCATTCCTGCAGTCGCCATGTGCAGTGATCAAGGAGCCCAAGAAAGTAAACTCTGTCATTGCCTCCATTTCTTCTACCATCATGATATATAGAGCTCTGGTCATACATGCACTTGTGCTTGTGAATTGTGCAAGCAGTTATGAGCAGACATGTGACCACCAGACCTCTATACTATAGATTGGCATGAATGGCTGGTTCAGCATTTTGTTTATCAGCGGATGTGTTCAGTGCTTTCCAGCTCCAGCATCTTCCCAGTTTCCCTGCCCTTCCTCTTCCAGACACTGCTTCTGAGTGGGCACTTGCTGAAGGAGGTGGGGCACTGAACATCTGTTTGGTGGATAAATCTACTGGCACGAACCAATGAACTGGCAGTTTGTGCCCATTTGTACTCTATAGCCACTGTTACAGTGATTTGAAGAGAACACTGCCCTAAATTACTCTATTATATCTGCAAAGCTGCATTGATGGATGAATTTTTGTTTCCATGAGAAGCCCATTGTAGTCATGAAGTTCTTCCTAAAAGTGAATCTCTCTTCCAATGGTCTGAAACTACAGGAAAAGAGATTCCATTTGAACATTAGGAAGAACTTCCTGATGGTTAGAGCTGTTCGGCAGTGGGATATGGTGCCTTAGAGGGTGGTGGAGTCTCCTTCTTTGGAGGTTTTTAAGCAGAGGTGGGATGACCATCTGTCATGAGTCCTGTGATGGGGGTTCCTGCATGGCAGAGGGCTGGACTGGATGGCCCTTGGGGTCTCTTCCTACTCTATGATTCTATGATTCATAAGCTTCTCTACAAAGAAATGAGATTAGAACTATATTCTGCACTTATTTCTGCAATGTTTTTCACCCTTAAAGGACTGGACTTTCTTCCCCCCCCCCCTTTCCTCCTCCAACTTATCAAACTTTTTAACAGAGTGACACCGGTTGTTACTTAGAAATAGCCAGAGGCCTATGAAAGAACAAAGGCTGACTGAGCAGGTTTAACTTGTCATTTCTACAATGAATTCTTTGACGAAAACAGCAATCTGAGGAGATGGGTTTGAGGCTACTTTTGAAGGACAAGTGAAATGTGAAGGAACTGTCTAGCCACATAATTTTGGTTTGTCAAAAATGAAGCAAAGAAGATAAATATGCTCAGTGCAGTGGATGGAGGGGTACCTTGTATGTTAAAATGTGGTAATATGTCTGTGAAAATTAGGAATATGTACTGTAGTCTAGCGCACTCCCTCCCTGGATTACTGCAGAATATCTCACCATAATACAAATTCCGAGACTAATTAGTAATGGTTCTCAGACTTAGGTCCCTAGATGCTCTTGAACTACAACTCCCAGAAGCTTTCACTATTAGCTGTGCTGGCAAGGATTCCTGGGAGCTGGAGTACAAGTATACCTGGATTACCCAAGGATGGGAAGGACTGCTCTATAGCAGTGGTGTTTGAATCACAACTCCCACAGTCCTTTGTCATTGGCAATCTAGGCTCAGAATTCTGAGAGTTGTCCAAAACATCTGGAGTCCCAAAGGTTTGCCACCACTGTTCTGTGGGACGGGGCATGAAAGTCAAGATGGTTTCTTCTTCTTCTGCAGGTCTTCTTCTTCTTTTTGAAACACGGCTTCCAAAATCAAGGCGGGAATTCCATGGTGAATGATCCTCTCACTGTCTTTTTTCTGTGCTAGTTGCAAAAGAAACATGAAATACTGAACTGTTTCTCTGTGAACAATTACTGCTTGGAGGAGCAGTAATTCTTCTTCTTCTTCTTCTCCTCCTCCTCCTCCTCCTCCTAACTTTTAAGCCAATCATTTTATCATTTTCAAACCCAGTAACCTTGGAAATGCACAAATAGCCCTGATTTGGCTTAGGTCTCTGGCTGTACAGCCAAAGATTGGGCGTTCAATTCCCATCTGTGCCTCCTTGAGAGGAGCTGGACTCGATGGCCCATAGAGTCTTTTCCAGCTCTGCAGTGTTGATGAGAAGCCCTTCTGTGAGGAATGCTATGTTGTCACCCTATAGTGAAAAGTGTGTGTGTGCAAACAGATGATTACAGACAGGATGCTGGGTGCCACAGGCCATTCCCATTAGTCCTGGTGTTTCACCTGCATGATGTATTATAAATCGCCCGAGGGAGCATTGTTCATTGCAGACAAGGCCACACTGTGTGGATGATTACTGAGCAGGGTGTTGGATTCCATGGCCTTATCGGCCTCTTCCAACTCAATTATTTTGTGATCCTATTGTCCATGTTGGAGATCCTGGAGAAGAACGTCGATATGCAATGCACCAAGTGTAAGACTTGCAGGCAATCCTTCTCTAGTGATGCAGATGGCCATTACTGTTTCCCACAGGATTGTCACCTGCTATGTAGGAAGTATCATGCCACATGTGTCAATGCTGTTGTCTGAAGAGGACCTTCCCCACATAAAGAAAGCATTGAGACTGATGTTCTCTGTGTTCTTCTTGTGGAGACCTGTCTGCCAGCAGCTCTTCGCAAAATCATATTGTAATACTACCTACCTACAACATCTATGTCTGGCAGCATCCTTTCTTTCCTACCCAAGGGTCTTGTTAAACTTATCCTTTCTGAAATTAGGGCTTTCCTCAACTCCTTATTTACTCTGGCTGCAGTATAGTATTCTGCTGTAGGAAAGTGACTTAAAAAATTATAACCTCTATAGTTTTCTTTTTTATTAATTAAATAATCCTGGAGCTTAATCCAATGTAATCTTATACACAAACTATGGTTCACTGATTCATACACTGGAGCCGCATCTTATTTTGCATGGCACAAAATAAGAGTATCCAGTATTTTAAAAATACATCAAATTTTAATTTAACAATTTTAAAGAAATGAGCATCTCATCTACAGGTGTTATTAATCAAAATAGGTAAAAGGGGCATTCGGGGAAGAATATATCTTGCCTTGGACATGATGCCTTGTTATTGCGAATCCATAACTAAGTACAGATGGTGAAATTCCAGAGTTTCTGGCATTATTAGACTGATTCTAGTGGATCTTAGAGATGCAGAGTCAAAATCCATGGTGGGAGGTAAAGGAGAATAGAAGCACTGGATGAGAGAATACATTTCAGCAAACTCTTCTTTAGTCACAACAAGAAGTCAACTGTCATCCGTAAAATTTGAGATGGAGGGGAAAAGGTTTCAGTGATTCCACTCATCCAAGACTGGTCACCCCAAGCTCTACATTTTGCTTTCTCCTGTTGACGATGACAGGTGTTGCTAGCCCTCCTATGTTCTCCACTGCTAGTTGGTTGAAGTAACACTGATTCATGGAAAGAGATAAGAAATGCATGCCCTGAAACCCTTCAGTGCTTACTTGCACTGAACCTTGAAATTTTTTTACAGTGAACCACACAATGGTTTACGCTCAATCATGCATTATGTGTTGCTTTCACTTACTGTTAGATATTGTCTTCAAAGATTTTCCAGAAGCGCAAGATCAACTCTGATGTCACACGTGTATGAGCATACACACAGAGACGCACACAGCAAAACCTAGTGGAGCCCGCTTTGAGAAAGCCAAAAAGGGATTGGACAGATTCCTGGAGGAAAAGTCCATCACAGGTTACATACCATGATGGAGATGTGCAATCTCCAGGCTTAAAACCAGGGTACTTCAAGGACCAGATGCAGGGGAGTGCTATCAGGAGACAGATATCTAGTCTCGTGTGCTCCCAGACACATTTGGTGGGGCCACCGTCAGATACAGAAAGCTGGACTAGATGGGCCTTTGGCCTGATCCAGCATGGCTCTTCTTATGTTTTTATGTTCTTATGAATGAGGTAGATCCCTGAAACACACCAATAAAATAAACAAAACTACCTATTACTGCTTTGTGGGTATTATGGGGGTCTCCCTCATTCTTATCCCTTTCCATTCTTCTCCAGTGCTTTGTTTTAAAGCAGTGGTTCCCAACCTTGGGTTCCCAGACGTTCTTGTACTGCATCTCCCAGAAATCCTGACCAGCACATCTAGTGGTGAAGGTTTCTGAGAGCTTTAGTCTAAGAATATCTGGGGACCCAAAGTTGGGAACTACAGTTTTGAAACATTATCTGTTTTCTTTTTGAGGTCCTAACCTACCCAACTAAAGGAGGCTCAAACGGAATCTCTTGTAGCTTCTACGTGGGAAACGTGAGTGGATAATTATGTAGTTCAAGACAAAATTTAGATGGGTAGAATTATGGAAACATCCCTACTGGCACCTTTGTTTGTGTACTGTGTTGCTTCAATTTCACTTCCCAACACACGACTGTCTAGGACTGATATCTCAACACCATATGAACCTTCTTGGCTCTTAAGATCACCCAAAGAGGCCTTCCTCTTGGTCCCATTGCCAGAACAGGCACAATTGATGGGAACACAAGAGGGAACCTTCTCTATGGCTACTCCCAGCTGATGGAATGTTCTTCCTTAGGAGGTTAGGTTGCTCCTCTCCTTTTTATCTTTCTGCCAACAGTTGAAGATCCACCTCTTCAGACCAGCTTTTAACACTTATGACAGAGTCCCTTACTTACTTACTTACTTACTTACTTACTTACTTACTTACTTACTTACTTACTTACTTACTTACTTACTTACTTATGCATTTATATACTGTTCCCATTTCCCAAAGGAACTCTGGGTGGTTCACACAAAAAGCTTAAAAACAAACATCAATAAGACAATATAAAATGGTACAGGCCATGGAGGGTTTTGTAAACCAAAAAACCAACACCTTGAATCTTATTCGGGAGGCAACGGGCAACCAGTGCAGGTGGGCCAGAACGGGGGTGATGCGGTCAAACCTGCCCGCACCAACCACCAACCTGGCCGCCGCATTCTGTACCCGCTGCAGTAGCCGAACAAGGTTCAAGGGGAGCCCCATGTAGAGGGCATTACAAATAAATATTTCATTCATTCATTCATTCATTCATTCATTCATTCATTCATTCATTCAATTTATATACAACCCATCTGGCCCAAAGGCCACTCATGGTGGTAAATAGACATGGGCATGACCAGAAAAAATGATGTTTTGAGTTTTCATTTGTCGGAACGGGTCCGTTTCAGGTCGTTTCCGTTTGTCGCGAAAGTTTTCAAAAATTTGTCGTTTCCGTTTGTCGTTTGTTGTTTGTCGTTTCCACCACGATTTAGTGCGATTTGACTTCCCAGAGCATAGGGGCGTCCCGCAATCAGGGCCGGCGCTAGGTGTTTTTGCGCCCTAGGCGGCGGGTGGGGCGGGTGGGCGGGCGAGCGGGTGGCTGGCGGCTGCGGGCGGGCGAGTGGGTGGGTGGCGGCACGGGCCACAGGTGGGTGGCGGCGTGGGCGGACGGGCGACTGGGCAGCTAGGATATCACTTAGGATAGAGGTTCTGTTCTTCGCTTGCACACCAAATGTGTGTGTGTGCAAGCAAATTGAAGTTGGGAAAATAGAAAATAAATGGTAGTATATAATATTTTTTTAAAATAAATCCACACCTCCCACTCCCAGTCAAACCTCCCCCTTTATCCAATATCAGAAAAAAATCTTCACAAACTGCCAGAGAAGAAATAAAGAATAAACTGCTATTCCCTTCAGCAGACAAAGTTGCAGGGAATCAAAGAAATTATTTTCTAAATTCAATTCCCTCCCTGCCTGCCTAACTTAAATCCTAAAGCCTCCAGCCTCCCTCCTCAATCTCGATCGGATTACACCAGCATCAGCAGCCAGCCCTCCTCCCTCAACCACATCCATACACCCGACTGTGATTTCTGGAAGGTGCCTTGGCTTTTTATGCCCTCCGAGACATCCAGAAGTGTCAGTCAAAAACCTGGCGATGCCATTGGTGGAATGGTTCAAACAATTTGCATGGTCCCATCCCATGCCCAGCCCAAATGGGCAGGTCTAAAAAAATAAAAAATAAAATAAAATAAAATAAAATCAATACGACGTTTTATTGCTATTAAAAAAACCCCACTGCTGCTACTATTAAAATTCAGGCATTTAAAATAAATAAATTTCACATGTTTCTGTGGTGATTTGGTGTGTTTTTTGACCACGATTTCAAAAGAAAAATTGTGGTCGCCATTTTGGATCCCCCCCACCGGATGGCATGGTGAGACGATGAGGATGACCCCCCCCCCACCTGGTGCAAGCAGCCCAGGAGAAGAGGGGGGGAAAGGCCGGGGACCCCCCCCCCAGAAACCACCCCTCTGGTAGGTGGCAAAGCCTCAGGCAGGCATATTTTCACCTGCTTTTTTGGCCGGGAGTCGGGTTTTTTAAAAAAAACTTTTAAAAACTTTTTCTGTGCTTCACATTGCGCGATCGCCACGATGCTACAAACGGAAACGAAAAACCCGACCAAATTTTTCTTTTTTCGGTTCGGGTTCGAGTTCTGACGGCTTAATTATCGTTACCGTTTCCGTTACGTAACGGAAACGATAACCGAAAACGGAAACGACAATTTCGCCGAGTCATGCCCATGTCTAGTGGTAAACAATAAACAAGAGTACAAATTATAAAAACATCAACCAACAAAAAATCCATACCCTATTATCATCCCTGTGAACTGAATGGGGATCGATTCTGGAGCACAAACTAGCCTCGGAACCAGATCAAGAACATAGCCTTACAGACTCACCACCTGAAATCGACACAGAACCTAGCCCTATTTTAATCCAGACTTTGGCAACGGTTCAGCAGATAACTGCGGCTACCCTTTTTGCAGCCTTGGCTACTGCGCGGCATGCTGGCTACTGTTCAAGCGCTGCCTTCTTTCAGTCTCCATCACGAGACTTGATAAATATTTACAGCAAGATGTCAAACACCGGCTGCAAAGCCAAACAGGAAGAATGTCAATCTCGTCTCTTTTGTCAAGAAACGTGTTGAAGGAACGGCTTGAGCCTGCACTTTATTTATCAAAACAGATTTGGAACTCTCTAAATCCATTCATCTCCAGGATTATCGTCACCTGGTTTCCAGTCAACATTCTCCTTTCCTTTGGTGAGGAAGGCTGCCCCAACCACCCCCCACCCCACTTGACATACCACTGGCTATTAGCTGTAGTATTGGTCTTACTCTAGTACACAATACTTCCTAGAAGTCACTCTGAACCTAAAAGCCAAGAGCTGTTTAACTGAAAATATATATACATACAGTAGCATTACAGGTGGGTGGGAGAACGGATTGCATTTGTTCCTTATAGAAGTCATTTCTTCCTAATCTTGTTTGTTTGGATTGTCTTTAAGACCCTCCCTGTGGGAACTAAACTATACTGGAAGTTGAAAGATCATGGATTGACATCTGAGCATTAAAAGAAACCTCCACCAATGCTCCGTACCAAAGATGGCTAGTTTATTAGGGTTAATTGACTCTACAGAATGATGAACACATTACTGTACTACTGTATAGAAGTAAACACTATGGAGAACTATTTGTAGTTTAAGGAAATTCATTTAAGAACAGTGCGTGTGTGGGCATGCACACACACACACACACACAGAGAGAGAGAGAGAGAGAGAGATTGAGAGAGAGAGAGAGAGAGAGAGAATGAGTTAATTACAGTAAGCTCTAGAGCCGGCCTCTGTGTGTGACAGGCAGTTGTCATATGTGATGGAGAAACCATGTGCCACTTCCTGGTTTTTTTTTCTGGTAACACAAGCATTAAGTGACTCCAGAGGAAAGAGGAGAGAAGTGAACCTAAGGGCATCAATCTACATGTAGATTTAGAAAAGACAAGAAGAGGGAAATCCCTGGACTCAGCTAGCAATCTCTTGTTCCTAAGTCTGCCACGGTGATCCAATGGTGTAGACCACTTTGCTTCATACTGTGGTTTTTAACATGGTATAACCTTTCCCACAAACTTCAGCTGAACTTAAGGACACCTTTCCATAATTGAAAATAGATTATTCTTTTTTAGAAAAAATGAAAGAGGTTGGGAGGGAATTTAAAAAAAAACAGCAACATTAAATAAATAGAAGTCCACAGGTGAAGCGTGGTCAATTGCTTACTGTAAAAAAAAAAGTCATATGCCTAGCCAAAAAGAAGAGGACAGGGGGAACATAGACTTACATAATGCAAATTTATAGCTTTTCTGTTTTTTTTGGGCTGGCCATGTTCTGGAAGTTTTTCTTCCTGACGTTTCGCCAGACTCTGTGGCTGGCATCTTCAGAGCCCTCTGAAGATGCCAGTCATAGAGTTTGGCAAAATGTCAGGAAGGAAAACGTCCAGAGTACTGCCAAACAGCCTGAAAAACCCACAACAGCTATCAGATCCTGGCCATGAAAGTCTTTGAGAATGCAATGCAAATTTAGTTATATCTAGGCCTAGACATTGAGTAGAGTTACTGAAATCCATGGAAGAGGTTAACAGCAAAAGAAAAAAAAAACCTCAATCATTTAGTTGGTCTTCTTGAAGCATGTGAGGTCTGCTCCGTTGGAGGCACCCAAGAGAAATTTAGACAACCACCTGGCATATATCCTATGCAGGGAGTGGGACTCCATGGCCTTGTAGGCTCCTTCCAACTATGATTCTGTGCATCCAACCCACTTACCACCATTTAATATAATCTACCATGCATCTCAACCTGGTGGTGTGTGTGATGACCACATGACCATGAATTTGCCACTTCTGCTGTC
Organism: Phrynocephalus guinanensis; assembly: GCA_037367245.1. NCBI lineage: Eukaryota > Metazoa > Chordata > Lepidosauria > Squamata > Agamidae > Phrynocephalus > Phrynocephalus guinanensis. The sequence goes on along the minus strand of CM074739.1, from coordinate 11,013,944 downwards.
CAGATATTGCCTCATGTTGATGGGCAGTTCCAAGGCCACTGTTCTCCCTCCTCCTCCTCCTCCTTGGCAGGAATACTGGAGTGCCTTGCCAGTTCCTACTTCAAGAGCCTACAACACCTGTTATTCCCTGGTGGTCCCCCATCCAAGTACTAACCAGGCCTGATCCTGCTTAGCTTCTGAGATCAGACGAGACCAGATGCGCTCAGGGCTTCTTTAATTTTAAACCATAACTAGGCTGAAGTTCTTTAAATTAAAACCATGACTAGGCTGAAGAGTTGTTCACCCAGAGACTGCCTTCAGATAGACTACTCTCCCCTGTAAATCAGAACACACGGGCAATCCTGAGAAACGTTTGCCCTCTCATCCCATCCTTAGTTTTCAGATAAGAGGTCTGAAATGTTATTTGGGTGGATAGTCAGTGGTTGGCTACAGATGCAGAGTTTGAGAGTTCTATTCCCTGCTGTGTTTCCTTGGTAGTGGCTGGACTTGATCTTCCATAGGGTCCCTTCTTGCTTTTGAGATTATTATTCATTATTATATTTCTCTCCGCACCAGGGGAAAGGAAGTATAGCAATGAAACAGAACGGAACTCACACCCTTCTCTCCAAAGGAATTAGCTACCTCTAGCAACAGAAGCTGGGCCAAGGGGCCAGTAGAAGATCAGAAATGTTGTGTTTGTTTTTAAAGGATTTCCAGAAGAACCTGGATAGCTTGTCCATGGGACAATATCATGGGAATTGTAGACCAAACCAACCTTTGGGAAGGGACCATAGGGATGTGACAATAAAAAACACTGTCCTGACTCTGCCCTTTCCTGCTTAACTAGTCTGCTGAATCTTGAAGCAGAGAAGACTCTTCTTCTTCAAATGCCATGTCCTCATAGAAGAGGCATGTCCAAACTTCAGCCCTCCAGATGTTTTGGACCACAACTCCCACAGTCCTTTGCCATTGTAAATACAGGCTAGGAATTCTGGGCGTTGCGGTCCAAAACATCAGAAGGGCTGAAGATTGGACATGCCTGTCATAGAACATTGGCTATCAGTAGCCTGAACTGGTTTCTATCTAAAGCAGGTATGTCCAAACTTCAGCCCTCCAGATGTTTTGGATCACAACTCCCAGAATTCCAAGCCTGTATTCCCAATGGCAAAACTGTGGGAGTTGTGGTCCAAAACATCTGGAGGGCCGGAGTTTGGACATGCCTGATCTAAAGCTATCCTAAACAGAGCAGCTGTGCTCACTGCAAACCATTGGCTTAAGTTGTTAAGCCAGAATGTTCTTCTACACCCCGGACCACACTTCCTATCTATTTTTCCTTGAAAGATAACCTGCAGCAGATGGTATTCCTTATTCTGCATTATGTATCCGAAATATTGCAATTTTCATCTCTTTATGGTATTGAGAATTTCTAGCTTTTTATTAATGCACTGTAATACAGCCACATCAGTGTCTCTGGCTGTCCAAGGTATCTTTAGAATTCGCCTGTACATCCACATTTCAAATAGTTCCAGTTTCCTGCATAATGCATCTGTAAGTGTCCAGAGAAGAATGCTATCTCATTACTATGTTGTTGAAGAAAGATGCAACTGCCCATGTAGTTGTCTTTTGTCCACTGGAAGTAGGATGGATGAGACACAGCTTACACTTTACCTCAGGCAGGTAAACTTCTTGAGAAGACTCTGGAACGGTGTCCCCATTCTAATCCCACTCTACAAGTTATTAAAGGAAAGGGGCATCCTAATTTTAGAAATGGCCTTACAACCAAAGCTCCTTGGATTGTCTTTGCTGTATTTTCAGCCAATACACACAATAGCAATGGTAAAAGACGTTGTTGTACTCATGCCTTCACAAAGCGGTACAGATTTTCTGTCAAAAGGCAGCTGGGATGATTCCTGGGTCTCTGCATGGACGCTCGGTGATTCATAGCTCTCCTGCTGGACTCCATGAATTGCATGGTCAAAGGTCACTCTCTGAAGTCAAACTTGTAACCTTCCATGGAAAGGCCAAATCCAAATTGGTGACAATAGAAATGTCAGGCTCTCCAAAGGGGATTCAATCAGGTTTCAGCCAGATCTACAAGTGAAAGTTTAAGAGACTTTGGATAGAAGGATGAATCCTTCCCCTCACCCAAAATGTTTTAGGCCTGAAGGAGTTGATAAAAATATTACTGAAATACCAAGCTGGAGAGGTCATAGTTCATATGTGATATTTAAGTTTGTTTGTTTGTACCCTACCTTTCTTCTTAAAAAAGGACCCCAGGTGGCTTACATCATTAGAAGACTATTTATTTATTTATTTATTTATTTATTTATTTATTTATTTATTTATTTACCATCTGGCCACCCTGGGAGATTTGCAACAGGACAAAACAATGATCAACAGCATCAAATTGTGCAACATATACCAAATCAAGGAAAATAATATGGCCTAAATTTAAAAATACCACACAGGCAAAACATTAACAGTCAATAAAAACAGTCAAAGTGGCCGAGTTGTTGGCTTAGAAATGGGTAAAACTCGATTTTCTGATGAAGGCAAGCCCATTCTAAATAGCCATGTCTTAAATTATATTTTAAAGGTGACAAGTGAAGGGGCCATTTCACTTGTCACTTTTAAGATAATATTTAAAGCTAAAAACACTAAGTATACAAACACACACACACAAAAAGATTCAGCAAATGCCACACTAAAAAATTGGCAAACAGAAATAAAAATTCATTCAAAGCAGCAAGGAACAACACTCCATTAACGATGACTTCATTCAAGCAACCATTGAGGGAAATTCTCGAGTGTATTCTCGAAGGCTTTCACAACCTGGAACGGATAGCTGTAGTGAGTTTTTTGGGCTGTTTGGCTGTGTTCTGGAAGTTTTTCACCAAACAGCCTGAAAAACTTACAGCAGCTATCAGAAAAGTCTTTGCTTGCAGGAGGACAACAAAGATGGGGTCATTCTCGACTCCTGTGGGAAGGAGTTCCAAAGACTGGGTGCAGCAACAGAGAAGATCCTCTCCCACATTCCCACCAAACACACCTGTGCGTTATGAACCCCCAAAGAAGTCCTCCCAGAAAAGTGCTCTGTTCACCTAGAGACACTAAAATTGCAGATTAGCTTCTTCCATCTCCCCTCTGCAATCTCCACAGTTTTGATGAATATTGGGTTTGAGACATCTGATTTATTCACCCATAAAGTGGCAGTGGGGAGAAAGTCCCCATTAGCAACTGTCTTGGAAAAAAAATCTTTAGCAATCTTGGACAGATTATAAAGGAAAATCAAAGGAAACTTCTCTATCAGTTTGGTGACTCTAGGTGCCTGAGGGGAACTTTCCTGGGGGGGGGGGGTCTCTCTTCAGACACCAGACATCTAATCTTCCCCAAACTAGTAGGGATTGTCAAGGAAAATCAGGGGAAGTGTCCCTCCCAATGTGGTGTCTCTAGGTACCTTGGGAGGGGGGTATCATATAGTCCAACATACTGATACTATACATCAAAAATCACTGAAACTGGTCAATTCATATTCATCAGGGTGTAAACTCATAAAAATATGAATCAATGCTCTATTGGCAATTTTTGATTAATTTTGCCATTAATTTTTTAATTTGTGCCCACTTCTCGTTAAAACCAGCACATGGAACCTAGAAAGAGGAGTTTGTGGTCCCTAATGGCGCCTCTACTGTAATTTCACGGATCTGTGGATAGACAGTAAAATGCAAGCATGTTGGTGTTTTCAAGTAGGACCAAAGGAAGGAGAGACTCCATTGCTGCATCATGTCTCTCAGAGTCCCTTGAATGTTACGAGTCCTGGGGCTGTCCTTCATCACAACCATATTCAAAAGGGCCCACCTGTATCCTACTACTGTGTGTTGCCTGACAACATTTGCCTCCACCTCTCACTAGTGTCTTATTGAGGAGAGACAATCATGTTTTGGACTCTAGTTGCTCCATATGTCACTTGCAAAATGTACCACCTGTGCCCTGGCCAACTGTACCAGTTGCCCGAGACCTTAAATATACATCTGTCATTACCCTGTGATTAAAACACTTCATAGTGCTTCATGCCCATCTCTAAATTGGTCTAAAAGAGCTATATTTTATGACTTGGGGCCATTGATAAACAGAAAGAAGTATTTGAAGTATTTGTGGCAAAACAAAGGAATGGGCTTTTTATTTTTTGCATTGAAATGCTTTCTATCTGGAGAGATACAGTTTTATTTATTTATTTGCTATTTTGGGAGAAGAAGGGAAGACTGGCCAGAGTTCCCTTTGGGGGAAATAGGTCGCGGTATACAAATGCAAAATAAAATAAATTAATAAATAAGAGAATGTCCCATGCTGTTTTGTAATGGTGGTGAAAGGTCTTCCTTGTGTTTGGACATCATTCCTGAGATGTGCTTTGGCCAGTACTTGGAAATGTTGCTTTTTCAGGTTATAGCCAAGAATTCCTCGGCTTGCATGGTCAGGGCTGGCTGGAGAATCCCTCAAGTTCCCATCAAGAAGGAAAAGACAAGCTTAAAGTAGTGGAAATTTTGCAGACAGTTGGTACAGTAGTTGAAAAGAGTGAGCACGAATGACGTTTGAAAGAAGTTATCGGGTATAGAAAAGGAACAGATCTGTATATCCACATTTTGAATGTAATTGAGGTGTCCTGAGAATGCATGGTTATGAGGGGGGAAAGTCCTACACTGGTTGTAATGGGCTAGTAATCCATAGACTCGTATTTCTACGGTATGAGTTTGTGGTCATAGCAGCTTTCTTTGACTCTTAACATTACTCTTCCATTAGTAGCGCTTTTCACTCTGACTCATTCATTTTTCTAATGTTTCAGTTCTCCTTTCTTTTCTTGTTGACTGTATGTTTTCCCTAGGGAAACAATTTCCATCCTACACATATATTTGATGCCTCATCTTTCCTGCTTCTCAATAGTGCAGTCAGGAAATTGCCAGAAAACCAGGTATGAATGCCCAGATCATATATCTGCTTAATTAACACTATACATATTCCATCTAGGAGTGAGTAACTAAAGCTGGATTTTTGGAGAGGTTCTTGGGGGGATCAGTCTTGATGGAAAAAGAATGACGCTCTTCAGCTGAAAAATGAACTATTTAACGTTTGGAACTACATTTTGGTACCTTTTGTTTTTGGTACCTTTTGCTTTTAGGATGCCCAGAGCAGCAGGACTTTACTCATGATTGAGACGTACAAAATAATGCAGGACATGAATAAAGTGGATAGGGGGAAGCTCTTCTCCCTCTCACAAAATACCAGAACTAGGGGACATACACTCAAATTGAGGGCTGGAAGAGTAAGAACAGACAAAAGGAAATATTTTTTTTCACCCAGCACATTGTTAGTCTGTGGAACTCCCTGCCACAGGAGGTGGTGATGGCATCTGGCCTAGATACCTTCAAAAGGGGATTGGACAGATTCCTGGAGGAAAAGTCCATCACAGGTTACAAACCATGAGGGAGATGTGTAATCTCCAGGCTTAAAATCGGGGTACTTCAAGGACCAGATGCAGGGGAGTGGTATCAGGAGACAGATATCTAGTCTCATGCACTCCCAAATGCATCTGGTGGGGCCACTGTGAGATACAGGAAGCTGGATTAGATGGGCCTTTGGCCTGATCCAGCATGGCTCTTCTTATGTTATGTTCTTATGTTCTTAAACTGGGACTATTAATGAGCTCACAAACTGCCACCACTCCCTTCTGGCTTTCCCAACAGTGTAACACTGCCCAGGGCAGAGAGGCGGATGGGGTGCTAATGTTCAGGAAAGCGAGGACTGAAGAGCAGTTTTTTTAATTTCCCACGGCCACAAGCAAGCAAGCCTGATCTTCGGTCCTCACTTTTCCAAAGGGTAGCACCAAAAATATTTGTAATGCAGGGTACCACTGTATTCAGGTTAAAATGCTGTATTGGCACTGTGCAAAAAAAATAAGTAAGTGGGTTTTGAATCGCAGTTTGGGCACTCAGTCTCTTAAAGGTTCGCCATCAATGGGCTAGGTCATCCAAGATGCACAATGAGCAACTGAACTAACAGCTGCTGTGAGTTTTTCAGACTGTTTGGCCACGTTCCAAAATATGGCCAAACAGCTGAAAAAACTCACAACAGCTATCAGATCCTGGCCGTGAAAGCCTTCAAGAATTCCTCAGCTCCTAACCTCTTGCTTCTCAGCCAGATAGCTAACTATCCATGCATTTCAGCATGTTGATAACCTCACTGCAGCATGTCCCAACAACATACAATGGGGAAAAATTGCTTTGGAAAACAGGTAGTAACAATGATACCAGCATTAGCATTATGGGCAATGCAACAAATTATTTTTTTTAAAAAAATGTCCAAGATCTAAGTGGGCCTTGTGTTTGATGGGCCTGCCTTGAAGCAGGACATGTTTAGAAGAAGGCTGAAATATAGTTGTCTTCTCTGAAGGCTGGGATGTGGGGGATAAACTGCTTTCCTCCCTTCGTGTCAAAGTGGAATACTGAATATAATTAAGGAAACTTGGAGAACATCCACCCACGCGCTGTCTGTGCAATGCAGATGGCTCCACAGTAGAGATGGGCACGAACAGAAAAAATGGAGTTTCATTTGTCGTTTGTCGTTTAGAGGTCCGTTTCAGTTCGTTTCCGTTCAAGAATTTTTTGCAAAAAATCATTTTTGTTTCGTTACTGTTTTGTTACCGTTTTGTTACCATTTATTCCAATTTTACATGATCTTTTTTTTAGCATTTAAAGCAGCTCACTTCATTGCTGCAACGGAAACGAAACACACGACAAAATCCCCACGTTTCTGTTCGTTTCGTTTCATTTTAGAGACAAATTTCATTTGTCATTTGTTACGTAATGAAATGAAAACCAAAAACCGAAAATGAAAAATTGTTCGTTCCGTGCCCATCTCTACTCCACAGTTCCGATGGAACAGCTTGCTGAGGAAGACAGAGGATGCAGCAGAGTCTAGCAAGGCTGGACTTGAATCCCTGCAGAGTGCAGATCTGTTTGCTCATTGCATTGAACATCAGAGGTTCATATATTCAAAGCAAGGAACCTTTATTCTAGTTTCTCATTGGATCCTGCCTCTCATCTGTTGACTGCATGTCCACCAGCAGCCATCAGAACAGAGAAGATAACCACAGGTGGCTGGCAGGTCACTTATAACTTGGGCGGTTACTTCATGTCCATTTTGTCTCTGCAGTTGCGTTTAGGAGTGGTACAAAAATGTTACTTCATGTCTGTCTCGCAACAACTGAAATTTGTCTCGACCACACCCCTGGAATGGGTGCTAAGCGAGACAAATCTGTATCTAGCGCTGGGGTTGGGTTTTCTCTTGTCCCTCTTCTGTTCCGCTTCTTGTCCCGGTTAAGACGACGTGAAGGAACAACTGTACTGGTAAAAATGGTATATTTCCTTGTGTCCATCTAGTGGTTAGTAGGTGAAGTGACATATGTCATTAATTTCTCTACGGGAAAAACCATGCAACTCAAATGTATAAGAAAGAAAACATTATCAATGCTGCCACATTGGCATATGAAAAACAGAATGTCAGTAAATCGAAATATCGAAAAAGAAATTTTTATACCTCCTAAAAAAGGGAAAAGGAAGCTAGACAAATTCAGTGTTTGTCACGGTACAAGACCGTGAGGTCACACTTGTCATGAGACAAGTTATCACGACCATGGGAACAGTGAAACAGGGACAAAACCATGTGATCACGACCAATGCTGTCACGGTACAAAACTAGTCACAGAACAAAGAAGGACGTGAAGTAGGCCACCTTGGTGGCTTAGGTCTCTGACTGCCAAGCCAGAGACGGGGAGTGCCATTCTCCACTGTGCTTCTTTGACAATGGCTGGACGTGATGACCCATTAAAGTCCCTTCCAGCTCTGCAATTCTAAGGTGTGTGTGTGTGTTTTTTAAATAAGGCTCCCCCATGGCCAGTACCAAAATTCTGTCTTTTTTACATGGAAATTCTGGATCACAACTTAGAAACTGCAAGAAGATTGGAATTCAAAGGGTGTCTTTCTGGAAGTTAATTTCTGCTAATGTTCTCAGAAACTGAACACAAGGCTACCTTGTCCTGTTCCATTCTCTCCATATATTTTTTCTGCTGACACCATGCCCATCTTCCCCCATGATGGCCATAGCTTTATGGGTGCAGCTGCCATCAGCCTTAGCCAGCCGAGTTGATAATGGGAGTCACAGACTAACAACCTATGGAGGGCTGCAGGCTGCCCACCCCATCACTGCACTGTATTCCTTACCGCAGTAACATTTATTTATTTATTAAATTTATATACCGCTCCATCTAGCTGCACGGGTACTCTGGGCAGTTTACAAAGTTGAACAAATGTCAATCCAAACACACAATAAATAAACAAGCCAATAATAAAAACATGGTAAGAAATAAAACAATATCTATCCAAGCATCAAACAGGAGCAAGATGGCTTTAAAACAAACAAACAAAAAATAAAGTGCATAAACAGCGAATCCTGCATAGGATATATTAATACCCAGGAAAAGCCTTTTTAAATGTTTCTTAAAGACTGGGAGGCAAGATGCCAAACAAATCTCAGGGGAAGGTTGATTCCAGAGGCGAGGAGCTGCTACTGAGAACGTGTTATTTCCTGTCAAAGATTTACGGGCCTCTTTCAGCGATGGCACCCTCAGATGCCCTCCCTGAGATGATCAGGTGTTATGGGCAGTATTTTGCAGCAGGAGCTGTTCTAACATAAAATCTTGACAATCTCCAAGGGATACGGAGTAGTGTCTGTACTCTGATCTGACTTCCTGATGCCTCAGTATTTTTTTTTTAAATGGGCCTGGGACCATATTGTTGGCCATTTTCCCAGCAACGTTTCTTTTTTTAACCAGATTGGGTGAAAGGTTGACTTCTACCCTGTGCAGCTCTGAAAAACAACATTTTCATGTGGGGAAGTATTAGGGCTACAAGTAGCCTATAGAGGGTTAAGGAACAAAAAGAGAGAGAGAGAAGAAGAAGAAGAAGAAGAAGAAGAAGAAGAAGAAGAAGAAGAAGAAGAAGAAGAAGAAGAAGAAGAAGAAGTCAGGAAGCCATCAGCTACAGAAGTAACTGAAAAGTGTGGGAAATGGGAAAATATGCAAACAAAGGGGAATTGGAAAATTGCAGAAGTTGAGAGCATCGGGGAACTTTAATAATGAAGTCTGAGGAAATGGCAGAGGCCAGTCTAAGAATACATAACTGAAATAAGAGGAGGGTGTACTTTTTTATATAAACAATGTAATGGTGTGTGTACAGACAAAGTGTCATTTTTAAAAAGTGCCTTACACTCTCTAATACTTTGGAATACAGTACATGAGCAGTGTTCCCCATGCCTTCAGTTTTAGCACTAGATTTATATACAGATGGGCATGAACCGTGAGTTTGGACATTCATACTGGTTTGGTTTTGCTTTTTGGCTGAACTGGAGTTCTGTGCCTCCCAGCACTGCCTCATCTGGTGGTCGCTCCCTCAGAGGCACTGGCTGGTAGAGGTGGGGCAGGAAAGTGGGGGTGCTGCCTCTGAGGACCCCCCCCCCACCAGAGTAGGCAGGGCTAGAAAGCACCAAAGACCTACTTGCCCCCCCCTCCGAAAAATCTGGCACAAACCGCCCAACCAGTCATTCGTGCCCGTCTGCCATTTTATATAGGCAACCGACTATATAGGCTGCAGCGGGTACAAAATGCGGCAGCCAGGCTGGTGGTGGGTGTGCATCGTCATGACCACATCACTCCAGTCCTGGCTCGCCTGCATTGGTTGCCCGTTGCATCCCTGATCAGATTCAAGGTCTTGGTTTTAGTTTATAAAACCCTCCATGGCTTGGGCCCGGACTACCTGTCAGAGCGGATCGTCCAGCGATCAACTTCGGCCCGTCCAGTCCGGCACTCACGAGCGCACTCGCTTCGGGATGCCACCCCTAGAGAGGCCTGGAAAACATCTACACGTAACCGGGCCTTCTCAGTGGTAGGCCCCTCTCTTTGGAACAGCATTCCAAGCGAAGTGCGCTCTGCAGAGTCCCTGCTGGCCTTCCGCAAAGCGTTAAAAACTCTGCTCTTTTGCGAGGCCTTTGGCGAGTTAGTGTAGGTCCCCCCCCACCATCCATATCCTCGCCTCCAGCCAAAAAGTCTCGTTGCTGGGCTTGTGTATCTGACGCCAGGGCAGGGCGCTAAGCTGTTTTAAAGTTGTTTTGTTGTTACTGCTTTATATTGTTGGTATTGTTTTCTCTATTATGTTATCAGTTGACTTGGTCAGCTTCTGTAAGCCGACCAGAGTTCCTATGGGAAGATGGGTGGAGTATAAATTTAATAATAAATAAATAAAATAAAAATTGCAGAGTGTGAATGTTCTGAGGCAGAAGCCATTTTTGTCTGTGGCCAAGTTTCTCCCTGGCCTTCCTAACAGGTGGCTGACCCAGGTCTGTGGCAATGGCTGAAAACAATATATTTTCAACCTTAAAAGAAAAGAAACGCAGTTATGAAAACAATATGAAAAAACATAGCCTTAACCAGGTGTGCATACGCCTCATAATGAGCCTTATAAGGTGGCATGTGAGGAAATATTTCCAGTCTCTCAGGACCTTCCATTGAGTCAGGATCTCCCAGGGGTCATGTGACACCCCGTTGAGCATGTCTGCTTTAGGGGATAGGGTTAGAAGCAACTATGGCAAAACTAGCTTTATATTATATGGCGAAGCCAGAAATGGAACTACCTTAATCAACTACGAAAGTCCTTCCTCATGAAATCCCACTGATATGGTAGATTAGCTAAAGGGAAATGAGAGCTGCTTGTGGGTACCCAAACAGAGCTGGCACCTCCCCAACCCACCACCTGGAGAGGTACAACTAGTTGTCCCAGGCAAGGACAAAGTTATGTTTGTCTGCTTTGGCCAACAGCTGCTCTCCTGTGATGGAGGCCATGTTAGAAAGATAGAAAAGGCTGTGGGTTTCACCCAAATTTTCATCGCCAGTGATGGATCTCCACTAACAGAACTCTGCATGTACTCAGACCCCACAAGGTCTCTACAGATGAAGGGTCATGTCAAAACCTCTGGAAATATGCAGGCAGTAAATACAAACCCAGTAAATATTATGAATCTTTTTCCCACTAGAAGAGATTCTTATTTTCCTCACTATTTAACGCCTACGTCTGCTAGAGTTCTTCATAAACAAAAAGACCCACTTCAAAATAAATGAATTGACTCTCCTTTCTCTACTCCCTCCCTTCTGATAATCATCTCCCTTGCCCTCCTGTTGCAGTTCACAGTACCACACAGGGAGATCAAAGTACAACATCTGAATCCAGCGCAGAAACCGCTTGCCACTTGCAGATAAACAAAACGCAATTTGCAGATAACATCATAGCGTCCATCAAAACAGACACTTTTCCAATTGGATTTAAAAGAATTCTTAATTGTTACAGATCTAATCATGGCATACACAGATTTCACCCCCCCCCCCGCTCCCTTGACTGTTGCATTACTTCACAGCCTGGAGCCTGTTTTACAGGGCATTTATTTCCCTAGAGATGTTAAATAACAGATAGATCTGAATAAGAAGCAGTGGACGCCTCCCTGGCAGGTAGGTGCCAATAAGAGAACAAGACAGGCTTTCACGCAAAGCAGATAAGTCAGTGTGCATTTATAATGTACAGTGTTTAAATGCACACGAGCTTGCATTGGCCCAAACTTAATTTTCAGTCATTCACTGCCAGACGAGTCAAACTGTTATGTAGAGAAAATATGTGTTAAAGTCTAACTGGTGAAATATCTCCTCTCTGGGAGCCAATAATTTTCACAGAGTTTAAATCCAATGATTAAATGTCATATTAAGCAGGTTTGTGACTCCTGATTATGATTCATGTCAAGCTTTGATAATATGTGCTTGGTGTGGGTGCTAGGAAGGGCCAAGCAGTGCTTATAAAAGGATGCCCTGCAGGGTGAAAATGAAGGCAATTTGGTAACAGGGATGAGCAATTTCACTGGGTCCAGGGCCAAAGATGGGGATTGAGGTGGTTGGCTGAAACAGCCTTTCTGAAGTAAAGCGTATCGTACAATAGAAGAACACCTTGCTTTAATGGAGAAATGTAATTCCTGGAGACTTCTCTAGGTATACGAGTCTTCTGTAAAGCAAAGCAGCTACCCACCATCCCCCTTGGTTGAGTAGAGAGCTGTAGTCTTAGCTTTGGGATAGGTCTCAAAACAGCCCAGCAAAATTGACCCACAGAGGAAATCCAATAGAGAGTCCAGATGCCATAAAAATGGCTACATGATCACATTCGTTCTGGAGGTCTGGTGTCGCTCATCCCTCACCAGCAGCTCCCTTGATAGCCACAGTTCCACGGAAGCTGAGACCTTTCCTTAAACAAGGTCTAAAATCTTCTTCCATATTCAGCGTCACTTTGATCTCTGTCTATTTCCTGGAAGTCCTATTCTCATCTCATTTCCATTTGAAAACCACAATACCACTTTCTTGACATTTCAGTCTGTCCTTCACATGAAATGCAGGGTTCACAACAGAAAAAAATACAGAGAAGGGTAAGAGGGGGAATTTGCAAATGATTTGGAAAAGTGGCTAGCTGTAGTAATGCTGGAGTTATTTCAGCGTCATATGCTGCCTTGAGCAGATTTTTCTGGGAGGGACCTTTCTGGGCTGAAGTGACTGTCAATCGATCTAGGCATAACCAATTGTTCTTCCCTGTGTTTGATTTGCTGGGACCACTTTCTACATAAATCTCTTGTTTGCTTGCTTGTTTCTTTGCTGCTTTGTATTTGGCCAGCTAAGCAATCTGCTCAGTGTCACTGCAACACGTGGAGTTGCAGGGATGGGAACTCATGGGTCATGACTTGTTATTGCCTCTGACTTCAGTCATACTGGCAACATGGCTCAAACTCGACTTGGGTGTTTTTTCTTAGAGACTCCTTTGTTTTAGTCCCATTGTCTCCATAAGACAGGGGTGTCCAAACTTTTTGCAAGCAGGGCCAGATTTGGTGAGGTGAAAATGTGTGGGGGCTGACCATTCAGCTGCATTTGCCCCCCCCCACGGGCCGGATTTGGAGAAGCCTCTGGGACATGCCAGGAGGTGGGGAGGACGCTGCAGCAACAGAGATGGGGGAGGGTAGGCTGGACAGGTGGCTGGGGGGGACGGACAGAGGCAGGGAGGGCAGGCAAGCTGTAAAACTGCAAGCTGACGTCTCCACCCAGTATGGGAAGGGGCCAGCTGGTGGGGACATGTGACAGGCTGATAGGCCAGAGCATGTGCAGAGGCAGAGGGGAGGGGCTCTGGGAAAGGAAGGTGGCCTGTTGTCTCTGCCCATGTGCCCAAGTGGCTTCCGTCCAGGCCCACAGACTCAGTGCATGCGCCAACCTATTGCATAGACATGCCATCCCTGATGAGTTGGCTTAAGAAAAGAAACTATATAGATTAATACGTATATATTAAAAGCATGGCAAATTCTTCTCTCAGAGGTAGCATGATTCTGAATGTTGTACTCTTGGAATAAATAACAGAGGAGAGCTCTTATCTATCTATCTATCTATCTATCTATCTATCTATCTATCTATCTATCTATCTATCTATCTATCTATCTATCTATCCATCCATCCCACCTTTCTCCTTGAAAGGACCCAAGGCAGTTTGGCTTCCTGCCCCTCTTAAGAACCCCCAGAAAGCATCCACTCTTTGGCCCTTAATCACGTAGAAGCATCCCATGGAAGCACCAGGTAGTAACATGAAAAGCTTGTAGAGAAATAATTCTAGATAGACCAAAAAGCTATTCTAAACACTCTTTCCAAAAACGTCAGCATTCTAGGCCAAAAATATTTGCCGGCATTCAGAGTCCTTTGAGAAATAGGGAGACCAGATCTAATTATATTTCCTACAGTATTTGTTTTAAAAAAGCTGGGATAATTTAGAAACAACCTAGCACATCTGACTCTTTGTCCCAACAGAGGTGGTGTCCTTGCAATACCGGCTTATCAGCAGCTATTGATTCCTCTGGTGGAACTCCTAATATTAGTTAGAACTAGATGAGTCTCGTGAGGGATTTCTGATGTTTGCTTGAAATCTCGATGTTCTTTGGAAGAAACTGTCTCTAGGGGGTAAATGTCCTTTGTACAGTTTTATTAATATTTTCTTTAGCCTAATCAAGTCTTGTCATAGTGCTTTAGTTTCAGGAAATGATGGCAGACCTATTCTAGGCATGACAGTTATATTATTACATTTGCAATGAGTTGCAAAACAAAAAACCCATCAGGACTGTGCAAACACAAACAATGCAATTGTTATTATTTATTTAGTTTTTTTATTTTAAAGGAATCAAAATTTCTATTGTCAATCCTACCTGATATGATTCTTTCCACAATGGAAATTCATATGAATTTTCCATGCATAGGAGTTCTGTGTCAACAACCATGGAAACATTTATGCCTTTCCTATCTGCCTTCCTACTGTCCAGGAGTGAGAAAAGATTAATCCTGCTTGGGACAGGAGAACTGGTTTCAATTCCTTAGTCAGGCCTTGACTAGATAGCTGGATTTCTTTTAGGATCTAAAACTTATCCACTGGCTCAGGAAATCTATTGTTAGATGCTGGCATACAGTCTGAATTAGAGATGGGCACGACTCAAAAATGGTGTTTCGTTTGTCGTTTGTCGTTTAGGGGGTCCGTTTTGGTTCGTTTTCATTTTTCATGAATTTTTTGCAAAAAAATTCATTTTCGTTTCCTTATGTAATGAAACGAAAAAATGAAAACGAAAATGAAAAATTGCTGTTTCATTAGCATTCATTACAGTTCAATGTATTTGCCGCAATGAAAACGAAACACACAACAAAATTTCTGTTGTTTCTCCACCATTGTAAGGCCATCCCTGCAGCTTCCATCACTGCCTTTCTCCCCACATTTGCACCAGGAACGAAATGTCTCCTTTCCCCCATCATGGCTGGCTAACAGTAACAATCTCTTCCTACCCTCTGATGAAACATGTCAGCATTTCCCATATCTCTCCCCAGAATTCTTGCATCACAAAGGCTCAAATAGCCAAGAAATATGGCCCTCATTATCTTACACCTGCAGAAATAGTTCTGGGAAAGCAAGCTCAATGAGATGTGAAAAAGGAGAGTTGCATTTACCTCATAGTAGATAATTCTGAGGTAACATGACAGTTAAAAGAGGGTATGTGTATCTGTGTGGGGGTGGCTGGGTGGGGAGGAATGACATTGCACCTACAAGTATAAACACAACAATGGACACTTTCTTCTCCATTTCCTATCATAAGCGTCATCACCCCCTATCACAAAGCGGTAATTTTAAAGCACTCTCAGTATAATGGAGCCAGCTTTCCATAAAGCTTAGCTTGCTGAATATAGCCCAAGTTCAAAGGCACAGATGTTTTTCACAGAATTAAAGTTGGATAACACTTTTATGCTACCATTGGAGTGGATTTTAAAATGTGAACTTCTGAGTTGCTGAGACTCTTTATCAGCTAGGGCACTGGCGTGGGGGTAAGAAATGGAAAAATCCAGAAATCATGTTGGGTTCATATTGAAGCTGCAGAACCTTAGGTTGAACTGAAGTTCCAAGAGGAAGACAGTCATCTTGAAGAATTAGATTGATGGGTGATTGTGCTACCCCAGAAGATGTAAAAGCAATTGTCTTTTTTCCATCTTTGTCAACAAAGGACAGTTGGTCATTCAGTCTACTGTCTTCGTTGTCTTTTGTTGGAAGAGCATAGTCCTTGTTTCCAGCTGGGGGCAGAAGCACTGAGAAACCTCTCAATCCTTAGATCAGAAAACCTGCAGATTAATATTTCAGGAGCATTATTTATTTATTTATTTATTTATTTATTTATTTATTTATTTATTTATTTATTTATTTATATACTGCCCGATTTTCACCAAAGGAACTCAGAGCAGTGAACAATATAAAGTAAGTGAAACAATGAACAATGAAATAAGCAAAACAGAAGACAATAAAACAAATCAGCAACAATAAATCATAAAAGAAGCATCAGGGCCAAGCCAGTAAAACTGCAAAGGGTAAAATACAAAGGTACAAAATGGCGGCAGAAAACCAGAAAGAAAACCAGAACAGGCAAAACCTGGCAAGATAAACATTTTTAAAAAATGATCTTCCAGGCCACCCTCCCTGTATTATTGCCTGGCTCAGAGGTCCTGTCAAAGAAAAGTACCTGAGAAAAAGAAAACACTGGAAATAGATGCGAAGCAACTGGAGCTCTCCAGAGCTATGTTGACTCTCTTGGGGTCAGGTGGTGAAACCTCTGAGGCCCCTGGCACAACACTGGGCTTACTGGTCTCCGGGCACAGTCTTAGAGGACTGGTGTGCTTGTCCTTCCTCAGCTCTCTAGGCAGATGCACCTACCTGCCTCACATCTTTGACCTCACAAGCATGTTGCAGAATTTTGGATTTTGGTTAAAACCTCTAGCTGTGCAGCAGGAATGCTCGGTCTTGCAGAGCAGAATTAGTTCCGAGTTTCCCCTAGAGAAGACCACCCTTTTTTCATTCCTCAGTGGGGACTAACAATCCCAAAAACTCACTCTGAGAAATTGGTAAGAGAAAAAATAAAAAAAAAGTTTTATTTCCTCACATTGCTGAACAGATAAAAACAGCATATTGGACAAAAATGACGGTGGTGCTCTCTTTGAAATCAGAGGCTGGGAAGATATACAGTGGCATCTCTACTTAAGAGTTTAATCCATTTCGAATACATGCTCATATAAGTCGAACAACTCGTAAGGAGAGCAGCCGTATCTATAATAATAATAATAATAATAATAATAATAATAATAATAATAATAATAATAATAATAATAATAATAATAATAATAATAATAATAATAAGAGATGGGCACGACTTGAAAAAAAATTTTTTCGAGTTGTCGTTAGTCGGGCCGGTTCCATTTCGGCTCGTTTCCGTTTTTTGCAAAAATGTGCAAAAATTAGTCAGTTCGTTTTTTCATTTTTTCGTTGTCGTTAGTACTGGTTTGGGGGGGTAGCAGGCTCCTGGAGGGAGCTGCAGGAGTCAGCCAGAGCCACAAGTGACGGACTGGCAGACTCTTTGCACCCGCTGTGTCTCACGTACTTGCATGTAGTGCAATGCAAGTAGATCTGGCTTAGGGTTAAGACGGGTTAGCGCAAGGGCTAGGGTTAGGCTAGTTACGGGTGAGGTTAGGGTGAGTATTGGGGTGCACCTCTGGGTGCCTCTCTGACCCACTTAGAAGGACAGTGTACTGGCGTATGGGTTAGGCTTAGGGTTTGGGTTCGGGTTTGGGCTACGATTAGTGGGCTGTTTGTGCCCGATTGGCACATCCCAGAAGTCTCTGTGGTCAACCTGGCCAAGTGGCCATGCGATTGGTGGAAAATTTGCATGGTCTACTCCCATGGGCGAGCCCATCATTGCAAATGTGCAGGTGTAAAAAAATAAAATAAAATAAAATCAACGGAGACTTTTTTTTGCAAGAAAAACCCGCCGCTGCTACTGTAAAAATTCAAGCATTTAAAATAGCTAATTTTCGCATGTTTCTGTGGTGCTTTGGTGGGGTTTTGGGCAACGATTTCAAAAAAAATATTGCGGTCGCCATTTTGGATCCCCCCCCCCCCCCATGGCAATTGGCAAATGGATGCACCCTCCCAGCCTGGTACAGTCAGCAAAACCTGGCCATGCGATTGGTGGAATGGCTCCAAAACTTTGCATGGTCCACTCCCATGGGCACCCTCCCAGCCTGGTACCAGCAGCGCAGCAGTAGCAATAGCCAAGGAGAGGGGGGCGGGGAAACCCCCCCCCAAGTAAAACACCCTTCTGGCCTGGTAGGTGCCCTCAGACAGTTTTCGCCTACTTTTAGGGCCGGGAATGGTTTTTTTTTAACTTTTAAAAACTTTTTTTTCTGTGCCGCTTGGCATTGCGCGATCGCCGCGATGCAAGTAACGAGCACGACAAATCAGACCAAATTGTTCGTTCGTCGGTTCGAGCTCGAATTCTGGTGGAGTAATTCCCGTTTCCGTTTCCGTAGAGTAACGGATACGAGTAACGGAAATGGGAATACCGCTAAGTCGTGCCCATCTCTAATAATAATAATAATAATAATAATAATAATAATAATAATAATAATAATAATAATAATAATAATAATAAATAAATAAATAAATAAATAAATAAATAAATAAATAAAAATTGGGGAAAAAATAAAAAAATGTAAGTAGAACAGACCGCATCTAAAATTTGTAAGGCAGCAGTTGAAACACCAACAGTTTTCCACTCTTAAATTGAATTGCTCATAAGTAGAGCTGTTTGTTAAGTAGAGGTACCACTGTAATTAGTTACTGCTGGGTAGACTGAAAATTCACCCAGACAAAAAAGATCCTTCCTACGTAAATCAACTAAAGGCATCATGTGAGGTCACTAAAACAAAAACCAAACCACAACCCCAACAAACCATTCAGATCTGAAGCTCATGTTTTGGCTTTTCAGTCTCAGGGAATGGGAATGAGAGTCTCTAAAAACAGTAAATTTTGCCTCAGCCGTCCCGCCTAACATCTCTTCCTTGAGAGACTGCTTAGCAACCAAGGGACACTGCCTAGCAACCATAGTGCCATACACAAGGCTTAATAGGTTTGGCAGGAAAAGTTCAGATCCGCCCATGGTGATACAGAATTTCTGCAGGCACTGCTGCTGTTGATGAGGTAATTCCCAGGCCTGTCGTCAGGGCTAGGCCCCCCCGAGGATTTTGATGTAGCTTAATAGTAAGCGTGTGGCACCATGGATTAAACTGCTGAGCCGCCTGGCTTGTTGGTCAAAAGGTCAGCAGTTCGAATCTGTGTAACGAGGTGATCTCCTGTTGCTCTTCCCAGCTCTTGCCAACCTAGCACTTTAAAAGCACGAGTAGATATGGTAAATAAGTACCACTTTGGTGGTCCATGCACTCACACATTTAGTCATGCCGGCCACATGACCACAGAAACCTGTTAACTGGCAAACACTGGCTTTTTGGCTTACAGAGATCAGCACCATCCCCTAGAGCAGTGGTGGTAAAGCTTCAACAACCCAGATATTTTGGACCACAACTCCCCCAGTCCTTTGTCATTGGCAACACAGGCTTGGAATTTTGGGAGTTGTGGACCAAAACATGTGGGGTGCCAAAGGTTGGCCACCACTGCCCTAGAGTCAGAAAACAACTGGACTGAATTGTCAGGGGAAACCTTTATCTAAAAGTGGGTGCCTGTTATCAGGGGTGACTAAATTGTGTGCAAAATGCTGCATGTGCGTGCACATACAAAGCTGCCAGTCCTTGGCATTATCTAGCTTCCAGGAGAAAACACAACTGCATACTTTGTTAGTAACCATAAGGCAAGAGATGCCTAATCCATTTTCTTGTGTATTTTGTTTTTGATTTTGTAAGAAAATTATCCCTTTCATCCAGGTGTTCGTTATCTGTGTTAAAGGAAGAACGGAGCAAGAGTATGTTTTACCCTAAAGTCCAGGAGAGCTGTGCTGAGCTAACAGGACGACATGCCAAAGGGAAGCTGAAACAGGGATTCTTTCAAGTCATGTCAAACATTAATCCACAATCAGTGTTCTCTGGTGCTGGGCTTATCCAAAGGTAGAGATGGGCACGACTTGAAATTTTTTTTTTCGAATTGTCGTTAGTCGGGCCGGTCCCGTTTCGGGTCGTCTCTGTTTTTCGCGAAAATTTGCAAAAATTAGTCAGTTCGTTTTTTTGTTTTTTTGTTTTCGTTAGTACTGGTTTTTTTTGGGGGGGAGCGGGCTCCTGGAGGCACCTCTCTGGGGTGGGTGCCTCGTCTGGCCCGCTATAAGGGAAAGTGGGCTCCTGGAGGCACCCGTGGGTGCCTCCTATCCTCACCCACTAGGAAAGGGGAAGCAGGCTCCAAGAGACCCCTCAACATGGGGGTCTCCCCTCCTCACCTGCTGCTGCTGCAAAATGCTATGCAATAGCCATATGGATATTGCATAACAGAATGTGCAGACAGTGACTGTGAAGACTAGTGGATGGCACTGAACCCAGAGCCATAGTGAGATGCCTAACTAAGGCTCTCGCACCACCATGTCTCACACAGAAAGGGAATTGTACTTGCTGCGTGTAGTGCAATGCAAGCAAGTAGATCTGGCTTTAAGGTGGCTTAGTGCAAGGGCTAGGGTTAGGCTAGTGACGGGTAAGGTTACGGTGGGCTAGTGGGTTGCACCTCTGGGTGCCTCTCTGACCCACTAAGAAGACAGTCTGTGACGTATGGGTACGGAGTCAAGGGTTAGGGTTAGGGTTAGGGGGGCTAGGGCAGGTTTTAGGGGGCTTTTTGGCACATCCCAGAAGACTCCATGGCCAAGTGGCCATGCGATTGGTGGGATGGCTCCAAAAATTTGCATGGTCGTCCACTCCCACATGGCTGGCCACTCGGCCAGCCCATCATTGCGCAGGTGTAAAAAAAATAAAAAAAATAAAATCAATGGAGGACAGAGGAGGAGAGGAGAGACATTTTGTTGCAAGAAAAAACCCACTGCTACTGTGAAAAATCTGGCAGTTTATAACTTTTTGCGTGTTTCTGTTGTGCTTGTGTGTTTTTGGACCACGATTTCAAAAACACTATTGCGTTCGCCGCCCCATTTTGGATCCCCTGCCCGCACCGCATGGCATGGCGATGGCGACTCGCGAGTCCGGCTGCCCAGGACGGGGGGGAGGCGGGACCCCCCTCCAGAAACCACCCCTCCGGTAGGTGCCCTGCGCCCTTAGTCAAGCAGGCATTTTTCCACCTGCTTTTTTGGCCCGGGAATGGGTGGGGGGAGAGTTTAAAAGTTTTTTCCTGTGCCGTCCGTGCCGCTTGCTTGCGGTTTAATTGCGGCGGCCGGCGGCCGGCGAGACTGGGCTTTTTGCTGGCTGGCTGCGAGCCTGCGGCGAGTCCCACAGAGCAGCCCACAAGGACGGGGGATGGGGGGGGAGGCCAGGGACCTCAAGAAACAACCCATCTGGTAGGTGCCCTGAGGCACGGCAGGCATTTTTCCGTCTGCTTTTCGGCCGGGAACCGGTTTTTTTTTAACTTTTAAAAACATTTTTTCTGTGCCGCGTGGCATCGCGCGATCGCGTGATGCAAGGAACGAGCACGGCAAATCAGACCAAAATTGTTCGTTCGTCGGTTCGAGCTCGAAGTCTGGCGGAGTAATTCCCATTACCGTTTCTGTAGAGTAACGGAAACGAGTAACAGAAACGGAAACGTGAATACCGCTAAGTCGTGCCCATCTCTATTCACAGGTTAAATAAATTACAGTTTAGGGTCACAGATTATAAGGGAATTCTAGGTTTAGATTGCTGCTTTTCAAAGCCTGCAATAAAATCCAAATGTGTCATTGGCACTGCTTTGATTTTCACTCCCGGACTATTTGGCTTTACGGTATTACAGTGGAGAACTGCTCAGTGGTTAGGGCATCTGGCTGAGGAACCAGAGGTCGAGAGTTCGATTCCTCACTCTCCCTCCTTGACAGAAATTGGACATAATGATCCAGAGATTCCCTTCCAGCTTTGCAATTTTAAGACTATATTATATTATATAAGAACAGCCTTGCTGGAACAGGCCACAGACCATCCAGTCCAGCGTTCTCTCTCATACAGCGGCTCACCATTTGCTTCAGGGTATTCCCAAGTACACTGGACCCTTGTATAACAAATGGTTTGTATAACATAAAATCTGTACAACATAAAAAATTCTGGAGATAGGGGAAATTTGCTTCACAGAATCGCCTATGGGGTGAATCCGTACAACATAAAAATGTTCGCAATTAGGGATTACTCTGTTTTCAATGCACTCCTATGGGAAATTTGTATAAAGGAAAATTTGCTTAACAGAATTTCATTCGGAACGAATTAATTCCTTTATATAAGGTGCCACTGTAGATGTCTTCACCTGCTTACGATTCCCTGCAAATGGCATTGAGAGATATCCTGCCTATCTCTCCAACCCGGAGGTTCTCCTTAGGCATCCATAATGATTGCCATTGATACCATTGTTCTCCATGAACTTTCCAATCTTTCCTTAAAGCTGTCAAGGCTGACAGCTATCACCACTTCTTCTGGCAGGGAGTTCCACAGACCAGTGATATTATATTAGTTATTAGTTAAAATAAACCAGCTGATTGTAAAAGGGTTCTTTAAACCTTTATTTCCCAGCAATATTTTTCCTGCTTTTCCTTTCCCATCCTGCAGCTCCCTTGAATAAGTGGTCCCTCAAATATCATCATCTCCTGCTAAGGGGGGAAAAAACCCCACACCACCGCAACTCAAGATCCATTTGGAATCTGCTGATAAACCTACATCCCTGGCAATGGGCAGAGGTCAGAAAGTAACTTTCAAAAGAGAAATTGGTTATAGTTCCCTGGCCTATACTAGGACAAGAAAAAAAACAGGCCTCCTTTGCTTGCATTTGTCCAAATATGAGGACTCTCTCTGGGCCAGAAAATTATAGGTATATTGTTAAATAGAAACTTACTGGAGCAATGAATTTACAAAGTGTTGTTTGAAAGGCACCAAATTTTCCTGATTTCTCAATATTAACTACAACCTTTGGCTTTTTAAATGAAGAAACCACACATGAATGCTGCTAGTTGACGGTCTGTGAGAAAAACACTTTTTGTTGCAATCCTCCCCACACATTATCACCTCAGTTGCAGGAGTCAACAGTATTTTTCCATCTATAAGATGTTCCCCATGTATAAGATGACCCACACTTTTCGAGCCAAAATTACAATTTCACAACTTTTTGGTTCTCGCCTTGGCTTACTTTCATGTATAAGACAACCCTCAAGTTCTAGTCCAAAAATTTTAGACAAAAGTATAGTCTTATACTTGGAAAAACACTGTACTTGTAATTAATTACCCATATATACTCGAGTATAAGCCGTCCCGAGAATAAGCCGAGGGCCTAATTTTACCCCCCCCCCCAAAAAAAAAAACCCTGGGAAAACCTATTGACTCAAGTATAAGCCGAGGGCATTTTTAAAAGTTATACTCGAGTATATATGGTATACCAGCTGAGCTCTAAAGGGGCTGGGGGTTGTAACTGGCAACGTGTGCTGGGAGTGTGGAGGCAATAAGGGAGTTAATATCATAAACTCCCTGATTGCCTCTACAGTCCCTGCACAGTTGCCAATACTACCCTCAGCCCCTTTAGAGCTTCATAACTAAGTCCGCTTACCCCCGAATGTTTCCAAATTTCATAACTAAGTCCGCTTACCCCCAAATGTTTCTAAAATTTCTTTCTGAAGGTACCCCTCTACTTTGGATTCCCAAGGTAAGTAAATTATGATTGCATATTTTTAAAATAATTTTCAAGTGTGTGTTTTTTTAAAGGCACTCAAAAATTACTTACATTGGGGGCACCAAAGTAGCAGGGGTACCTTCAGAAAGTGATTTTATGGAGTCCCCTGAAATTTGGAAACATTTGGGGGTAAGGGGGCTGAGTTATGAAGCTCCAAAGAGGGTGCCCCTAAACCTTCTCATTGGAATCATATGGGAAGCGGAGGCACCGCTATCGCTCGCCAGATCAGGACTTGCCCTTCGCTGCCCTCCCCAAGCCGTCTGAACACCTAATTTTACTCCAAAAAACTGGAAAAATGTATTGACTTGAGTATAAAACAAGGGCATTTTTTTCCAGACAAAAATAAGGGCTGAAAAACTAAGCTTATACTCGAGTATAGAGATGGGCACGAAACGCCAAAATGGCGTTTCGTACTTGTTATTCGGGCCCTGGGGTCCTCTTCATTCCGTTACTGTTTTTCGGACCCCAGGGGCCCGCTTCAGTTTTTGGGTGCCATTTTTCGGAGCCTTCCCGGGTCTGGGCGCTGCCAGAGGAGGTGGCAAGCCTCCTGGGAGAGCCCTCTCACAGCCGCAGGGAGCCGTCCTGGGCTGGGGCTCCACCGGAGCCGCCGTTAATTCAGCCAGGAGAGCGCTCCCGTGGCTGCGGGACTTTTCTCCTGCCCGGGCTTGCCAGCGGCTCTGGTGCCTGCGGCTGGGGGGAGATTTTAAAAGCCCGCTCTTCCCCCAACCCATCAGGGGGGAAGGAGAGAGTGGGCTTTTTAAATCTTCTCCCCTCCTGAAGCTAGCACCCAGCGGCTACTGAGCGCTGGCTTCAGGAGGGGGGAAGTGGGGGAGAGAGCACGGGTGGGGAAGATCCCTTTCAGACCCCCCTTCACTCCTCTGCACGCAGAGGGGAGAAGGGGGGACTTGGCTTCTCCGCGAGGCTCATCCGATCTCCTCCGACTTGGGTAACAGCTGCCCACCCACCACCCGGGGCGGAGGAGATGGAGCCGCGGTCTCGCAGCCCCTTCCTTCTCAACTCTGCCCCAGAGCCGGAGTCGAGAAGGAAGGTGCTTCGATCTGGTCTCCGCGCGCAGAGACCGGATCGAAGCCTCCTCTCGCTGCCCTCTGCCCCACAGCCTGACAACCTGGTGGGCTGCAGGCTCTGAGTGGAGTCGGGAAGGAAGGGGCTCCGATCTGGTCTCTGCGCACAGAGGCTGGATCGGAGCCCCCTCCCGCCGTCCTCCGCCCCAGAACCTGCAGCCCACCGGGGAAGATCCACTTGAGAGAGACCCCTGTTCGGCTCCTCTGCATGCAGAGGGGCTGAAAGGGGGGTCCCGCCTTCCCCATGCCGGCCATGACAGGCGCACCTGTCATGACCCCCACGGGGAAGATCCACTTGAGAGAGACCCCCGTTCGGCTCCTCTGCATGCAGAGGGGCTGAACAGGGGTCCCGCCTTCCCCACACTGGCCATGACAGGCGCGCCTGTCATGACCCCCACGGGGAAGATCCACTTGAGAGAGACCCCTGTTCGGCTCCTCTGCATGCAGATGGGCTGAATGGGGGTCCCGCCTTCCCCACGCCGGCCATGACAGGCACGCTTGTCATGACCCCCACGGGGAAGATCCACTTGAGAGAGACCCCCGTTCGGCTCCTCTGCATCTGGCACAGGGAAGGTGGAGGCTGATCGGGAGGGGGCTGCGATCCGTGTTCCACACTGTGGACACCGGATCACAGCCCCTTCCTTCTGGACTCCACCCCAGAGCCTGACAGCCCACCGGTGGACTCCACCCCAGAGCCTGACAGCCCACTGGGGTGGAGAGTGGCGAGAGGGGGCTCCGATCTGGGCTCTGTGCGGAGACCAGATCACACAGCCCCTTCCTTCTCTGCCCCAGAGCCTGATAGCCCGGTGGGCTGTCACACTGTGGGGCGGAGGGCGGCGAGAGGGGGATGAGATCCAGCTTCCCCTCGCAGAGTCCAGATCGCAGGCCCCTCTCCGGCAGCGATCTGATCTCCGCAGCCAGGATGTGACAGCTGAGCCAGTTGTCAACCCCTCGCTGCGGAGATCGGAGATTGAGATAGCCGTGGCCTGGCCTCCGCTTGCGGAGGCGAGAACAGGGCTCTCTCAATCCTCCCCCGCTGCTGGCGATGACAGCTGGGCTATCATCGCCAGCAGGGAGGAATGAACCAAACAGAACAGAACTCATTTGTTCTGGTTCTGTTCGGTTCCTTCCTAAATGACACCATTCTCCGTTAGTCGTTCCATTACCTAACGGAACGACTAACGGAGAACGGTAACGAAAAAATGGTTGTTTCGTGCCCATCTCTACTCGAGTATATACAGTCTTTTTCCTCAGTTTCTACTCCTGCCCAACTGCAATTGTAACCTCAAGAATTTAATAAGGATAGATAGATAGATAGATAGATAGATAGATAGATAGATAGATAGATAGATAGATAGATAGATAGATAGATAGATAGATAGATAGATAGATAGATAGATAGATAGATAGATACACAGTGGACCCTCATATAACAAATGGTTTGTATAACGTAAAATCTGTACAACATAAAAATTTCTGAAGATAGGGGAAATTTGCCTAACGGAACTGCCTATGGGGCGAATCTGTACAACATAAAAATGGTCACAAATAGGGATCACTCCGTTTTCAATTCATTCCTATGGGGAATTTGTATAAAGGAAATTTGCTTAACATAATTTCACTTGGAATGAATTAATTTCTTTATACAAGGTACCACTGTATATATCTTCTTACCTTGCCTGTCATCAGGATAGGTTTGAATCAAATCACAAAGGCACATCTGGAAGTCAGGGACCGGAAACACTCACTCATGTTGGATGCACTGACTTGTCCTCTTGTAGTGATTACATACAAGTAACTTTATCCAGATTTTTGGGGTCATCCCAGATGGCTGGTGGAGGAAAGGCGGGGTAGTGGTGGAAGATGTGAAAGAAAAAAGCCGTCCTATCGCCAAACTCAGAATCAGCCATTTGCAGCTAACCTCTCCTCACATATGGAAGTGAAGCGTATTCACTAGCCCCAGCCTGGCCTCCCCAGCTGTCATGCAAATTGTATGCAAATAATGCTAATGGTGCATTCATAAAAATGCACAGTTTCACTCCTTTCGTCTGGCTCATCACTACAGTGGTCCTCTTGGTAATTGGAGTGTGATTGGATTTGCTCCCAGGCTCGGCAAGGCAAGGACCGTGAAGCCAACTATCAGAGGCGAGAAATCTCCTCTGCCTTGTGCAGTGCGGATGAACGAAAGAGTTTGCAATAAAGGGGCGCATGTCACCTCATCTGCCTAGAAGAAACCCATGGCTTCTTAGAAAGGACAGCTTTTTTCTCAACTGCCTTCTGCCACCGCTTTGAGATTCTTGTTATTCTCCTCTCCTTAATGGAATATTCACCCATTGGAGTTTTTGGACTGCAGATCCAAGAGTCTATATGCCATCAGCTCTGCTGATTGGGAAACAGTGGGAATTGATGTTGGAAAACTGTTAACCTTTCAGACCTTGTATGTTTTATTGTATGCATTGTTTGAATTTGTTAAATGTTGTAAACTGCCCAGAGTGACCTCGCTGCCAAATCAAATAAATAAATAAATAAATAAATAAATAAATAAATAAATAAATAAATAAATAAAATAAGGAAGCTGTGAGATCAACAAAAAGTCCCCGGGCACCTTCAAATCAACTGTTTCTTTCCACAATTTCCTTCTTTCCTTTATTCCCATCAGAACATTCCACAGTTTAAAATTTTGAACGTATAGGAAAGGAAATTAAAATTAAAAATAAATTAAACTGCTAAAGTAATTGGACCAGATGTGGCACAGGGAATGACAGTGTACAGATGACCCCTTCCAGAAGTGTTGTATGGCAAACTTCATGTGAGCGGAAGGAGTTCATTGTCCATGAAATCTTTAGGCAGGGAGTTGGACTTGATGGCCTTAGAGGTTCTATCCAACTCAATTATTTTATAACTCTGTGATTCTAGTTTTAATTACTTGTTTGTTTATTTCTTCCATTTATATACTGCCCATCTGGCTGTAAGACCTTTCTTGCCAAACACCTTGGCCTGTGTCCTGTTGCATTACACAATTGAGAAAGGTCGATCACCTAAATATTCCCTTGCTCTGGAAAGCTCCCCTTTGCATGCCCAGGCTTGCATTGGTTGTGAAACTGGTTGTACAACTGGTTGCATGACCCTGTTGTGCCATTCTGGAGGGAAGGGGGAGGTATACTGAAGCAGAGGGATACTTAAGCTCCAAAGAGGGCACTGCCCCTTGCTTGAAATCGCAGCTTTCCAAAGGCTGAAATATTTGGCTTTGGGCAGCTTAATGACATGGACCTTGATATGGCTGCAAGCTCTAGGTGAATTCCTGAAGCATTAATAATAACTGAGGAATGCAGGGCTGTGTTCTGGCCTGCCCAAGACTTAGCATTCCACTTCCCAAAGCTACACAATACCCCAAGGCAGTCCTGTTACTTTGGCACACAGGCCACCAAATCTCATAAGAACATAAGAACATAAGAAGAGCCATGCTGGATCAGGCCAAAGGCCCATCTAGTCCAGCTTCCTGTATCTCACAGTGGCCCCACCAGATGTGTTTGGGAGCGCATGAGACTAGATATCTGTCTCCTGATACCACTCCCCTGCATCTGGCCCTTGAAGTACCCCGGTTTTAAGCCTGGAGATTACACATCTCCCTCATGGTTTGTAACCTGTGATGGACTTTTCCTCCAGGAATCTGTCCAATCCCCTTTTGAAGGCATCCAGGCCAGATGCCATCACCACATCCTGTGGCAGGGAGTTCCACAGACTAACAACGCGCTGGGTGAAAAAATATTTTCTTTTGTCTGTTCTTACTCTCCCAGCCCTCAATTTGAGTGGATGTCCCCTGGTTCTAGTATTTTGTGAGAGGGAGAAGAGCTTCCCTCTATCCACTTTACTCATGCCCTCCATTATTTTGTACGTCTCAGCCATATCCCCCTTCAGGCGGCTTTTTTCCAGACTAAAGAGCCCCAAATGTTTTAGCCTTTCCTCATAAGGGAGGTGCCCTAGCCCAGTAATCATTTTAGTCACTCTCTTCTGCACCTTTTCCAGTTCCACTATGTCTTTCTTGAGATGTGGTGAGTGGTGACCAGAATTGTACACAATATTCCAGGTGCGGCCTTACTGGTGTTTTGTATAATGGCATTATAATGTTGGCTGTTTTATTTTTGATCCCCTTTTTGATAATCCCTAGCATGGAATTGGCCTTCTTCACCACTGCCACACATTGGGTAGACACCTTCATGCAGCTGTCCACCAACACACCAAGATCTCTTTCCTGATCCGTCATGGATAACTGTCGGCTTTTTCTCACAAACACTCCTCCCATCTCAAGGAAGACAAGTGGTACGGTACCCCGACTTAAGAGCAGCACGACTGGCAGGAAGTCCCACCCACCAAGACATGCCGGCAGCCTGATCTTAGAGCTCTGTGCCACGATCTAAAAAGAGCTTTAAAACTACTGTTTAAATGCCGTGGTGCCGTGAGTAATGCATCAATAAATTACTCGGATGTCAGGAGAAGCAATATATGTGTTTTTGTAGAGTAGATAAACTTGATTTATAAGCAAAGGAGCTACTTTCGGTTTTGCCTGCTTGATTCTGCTGGCCACTGGCTGCTTAGAAAACTGCATGCCGGCTGCTTGGAAAGTTACCAGATGATTACAAACAGTTAGACTTTCTTGTGCCTGCCTTTTGACTAATTATATGCCGGGTAAGAAAGCAAAAAAGAAACTCCAGCCAATAGGTTAGATTAGGAAATTATCTGATACAGCACACAATCGCCCAGCTCTACAGCGTATCGAGCAGCCCTCAGACGACGGAGGGGTAAAAATGGCGTCAGGATCTGAGAAGGGAAAGAGGGAGACTACTCCTCCCCCCCGCAGATCAAGACTTCATGAAGGAACTGCGTTTAATGAGGACGGAGCTAGCTAGCATCATGAGTGTTAATCAACAGGACGTGATACGTAGAATGGATGGCCTTTCAAAGGATCTCCAAAGCACTAAACAAGATTTATCACATGAAATAAAGTTAAATGGCCAGCGGCTTGATAATTTGGCAGGAGAATTTAAAAATCTGGAGATACGTTTAACGGAAAACGAAACTCAAATTAACTCTCAAAAGCAGGCTTTACTCAAAACTAATAAGAAACTGACTTATATTGAAGATTACTCCCGGAGACAGAACGTCAAACTGATTAATTTTGTTATTCAAAAGAAGGGGGCATCATTAAAACAGGAAGTTTTAACCTGGTTTAACTCCTTTCTGCCCAAACAACTAGAGGACGACGATTTAGAGAGAGTTCATTATCTGGGCAAGTCAAGAGATGGGGCCCCAAAACCAGTGATAGTAAGATTTGCTTCTTATGTAAATAAGGAGCGTCTTATGTCTTCAATTAGAGCCAATCCTAATATTCTTAAGAGAGGAGATGCAACTGTGCAAGTTTTTCAAGAATTTTCTAAAGAAACTGCTGATTGGCGTAAATTGATGAGACCAGTTACAATTAGAGATGGGCACGACTTGAAAAAAAAATTTTTTTGAGTTGTCGTTAGTCGGGCCGGTTCCGTTTCGGCTCGTTTCCGTTTTTCGCGAAAATTTGCAAAAATTAGTCGGTTCGTTTTTTCGTTTTTTCGTTGTCGTTAGTACTGGTTTGGGGAGGGGGTAGCGGGCTCCTGGAGGGAGCTGCAGGAGTCAGCCAGAGCCACAAGTGACGGACTGGCAGACTCTTTGCACCCGCTGTGTCTCACGTACTTGCATGCAGTGCAATGCAAGTAGATCTGGCTTAGGGTTAAGACGGCTTAGCGCAACGGCTAGGGTTAGGCTAGTTACGGGTGAGGTTACGGTGAGTATTGGGGTGCATCTGGGTGCCTCTCTGACCCACTTAGAAGGACAGTGTACTGGCGTATGGGTTAGGCTTAGGGTTCGGGTTTGGGCTACGATTAGTGGGCTGTTTATGCCCGATTGGCACATCCCAGAAGTCTCTGTGGTCAACCTGGCCAAGTGGCCATGCGATTGGTGGAAAATTTGCATGGTCTACTCCCATGGGAGAGCCCATCATTGCAAATGTGCAGGTGTAAAAAAAATAAAATAAAATAAAATAAAATAAAATCAACGGAGACTTTTTTTTGCAAGAAAAACTGCTACTACTGTAAAAATTCAAGCATTTAAAATAGCTAATTTTCGCATGTTTCTGTGGTGCTTTGGTGGGGTTTTGGGCAACAATTTCAAAAAAAATATTGCAGTCGCCATTTTGGATCCCCCCCCACCGCATGGCAAATGGATGCGCCCTCCCAGCCTGGTACAGTCAGCAAAACCTGGCCATGCGATTGGTGGAATGGCTCCAAAACTTTGCATGGTCCACTCCCATGGGCGAGCCCATCATTGCGAATGCGC
The DNA here is from genome assembly GCA_037367245.1 of Phrynocephalus guinanensis. Taxonomy (NCBI): domain Eukaryota; kingdom Metazoa; phylum Chordata; class Lepidosauria; order Squamata; family Agamidae; genus Phrynocephalus; species Phrynocephalus guinanensis. The sequence continues at coordinate 10,983,160 of CM074739.1, read as the reverse complement.
AGGTGTAAAAAAATAAAATAAAATAAAATAAAATAAAATCAACGGAGACTTTTTTTTGCAAGAAAAACCCACTGCTGCTACTGTAAAAATTCAAGCATTTAAAATAGCTAATTTTCGCATGTTTCTGTGGTGCTTTGGTGGGGTTTTGGGCAACAATTTCAAAAAAAATATTGCGGTCGCCATTTTGGATCCCCCGCACTGCATGGCAAATGGATGCGCCCTCCCAGCCTGGTACCAGCAGCGCAGCAGTAGCAATAGCCAAGGAGAGGGGGGCGGGGAACCCCCCCCCAAAATAAAACACCCCCTTCTGGCCTGGTAGGTGCCCTCAGACAGTTTTCGCCTACTTTTAGGGCCGGGAATCGGGTTTTTTTTTAACTTTTAAAAACTTTTTTTCTGTGCCGCTTGGCATTGCGCGATGCAAGTAACGAGCACGACAAATCAGACCAAATTGTTCGTTCGTCGGTTCGAGCTCGAAGTCTGGGGCAGTGATTCCCGTTACCGTTTCCATAGAGTAACGGAAACGAGTAACGGAAACGGAAACGGGAATACCGCTAAGTCGTGCCCATCTCTAGTTACAATCATATTAAGGAAGAACAACTATCGCTATACTTGGGGCCACCCCCTATTTTTGAAAGTTTGGAAAGGCCCTGTTCAACACACTATTCACTCTCTAGAAGAAGGCCAGCATCTTCTTGAAGCATGGAACATACAAGACAACTCAGGTTCTGCCTGTCTTCCCCCGGGAACAGTGGCAACATCAGGACAGTGAATCTTTCTCTTTTTACTCCGGCTCCAGGAATCTTCGATGAAGATGAAGAATATTTGAAACTCATTTAACTTACTCCTCTCTCCTTCCCCCTCTCTCACCTCCTATCATCCCCTTTGCTTCTCTTCTTTTACCCTTCTCCCCCTTTTCCCTTCCACTTCCCTTCCCCCCCTCCCCCCTTTTTTTCAATTTTAATTTTTGTTTTTGGGATTTTTTTTCTTTTTTCTTTTTTATTATCCCTTTTCTTCCCTTCCCCCCTCCTCTCCCCCCTTCCCTTTTTTTTTTTTTTGAAGGGGTGGTGGTGGTGAGAGGGTGGTTTAGAGGGGGGTAGAATAAACTTATAGAATTTACAGTAACACGCTACTTAAGAGCTAATGAGATCTAGGCTGGCTAATGTCTGTGGACGACCTCCTCCCTCCCATCCCCTTGATGCACATGCTAAACAGTATGATAGCTGGTGGGGTGGGAGAAAAGAATAGTTTTTTAGGGTGGAGGATTAGATTTATTTTAGTTTATTTTTTATTAATTGATGGTGTTTTTACTTTTGTATGCACAACGGGACCATTCCAGAATATTGAAACCAAAAGAATTAGGTTATGGGAAAGTTTATAAAATTAGCAACGTTGAATGTAAAAGGTCTGGGCTCATTTTCGAAGAGAAACAGAATTGAAGCGATGATCAAAAAGCACAAAATAGATATTGCCTTTTTGCAAGAGACTCATCAAATAAGAGATGGTATTAATGAATTAAAAATACCAAATGTCGATATATATGAAAAAAGCTTTGGCACATCTAAAGCAAGAGGGGTTGCCATTATAATCTCAAGGAATTGTGAATGTGTTGTTGAAAATGTGGTAAAAGATTCAGAAGGTAGATATATAATATTGCAAGTTCTAATGGGGAAAGATCATTATACTTTGGTAAATCTGTATGCACTAAACGTTAACCAAGGCCGCTTTTACAATCTCCTTTGGGATCAGATTGAATTGGTTAAAAAGGGGTATTTAATAATGGCAGGGGATTTTAATATGGTCTTAGATAAAATTAAAGATAAATCGGTATGTAAAAAGGAAGAGTGGAGGACAAGACACACAACTCTAGCAAAGTTTATAAATACAACAGGATTGAAGGATGTCTGGAGAGAACTGAAAGGAGATGAAATAAAATACACCTTCTACTCACCAGTGCACAAAACCTATTCTAGGATAGATTTTGTGTTTGTTTCACAAAGCCTAATACCCAAGGTAAATAATACCGAGATTGAGATCATAAAAACATCTGATCATGCTTTAATGTCGATTGATTTAGCAACAAATAAAAATTATAGAGAAGCTAAAAGGTGGAGAATGAATTTAAAAATATTTCAACATCCAGAAGTGCTGGAAAAGGTTAAAAAAGATTGGTTGGAAACTTGGGATATAAACGAAAAGGCAGGTAGCCAAACGCCTATCATATGGGACACCCTGAAAGCGGTAGCTAGAGGCCTTATCATAAAAGAAAATATTAAAACTAAAAAACAGGAAGAACTCAATAAAAGAAAATTAGAAAAATTAATAGCAGATTTAGAATCCCAATTCTTTCTTACTGATAATAAGATACTGAGGTTGATTGAGGCAAGGAAAAAAGAGTTAGAAGATCTAGATTTACAACAAACACAAAGGAATCTTCTGTACCTAAAAAGAAATTTTTTTGAATACAGCAACAAGAACTCAAAACTTTTAGCCAGATTAGCACAGAAAAGACAAGACAAGAATACAATAGGGATTATAAAAGACTCCTCAGGTAAGACATGCACACAAATGAAGGAAAAGTTGTTAGCTATACAAGAGTTTTATCAGTTGTTATATACTGCAAAAAACAAACCTAAGGAGGATATAGAAAGGTACATCACTAAGAATTTAAAGAGGGTCTTGGAACAGGAAGATATGCTGGAAATGGAAAAGCCTATTACAGACCAAGAGATAAGCGAGGTAATAGACAAATTAAAGAATAATAATAAAACGCCCGGAGTGGACGCTCTGGGACCTGAATTTTACAAACTTTTAAAAGCAGTATTAATACCTAAATTAAAGAAGCTATATAATGAAATTTTGGATGGAGAACAAATTCCGAGATCTTGGACCCATTCTTTAACTATTTTAATTCCAAAACCTAATAAAAATTTAATGGATATTGGGTCATACAGACCAATATCCTTATTAAATCAAGATGCTAAGATTTTCACAGCAATTTTGGCTAAAAGAATGAATAAATTTATAGCTAAATATATTAAAGAGGATCAATGTGGTTTTATCAAAGGTAGACAAATGGCAAATATTATTAGAAGGAATTTGAATGTTCTTTATGAAATGGGAAAGAGTACTACTAAAGCTGGGATGTTATCTCTAGATCTTTTTAAAGCTTTTGATTGTGTTCAATGGCCCACATTAAAAATATTGTTAAAAAAATGGGGATTTGGGAAATCCTTTTTGGGAGTAATAAATCAACTATATTCAACGGGCACTTCCTCAATAATAGTTAATGATGGATTGACTGAACAAATCACCCTAGGCCGAGGAACTAGACAAGGATGTCCTCTTTCTCCATTCCTTTTTTGTATTGTTATAGAGCTCCAGGCAAATGCCATAAGGGACGATAAATCTATTAAAGGTATAGGGAAAGATGGGGCAACTAAAATCAGTTTATTCGCGGACGATGCTCTTTTGACTATTGTAAACCCAATAGAGAATATTCAAAGAGTAAAAACTCATTTAGAAGAATTTGGAGAAATAACAGGATTATGTGTAAACTGGCAAAAATCAGAGAGTTTATTGTTCAATTACGGAAAACATGACTTAAAGATGATTGAAAAATCTGGACTTAAACCGGGAAAAAGCATTAAATATCTAGGATTAGAACTCCATAAAGAATTTACTAAAACTAAAGAAAAATATTTCGAAATTAGAAGAAGAGATGAAAAACAAATTATTATCCTACTCTAAACTAAAATTATCGTGGTTTGGCAGAATTGCATTGATAAAAATGAAAATACTTCCAAAAATTAACTTTATTTTTAAAATGTTACCGGTTCAGTTTTTAGAAAAGGAAATTAAAACTCTCCAAGACATGATAAATATGTATTGTAATGCAGGGAAAAAATCAAGAATAAATAAAAGTCTATGGTATAGATCTCAGAAAGAAGGAGGAATAGGTATACCCAATATAAAAAAATTATTATATAGCCAATCAACTCAGTTCTTTGGGGGAAATTCTTTTTAAACCACAGAAGCTAATATGGTGGGAGCAAGAGTCTTTGGATATAAAGGGGGAAATAAACACATTTTTATTCACGGAAGTTAAAAACAAAGTAAAGATTGACAACCCCCTATTGAATAGTTTAATTGTCACATGGAGAACATATAGGAAAATCTTGTCTCCGAAGGGATCCCCACTGGCTTTAGTTACTGACTTGGAAAGCTTTCCAGTCAACTTGAAGCATTATTTGGGGTTATTTAAAATTAAGAAAATAGCTAGACTAAAGGATTGGATGCTCAAGATTAAAACAATTCAGGATATAAAAAATATTTTGCAACCCAGTGATTTAACATGGTTAAATTATATTCAACTAGGAAAATGGATGAAGGACTGGGGAAAGAGAAACAATCAAATCAGAGAATGCACAAAATTTGAACATTTCCTACTATCGCTTGAGTCTGAACAGGAAAATTCAGAGAAAGGAATAACATGTAAAATATATAAAATACTAGGGGAATTATCAGAAATGAAGGAGTTAAACACCTTGAGAGAAGTTTGGAATCAAGACCGTAATGTACAGATAGAGAAAGAAGACTGGAAGAAAATTTGGAATATGAGAATTTTGAGATCATTATTGGTCAGGATAAAAGAAAACTACTTCAAATTGGTTTCTAGATGGTATTTAACCCCAGTAAGACTAAATAGAATGAATCCTGCTTACTCTAAGATATGTTGGAAATGTGAAAAAGAGCTTGGTACTTACTTGCATCTTTGGTGGGAATGTGAAATAGTCCAAAGGTTCTGGAAAAAAGTGTTTTTAGAGCTAAGTAATATGATTAAGATGGATATAGATTGTAATCCAGAGATAGCATTATTATCATTGTTAACAAATAAAGATTATGATGTTACAACAAAGGAACTAATAGCAAATTTTATGACAGCTGCTGGATTAATTATAGCAAAAAATTGGAAGTCAAAACTAGAATTCAAGATGGAAGACTGGTATAATGAACTTTGGGATATAGCTATAAACCAGTGCTCCCCAACCTTTTTATCACCGTGGACCGGTAAATGCTTGATAATTTTTCCCTGGCCCGCTTGTTTTGATTTAATAAGATAAAAAATGTAAATGCCCCCCCCGGCCGCTGACGCACATGCGTGCTAGTCGTTTCCCACTCTAGGGGGCGGTGCTCATCTCCGTACTCAAGCCGAAGAGCCAGTGATGTGCGATGAGTCCTTGGCATCGCTGCAAGGAAACACTGTTTTTACTTCCTCGCATTTTCCCCCCGGGGGCTACCCAGCCGTCGTGAGGTCTTGGGACCCTTTGCCCTTCCTTGACATGAGGCCTCCCTCCCTCCCTCCCTCCTTTCTTTCTTTCTTTATTTCCCTTTTCTTTCTCCCTCCCTCCCTCCCTCCCTTTTCTTTCTTTCTTTCTTTCTTTCTTTCCCTTTTCTTTCTCCCTCCCTCCCCCTCCCTTCTTTCTTTTCTTTCTTTCACTCTCTCCCTTCCTCCCTCTTTCTTTCTTTCCTCCCACTCTCCTTCCTTCCTTCCTTCCTTCCTTCCTTCCTTCCTTCCTTCCTTCCTTCCTTCCTTCCTTCCTTCCTTCCTTCCTCTTTCTCTCCCTTCTTTCTTTCTTTCTCTCCCTCTCTCTCCTTTCTTTTTTCTTTATTTCTCTCCCTCTCCCTCTCTTTCCTTCCTTCCCTCCTACTCTACCTCCTTCCTTCCCTTCTTTCTTTCCTTCCTTCCTCATTTTCTTTCTTTCTTTCTTTTTCTTTCTTTCTTTCTTTCTTTCTTTCTTTCTTTCTTTCTTTCTTTCTTTCTTTCTTTCTTTCTTTCTTTCTTTCTTTCTTTCTTTCTTTCTCCCTCCCTCCCTCCCTCCTTACTTTCTTTCTTTCTTTCTTTCTGGCGGGACGGGGGCGATTGCGGCGGGTCGCGGCGGCGGCGGCGGGACGGGGGCGATTGCGGCGGCGGCGGGATGGGCCGATTGTGGGGGGGGCGATTGCGGCGGCGGCAGCAGGGGGTCGCGCGGCGGCGGGACGGGGGTGATTGTGGTGGCGGCGGCGGGGGGCGATTGCGGGGGGGGTCGCGGCGGCGGCGGCGGCGGGACGGGGGCGATTGCGGCGGCAGTGGGGGGTACGATTGCGGGGGGGGTCGCGGCGGTGGGGGGGGGCGATTGCGGGGGGTGTCACGGCGGCGGGGGGGGGGGGGCGGGGGTGATTGCGGGAGGGTTGCGGCGGCGGCGGCGGTGGCGGGGACGATTGCGGGGGTTAGTGGCGGCGGCGGCGGGGGGGACGGGGGCGATTGCGGGGGGGATTGCGGCGGTGGGGGGGTCGCGGCGCCGGTGCCGGTGGCGGGGATGATTGCGGGGGGTCGTGGCGGCGGCAGCGGGACGGGGGCGATTGCGGGGGGGGATTGCGGCGGTGGAGGGGTCGCGGCGCCGGTGCCGGTGGCGGGGACGATTGCGGGGGGTCGTGGCGGCGGCGGCGGGACGGGGGCGATTGCGGCGGTGGCGGGATGGGCCGATTGTGTGGGGGGGCGATTGCGGCGGCGGCGGCAGGGGGTCGCGGCGGCGGTGGGACGGGGGTGATTGTGGCGGCGGCGGGGGGGGGCGATTGCGGGGGGGGGGGCGATTGCGGGGGGGTCGCGGCGGCGGTGGGCGGGGCGGGGGCGATTTGCGGGAGGGTCGCGGCGGCGGCGGCGGCGGTGGCGGGGACGATTGCGGGGGTTAGTGGTGGCGGCGGCGGGACGGGGCGATTGCGGGGGGTCGTGGCGGCGGCAGCGGGACGGGGGCGATTGCGGGGGGGATTGCGGCGGTGGAGGGGTCGCGGCGCCGGTGCCGGTGGCGGGGATGATTGCGGGGGGTCGTGGCGGCGGGACGGGGCGATTGCGGGGGGGATTGCGGCGGCGGTGGGGGGGGGTCGCGGCGCCGGCGCCGGTGGCGGGGGACGATTGCGGGGTGTCGCGGCGGCGGCGGCGGTGGCGGGGATGATTGCGGGGGGTCCTGGCGGCGGCGGCTGGGACGATTGCGGGGGGTCACGGCGGCGGGGGGGCAATGGCGGGGGGGATTGCGGGGGGGGCGGCACCGGTCCGCGGCCCGGGGGTTGGGGAACACTGCTATAAACGATAAACTGTCCTGCAGTTTAAAGGTTAAACGAGGAGAAATGAAAAAAGACATTTTCTACGATATCTGGGGTAAATTTTTAGATTATGTACTAGTCGAAGGAAAAGGGAAAGAGTCCACGAATATCTCACAACAATTCTGGAGAAGAGAACTTTAAGAAGACTACTAGAAGAATAGAAGATGGAGCAACGAATAAGAATGTATGGATGGCCCCGTGGGATGGGGGTGCACTTATATTGTTTGTTGTAGTTTTTTTATTTTCATTTTCTTATGTTGTTGTATGTAGTTTAAAATTTAATAAAAAAATTTTAAAAAAAGAGCAGCACGACTTAAGAGCAATTTGACTTAAGAGCGGAAAACTGTTGACATTTTAACTGCCGCCTTACAAGTTTTAGATATGGTCTGCTCGACTTACAATTTTTTTTTCATTTTTCATTTTTAACTTATTTTTTCAATTGTTTAGATAGGTACCCCGAGTTAAGAGCAGTTCGACTTAAGAGCATGCATTAAATTTGTAAGTTGAGGCACCGCTGTATTATTTCTAGCTGAAACTCACAAGTTCCATATTGCCTTGTTAAGTTTCTAAACTCACGAATAATGGCCATCACACGAGACCCAGCTTTTTTTTTTTTTGGACCTATTTGAATTCCTAATCTCCCTCCAAGTTTTAATAATGCATTTGATGCTTCATGAAGAGCCCTAATAGTCCTTGAAACCTTTCCTTGTTTGCAACTTCTTAACGATCCAGTGCAGCTGAGACCCAAGCTAGACCTTTGTTCCCAGGCTCTGCGTGTGTCGCGGAAAATGGATAAGCTTGACTTATTTGCAAATTTCTATTGTCACCGAATGGGAAAACGTTCTATGAGGATGGCTTTGAACGTTTCGTAGCAGTCAGACACGTATGCATGAGAGAACAATAATACTGTTGTTCCTTTTTCGAAATTAGTTGCATAATCTTTACTAGGTTATCTTTGCTGCCTGATTATCGAGGAGTGAGATAAAAAGATGGTGGCTTTTCTCGCCCTCCTCCGAACCAACACAAAACCATTCCAAATACAAAGGCATGAAGTTGAAGGGGAAATATGTCAATTTAGCTCTAAGGAACAGATTAGATAAAATAACCAATTGATGGTAAGGCTCGCATTTTATGCAGCGGAATTGTTCAAATAAAAATGGATGAAAAAGAAAAGGGTTTTCTATAGCTATTTATTCTTCCCCTTCTCTCTGGACATGACTTTCAAAGATGATTAAAAGGCACAGTAAAATAAATGTACTTTGGGAGTGAGCAAGTGTAGTAGCAATCTTAAGAGCACCTCCTCAACTTCACTGCTTAATCCATCCTCCATGGGACATCTCCTGCCAAAACAGCCTTTGGTGACCCAAGACAGTGTGGTATAGTGGTTGAAGAGGTTGGATCCAGAGTGGCGGGTGTATTTCAGGGCCTTGACTGTGTTGCTTCTCTGGTTCTCGAAAACAAGACACAAATTCTTGTGGGCCAGCCATGGAGGAGAAAGTTTATGAATATGTGAGAGGGCTCTAAAACCAGGATAGTAAAAAGGTAGAGGTTCCCCCTGCACATGCATGCTAGTTGTGTCTGACTCTAGGGGACGTGCTTATCTCCATTTTAAGCCAAAGAGCCAGTGTTGTGCAAGTCCATGACCATGTGGGAAGGAAACATTGTTTTTAACCTTCCCACTTTTTACGGCTGTACCTATTTATCTACTTGCATTTACATGCTTTCAAACTGCTAGGTTGGCAGGAGCTGGGATTATCAGCAGGAGCTCGCTCCACTGCGTGGCACCCGGGATTCGAACTGCCGAGCTGCCGACTTTGCAGTCAACAGTTTCGGAGCCTTAGTCCACTGAGCCACCACGCCCCAGGATCATAGTGATAAAAATAAAGTCCATTCTGACTTTTCAGGGCTGGCTGGATAGCTCAGAGAGTTAGGCATCTAGCTGCAGATCCGGAGGTTGAGGGTTTGATTCCCCACTGCCTCCAGGGAGAAAAGCCAGCCTGTGTAGCTTTGAGAAAGCTGCACCATCCCAGGGCATGCCCAGAAGAAGGGAATTTTAAACCAAAATGGAATGATTTAGAGTAGATCTGACCCTCCTTTGTAGGACAACCTTTCAAGTATTGAAGCATGCTCTCCTATCTCCCCTCAGCCTTCTTTGCTCAAGACTAAACATTTATTTATTTATTTATTTATTTATTTATTTATTTATTTATTTATTATTGGATTTATACCCCGCCCATCTTCCCAAGGGAACTCTGGGCAGCTTCCAGTGATCTGACCGGTGCAGCAATGGTCAGGGTACAATAAAAGATACAATACAAAAATTACAATAAACAGGGTCAATACACAATACAATACGACAGACAAACAGGAAATTAAAATAAGCACTGCTAGCACCCTTCGCAGGCAAAATAGAGGCCTCAGTGGCCCAACATCTTTAAAAATAATGGCAATGATAGCAGATGGCGGGTTAAAAAAACTGTGCAAGTTACACTTGGTCGCCAAAGGCCTCTCAAAAGAGCAAGGTTTTAAATGCTCTACGGAAGGCCAGCAGGGACTCTGCAGAGTGCACATCACTCGGAAGGGTGTTTCACAGTGAGGGGGCCGCCACCGAGAAGGCCCGGTTACGGGTGGTAGTTTTCCGGGCCTTTCTAGGGGTCGTGACCCGGAGTGAGTGCACTCGCGATTGCCGGACTGGTCGGGCCGAGGTTGATCATTGGGCGATACGCTCTGCCAGGTAGTCCAGGCCCAAGCCATGGAGGGTTTTATAAACTAAAACCAGTACCTTGAATCTGATCTGGTGTGCAATGGGCAGCCAATGCAAGTGAGCCAGGACTGGGGTGATGTGGTCGTAGCAACGCACACCAGCCACCAGCCTGGCTGCTGCATTTTGCACCTGCTGCAAGCGCCGGAGGAGAGCTAAGGGCAACCCCATGTAGAGAGCATTACAGTAGTCCAGTCTCGAGATCACCAGTGCCTGCACTACTGTTCTCAGGGAGTCACCGTCCAGGTATGGGCAGATCTGGGCAATTTGATGCAGATGGAAAAAAGCGGATCTCGTCACGGCAGCCACCTGGGAGTCCAGGGACAGTGCCGGATCCAGAACCACGCCCAGATTCCTTACCCTATCCGCCAGCTGCAGGGAAACACCCTCCAAGCAGGGGAGAGGGCCTCCATATCCAGACGGGGAACTCCCAAAGAACATGACCTCAGTCTTCTCGGGGTTGAGTTTAAGCCTGTTTGCCCTGGTCCATGCCATGACCACCTCCAGACACCGGTCGAGGGTCGCGACAGCTTCCACTGCAGAGGTGGAAAAGGAGAGATAGAGCTGCGTGTCATCAGCGTACTGATGACAGCAGACTCCAAAACTCCGGATGACCCCCGCCAGCGGTCTTACATTGATGTTGAACAGCATGGGGGAGAGAGATGAGCCCTGCGGCACCCCACAAGGGAGTCTCCAGGGGCCGACAACTCTCCACCATGCTGCACGTACTGGGGTCGAGCCTCCAAGAAGGACCGGAGCCAACTGTGAACAGTGCCTGCGATACCTATCTTGGAGAGCCGATCCAGTAGGATACCATGGTCGACGGTATCGAAGGCCGCTGACAGATCCAGGAGAACCAACAGGGTAGAGCAACCCCTGTCGGCCGCCCAGAATAGGTCATCTTGCAGCGCGACCAGAGCTGTCTCGGTCCCCCGGCCAGGCCTGAACCCGGACTGGCATGGTTCAAGGCAATGCTGGTCCTCCAAAAATGATTGTATCTGGATCGCGGCCACCCTCTCGATGACCTTGCCCATAAAGGGGACATTGGCAATCGGACGATAACTCACCAATTGGTCCGATTGCAAGCTAGGTTTTTTTAAGAATGGGCTTTATTACCGTCTCCTTCAGACGGGAGGGGGAAACCCCCTCACTGAAAGAGGTGGTGGCAATGATGGAGGCCCATTCAGGCATGGTCCCCCCCGGCTGCTTTTATAAGCCAAGCAGGGCAAGCGTCGAAGGGGGTGGATTCGGGCTGGCAGTGGGCAATAGCCCTGGAGGCCTCCAAAGAGGAGACAGGCCCAAACTCAACCAATCGAGGAGAGCGAGGGGGTGCAGTAACAGGGGATGGCGCGAGAGGGCTAGTGCAACCGGAGTCGAAGCCAGTCCGGATGGCCTCTATTTTCGATCTAAAGAAGACTGCAAAATGCTCACTACTGAACTCAGTAGGAGGAGGCCTAGTCAGATTAGGATTGGTGAGGTCCCGGACCACCCGGAAGACTTCCGCCTGGCGGTTCGACGCCTCACCAATTCTCAGGGAGTAATAAGATGTTTTTGCCTCCCTGATCGCCCGAGAGTAGCGCCTAGTCTGGATGACAACTGCAGTCTTGTTAAATGCCGTCCAGCTGCTCCTCCAGCTGCTCTCCAGCCTCCTCCGTTCCCGCTTCATAGCTCTTAGCTCCGCCGTGAACCACGGCGAGGGTCGAGCTCTGCAGTGGAGGAGGCACTTGGGGGCGATCCGGTCGATGACGCGGGAAGATGTGTCAAACCATCGGTCAGCCGCGGTCTTGGACAGATCGTCAGCCAACCCACCAGGAAGCTCCCCGAAGGCTTCTCAGAACCGTGCCGGATCCAGAAGCCTCCGGGGGTGAGCCCAAACAAGGGGCTGAGGGTCCCCGCGGGGAGGAGCCGCGATTGACAGGGAGAAGGACAGCAGGTGATGATCTGACCATGGCCCTTTATACACGACCCCTAAACTCCACTGCAAATGGCTCCCAGCTCCGGAGCTTAAAATTGTTTCCCCACCAGCTCCGGAGTTTACAGATAATTAAGTGCGACCATGCCCACCTAAGCGCATCCCAGTGCACTTTTTAGGTACCTGCTCTCTGGAGGTGAAAATTCCTGATGCGGATATAACGTAGTGACTGCCCGGCTCTCCTTGCTTCTGTTTGTTCTTTTTCTGCCCCCCGCACCTTTAAGAGATCTGAATGCAGTGCAGGGACGGCAGAATGGAGGTGAGCAACATTCTTTTCTTCCTTTTTTTCTCCCTCCCCTCACGCAGCCAGCAGCCAGGAGTGCAGAGGGGGTGGGAAAGCAGGAACAGCAACAAACCCCTAAGATCTCTGGTTCGAATTTAAGTGGCCAGCGGATCTTGGGGGTCGTGTGAAAAGGCTTCATGACACAGGAAGGGAGATGATGTCTCCCACCTCCAGAGTGGAATCCCCCGACACGGAGGTAAATACCAGGTCAAGGGTGTGTCCAGATCTGTGGGTGGGGCATAAAATGTGCTGGGACAGGCTCATGGAGGTCATGGACTCCATGAATTCCAGAGCTGCACCAGACAGTCAACCGCCGGCATGCACATTGAAGTCCCCAACAACCTGAAGGCGAGGGGACTTCAACAGTGCTGCAGCGATGAACTCCGAGAGCTCTGGTAGGGATTGGGCTGGGTTGCGGGGAGCACGGTAACCCAGCACAATGCCAAATCTGTCCCGCTGACCCACCAACAGGTGAAGGCACTCTAACCCTGGCCTAACCAATGTCGAGGCCCTGCTGACAAAAAGAGAGTCCCTGTGCACAATGGCAACTCCACCCCTTCTGACCCTCCAACCTGCCTACGCCCTGAACCGAAACCCCGGGGGGGCACAGCTGGGAGAGTGAAGAATATGCCCAGTTCTTTCAGTCTTTCCTCACAGGGCTGGGTTTCCAGCCCCCGGATGATCCTTGTTGTTCTTCTCTGAGCCTGTTTCAGTCCATCTACCTCCCCAAACAGACTGGAACAGGCTTAGAACCATTCAGAACTCCAGATAAGATGAGGCCTAACTGAATAGATATTTTGGTCCTGAATACAGATGGGCACAAAATGGAAATACAGTGTTTTTTTGTTTTGTTTCAGTCTTCATTTCATTTCATTTCATTTCATTTCATGAATAGCAGATTTTTAAAAAGAATTTTCATCATGAAACGAAACGCTTCAAAAGGCTATAAATAATGCGGAGCGTTCCTTTTTAAAAAAATTAACAGGGAGCCCGCTGCCCTAAATCAAAAACCCTCAAACCTTCCAATCAATTTGCTTGCAAGCAAAGAACCATCTGTAAACAAGCTAGAAACCTAATAGCTAGCTGCTGCACAGAGAGATCGGGGAGATAAACTCAACAGCTGATCTGCAGCACCGCAAGGTAAGAAAAGAAAATATTTAAAAATATTAACCTCCACAGTCCTACTTTTAAAAGGAAAGGAAAACAATCAGTTTAAATCAACTTGTAGACACAGCTAGTGAAAGGTACAGCTCAGCTCCTGGGCTGCCTAGTTTCAGGCAGATCAAGATAGGAGATAAGCTATCTCAACAGCTGAGGTACGGGAAGAAAGGAAAACAAATCAATCAGTTTAAAAATAAACCTCCTGTTCTCAAGATGGCTGGATCAAGAGGCTAGGTCTGGACAAATTGTTTCATTTCTAAAACAAAAAATGGTGCTTCATTTCATAGCTTGATGACACATTGTTTGCTGTTTTGTTTTGTTTCATAAGGTATTGTAAGCTTACAAAACGACAAAACAGTGTGTCATTTTTCATAAGGTGCCCACCCCTAGTCCTGTAATTTCAGCCAATGGAATGCTTTTGGCCTAGCAATGCCATTCAACCTAGCCTACTTAATAGGACTGTTTAGAAAGTTAGGAGGGGAGGGATGAATTACGTCTAAGGTGGCAATTCAAGGTGGAGTTCCCATACAGGAGGTGAGAAATAATAATGCCAAAAGTGGTACTCATCCTTTCCGTGCTGTGTTTCACTAGTTCTTTGGGGGGGGGGGAGGAGCAGCTTGACTAAATATTAAGGTTAGCTGTCATTGATGCTCTACCCTAAGACCTGTCCCTGAAAAATGCCTTTGTGTTAAAAGAACTGGGGAAAGTAAACATAAAGAAACAAGTAATTTAATTATCAGATTTCTTTATCAGGAGGGGTTAGGTTGGCAAGCCTTATTTTTTAAATTGCAGCCAAAGTGATATAGAGTAGGGTATGATTTTTTTTAACATAGCAGGAAAGGTGAATTTCTGGCTTGTGGGCATAACCCAGCTAACTTAGATCAGTACCTCCCCCCCACCAAAAGATATATCTGAAGAGTTGGCTGGAAAGTTGTCAGAAAATTTTCACACTATGACCGCTACCACACTTCTGATTTAAAACACCTTTTCTTTAAAAACAAGGCGCCTTAAAAATCACTGTCTGGTTTTCAAAATGAACCCCCTCGGCCACGCCCATTTTTGTCTGCTGTGGCGCTTTTTCTTGCAACGGCCACTGGGGTGGTGGTGTTTTTTTACATCACTTCCTGTGTCTCCCTTTTAAGCGATTTGGTTCAATTTGCAGACCTATTAAGTTGCTTCGCCCCCTTGCCTCCTGTTCTTAGCCTTTTTGCTTCCAGAAAACACAGAAAAAAGAATCCTACCTCCACGCCAGGACATTTACCAACTTCGTTATGCAAAAGTTTCAGCTTGTTGTCACTTAATTTCATTTTCTAGGTTCTTTAAAACCAAGCTTTAAAGTGGTTCAATAACGTGAGAACCGGAAAGCCGATTGCTAGCTACCCGCTGAAATGCGAACAGCAGAACCGCTATAACAACCACGGGAGGAGAAAAGGCAATCCAAAATAAGAAGCGGCTGCTACAGAAGTGCGGCAGCAGTCTAAATGTAAGATTGCCTATTTTCTAGCAGCTCATTTCCCCTCCAGCACTGGGCTTGTTTACCTTTACTCACCATTAGACATGGGCACGACCAGAAAAAATGACATTTCGAGTTTTTGTTTGTTGGAACGGGTCCGTTTTGGGTTGTTTCCATTTGTCGTGAAAGTTTTCAAAAATTTGTCGTTTCCGTTTGTCGTTTGTCATTTCCACCGCGATTTTGCGCAATTTGACTTCCCAGAGCATAGGGGCGTCCCGCAATCAGGGCCGGCGCTAGGTGTTTTTGCGCCCTAGGCAGCGGGCGGGGCGGGGGGCGGGCGGCAGCGCGGGCCGCAGGCAGGTGGTGGCGTGGGCGGACGGGCGAGTGGGCAGTTAGGATATCACTTAGGGTAGAGGTTCTGTTCTTGGCTTGCACCCCAAATGTGTGTGTGTGCAAGCAAATTGAAGTTGGGTAGTATATAATATATATTTAAATAAATCCACACCTGCCACTCCCAGTCGAACCTCCCCCTTTATCCAATATCAGAAAAAAATCCTCACAAACTGTCAGAGAAGAAATAAAGAATAAACTGCTATTCCCTTCAGCAGACAAAGCTGCAGGGAATCAAAGAAATTATTTTCTAAATTCAATTCCCTCCCTGCCTGCCTAACTTAAATCCTAAAGCCTCCAGCCTCCTTCCTCAATCTCGATCAGATCACACTAGCACCAGCAGCCAGCCCTCCTCCCTCAACCACATCCATACACCCGATTGCGATTTTTGGAAGGTGCCTCGGCTTTTTTTGCCCTCCAAGACATCCAGAAGTGTCAGTCAAAAACCTGGCGATGCCATTGGTGGAATGGTTCAAAAAAATTGCATGGTCCCATCCCATGCCCAGCCCAAATGGGCAGGTCTAAAAAAATAAAAAATAAAATAAAATAAAATAAAATCAATACGACGTTTTATTGCTATAAAAAACCCACTGCTGCTACTATAAAAATTCAGGCATTTAAAATAAATAAATTTCACATGTTTCTGTGGTGATTTGGTGTGTTTTTTTGACCACGATTTCAAAAGAAAAATTGCGTTCGCCATTTTGGATCCCCCCCACCGCATGGCATGGCAAGACAATGAGGATGACCCCCCCCCGCCTGGTGCAAGCAGCCCAGGACAGGAGAAGAGGGGGGGAAAGGCCGGGGACCCCCCCCAGAAACCACCCCTCTGGTAGGTGGCAAAGCCTCAGGCAGGCATATTTTCGCCTGCTTTTTTGGCTGGGAGTCAGTTTTTTTTTAAAAAAAACGTTTAAAAACTTTTTCTGTGCTTCGCATTGTGCGATCGCCGCGATGCCACAAATGAAAACGAAAAACCGGACCAATTTCTTTTTTCAGTTCGAGTTCGAGTTCTGACAGCTTAATTATCGTTACCGTTTCCGGAAATGAAAACGGAAATGAAAACGGAAATGACAATTTCGCCGAGTCGTGCCCATGTCTACTCACCATCCACAAATCAAAGTAGCCTAAAAGGCAAGATAATGAGATGAGGTGGGAAATGTTTTATGATCAACACAATTTCCCCACTTAATAGAGCACCACTTCTAACTATGGGGTGAACATCTTTTCTCTTTCAGCCTTAGAAGATCCAGGTTTAAAAATCTTCACCCACTCACCAACTTGGATTAAAACTTGGGAGGGCACAAATGCTTTTATGAGCTCTTTGGCAGACAGTCAGGATATAAATGCAGAAAATAAATAAGAATCAGATATAAAGCTTTGGTTTCATTGGATTTATGCTGGCATTTAAAAACCTGTTCCAGAGCATGCAACTTTTATGTTCATTCTTTCCCGATGATTGCTATTGCTTTATGGATTTTCTCGACTGCCTTGTATTTTTAAGATGCAATTGCTTCTCTCTCTCTCTCTCTCTCTCTCTCTCTCTCTCTCTCTTTCTCTGACCGCTACCGCATTTTAGATTTGAAATGCCTTTTCCTTAAAGACAAGTTACTTTTAAAGTCACTGTCTGCTTTTCAAATCACTTTTTCTGAAGAGCCCCCTTGGCCACACCCATTTTTGACCGCAGTGTCAGTTTTTCTTGTGACGACCACCGGGGGTGGTGTTTTTTTTAAATCGGTTCCTGCACCCCCCTTTAAAGTGATTTGGTTGTATTTGCGGACATATTATGCCACCTTTTTTCGGTTTCCCCCCTGTTTCTACCGTTTCCCTGTAGTTTAAAGTGAATGGGGAAGCCGATTGCTAAGCAACTGCTGAAGTATGGACTGCCGAACCGCTGTAGCGACCACGTGACTGAGAGAGGAGGTAAGGCGATGCAAAATAAAAAGTGGCTGCTCAAGGAAGCGTGGTAGTGGCCTCTATCTGTCTCTCTCTCTCTGTGTTGGGGGGGGGGAGACAGATACTCTGAACCTATAGTAAAATTGCACCATGTGTGCGTGTTGTGTCGTTACAGTTGTGACCGACTCTTCGTGACTCCATGTCCATGGAGTTTTCTTGGCAGGAAAACTGGAGTGGTTTGCCAGTTCCTACTCCAGGCGCCTACAGCACCTGGTATTCCCTGGTGGTCTCCCATCCAAGTATTAACCAGGGCCAACCCTGCTTAGCTTCCAAAATCAGGCAAGATCAGATATGCTTAGGGCATCTAGGCAGCTTAAAGTTGCACCATAATGCCACTATAAAACTGTTAGCAGAGTGAGTAGTAAGGGAGACATCTAGGTTTCTTATACTAAGAAATAAGAAACTGCGTATTTTTTATTATGGAAATGTCCCTTTATTATGGAAATATCTCAAGACAACAAAGATGGTAGGAATCCAAGTTCCAGCAAACCCACGTGAAGATCCTGCATGTCATGTCTACCCCATGTCTCTTGAGAACAAGCACTAAGTCTTTCCTGTGAGAGGCTCATGGAAGAATGTAAGAAGGAAGGGAAGTGATGTCAGGAACTCTACCAGGGGTGTCCAAACTTTTTGCAAGGATGGCCAGAATTGGTGAGGTGAAAATGTGTGGGGGCCGACTATTCAGCCTGAAGGGGGAACAAAGGGCGTGGCCCATGCACATCTGTAACAGCTGCAAATGCTCCAGTTTCAAAGAGCCCAAGGGTCCTGCAGCTGTTGCATGGCACAGGAATCAGCCCATGCATACTCAAGGTGCACTGCTGCCCTCCTCAAAAGGAGGTGAGGAGGATGCTGCAGCAACTGAGCCAGGGGTGGTTAGGCAGGGCGGGTCATCGAGGAGATGGATGGAAGCTGGGAGGACAGGCAAACCATAAAACTGTAAGCTGACATATCCAGCCGACATGGGGAGGGGTTAGCCAACAGGGATGAGTGACAGGCTGAGCTGGCAGGGAGAAGAGGCTGAGGGGCACTCGAAATTTTAAAACAGGCTGCATTGGGCCCCCAGGCCAGACTTTGGACATGCCTGCTCTAGGCTGAAGGAAAACCCACCAACATTTGAGGGTGCAAAGAAAAAGCTAGGAAGGCCAAGTTTATCTCTCCTTGTGTGTGTCTATTCTCCATTCAAAGGCCCCCATCTTTGATGCATGCTGAGATAGTCGCCATTGTTGTTGTAGTAGTCATCATCATCATCATCATCAACAACAACAATTGAAGCAAGGCAAGTTGAGGATCCGTGTAGCCATCACAAAAACCAAATACAAAAGTGGAACAGGTGATACCTTTAGGCTACTAGAAAATTAACAAAAACATTGCTAATATTTCGAGGGAGAAACCCTCTTCATCAGAGCGGTACCAATAGGTTAAAACATGGCAAAAGATGGATTTGCCAGGAGTTATTTCTTAGATGTAAAGTCCTCAGCAAGATGTGGGGAAATGCCAGGCAATTTCTTAGTTGAGACTCGGAGCTTAGAAGTTCTTAGGCTGCTTTCACATGACCGCTAAAATCCACTGAAAAGTGCTCGCAGGTGCGGAGCGTAAAATCACTTTCCCAGAAGGAGTGGACTTTAAAAAACATAATAAAGTGTGATCACACCCACTTAAGCGCAACCCAGGTCATTTTATAAGTACCTGGTCTCAAGGTGGTAAAATCCTTGTTGCTATTCAGATGCAGATTTTAAACCATTATTCACGTCTGTGGGAGCATGGAAAATCCACACCAAAAACTTTTTTTGCCCCCGTTATGGTGTCTTTGCTGCAGTTCTCAGTTGTGGGATGAGAACAGTAGCGGATTTTCAAAACGCGACCATGGGAACATCTGATCTGAGACATCAACCATGTGACCACTTGGCTGTGTGTGTGATCCAGATCAAAGTTTGCTGCAGATTTTAGTGGCTGTGTGAAAGCAGTCTTGGGCTGCATCCAAAGTGGAGGGAGGAGCTTCACTGTCCCAGTCCTTCCAATACATGTCACAGCTCATGTACACACATTCACACCTCCTCAGTTTTGTGAGAGTGGACGGGGAGGGGGTGCTGCAGAAGACCCATGCATTTCATTTGGGGATTGGGATGAAATTTAGAAAAGTCCACTAGGTGTAGCCAATTGGATTAGATTAAAAGGAAAGAAATTACTCAGTGACTGCAGTCTTGTCATGTCTCAATTGATGGTCCATTTGCCTCTCCCTTGATATGTATGGGGGGCATTCCTGGTATCTCAGTATTTCCAATTGAACCAAAGAAAGTGGATGAGCCACATAGCCATCACAAAAACCAAATACAAAAGTGCAACAGGTGATACCTTTAGGCTGCTAGAAAATTAACAGAAACGTTGCTGACGTTTCAACGACAATGACAACAACAAATCTTCCCTGATTCTTATTTTTCCTTGGCCCATACCTCTAGTGCTACCAATGTAGACATCCATCTGCATTGCATTTTTTCTAAAAGTACCTTGCATGCATGGTGATGATAGTTTTCTTTTAGGGGGAAAAACCACACACAATGCACATGCTTTTCTTCAGGTTACTTTAAAGCTGCTTTATTGAAGAGAAGGAAGACAGAAGCAATGTCTGAAAAGGCATTGGAGCGGTTGGCACCGAGTCATACGCAGGTCCCGGTAGTGGCACAATGCTTGGTGTGATGACTCCTTAGGTGGCAGGTACGCTATAGGCAAGGTCACATGCGATACAGCCTTTATTGGTAATGATGGCAACCACTGGTGCAGTGTGGACACTTTTTGCCCGTCAAGAAAAATCATTGCCCCCACCTCTGGATTGCTATATTTCATGGTCAGGTGGGCATCGCCTGTATTCTAGCCCCACAGACCGAGGCTGTGCCAGGTTCCACAATGAACTGGCCAAGAAACAGTGAAAATATTTCCATGGTAAAACAAGGACTTGACCCAAGAGCAGGTGTGGAAATTGCGAGATTTGAAATTTATACGTAAAAGCTTGATATTCAAATGATCGATTAATGCCTTCTTAAATGTTCTATACAAAAGATCTGTAGAGCATAAGACAATGTATAGGCACTTCTGCTTTTTCTGTGGCAGGCAAGAATGAGGGAGAGCAAGTTCCTGTTTTTGTAAAACTGTACAAAAGCCTTTGAGTTTCCAGTCCTTAATGAGGAAGTAAATGTGCTAGGGCTGCATAAAACTGATATCAAATGTGTTAGCAGAAAGCGGAACCTGAACCAAGAAGAGGATGTTAAGATGCTAAGATGAAGATTCGAAGAATCGTCCAGAAGACAGTAAGGCTGATACTTCACGTCCATCTCATCACTGGGGACCGGTACGAAGAAATCTAACTGCACGTCCATTGCAGGACAAGGGGAGTTCATCCCGACCAACTACGATCTAAGCGGGATGAGAGATTCCCCTCCCTGGCCTCAGGAATGTCCTCATCTCGCTTCTCGTTCCGATACGAATGCCCGTGAGGTAAGGCTCGTCACACAACGTGCCCTTCTCCATCTAGTGGCAGGAGTACAAAGTGCCATTTGCCAGTACATTCCCTATGGAGTCAGCAACACAGTGCAGAGAGATTAAAAGACAAATGCCTCAAACTTAGCTCCGTAACGCATTGAAGGCAAGGCTTCGGAGAATCAAAACATCGAAAAACGGAAGGTCGGGGCTGGAAAAAACAATGGAGAACAAAGGCATGGAATTTCACATCTCATCACAGAATGAGGACATGCGGAAACATTCGTGCCAGTATCATCAATCACGTTCATGCGTACACAGGAACAGGGACAGAACCGCAAGAAGACCACGTGACCACGACCGATATCAACACACAACGAACTTCCTCCCGGGACAAGAGTGGACGTGAAGTAACCGTCAAACTGAGTTCAGACAGCTGGTCCTATCTAGCTCTAGCTGGTCCAAACTACATCAAAAAGGGGAACTTTGCTGAAGGCAGTGATCTTAAGTGACCTCCAGAGCACAGAGAAACCTATGTAAGCTTCCCTCAAATCTCAGAAGGGGTTCCCAGACCTAATTAGGCTGGAACCCTAAGCGGTTAGTATTGTCTTGTCTGTTTGAGTAATTTGTGTGTTCTTCTCTGTTTATGTCAGTTGTGTGATTTTTAAGTCTGTATCCAATAAAGCCTGATTTTGCTGCATTCACCAACGCTTGACTGATTTTTGAGAAGCAAAACCACATCTAACAAAATGCCAATGGATAAGATTGTGCTGCCCTGGAATGATCTTAAATCTGACCTCCTGGGTATTCAAGTTGTTAAATGGCTTCCCAGGAGGGTGGGTGGTGGTCAGGATGCATACTAGAAGACTAGAGGGACCAGATGAAACAGCATTCACACAGACCTAACCAAAAGGGAATTTGATTGGGCATACGAGAATCAGAAAATGCACAGTGATGGCACTGGGGAACAGCAAAGATTACTGCTGAGCTGCACAAATGACAAACAATATGATAAAGCAAATGATATTAAAATTCATTTCCTTCAGAAATATTATGGGGAGTTATTGGACTCAAAGGAAGCAAACTTTCAAAGCTGAGAGGCGTCTTAGACACAGGCTGCTGTTGGTGTGTGTGTGAACTAGCAAGAGTCTGGGATCAAGCAATGTGGATGCAGAGGTTTTCGCAGGGATTGGGGTGGGGTTGAGAGAAAGAGACACTAAGGACAGGCAAACACGCTAAGTAGGAGAAACAGATGGAACCTCTCCCTTCATTCAAGGGAAACATGCCTTCCAAAAGCAGATTTAGAGAGGACATTATCTGTCCATAATTTGATTAGACTGTCTCAAAAGAAATTCCTGTTGGAACAATGTAGGAAAGGGGGGAAAAACGCTTCATATTTTAACTTCTCGATGCCCATATCTGAATCCAAGGGTTGGGATTATAATAACCTTTTATAATGGGAAAACCTACCCAAAAAACACCAACAACCCCTAGAAGAGCAACAAATAATAATGTCATAGGGAAAGGTGAGTGGAATTTTTGTTTTGTTTTAAAACAAAACATGAAACCTTTATTAGCTTACAATTAGATGCTCAGTGTTATGATAGCTTTAGCTGATGTTATTGTATTGCATACATGAATTCTTATAATGATGTGTTTCCTTTATAAACCAGACCCTTTTCAGTGGCAGGATCTCCCACCTGACCAACTGACAAGCTCACTGACTCTCAGCTCTCTTAACTGACCTCCTCTCTGTAAATGAAAAAAAAAAAACAAAAACACAACACTCCTGATTATCTTGAGATTCTGTTGTCCGATGCTTGGGTAGATCAGGTGTATGCGGGGGGGAAGATGTTGAGATATCTTGGTTCTTCGCGCAGGAAGGCCTCTCTGTGTTTGGCTCCATTATTCCCTGAATGAGTTCCCCTGGGGCTCCCTGTCATAGGGGACAATTTTTATGACAGCCGCCTAGATGCTGAGAAAACCCAGGGTGGCGTTGATTATCCTTCAGTGAAAAATGCAGCATTTCAAGATGTACTTTACTCCTCTCCTCTTCTCCAGCCACATTTTGTTTCTTGCTGCACAAGCAAACAAACAAAACACCTGATTTCCAATAGCAGAAGGAAAAAGGAGCCAAAGGCTTGAAACACCAGGAGATGTTTCTCTGAGAAAACTGGCAGGAGCCCAAGATAAATGTAGCAGCTTTGCTATTTGTTGCCGGCTTCACTTTGAGATTTTCTTAATATGCAAAATTGCAGTGGGCTCCCTTTGTGGCTTAACATCTTCCAGGGGAGGATAGCAAGAAAAGTGTGATGCTGGAATCATTCCATGAGGTTTTGGGTTTTCATTGCACCTCCTTGGGTGATCATTTGAGCAGATCATATTGATGCAAAATGGCCAAATCATTTCTCTGTTTTCCTTGTTCATATCATCATCATCATCATCATCATCATCATCATCAAACTTCAGAGCTTGAAAGGAGCCTACGGATCATCAAGTCCATCCCGTGTCTAGGAGGCACAGTGGGGAATTGAACCTCCAAACTTTGACCACTACATCTCACTCTACTCTTCTCCCGCACTGCCCCCTAGGGATGGCCGGGAAACAAAAAATGAAAGGCTGTTTTGTCATTTTGTTACGTAATGAAATAAAACAGAACGAAAATGAAATGAGGAAGCAGCATTTCGTTATAGATTAAAAAAAAAAAGTCCTTTTTTTATTGAAATGAACTGTTTTGTTCCATCGCTTTCTGAGGGCTCCTGCCGGTCTCAACTGGGCCAGGCTTAAAGGGCTCCAGCCATTGACAGCTTGGCAGGAGCCCTCAGAAAATGGCGATCGTGCTGCCCTCCCCACCATTTTGTGAGGGCTCCTGCTGATCTGTCAATGGCTGGAGCCTTTTACCAGTCAGTACCAGGTTTAAAGGGCTCCAGCCATTGACAGCTCGGTAGAAGCTCTCTGAAAATGCTCAGGAGGGCAGTGTGATCACCGGAACTGCCCTCCCAACCATTTTCAGAGGGCTCCTGCCAAGCTCTCAATGGCTGGAGCCCTTTAAACCTGGCTCAGTCTGTACCAGGGGATCCCTCTAGTGCCAACTGGGCCAGTTTTAAAGGGGTCCAGCAGATAACAGCTCAGCAGGAGCCCTTTAAAAAGGGCTCCCAGAGTCCCAGGCACCAAATCTGGTGCCTCTAGGACCCAGAGGATCCATTTTGTTTTGTTTCATTTCATTTTGTATGATTTTTTTTTTAAAAAAACTTAAGGAATGAAATGACAGGGTGAACACGAAATGAAACGAAACGAAACATTATTTTCCCATTTCATGCCCATCCCTACTGTACACACACATTTCCTCACCTGGAAAAAGGCATCCAGGGGGAGAATTGTTGCAGTATTACAGCTTCTGTACCATAGCTGAAGTGTGGGGAGGGGACCCAAAAAGAATGCAGACCTTTGTCCAGCTTATGATAGTCATTCACTCAGTGAGTTTTGGGGACCGTGGCTTAAGTGCTCCATGTGTTGCCATGACATCATGAGCTGCCCACACAGTTACATGTTTCTGCTCTCTTGGGACTAGGGGACAAGAAGGATTCATTACATATTTTTCATTCTCACTGAGACAAGCTGATAGATGGAGATAGTGTTTATTAGCAGTTTTGAACTCAAGACTGAGTGTGGAACAAGGAGCATTTTTTAGGGGAGGGGGTCAAATTTTTTTCACCATTGGTACAACATATCTCTGCACCCAACTAGCTTTCCCCCCTTTTATTGCAAAAAAATAAAATAAAATAAAAATAAAAATAAAATAAAATAAAGTACTGACTGCAAGATCCAACAGCCACAAGCAACCTGTCTCATGCCTTTGATAGTTGAAACCCCATGGAAGGAAGCAGGAGCTATTGTAGTTTTGCACATTTGTACAAACTGGACAAAAGTCATTTTTCATGATTTCATGAACATAAACATGAAAAATATTGCTGATGATATTTTTTTTGTAATTTCTGAAGGATTTATATCACATGGATCTCATCCCCTGATGTGACAAAAATGATATTTACAAAACCAAAATGACCTTGTCTAAACTCCACTAACTTCACATGGCATTGACCCACAGATGTACCATCACACCACCCTAAACACATCAGTTTCTTCTGATTTCAGAGCTAAGCAGGAGCCAAGCAGGAGCAAGTCTGGTAAGCTCTTGGATGGGAGACCAACAGAGATGGGCGCAAATACAAACAATCACATAAAAATAGTTCAAAATCACTAATTCATTGATTTGCAGTCATCAAAAGCAATGGCCCTTGATGATTACAAATCCATGGATCTTTAACGATTTTTGATTTGTTGATTTGTCAACCGCCTTTTGGGCTCCTTTTGGGGCCCCTTGTCATTTGCAACCCCTGTCACTTTCGTAGGGGGTGCCCAATTTGTGAGTGTGTATCCTACACGTCGCAAACACAAATGTTATCAATAGAGATGGGCACGACTTGAAAATTTTTTTTTTCGAGTTGTCGTTAGTCGGGCCGGTCCCGTTTCAGCTCGTTTCCGGTTTTCGCGAAAATTCGCAAAAATTAGTCGGTTTGTTTTTTCGTTTTTTCGTTGTCGTTAGTACTGGTTTTGGGGGGGAGCGGGCTCCTGGAGGCACCTCTGTGGGGTGGGTGCCTCCTCTGGCCCGCTATAAAGGGAAAGTGGGCTCCTGGAGGCACCCGTGGGTGCCTCCTATCCTCACCCACTAGGAAGGGGAAGCAGGCTCCAAGAGACCCCTCTACATGGGGGTCTCCCTTCCTCACCTGCTGCTGTTGCAAAATGCTATGCAATAGCCATATGGATATTGCATAACATAATGTGCAGACAGTGAGACCAGTGTGAGAGTGATAGCGTCATGCCTTCCCTGCACAAGGCTCCCGCACCACCATGTCTCACACAGAAGGGAATTGTACTTGCTGCGTGTAGTGCAATGCAAGCAAGTAGATCTGGCTTTAAGGTGGCTTAGTGCAATGGCTAGGGTTAGGCTAGTGACGGGTAAGGTTACGGTGGGCTAGTGGGTTGCACCTCTGGGTGCCTCTCTGACCCACTAAGAAGACAGTCTGTGACGTATGGGTACGGAGTCAAGGGTTAGGGTTAGGGCTAGGGCAGGTTTTAGGGGGCTTTTTGGCACATCCCAGAAGTCTCCATGGCCAAGTGGCCATGCGACTGGTGGGATGGCTCCAAAAATATGCATGGTTTTCCACTCCCACATGGCTGGCCACTCAGCCAGCCCATCATTGCGCAGGTGTAAATAAAATAAAATAAAATAAAATCAATGGAGGACAGAGGAGGAGAGGAGAGACATTTTGTTGCAAGAAAAAACCCCACTGCTACTGTGAAAAATCTGGCAGTTTATAAATTTTCGCGTGTTTCTGTTGTGCTTGTGTGTTTTTGGACCACGATTTCAAAAACAATATTGCGTTTGCCGCCCCATTTTGGATCCCCCGCCCGCACCGCATGGCATGGCGAAATGGCGACTCGAGTCCGGCTGCCCAGGACGGGGGGGAGGCGGGACCCCCCCCTCCAGAAACCACCCCTCCGGTAGGTGCCCTGCGCCCTTAGTCAAGCAGGCATTTTTCCGCCTGCTTTTTTGGCCCGGGAATGGGTGGGGGGAGAGTTTAAAAGTTTTTTCCTGTGCCGTCCGTGCCGCTTGCTTGCGCTTTAATTGCGGGCGGGCGGCGGTGAGACTGGGCTTTTTGCTGGCTGCGAGCCTGCGGCGAGTCCCACCAGAGCAGCCCAGGACGGGGGATGAGGGGGGAGGCCGGGGACCTCCAGAAACAACCCCTCTGGTAGGTGCCCTGAGGCACGGCAGGCATTTTTCCGCCTGCTTTTTGGCCAGGAACCGGGTTTTTTTAACTTTTAAAAAAAAAATTCTGTGCCGCGTGGCATCGCGCAATCGCGCGATGCAAGGAACGAGCACGACAAATCAGACCAAAATTGTTCGTTCGTCGGTTCGAGCTCGAAGTCTGGCGGAGTAATTCCCGTTACCGTTTCCGTAGAGTAACGGAACCGAGTAACGGAAACGGAAACGGGAATACCGCTAAGTCGTGCCCATCTCTAGTTATCAAACTTGGAAGGACTGTAGAAGACAGTCAAGGGAAACCTTCTCAGAGATGTGGGTGTCTCTAGGTGCCCCTGTGTGTGTGTGTGTGTGTGTGTGTGTGTGTATCAGTCTCTCTCTCTCTCTCTCTCTCTCTCTCTCTCTCTCTGTCTCTTTCTGTCTCTCTCTGTGTGAGATAGTTTTTAAGGTAAGATGAACCAACAAATGATCCATTGGTTTGTCCGGGATAAAATCATAAATTCATGACTCATAATTCATCAATGTTGATGAATGTTGAATCGTGATGAATCACCATTTTTCTGATTTGTGCCCATCTCTAGATACCAGCAAGGAATAAGAGCAAGTACTAGGCAAGACCTGAAGCTATGGAGAACCATTTTCTGCCAGGGCTGGATGGACAAATGAGATGTTATTTTTTTAACTATATGGGGTATGCAGCTCAAGAGTGAGGACACCATGTTGCTTACTGAAAAATCAACAGGTGTCATCTGCTTTCCGTACCCCTGGTATTTCTTTTGGTATTTGTATTTGACTGAACATGGATGCATTTCAGGTTTCTTGAGATGGAACAATAAACTGGCATTCCTTGATCAGGATGGAAATAGAAGTATTTCTAACTCTGTAGGTTATACTTTTCTTCCCATCCATCCCCTCCTCATCTCCCCTTCGAAGCTAGGGCCACTGGGATTTAACAGAGCTGTTTTTCAATCACTTACATCTCAACAGGCCATAAAGGAGAAAAACAGCATTAAAGCCCAGCACAGATCTGCTCTATTACGCCAACCAAAAATTCTATATCTTTATAAAGCAACCAACACCAAATGGAAGGGATCCGGCAGAGTATCCATCTCAGTAAGCCTGGCATATTTCTCTTCTTTATTCTCCCTGGCTTCCGGAAATCACCAGTTGGGTCAGTTATTATTAACTCAAATAAGCTCTCGAGAAGTAGAAGACTGGAAGCCCCTTCTAGCAGTAAACGCAGAGCAAGGTGGAGGGTGAATCAATCTGCCCTGATGATGGCAAGCTCTCGGTGCTGTCTCCTCCACCGTCGGAAGCCCCGCAGACTTTATTATATCAGCTGTGCTTTGATTTGCTTTGAAATATTATGACTGCTTGATAGCTGGGCTGCAGTCCGTGCAGCAGGCCAGATGGCTTTTCATGAACTACCTGCCTGACATTCATTAGGAGGATGTCTGCCTGTGCAAGCTTTGAACAGAGATCAACCGCGGCCTGTAGGGTGAGACAATCCAGTGACCTCATCCTTCTTTGCTTCCGTGGGTGGCTTTTTTGAGAGGTGGGCACTAGCTCCACCTCCTCCTCCTCCTTCTTCTTCCAGAAAAGACAACAAGCCTTCACAGCAGCTCTTCTAGCAGAGCCTACCTGAGTCAACATAGTGCAATATACAGCTAGCATCATTCTTGGGGCAAATCCCCCCCCCTCTTTGGCTGCTACCGCACTTCCTACAGTGACCGCTTTTGGTTTTGAATTGCCTTTTGCCCTCCCCCGGTCACGTGGCCACTGAAGCAATTCAGCATTCCGCACTTGGGCTTTTTCTCAAGAACCGGTTTCCCCATCCACACTTTGCTAAACCGCTTTTTTCCCAATTTTGTCCGACAGTTTCCCATTATCTGGTTCAATTTCGGAAATTATTTTTTAGGATAACGTCATGCCATTGTCCTTCCATTCAAAGTAATGTAGATAATGTTAAATTGTATGCAAAAGAGGAAGCAGAAGGACCCGAGAAGTTGGCAGAAATGATTACACTGCTGGAGGATTTCTTTTTTGGCTTTTCCAATGGCAGGATAAGGCATATAGAGGGGGAAACCTGGAAAAAAAACGGTGCATGGTGTCCGCAGTTTGAGCCAAATCGCTTCAAAAAGTGGTCTGGAAATAGGTTTAAAAAAACACCACCCCGGTGAATGTTGCAAGAAAAAAACCGACACAGTGCCCAAAAAGGGGCGTGGCCAAGGGGGCTCTGCAGAAAAAGCGATTGGAAAGGTGGTAGGTGATTTTTAAGGTGATTTGACTTTAAGCAAAAGGTGGTAGGGCTCTTGGTGTACTGTCCTTACAGTATGAAAAAAGACACTTTTTTTCAAATTTGGGACAGAAGCAACATGAATAGTAAAAAAATCAAATGTAGGACAGAAAAAAGTGGCAGATGTATATATATTGAGAAAGAAGGCTTTGGGGACTAATCTCTCCAGAGTCTGGATTTGAATCTCAGTGGCTGAAATCTTGTGGCTTCATGTAGTAAGAGGCACTAGGGTAGGCTGATTAAACCAGAGGGGATTTGGTGGGTCAACATCTCAGTGATTTCCACTGATGCAGTGGGCCTGTTGAAACATGCTATGCAACATGATTTCGTCAAGTATATCCTGTGGTGCATAATTAGAATTGTTGTCCCTTAATCCCCCCTGCCCTCCCCCTGAGCCCCCCCCCGCTTGGTTTCTCATCTTTGAGAACTATAAGCTATATGACAGGTGAGTGCAACATGGTCCTCTATGTGAGGAATGTGTGTGTGTGTTGTGTCAGTTTATAGTCATGACCAGCTCTTTGTGACCCCATGTTCATGGCGTTTTCTTGGCAGGAATACTGGAGTAGCTTGCCAGTTCCTACTCCAGGTGCCTACAGCAGCTGGTATTCCCTGGTGGTCGCCCATCCAAGTATTAACAAAGGTCGACCCTGCTTAGCTTCTGAAAACAGGCGAAATTGGATGTGCTTACATGTGAGAAATAAATAGACGGAAATCAGAGATTCCTTGAACTGCAATCCTTACTCCAGGTCCAGAATCCTAAACTGACATTATACCACCTGGCAGAAGGACATGGCACCCTCCATGATCAGTAGATGGTGGCAGCAAAGCTGAATAGATAGCGAGTGCAAGTCAATGGTCCGTGAAATGACTAGGGTAGTCGCTACACCCATGATGGAATACCAACAGGGTCACACTAGGGACTGGGGGACAAGGCTACCCAATGTGTGGCAGCGGTGAAGAAGGCCAATTCCATGCTAGGGACTATCAAAAAGGGGATTGAAAATAAAACAGCCAACATTATAATGCCATTATACAAAACAATAGTAAGGCCGCACCTGGAGTATTGTGTACAATTCTCAAGAAAGACATTGTGGAACTGGAAAAGGTGCACAAGAGAGCGACTAAAATGATTACTGGGCTGGGGCACCTCCCTTATGAGGAAAGGCTAAAACATTTGGGGCTCTTTAGTCTGGAAAAAAGGCACCTGAAGGGGGATATGATTGAGATGTACAAAATAATGCAGGGCATGAGTAAAGTGGATAGAGGGAAGCTCTTCTCCCTCTCACAAAATACCAGAACCAGGGGACATATACTCAAATTGAAGGCTGGGAGAGTAAGGACAGACAAAAGAAAATATTTTTTCACCCAGTGCGTTGTTAGTCTGTGGAACTCCCTGCCACAGGATGTGGTGATGGCATCTGTCCTGGATGCCTTCAAAAGGGGATTGGACAGATTCCTGGAGGAAAAGTCCATCACAGGTTACAAACCATGAGGGAGATGTGTAATCTCCAGTCTTAAAACTGGGGTACTTCAAGGGCCAGATGCAGGGGAGTGGTATCAGGAGACAGATATCTAGTCTCGTGTGCTCCCAAATGCATCTGGTGGGGCCACTGTGAGATACAGGAAGCTGGACTAGATGGGCCGTTGGCCTGATCCAGCATGGCTCTTCTTATGTTCTCATGTTCTTAAGGCTACGCATTTAAAACATGCTAATTTTCTTTTATAGTTCGCCTTGGTTTCCTGCCACCTTGGTCTGAATTTATGAGCCCTGGGGTGCAACCAAGGTGAACTATAAACTGGAAGTATCACACTAACTTTCTTTAGACTGACAAAGCTACTTGGATGAGTAGCAAAACTGTTCAATCTCACAAAAAGAAAAAGACAGAGCAGCCCAGTTGCCATGACTCAACGTCTGGATAAACTTACCTGGATGACTGAGAATTTTCACAGACCTAATATTTTTATGTTCTCTGGGGTGATACCCCATTCCTTCAAAACTGCATGCCCAAGCAATCAGAATTGCAAACGAGTCTGCAAATGATTCCTTCCTAAGGACCATACAGAAAACAAAGACAAGCTAAACTGCAGCATGAGGAGTGAAGAAAGTTCATTCCACCACTAATGATAACCTGTTTGATCATGTAGTTTGACCCTTGCTGAGAACCCTTCTCATCATATCCCACACCATCTCTTCAAGAGAGGCCAAGCTATGAATCCTAGTTTTTTTTTTAGCAAAGATAACAACTATAACTCACAATCTTTTGAGGGAGTATTGTGATTGGAACCATTCATGCACACACACAAAAACAAGTATATTTGAGACTGTTGCCTGGCAATTAATGCACACTAGATGTCAAGTTAGAAGAAAATGTCTAGGCTGAAGGATGCATAGCAACATTATTGATGGAAAGCTGAATAAAAAAAGAAAGAATACACAAGTACTAAATCCTGAAATAGTTTTACCGCTCTGCAGTATTCCACTACACACTGACACTGTGGCGTGCAGTTTTCAGCCAGGCGCTGAGATATAATTTAAACCTAAGAATCAAAGCTGTCAGCATTTCACAGCCCTAGAGATGGCAGGGAGAAGGCGCTCTCTGAAATAGCTTTCATCCCTCTCTTTCTCTGCCTCCCCCCCACACTCTCCTGAGCAAAAGGAACATTAGAAAGTTGTGCTTACTTTTCTTACTGTACTGTTTGCTCTGCAAACAACAGGCAATCAGGGATCAACATTTAGGCACAGCTTAACAGGGAGTAGGTTGTCATTTATGTTACTTAGTTTCCCCCCCTTGTTAGTTGGCTAGGTACATGCTCCAATATTTGTCAGGAGAAAATAGGCAATCCTTTTAAAATGTTCCACAGAGGAGGCACGTGGCTTTGCCTAGTTCCTTCCATCTATTAATTCCACCCTGGCATCCGTCCTGTTCTCCCAGGTGCTCTCATGAACCCAAACTGAGAGTCTGTGGCCTTTGTTGCCATATGATGTGGTATGCAAGTCTAATAAATAAATAAATAAATAAATAAATAAATAAATAAATAAATACATACATACATACATACATACATACATACATACATACATACATACATCTGAAGGCCACTACCTTTCAGCAATACAGCTGTATACCGGCTAACCCCATTGCTACCGTTGCATCAGCAGCACAGGTGTTATTGAAAATAAAACAGCTAACATTATAATGCCATTGTACAAAATGACAGTAAGGCCGCACCTGGAGTATTGTGTACAGTTCTGGTCACCGCATCTCAAAAAAGATATAGTGGAACTGGAAAAGGTGCAGAAGAGAGCGGCTAAAGTGATTACTGGGGTGGGGCACCTCCCTTATGAGGGAAGGCTAAAACATTTGGGGCTCTTTCCTCTGGAAAAAGGTGCCTGAGGGGGGATATGATTGAGACATACAAAATAATGCAGGGCATGCATAAAGTGGATAGAGGGATGCTCTTCTCCCTCTCACAAAATACCAGAACTAGAGGACATCCAATCAAATTGAGGGCCGGGAGAGTAAGAACAGACAAAAGAAAATATTTTTTCACGCAGCGCGTTGTTAGTCTGTGGAACTCCCTGCCACAGGATGTGGTGATGGTATCTGGCCTGGATGCCTTCAAAAGGGGATTGGACAGATTCCTGGAGGAAAAGTCCATCACAGGTTACAAACCATGATGGAGATGTGTAATCACCAGGCTTAAAACCGGGGTACTTCAAAAGCCAGATGCAGGGGAGTGGTATCAGGAGACAGATATCTAGTCTTGTGTGCTCCCAGAGGCATTTGGTGGGGCTACTGTCAGATACAGGAAGCTGGACTAGAGGGGGCTTTGGTCTGATCCAGCAGGGCTATTCTTGTGTTCTCATATTCTTAGGTTACTTGCTTTTCTTTATTATGGTCATAGAGCAATCAATGAAATGAAAAAGAAATGACATTTTTTTAAAAAAGACCTAGAACAACACATGCAAATCCAAGTTCAACCATTCAAGATGCAATGGAATGAAACAAGTGGAGCCTTTCTCCTCTGATGGACAAAGCCCCTGAGACCAAAGGCTTAACTCGTTTCATTTATTTGAATCCTGAATGATTGAACGTGGATCTGGGCCATCAAGTTGTGTGCTGGTGACCTTCTGAATTAATAACTCCAAAAAGCTTCTGTCACTAACACCCTGCACAGGTATTGCAAACTTAAAGCTGTGGTTTCCTTTACTGAGCCCAATGATCTAATGTTAGTCTTCCTCTCTTCCTACTGCTTTTCAGTTTTTCCAGTGTTACTGCCATGCACTTGTCTTCTGTGGGTACCTGGCCTGGCACAGGTGGTTCCCTGCTCTTCATTGTTACCCAGGTGTCTCTAAATGCTCTGGTGGACAATATGAGGAGGGGGTGATAGGTCTAAATTTTTAGGTATTCTCTAAATGGGTTGACTCATTACAGCATGAAATGTACAAGGGTGTCAGCTTGCTGACAAAACTTCTGCCTTCTCTGAGAGACACAGAGCTGGCTCCATAACACCTGTGAGCTGGAAACCACAAGAAGCTTAATCGCAAGTGTTTGCAGATTGTCACGTTGCAGAGACGTGTGTATAAAGGTCATCTAAGGTATTGTCACTTTGCAGATTTATGTATAAAGGTCATCTAAGGTGCGAAAGGAGGGGGCTTTGTGTCTGGACCTGACTGGTCTGATCCAGTTTGATCTGGTTCCTGTAGAGGCATGTCTGCTGTAGGGGAATTCCAGGCTCTGGGAGAAGGGTATTTAAGTTGGTGCCCAGCTCCATTTGCCTGGCCTGACTCTTGGGATCACCATTGCTGGTCCCCAGACCCAGGTCCCTGGGAGCCTGACTTTGCTGGTCCCCAGACCCAGGTTCCTAGGATGTCCTGATTCCTGAGACCATTGTTGCTGGTCCTTTAGACAGGTCCTGGCTCTTAAGATCACTGCTGGTGGTCTTCAGACCCAGGTCTTATTATTTGAAATCACGATTAGTATTGCTGGCTCTATTTCCTAGATGGACGGTTCCACCAATGCTTGTCTCTTGTCTTTCTCTGTTATGTGTTGCATTGGTTCCCTATGTGTTGTGTTAACTTCCCAATCTTTTGCAATAAAAGAGGAACCAAGAGCAAGATGATGCTGACAGTCATTTTTCAAACAAGTAATCAACTTATCAGGGGAAATGAGGCAAATGGGGCAGTGGGGGGAACCTGAGTGTCAAGTAAATCTCCCACAAGAGGGATCAAAAGAACATAATAACATAAGACCCATGCTGAAGCAGGCCAAAGGCCCATCTAGTCCAACTTCTTGTATCTCACAGTGGCCCCACCAGATGTGTTCGGAGCACAGGAGACTAGATATCTGTCTCCTGATGCCACTCCCCTGCATCTGGCCCTTGAAGTACCCCGGTTTTAAGCCTGGAGATTACACATCTCCCTCATGGTTTGTAACCCGTCATGGACTTTTCCTCCAGCAATCTGTCCAATCCCCTTTTGAAGGCATCCAGGCCAGATGCCATCACCACATCCTGTGGCAGGGAGTTCCACAGACTAACAACGCGCTGGGCGAAAAAATATTTTCTTTTGTCTGTTCTTACTCTCCCAGCCCTCAATTTGAGTGTATGTCCCCTAGTTCTGGTATTTTGTGAGAGGGAGAAGAGCTTCCCTCTATCCACTTTTACTCATGCCCTCCATTATTTTGTACATCTCAATCATATCCCCCCTCAGGCGCCTTTTTTCCAGAGTAAAGAGCCCCAGATGTTTTAGCCTTTCCTCATAAGGGAGGTGCCTCAGCCCAGTAATCATTTTAGTCGCTCTCTTCTGCACCTTTTCCTGTTCCACTATGTCTTTCTTGAGATGCGGTGACCAGAATTGTACACAATACTCCAGGTGCGGCCTTACTATTGTTTTGTATAATGGCATTATAATGTTGGCTGTTTTATTTTCAATCCCCTTTTTGATAATGCCTAGCATGGAATTGGCCTTCTTCACCACTGCCACACATTGGGTAGACACCTTCATGGAGCTGTCCACCAACACACCAAGATATCTTTCCTGATCCGTCACGGATAGCTCAGAGCCCATGAGTAGAGATGGGCACGACTTAGCGGTATTCCCGTTTCCGTTTCCGTTACTCGGTTCCGTTACTCTACGGAAACGGTAACGGGAATTACTCCGCCAGAATTCGAGCTCGAACCGCCGAACTAACAATTTGGTCTGATTTGTCGTGCTCGTTACTTGCATCGCGGCGATCGCGCAATGCCAAGCGGCACAGAAAAAAAGTTTTTAAAAGTTTTTTAAAAAACCGATTTCCGGCCCTAAAAGTAGGCGAAAACTGTCTGAGGGCACCTACCAGGCCAGAAGGGTGTTTTATTTTGGGGGGGGGGGTTCCCCGCCCCCCTCTCCTTGGCTATTGCTATTGCTACTGCTGCGCTGCTGGTACCAGGCTGGGAGGGCGCATCCATTTGCCATGCAGTGCGGGGGATCCAAAATGGCGACCGCAATATTTTTTTTTAAATCGTTGCCCAAAACCCCACCAAAGCACCACAGAAACATGCGAAAATTAGCTATTTTAAACGCTTGAATTGTTACAGTAGCAGCAGTGGGTTTTTCTTGCAAAAAAAAAAGTCTCCGTTGATTTTATTTTATTTTATTTTATTTTACTTTATTTTATTTTATTTTTTTACACCTGCACATTTGCAATGATGGGCTCGCCCATGGGAGTAGACCATGCAAATTTTCCACCAATCGCATGGCCACTTGGCCAGGTTGACCACAGAGACTTCTGGGATGTGCCAATCGGGCATAAACAGCCCACTAATCGTAGCCCAAACCCGAACCCTAAGCCTAACCCATACGCCAGTACACTGTCCTTCTAAGTGGGTCAGAGAGGCACCCAGAGGTGCACCCCAATACTCACCCTAACCTCACCCGTAACTAGCCTAACCCTAGCCCTTGCGCTAACTCGTCTTAACCCTAAGCCAGATCTACTTGCACTACATGCAAGTACGTGAGACACAGCGGGTGCAAAGAGTCTGCCAGTCCGTCACTTGTGGCTCTGGTTGACTCCTGCAGCTCCCTCCAGGAGCCCGCTACCCCCTCCCCAAACCAGTACTAACGACAACGAAAAAACAAAAAAACGAACTGACTAATTTTTGCGAATTTTCATGAAAAACGGAAACGAGCCGAAACGGAACCGGCCCGACTAACGACAACTCGAAAAAAATTTTTTTCAAGTCGTGCCCATCTCTACCCATGAGTTGATAGATAAAGTTTGGATTTTTTGCCCCAATATGCATTACTTTGTGTGTGTGTTGTGTTGTTACAGTCGTGACCAACTCTTCGTGACCCCATGTCCATGGAGTTTTCTTGGCAGGAATACTGGAGTGGCTTGCCAGTTCCTACTTTACATTTGGCTATATTGAAACACATTTGCCATTTGGCAACCCATTCTCCCAGTTTGGAGAGATCCTTCTGGAGCTCTTCACAATCTTCTCTGGTTTTTACCACACAGAAAAGTTTTGTGTGATCCGCAAACTTGGCCACCTCACTGCTTATGCCTGTCTCCAGGTCATTTATGAATAGATTGAAAAGCACCGGTCCCAGGACAGATCCCTGGGGCACACCGCTTTTCACCTCTCTCCATTGTGAAAATTTCCCATTGACACCTACTCTTTGTTTCCTGGATCTCAACCAGTTCTCAATGGAAAACTTTTGTGTCATCTGCAAACTTGGCCACCTCACTGTTTATCCCTCTCTCCAGGTCATTGATGAACAGATTGAAAGGCTGGGGAGGAAATTGGGGTGATTGATGGGGAAGAAGAGAAGGAGAGCCAGGCTGGCTGGCCCAGTGGCCCAAAGTGAAAGAGTGTGACCCCATAGTAAAGACTTATTATGGAAGACCCAAAAGAGACTTATTATGGAAGACCCAAAAGAACAGAGGCAGAGGCCAGCCCAGAACAAGATGAAAGACCCAATGGCGGAGGAAGAGCTAACCCCTGATCCAGTGGTGCCTTTTGCTCTGCAAGAGGCATTGTAAGTGAATGGGTCAACTAAAGCTTGAGACATCCCTGAAAAGGGGGGGGGGTTTGAAAGTCTGTAAGCCTTAGCTGTGGTTTGAAGTACACAAGTGTGGGGTAGGTTGAAGGCAAACCTTCTACATTCCTTTAGCAGAGACTCAGTGGACCGGAGATCATTCGCCTATTGAAAATGCAGTAGAGATGGGCATGAATAAAAAAAATGGCATTTCGTTTGTCGTTTGTCGTTTGGAGAATCCGTTTCAGTTCGTTTCCATTTTTCATGAATTTTTGCAAAAAAATCATTTTCATATTCGTTTGTTTCATTACCATTGTTTCATTGGTAACGAAACAAACGAATATGAAAATGATTTTTTTGCAAAAATTCATTTATTTCAATTTTTTGTGATTTTTTTTGCAAAAATTCATTTATTTCAATTTTTTGTGATTTTTTTTTAGGATTTTAAGCAATTCACTCATATTGCAGTAACGGAAACGAAACGTAGGACAAAATTTCCGGTGTTTCTGTTTGTTTCGTTTCATTTTAGAGACAAAATTCATTTGTCATTTCATTACGTAACAAAACAAAAAAATAAAAATGGAAACGAAAAATTGTTCGTTTCGTGCCGATCTCTAAAATGCAGTGATATAACCTATTTTCTATAAACAGTTCTCCAGAAATATTAGTTAGTTAAGTTGACTATTGATTCTGAGTATCCTTTGGGATGATGAATGACAAGGCAGTATTGTTTGCTTTTTCCATTTCCTATGACGAGGCATACACTTTGATGTCAAGTTATGCCCAAAATATAATAGGTTCAATTTAGGCCTCATTGTGGCAACAGAAAAGAACCTCGAAACCGATTCAGTTATGGAGGAAATTCTAAACCTGGAAAGTTTAATACATTTATTTAGACCACTAAAAATTAGTAATCAAAGATTCAGCACAAGTTTTTATGAATAACATTTCTCTTTGTCAGGCATTGGGTACAAAAATTATAAATGAGTGTCCCTAATTGGTCATGGCAAAGATGTATTCAGGGACTAACTCCTACCCTTGAGGCTAAGTGGAAAATTACAACCAAATGGCACTAGGGTTGAGACATTTAAATATGCACAGACCCCAACTGGTTGAAATCAGCTCTCAGTGTATGTAACATGTTCAAGGTCACTCAATGAGTGTCAAGGACACCCTGGAATCTGAACCCAGATCTGCCACATCTTGGTAGAACACTCAAAGCATTATGCAATATGGCATCCCACAAAGGTCCAAGATGGAGAAGAAACAGCATATTTTGGAAAGATGTTGCCTGAGTTGTGTCCGTCGTGCTCCTCTGACCCTGAGCTCCCCTAAGAGCAAAGACTATCTGACAAATTCCTTTACTTTCATGCCTAGCAGTGGATTGACATATGTTTATGCACTGTGTGATGACCCTTGCTCTGAAGCGGGTGGATTTGGACAGCCTTTGTGTACTGATGTGGATAAATGTGTCACATACAGACAAAACAGCATCTCTTTGTTTTGTTGGCAGTGCTTAGATTGCAGTCTTTTCATCCTCAGCTTTGTACTGAAGCGAGTAGCTGTACCTGTACACTACCCCCCTCTCTCTCTATCTATCTATCTATCTATCTCTCCTTCTGAGAAGATAGCTAGATCTGTTGTCCCAGCTCTCCTCATTAAAGATACCTTGCTGCCTGCTCAGGTAAATAGGAAACTACACTTTTGAATTTAGAGAGCCTAAATCTACATTTGTCTCAACTGCAATACACTGAATGAACTAATGCAGATTAAACTGTAATATAAGAAGGTCTCATTAATTTATTGGGTCTATTCCAACTGGGATTAACAGTGGTAGTTAAATCCAGATTATAGACAGGGGACTCCCCATCCCCCCCATTTACATTTGTATATGTGTTCCAAAAGTTGCAAATTTCATGAAGATTGTAATAAAGTCTTTCATTTGATTCACCTATCCAGGTTCACACTTTTATGTCTACAAATTACTGCTACCTGTTCTTGTGATACCAGTTATGAGCTGGGGGCCTGTGCCTTCTCCATTAACATTAAACAGCATAACACACACATACACTAATTTTGTTGAGTTCTTTCACTGCATTGAGATGAGAGTGAACTAAGCAGAGAAGGAAGACTCACAAAGATGATATCACTTCATTGGTGGCATTGGTGAGCTGGAAGTAGAGTGTCCATCTCAGAAGAGAACATTGGCATGAATTAGGACTCTGAGAGACAAGAAACATCTGGGGCCATTCCTAAAGATAACACCCTCTCCCATGGAAACTTGTAAAAATGACGGTTACTTCACATCCATTTGTGTCCCAGGAGGAAGTTCATTGTATGTTGATGTCGGTTGTGGTCATGTGGTCTTCTTCTGGTTCTGTCCCTGTTCCCGTGTACGCATGGGCATGATGGATGATACCGGCATGACTGTTACCACACGTCCTCATTCCGTGATGATACCTTCCATTTTTGATGTTTCAATTCTCCGAAGCCTTGCCTTCAATGCATTATGGAGCTAAGTTTGAGAATTTGTCTTT
The DNA here is from genome assembly GCA_037367245.1 of Phrynocephalus guinanensis. Taxonomy (NCBI): domain Eukaryota; kingdom Metazoa; phylum Chordata; class Lepidosauria; order Squamata; family Agamidae; genus Phrynocephalus; species Phrynocephalus guinanensis. The sequence goes on along the minus strand of CM074739.1, from coordinate 10,943,902 downwards.
TAATCTCTCTGCACTGTGTTGCTGACTCCATAGGGAATGTACTGGCGAATGGCACTTCGCACTCCTGCCACTAGATGTAAGAATGGCATGTTGCATGACGAGCATTACCTGAGGGGCACTTGTCTCAGAACGAGAAGTGTGACGAGCAGATTCCCGAGGCCAGGGAGGGAAATCTCTCATCCCACTTAAATCGCAGCTCAGGGGGCGTGGTCGGGATGAACTCCCCTCATCTCACAATGGACGTGCAGTTAGATTACTTCTTACTGCTCCCAAGCAGGACTGCGAACAGTGATGAAATGGACATGAAGTATCAGCCAATGTGCCCAAAATGGTCTCAATACTCAAAATCTGGATTGCCCATAATTATTAGTGGTGTAGAGTTATGATGGTAATGAACTCCATCTGAAGTTCAGTCCTGAGTAGAGATGGGCATGACTTGGCAGAATTCCCGTTTCCATTTCCGTTACTCGTTTCCGTTACGCAACGGAAACGGTAATGGGAATTACTCCGCCAGAACTCGAACTCGAACCGACTAAAGAATAATTGGGTCTGATTTGTCGTGGTCATTCCTGGCATCACGGCGATCCCGCGATGCCAAGCGGCACAGAAAAAAGTTTTTAAAAGTTAAAAAAAACCCGATTCCCGGCCAAAAAGCAGGCGGAAATATGCCTGCCTGAGTGAGGGCTCAGGGCACCTACCAGAGGGGTGGTTGACCCCCCTCTCCTGTCCTGGGCTGCTCTGGTGGTGGGGGAAATCCTCGTCGTAGTCGCTCGCAAAGCACCGGACTCGCCGCCGGCTGCCACAATTCAAGCGGAAGCGGCACAGAAAAAAAGTTTTAAACTCCCCCCCCCATTCCCGGGCTAAAAAGCAGGCGAAAATATGCCTGCAGTGCAGAGTGCACCTACCAGAGGGGTGGTTTCTGAGGGGGGGTCCCGGCCTCCCCCCCTCTCCTGTCCTGGGCAGCCGGACTCGAGTCGCCAATGCCATGCGGTGCGGGCGGGAGATCCAAAATGGGGCGGCGACCGCAATTTTTTTTTGAAATTGTGGTCCAAAAACACACAAGCACCACACAGAAACATGCGAAAATTGCTATTTTAAAACTGCCAGAATTTTTACAGTAGCAGTGGGTTTTTCTTGCAACAAAATGTCTCCTCTTTCCTCTCTCCATTGATTTTATTTTATTTTATTATATTTTATTATTTTTTTTTACACCTGCGCAATGATGGGCTGGCCATGGGAGTGACCATGCAAATTTTTGGAGCCATTCCACCAATCGCATGGCCACTTGGCCAGGTTGACTACAGAGACTTCTGGGATGTGCCAACCGGGCATAAAAAGCCCACTAACCGTAGCCCGAACCCGAACCCTAACCCTAAGCCTAACCCATACGCCAGTACACTGTCCTTCTAAGTTGGTCAGAGAGGCCCCCAGAGGTGCACCCCAATACTCACCCTAACCTTACCCGTAACTAGCCTAACCCTAGCCCTTGCGCTAACCCTGTTGCCTAAGCCAGATCTGTACTTGCATTGCACTACACGCAACAAGTACAATTCCCTTCTTAGTGAGACACAGTGGGTTCAGAGAGTCTGCCAGTCCGCCACTTGTGGCTCTGGGTGACTCCTGCAGGCTTGGCTCAGCCGGCAGCATGTGTGACATCATGCAAACCATGCCCCCGAGGCCTGACTGAGGCAGGGAAGGCACCCCAAAAAGAGGGGTGCCTCTGCCAGTCTGCTGTGTCTCTCCGTGCAACTGGGTATGCAATCATAGCCATATGGCTATGCATGCATGCCCTTTTGCAGCAGGTGAGGAGAGGAGACCCCCATGTATGAGGGGTCTCCAGGAGCCTGCTTTCCCTAGCGGGTGAGGATAGGAGGCACCCACCCCCCCAAAAAGAGGTGCCTCCAGGAGCCCGCTACCCCCCCAAACCAGTTTAACGACAGATGAAAAAACGAAAAACGAAACGACAATTTTTTGTGAACTTTCGTGAAAAACGGAAACGAGCCGACACAGGCCGCCTCCGACACACGACAACTCGAAAACGTCATTTTCCCTAGTCGTGCCCATCTCTAGTCCTGAGAGTCCATTGGCAGCAGAAGACAAAGATGTCAGAGTCCAATTTTATGGAATGAGCCTGGATTTTTACTACTTCCAGACTTCACTGCCAGAAGGATGAGGCTGCCAAGTTGAGATGAGACCGGGGCTTGAAAATTTTACCTCTGGAACTACAACTCCCAGAAGCCAAGCAGAAATAATGATGGCTCGGAGGGCACAGAGAGTTGTAAGCCCAGAAGCAACGTTCATAAGCTCTTAAAAACCCACAGGCACTGCCTGGAATCCGCTCATACAATAGATATATTCTTTGTCTAGATATCTTCTGGGCAGCTTCTCTTTAATTCAGCACTATCACTGCTGGACAGCTCCCCTGGCTTCCTCTGAAGGCCAAGAGCTCATCTCATCATGCATTTTGCATTGTTAAGGAGGAAAGGGGAGGGAATGTGGGACTTATGCATTTCTTGAAAGCCACACATCAGACATAGCACATAGTTCCACAACCAAATATCAGCCGCCAAATTACCCGTTGGGGTTCCATGTATATAATAATGAAGTGTGATGAAGCAGTTCTCTATTTTACAAAAAAAAGAGAGAGCGGGGGATTTTTGGCTATGTGCGTTGGTTTATTCCCAGTGATCCAGCAAATGTTTGCATCTTTCCTTTTACTGTAGTCCATCTTCTGTCTCCAAACCCCACCCCGCTAAGCTTCAGACAACTATAACCGGCGTACATGCAGGCATAGATTATGTGACACTCCAGATATCACTGGTTGGAAATAACAGATGTTGTGCTCCAGTATATCCAAAGAATGCCACACTGGGGGAAGGCGGAACCATTGTTTAGCTGTTGTGCCTTTGTAGCTTCTACAGCTGGTGTGTCCTCTAGATGTTACTGGACTCCAAAGACATAGCTTGTGTGAGCAATAGTCAGTAATAATGGAATGTGGAGCCCAGCAACATTCCCAGTTCTGTTCGCATAACACATTGCACACATTTTCCCCACACAAATTCCAGGTAGAAACAACTAAAGATTTAAGGCAGGAAATGATTTGGAAGGCCTCTTGCTAGGATCCTTTAGAGCACACAATTTTGATTCAGAAGGACCCACCTGCCCAGCTCTATCAGCTAGTTATGATCAGCTGCATGAGAGATGCAGAACAATAGAGGAAAATGCAGGGGAAACATTTCTATTTCCTCTGCTGAGGATACACTCTATGTAAACAAAAATCAGTAACAGTAGCAGGGACAGTTTCCTGTGTCCATGCTGGCTTGAATAATTCTGGGAGGTGTAATCTGAAAATAGACCTTCCCCAAGCTTTGGTTCTCCAATGGTCAGGATGTAAGCCATTCAAATCTTCGTGTCTCTTATTCCCAGACATGAGGGTTAGGTGTATGTGATGCTCCTTTTTCACTGCAAGGATGGAGAGGATTTTCCTGGCCTTGGCAGCATTCTCACATTGGAGATATTTCACCTCCAAACTACCATGTGTATTTCATATTACTCTATAGGTTCACATAGATTTGTGCTTATAACTACTTATAACCTTGTAGCTTTAATGTAATATTGTCAGTGTTGTAAGATGCCCCTCAATTCCTTGTTCTCAAATACAGTGGACCCTTGTATAACAAACAGCTTGTATAACATAAAATTTGTACAACAAAAAAATTTCCGGAGATAGGGGAAATTTGCTTAACATAATCGCCTATGGGGAGAATCTGTACAACATAAAAATGGGATCACTCCATTTTCAATGCATTCCTATGGGAATTTGTATAAAGGAAAATTTGCTTAACATAATTTCATTCGGAATGAATTAATTCCTTTATACAAGGTACCACCGTACTTGAACATGTCTTAATTGTACTCGACTGTATATTATCTCTCATTAAGCTGCCTTGGGTCCTTTTCCAAGGAGAAAGGCAGGGTAAAAATATTCTAAAATAAATAAATATAAATAAATAAATAACTGCAAAATGGAGTAATTCACATGAATTTTTCAGATTGCCCAAATTAAGGATATTTCCTTTCTTTAAAAAAAAATTAAGAAGCACCAAATGGGTTATTTGCCTCTTTATTTCTAGCCTGTATACTGTAATTAAAAACTGTAAACTGCCCAGAGACTACTTGAAGTGGTATTGGGTGGTATATAAACAGAACACTTTGCTTTTTTGCTTTTTAAAAAATTTATCATGCCCTGTCCTGTAGCAAAACAGAGAGTCTTCAATAAACAAGACAAGTCCAGGACTTCTAGTTCTCTGTTACCAGCCTATGGAGTGGATGGCAACCAAATGCAGGATGGTGCTGGCAGAAAGGAAGTCAACAAAGGCCCTTTGTACACGACCCCTAAACTCTGCGGCAAATGGCTCCCAGCTCCGGAGCTTAAAATTGTTTCCCCACCAGCTCCAGAGTTTACAGATAATTAAGTGCGACCACGCCCACCTAAGCGCATCCCAGCTAACTTTTCAGGTACCTGCTCTCTGGAGGTGAAAATTCCTGATGCGGATATAGCGTAGTGACTGCCCGGCTCTCCTTGCTTCTGTTTTTTTTTTTTTTTTTTGCTTCCTGCCCCTTTAAGAGATCTGAATGCAGTGCTGGGACGGCAGAACGGAGGTGAGCGACATTCTTTTCTTCCTTTTTTTCTCCCTCCCCTCATGCAGCCAGCAGCCAGGAGTGCGGAGGGGGTGGGAACGCAGGAACAGCGACAAACCCCTAAGATCTCTGGTCCAAATTTAAGTGGCCAGCGGATCTTAGGGGTCGTGTGAAAAGGCCCAAAGGCTTGTTCTGGTGAAATCCCCATGAATTCTCCCTTGTTCTGCGGGTCAATTTGAATCCACGAGCAAACACCCAGGATGAAGTTCCCCATGGCAGAGATGAAGTCCAAGAGGAAGGAGTTGAAAGGGAAGGTGTCGACGCCTAGGCAGTAGCCAAACTGCAGCTCCCCGTTGGCATGACGTAGAGTAAGCAGGGCCAATTGGCACATTAGGAAGGTCCAGCACCTTCCGCCGGCTCGGCATCTCGCTGATGTGCTTGGCTAGGCAGCGCCTCACCATGGAGCCCACTGAGCTGGTCCCAGAGCCCAATGTCAGATGGAACCTGCACCTGACATAATGGAAAAGGGGATGGGAAAGGGGGTTTCTGCCTTCCATTGCATCCCGGCCAGAATTGAGTAGCCAGAAGCCAAGGCAACACTTCTGAGGTCCTCTTTGCATCTTTCTTAATGGTCACCTGGTCCTTCTGTACTTGATGCGCAAGAGCTTTGCTTTGCAGAAGTATCAGACACTTGAGGTATTGTGCACACATTATAGAGACCCAGGGGAGTGGGGGGGAATGATTTGTCTAGCATCAGAAGGGACAGATCTTGAGAAGGTTTAGGGTTCCTCCCTTATGAGGAAAGGCTAAAACATTTGGGGCACTTTAGTCTGGAAAAAAGGCACCTGAGGGGGGAATATGATTGAGACGTACAAAATAATGCAGGGTATGAGTAAAGGGGACAGAGGGACACTTCTCCCTCTCGCAAAATACCAAGAACTAGGGGACATACACTCAAATTGAGGGCTGGGAGAGTGAGATCAGACAAAAGAAAATATTTTTTTCACCCAGTGCATTGTTAGTCTGTGGAACTCCCTGCCGCAGGATGTGGTGATGGTATCTGGCCTGGATGCCTTCAAAAGGGGATTGGACAGATTCCTGGAGGAGAAGTCCATCACAGGTTACAAACCATGATGGAGATGTGTAATCTCCAGACTTAAAACCAGGATCCTTCAAGGAGCAGATGCAGGGGAGTGGTATCAGGAGTAGAGATGGGCACGACTTAGCGGTATTCCCGTTTCCGTTTCCGTTACTCAGTTCCGTTACTCTACGGAAACGGTAATGGGAATTACTCCCCCAGACTTCGAGCTCAAACCGACGAACGAACAATTTGGTCTGATTTGTCGTGCTCGTTCCTTGCATCGCGCGATTGCGCGATGCCATGCGGCACAGAAAAAAAGTTTTTAAAAGTTAAAAAAACCCGGTTCCCGGCCAAAAAGCAGGCGGAAAAATGCCTGCCGTGCCTCAGGGCACCTACCAGAGGGGTTGTTTCTGGAGGTCCCCGGCCTCCCCCCTCATCCCCCATCCTGGGCTGCTCTGGTGGGACTCGCCGCAGGCTCGCAGCCAGCAAAAAGCCCAGTCTCGCCGCCGGCCGCCCGCAATTAAAGCGCAAGCAAGCGGCACGGACGGCACAGGAAAAAACTTTTAAACTCTCCCCCCACCCATTCCCGGGCCAAAAAAGCAGGCGGAAAAATGCCTGCCGTGCCTCAGGGCACCTACCAGAGGGGTTGTTTCTGGAGGGGGGGTCCCGCCTCCCCCCTGTCCTGGGCAGCCGGACTCGAGTCGCCATTTCACCATGCCATGCAAACGCAATATTGTTTTTGAAATCGTGGTCCAAAAACACACAAGCACAACAGAAACACGCGAAAATTTATAAACTGCCAGATTTTTCACAGTAGCAGTGGGTTTTTTCTTGCAACAAAATGTCTCTCCTCTCCTCCTCTGTCCTCCATTTATTTTTTTTTTATTATTTTTTTTACACCTGCGCAGTGCGCAATGATGGGCTGGCCGAGTGGCCAGCCATGTGGGAGTGGACAACCATGCAAATTTTTGGAGCCATCCCACCAGTCGCATGGCCACTTGGCCATGGAGACTTCTGGGATGTGCCAAAAAGCCCCCTAAAACCTGCCCTAGCCCTAACCCTAACCCTTGACTCCGTACCCATACGTCACAGACTGTCTTCTTAGTGGGTCAGAGAGGCACCCAGAGGTGCAACCCACTAGCCCACCGTAACCTTACCCGTCACTAGCCTAACCCTAGCCATTGCACTAAGCCACCTTAAAGCCAGATCTACTTGCTTGCATTGCACTACACGCAGCAAGTACAATTCCCTTCTGTGTGAGACATGGTGGTGCGGGAGCCTTGTGCAGGGAAGGCATGACGCTATCACTCTCACACTGGTCTCACTGTCTGCACATTATGTTATGCAATATCCATATGGCTATTGCATAGCATTTTGCAGCAGCAGCAGGTGAGGAGGGGAGACCCCCATGTAGAGGGGTCTCTCTTGGAGCCTGCTTCCCGTTCCTAGTGGCAGGAGGCACCCACGGGTGCCTCCAGGAGCCCACTTTCCCTTTATAGCGGGCCAGAGGAGGCACCCACCCCACAGAGGTGCCTCCAGGAGCCCGCTCCCCCCCAAAACCAGTACTAACGACAACGAAAAAACGAAAAAACGAACCGACTAATTTTTGCGAATTTTCGCGAAAACCGGAAACGACCCGAAATGGGACCGGCCCGACTAACGACAACTCGAAAATTTTTTTTCCAGTCGTGCCCATCTCTAATCAGGAGACAGAGATCTAGTCTCGTGTGCTCCCAGAGGCATCTGGTGGGGCCAGTGTGAGATACAGGAAGCTGGATTGGATGGGCCTTTGGCCTGATCCAGCATGGCTCTTCTTGTGTTCTTATGTTCCTTCCTCTTTTTTTATGTCCAGAGAGGCTGCTTTGCAGAAAACAGGGGATGGAGAGCTTACTCTTTCTATCTCTACTCAGAAGCTACAGAGTCAGACAATTACCTCCACTGGCTAAAAGGGAAGCATTGGTAAGAAAAGATGAGTTACACTTGGCTCCTTATTAAGATCATAATGTGCCAATTGGCCCTTAATGCACAGATGTCAAGTGTTCCTGATGGCTGTCTGGGAATGGGAGCTCCAGGGAGGTGGGGCGCTGGCCGTCGGGCCCTTCAGCTAGGGGGTGGAGCCTCATTTGCATACAGGGTTCCCAGAATCCATTGTGGTGGCTTCAAAATGCTCACTGTGACCTAGGTGTCTCTGCTTTCTAGGGGATATAGATACCAATCTGGACAGCTGGTGGCCTGTGGGTTAGGGGTTGCTCAGGGAGAAGTGCTCTCTGGCAGGCCACCTGGCAGTCAGCTGCACCACCCAGCAGCATCCGGAGCTCAGCCACTTGCCACTGGAAATGCAGGACATTTCAGGGGAAAATAATTTTTCGGGAAGACGTAGGGAAAGAGTGATTGATCTGTGAATGTCCTACCAAAAACATGAAAATTGACAGGTCTGCCTTAATGGTTAGAGCTGGATTATATATGAAGTTCATTTCCAATTTTATTTCCTATCAAATCCACATTGTTTTCTTGTCTGGCTCCATTTGGGGCACTTGATCCAAAGCCTGTATTGCCTCCGGGTGAGAATTCTGTGACCCTCATTCCCTGCTCTTCTTTGGGCGTTTATACACGACCCCTAAACTCCGGGGCAAATGGCTCCCAGCTCCGGAGCTTAAAAATGTTTACCCACCAGCTCCGGAGTTAACAGGAAATTAAGTGCGACCCCGCCCACTTTAGCGCATCCCAGCGCAGCTTTCAGGTACCTGCTTTTTGGAGGTGAATATTATTTGATCCGGTGTAAGGATTATTATTATTATTATTATTATTGTATTTATATCCCGCTTATCTACTACATGTAGTACTCTAAGCGGCTAACAAAAGCAATGCATATCAAATCAACAACAATAGAATACATCAAATATAAAGCATAAACAACATAGAACTATTAAAACAACAAAACATATAAAAATCCTCCTGCGTCCCGACATGCGGAGGAGCAAATTCTAGGTGGAACAAAGGGAGGGAGAGGGTCCTCTGTGAAGAGTCCAGACGGTCTAAAAAGCCCTCCAAGGGAGCAGAAGCTGAAGGCTCTTCAAGGGCCGGGCACACCTCTCAGCCGACACAAACCCCAGGTGGAACAAAGGGAGGGAGAGGGTCCTCTGTGAAGAGTCCAGCCGGTCTAAAAAGCCCTCCAAGGGAGCAGAAGCTGAAGGCTCTTCAAGGGCCAGGCACACCTCTCAGCCGACACAAACCCCAGGTGGAACAAAGGGAGGGAGAGGGTCCTCTGTAAAGAGTCCAGCCGGTCTAAAAAGCCCTCCAAGGGAGCAGAAGCTGAAGGCTCTTCAAGGGCCAGGCACACCTCTCAGCCGACACAAACCCCAGGTGGAACAAAGGGAGGGAGAGGGTCCTCTGTGAAGAGTCCAGCCGGTCTAAAAAGCCCTCCAAGGGAGCAGAAGCTGAAGGCTCTTCAAGGGCCAGGCACACCTCTCAGCCGACACAAACCCCAGGTGGAACAAAGGGAGGGAGAGGGTCCTCTGTGAAGAGTCCAGCCGGTCTAAAAAGCCCTCCAAGGGAGCAGAAGCTGAAGGCTCTTCAAGGGCCGGGCACACCTCTCAGCCGACACAAACCCCAGGTGGAACAAAGGGAGGGAGAGGGTCCTCTGTGAAGAGTCCAGCCAGTCTAAAAAGCCCTCCAAGGGAGCAGAAGCTGAAGGCTCTTCAAGGGCCGGGCACACCTCTCAGCCGACACAAACCCCAGGTGGAACAAAGGGAGGGAGAGGGTAGTGAGTGCGGGGCTCTCCTTGCTTCTGTTTGTTGTTTTTTGGCTCCTGCCCTTTTAAGAGCTACTTTTACAGAGACGAGAGGCAGAACGAGGTGAGCGGCATGCTTTTCTTTCTCTTTTTCTCCCTCCCCTCACGCAGCCAGAAACCAGGAAGTGTGGAGGGGGGTGGGAACGCCCGAAGAGCGACGAACCCCTAAGATCTCTGGTCCGAATTTAAGTGGCCAGCGGATCTTAGGGGTCGTGTAAAAAGGCCCTTTGATGCTGTCTCATTTTCTGTCTTTCTTTTTTATGTTTCTGTTCTTTGGCCTCACCCTGCGTTTAGCGATTTTTTAGCCTCACAGTGGTCCCTCCCCACTCCAGCACCTCCACCTCTCTCTCTCTGAAGCCAGTGGGAGCTTGGGCTGCAAAAAAGATTACGGTGAAATTAACTCACCCCGGGTCAGAAAGGAAGTCATTGGCGTCGCTCAACAGCCAGTGCTGGAGGTGTTGATTCGCAGCATCTTCCGCGAGCGATAAGCCCCTGCCATTTCCTTTTCCTTCCTCATTAAGCAAATGAGATGGCCCACCTTGCTGAGGGTCAGTCTTTAGAAAAAGTACAACATTGGGAGAAAGCAGGAGAATGGCTATGCTTTGCCTTGTATTTTTTCACGTCCATGCCCACAGAGATCAAGAATCTTTGTGGCACAGTAGGATAGAGCGCTCCCAGAAAGGAAGAAAGAGCCAACCTCTAGACGGAAGGGAGAGGTTTGAAAAACAAAAACAGAAGCCGGCTTTTAGGGACAGACGTTTGGTAGATGAGGAGTGGTTCAAGCACAGATGCCTGGAGGTTTTAAAAGGCTTGTGCTCGCTTAATAGGAACTTACTTCAGTTTCCTTCCTGTGCTGGGAGGAAAAGAGAAATCTTTCCCTACAAAAGGAGCGGAACACCTTTGAAGATCTGAAAGCCTGCTTAGCTGCTTACCTACTGGGAAGAGGAGAAAAAGGGGGTAGACGGGAAGAGTGTGAGAAGCATCACCGCATCACCAAGTGAAGAACTCCCCACCACCACCACTACCACCACTGCAGTGCCAGCTGGGATGTTTGTAGACTTGTTTAACAAGTTGTTCTACTAATCCCAACTTAAGTTTCCACGTGCCCGTCTTGGGCCAAATAACACTCCATGTTTGGGAGGCAAGAACATATCTTAAAGTTGCATCCAAATGGAGAAGAAACATCCAGCTAGAGGGGCTGATGGGGAGGGAGCAGTCATTTTGGGTGCAAATAAGGTGTGTGACCGAACTGCTGGGCAGCAATTCTCAAGCATGCAAGATCACTCTATTGTGGGACATAGGAATGGGAGTTTTACATTTTCTGATATAAATACTGTCAATTCTGGGAGTTTAACCTACCTTACAAACAGCTAGATGGGTTAGGGAAGTTTTGGCCCTTCAGATGTTTGGATCTCAACTCCCACCGTCCTTGGCCATTGTCAATATAGGCTTGGACTTCTGGGAGTTGCAGTCCAAAACATCTGGAGGACCAAAGGTTCCCAACCCATGAGATGGATGTTACTCACCTGAGAGGAAGGCCTAAACTGGAAGAATCAGAGAGGTAGCTAGGGTTTTCAGCGCCCAGGGGCAAAGTCAGTTTCTGCACCCCCAAGGGACAGGGAGGGGCTAATGTGCCACATAAAAGGTGGCAGTGGTGGCCAGGGAGCCATCCACGCCAGCCCTGGGAGGTCACCTATAACACACCTTCCTGTGGCACATGGGTGAAGAGCTGTTTGGCACCCCATTTGGTGCCCCCACGTGCTGCTTCTGGGAACAGATGTCCCCCCCCTTGCCCCCCATAGCTACGCCACTGGGAAGAATTTGAAACTTAGCTAGGCCTATCTTCATCCATTTCCTATTTCTGCCCCTGGGCTTTCATTCTGAGCCGGACATTTGGGTGGACGTAGGCCTAGTCTCAAAGTTTGAAGTTGAGGCTATCCTCCCAGGGAAATGTCATTTAAGTGTCTGTAAAGTGTATTTAAGTGAGCTGGAAACCCGAGAATGGAGAATTTATGGTATTTGTGTTCTGGAACATCCAAAAAACCTATTCTTAGTGGTGCAGCTCAGCAAATTCTGCACCACTTCATTATTTTCTTCTTGTATTCCAGTCTCAGTGAGAACTGCAAAAACCAAGATTCTTTGTGTCCTTCTGAACAACAGTCCAAGCCCCATTTCACAACTAACTTGGCCTCTTTGCTTGGGTGGAACACACTGAGGGCCCAGGAGCATTTTCATGAATCTAGACAATAATAGCATTGGGCATAGGAACTGTCAAAACTATCCTTTGTAAAATGCAGTTGACAAGCTGCATTTATTTATGCAAAACACGTATGGGTTGATTTTCATTTAAAAGGTTCTAGGGCAGCATAGACAAGTGTAGTTGGTACTTAGAAAAGTCATTAACTGGTTTTCATTTCTTCAGTTTGCTGTGAGGTGGTGTCTTAATTGGCGTATTTGTTAATTTTTTAAGTAAATATTTCAGTATATTTAATATATTTTATCTGTATTTGATTCTTTTAATGTGATTTCAATGTTGGTACATTGTTCCCCTGCCCATTAGCAGTTCATATATCATGGGACCACAGTATATGAAAAAGCCCCCCCCCAGGGTAAGGGGGGGAGGCCTGTTTCAGGCCTCCCTTACTTACCCCAGGACTGACGCTGCCCTAAACGGGCCTGTAAGGTCCTTTCCGGGCCTTCTGGAGGCTCCAAAAGGGCCTCCAGAAGACTCAGGAAGGCCCTCGCAGGCCCATTTGGAGCAGTACCAGGCTGGGGGTAAGTACAAGAGTCCACAGCTAGGAGCTCCAGGCCCGACCCGACCCACATCTGCATGTCGCGGATTTCCAATTATCGCAGGTCGGGTCAGGTCGGGTCCCTAAACCCCACAATAGGCGGGGGGAGGTCACTGTACTCCATTTTGATATCTGGTGGTACAGAGCAGATTAGAAATACATTGATGAAGGAAAATTAGGAATACTGTGCAGAATCAGTCAATCCCCAATTAAAGACTGGTTTTCACCCATTTGTGTGAAGCTGGGATCAAAGCAGACTGGATAGATTCAACTGTGGGGCAAAATTAATTGCAACCTAAACTGGAGGATTTTTTAAAAATATGGTTAGTACACCAACTGCCAAAGCAAAATGCCTCAGATGTTGCAGGTTTTCTTGCCCTCTTTAGGATTTTTGTCCTACCCAACGATGCAAAACCATAAGAGTCATCACCGTTTTCATTTTTCCAATGCAAATCAAAGGGGAGTTTACAAATTGATTCAAATCCGGATTAGAAATAGAATCAGATGGGACTCATACTACACAGAAAAAATCCAAACTGGCCTCCAAATCAGACTAGGACTATGCACAGCCCTCAATAAGATTTGATCTCTCTTTTTAATATATTATCATTATTTACACTTCTGCAAAGATTTGATCTTCAAGACTCGTAGACCCAGAAAAACTCTCTAACTGGCTTTGGTGCTTCCTTGGAATTGAGTTAACTACTCCCAAGGGGCAGACTGATGGATCTGATTGTATTTCTTTACCACCTATCTAGGTACATGGTTACTCTGTGTGCTTTACAATATACACACGCAGCTATAACAGTAGGATATCCTCAATTATATGGTACCACAGATTTTGTTGAAAATGTTATGATAATTTGTGCACATCCGTTTAAAGTATTACATAAAACATACAGAGAAAAATGGCATTCTCCCATTTGTATGTGTGACAATAGTTGAAAATAAATGTTCCTTTAATCTGGGTTTTAAAAAAATTTAAAGAACTTTTACTTGAAACATGTATAATAGAAAAAAAAACAGTGTTCTGGTATGTATTATTTTATATATAGACTTGTGCTTGACTTATTTATATTGGTGTATTATCGTAATACTTGACAAACATTACGGTATGTACAGTACATTTCTAAGTAACATAACAAAAAGAGACCAAAAGCAAAATGTAGAAAAAGGATTTGGACTTGGTAAGAGAGCTGCACACTTTATTTTTCACACAGCTGGCAGCCTTCTGTCCAGTGTTCACCTGCAGAGAAAACATCTGGAGGGGTCCTTCTGGCTTATCCCCTCCTTCCTACCTTCATTTCCTCCACCTGCAAGGCTTATTGTGGTGGTTCTAGGACAAACCAAGGACAAACCAACAACCCTCAAGAGTTTCCTGTTTGCTCTCAGCCATTTGGAAACCAAATTGTCATTTAACCAACTGGCTACTCCGTTAATGAAAATCTATTCAGCAGGGAATGACTACAGAGATTATTCTTCAAGAGAATGTTATTAGCCAAGGAGCCTCCTAATCACACCCTAGAGAGCAGAGAAAATGGTATCTGAAATCCTCCGGCATTTTCAAACATTCATAAGTTTTGCTTATTCACCAGTTAATTAGATCCAATGGTCTTCCATCTGGGAGAAACCATTTTACTCTTCATTGCTGGCCTTTTAGGAAACAGTGAAAGGGCCTTGATGACTTTTTTTTTGGCACATTGAATGGACACAGGGTTTCCTAAACCATTTGTTGTTGTTGCTGTTCAGTCGTTCAGTCGTGTCTGACTCTTCGTGACCCCATGGACCAGAGCTCGCCAGGCCTTCCTATCTTCCACTGTCTCCCGAATTTGGTCAAATCTATATTGGTTGCATCGATGACACTGTCCAACCATCTCATTCTCTGCCATCCTCTTTTCCTTTTGCCTTCAATCTTTCCCAACATCAGGGACTTTTCCAAGGACTCCTCTCTCCTCATGAGGTGGCCAAAGTACTGGAGCTTCAGCTTCAAAATCTGTTCTTCCAGTGAACATTTGGGGTTGATTTCTTTCAGGATAGATAGGTTTCATCTCCTTGCAGTCCAGGGGACTCTTAAGACTCTCCTCCAGCACCACAGCTCAAAAGCATCAATTCTACAGTGATCAGCCTTCTTTATAGTCCAGCTCTCACCTCCATACATCACTACTGGAAAACCAATTAGGATCCTTCTAACTACAACCGAGACTCTTAAGATGTGCCCAAGCATCATGTGGAAAGAGAAGTTAATGAGAATACTTTTGGTTGTGGTGCAGGCCTAGCTTCTCTCTTCCTTTGTACCTTCATCTGATGGACATGCACACTGGTAACCCAGTTGTCTGTTTGTGTGTGTTTCTTGGGCCTCAAGCTAGTTGTCCGCAAGAGGGTATTTTAGCCCCTCAGAGTCATACTGGCCAAAGTCTTATTGCACAATTGAACAGAAGGTGTAACATTTCAAAACACACTGCCCAGATGGGCTCAGGTAGTCGACTCAAGGTTGACTCAGCCTTCCGTCCTTCCAAAGCTGGTAAACAGAGTACCCAGCTCACCGGTGAGGGCAATGTGTAGCCTTCACAATTAAATTGCAAACTACCCAGGGAGTGCTTTAAGAGCTATGGGGCAGGATAGAATCAGCATGCTTTGCTTCATAGTAAGGCATTGGAGGCAGATGTACCAACTCTACTTGAAATGGAGGTACACTTTTATTTAAGGCTTTTGAGTATCAGCTGTTTGAACTGTGCCTAGATGCACATTAAGCAGCAGGAGGTTTTGGTCAAAGAATCTTTGGCTAAAACCTCTCTTGATGTCCTCTGACATCCAGCAGCTGGGCTCATGGGGGTGGCAGTCATGAAGTGGTGAAGGGGCACATCCACTTCCCCCAAATGGCTTTCTGTGGTGACTGATTGGCTTGGAGTGGCCTTAAAATGAGATGGATTGTATTTTATTGCAGATTTAGTAATGCTTTTACCTAACCTCTTTAATAGCTGCCTAGATGCCCTAAGCACATCCGATCTTGTCTGATTTTGGAAGCTAAGCAGGGTCGGCCCTGGTTAGTACTTGGATGGGTGACCACCAGGGAATACCAGGTACTGGAGGGGCCTGGAGTAGGAACTGGAAAGCCACTCCAGTATTCCGGCCAAGAAAACTTCCATGGACACGGAGTCACAAAGAGTCAATCACGACTCCATCAGGGGACATCTGGTGTCATTTTGGATTTTCCATAATGTCCAGGAGGACTAGATAAAGTGGTGCATTGTGGGAAATACTAGGTTCTAAGGATAGAAATGAATTTGGTTGGTGATACCGATTCTAGATAAAAAAAATATAATTTTGGTGCCTCCCAAGGCTTAAACCTCCCAAGGGTTATACCTCCCAAACAAACCATCATCTGATTCAGAAAAAGACCAGTTTTGCAAGATTTGGTTTGTTTTGGAGAAGTAATATATGTACAAAACCATCACATTTTTTAAAAAAGTAAGTGAACAGTTAAAAACACCGACAGTTATAAAACATACCCTTTCCTCAGTGTTTGTGTTTCTGAAAGAAAATGCAAGCAGAACCATGCACATCAGGAAACATAGGCCAGGATTGATGGGTGTTTGTGTAATGATTGTGTAACTTGTGTGTTGAGTCACGTGTCTGACTGATTCATCAAGATGTGTCCCAACTAGAGATGGGCACGAATCGAAAAAATGATGTTTCAGTTTTTCATTTTTCATTGTGGGTCCGTTTCGGTTCATTTTTGTTTTTTTCTGAATTTTTTTGAAAAAATTTCATTTCGTTTTTTCATTTTTCATTTTTACCCGCTTTTTGCGTGACTTAAAGCATTTCCGCGCGCGGACGTCCCCGAACACTCCAGCCAGACCAGAGGGAAAACACTAAAAAATGATGCTGGCAGAGACACAGTATAGACCTAGGTATGCATGGAGGCTGCAAAGGCAGCGGCGGGCGTTGCCCAGGGTGTAAGGCAGAGTGACTGCACTGCAGGGTAGGGGAGGGTACTCACTGAGAGGTACACACGCACACAGGGAGCCTGCAAGAGAAATCTCTTCTTTCTCTCCCCTAAGAGCCAGGCTGCAGCCAGCAGGAACACAGAGACACACACCTACCTGGTTGGCCTAAAGTAACGAGTCGCAGAGACAGCAATCCCACCCTAACTCCCACTGCAGACTGCAAGGAGGACGGGGGCTGCCAGAGCTTTTTATGCCCTATGTGGCTGCCACACCTACCCAGTCTGCAACCTGGGCATGCTATTGGTTGAAATTGTCCAAGAATTTACATGATCCCATCACATGGCTTGCATTCATCTTGTGGCTGGAATCCATTTTGTGTCATCCTTAAAGGGAAAAAAGAAAACACCACGATGGGAGAAAGTCAAAAACAAATGTTTTAAGGACTGCAACCCCCTGGTAGGTAATAATTTCAAATAATTATCACTGTGTTTTTACGGATGTCCAGGGCATTTTAATACCCAAGAAATCAATATTACGCATCTGGGAGCCATTTTGGGTCAATGTCCCCTAACTCCCCTTAAAGGAAAAAAATACAGCGATCTGAGAAAAGACATAAATGCATGTTTTAAGGGCCCCAACCCCCTGGTAGGTATTATCTGGCAGAATAATTAATTATCGCTGGGTTTTTATGGATAGTCAGGATGTTTTTTAACATTTAAAAATAGCTGATTTCATTGTGCGTCGCCATTAACGAAAACGAAACATAACGAACCTAATTTTCATGGTTCTGTTCAGTTCATTCCAATTTCATCACAATTTTCGTTATTTGTTTCGTTATGTAATGAAATGAATAACGAATAATGGAATGAAATTTTTTTCGTTTCGTGCCCATCTCTAGTCCCAACCCCTCACCGATTAGCTGCAATTAGCCATGGAAAGGTATACCCTATGTGAAGGCCAGTAGAAGTCTGCCATATATGCATGGAAAATACAGTCACATTTTTATGCACCAAGGAAAAGGCTACAATGATGGAAGAGATGAGAATGCAGAAGAAATTGAAGAGAGCTTTTCACATTCCTACTCGTAAACATTCCCTGCCCATTCTGGCAGGACCAGACCAAGGCAGCTCTTGGTGCCACTCTGAACCTCACTCTTGTTTTCCATAATATAGGATGATCCACTGGACTCGCTCCACTAGGGAAAGGGGAGAGAGTCTTCTGTGCTTGATAAATTAATAAGTGAACACTGCCTATCCATTTCCCACCTAAGACCTTAATTAAGGTGAAGATTGGGTTTCCTTTAAAAGTCATTTATTTTAAAACCGGAAGGGTTGGCTTTTTAATCCTCTATTAGTTTGGAACAGGCTGCCTCCTTTCCTCCCTTTCCCTCTTCCCTTAAAAAAAACTTTTTATGTCTTATTTTAAAGAAATCCAAGCCATTGCTTAGAATGAGAGAGGAAAGCTTTGGTCTGGGCATTTCCTGTGTCTCCTAGAAGCCTTTCAAAGCTCCGCGCAAACACACTAAAAGGATCAAATTGATGTTTTGCACACATCAGAATCTCTTCAAGCCACAGAATGCTTTTAATCCAGGGTGGCATGTAAGGCGATAGCTTCTAATTACTAGTCTAGACAAAATCAGCAATGCTGAGTTTATTAAAGGGCAGCTATATCAATACTACCAAAGCCCTTTCCTGATAAGGGACTGAGGACTAATTGAAAAATCCTGTTTGAATCAGTATTGTTTGTGTCTGTGTGGTTTAGATCCTATTGGCTTTGAAGGTTCTCCCTCACCCACAGTTCTTTTGGCAACTATTCAAGAGGCCAGTCCTTCAAGGTCTGGGTGGAAATAGACAATTTCCTTGCATTATGCTAGAAAGGAACAGGGCATAAATCCACAGCACTCCATGCTATTGACCTCAGGAGCGGCAGCATCACCTTTGTCTTGGACGCAGCACCAACAGGTCATAATCTTTGCCTCTTATCTTTGTCTTTGCCATCTGATGAGTTATTTCTAGAGATGGGCACGACTTGAAAAAAAAATTTTTCGAGTTGTCGTTAGTCGGGCCGGTCCCGTTTCGGGTCGTTTCCGGTTTTCGCGAAAATTCACAAAAATTAGTCGGTTTGTTTTTTCATTTTTTTGTTGTCATTAGTACTGGTTTTGGGGGGGGGAGCGGGCTCTTGGAGGCACCTCTGTGGGGTGGGTGCCTCCTCTGGCCCGCTATAAAGGGAAAGTGGGCTCCTGGAGGCACCCGTGGGTGCCTCCTGCCACTAGGAAGGGGAAGCAGGCTCCAAGAGAGACCCCTCTACATGGGGGTCTCCCCTCCTCACCTGCTGGTGCTGCAAAATGCTATGCAATAGCCATATGGATATTGCATAACATAATGTGCAGACAGTGAGACCAGTGAGAGTGATAGCGTCATGCCCGCCCTGCACAAGGCTCTGGCACCACCATGTCTCACACAGAAGGGAATTGTACTTGCTGCGTGTAGTGCAATGCAAGCAAGTAGATCTGGCTTTAAGGTGGCTTAGTGCAATGGCTAGGGTTAGGCTAGTGACGGGTAAGGTTACGGTGGGCTAGTGGGTTGCACCTCTGGGTGCCTCTCTGACCCACTAAGAAGACAGTCTGTGACGTATGGGTACGGAGTCAAGGGTTAGGGTTAGGGCTAGGGCAGGATTTAGGGGGCTTTTTGGCACATCCCAGAAGTCTCCATGGCCAAGTGGCCATGCGACTGGTGGGATGGCTCCAAAAATTTGCATGGTTGTCCACTCCCACATGGCTGGCCACTCGGCCAGCCCATCATTGCGCACTGCGCAGGTGTAAATAAAATAAAATAAAATAAAATAAAATCAATGGAGGACAGAGGAGGAGAGGAGAGACATTTTGTTGCAAGAAAAAACCCACTGCTACTGTGAAAAATCTGGCAGTTTATAAATTTTCGCGTGTTTCTGTTGTGCTTGTGTGTTTTTGGACCACGATTTCAAAAACAATATTGCGTTTGCCGCCCCATTTTGGATCCCCCGCCCGCACCGCATGGCATGGCGAAATGGCAACTCGAGTCCGGCTGCACAGGACGGGGGGGAGGCGGGACCCCCCTCCAGAAACCACCCCTCCGGTAAGTGCCCTGCGCCCTTAGTCAAGCAGGCATTTTTCCGCCTGCTTTTTTGGCCCGGGAATGGGTGGGGGGAGAGTTTAAAAGTTTTTTCCTGTGCCGTCCGTGCCGCTTGCTTGCGCTTTAATTGCGGGCGGGCGGCGGCGAGACTGGGCTTTTTGCTGGCTGCGAGCCTGCGGCGAGTCCCACCAGAGCAGCCCAGGACGGGGGATGGGGGGGAGGCCGGGGACCTCCAGAAACAACCCCTCTGGTAGGTGCCCTGAGGCACGGCAGGCATTTTTCCGCCTGCTTTTTGGCCGGGAACTGGGTTTTTTTAACTTTTAAAAACTTTTTTTCTGTGCCGCGTGTGGCATCGCGCAATTGCGCGATGCAAGGAACGAGCACGACAAATCAGACCAAAATTGTTCGTTCGTCAGTTCGAGCTCGAAGTCTGGTGGAGTAATTCCCGTTACCGTTTCCGTAGAGTAACGGAACCGAGTAACGGAAACGGAAACGGGAATACCGCTAAGTCGTGCCCATCTCTAGTTATTTCCATGCACTACACCAACCAGCAGTGTCCCTAGTAGGGATGGGCTATTTGTTTCAGAAGCTACTGGTTCCAAAACAACACATGCGAGCCCAGTTGGTGTTTGGAAGCCTCCAAAACACAATCAGCCAATCCCTTATCTTGCTTTGTGCCATACCTGCCAAGTCTCTTTTATTAGCTCGGAAATCACATATTTAAAGCTTCTTTCCTGCCATCATCCCATAATAGTATTTTCTTGTAAATCTCTCAGATTTTATAATTTTTAAAAAATCCTCTGAATGGCATGGGGTTGCTGCATGGGTGCCACCATGTTGAGGGCAGCTATTGAGCATGCTTGAAGCATTGAGCATGGTCAACAGGTGGTAGGTGCAGGGATACTGTGACCACAATCCCTTATTTTCAAATTCAAAACTTGCCTTTGTTTGTGGTTCTCTCTCTCTCTCTCTCTCTCTCTCTCTCTCTCTCTCTCTCTCTCTCTCTCTCTCTCTCTCTCTCTCTCTCTCTGTGTGTGTGTGTGTGTGTGTGTGTGTGTGTGTGTGTGTGTGTGTGTGTGTGTGTGTGTGAGAGAGAGAGAGAGAGAGAGAGAGAGAGAGAGAGAGAGAGATTGGGAGCCCAGCACCAGAGGGGAAGGGAAAGGGGAGGGGAGGGGTGCTTTGTTTGGGGGCTTTTTGCAACTGGGAGGGGGAGGGGGCACTGTGTTTGACGGGTTTTGTTTTCAATCAGGAGGAGAGGGGGAGGGTTTTTGGGATTTGTTTTGCAACTGGGAGGGGGAGGGGGCACTTTGTTTCTGGTTTTTTTGTGATCGGGAGGGGAAGGGGGAGGGACAATTTGTTTGTATTTTTGTACATGTGCACTAGAGATGGGAACGAATTAAAAAATGATGTTTCATTTGTCGTTTGTCGTTTGGGGGGTCCATTTCAGTTCGTTTCCATTTTTTGCAAATTTTTGCAAAACATTCATTTTCATTTTTGTTCGTTTCGTTACCGTTTCGTTACCATTAATTTCAATTTTTTTATTTTTTTTAGCATTTAAAGCACTTCACTGTATTGCAGTAACGGAAACGAAACGCACGACAAAATTTCCGGTGTTTCTGTTTGTTTCGTTTCATTTTGGAGACAAAATTCGTTTGTCATTTTGTTGCGTAACGAAACAAAAAAATGAAAATGGAAATGAAAAATTGTTCGCTTCGTGCCCATCTCTAATGCACACATTACACCTCCCCTCTCCTTTCCCAGCTGGGGCCAGAGAAAACTATGCTCTGTGCCCGCATGGGGCTGAGCTCCAACTAGGGAGTAGCCTCTGATGTCCTAGTTCCTTCTCCCTGGTAATGGCCAGTCAGGGGCTGTGCATGGAAATGCACCACCCTGCCTCCCTCTCTGATTGGCCAATGCCTGGGAGAAGGAACGATGACATTGGAGGCTTCTTCCTTGTTGGAGTTCAGCCCCGTGTTGGCGCAGAGTTAGGTAAGGGATTGGCTGATTGCATTTCAGAGGCTTCTGAACACCACCTGAGCTCACACGTGTTGTTTTGGAACAGGTAGCTTTCAAAACAAATAGCCCATCCATAGTCCCTAGTCAAAACAAAAAGCAAAGTGTTTTGCTTATATTCCACCCCATAGTGCTTCAAGCACTCTCTGGGCAGTTTACACATTAATTATTGCCCCCACCCACACCCCAACAAGCTGGGTACTCATTTTACCAGCATCAGAAGCACAGAAGGCTGAGTCAGCCATGAGCTGGCTACCTGGGACTGAACCGCAGGTCATGCGCACAGTTTTAGCTGGAGTACAGGCATTTAACCACTGCACCATGAGGCTCCATTAGTCAAATGTATCTATAAAGAGGAGCATAGATGGAACTCTTTTGCTATCAGGTCGTGTCCTTCTTTTGCTTCAGGAGAAGAAGAATGTTCTAGCTCCTTGGCCAGGCTTTTTTTTCTTTTCGCCCTGTTCCATTATTATTATTATTTGTTTTGACTCTCTAATTTTTTTTCTGACTCTCATTGTATAGGTTGATTGTTTGGTTTGCCACCATCTTGCATCTTAGTACAGATTTTATTACATATTTCATTTGGGTTTATTTTCTTGCTCAGTGTATTTTCTTGTATAATTATTAAATTTTAGAGTATGTTGCTAATGTTCCCAGTGTAAGCAGCCCAGAATAATGACCTGGCCATTAGATTAGCATGATTTAAAAAGGATAAAATAAATAAACACAATAGATTACGTGTGCCCAACTCTGCACATTCATTAAAAGGCATGAAAAGAGTTCCCATGCCTTTTACTGAACACACACAGGGCTCTTTCCATTGAATTCTGAATCCTTTATCAAACATTCAGGTTAACATATGATAGTTGGAAGAAAAAATGCATTAGGAAGGTAAATTGCCCCTTCTTGCAGGTACAAATGAGGAAATGTAATCTTATTCCCATTCTCAGAGAGAGTGTGGTATTCTTTCACACTCTTACAATAGCATAAGAAGCATCTTTGCACAAATCAAGGAAAAAGGTGCAAAAATAATCACTTAAAGCCAATAAAACAACCAGACATGTTATCTATTGGATTTTTTTGGACTACAAAACCCTTAGTCCCCTCTGATGGATACCTAGGTGTGACTCAGATGCTACAAAGGAACAAACTGGAAGATTTTGTGACCCAACTAGGCCCAGTTCCACCTAGTTTCCTGTCCAGAAACGGCTCTTCCAGCTAGCAGTGGGGTAGCTTCCTTCCTAAACCAGAAGCTAAGTAGAGTTAGGCATCTATGCTAGGGACGGGCAGGAAATGAAAAACGAAATGCTGTTTTGTCGTTTCATTACATAACAAAATGGAAACAAAATGAAATGAGGAAGCAGCATTTCGTTATAGATGAAACGAAACAGTCGTTTTTCCATTGAAATGAACCTTTTTGTTCCATCATGTTCTGGCTCCTGCTGAGCTGTCAATGGCTGGACCCCTTTAAACCTGGCCCATTTGGCACCTGGGAGTCCCCCTGGTGCCGACTGGGCCAGGTTTAAAGGGCTCCAGCCATTGATAGCTTGGCAGGAGCCCTCTGAAAATGCTTGGGTTCAGCAGCATGATCACCAGAACTGCCCTCCCAACCATTTTCTGCAGGCTCCTGCTGAGCTGTCAATGGCTGGAGCCCTTTAAACCTGGCCCAGTCGGCACCAGGGGATTTTAAAGGGCTTTAAAATGGCTTCCGAAGCTCTGGGCACCAAATCTGGTGCCTTTAGGACCTAGGGGAGCCATTTTGTTTCATTTCATACAGAATTTTTAAAAAACGTTCTTAAGAAACGAAACAAAACAAAACAAAACAAAACAATATTTTTCCATTTTGTGCCCATCCCTAAACAATGCCTTCCAAGTTTAGGCCTTTCTTCCAAGTGAATCAGGTTTAGGTCTCTGTTTGTTAGGTGATACTGCTGGAGAGACAAATGAGATTTGTAGTCCTCAAGAGCCAAAACCTCCATGCCAAAAGCCAACTTGCATAAAAGGATGGTGGTGGCTGGGTTTTTGCAGACTGTTCAGGATCTGAAACAACAGATTGTTTGCACAGTCCACAATCAGCTGTTTTCCTATGGGGTTTTTTTTGGGGGGGGGAGGATGAGTGCTTTGTTGTCGAAGGGAAAGGAAACAATTTTAGCAGAAACATATTGCAGAGTTTATGGAGAGTTTGGGGAGAAAAAAAATTAGCACTTTTGGTCTCCTTCTCACCCAGAGGCAAGGAATCTTTTGGGGATTGAAACTTCCTCATATCTCATCAAGTCTAGCCAGAGTAAATCAATAAAAACAAAGAATTTAGTGAGTATTTTCCACTTCCCTATTCCTGGTCCCCCCAAGGTCCATATATTAACAGAGCATTTGAAAAGGCCTTTGTGGAGAAACAAAGTTTCGAGTTTACAAGCAATATTGCTTCCAATAAAGCTACTTTTTAAACTTTAGAGCAGTGGTGGCCAAACTTTGGCCCTCCAGATGTTTTGGACCACAACTCCCAGAATTCTGAGCCTGTATTGCCAATGACAAAGGACTGTGGGAATTGTGGTCCAAAACATCTGGAGGGCCGAAGTTTGGCCACCACTGCTTTAGAGCAAACACATGCAAACAAATCTTTCTGAGGTCACCTCCAGAGCTGTAGAAGAGGGTAGAACACATGAACTTTGTGTGACCACATGTTCTCATTCAGAATTTACTTTTCCATATATGAATATTGAATACCCATTGAAAGTTCATCTACTAGAGATGGCCATGACTCAGAAAAAATGGTAATTCATTTCATTTCATGCTTCATCAAGGTTAATGAATAATGAATTTACGATTTTCCTGATGAATTAAATTGTTGATTCATTTTTGTATTTAAACCCATATAAAACATCTTCCCAGGTACCTAGAGACACCAAAAAATCACAGAAAAGCTTTCCCCTACAGTTTTCTACAAACCCTGTATGTTTGGGGAAGTTTGGGGTTTGGATGTCTGGGTTACGAACCCACAAAGTGGGTCCCCAAAGAAGTTGTGCTTTATCAGCAGAGTTGGGGGGGACACAATCTCTCCCAAGCTTGGAGGGATTGCAGGGGTAAGCCAGTGGAAACTTCTTTGCAATTTTGGTGTCTATGGATGCCTGGTTGGGGGAGCACTTTACTGGGGAGGTCCTTAATGGATGCATAACTCGGATGTCCAAAACCTGACCTTCACCCAATCTTGGAAGGATTGTAGTGAAGGGTCAGGAGAAGCTTCTTTACAATGTTGGTGTCTGTAGTTGCTTGGGTGGACATTTTACAGCCTGATGGAGCCTTGAATTAAAAGATCACTAAAATTTTATTGACTTGCATTCATTGGGGGATAGGTTTGGATTAATGCAAAAATCAACGAATCAGCATTTTTGACACATTTTGCATTCTCCCCCGCCATTTCATGCCCATCTCTAATATCGACTCCAAGTCTACTCCTTGGACATTATCAGTAGAAAGGATACACACACCCTTGGTATTCCTCATCCAGAGTGAACAGATTTGGCAGGCATAGAGTATAGTTCTCCTGGACAAAGTCTGTCTCATTCCAAAGAGAGGAATTGCCATTTTGTATGAATGATAAAAATGGTTTTAGCTATAATCCGCCCAGTCTTCTTCTTCTTCTTCTTCTTCTTCTTCTTCTTCTTCTTCTTCTTCTTCTTCTTCTTCTTCTTCTTCTTCTTCTTCTTCTTCAGTCGTTCAGTCGTTCATTCATGTCCGACTCTTCGTGACCCCATGGACCAGAGCTCACCAGGCCTTCCTGTCTTCCACTGCCTCCTGGAGTTTGGTCAAATCCATATTGGTTGCATCGATGACACCGTCCAACCATCTCATTCTCTGCCATCGCCTTTTCCTTTTCCCTTCAATCTTTCCCAACATCAGGGACTTTTCCAAGGACTCCTCTCTCTTCATGAGGTGTCCAAAGTACTGGAGCCTCAGCTTCAAAATCTCTCCTTCCAGTGAACATTCGGGGTTGTTGTTTTTCCAGGATGGATAGGTTTCATCTCCTTGCAGTCCAGGGGACTCTCAAGACTCTCCTCCAGCACTACAGCTCCAAAGCATTGATTCTGTGGCGATCAGCCTTCTTTATAGTCCAACTCTCACTTCCATACATCACTACCTGTTGTGCAAACCAACGGCTTCCTTTCGAGTGATGCAGAAAAGAGTATCATCTCTGTTTTTTCTCTAGGCTGCGGCCACGGCTCCTGCTGCTCTATAGCACTGCATCTTCAGTCAAACCCTTAGGCAATGTTATAGGGCAGCTGGAAGTGAAGGTGAAACTGCCATTCTGCTTTCTTTCGTTAACCCTCCCAGGCTTGTCATTAAATATGGCAAGCTTAGCATTTTCCACTTCAAATAGAAGAGTCTCGCTTAATCCCTGGAGACCTGGAAGCAGGGTTCCCTCCCCCCTTTCTCCCTTTATTTCTCCCACCCATCTCCAACTTTTTTCTTTTCCAGAGCCTAAGTTGATAAACAAGAAAAGGTCAGCAATTTTCAGCTTATTGACCGAACTCCATTTATCTTGAGAAGTATTAAAATAGTACTTCAAAAAGGCCTAAAGCCGAAAAGCAGGCCAAAGCAGAAAGAGATATGGTGTATTTATGTGTGTGTGTTTGTCTCATAAGATATTTTTGGTGATGCTGCCAAATAGTGGCAGCAGCAGCAGCAGCAGCAGCAGCAGCAGCAGCAGCAGCAGCAGCAACAACAACAACAACAACAACAACAACAACAACAACAACAACAAGGAAACAGACCCTTCGTGTTTTGGCTAAAACTTGTATCTGTGTTTTTATAATTTTGATTGACTGTACCTGGTCTTTCCGAACAACAACTGTTGTTGTACTAGCAGCTGAAAACACAATGAAAGTTGAAATGAAAGCACCGTGAAAGTTGTGACTTCACAGAAAGTAGTGTATGACACTATAAAACATGCCAAGTAGAAGGGAACCAGATCTAGAAGACCCAACAGACTAGGATTAAGAATAATTACTCTTCACCAAGTACATTCCAAGTTATGATGACCCTCTGTAGGGTTTACTAGGAGTGCAGTACTCAAAAATCATTTGCTCATTTCTTCTTCTGGGGATGCTAGAAAACTCCATGGACGTGGGGTCACGAAGAATCGGTCACAACTAGTGATGCAGCAGAGAGAGAGAGAAAGAGAGAGAGAGAGAGAGAGAGAGAGAGAGAGAGAGAGAGAGAGAGAGAGAGAGAGAGAGAGAGAGCTTCCTCAAGGTTATAGGCTGGCTCTTCTCCCTGGGGGCACAGAGGGGAATCAAATATAATAGTAATAATAAACTTTATTTTACCTGCCTTTCTCCCCAAAGGTAATATCCAGCCCTTGCTCCAATTTGCAGTGTTACCCAGCCAGCTTCCACTGAGCACCCTCCATCAAAAGCATTTACATCACCACCTGGGCAATTACAGTGGCTGGAAGAGTGAGTTGATGAAGGCAGAGCTTGAGAGCTTGATTCCTTGTCATGCCTCCTGGGAGAACAGCCCGCCTATGTAGCTTCACAGTCCTAGGGTGCCCCAGGAGAGGGGAAAGGTAAACCACTTCTGATCAGTGGTCTAGATCAGTGCTCCCCAACCTTTTTGTCCCCACGGACCGGTAAATGTTTGATGATTTTTCCGTGGCCCGGGGCTGGGGGTGGGGTGGGGAGATGGGGGGCGGGGGGGGTTGGGCGGGGGCAGGGGAGGGTGTGGGGGGGCGGGGGATGGGGGGGAGGGAGGAGGGGGAGCGGGGGGGCTTGGCGTGTGTGCCTTGCAGAGGAGGGAGGCAAAGGCAAAGGCAAAGGCGGCTGCTCCTCCTGCGCTCCTCCAGCCTTCCTCCTCCACCGGCCGCCCGCGGGAGAGAAGAGGAGGAGGAGGAGGGTGGCGGAGGAAAAGGGGAGGAGCCTCCCCGGCCTCCCCAGGCGGCCCGGTGCCGACCGGTCCACGGACCGGCACCGGTCCGCGGCCCGGGGGTTGGGGACCACCGGTCTAGATTGTGGAGACCCTACAGGAGTGGTCGTCCCAGGTGCAAAGTTTTTAGGGAGGTTAAAGGAACCCAAGCCTATGCATCAAAATGCTGCAAGGAAGCCATCATGGGGGTGAGGAGTGCTGAACCAGATCCATTTTGACAAGTGATTTTGTGGAGTCCTTATGGACCCACCCCACCCCGACCCTACCTGATGGTGCTGCCCCTGCTACCATCTTCAAAGGCTGCAGGCCCAACTTCCATTGTTGGAGCTCGCCTGCTGCATTCACCCACACATGAGCTGGCCAGATGAGAGGCCAGTGCATGGCCAAAGACAGTGGACCTCTCAAGGAACAGGAGATTTGTTTGGCTACCCTTCCAGGCCCTCTGTCTGGAAGGTGGTGTGGCTTCAGAAACAAGTGTGTGTGTTTTTTGGGGGGGGAGGTTGGCTTGCTCCAAGTGCAGGCAACCTGTGATACTCCACTGCTTCTGATAGCTCTATCTGGTGCTTCCCAACCTCGGTCTCAATATATTCATGAACTGCAGCTCCCAGAAACCTTGGCCAGCTCAGCTACTGGTGAAGGCTTCTGGGAGTTTTAGTCTAAGAACATCTGGGGACCCAAGGGTGAGGACCACTGATCTGTATCTAGAAAACCCTGGAAAGGTTTAGCTTGAGTAAGTACTGACTTGATGGCACACGATTATGAGATGGAGAGCTTAGTACAAGGGGTGTGTGCTGAAACAGCACCACCAGTATCATCCAGAACATCTAGTCTTAAAAATGGGCAAGACTACTGCAGACATGGAAGATATTTAGAGATATGCATCTCCTCTACCCTCTGATGAATGTGTGGCCTTCCACATATATGCTTGACAACTAGCATCCTTGATTATTGGCCATAATTTGTGAGGATGATTAGGAGTACCCAATGTACGCATTGTACCCTTTGCATTTATTTTCAGAACATCCGCCATTATCACCACCCTATGTGTAGTCTGAGGATGGTGGCCAGGGATTTTATCTTGTTCGCTTTGGGAGTGTTTCAAAAGGCTTTAATTCTGAATTGTTTTACAAATTTTATCTTTTAAAATGTTCCTTGATCACTCTGTAACCTTCCCTGAGACGTTAAGATGGAGGGATGGATTTATGAAGGCATTGCTAAAGGAAATATAAGAACCCTGCACTACTTGACTTTTTTCTTTCAGGGGGGAAAAATTGACCACAGCACTTCTGAGAAACCTCACCATCTTTCCTGCAAAAATGATCTTGCACAGAGAAAAACTGCTTCAAAAAGAAAATGAATTTATTTGAATTTATTTCCGAGGCAAGGGGGAAAGAGAGAGGCTTGTGGCCAGTGCAGTGGCCACCTTTCCTAGCAAAGGGTTCTTTTATGTTAATCTTTTAGCTCTTCATTTTAACCCCATTACTAATTTTGCCAGTGACTGTGGCACAGTGGTTAAAAGTGTTCTGCTTATATACCGCCCCATACCACTACAAGTCGTCTCTGGGCGGTTTACAATTTTAATTACAGTGTGCAGGCTACACATTAAACTGCTGTTCTGCAGCTATAACCGTGCTCATGACTTGGGGTTCAATCCCAGGTAGTTGATTTGTGGTTCACTCAGTCTTCCATCCTTCCAAGGTCAGTAAAATGAGTGTCCAGCTTCTTTTCTAAAATGCAGACAGCCTGCTCTTCCTTCTACCACCTAGCATTTTACCAGTTCCCCTTTAAAGCCTCCATTCTCTCATCCAACAGCATAACAAGTAGTTTTATTCAATGAAAATGAACAAACCATTTATTTCTGCTGAAACAGAAAAAGAGGGACCCATCCATAATGACTGATATGTTTTCTGTCTCTTCCTCATTTTCTTCTTTCTCCTCTTTGATGGATCTGAAATTATCATTGCCATACCCCTGTTCCACCACTGCTCTAGCATTGTGAGAGTGGAGGGTGATTGAAAAAGCAGGTCTGAAAAGATATAGACTTGGGTCGTGGTCACACCAGCGTTCTCTGCATTCTCTGTGCACCTCAATTTAAAAAGGATGTTGACAACCTCGAGCAGGTGCAGAGGAGGGCTACCAGGATGGTTGAGGGTCTGGAGGAAATGTCTTATGAGGAACGGCTTAGGGAACTGTGGGAATGTTTAGCCTTTCAAAAAGAAGACTGAGAGGGGATATGATAGCTAATGCTATGTTTAAATATTTGAAAGGATGTCATATTGAAGAGGGAAAAGGTTTGTTTTCCATGGCTTCAGAGACTAGGACTCGGGGCAATGGTTTCAAACTACAGGAAAAGAGATTCCATTTGAATATTAGGAAGAACTTCATGACAGTTAGAGCTATTCGGCACTGGAATATGCTGCCATGGAGGGTGGTGGAGTCTCCTCCTTTGGAGGTTTTTAAGCAGAGGCTGGAAGGCCATCTGTCGGAAATATTGTGATGGGGGTTCCTGCGTGGCAGGGGGTTGGACTAGATGGCCCTTGAGGTCTCTTCCAACTCTATGATTCTATGATTCTATGATAAATTTCATGCGTATTTTTTTCAGGTGGTCACGTGGTTTTTAATGTGCAGTTAGTGTCCTCTCTTCTGCGTCGTATTTTCCTATTTTGGTTCCGTCTCTACCTGTCTACTTCGCATTTTCCCCTTCTTTCCGGCTCTACTTTCCAAGCCTCTGTGGTGTTTAAGCTGTCAAAAAAGGGGAACAACTGATTTTACTGGGTATTTTCAGGGTCCTGTTGTTGCAACAGAAGCAAATAAGCAAGCATTTTGAAGCGTAGTTTCTAAATCCAGCCCCTGGCGGTGGTTATTGAAACTTTGCTGAAACTGCTGTTCAAGGGGCGTGGTCAGCCAGGACTGAAATTTTCTTCTCTTTGCAGTTAGGACACGATCTTTTTATGCACAGTTAGCCAAAGGGAAACGAAGGAGAAAGCACAGGTATGACCGCGGCCTTGGATACAAAAGGAGGAAAAAAGGAAGACCCGTTCCTGTAAAGAGAGCACACTCGCTGTCTCTGTTACTGTGAGCTTAGCTTGTTCCTTCACTTTCTCTTTCTCTTTTCCTACTTGCTATCCAATCATAAACTTTTTATATTAGCATTTTAATCCTTTAAAAATCAGGTTTAACATGACAGATTCATAATAGATACCTCTGGACTATAGATGTAAAATGTCCAAAAAATTTTAAGCTCGGAAAAACCCATTTCCCCCCATTTTTCGGGGTGGGGGCGGGGATGGAAATTTTTTTGTGGAAAAATGCTACATTAGCACTCCCCTCCCTTTTGCAGCTTGAAAGTGATTCTGTTATTTTAGGAACATAAACTATGACTATGGACCACTTGACTTGGCATAAAATTATCACAACTAGCATATTAAAATATAGTCAATCCAAACAATTATTACAATTAGAATTTACTTTTTAAATAATATTATTTGTAATTGTAAGTAACACGTGGAGGAGCAATCTCCCGAGCTCTTTACTAGTTTATGTGGAACAAAAAAACCCTCTACAAAACAATGTTTAAAAATCCAGAATTAACAATTATTCATATTTCCTCTTCACAGTATTAAATAAAAATAAAATAAAAACCTCATTCTAATAAAAAGAATTGAAGGGGGGGGAATGTATAGAAGGGAGTGGGACTAAGTTTCAGTGATATTTTTCAGAAATGATTTGGAAAATATTTGAACACCATGTCTTAAAATATTTGATTCGTCGTGTTAAAATAAAACATCCCATAATCATTTTTTCTTTATTCAATTTTTCCAATTTTTTTCCAGAAAAAACAAAAAAGGCTTCAGGAAAAAAACACACACAGGAAAAACCCGTTTTCCCCCTGAAAATTTTCCACGCCTTCACATCTGTACTCTGAACTTCTTACTCAAAATGTTCTGCTTATACACCACCCCATAGTGCTCTCTGGGCGGTTTATAATTTACTTATGCAGGCTACACACTCCACCCTTTGTTTGCTCCACAAATGCATATATGCCCCAATTTATGTCACTTTTATACCTTTGTCTGAAGGTAGTGCACATCTCTACTCACCAGCCACTAAGTTTCTAAAATAATGTGGCACTTGGTATGTTCTAGTGGGAAGGAGCAGAACATATCAATGCATTAATGTTAATGTATTCTCAAAGGCTTTCATGGCCAGGATCTGATAGCTGTTGGGAGTTTGGGGGGATGTTTGGCTGTGTTATGGAAGTTATTCTTCCTGATGTTTCGCCAGACTCTGGGCACTTTTACACGACCCCTAAAATCCAAGGCAAAGGGCTCCCAGATCTGGAGCTTAAAAATGTTTTCCCACCACCTGCGGACTTTAAACAAAATTAAGTACAACCACGCCCACCTAAGCATGTCCCAGCGCACTTTTCAAGTACCTGGCCTCCAGGAGGTAAAAAAATCTTCCAATGCTAATTGTAAAGCTGTGAATGCTGGGCTCCCTCGCCTTCTGTTTTTTTTTTTTTTTTCCTGATGCCCCTTCAAGAGACAGGAATCCCTACAGGGCTGCTGGGGGCTGCTTCGACCAGCATTTTTTTTCTCCCTCCCCTCACGCAGACAGGAACAATGGAGTGCGGAGGGGTGGGAACACAGGAAGAGCGGCAAACCCCCATGATCTCTGGTCCGAATTTAAGTTGCCACCAGATTTTAGAGGTCGTGTAAAAGTGCCCTCTGTGGCCAACATCTTCAGAGGGAAAGGAGCTCAGGGAACTAGGAGTTCTCTCTGTGCTCTGGGGTATAGCATGAGTGAGACTAAAAATATTGATTTTTAGAAATTTAAAAATTACTACACCCTCAGATCTCTCCCCCCACACCCAAGTAATGTTTCAGCCTATACAAAAGCTAATGTTCTTTCTCTTATAGGAGAAACTCTTGTAAATTACATGACTGCTTCTGCTTGTTCCAAATTTTTGATGTGCTTCTAAAAAACAGAAATCTCAAATGGAGAGAAACAAATGATGGTCCTGGAACTTAGGCATGGACAGGAAGACAATCTATTAAGAACAGTCTCTCTCTCTCTCTCTCTCTCTCTCTCTCTCTCTCTCTCTCTCTCTCTCTCAGATTAGAAAACATTTAATGTCTCAGACTTGAGATTTAGTGGCAAAGACTTGACCTTGGACTTGGGACTCAGACCTCAAGGTTCACCAGTACCTCTGAGTAAAATTATTATTTCCAATGCCTTGCATCCACATCTTGACCCTACTTCAGCAGGCACAGGTTTAGCTGGTCACAACCATGTGGTCTGGGAAGATGGCCACCATTTTGAATGCCCCATGAGGCATTGGAGCTGCCAATATAGCTCTGGGATGAGGAGGAAATATAAATGACGAGTAGTTTCCCAAATGCAGCTACTGCCACAAGGGAACTCCGATAGCTGGATGGGGTGGGGTGAGCACAATACTAGACTACCTTACTGAATTGCTGCTCCACGAAGACATCATGACAGGATGCCCCCCCCCCGCAAAAAAACTAGACATGGTCTTATTAAGCAGGTAAGTTGGGAAACAATCTCATTGGGGACAACACCTGAGACTGGAGGAGCGTATCCACATTACCTGGTTTGGTGCCAGGGGCATGGAATGGAGTGACCTGCTGCCTGGGCTGTGGCCACTGGTCCACCACCATGGGCCACCACATGGGCTGGTGATACAGCTGAGGGGAAATGATATCACATCATCATGGGGAATGGACCTGAAGAAGGACATGGAGGCATCGCTACAAGTGATTCACAGCTCCTACCCCGGCGTGACCTTATTTTGGTCACAGCTGATGCAGAGGTGATGCTGGCAGGGGGCAAGGCATCCTGGAGACATCAACATGGTCAGGAGAAAGTTGGATAGAGCTATAGGCCATTTGGTGACAATTTGGGGCGGAACCTGCATAAAGCACCCAAACATTACCTTCACAGATCAGGGCATTCATTCATTCATTATTTATTTATTTATTTATTTATTTATTTATTTATTTATTTATTTATTTATACAACTTATATGCCGCCCACTACCCAGAGGTCTCTGGGCGGCTTATAATTAAAATGAACAGTTAAAGCAGCTAAAACATTAAAAAGGCAATGGACAATTAAAAACAATAAAAACATTTAAACACTAAACACTAAAATTGCCACCAGGACCCACAATCTATGTTATGTCCGTTAAAAAACTTCAGAAGCAGGAAGGTTTTTACCTGGTGCCGAAATGCCATCTATGTTGGCGCCAGGCGGGTCTCATTTGGGAGGGCATTCCATAATCTGGGGGCATCTGCCAAAAAGGGCCTAGACCTACAAGCCATCCCTTTCACCTCCTTGAGGGTGGCTCTTTCAGGAGGGCTCCCTGGCTAGATCTTAATTGCCGGATAGGTTCATATGGAAGGAGGTGGTCCTTCAAGTATCTAACAGGTGTACCAGGTGGATGGGGGTCCATCTGTCAGAAAAAGGCAATGCACAGTGGATAATGGATATTAGCAGGGCCATAGTTGATTTGTTGCAGCTGCAGTGCTCTGGAGAAGAGCCAAGCTAGGCTCGCCTCTAGTGGTGATTTTGCTGTCATTGGGACAGACCCAGGCTATACAGTAAACAGCTAGATGGAGATAGATGGAAACCGAGACATATGAACAAACATGGCTGGGAGTCAGAGTCCATTTCCTATTCTGCTTGGTGCTCAGGCTTATTTTTCCATCTTCAAGACAGAGAGGAACCCATTCCTCCTATCTGTGGCATGCATAAAATGTTGTACAAATGATCTGAAATGAGGAAGAAGAAAAAAAAACATTCAGGCTTACGATTTCTTCCTCTTGACCGAACCCTGAAAGGAGATTACAGCCACTTAAAAGTGCATCAATTGGCAATTCTGTTCTATAAAAAATTCTTAAATCAAAGTACCCGATAATAACTGCTCTTGAGGTTTTCGATGCCGCTTCGGGGTCTATGTACACAAATACACACACTGCACGTGCACATTGTTGCTATAACCTTTTCTCCCCAGCTGTGATCTGCCATTAATTTGACATTGTCTTGATGTTGTCTCTTTCCACGTCTCCTTTGGTGTAAGTTTGTTTCCTGCTGTCCTCGCGAGACCATCGTCCCTCATTTGTTCTGACACATTTATTTTTGGCTTGACACCACGGCCATCTCTGCGGGACCAGAGTTGGCATCCCTCAGACGCCGATTGATTTAGATCGTAAGTGATGCCACCCTATAAACTTCATTAAGCTACGAGCTTTTTTCGGTGACTGCCTCTCTTACATCAGCAGCTCCAGCTGTTTGTTCTTTAATGCGTGGGGTCCGAAACTTCATCTCTCATTCCCCCCCGTTTGCAACATGCTTTCATTGGAACATGGCAGTAACACTCTTTCAGTATTACTTCACCATTAGCTGGAATTGCAGATGCAAATGAATGAATACCATTCAAATGTGTCAGAATGAAGCACCAGCCCATTTGGGTTTTCCTGTTGGCAAAAAGAGAAAGGAAAAGAAAAGAAATACATTTGTGGCATAAAAATTGACACTGACATCCCTGATGCAATTAATCATCAGAAAGACAGATAGAACTCAGAGGGACTTACTTCTAAGTATAGTAGAAGTACAACATAATTGTACTCTCTACAGCAACCACTGACTCACTTATGTGTAGCCTAAAAATACTAAATAAAACTTCCCAATAATTCGTAAGAAAGATATATGTATTTTCAGGGTGAATTTACCAGAACTGGCCACTAATTGAGAGAGAGAGAGAGAGAGAGAGAGAGAGAGAGAGAGAGAGAGAGAGAGAGAGAGAGAGAGAGAGAGAGAGAGAGAGAATGGAGTTTGTACTTCTTCCATGCCTCTGGAGTGGGGCTTGGAATTGAACCCCCACACAAACAAATACCATGGTCCTACTGTAGTGCACTGTGGGGGTGTGTGGACAGCCTGCATTCCTGATGTAGCCCAGGAATTATCCCTCCTACAGCTGCTGCATAAAAATCCCACACGGCCCTAAACATTTTTTTAAAAAAAATCAAAATTTGCTTCAAAACCCTTGTTTCCACAGCTGGTTCCCATTTCCCATCATGTCTGGTGAAAGGTGTATGTGTCCCCTAAGGTCCCTTAGCACTTGAAAATATATTAAAAATTAAAACTAAAAGTACCACTCTGGACACTTCCTCTTTGTATAGTTCTTTTGTGGTTGGTTTTTTAAAAGGTCCCAAATCTGAGTTCCCAACAAGGTGTGGCTTGGCGTAATGGTGAAAACGTGGTCCCAAGCAAATGGAGGACCCACTGCAGCCTGAAACTTGCATTCTAAGACAGAAAAGAGGCCACTGGATGAAAGTCTTAATATCGGGCTGCCTTCTGCTTCCCCTCTGGGATTTAACTTGAAGCAAAAGCAAAGTGTTCTGGTTATATACCGCCCCATACCACTTTAAGTAGTCTCTGGGAGGTTTACAGTTTTAATTACAGCATGCAGGCTACACTCCCCACCCCCCAGCAAGCTGGGTACTCATTTTACCGACCCCGGAAGGATAGAAAGCTGAGTCAACCTTGAGCCAGCTACCTGGGATTGAACCCTAGATTGTGAGCACAGCTTTACCTGCAGTGCAGGTATTTAACCACTGCACCATGGGGCTCTTATCCCATCCCCATCCACCCACCCCATCTCATCATCATCATCATCATCATCATCATCATCATCATCATCATCATCATCATCATCTAGTCAAGAAGGCCCAGTGGGGAATCGAACTCCCGATCTCTGGTTCCATGGCCAGATGACCTAACCACTGAGCAGTTCTCCTTTATAATACAGTAAAGCCAATTAGTCCAGGAGTGAGAATCCAAGAATTGCCAATGACACATTCGGATTTTATTACAGGCTTCGAAAAGCAGCACTCTAATAGTGATTGTGATGGTATTCCTAGCAGCTCGCCACAAGAGCCGTTAGAATGTGAAAATAAAATGGGAGCAACAGCCATCAAAAGCTAGGGCCTGACTAAACATGACATCAAACATGTGTTTGAAAAAGAACGCTTAATACCACGGCTTTGATTTTGAAGGGAAAG
This sequence comes from Phrynocephalus guinanensis, assembly GCA_037367245.1. Taxonomy (NCBI): domain Eukaryota; kingdom Metazoa; phylum Chordata; class Lepidosauria; order Squamata; family Agamidae; genus Phrynocephalus; species Phrynocephalus guinanensis. The sequence goes on along the minus strand of CM074739.1, from coordinate 10,907,523 downwards.
TAGCCAGCTTGGGGGAAAAGAGACACAGTCTTTCTGAAAGCAGTGAGTAGTAATCTTTCCTCTTCAGAGCTTGGAAAGCTCAACTCTTTAGCATTGCAACTCGCCCATGCTGGTCGGTGGGTGGATTTCTGAGGGTTGCCATCTGAAAAAGGCACACAGCCCAATATTTCTCGTCCTTCTCAGTTCTTCTTGAGGAGGAATCTGAGAAAGAATAAAAGACAGGGGTTTCCTAGACTCGATTTTGCCTGCGGTTGCATATCTCCTGAGCTTTCTCGGGTGTGATTACACAGGCCTATAGCTTTGGTGCAGTACCAAAAGCAGCATCCAAAACCAAGCTATACAAGAAGACACATTTGCAGTTAAAAGGTGATAAAAACCTTATTCCTCTGGGAAATTAATTCATTTAAAGAGTCTGTGCCTCTACAATTAGAAATTCAACCGATGCCTGTGAATTTCATCTGATGACCAATCGAAGACCAAGACAAGCAGCTTTCAACTGGAGGCCAGTGGAAAACCCATGTTGGGATACACATGAGGCTTCTTTTTGAACAAACTGGGTGACCCAAGCTTAAGGCAAGTCAGATATTTCAACAATGGGTGCTGTTTGAGGAATCAGAATTCACGCCTGCCCCTTTGTTCAGTTGCACATGACATAAACAGATTAATATAAAAATAACACTATGGATCTAAAACAATGCTCTCAGTAGTTGTGTTGAGGCCAGGAATTAATAAAAACTATCGGATTCAAGTGAACCAAAGTGATGCCATGTTGATTTTTCTGTATTTGTACCTTATTGTGCTTTGTAAGCTATCTGAAACTGTTTCAATTTTACTAGAATGTTTGTCCCTTGGCAAGAGAGAAAGAAGAGCCTGTGTTATATGTTCAAGGACATCAATGGGGTGTGTGTGCAAGGAGAATGGGTTAGGGGGATGTCTCTAACAAAGAGTTACAGCTTGCCTAAGGAATGTTGTTGATTGGGGAGGGACATCTCATGCTTTCTGTACTTAAATTTGTACCCTGCCTCTGCTAGTTGCGATTTTTCCTTCTGCTTCAGGGGGAAAGGTAGACCCCTTCCTTTATCCAGATGAATAAATGAATGGTGATTTGGATCTCTGCTTGTCTCAGAAGTTTTGTGCTAAGTTATTCTGATACAAGAAAAGTTTGGGATTAGCCTGAACTCAACAATTGCACCTGGAGAGTGGTGACTCCCATGTGTGGTGTGCGGTGAACCCATTCTGGGTTTTAGCCTACACTTTACAAGAGCTGTTACATATACTGAACCCTTTGCTCCAAAATAGTTTCAGCGCTTTGGATAACTCACAGAAAGTTCGAATTAAAATCCGGAACAGGTTTACACCATTCTCCAACTGGGAATCAGAAATCCCTGCGGCTCCTGGAACTTCTTGGGGTATGTCAACAATGGACAGAATGAACTTTATTTATTTACTTAATTAACTTATATATTGCCTAATGTTGAAATACGCACTCCCTGGACAGTTAACAACTGACACATACAAACTACAAATAATAAAATATTTATTTTTATATTTATATACCGCGCCTTCTTCCCAGGACGGGAACTCAGGGCGGTTAACATAAATGATTAAAAAGATAAAAAGATAAAAAGATAAAAGGCTAAAGGCGGACAACGACAGGGGCAGTCACAGCAGCAGTCCAAACATACGTAAGTGAGCTGGGGCAGAAAAAGGAAGCTAGTCGTTGTTAAAAGCGTCCCTAAAGAGTAGCGTCTTCAGCCCTTTCTTAAATGACGCCAAGGAGAGGGCCTGCCGCAGGTCGCTCGGTAGGCTGTTCCAAACGGACGGCCTCACCACCGAAAAGGCGCGCCCACGCATGCTCGTCTTGCGGGCCTGCCTCGAGGGGACAGTCCGGAGCGAAAGGGCCAGGGATGCACGGGTGGGTCGGGCCGGATCTAATTGTCGGGAGAGGCGCTCAGCCAGATAATCAGGGGCCAAGCCATGGAGGGTTTTGTAAACCAAAACCGACACCTTGAACCTTATTCGGGAGGCAACGGGCAACCAGTGTAGGCGAGCCAGGATGGGGGTGATGCGGTCGAAACGGCACGCACCAACCAGCAACCTGGCTGCCGCATTCTGGACCCGCTCCATTCCTGCACCTAGTGATTACGACAGATTGCCGAAACAGGGAATGTTATGATTTCTTGAGTAACTTGAACTCCATGGTTAAGTGCCTTAAACCTTGAGTAACTCCATGGATCAGTGCCTTAAACCTAATCCATGGAGCTCTCTCTAAGAGAATGACCCAGGCAGCCTCCATGAAAAAAAAGATTTATCACCTTAGCAATACCTGTTATGTTGCATTTTTATGACAAAAACAGCATAAGAACATAAGAAGAGCCATGCTGGATCAGGCCAAAGGCCCATCCAGTCCAGCTTCCTGTATCTCACAGTGGCCCCACCAAATGCGTCTGGGAGTGCACAAGACTAGATCTCTGTCTCCTGATACCACTCCCCTGCATCTGGCCCTTGAAGTACCCCGGGTTTAAGCCTGGAGATTACACATCTCCATCATGGTTTGTAACCTGTGATGGACTTTTCCTCCAGGAATCTGTCCAATCCCCTTTTGAAGGCATCCAGGTCAGATGCCATCACCACATCCTGTGGCAGGGAGTTCCACAGACTAACAATGCGCTGAGTGAAAAAAAATATTTTCTTGTGTCTGTTCTTACTCTCCCAGCCCTCAATTTGAGTGGATGTCCCCTAGTTCTGGTATTTTGTGAGAGGGAGAAGAGCTTCCCTCTATCCACTTTACTCATGCCCTGCATTATTTTGTACATCTCAATCATATCCCCCCTCAGGTGCCTTTTTTCCAGACTAAAGAGCCCCAAATGTTTTAGCCTTTCCTCATAAGATTGCTAGAGCAGATATGCTGCAATCCAGAAGAGCTATTGGGTTCTAGTTTTCTATGTGAGGGATGTTGCACTGTGGATCCTGAATCCTAATTAGAGATGGGCGTGGATTGATTTGTGCCACTTTGCATGAAAATATGGGCACGGCACCAGAGGTGCCACACATTCACTCCTCTCAACCCCTGGGCTGGCTGGCTGGCTGCTCCACTCACAAGTCTCTGCCTGCTGCTGGGGTCCTCCTTCTCTGGCAGCACTCCAGTCCAGGCAGGAGCTCGGGCTGTTCTTCTGTGCTTCCTCTAGTTGTGAGAATCCTCACCCCACCTCCTCATGTGCGTGGTCAACTGCCGGAGGAGGTGTAGAAGGGCAGCCTGACTTTCTTCCTGAATGGGTACACCATCAGAGAAGGAGGACCCTGGCAGCCTGCAGAGACTTGTGAGTGGGGTAACTGGCTGGGATGTGTGGAGAGGGGTCATGCCAACAGATTCCTACCAAGTGGCATGAATCAATAGGTACCCATCTCTAATCCTAATGGTTTAGGCACTATCTGGCAGAGCGCATCCCCCAAAGATCAGTGCTGGCTCGGCCCACCAGAGCTTCTACAGTGTTCTCGCTCTGGATGGCCACCTGCAACCGGGCTTTCTCGGTAGCTGGCCCGTCTAGTTGGTACAAACTGCCAAGCGAGATATGCCAGGCCCCATCCCTAGCTGTATTCAAAAAGTCTGTGAAAACTTGGCTATTTAGGGAGGCATTCAGCAATTGCTAATGTGTTTTGTGTTCCCCGTGTTTGATGTTGTTCTGTTATTACTGTATTTGGTTTTTGCCTCATGCCAGGCTATTTGTCTGCTTTTGTTGTTTTATTGCATTTATCTTTGATTTCGATCTTTGGTGTTCATATGTTTGTTTTATGTAAACCGCCCAGAGTTGCCTTTGGGAAATGGGTGTGATATACAAATATAAAAATAAATAAATAAACCCTCTCCTACAGTCAAGAAGTTAATGCACCAGACAGTCTAGAATAGGGACATGTGCCACACCTGACACTCCTTGCTATGTAGCAGTGGTACCCGACCTTTTTTCCAGGTTGTGATCCCCTTTAATAATAGACACATAGCCCACAACCCTATACTATGTTTGTATAAAAAAGCATTCTAATGGGATTCCTTCTGAGAATATAGCACAGTGGTTCTCAACCTGTGGGTCCCCAGATGTTCCTGGACTGCTACTTCCAGAAACCCCTTCCAGCACAGCGAGTGGTGGGGGCTTCTGGGAGTTGCAGTCCAGGAACATCTGGGGACTCACAGTATTATGTATTGAGTCCGGACACACAGCATGCTACGAAAGATTCCTTTATTCCACACACGAGATGCATGGCAAACACTCACATTCCATAAATACCCATAACTCCACCCCCCAGTTCACCCCATGAGGCATTTCCTCATTACCAGGTCCACCTGGCTTCAACTGTGGTAAGCCTTACTCTTAAAATAACCTACACACAATACTCTATACACTACACCCCTCCCCCCTAAAACAACATTGTATCCTGTTACAGTCATAGTCTTGCAAATAACAGGGGGGGGTGCCCATATTCGCTGAGATTGTCTCAGGCTGTTATCATTAGAGATGGGCACGACTTAGCGGTATTCCCGTTTCCGTTTCCGTTACTCGTTTCCGTTACTCTACGGAAACGGAAACGGGAATTACTCCGCCAGACTTCGAGCTCGAACCGACGAACGAACAATTTGGTCTGATTTGTCGTGCTCATTACTTGCATCGCGCAATGCCAAGCGGCACAGAAAAAAAGTTTTTAAAAGTTAAAAAAAAACCCGATTCCCGGCCCTAAAAGTAGGCGAAAACTCTGAGGGCACCTACCAGGCCAGAAGGGTGTTTTATTTGGGGGGGGGGGTTCCCCGCCCCCCTCTCCTCCCCCCTCTCCTTGGCTATTGCTACTGCTGCGCTGCTGGTACCAGGCTGGGAGGGCGCATCCATTTGCCATGCAGTGCGGGGGATCCAAAATGGCGACCGCAATATTTTTTTTGAAATCGTTGCCCAAAACCCCACCAAAGCACCACAGAAACATGCGGAAATTAGCTATTTTAAATGCTTGAATTTTTACAGTAGCAGCAGTGGGTTTTTCTTGCAAAAAAAGTCTCCGTTGATTTTATTTTATTTTATTTTATTTTATTTTTTGACACCTGCGCATTCGCAATGATGGGCTCGCCCATGGGAGTGGACCATGCAAAGTTTTGGAGCCATTCCACCAATCGCATGGCCAGGTTTTGCTGACTGTACCAGGCTGGGAGGGCGCATCCATTTGCCATGCGGTGGGGGGGGATCCAAAATGGCGACCGCAATATTTTTTTTGAAATTGTTGCCCAAAACCCCACCAAAGCACCACAGAAACATGCGAGAATTAGCTATTTTAAATGCTTGAATTTTTACAGTAGCAGCAGTGGGTTTTTCTTGCAAAAAAAAGTCTCCGTTGATTTTATTTTATTTTATTTTATTTTATTTTTTTACACCTGCACATTTGCAATGATGGGCTCTCCCATGGGAGTAGACCATGCAAATTTTCCACCAATCGCATGGCCACTTGGCCAGGTTGACCACAGAGACTTCTGGGATGTGCCAATCGGGCATAAACAGCCCACTAATCGTAGCCCAAACCCGAACCCTAAGCCTAACCCATACGCCAGTACACTGTCCTTCTAAGTGGGTCAGAGAGGCACCCAGATGCACCCCAATACTCACCGTAACCTCACCCGTAACTAGCCTAACCCTAGCCGTTGCGCTAAGCCGTCTTAACCCTAAGCCAGGTCTACTTGCATTGCACTACATGCAAGTATGTGAGACACAGCGGGTGCAAAGAGTCTGCCAGTCCGTCACTTGTGGCTCTGGCTGACTCCTGCAGCTCCCTCCAGGAGCCCGCTACCCCCTCCCCAAACCAGTACTAACGACAACGAAAAAACGAAAAAACGAACCGACTAATTTTTGCAAATTTTCGCGGAAAACGGAAACGAGCCGAAACGGAACCGGCCCGACTAACGACAACTCGAAAAAATTTTTTTTCAAGTCGTGCCCATCTCTAGTTATCATCAATCTGCCCATCCGGCTCCAACAGCTTGACTTCTCCTGTCCTTGATGTCTCAGCAAGTTCTTCAGCATTCCTATCCTTTTGTTGTGACATTGTTGATGGTTCTATCATGGTCTGAGGCATACTGCTTACTCTATTTGGTGCAGTACCCACTGGTATATCTTCCTCCAATTCCTCTAACTCCTCCCCTGTGGCTACTGCCCTCCCCAACCATCTCTGTTGCAACTGATCCACGTGACGTTGCCACTCCTGGCCATCTACTGTGGCTACTCGATAAGATCGTGGTCCTGTCACTCTATCAACCCTTGCTGGTACACATTTAGGGCCCCCATTGTGATTACGAGCATAAACCAAATCCCCCGGACGGAATACCTGCACATTCCCCCCTACTTGCTGTGAATCTGGGAAGATGGGCGGGATACAAATGCAATAAATAAATAAATAAATAAATCTTCTACTGACAAATCTGGGTGTAACCTATCCCAGACTGTAACTAGCCTTCTATTCATTAACAACTCCTCTCTACTACGTCCCGTTGTAGACTGAGGTGTAGCATGTTGTTGCAATGCCTTATTTATCATACATTTATAATCAGCACAACTCTGCACAGTTCCATTTGCGTTAAGGGGTGTCACAATAGATGTTTCTCGTCGAGCATGTGGTACTGCCTCTAGGACCCCCTGAGCTCCATCAAACACTGATGTATACTCTTTACATACAGCTGTTATGTCCCCATTCTTAATCTGTTGAATACCAGAAATATGAATACCCAACGGTTCAAACCACTTCAACCCCAGCAGGCTTGGCAAGTTCCCTTTTGCCACTACCACTCTTAAGGGCCCCCTAAAGTTCCTGTAGGCTACTTGCAAGGTACTCATTCCTATCACTGGAACTTGATTTCCCTGAAAATCTTTAAGTAAAACATTACATGGCACAAGTTTGTTCCTCCACCCCTTAGGACACAATTGCTGGAGTCTCTACTCTGCAATAACTGATAACGCAGAGCCAGTGTCCACCTCCATTTCACACGGCCCCCCATAAATTCTTACAGTCACTCTAATCTTCGATTGAATTGCTGGCTGTAAAGTCATCACAAAACTTTCTCTGGAGTTGTTTAACAGTTCAGCCGAGTGTGTGGTAATAGCATAACACTTGCCCCGCTGGTTCAACCCCCCCTTGTCTGCTCCAGCTGCTCGACCCCCCCCCCTTCTGGGTGTCTTCCATTCTGGTGTAGTCCGGCAGACACGGGCCAGGTGACCCAGCTGAGAGCACCGATAGCATCTCGCCTTCTGAAAAGGGCATGCTTTTCTCTGGTGAAGTCCCCCACACCCGGCACAAGCGTTCCCTGGTGGGAGCCTTACTCTTTGCGTCCTCTGATGAATGACTTGCATTACTCCTTCTCCCTCTTCTTTCATGCGCAGGTGCTGCTGATCATCACTCTCCAATTTCCAGGGAGGTGCGGCACTTAAAGTCTCTCTCTGTTGGATTTCTCTTGTGAATTTCTGTGAAATGTCTATGGCCCAGACTTCTTCATATGCAGTTTTAAAATCCAATTCTTTCCTTGCCAGCAAACTCCGTTGTGTTCTTTCACATTTCAGACAACAAACCAGTCTATCTCGCAAAGCCTCCTCAAGGTCTGTAAAGTTACAATGCCTTGCAGCCTGTCGGAGAGCTATGACATAATCAGTTACTGACTCCTCTGGCTGTTGATTCCTCTTATAGAATGCATGCCGACAAGCAATCTCTGATGGCCGAGGCGCAAAATGCTCTCGTAGCTTGTCTTTAATGATTTCAAACATTACATTTTTCAATGGCGTCGGTACACACAGTGCCCTCACTATTTCAAAGGCATGCAGTCCAGCCGAACTAAGGAACGTGGCCTTGACTGCCTCCGCTTCTGTTATCTCATTACCAGCAAGATAAAACTCAAACCTTGATATATAGGTTTTCCAGTCCGTCACAGCCGGGTCAAAAGGCTCCAGCAGTCCTTTTGCAGCCATTTCTCACGGCTCTTCTCTCTCCCACGGCAGCTGCAGGCAAGCCAAAAAACTCCCCCTCGTCACCAGTATTATGTATTGAGTCCGGACACACAGCATGCTACGAAAGATTCCTTTATTCCACACACGAGATGCATGGCAAACACTCACATTCCATAAATACCCATAGCTCCACCACCCCCCAGTTCACCCCACGAGGCATTTCCTCATTACCAGGTCCACCTGGCTTCAACTGCGGTAAGCCTTACTCTTAAAATAACCTACACACAATACTCTATACACTACACACAGGTTGAGAACCACTGATAGCAGATACTTTTTGAATGAAAGAGCCAATTCCACATACATACACATACACAATAACTTTAATATTCCACTCCAAAGAGTCAAGGAAGAAATTTGACAAGGGCTACAACACATATGATGTGATCCATGACCTGCCCAGAAAATTCCATATAACCACTTTGAGGGTCATGACTCCCAGGTTGGAAAAGACTGTCATTCAGCATCTCTAGCTTCAATGTGCCAACTCATTGCAAGAGGACTTTTTGTGTATGTATGTATACCATGCGTGGTATCAGTGCAGATGGACTGTTATGTTAAACGAACAATGGCAAATCTTATTTCTTGCTCTTTATAAAGATTGTTGGAAATTCTAATGAGGAGAGCCTCAGAACTGTGTCTCAGGATCCATTTAGGTACGGAGGCAATAATCGTTGACATCGCTGGCCTGGAAAAAAAAAACAATGTAGCCGTCAATAACTCATAGGATGCATGAATGATATTTTTCTCTTGGTCCTGACAATATTATAGGAAATTAATTTCTGTTCACAATGCAGATCAGATAAAGAAGATGGAAGGGAAATAAAATTAATTTGGCTCATTTTATCCTGGGCTATAATCCCACCATCAATCTCTCCTGAAACAGAAAGTCCTGGAAACCATTTCAAAATTAATTTCAGGGAAATAGAAGCTTTATGGCATCAAGATTACTGTCCTGCACCAGGAAGCAATGCATTTTAATTTGACCAGTAATTAGGTCATAACAGCCAATTGCTGTAATCGTGCCCTGTTGTCTTTCAAACTTGAGGCAAGGTGTTCCTGTCAAGATATTGGGAATGAACTCGTAAAACTGTAGCAGCACATTTCTGTACCCACCTATCTCAGTGGAGGAGAGAAGCTGTTCTGGGTTTTAGACCAAACTTTACAGGAAATGTGGAAGGCATGGGTTCCCAGTATGGTATAGTGCAGTGATGGCGAACCTATGGCACCTGGAGCCCTTTCTCTGGGTACCCAATATCGCCTCTTTACAGCCACCTGTATTCAGGTTAAAGTGCTGTATTGGCACTTTGCAACAAATGTGTGGGTTTTGAATTGTAGTTTGGGCACTCGGTCTCTAAAAGTTTCTCCATCACTCGTATAGTGGATAGTAGAGATGGGCACGACTTAGCGGTATTCCCGTTTCCATTTCCGTTACTCGGTTCCGTTACTCTACGGAAACGGTAACGGGAATTACTCCGCCAGACTTTGAGCTTGAACTGACGAACGAACAATTTCTGTGCCACGCGGCACAGAAAAAAGTTTTTAAAAGTTAAAAAAACCTGGTTCCCGGCCAAAAAGCAGGCGGAAAAATGCCTGCCGTGCCTCAGGGCACCTACCAGAGGGGTTGTTTCTGGAGGTCCCCGGCCTCCCCCCACATCCCCCGTCCTGGGCTGCTCTGGTGGGACTCGCCGCAGGCTCGCAGCCAGCAAAAAGCCCAGTCTCGCCGCCGGCCGCCGCAATTAAAGCGCAAGCAAGCGGCACGGACGGCACAGGAAAAAACTTTTAAACTCTCCCCCCATCCATTCCCAGGCCAAAAAAGCAGGCGGAAAAATGCCTGCTTGACTAAGGGCGCAGGGCACCTACCGGAGGGGTGGTTTCTGGAGGGGGGGTCCCGCCTCCCCCCCGTCCTGGGCAGCTGGACTTGCCATGCCATGCGGTGCAGGCGGGGGATCCAAAATGGGGCGGCGAACGCAATATTGTTTTTGAAATCGTGGTCCAAAAACACACAAGCACAACAGAAACACGCGAAAATTTATAAACTGCCAGATTTTTCACAGTAGCAGTAGGTTTTTTCTTGCAACAAAATGTCTCTCCTCTCCTCCTCTGTCCTCCATTGATTTTATTTTTTTTATTTTTTTTACACCTGCGCAATGATGGGCTGGCCGAGTGGCCAGCCATGTGGGAGTGGACGACCATGCAAATTTTTGGAGCCATCCCACCAATCGCATGGCCACTTGGCCATGGAGACATCTGGGATGTGCCAAAAAGCCCCCTAAAACCTGCCCTAGCCCCCTAACCCTAACCCTAATCCTTGACTCCTTACCCATACGTCACAGACTGTCTTCTTAGTGGATCAGAGAGGCACCCAGAGGTGCAACCCACTAGCCCACCGTAACCTTACCCGTCACTAGCCTAACCCTAGCCCTTGCACTAACCCACCTTAACCCTAAGCCAGATCTACTTGCATTGCAGTACACGCAAGTACGATTCCCTTCTTTGTGAGACATGGCGGTGCGAGAGCCTTAGGCATCACCCTATGGCTCTGGGTTCACTCACTGGTCTCACTGTCTGCAACTGGTATGCATATCCATATGGCTATGCATGCCATTTTGCAGCAGCAGGTGAGGAGGGGAGACCCCCATGTTGAGGGGTCTCTTGGAGCCTGCTTCCCCTTCCTAGTGGGTGAGGATAGGAGGCACCCACGGGTGCCTCCAGGAGCCCGCTTTCCCTTTATAGCGGGCCAGAGGAGGCACCCACCCCACAGAGGTGCCTCCAGGAGCCCGCTACCCCCCAAAAAACCAGTACTAACGACAACGAAAAAACAAAAAAATGAACCGACTAATTTTTGCGAATTTTCGCGAAAAACGGAAACGACCCAAAACGGAACCGGCCCGACTAACGACAACTCAAAAAATTTTTTTTTCAAGTCGTGCCCATCTCTAGTGGATAGACTAATGGGCTAGGCCTCAGGATACCTTGGTTCAGCTCCCTGGCTCTGTCAGTGAAACTGGAAGGGGCCTACAAGACCATCAAGTCCAACCCACTGCTCCCTGCAGGAATACAAATCAAAGGTTATCTGCCAGGTGATTGTCCAACATTCTCTTGAATGCATCCAGATTTATTTATTTATTTATTTATTTATTTATTTATTTATTTATTTATTTATTTACAATATTTTTTAGCCACCCCATTACCAAGAGGTCTCTGGGTGGCATACAGATATTAAAAACTATAAAACAATAAAATTATTAAAACTATAAAATACAATACAATTAAAACAACATACAGTACCAATTATAAATTATACAACTCTGCTGCTCATGTGTCCAACTGAGTAATCTAATTAAAATGCTGGCCAAACAGGAAAGTCTTTGCCTGGCACCGAAAAGCCAAAAGTGTTGGCGCCAGGCGGATCTCCTTAGGGAGGGCATTCCAGAGTTGGGGGACAACCACCGAGAAGGCCCTGCTTTGACATGCCACCCCCCTTATCTCTTTGAGGGATGGCACCTTTAGCAGGGCCTCCTGGCCTGATTTTAGAGTACAGGCAGGCTCATATGGAGGAAGGCGGTCCTTTAGGTAGCCAGGTCCTAAGCCGTTTAGGGCTTTATATGTAAGCATTAGCACTTTGAATTGGGCCCTGGCAGCAACTGGCAGCCCGTGTAAATTTTTTAAAACTGGCGTAATATGAGTCAGCACGGCAACACCACTCACTGACCGCGCGGCCCGGTTCTGTACCAGTTGCAGTCGCTGGACCGTCTTCAAAGGCAGCCCCATGTAAATCGCATTACAATAGTCCAATCTGGTTGTTACCAGTGCACGTGTGACTGTTGCAAGGCTTTGTTCATCCAGGTAAGGGCGAAGTTGATATGTTCTCCACAGCTGTAAGATTTGAAGCCCTTACCACCTTTTGAGGTAATGGGTTCCACTGCTGTACTGCTCTAACAGATGATTACGAACAGGTCCTGCCTCTGTATGACAACCCTTCAAATATTTGAAAAGTGCTCTCCTATCACCCCTCAGTCTTCTTTTCTCTAGGCTCAACATCCTCAGTTCTTTCTGTCTTTCCTCATAGGGCTTAGGTTCTAGCCCCCTGATTATCCTTGTCATTTCTGTGATGGAACCCTTACAGGCATGGTCAGGATGGAATATGTAAATAGGCGACCAATCCACTGAATGTGGGTGGGGCTGGTAGCTATATAAAGGAGTGACCGGTAAACTGTCAAGAGGAGAACTGAAGAGAACTGATGAACTAGAGAGAACCAGAGAGCAAAACAGCAAGCTAGTAGTTGGCAGCAGGGAATCAGTGTTTGAGACATAGAAACTGGTTGGACTTCTTTAAGAACAATAGGGACTGAATCTATTTAGCTGTATAAGTAAAGCAAGCAACGTTAAAGCAAACCTTTATTTATGTATTACCTTATCTTTCAATAAATCTTTATTGTTATTTGCAACGTTACCATCCTCGTCAGTCCTATTTCATATTTATAGGAAATTAACTATTTGGTGGCAGTATTACCGAACAAGAAAGAGTTTGTGGTTTCACCATGTGTACGTGTGTGATGGGTAGTCAAATATCTGGGCGTCCGTCACACCCTCCTCTGAAATTGTTCCAGCTTGTCAGCAGCTTTCTTGTAGTGTCGTGTCCAGAACTGGAACTCACAGATATGTGTGTGGAACAGGTCAAGCCACTCCTTCAATACCTCCTGATCTTGGGAAACCTAATAGGGTTGTTATAAGGGTTGGAGGTGAGGTGACTCCCCTGCCTTGTTTATCCAGTTCCCTCCTTTAGAGGCAGTGGCTGCTTCTTCACTGAGAGCTGGTATACTCACCTTTCCAGAGCTTTTGCAGGAGACCAGTATTAAGGAGCTTTCTCTTCCTGATCTACAATTCTTTGATTCTGTTTAAGGTTTAAATCAGTGGTTCTCAACCTGTGAGTCCCCAGATGTTCCTGGAGTGCTACTTCCAGAAACCCCTGCCAGCACAGTGAGTGGTGGAGGCTTCTGGGAGTTGCAGTCCAGGAACATCTGGGGACCCACAGGTTGAGAACCACTGGTTTAAACGGAGTGACCAGGACAAACTCCTCTGAGCCTTACTAAGGGCCAGTCCACTTTTCCCTTCATCTCAATAAGACATGGGCAGGACCAGAAAAAATGATGTTTCGAGTTTTCGTTTGTTGGAACGGTGGTGTTTTGGGTCGTTTCCATTTGTCGCAAAAATTTTCAAAAATTTGTTGTTTCCGTTTGTCGTTTGTCGTTTGTCGTTTCCACCGTGATTTAGAGTGATTTGACCTCCCAGAGCATAGGGGCGTCCCACAATCAGGGCCGGTGCTAGGTGTTTTTGCGCCCTAGGCGGTGGGTGGGGCGGGGTGGCGGGTGGCGGGGGGGAGGTGTGGGCGGTGCCCATGGGTGGGCAAGTGGACGGGCAGCGGCGCGGGCCGCAGGGGGGTGGCGGCGTGGGCGGATGGGCGAGTGGGCACTTAGGATATCACTTAGGATAGAGGTTCTGCCAGAGAAGAAATAAAGAATAAACTGCTATTCCCTTCAGCAGACAAAGCTGCAGGGAATCAAAGAAATTATTTTCTAAATTCAGTTCCCTCCCTCCCTGCCTAACTTAAATCCTAAAGCCTCCAGCCTCCCTCCTCAATCTCGATCGGATCACACCAGCACCAGCAAACAGCCCTCCTCCCTCAACCACATCCATACACCCGACTGCAATTTCTGGAAGGTGCCTTGGCTTTTTATGCCCCCCGACACATCCAGAAGTGTCAGTCAAAAACCTGGCGATCCCATTGGTGGAATGGTTCAAAAAAATTGCATGGTCCCATCCCATGCCCAGCCCAAATGGGCGGGTCTAAAAAAATAAAAAATAAAATAAAATAAAATAAAATCAATACGACGTTTTATTGCTATAAAAAACCCACTGCTGCTACTATAAAAATCTAGGCATTTAAAATAAATAAATTTCATATGTTTCTGTGGTGGTTTGGTGTGATTTTTGACCACGATTTCAAAAGAAAAATTGCGGTTGCCATTTTGGATCCCCCCCACCGCATGGCATGCAGCGAGACAGACGACGAGGATGACCCCCCCCCCCCAGCCTGGTGCAAGCAGCCCAGGACAGGACAAGAGGGGGGGAAGGCCGGGGACCCCCCAGAAACCACCCCTCTGGTAGGTGGCAAAGCCTCAGGCAGGCATATTTTCGCCTGCTTTTTTGGACGGGAGTCGGGTTTTTTTTAAAAAAAACTTTTAAAAACTTTTTCTGTGCTTCGCATTACGCAATCGCCGCGATGCCACAAACGGAAACGAAAAACCCGACCAAATTTTTCTTTTTTCGGTTTGAGTTCGAGTTCTGACGGCTTAATTATCGTTACCGTTTCCGTTACGTAACGGAAACGATAACCAAAAACGGAAATGACAATTTCGCCGAGTCGTGCCCATGTCTAATCTCAATGCCTGACCCACTTTCAGGACTTTGAACTTTTGCACTTTGGAACTTGGTTTGCACAGCAGTAGATCAACATTCTGGATGTTGTTTTGACATGGGGAAGTGGTAAATAGCAATTTTGAGTGTTCTTCCTTGTCAAAAACCTCCTTGAAAGTTGGAAAGAGCACAGCATGTCAACAACAACACAGAGTTTGAGGCATTGTGTGTGTTTTCTACTTCATTTTTTTAAAAAAACAATCTTTTATCACATAAACAGAAGGCTCTACCTGCTGTCTGAAAAAATACAGGCCCTTTTGATCTCCTTTGAACTTTTTCATCCATTCCGCTGAATATATTCAGAGCACCATGCAGAAGGAAAAACCTTGTCCCCTCAGTACAACTGCCCGATGCTCAGCAGATGTTACTGATATTATTTATCACTGGTGTTCTTATGACTATTATTGCATTTTCTACTACTTTACAAATGCTCTTTTTTCCCTTTCTTTTTTTACACACGCTCACCCTCTTCACAAACCCACAGCCATTATTAGAATAAAGAAGAAACAGGGAGGAGGAGATAACCGGCAAACAGCAGATCTGAAGAAACAATTCCTCAAAGTTTTAGCAACAACAATACGGAGCAGTGGGTGATGGAGGCTAATGATTATCTGAGAGCTCCAGAGCTCGAAGGAGGCTCAGCCTGGAAATAGAACACCCCAAATTGGCAGCCAGATGGCACCACTGCTGAGCAATCCAGCAGATGATTTTAGGAGCAGAAAAGAGAACCGTTGGGTGCTCAGAGAAGGAGACCCAATGGAGTCGGTTGTTGAGTGTCCTGTACTTGCTCTCCTTTGGATGCTCATGGGCGTCAAATCAAAATGATAACTGACCTCCTGGGAAAGTTGGTGGAGGGATCCCACTCTGTCTTCCTTTGCTGCAGCCACATAGGCCGTTACTTCACGAACCTCTCGCTGCGCGGCGAGCCGTGATTTCTGTGCGAATCGATCGGTTTTGTCCGCACGATCCTCCTTTTTGGATGCGGCGCCACCCCGACCACGCCCCCTAAGCCGTGCTCCAAGCGGGGCGAGCGATTCCCCTGCCGGAGGCCGGGAATCTTTCCCGCTTCGCATCCCGCTTCGCATCCAAAGTCACGTGTGGCCACTGATTATTTGTATATATATATATATATATATATTTTAGTTACTTTTCCTCCGAAATATCGATGCATCGATATTTCGGTTTACCCGTTCTTTTGATCTTGATTTCTGCGCTTACAATATTCAGATATTTGTGCTTGTTTATGCAGGTATACCTGTATCCCGGTGTCTCATGTCTTTCCTTTTTCCAGAAATCGACAAACGCCAGGTGTCACTGTTTTCCCCTGCCCGCCCCCCCTTCGTTTTCTTAATTACTGCGACAGCCAAGTGGTGGCGTTTGTGTTAAACCAGAGATGCTACTTTACTTTCTGGTGGCAACTCGTTGGCTTTGCTTTTTTTACATTTATTACCGGATGTCACCGCCACGCCTTTGATTCTGCCGGATTTTGAGCGCGGGGTGGTTTTCCTCTCCCAACATTTGCTGTCCCCCCTCCAAAAACACTTCTTTAAAATTAACAATAAGCCGTTGTGCTTTGTGGCATTGAACTTTTAGTAAATGATTCTTTCCCCCGAATGTGTTCACATACGTAAAGATAGAGGTTTCAGACACCATAAACATATCTCCGCGGACAGCGGCTGTGCCTCTGAGCATAGTCAGAGTTTAAAACGCATGACCGTCTTCCCGCGTCCATTTTGAGTGACTGCTGTATGAGACGCACCATCGACATCTTGGAAAGCTTCTGTGTTGTGTTTACCCCCCCGTTTACCCCCCCGAATAGCCGTCTCTTAAAAAAAATGACAGTTGTGCGCCGTTGCATCGAAATGTGTTCGCAGGCGTAAGGGTAGATCAGGGGGCGCCTCTCCCTTGGATTTCTGTCACCCTAAAAATCTTTCTCCGCTGAAAGCTGCTGTGCCTCTGAGCATAGGCAGAGTGTAAAAGACAAGACCTTCTTCCCGAATCCATTTTGAGTGACTGCTGTGCTTCCCCCCCTTAATCCCCCCACAGAATAGTCCTCCCTTGAATAGAAATATGACAGTTGTGCACCGTTGCATCGATCCCAAGAAATGATTCATTCCTCCTGATACCGGAAGATGTGTTCGCAGGCGTAAGGGTAGACCAGGGAGCACCCCTCCCTTGGATTTCGGTCACCCTAGAAATCTATCTCCGCGGAAAGCTGCTGTGCCTCTGAGCATAGGCAGAGTGTAAAACTCAAGACCTTCTTCCCGACTCCATTTTGAGTGACTGCTGTATGAGACGCACCATTGACATCTTGGAAAGCTTCTGTGTTTCCCCCCCATCCTGTCCCCCCCCCCAGAAAAGTACTCCCTTGAATAGAAAAATGACAGTTGTGCACCGTTGCATCGAACCCAAGAAATGATTCATTCCTCCCGATACCGGAAGATGTGTTCGCAGGCGTAAGGGTAGACCAGGGAGCGCCCCTCCCTTGGATTTCGTTCACCCTAAAAATGTATCTCCGCGGAAAGCTGCTGTGCCTCTCAGCATAGGCAGAGTGTAGAACACAAGACCTTCCTCCCAACTCCAATTTTAGTGACTGCTGTATCAGACGCACCGTTTTCGGATGCTGGGAAAGCTTCTGTTGTGTTCCCCCCCCCCAAAAATGCAGTATAATTGATTCCTTTACCAAGTTTACATATTTCAGGCGTGATGGCCACAACATTACCCCCCCGGCACTGTGATGGCCACAATATGACCCCCCCCCGCACTGTAACAATATTCTAGAGATACGGGAATAAAAAAACAATTGGAGTCTTGAAGCCTGTATTTTCAAAAGTCACCCCAAAGTCAGAACGCACCACTGGTATGCAGGGGGTTTTTGCCCTAATTACTTTAATGGGTTCCTTATTAAAAACTTTTTGTTACTGAATTACTGGGACGCCACGACAGATGAAAATGTAGCTATGTGTTTTTAAGAAATGTAGTTAAAAATCCTGGGGAGAGATTAAAAAGACTAACATCTTGCTTGACCCCTATCTTGCTAGTGGTACGTTCCCCTCCTGTTCCTAAGGGTCAGCAGCACTGCGTGAACTTCTGACCCCTAGATAGCCATCGGCTCTGCCTGAAAAGGCAGGTGTTGGACTTCGTGGAGCCAGTCCATCACCACCTCCACCTCATCAGCTTCCTACACAATAGGCCCATTAGTTCTCCAGGGCTAGGAAAATGTTTCCATTGGTTACCTTCAAGAAATCCAACAGATTTGTTGGAGGGACCTTGGACGCCTCTGAATGAAGATATCATTGGATACTAATTAAAAGTATTGTTCTTAAAATAAATGAAACAAAGAGTTGCATTGAAAAGACTGTATTTATTCCTTGCAAACCATCATATGCACGGTAGATACAGAGTTTTGGTACAGTGATTGTTAAGAAACAAACTACAGCATTTATGATGATACCATGGTCAACAGACTGCTAGGCTCCAGGCCCTTGAACGGCATTTTGACCCCTCCTCCTATTGGTTGAAATTAGTTTCTTTTTCAACAGAACTGCTCAGAGACCAGGCTCAAGAACTTATAAATACCCAGTAGCACCTTTGGATAGGTGTGGAGAGTTAGTGCAGAGGAGGGTTGTCTTGAGGAGTGGTTTGGAGTTAGGGTTTGGATTTGATTTGGCATAGCTTTGGAAAAAAATGGAAGGTGGTAGGGGCAGGTATTGGTCAGAGGCTGAGGTCACTGCTCTTTTGGACATTTTGATTGAAAACAGGCTTGGTCCTGTTTTGTTCCATATGCAGCCAAGAAGGAATGAGGGTGCCTTTAGGCTGGCTTCACGCCAACTGGCCAGACTTAACTATGAAAGGACCTCCACCCAAATACGATCAAAATTTAAAACCCTGAGGCAGAATTTTAATAGATGTTTGTATTATTTTGGAGAGCACGCAGAGAAGAGACACCAAGCAGCATACTGGGACCAGCTGCTCCAGTTATGGATTCAGGCTGACCGCCCCCACCCTGCGAATCTTTTTCCCGCGGGTGAGTATACTCAGAAATTGTTATTACATTACTAGATAATAAAATGGAGTGCAATGTTAACTGCACATCTGCCGCCTCCAAGGGCCCTGGCAATGTAACACTGTGCTCTGCTTTTTGGATGTGGGCTGAAAAGACTGATTCGCACAGAAAGGAGGACCTGCCACGAAGGGTTCCTGTGAACTAATGCCAACCCCTTTCACATTTTTTGTTTTGCACAATAGGAGCAGGCCCTGCAAGGCATGTAGGTAGGAGGAGGGGGCCACCACGTCAGCAACAGCAGCCTGAACAGAGGGGGATCCAGGAGGCCCCGCCTAGGGAGGTCCAACAGCCTGGAATCGAAGGGGGGAAGCCCCAAATGAGCCCCAGGCCGAACAAGGAGGAGAAGGTGAGGAGCAATGGGACTTCTTTGAGTAAACGTTACAGACAGATTGGTTAAATAAAATCAATGCTCAGACCTAGACCTAAAAACACATCCCTTTCCATTTCAATAGAAAATATACCTGCACAACCTTTGGACATTATGAGGGAACCTGTGCCTAGGGGAGAGATGGAGAATTGGATTGCTGTTTTGCAGGAAGTAGTTGCCAGAGGTAGACTTTTATAGTAGTTAAAATCATTACCACTAAATGCATGGTCTTTTATTGTAGCCAATAATGCCCTGTATTTCAGTTGTAGCATTGCATTATTAACACTAATATATATATAAATCGTACAGTTAATAATCAAAGTTGTTGAAGATATGTCACGTGACTACAATTTATTTAATGAACTGCCTATAACACCATAACCGTGATAAACTTCTTAAGTAATTGATTTAACCTTTATTTATTTGCAGTTGGGGTACTTGAACAGCATGTACTTCCTGCAGAAGGGGTCCGTCCACCACAAAGGAGGCGAAGGAGGAGGCGATAAGCATTTACAGTTACATATTAATTTTACAGCACTTTTACAGCGTCTTGTTTTCCCTTTTCAAAGGAATATTTTCCTGTGATTATAAGTAGGATTTCTTGCACAGAGTGTATATCTGCTTTGCAGAAATAACAAAGTTAGGTGTTTTGCTCAATGAGCAAGTTAGATATGTTTGTACTTAAAAGTATATCCATGTTATTTCTTAGGGTTTGTCTAAAAAACTTATCCTAACTTGCAAAAACCAAAAGTTATTAAATAACTGCTATTCAGTTGTTATACATTTGACTTCCAGCACAGGGAGTATTTCTTCTCTGTATAAATCAAACTGTTATATGTAATGCTCAATGAGCTGGGTTTTTTTTGTACTTAAAAGAGTAGTCATGTTATTTCGAAGGATTACTATAAAAACTTGTTCTAGTTTCCTAAAAGCAATAGTTCTTAAATAATTGCTATTCTCTTATTATACATTTGAGTTACTGCACAGTCTGTATCAGTTCTTTGCAGAAATCAAACTGTTATATGTGATGCTCAATGAGCAAAGAATTTTTTTTTTAGTAAAAGTTATGGTCCAGGTACTTCAAAGGAGCACTATAAAATAAAGATAACTTTAATACTGACCTCACTCACAATAAAAATCAGGGCTATTTCTGTTAAGCTGGTGCTTTGGATACCTGTAGTTCTTGGTTGCATTTGTAATTTATCATTTGAATAACTTATTGTAAGACATCAATAGTGTGGACACATTCTACTGTGGGTGTGGTTGTGTTCAGTGTTGTGTAACTTTCTTTTTGCACTAAAACCTTCTGATTATAAAACATGCTTTTTTAAAAATTTTTGTTAAAAACAATAAAATAATTTTAAGTCACACATTCATGTCCCCTTCATCTTTTTGAGTACATCATTAATGTGCTTGGTATAAAAATTCACAATAATATTTACTTAACATTATTATGAACAGAAAAGTATAACATAGGTCAGAAATGGTGTGTACTGAACCAACAGAGGTACATAATGGACCTATTGATAAAAACAACCTATGGGGAAAATATTTTCTTTTTCATTCGTTTCCTTTTCTGAGGGGTTCTCAGAAAGGACTGAGAATCATCTAGTGTTTCCTCCCTTTTCACAATTAGGTAAGGAGAACTTTCATACTGGTTTTGGCCCAAGACCTCATGATCTATGCTTTTAGGTTTCTGTTTTGCAGGCAGCTTAACTGGCCCCTTAGCACTCCTGTTAACATTCTGAGTAAGCAAACGCCCAGTACCATGGCTCAGAGTCCCCTTAAGTGTACTGCGGCCACTAAGTAGTGATACTGAGCCCTCATCATCACTGTCTTCCTCACAACTATTACCAGTATCCGCTGTGTTACTGATATCTGCTTCCGAGTCACTTTTCTCACCCAGGGGAGCTAGTGACTTGCCCCTGTACCTAGATGAACCAGAGATTTTTGTAGTGTGTTCCACATGTTTGGTTTTCTTTTTCGCCTTCCCAACGTTATTCTCTGGGGGTGTTTCAGTAAGGTAATCTGTAAGCCTCTGGAGGCATGTATTTGCTACCCTAAGGCTGTTAATTATCTCCTTCTGAAACAATATGTCCTCCTCGTCCCTCTTATCCATTTTAGCCTCCTTACGTTGATCGGATTCCTTTACCCACTCCACAAACCCAGATAAGGTGTGATCAAGCCTTGCTGCTGCAGTAGTTCTCTGTTTCCTTTTTCGTATTAAGGCCAGTCTTGTAGCAGGATCAAGCGTTGCCTCGTAGTTGGTTGTCTCAAGTGCTCCTATAGTGGCGATACAAAAGAAAAAAAGCATTTGGTGGTTCGCAGTAAAGGGAAACTGTCTGTAGCACGGGTTGATAATAGCTTGCTGTGGGTATTGACATTGCGGGTATATTATCTAGAGTAGCAACCGTGGAACAGCAAAGCTTTTCTGATAAAACAAACGCATTACATCTCATAAAATACACATCATGAACATTAATGAGTACTGGATGGCTAACAAAGCGTTTGAAAGCGGTTATGCCTTTATTTTTAGTACAGGCACAGTTCACCCATAAAAATTAACTCATTGACGTTAACCCTTGGCTCCCGTAGTTCTCCTGGTATACATCTAAAAATCGTGAATGAAAGCCACTTACTTGGGTTGCTGCCCCTTTCGGCAACAGTTGCAGGTGTGCTCTGCGAAGACGAACACCCAGACGTGGAGGGCTCACAGCCATCATTCGATTGAGTATCTTGAAAAAAGAAATAGTTTTACAGTACAAATTAGTTGAGGTTGTTTAGTGTGTCCTTCTATTATGCGCCCCCCACCTGGTACTGGTTTGCAAAGCATAACAAAGTCAAAAGCAAGGAAGGAGAGGAAACAGTGCAAATCCTAGGACAAAAAAAACTTACCCAACACTGATGTTTCCGATGGTCCAAAGCTCTGGTTTTCGTAGTCAGCGTCCTCGAAAAGAATCAAGGTGGCGACATTTTCTCTTCCGCCCTGCATCGGCTCCATTGCTATCATTGGGAAAAGGTTTAAAAGTAAGAACCTTTGGTGATTGTTCTTCGCAACATGGAAGGTTCAAATACTAAACTCTACAGGCATTGGCGCTTGTCGGCAATTGATTACGAATTTCCGTTTTATTTTTCCCGCATGAACATGATTGGTGTTTTTCACTGGTAGTCCCGCCCCGCCTCCCCCCCCCTTTTTTAAAGTAGGGAAGTAGCCTGTGGTCAGTTGGCCGCAGACGCAACGTGGATTTTTTTTTTTTGCAAACTAACACTTGCGGGCATATTTCACTCCTAATTTATATTTCTAATTTTAAGAGCCCTACAGGAAAGCACCCACACGCAATTACTGTCTTTTGATTATTCAAAGTTCATTAAGTTTGAAACCGCAACAACAGAAATAGGAATCGCGGAAACTATTCCCCCCCCCCTCAAATTCTCCATGGTTCTTTTTGGGTTTAAGTCAAGAAGGGCAACCATTTTCTGTTTTCTTTTAAAAGAAATACCCCTGTCCAAGTGACATGGGGCGTTCTCATCGATGAATCGAAATATTTATAGATATTATTGAAACAATGTTTCCTCCAACGAAATATTTGTTTGTACTTAGAAATAACCTCCAATTTTACATTGACCAAACTGTTGTTTTTTTAAGTAATTGCCAACTGTCGACATATCGATGGTTTATGAGAAATTGAGTAAAGGAATTTGCTCAATCAGTCATTAAACTTGGAAGTTATTAATTCAGGAAAAAAAATTAAAGATCTTTTTCTTCGTTGCGGTGAACCGACGGGACGGAACATCGATAGAGGATGCGGTTATCACCGGCAGCCGTTATTTACTCTACATTAGGACTAAATGTTAAGAACATCAGTAACTTTATTACTATTTGAAAATACTGTGTAACTTAAAGAACTCAATAAGTATTATAAGTCAGTTTTCGAACTCACCCGTGCCAGCCAAAGACTCACTTTCAGTGGTTCGTTATGGGTGGATCGATGTGTCGGTGCGAAAAATGTTAGCCATCTCGTCGTACCAAATGAATTTTGAGCGACCGGAGCCAGAGGTGCTGTTATGAAGCACTGCCTGCTTGTAAAGTTTCCGGAGAGATTTTGTTTTTGTCCTGCATTCAGATGCCGAACGAGTAAAACCAAGTTTTCCTAGTTCCGAAGAGATTACCTCAAAAATCTCAATATTTCTTTTTAGGGAAGATAATGCATACTTTATCTCCGCCTCTCCCCAAACCTTAATTAATGCAGAGGTCTCCTCATTTCCCCAGATAACGCCTCTCTTAATTTTGCATTGAACAGGAGTTCCCTGGCTACTTTCAGATGTGTCTTCAGTATCCATTTTCCAACCTCGGCTCTGGAAGTTTTCAAAAGAGTACTGATCAGTTGAAGATGACCCCAGAAGACTAGCCAGTACATTTACTTCCTGTCTTCCCACCCCATAGTGCCTTAATCTGCATATCAAGAGAAAGGTGCTGGGAACCCATGTGAAGGAATGTTGGTCGGTAATGGGGGTGCCCCATAGTCCTGCGCTGTAGAGCAACCGACCAAATGCATTCTTTTTACCTCATCACCATTCTGCTAAAATTGAACCGTTGTCCCATGCCTAAGTTCAGCGTTGTCTTCTTTATCAATTTCTCTTGTTTTTTGATGAACTTGTTTTTAAGAAGAGTAAGCTGAGGGATAAGATTTTTCGGTAGGACTTTGGAAGCCTTGAAAATTACTTCCTTTTTCTCCCGAACATTACAGACTTATCTGCATATCAAGAGAAAGGTGTAGACTACCCAAGGGATTGATTGTTGGCTGGTTAATGGTAAGGGGCCCCTTCCTTACTCCTGCGTTTTAAAACCGCCTGGAAGCAGTTCTGAAATACAGTTTGTTTTTAAATTTATTATTAGTAACGCCTGTGTGACTACTTCAATAAACTTTAACCTTTGGAGAACGAACTGCATAAAGCACAATTGGCTGCTCTAAATACCAAGGCAATATTCCACAGCTGTTAGATTTTGCTAGTAGTGGTTGAACAGGGTATAGTGATTATTTAATTTTTTTTATGCTCCTATGTCCACATCTATCAGCATTACAAGTCGTAGGAGCTGGTAAACCAAGGAAAAGTTTTGTCCCAAGGAGGCCATTTGAGTATCCAGTATGCTTGAGTAACCAGTTTGCACTGATCTGTCTGCAAAGGAAAGCAAGTCATGCTAACAGGCCACTTGCTGCCAAGAGTTTTGAAAAACCAGTCAGCCACTGTTGTCTATCACAAGAGATGTTTGCAAACAAGTCTGACTACTTACTTCCTGATCTGGCACCTCAGCCGGCCCAAACCTGCATATCAAGAGAAAGTTGATGGGAACCAAGGGGCTGCTGTTGTTTTTACAGAGGTGCCCCTCCTGGTAACCAAAGTGGTTGTGTTTATGGAAGCAAACTGGGGAAAGGGGATAGTAGATATATTGCTGTAGACCATGTGGTATATCCACCAATGTCCCATTAGTTTATTGGGTACTTTGTTTGTGAATGTACACAAGACTGCATGCCTACATCAGAGTACTAGGGACAAGGCTAATTGCTGAATATGTCTAGAATTGTCTCAGCAGATGTTTGAGTTTCTTGTTAAGTAACCCTGCATGTGTATTGAATCTTTAACCAGGTTTTATTGCAGTGGCTCCCTTAATACGCATAAAAGATAAAGTTCATGTGGTAAAGAGTAGAAATGATACTTTCATCAAGAGGTTTTAACCAATGTCAAATAAAACCTTGCAAGATTCTGGTCTTTATTGGTAAACAAAAGGAATATAGGTTCCAATATGGCACTACCATATTAAGAAACCCTCAGCACAGTCCCCAAACACCAAATTTCTTTTGTATCCTTATAAGGTTGTTATCCGTGTAATTTACATTGCAAGTTAATAAGGTAGTAAATGCAGTTAAAGGGGACATGCGGTTGAAAGACAGGTCAACATTTTGGTCCTGGCCTTTGGACCCAACAAACGATAGATATGCAATCAACGTCTGCAGCGTTAATTGAAAAAATATTAAAAATATTAAACAATCGTGATGTTGAGTCATTCATCTCAGAGTAAATTAAAAGGTTTTACTACTTTAGGGTATTAACACTTGTAAAAATTAGTTATCATACAAGTCACTTTACATGGGTTAGCAAATACTCAGAAATGGCATTGCGCACAGCTTCAGCCTCTGCGCGGGCAGTTCCAGATCTGTTACAGTCATATGTGTCCGTGCCATCCTGTGATTCAGCTTGAGAACGTTGCTGCTGTTCCTCATCAGGAATGTCATGCTTTTCCCGTTCACAAAAGTTATGTAGAATCACGGCAGCAGCAACAATGGAATTAATGTTTTCGATGTGTGCCTCTATCCTGACGGACAAACGCCTGAATCTTGCCTTCAAGCGTCCAAATGCTCTCTCAACGACGCATCGTGAGCGATTAAAAATCTTATTGTAATGACGCTCCCTGTCATTTCTAGGTACAGCGAAAGGTTTCATCAGCCACTTACACAATGGATACGCACCATCCCCTAATATTATTGGTGGAATCGACACCCCTGTATAGGTGAACAATGGGCTGCCAGGTATTAGCGTCCCTTCCTCCATCTTACTGAAGAGAGTGGATGACCTAAAAACATGAGCATCATGGTTCACACCTGAATGTCCTGTCAACATCGGGGGGAAAATACCGTCACCGTCGCAAGCAGCCTGCAGTAGAACAGAATGGAACGACTTCCTATTAAAATAAGCCGGACCCTGCAATTTAGGCGGGCTGATCAGGATGTGCGTTCCATCAATACATCCAATAGTATGCGGAAATCCGAAGATTTTCATTGATGACGTCATCTGTTGAAACAGGAAACAGAAATACCATTAATTGCTCTACATAAGAACATAAACATAAGAACATGAGAAGAGCATTGCTGGAACAGGGCGAAGGCCCATCTAGTCCTTCTCCCTTTACCTCGCAGCGGCCCCACTACATGTGTTTGGGAGTGCAAGAGACTAGAAATCTGCCTACTGATACCACTCTCAAGCATCTGGCTCTTTGAATGACCATGGTTTCAACCCTGGAGGTTTCACATTTCCATCATGGTTTGTAATCTGTGATGGACTTTTCCTCCAGGAATCTGTCCAATCCCCTTTAGAAGGCTTCCTGGTCAGATGCCATCACCCCATTGTGTGGCAGGCAGTTCCATAGACTTACATCGCGCTTGGTTGAAAAAAAATTTTTTTTATCAGTTTTTACTCTCCCACCCCACAATTTGACTGTATGCCCCCTAGTTCTGGTATTTTGTGGGAGGGAGAAGCGTTTCCCTCTTTCAACTTTACTCATACCCTGCATCATTTTGTATGTCTCGATCATATCCCCCCTCTATCGTCTTTTTTCCAGACTAAAGATGCCTTTAGAAGGCATCCTGGTCAGATGCCATCACCCCATTGTGTGGCAGGGAGTTCCATAGACTTACATTGCGCTGGGTGGGAAAATTATTATTTTTTTAACAAATTATTTTTTCAAAAACATATCCCCCCTCAATCGTCTTTACCCAGACTAAAGAAAGGCATCCTGGTCAGATGCCATCACCCCATTGTGTGGCAGGGAGTTCCATAGACTTACATTGCGCTGGGTGGGAAAATTATTTTTTTTATCAGTTTTTACTCTCCCACCCCACAATTTGACTGTATGCCCCCTAGTTCTGGTGTTTTGTGGGAGGGAGAAGCGCTTCTCTCCCTCTATCCACTTTACTCATACCCTGCATCATTTTGTATGTTCCGATCATATCCCCCCTCTATCGTCTTTTTTCCAGACTAAAGATGCCTTTAGAAGGCATCCTGGTCAGATGCCATCACCCCATTGTGTGGCAGGGAGTTCCATAGACTTACATTGCGCTGGGTGGGAAAATTATTTTTTTTATCAGTTTTTACTCTCCCACCCCACAATTTGACTGTATGCCCCCTAGTTCTGGTATTTTGTGGGAGGGAGAAGCGCTTCCCTCTATCCACTTTACTCATACCCTGCATCATTTTGTATGTCTCAAACATATCCCCCCTCAATCGTCTTTTTTCCAGAGTAAAGATGCCTTAAGAAGGCATCCTGGTCAGATGCCATCACCCCATTGTGTGGCAGGGAGTTCCATAGACTTACAGGTTTTCATGTTAGTGTACATGAGTTCCATAGACTTACATGTTTACTTTTGTCTGTTCTTACTCTCCCAGCCCTTCCTTCTCAACGTCTACAGAAGGAAACTTCTACTGAAGTTAGAAACGTAATGCAAAGGTAAATGGGCAAATCCGTAGTAAAACACCAACCTTATTGAATTCTGAAAGGCGAACCTCTTCCTTGAGAAGGACGTGTTCCATTGCTAGGCACATCTCGATGACAATACTTGCAACAGTAGAACTTCCTTTCTGGAACACCAGAGCAATGGTTCTGTAACAAGAACGGCTGGCCAAGAAGTACACGCCGATTGCTACTCGTTCTTCGACTGGAACTGCTGACCGCATAACTGTGTCCCTCTGCATCAGATATGGTCGCAGCTTGTCGGCGACCCCAAAAAGTGTTCTTCTAGTCATTCGGAAGTTTTCCAACCATTGTCTATCGTCCCAAAGCTTAAGAACCGTGTCGTGAAACCACTGAGAACGTCCAGGGTAACACCAGAATAGTTTCTGTCTAGGCGACGTTTGTATCCACTGAGAAATGACCCTTATCAAAGTGTTGCAACCCACCATAGCTTCCCTAAACAAATGCCTGCGTCAGAGTTGTCGTTTTCTGCTACTGAAGCATAACGTAGCTATACCGTCCATCAACTTACAATAACTGCGCAGCAGTGCAACAAAATATGGGCGGTACCCATGGAATTTCTTTAGCCGGCATGCAGAACGTGAGGGAGCCATGATAGCTTTGAAATGGTTAATGGAGGCGGAAGTTCCTCTGACACTGCTCTAGGGATTTAGGAAGGGATTACTCGAATGTCCTTGGAGGAGCGATGGATCATACACAAGAAATGTTGTGTGCTGGTCCACCTAGTGTCCCTGACGGAGAACAGCAAGTTTTTCACGTCGCCAATGGATGAAGCAATACAAATCGAAAGTAGAAAACAAAGGTTCATACAATTATTCGGCTCTGCCGAAAATGACAGCCGGGTATCGATGCATCGATACGCTGTGGGTTTTTTTTTTTTTTTTTTTAAGAAAGCAGAAACCGGACGTTGCAAGTAAGCTTCCCAATGCGAAGGGAGCACGTGAGGTAGTACTGGATTCGACCCTAAAACCTCGCCTCGTGAGGACACGGAAAGAGGGGTGGGGGCGAATGGAGACCACGTGACCACCACGTGACCGCCTTCAGATTCATAGCGAAGGCAATCACGCTGCGAAGAGAAGTACTTCGTGAAGTAACGGCCATAGAATGGCAACAAAGAGTGGGCAGCTGGAAAAGCAAAATAGCAGTTGAGATCGAACCAAGCGACAGAGTGAGATGTCCTATCTTGTTTGCTGCTCCAAGGTAATAATATTAGAAGAGTGTTGAAATTAATTGGATTAAAATCCATTCAAATAAACTGTGGGGGGTGTAAGCCAAGGACCTACAAAGCAGAGTTAAGTTCAGTGCTGCCCTTAGTAGACCACCCCTTATTTGTTAGTTCTCCTCAACTGGAACCTACGGTCTCAATTCAGTCAGAGAGACTGCTGAGAGAAGGAATAAAAAGTGCAGTTTTACTCTCAGTTCTTCATAGATCCAAACCAACAGCATTATTTAGAAAAAATTTGGGACAGCTTGCCTGAGCAGAGCTTAACTGGTTAACTCACTTCATGACTGCTTAATTCTATGGCTGACAGAACACTCTCTCTAATGTCCACTGTGTGATTAAAAAGATTAGGGAAAATAACTCTTAAATAGAGAGGTGGGGCTCTCTTCAGTATTCTGAGGCAGAGCGGGAACAATTGGTTGCTGCAGGATTGATAGAGAGTTATGGAAGCCTAGAAAAAAAAACTCTTAAAGGCATCATGCGAAGATTGCTAATGATTCCAACAGAAAATGGAGATCAGGTGGGCAGAATAAATGGTTCCCTTTTACAGTGGCCTCTCTCCATCATCTTCTGGTGCTCTAAAGCGATGGCTCCTTTCTTCTTTTGAGAAAGAACAAAAAAACTGTAGAGGAGTCCACCTATAGACCTCCATTTGAAGGACAAAGGGCACTCATTCAAAGATGAGGATGTACAAATATTGGACAGAGAAGAGAGGTGGTTTGAGAGAGAGGTCAGGGAAGCCATTCATGTGAGGATTGAAAAACCCTCTTTCAATAGAGGTGGGTGGGCCCCTCAGGCACAGTTTATTTGCCACTTATTAGGCTGTGATTTCAACAATACCCAGAAAAAATCCAAAATATTTCATGCCTTCACCATCAAAGCCATAGCTAATGACCCATACTTCATGGCTTTCAGCATGTTAAGGCTATTGAGACTGCTGTCCACCTAATGAGCCTATTCAGGCCATTGGGCATCTTATGAGCCTCTTTCAGACCAGGGTGACAAGAGGTCAAAGTGAACTATAAAATTGAAGACTTGCAACTAGCTTTCTTCAGACTGACAAAGCTGTTTGGATGAACAGTGAAATGTTTTAATCTCTCAAGAAAAAGAAGTCCAGTTGCCATGACTCAACTTCCAGATATCACTGTACTGCTGCGGTTCGGCATTCGTGTTATAGGCTTGGTTTCCACTTTTATTCTTCTGCAATCTGTTTAGCCATTAGTTGAAGGGATATTTTTTTGTTTAATTGTCAGTTGGCTCATTGGTACTTTGGTAATAATAGCACTTGAGTACCTCACTCTCCCTGATGTGTTTTCATGCTGCCAAGCACATCAAAATACCTGGCTAATGAAGCCAATGAATGTGTTGGAATTTAGGCAGTGAGAATCATTCTTTGCTTGCTTCCCCCCACACCCCCACCTTCCCCGTTCTTTCTGGCCAGTCGTGCATAGGAAAGAACTCCATGTGAGATGTGGCACTTTCCCCTGGAGGCAAGTTGCAATCTTATAATTCTGTGATGGGAGGGTGGGTGGGAGAGGGGGAGTCTTAGAGGCAGGGGGAGAGAAAGGAAGTTTTTCCAGACCAAATAATTATTTGAAATGTGTTGATGGATCTTAGGGACACCTCATACGTCTTTTTCTTGGTGGAGAGCAGAGAACACAAATCATTTCTTCTTCCAGTCAACCTTGGGGAAGCTCTCTCTCTCTCTCTCTCTCTCTCTCTCTCTCTCTCTCTCTCTCTCTCTCTCTCTCTCTCTCTCTCTCTCTCTCTCTCTCTCTCATAAGAACATAAGAACATAAGAAGAGCCATGCTGGATCAGGCCAATGACCCATCTAGTCCAGCTTCCTTTATCTTACAGTGGCCCCACCAGATGCCTTTGGGAGCGCATGAAACTAGATATCTGTCTCCTGATACCACTCCCCTACATCTGGCCCTTGAAGTACCCCATTTTAAGCCTGGAGATTACACATCTCCATCATGGTTTGTAACCTGTGATGGACTTATCCTCCAGGAATCTGTCCAATACCCTTTGGAAGGCATCCAGGCCAGATGCCATCATCACATCCCGTGGCACGTAGTTCCACAGACTAACAATGCGCTGGGTGAAAAAAATATTTTCTTTTGTCTGTTCTTACTCTCCCGGCCCTCAGTTTGAGTGGATGTCCCCCTAGTTCTGGTATTTTGTGAGAGGGAGAAGAGCTTCCCTCTATCCACTTTACTCATGCCCTGCATTATTTTGTACGTCTCAATCATATGCCCCCTCAGGCGCATTTTTTCCAGACTAAAGAGCCCCAAATGTTTTAGCCTTTCCTCATAAGGGAGGTGCCCCAGCCCATGCTCTCAATCTCTCAATCTCAATCTCAATCTCTTTTTATCCTGCCTTTTTCCATTCCTCTCATCTCTGTCTTTCCCTTCTTCTCTGGGCATACCTCACTCTGATCCCACTGTGTCTCCTTCATCCCCTGTGTCTTGCTATACTTCTGCTTTCCCCTCTTCCATCTCCTCCCTTCTCTCTTTGATTTTTTATCTACCCGATTCGGTAGTTTCCATTTCCCTGCCTTCAGCACCCAAATATTGGGTGCACAACCGTATGTGACTGGACATCATTTCCCCTCTTTTCTCCACATGAATTTCACCCTCTCATGAAATACAATAGGACCCCCTTATCCACAAGATTAAGGTAAAGGTAAAGGTTCCCCCCCCACACACACGTGCTAGTCATGTTCAACTCTAGGGGCGGTGGTCATCTCCGTTTTCAAGCCAAAGAGCCAGCTTCTGTAAGTCTGTGACATGTGGCCAGCATGGCTGAATGCATCTGTACGCATTGAACACTGTTTACCTTCCTGCTTTTTACAGCGGTACTTATTTATCTACTTGCATTTTCATGCTTCTGAACTGCTAGGTTTGAGGAAAGATTAGCATCTACTGATTCACTTATGAAAATATAAAAAGAAAAATTCTAGAATAGATAGATAGATAGATA
Source organism: Phrynocephalus guinanensis (assembly GCA_037367245.1). Taxonomy (NCBI): domain Eukaryota; kingdom Metazoa; phylum Chordata; class Lepidosauria; order Squamata; family Agamidae; genus Phrynocephalus; species Phrynocephalus guinanensis. Next base: position 10,876,079 of record CM074739.1, on the reverse strand, counting down.
CAGAGAGAGAGAGAGAGAGAGAGAGGCAGAGAGGCAGAGAGGCAGAGAGGCAGAGTGGACCCTCGTATTACAAACGGTGTGTATAACATAAAATCTGTACAACATAAAAAATTCCGGAGATGGGGGAAATTTGCTTAACAGAATCGCTTAAAAATGAAAACACAGACACAGCGATGATTCCCTTCACCAAACTTATCTGTATTTACAAAGTATACAAGCCCAGCAAACATAGCAGAATTGGCAGGCATAAAACGTAGTCAAAAATACAGCCAGTCCAGTGATACAATAATCCAGGAACTCACCAATCTGACTGGCAAAATGACGTGCCGCTCTCTCCAACATACCCCAACCACATGTGCTATACATCAAGCCTCCTTTTATATTCTTGGTTGATGCAACTACGATTCAGCATATAGAAATCTGAGCATGTGCAAAAGGGTCACCCAATGTCTGTACCTATTAGACAAATATTCCACAGGTGTGCAGCACTTTTCTGTATAGTCATTCTCCCAGAATTCAATATACCAATTCTTTTTGAGAACAAGCCTTGACAGTCTTCATTGAAGAAGGTATGCTGTAACTCAAGGCAGCAGGCTACACTAATTGTGGTGGACTACATATTCCATGGTCCACCCACATACCAGACATGGGTGGTTTACAACAGCCACATGCCAAAATGCGGGCCTTACATTGATCATCTGTGCCTTAAGGCAATTCAGAATTGAAGTCGTATTCTCGGAAGGCTGATAGGAAATGTCACCGCAGCATATCAGCTGCACGCCAGGCCTCGGGATGCTGAATTTCTGACTGTGTTTTCTGTCTTTTTTCATTTCTTATTGACATGTTTGTGACTGTAGGAATTCATTGATTTAACGTTTATGAATTTTGCATTATGTGCGTTGGTGGGGTTGCTGCTTTCTCCTTAGGTACAGGATTGAAATATTATTGATAGCTTTTTCTTAGCATGTTTATTAGTGAATAATAATCTATTCTGTCTGGCTGCCATCTTTTATAATATTTGTTTCGGATACTATTGAAAGTTGCTTAGGTGTGCCTTTTGGAAAGAAATACAGAGTGAAAACACTGTAATGAAATCTATGAAACCATCCCCTGATATTTTGTCCTTTAATTTTAGTCAAGCACCCCATTGCCTGCATGAGAAAAGGTCCTTCCTATAATTCACTGGTTCCAAGTTTTGGGTAATCCAGATATTCCTGGCCTGCAACTCCCAGAAACCCAGTGGTTCTTGCAATTCAGAAACATCTGAGTAACCCAAGGTTGGAAATCACTGTTGTAATTCATGCATTCTATTATAAAAATGACCTGCAGGTACATTTGTCTGGCATCCCTCCCTTTGAGACAGCACGAGATTCCAGCCGTTGAAGCAGCAGGGAGAGAGGTCCTTGTGGGTCACTTGGTGACCCCAACCATGGTGTCTTCCAGATAGGACAAAACCTGCACACACACACACACACACACACACACACACACACATTCTCCTGGTTAGTTTGTGAATCAACATCAACATGCAACGAACTTCCTCCCGGGATGAGAATGGACGTGAAGTAAACGTCTTGGTTTCTTGATCAGTTTGGCTGCCCCTAGCCATGGGGGTAACAGCCACGGGGGTAACAGCATTCGTGGCGCAGTGGTTAAATGCATGTACTGCAGGTAAAACTGTGCTCACGACCTGGGTTCAATCCCAGGTAGCAGGCTCAAGGTTCACTCAGCCTTCCATCCTTCTGAGGTCGGTAAAATGAGTACCCAGCTTGCTGGGGGGGGGCAATGTGTAGCCTGCACACTGTAATTAAAATTGTAAACCGCCCAGAGACTACTTGTAGTGGTATGGGGTGGTATATAAGCAGAACACTTTGCTTTTTTGCTTACCATCACCATCCTTAAACAGCAAAATGAGATTCAGAGTTTTCAAACAATTTTTTTAAAGACATGGCCAGCCCCTCTGTGTTGGAAGGGAACCTTCACGGTTGGCTTTAATTGTCTTTGTTCACCTGTTGGCCGCGCTGCCTCAGCACAATGCTACTTGATTATCTGCTCTGCCTGCGGAGATAGAATGGAGCTGGCCAAAGCATTCTCTAATGAATGAGGTCTGGGGTCATTTGTATATCTTCCCAATTATAAGGAGGACGCTAAATCCAGATAATGCAACAGAATTAAACTTAAGGGGAATTTTGTCGGAATCATAATTAGGTGCAGAGACATTACATGGGGTTAATGGCGTAGAGGTATATTTAGCTTGAAGGAGAATAAATTGACCATCCTTATCTGGATCTTTTCGGGTAGTGGGGAAAATCCACTTAATTGGAAATTTACTTCTCTGGCAATTAAGTCTGAAACCTTTTATTGTCCCTGGGGCCAATGACTTGGAATCTAGACTGTTTAATTGTGGCAGTGTTTTCTCCCTCCATGAGGTAATATCATAGGCAAGTGAGGTTTTTCTAGTGTGTAAACACTACGAAACATAGAACACATTACAACTGTGGGCAAATGGACAGTCTGAATTGTCCACCCTGTTAGTGGAAAAGGAAACTGAGTTCCTCATTCCTCCTGGTGGAAGAATACAACAGCAATTTCTCAGAGACGGGACTCATTATTAGGGGAAATTGCAGTAAACCTCCTTTGGTTTTTTCCAAAGTGTCTAAACTGCAGTACTGCAATCAAAACTCTGCTCAGGACTGGGGTTCAATCCCTGGTAGCTGTCTCGAGGTTGACTCAGCCTTCTATCCTTTTGAGTATAGTAAACTGAGTGCCTATCTCACTGGGCAGGGGATGGTGCAATGTGTAACCTGCATAACTAAATTATAAACTGCCCAGAGAGTGCTGTAAGCATCAAACTTTGTTGTTTGATTTCAGTGCTGCTATCACTTTGCCAACTAAGGTCAGGATTAGAGATGGGCACGACTTGAAAAAATTTTTTTTCGAGTTGTCGTTAGTCGGGCCGGTCCCGTTTCGGGTCATTTCCGGTTTTCGCAAAAATTCGCAAAAATTAGTTGGTTCATTTTTTCGTTTTTTTGTTGTCATTAGTACTGGTTTTGGGGGGGGAGCGGGCTCCTGGAGGCACCTCTGTAGGGTGGGTGCCTCCTCTGGCCCGCTATAAAGGGAAAGTGGTCTCCTGGAGGCACCCGTGGGTGCCTCCTGCCACTAGGAAGGGGAAGCAGGCTCCAAGAGAGACCCCTCTACATGGGGGTCTCCCCTCCTCACCTGCTGCTGCTGCAAAATGCTATGCAATAGCCATATGGATATTGCATAACATAATGTGCAGACAGTGAGACCAGTGTGAGACCAGATCTGGCTTTAAGGTGGCTTAGTGCAATGGCTAGGGTTAGGCTAGTGATGGGTAAGGTTACGGTGGGCTAGTGGGTTGCACCTCTGGGTGCCTCTCTGACCCACTAAGAAGACAGTCTGTGACGTATGGGTACGGAGTCAAGGGTTAGGGTTAGGGCTAGGGCAGGTTTCAGGGGGCTTTTTGGCACATCCCAGAAGTCTCCATGGCCAAGTGGCCATGCGACTGGTGGGATGGCTCCAAAAATTTGCATGGTTGTCCACTCCCACATGGCTGGCCAATCGGCCAGCCCATCATTGCGCACTGCGCAGGTGTAAATAAAATAAAATAAAATAAAATCAATGGAGGACAGAGGAGGAGAGGAGAGACATTTTGTTGCAAGAAAAAACCCACTGCTACTGTGAAAAATCTGGCAGTTTATAAATTTTCGCGTGTTTCTGTTGTGCTTGTGTGTTTTTGGACCACGATTTCAAAAACAATATTGCGTTCGCTGCCCCATTTTGGATCCCCCGCCCGCACCGCATGGCATGGCGAAATGGCAACTCGAGTCCGGCTGCCCAGGACGGGTGGGGGGAGGCGGGACCCCCCTCCAGAAACCACCCCTCCGGTAGGTGCCCTGCGCCCTTAGTCAAGCAGGCATTTTTCCGCCTGCTTTTTTGGCCCGGGAATGGGTGGGGGGAGAGTTTAAAAGTTTTTTCCTGTGCCGTCCGTGCCGCTTGCTTGCGCTTTAATTGCGGGCGGGCGGCGGAGAGACTGGGCTTTTTGCTGGCTGCGAGCCTGCGGCGAGTCCCACCAGAGCAGCCCAGGACGGGGGATGAGGGGGGAGGCCGGGGACCTCCAGAAACAACCCCTCTGGTAGGTGCCCTGAGGCACGGCAGGCATTTTTCCGCCTGCTTTTTGGCCGGGAACTGGGTTTTTTTAACTTTTAAAAACTTTTTTTCTGTGCCGCGTGGCATCGCGCAATCGCGCGATGCAAGGAACGAGCACGACAAATCAGACCAAAATTGTTCGTTCGTCGGTTCGAGCTCGAAGTCTGGCGGAGTAATTCCCGTTACCGTTTCCGTAGAGTAACGGAACCGAGTAACGGAAACGGAAACGGGAATACCGCTAAGTCGTGTCCATCTCTAGTCAGGATAGTCAAAGCTATGGTTTTTCCAGTAGTGATGTATGGAAGTGAGAGCTGGACTATAAAGAAGGCTGATCGATGCAGAATTGATGCTTTTGAGCTGTGGTGCTGGAGGAGAGTCTTGAGAGTCCCCTGGACTGTCAGGAGATCAAACCTATCCATCCTGAAAGAAATCAACCCCGAATGTTCACTGGAAGGACAGATTTTGAAGCTGAGGCTCCAGTACTTTGGCCACCTCATGAGGAGAGAGGAGTCCTTGGAAAAGTCCCTGATGCTGGAAGGCAAAAGGAAAAGAGGATGACAGAGAATGAGATTGTTGGACGGTGTCATCGATGCAACCAATATGGATTTGACGAAACTCCGGGAGACAGTGGAAGATAGGAAGGTCCGTATACTGGAGATTAAACCCCAAACAACTCTGGAAACTTTAGGAGAGAAAATATAGTTGTTTTTTGGCTAAAAATAAAATAAAATAATTGGAAGAGATGTGTTCATTGGAGAGCCTCAAGGTGGCCTTGGTAGCTTCAAAAATGCCTCACGATATCACACCCCTATGATAAAAAAGTCCCTCCCTATTTCAAATTCCTCCCCATCCAAATTCCTCCCAGACTAGCTGTTGCTGAAATAAAAAGAGCTCTATTCAGCAGGAAACTATGTGATTCAAGTCTCTGGTCATTTGTTCCTTAAACAACAAGGAAGAACACATATCACCAAAACACCAAGCTCTCCAACAAAGATAAAAGTCTAGATGATGTTGAAGGAAGGAATTTTCAGTATTAATTTCTATCTACATCCTTCCCCTTCCCCAGCATCCACAACACCCTCCTCACCCTCCTTCAGTCTTTGCAATGATTTTTAGACATGACAGGTCCACTTTTCTTTTCCTCAGGTCTATCAATCTCCATTTCAGACAGTGTTGCAGAAGAAGAAAAGATTTATGCTCCCTCCCTAACTATATTTCAAAAGGGAATTACTAAATCATAACTGCTCTTGTCTCCTTACACACTGACATGCTTACTGCTTCTCAACTAAATCAACTAAATGGGTTCTCTCCTTGTTATTTTGATTTTGCTCTGCTAATTTCCCTTCTTTGAGTTTCTCTGCTAATATGTAGCAGAAGGCTGTGTTGGCCAAACTAGAGGTTTGGCCAGGAGTCGCATGACGCTAGAGATGGGCACGACTTAGCGGTATTCCCGTTTCCGTTTCCGTTACTCGTATCCGTTACTCTACGGAAACGGAAACGGGAATTACTCCATCAGAATTCGAGCTCGAACCGACGAACGAACAATTTGGTCTGATTTGTCGTGCTCGTTACTTGCATCGCGCAATGCCAAGCGGCACAGAAAAAAAGTTTTTAAAAGTTAAAAAACCCCCCGATTCCCGGCCCTAAAAGTAGGCGAAAACTGTCTGAGGGCACCTACCAGGCCAGAAGCGTGTTTTATTTGGGGGGGTTTCCCCGCCCCCCTCTCCTTGGCTATTGCTACTGCTGCGCTGCTGGTACCAGGCTGGGAGGGCGCATCCATTTGCCATGCAGTGCGGGGGATCCAAAATGGTGACCGCAATATTTTTTTTGAAATCGTTGCCCAAAACCCCACCAAAGCACCACAGAAACATGCGAAAATTAGCTATTTTAAATGCTTGAATTTTTACAGTAGCAGCAGTGGGTTTTTCTTGCAAAAAAAGTCTCCGTTGATTTTATTTTATTTTATTTTATTTTATTTTTTTACACCTGCGCATTCGCAATGATGGGCTCGCCCATGGGAGTGGACCATGCAAAGTTTTGGAGCCATTCCACCAATCGCATGGCCAGGTTTTGCTGACTGTACCAGGCTGGGAGGGCGCATCCATTTGCCATGCAGTGCGGGGGATCCAAAATGGCGACTGCAATATTTTTTTTGAAATCGTTGCCCAAAACCCCACCAAAGCACCACAGAAACATGTGAAAATTAGCTATTTTAAATGCTTGAATTTTTACAGTAGCAGCAGTGGGTTTTTCTTGCAAAAAAAGTCTCCGTTGATTTTATTTTATTTTATTTTATTTTATTTTATTACACCTGCGCATTCGCAATGATGGGCTCGCCCATGGGAGTGGACCATGCAAAGTTTTGGAGCCATTCCACCAATCGCATGGCCAGGTTTTGCTGACTGTACCAGGCTGGGAGGGCGCATCCATTTGCCATGCGGTGGGGGGGGGATCCAAAATGGCGACCGCAATATTTTTTTTGAAATCGTTGCCCAAAACCCCACCAAAGCACCACAGAAAGATGCGAAAATTGGCTATTTTAAGTGCTTGAATTTTTACAGTAGCAGCAGTGGGGTTTTCTTGCAAAAAAAAGTCTCCGTTGATTTTATTTTATTTTATTTTATTACACCTGCACATTTGCAATGATGGGCTCGCCCATGGGAGTAGACCATGCAAATTTTCCACCAATCACATGGCCACTTGGCCAGGTTGACCACAGAGACTTCTGGGATGTGCCAATCGGGCATAAACAGCCCACTAATCGTAGCCCAAACCCGAACCCTAAGCCTAACCCATACGCTGGTACACTGTCCTTCTAAGTGGGTCAGAGAGGCACCCAGAGGTGCACCCCAATACTCACCCTAACCTCACCCGTAACTAGCCTAACCCTAGCCGTTGCGCTAAGCCGTCTTAACCCTAAGCCAGATCTACTTGCATTGCACTACATGCAAGTACGTGAGACACAGCGGGTGCAAAGAGTCTGCCAGTCCGTCACTTGTGGCTCTGGCTGACTCCTGCAGCTCCCTCCAGGAGCCCGCTACCCCCTCCCCAAACCAGTACTAATGACAACAAAAAAATGAAAAAACGAACTGACTAATTTTTGCAAATTTTCACAAAAAACGGAAACGAGCCGAAACGGAACCGGCCCGACTAACGACAACTCGAAAAAAATTTTTTTCAAGTCGTGCCCATCTCTACATGACGCATTTGAGATGAGAGAAATTAAAACAGGAGGGCTTGGGTCTCCTCTCCTGAGCTGAGCTATTTTGGTGTCTGGGGGGAGGGGGTTTATTAATATTTCACTTGTAATGTGACTTTCATAGTGTTAGCATTAAGGGAAGCAAGAGGATCGACCAAAGGGACTTACCATGAATTTGAGGATGGATGAGGAAGAGTAATACCAAATCAGAATTTAAACCATAATAGAGATGGGCACGAAACAAAAAAATGGCATTTTGTTTGTTTATTGTCGTTTGGAGGTTCCGTTTCGGTTCGTTTCCATTTTTCGTGAATTTTTGCAAAAAATTCATTTTTGTTTTCATTCATTTCGTTACCGTTTCGTTACCATTTATTTCAATTTTTTGTGATTTTTTAAAAGATTTTAAGCAATTCACTCATATTGCAGTAACGGAAATGAAACACATGACAAAATTTCCGGTGTTTCTGTTCGTTTCGTTTCATTTTAGAGGCAAAATTCGTTTGTCGTTTCGTTACATAATGAAACAAAAAAATGAAAATGGAAATGAAAAATTGTTCGTTTCGTGCCCATCTCTAAACCATAATACATGCAGCACATGGTTGGTATGGGGAGTGGCTGGAAAGTATATTGACGCAAGGGAAAATGTCATATCAACATCTACTGTATATCTCAGACAATCTTCATAACTGGGATAACGACGCAGGCACTAAAGTAGTGTAACATTTTTGTTTTTTTGTTTTGGAGTATAGCACAGGGTAATGGAATCCATGTGTTGCCCTTTCTTGTATTTTTTTAGAATTATATTGTATGCAGATTGGTAATCTTAGACTTCCTTCCTTCTCTCTTTCAAAACCCACATGCTTTTTCCTCTTTCCTTGAATACAATTTCTGGGCATATGTCTAAGGCAACACACATGAATCTATTAAATTGAAAGTTTCAATTTCTATGGAACTTTTCATCCCTCCAATTAGTACAGTTTCCCACAAAGAACTGTAAGAACTGTATGATGGTGCTACGAATTTTGCATTAGAAATCCCAGGCTGCACTTCACATATTGTTAAACCAATTTTGGCGTGCTGCGTAGATATATGTTTCCCGTGATTCTCTATCAGAATGTCGCTGACAAATGTAGGCACTTAATTTGGGGTTTTGCAAGATAAGAGCCTCACGGAAGGACAGCGTTATTTTGCTGAATGCAAAGATGAATCGTATTTTAGTACGCCCATTCAACATTTAATTTCTATACATTCTCAAGTACTCGCGTACACACTGGTATAAATATTATAATCTACCTGACATTTCAGAGAAAGATTGGGGGAGAACAAAATTTCAACATACATAACCTAGGACTCAGTCAAGAGAGAGTTGATATTTAAAAATTAATTGAGCAGAATCTATGTCTTCTGTCTGTTTCAGCAAGACAGCACTTTAGAGTTTGTGATGGTAATCGTTTACTTTACGCTTCACTTGCTTTGTTGGCTGGGCCTCTGGAATTGTGTGTATTTGTGTGTGTGTGTGTAATTAGATTTAATCAGATATAAGACATTCACCAAAGTGGGCCATTAGGATAAAGTGAATTACATTCCATGCAATGAATTCCATTGTGATAAGTGTGAAAGTGTGGGGTTTAGTGATTTCAGCAAGCGATTTCAGTTCTGTGACATAGCAGGCTGGAGACAGTTTCTATGGTAACAACTCTTTATTCAGGGAGAGAACAAGGCTGGGGACTGGGGAGAGGGAGCTACATTTATAGGAACGAGGACAGGCTAGGAAAAGATACATTTTGGAGGGAACAATTACAAGCAATCACAAAGCTGCCTTTTGGCGGAAACCAATAGGATTGAGGATCCAAATGCAGCAACTAGAAATAACCAATAGGCCTGTTCCCTTTGGGAACAGGAAGGCAGTTACTTCAACATAAGCAATTACAGATAATAGGAATACAGATCAATACACAACAATAAGCACCTCCTTGACCCCATGCAGACTTCAGAGAAGGCCACGTAAAACAAGTGTTGAGACTAGACAATGTAGCTTAAACTCTGATTACTTTGGAAAGTTAGGTAGCCCAAAAACTATTAAAATAAGCTTTCTTAAGGAAGCACCTGTCTTCCCAAGCTGTGGATTGGCTGCTAACGTTAATGTCTAAACCACATGGCAGATACAGTGACCCCATTGTCCTGTTGCCACAGCAGCAAAAGCATGCTATCAGTGATAAGGTTTCGGAGAATTAATTAGCTTATGGACCAAAAATAAAACAAATCTTACCACCAGCATCAGGTCAAACAAAGCTAAGGTAAACCTTCTGAGACTACTTGCAACCAGAACAACCAGTCCTAGGTTTATTAATTGCAGTGATATGTTGGTTTATAAGAATAATTTGTTCCAGAAACATGCATGTAAATCAAAGCAATCATATATCAAAGCAAATTTCCCAGTTAAAAATAATGGAAACTCAGATGATTCATTCTGCAGTCCAATAGGCCACAGATCGTAAAATGCCAAAGCTCACAAAAGAAGTTGCTTAGAAGTCCCTATCCACACTATGGTGGATAGTGGGAATTTGTTCTGCTTGGAACTAACAACTGGATTTTGCCCTGTGTTGTAAATGTGACAATAATAAAATGCAATTTTTAGCCATATGCAGACTTGACTAGCTGCCCAATGACTAAAAGCGGTTTGAAAAATAAGAAAGGATGTTGAAAACAATTTAAATAAAAATATAAATATAAAGAAAAATACAGCAACCCCCTAACCTGCATTTACCTTTGAAAACCTTTGTGGCTGGTGCAAGAGAGACCTCTGTTTCTCTCTCTTCCCTCTGCTTTTGAGGCTTGCCTGAGATGGAACTTCCCAGACAATCCTCCACATCCAGCAGTGCGGGAGAGAGATGACACCACCATTGGCTCACTTGTGATCACATGACCTGCTCCAGTGCTTGTATTGCAAGACAATGCTTGTTGATCAAGGCAAAATTTAGAAGAAATGTTTGCTCATCTTGTAGAACTCTCATAGACCAAGGTACTCATAAACCAAAGTATTGATACAGTTCATCTTAATTTACACACAGCCTTCTTTGTAATAGAGGGACTCATGTTGGCTTACCAAACATGTTTTGTAACAAATCAGCAATCAGCGAAATTATTGTAACAGAGCTTGGTGTGTGTGTGTGTGTGTGTGTGTGTGTGTGTGTGTGCACGTGCATGTGTGTGTGTGTGGTGTGCATTATTTATGGATAATAGCAAAAGCCATACATAGCATGTTGCTCTTCAACAACAAGAATACGTGGAATGGTCTCTGGCACACCCTAGTGCCCATATCTGCTAAATACACTGTGAAAATACATATTTCTAGTCTGTGTTTTTTCCTTTTAATACTTTCAGACTGTGAATAATGAAACAGCAGATACAGAACCTCTGCTGTACATTATAGCAGTCCAAGAGGGATTGAGCTAAGGAATGTGTTACTATAGCCAAAGCAGACATTTATAGGAATGGGAGCAACTGGGACACTAGCTGTAAGTGCAAATGCAGTCTTGGTCTCCATCAAACTCTGGTCATTCAGACTCAGAGGTGAATGAAGGAGAACACCCAAGCGGTCTACCTGTGATTTCAAGGGAGTATAACCTCATCCAGCACAGGCTGGATGTCTCTATTTCCTGATGTGTTTTTCAGCTGATCAGAAGCTCTCTTGTTGTGTCTGAATTAAGCTTCACTTTGTTCTCCTTCATATAGCCCATTACTGACACCAGACATCAGCTTTCTTGCATTTGGGTGAAGCCAAGCGATTTAGCTGGTAGTCATCCCTATCCTTGCCTCCAAAGTCACCAGGCTGTTCAGCATCCTCGGGACCCAACTCCTTCTTTGTGAAGGATTTGTCTGATTGGGTACCTTAAACATTTACATATGTCTTTGCAAGACATCCATTTTCTTTAGGACAGCTGGCAGAGGTTTATAGATGGCTTTCAATTTCACATTAAACCAGCCATCCCCTGCCAAGGACCCTCCAGATATTTTGGAACAGAACATCCATTATCCCTTGCCATGAGGAAAGTGATCGCTCACACATCACCAAAAAGGAGGTCGAAAGACCATGCAGGCTTGCATAATAGTTACCTGTGCTAATTTTTAGTGCATGGATGCATATCTGGAAAACAATGGCTGTAATTTAAAATTATATGCCTATGGTTGCACCACAATGCTAAGAGCAAGATGGATTCAACTCATTGTGTCAAGAGAACCAGGTGGTGGAATGGTAGTTTTCTGATTTTTACATTTTAAAAAATTGTTCAGAGCTGGCTTTTACCCTGGTGGGGTGTGTAGGACATGTGGAGGAATGTCCTATAAAGTAAAACAACATTCCCTTGGATTGTTTAGTACGGACTCCCAGGGCAAAAAAAGGTGTGTTTCTTTTGTTTGTTTGTTTCTTTTGTTTCTGGTTCTGGAGGGGGTGAGGTGTTTTCCTACTGTTTATGTAAAGTTTTTTCACGTCACACTACAGGGAAAGCTTCATTCCTGTTTTTGTTTTTCCAATTGTATTTTCTGGCACTCAAAGAGACATAAATCATAGAATCATAGAATCACAGAATCATCATAGGGTTGGAAGGGACCTTGGAGGTCTTCGTGCCCAGGGCAGGAGACCTCATACCATCCCAGACAGATGATTGTCCAGTCTTTTCTTGAAAACCTCCAGCGATGGGCGCCCACAACATCAGGAGGCAAGCTGTTTCACTGTTCTATGGCTGTCACTGTAATCTTCAAAATTACTAAGAAAAACAAGCAAAGGAAAGGCAACAGAGAATCAGTCCAATCCAAAAGCAGGCAAATGGACAAGATAAAGAGGGAAGGGGGGGTACAACATATTCACACTTCATCATAGGCTCCCATTACAATCAGTCCAACACAAAATGCAAAATGGAAACTATGGTTCTCCAAAAATTAGGTGGTTGGACTTTCCATCATCAGACCTTTTCACTAGGGAAAGGCAAAACCAGGGCTCTGAGCTATCATTGATGGGTCAGGAAAGAGATCTTGGTGTGCTGGTGGACAGCTCCATGAAGGTGTTTACCCAATGTGTGGCAGCGGTGAAGAAGGCCAATTCCATGCTAGGGATTATCAAAAAGGGGATTGAAAATAAAACAGCTAACATTATAATGCCATTGTACAAAACGACAGTAAGGCTGCACCTGGAGTATTGTGTACAATTCTGGTCACTGCATCTCAAAAAGACATAGTGGAACTGGAAAAGATGGGCGACTAAAATGATTACTGGGCTGGGGGACCTCCCTTATGAGGAAAGGCTAAAACATTTGGGGCTCTTTAGTCTGGAAAAAAGGCTCCTGAGGGGGAATATGATTGAGACATAGAAAATACGGCAGGGCATGAGTAAAGTGGATATAGGGATGATCTTCTCCCTCTCACAAAATACCAGAACTAGAGGACATCCACTCAAACTGAGGGTTGGGAGAGTGAGAACAGACAAAAGATAATATATTTTTACTCAGCATTTTGTTAGTCTGTAGAACTCCCTGCCATATGATGTGGTGATACATCTGGCCTGGATGCCTTCAAAAGTGGATTGGACAGATTCCTGGAGGAAAAGTCCATCACAGGCTACAAACCATGATGGAGATGTGTAATCTCCAGGCTTAAAACCAGGGTACGTCAAGGGCCAGATGCCAGGAAGTGGTTGCAGGAGACAGATGTCTAGCCTTGTGTGATCCCAGACACATTTAGTGGGGCCACTGGAGATACAGGAAGTGGACTAGATGAACCTTTCGCCTGATCCAGCCATCCCCTACCAAATACCCTCCAGTATGGCTCTTCTTATGTTCTTATTTGGGATGGGCACAAAACGGAAAAAATAAAGTTTCATTTCATTTCTTTTCATGCTCAGCCCCATTTCATTTCATTTCGTTTCATTTCTTAGAATTTAAAAACAAATTCATACAAAATGAAGCAAAATGAAATGAAATGGCTCCCCTGGGTCCTAGAGGCACTAGATTTGGTGCCCAGCCTGAGGAGCCATTTTTAAAGGGCTCCTGTTGAGCTGTTATCACCTGGACCCCTTTAAAACTGGCCCAGTCAGCACCAGGGAATCCCCTGGTGCCGACTGGGCCAGGTTTAAAGGGGTCCAGGTGATAACAGCTCAACAGGAGCCCTCTGAAAATGATGGAATTAAATGGTTCATTTCAAAGAAAAAAAGAAATGCTCCTTCCTTGTTTTGTTTCATTTCGTTTTGTTTTGTTACATAACAAAATGATGAAACAGCATTTTTTTTTCATTTCCTCCTGCCCATCCCTGGTTCTTATGTTCAGTATCCAACAGGCTGGTAGAAACCAGGTCATGACCATTAGGATGGAAAAAGAATTAGGAGACCAGCAAGAAACAATGGTGGCTTTATATCCTGCTTGAGCAGAAATGATTACCTCCAGGTTGGAGGTCTTCTTTTGTGCCAAAGATTGCAGGCAAACACGGCTTCCAATGTCTAGCAAATTAGGATGGCAAGGTGTCTTTCTACCCTTTCTAGGTAAGGTACCAGCTGAATCTAGCTGAATGCTCTATCTTCCACAGTGCTGTTGATGCACTTGGTTGTGGGTATGGCTGAAAATTAAATGGACAGCTAGCAACTGTGTAGCACTAATTGGAGGCTGTTAGTCCCAGATAATCATTCCAAAAGCTACCACCAGCAGCAGAGTAGGTCAACCTCTACCTTTTAAAATATATTTTTTAAATTTTAATTCAAATGCATTTCCCCACCAAATAGTCAATTTTAAACATATATCAATAAAAAAGATCAGTACTGCATTAGAACATTTGGTCGATGCAGAACCAACGATGTTCTGATCAAACCAACCCATGTTGGAATTGACAGAGGCTGCATTGCTGCACACACCTGTAGCTGCCTTGTCTTCTCATTAAGTTGAAATGAAGACTATCTGAGTAAGAAATGTATAGCTCTGATCTGTATACAGTAGCCAATGAATCCTACTTGCTGATCAATCTTGAAAAATTGATGCCAAGGCATTCTATCATTTGAAGAACTCCCAATCCAAAAATGCTTCAACTTTTGATTTACATCAGAATCAGGAAGGGGGGGGAAAACACAGTGAACAAATTCGGATGAAATCCATCAGAGCCCACCGAGAAGTGTGATAGGATTCTTATGAGTTTATATCATTTTTAATTTTTTTGATAGCCAGGATGGTTGAGGGTCTGGAGGAAATGTCTTATGAGGAACAGCTTAGGGAACTGGGAATGTTTAGCCTTTCAAAAAGAAGGATGAGGGGGATAAGATAGCTATGTTTAAATATTTGAAAGGATGTCATATTGAAGAGGGCACAGGTTTGTTTTCCATGGCTTCAGAGACTAGGACTCGCAGCAATGGTTTGAAACTACAGGAAAAGAGATTCCATTTGAACATTAGGAAGAACTTCATGACAGTTAGAGCTGTTCAGCAGTGGATTATGCTGCTACAAAGGGTGGTGGAGTCTCCTTCCTTGGAGGTTTTTAAGCAGAGGCTGGATGGCCAGCTGTCGGAAATATTGTGATGGGGTTCCTGCATGGCAGGGGGTTGGACTAGATGGCCCTTGAGGTCTCTTCCAACTCTATGATTCGATGATTCGATGATTTTATGATTCTATAATAGAAGAATAAATTGTTGCAGACTGCAAATCAGAAAGCATGCATACAAACTCTGTTCAAAGTGTCTCGTAGTTGGCTAAGCTCAGGCAACACAAGCAAGTCTGTATTACAGGAATGGCCGGGTGAATCTGTCTAAGGGAGCCAGCACAGAAAGTAAGGTCAAATTATGTGTTAAGTACAGACTTTTAGCATCAAAACAATATGAATAATTCAGCAGGCAAGGAGTAGTGTGGCATGAGAAGATACGGAATAACGTAGCAAGCAGAGACAAAGCAAACAAGAAGAGCCAACATACAGAGCTGTAGGTGCAGAGTGACAACAGCAATTATGACTTTCCCTGATCAGGCAACTGTGTGCTTACAATAACTGACAATGATGTGATTCTGTTTAATGAACAGATTCTCTGACTGAAGCAACACCGTAAGTGGACTATCAACGTTTACCCATCTGTTAGTACCTGTCCTCTTGAACTGATATTAGCTTTGAAATTAGAGGCTTTTAAAGCTAAGCAAAGGCCAAAATCTTGTTGCACGGTTGCTCTGGCATAAGGCCAAGGATGTGACTTTATGAGGTAAATTGTGTCACATCATGAGCAGTGGCGTCACAAAGGTTTGGAGTGTGTGGAGACAAAGTTGTTTTCGTGCCCCTCTGGCCCTCCCCAACCCCATTGCATCCACCCAGCAAGGGGTGGGGAACCCTGCAGTCATGGGGCGGGCAGGCAGGAGGGTGTGTGTGTGTGTGTGTGTACACATGCACCTTACCTCTCCTGCAGTGGACCCAGAGCAAGGTGAGGAAGAGGAGGAGGAGGTGGAGGGTGCCCCACCCACAACGCTCCCCCTCACCTGCCTGCCTGCTTGCTTCGCCACTCACCTGGCGCGTGGTGGCGGAGGCGGGTGCGGCAGAGGGGGGTCTCATTGGCAAGCCTTAGCTGGGGGAAAGGAGGACTGCTGGCAGGAGGCCACATGGCTTCTTCCTCCTTCTCTCCCTCCAGGCACCCCCAGATTGCTACACCCAGGGCAAATGCACCCTTCTGTCCCCCTAGATACGCCCTTGGTCAAGACACCACTCTGCACATTATCTGTTGTGTCCTGAGTTGTGTGGCCCCAGAGCGCATCAGATAGTGTGTATAATGCTTTCTTAACATGAGCTAATTCTGCTCCCTAAGTTACACTGTCAATGTTATATTGGTGTAACTACATAAAGGGATTCAGGCCAGTGCTTTCAGTGGAGTCCTTCCATCTCCAAAGCCAGGGTGGATGAGTGAGATCTTTTCATACTCCATTTTTGGTAGGGTCACAAATTCTAGGCTTATGTAAGAGAGGAGCAAAGAGGGAGCAGTCATCAAAAATGCTTTCTTTCATGTCCCTACTACAAGTGCCTGTGATGGTGGTGGGATTGCGAGAAAATTTCATAAACCAGGGATACAGATTATCGGAGGGTACCATCAGTGCACCTCAATTTAAAAAGAATGTTGACAATCTTGAACAGGTCCAGAGGAGGGCAACCAGAATGATTGAGGGTCTGGAGGAAATGTTGTAGAAGGAGTGGCTTAGGGAGCTGGGAATGCTTAGCCTTACAAAAAGAAGACTGAGAGGGGATATGGTAGCTGTGCTTAAATATTTGAAATGATATCACATTGAAGAAGGGACTGGTTTATTTTCCATGGCTTCAGAGACTAGGATGTGGGGCAATGGTCTCAAACTACAGGAAAAGAGATTCAATTTAAACATTAGGAAGAACCCCCTGCCATGCCGGAACCTCCATCACAGTGCTCCCGACAGATGGCCATCCAGCGTTTGCTTAAAAACCTTCCAAAGAAGGAGACTCCACCACCCTCCATGGCAGCATAGTCCACTGCTGAACAGCTCTAACCGTCATTCACCAAATTCCCATTGAGTCAATGGGCCTGCTCTAGTGTGATTTATTGTGTTATGTTTGGAGCACTGGAGATTAATCCATACTATTTTTACATTTGGATGGTAAAAGCTCTATGTTGAACTTTTTACTGCAATTTATTGATGCCTTTTATTTTGTGGGTGTACGTGTGTTGCTTGTGTCATGGTTTGAGTTGCCTAACAAATATTGTTACGGACTAACATATATGTGATGTTATTAATAAGCAGACTCATGAAAGTGGAAAGCATTGCATTTAAAACAAAATCATAGATTAACAATTAACTTTTTGTTTCATCCGTAGGGGGCCCTGGCATTCCTGAATACATACCATTGAGAGCAACCAATGTTCACAGTTTCTTGCAAGAAACCTCTTTGATTTGTTACAGGAGAGCAGTAGCAACCAAATTCACTTTCCACTCACATTTCTGTAAGCCAGGAAGTGTCAAAGCACATGTAGCCTTTCATTAATTAAGCCTGTTTTTCCTTGTGACATGGTACAATTAATGTCCCAGTGCTTAAAGGAAATGGAGTGTTTGTTAAAGCTGTAAAACAGCCTTGTGGCACGGAGCGTGGTGGACTGAAATCAAACCAAAAGGTTTAATATGTTCTCTTCCAAATGTGCCTTCCATCTTTTGTTATTAAAGTAGTCTTTTCCTCAATCACCACAATAGTCAACAATTAACAGAGTAGCATTGATGTCCAAAGCACATTTATGAATCAACAAAACACAATGAATCAATATACAATCTAGAACCTACAGTGCAGTGGGAGGAGACTTAATAAGAGGTGACAGTTCTCCCAAGGGTAGGCAATGTGTCTAGTGACACCAAAGCCATATTCCAGCATGATGCAAGTGTGTCTAATCCACATGCAAGTAGTTCAGGCCAGTCTGTCATCACTTCATGACTGGCCTGAACAGGAGATCCTTCACTATCTGTAGTGAAGAGTTATAATGGAAAAACAAATTTTAATAAATAATAATTGGAGCGGTTCCAAGACCCATCGGAACCGCCCAAATACACCCCACACCATCACAAACACGACACTCTTTACCCGGTCCCAAAATTCCAATCTGTTCCCGAGATATCGGGAAGAATACAAAAACCGCCGCTTTTGCCGGCTAAGAGGCCTTGTGAGCAGGGGATCGGCAAGCGGAAAGCTTCAATTCACACCTAATTTGTCCGTTTACATTGTAGCTAGTTAGCCGTGGCAGTTCATTTCCGCGGAGACTCCATAAACCAGCAGGGGTGAGAAAGATAAGCCCGTCTGCGCCTCTTAACCAATCAGCGCCCCCGCCATCAATCAATGTCTTGTTAATTATGGCTGGACGGGGGTGCACGACGGGGGACCCTGGCTGAGTAGACCACCCCAACCAAAAAGAACCATAGCCCTTCCCAGGGAAATTTGAAAACTCTAACCGTTCAGAGCTCCAGAGAGGCGGCCGAACCTCCAACAGCGCCAACGGTACAAATCCACCCCCTCTACCCGACTCTTAGCTCCAGAGACTCGGGTAAGGCAGCCCAGGGTAGCAACTCATCTCACTACCTCTTACCCGAGCCGCAGTTCCAGAGAATTCATCCGTTCTCCCGGCCATTTATGTCTATGGCGATAGCCCGGTCCCCTTTCCACTTTTTCCTCGCTTGCTGTATTTATTAGAGATGGGCACGAAATGAGTGATTTTTCGTTTTCGTTTTTGTTTTTTTCGTTTCGTTATGCAATGAAAACGAAATGAATTTTTTTAAAAAAACAAAACGAAAACGAAAACAAAAATGAAACGACCAAATTTGCCGTATTTTTCATTTTCGTTGCAGCAGATGCATTAAACTAAAAAGAATGCTAACGAAACAGCGATTTTTCGTTTTCGTTTTCATTTTTTCGCTTCGTTACCTAATGAAATGAAAACAAATTTTTTTGCGAAAAAGTCACGAAAACAAAAACGAACCGAAACGGACCCCTAAATGACCAAATGAGTCCGACAAACGAAACACCATTTTTTTGAGTCGTGCCCATCTCCAGTATTTATCTATGGCGGTGGACTAACCCCCACTCCAGAGTCAACTGGACAGGGTTTCCCCTTCTTGCGGAAACCCCTGGAAATCCGTTTTTCCCGGTTCCAGGGGTTCCCGCCAAGGAATAAGAGATGTCCCTTGCTAGTATATCAGTTAACCCCTTCCTGCCCCTTATTCCTCAACCCTGAAACCTTAGCCAGAGACACAGTTCAGGGGATTCTTCCTGGACTAATGAATTATTTCCTTCATGCTCTTGGCCTTGCAAGGGAATGATTCTGAATGATCATTCTTAAGGACCAGGGACCTCCTTACCCTCAGAAACCTGGTTTTCCTGCCTCTGCCTAAATGGACCCAAAACCCTTGACCCAAGGTGGCCCCCTTCCCCCTCTCTTTCTCTCTCTTTCTCTTTCTCTTTCTCTTTCTCTTTCTCTTTCTCTTTCTCTTTCTCTTTCTCTCTCTCTCTCTCTCTCTCTCTCTCTCTCTCTCTCTCTCTCTCTCTCCTTTCCTCCCACCCCTTCTTCCCTGGGTGTGCTTTGAACGTGTTCTTACTCTACCTAATGACTCCTATACCTGCAAACTGGGGCAAGGGGGTCATGGCATGAGAAGAAGGACATCATGGTGATGCCACGAGGCAGGTCACATCTTCTAGAGCAGAATCCATCTTCCACAAAGATCCTGGCACGTCTTTCACAGATGGTCTTCGGATTATGCCACAGCCTGGGGGCTCTTCATTGTCACATCTCCACATTCACAAAGGACTGCTTGGCTACCTCTGGCTAATCTCATCAGCTTTCCGGCTCCCCATTGACTTCTATATTGACCTTCCCCAACCTTCTATTGACTTTCCAATTTCCCAAGTTTACCTGGACTCAAGAACAATACCCTGTTTCCCCTTCCTGATTGTCACACCCCGATGGCCCAATTAAAGGACATATTTGACTCATCAACACCTGGGCAGGCATCCGGTCCCAGCTTGCCAGGGGGCCTCCCCTGACTGCCTAGGAACGCCTCCGGACAGCCCCTGGACCACACCGATTGGACCACCTGGAAGATCATCCCCCTGCCCACCCCTGGGCGGTGCCACTCGGGAGAGGGAAGAGGGGGAACTAATAAAATGTGGTTCTCTTTGTGCTCGGGGTCGGACATCTTAGCTTTGGCTTGTGCCCACCTGCTGTCCTTTATTAGGCCTAATAAACACAGTATTTTCTCTGGGATCTCTCTCCTGTTGGATTCTTCATTGGGTCTCTGGGGTCCAGCAGAACTCAGCAGGACTAGCCTAGCTGAAATTTAATTTTAAACCCATTTTAAATTCAACAGTAGAGGGTCTCCACATGAGTTGGAACCCCGGCAAATCAAGGTCCCAACAACTAGAGAGCCTTAATAAAGTGTGGAGGCTTTTTATTTTGGTGTATACAAAGGTAAGCAAAATGTCTATGAAGATTCTCAGTCATCCAGGTAAGTTTATCTGGAGGTTGAGTCATGGCGACTGGACTTCTTTTCCTGAGAGATTGAAATGTTTTGCTGCTCATCCAAACAGCTTCATCAGTCTGAGGAAAGCTAGTTGCGAGTCCTCCATTTTATAGTTCACTTTGACCTCATGTCACCCTGGTCTGAAATAGGCTCATAAGATGAATAATGGCCTGAATGGACTTGTTAGATGGACAATAGGCTCATTAGGTGGACAATGGCCCAATTTTACAACCTTCCCAGCAACCATAAAGTACGATAATCAAGGTTAGCAAGGATAATCAAACTGAAGACAGATCATGTGAGGCTGTCTCGCTCCTCATACATTGATTAAACATGCTTCCATTGTATTATTGCAAGCCGCCTTGGGTCCTTTTCTAAGGAGAAAGGTGGGGTAAAAATACTCTAAAATAAATAAATAAAATAAATACCTGAATCAAGTTAGGTCTTATCTTCAGTTCGGTATGAGGAATGAACTGAGCAGCAGATGACCATGGGTGGGATGGCATTCATTATTCAGTGCCAGCAGGGAGAAACCCCCCAGTAATACTGCATCATAGGATCAGGGGAGGGGCCAAGTCACCATGTTGTGCAGCACCACCATCTGGTGATGCCCCAAGAGAACAGTGCCCTTTTGAGCCATCACATCGTCCAGACCTGTTGCCGTGGGTTGCAACACCAGCAACTTGTACAAACTCACACACAAATCTGGATTGTCTTCTTGCACATGAGAGGAGACCATGGGACTGAGTGAGCATTAATTGGGAATTGTGCGAGTGTCAAAAGTGCGTGGTCCAGAGACCTCGTTGTAAAGGTAGATTTTGCCTAGGAACTGAAGGATGAAAATGAAAGCTTACAAGCTAGATGCTATAGATTTAAGATCCAGGCAAAAGGAGAAGCAAGGGCAAGTGAATGAGGTGTATTATTAAGCTGACGACTGTCAAACTGGGCAAGGAAAGGACACAGGAATACAAGACAGGGAGGCCAGAGCTGACGTAGGCTGTAGTGTTTTGAAAAGGGAAGTTTTTACTCTCTGAATATTGCTGTGGGCTATAAATACATCTGGTTTAGCTAGTGGACTAATCATTATAATCAGAAGCTGCCCTAGGGTAAGACAACCTCTATTATCATAGTTTTCTTTTTTAAAGAAGCAGGCATCTGGACCTATAATGGGATTAGTCATCCCCATAGCGGTGCCCTGGAAACTGTGCACTTCTTATTTTAGGGGATGGAAAAGGCATTCAGTTTTACATATTAGGCAAAACTCTTGCACATGTGCCAGTGGTAATAAAATTGTGTGGTCGGATGTGAAGTCTAACACACCTAAACTTGTGCTCACTGCCATTCATACTCGTCAAAAGTCCTGGCGATGGCTTCGTTTCCAGGTAAGAAGTGGTGAACTGATGAAAACAGGAGCCTGCTTCTGGGTTTCTCCCTTGCATGATGGCACTTTGTGAATGGTAGTGAGCACAAGAGGGGATCCTGTAGACCACCATGGCTGCTGCCATTGGTGTTGTCATCATTCAGGCTGTCCTTGGCTCTGCGAAACTTGGTGTCCTCTTTTTCTGCTGGCAACACGGGCGCAATGTTGTGCAGCAATATTGGGCCGTTTCCTCAAATGCTGAATTGTGGATGCAGACGCAAAATATCCCACCTTCATAAACTGGAGGCTTTTAGAAGAACTGGAAACCACTACAAGTGACACGCTGGCCGACATTGGTATTCTGAGCTGCCGCACAGCAGTGTATTGGAAACAGTAATCTAACAGCTGCCACATCTTGGTCAGGGAGCTGCTTATTGTGATGCCTTCCATCTTCCTCGTACTGCCTGTGAAATCATTTTGGTCAAAGACAGGACTATGGCAGATTCCCTCTGGGAACAGAGAGCACAGCAGAAACCTTCACTGCCTGTGCAGAAAAGAGTGGGTCAAAGAACAATGAAAGTGTCTGATCTGATCAGAGCTGCTTCCCTCTCCAGCGCTCATCATGAGGCAGAATTAGGGACCAAGAGACTGGCTGGCATTGCCACTTCCTTTTATGGAGCTAGATGAAAAACTCACCATTGACGTGTTCTTGGCGGTTTGATGCCACTTGCTCAGCATGGAAGTCAGAGTTCACCTTGGGCATTGTGATGGTACTCATACAAAAATTCAAGATCAATTGTTTCATATGTAACATACATTCCTGTAGGGTTACCGTTAATACAATGGTTGCTATATGCCATGAAGTCAATCTAAATTATGGCATCTCAATAGGGTTTTGAAAGTAGGTGAGGAGAGACGGGCACAAAACTCATTTCAGAGTTTCATCCCATTTCATATGCACAGCACCACAGCTGCCACCTGTCCTCCCCCCCCCCCATCTCTCTGGCCAAAGACCCGCTCATCAGTCTAAGTCTGTTCCTCTTTCTTTCTGTTTGGCTGTTCAACCAGTCCCCTCTGGGAGCATGAGTTTGCCTGTCCTGCCTCCTACTGCTCCTCCTCCAACAACAACAACAACAACGATGATGATAATGATGATTGTAACAAATATTAGAAGTAGGGAAGCCTTTCTCTAAGGCCAAATGTAAATAATGCCAATACTAAACTGCATGCTGGCTTGTTGTAGATTTGCTGTCTCAATGTCTGTGTAAACATTGACCAAGGCACATTCCAGCTAAGAAGCAAGTGAATCCTGATTGGTCAAGGAGGCGTCATATGACATTTTTCTCATGCTGTGAATAGGCTGGGAGAGACAGAGACAAAGAGATATTTTCCCGAACGGATTCTGGACTAATGGATTAATGCTTAACAATGTAGTTTTAAAGTAGATATAGAGGCTGTTTGCCTCTTAAGCTTCATTTAAGTTAGGAAGGGAAATCATGACATTAATTTCTAGTAAGGGAATACTCTTGTGTAATTCTTCTTAGTAAATAAATGCTTTTATATTCTTATTCAAGTGAAGGTGCCTGTTGAATAATTATTCTGATAAGTGAAATAGCTATCACAGCCAGGCTGGGAGGATCCACATGGGCTCACATTCTCCAGATTCCTGCTTTCAGCAGCTGAGGTTGATTTATGGCAGATGGAATCTGGGTAGAGGGACATCCCATATTCCAGTGCAATGATAGTGATGATGATGATCCTCCTCCTCCTCCTCCTCCTCCTCCTCATCGTTTTAGAACTGCAGAGCTGGAAGGGCATCTTGTCTTCCTTAGATAAAGCTGCTAGTAAACAAGATTTAGACAACTCAAATATATAGATAAATAGTTTAATTTCTATCAACCTGTCTACATTTCCTGACTTTCCAAATGGCCACTATAAACATTTTATATTTTTTTTCTTTAAAAGCTACAGTATCATGAAATTGTACTGAGTGATTCAAAGGAAATCTTTAACTCATAAAATCACAAAGTCCTTTGTGCATTTACTTGTAGGTGAGTCTCAATGTCTTTAGAAAGGCTTATTCCTTTCTAAGGAACATTCTAGAATTTTGCTAATGCAAGATGAGACCAATCTATAGCAAACAAGCAGTGTAACCTATATGAAAAGATATGTCAGCATGTTCAGGGTGGCAAAAAAAAAATTTTTTTTTGGGTGGGAAGGAGGGATTTTTAAACATTTCTCCTCCCCCCCCCTTTTGTCGCCCTAGGTGCCTATCAGCTGTAGCTTGGGCTTAGGATGGCAAAAAAGCCAAAGAAAAGAAAAGAGAAGAAAAGAAAAGTTTTAAAATCCTTCTTTTAATTCCACCGCCTGACTTAATGGAGAGATTGATAGGCTTATTCTTTTTCTATAGCCCTTCCGCATTTCAAGCATATTAATTGAAAAGGGGTTTTATTTTATTTTTGAGTACTAACTTTAATTTTTTTTTTCTTGATTGGAACCTCTTACAAAAGGTTCCCCTTCTAACTACATTACATGTTGTTTGATACAATATCGGGCATATGCCTTGACTGATTTGCCACACAATACAGTTTGATATCAAGATCAAGGAGGTCATTTCTCCTCCAAGAGGACATCCATTCTCTGACTCAGACAATGATGCTGTCAGTCCATGGCAGCAAAGGAGGATGAAAACAAGGAGGACACAAGGAAAGATAATCAGATGGGTTAATCTGAAGGAAGTACTCACTGAATAAGGACTTCCTTGGACAGATTCCTGGAGGAAAAGATTACAAACCATGATGGAGATGTGTAGTTCCAGGCTTAAAAGCAGGGTACTTCGAGGGACAGATGCAGAGGAGTAGTACCAGGAGACAGATATCTAGTCTCATGTGCTCCCAGATGCATCTGGTGGGGCCCCTGTGAGATACAGGAAGCTGGACTAGATGGGCCTTTGGCCTGATCCAGCATGGCTCTTCTTATGTTCTTATGTTATTATGTCTTCAAAATAGACCTAAAGCAAACTATTATTCAACTGAACCTTGGGAGAGATGGCTGTAAATACAGTAGTAACACAGAAGCTCCAGTCTGATTAAAACATAGCACTGAGTGTAGTGGTCCAACACCCCACAGACTTCTGGAAGTGGACTGAATCTTTCTCTCCTGGGCATACTGGGCTCTACCATATTTGGCTGATTATCCCTGCCTGGCTATAGCTTTTATCTGCTGGTTTGGTTGTTGCTTATTTGATGGTGTTCATCATTCAGATTCCCTGAAGGGGAAAGTTTGCTGCCCAGTTTCTAGGATAAAGAACAGATGGCACTTGTTGGAGATAAAAAAATGTGTGTGGTCTTCATGGTCAAGGGACACACTGCAAAATAAGCCCAGAAATCAAACAAATTATTATTTTGCATTTTGGATGGAAATGAATCACTTTATGTGAGCTCATTTTAAACTGGATCTGAGCCAGAAGGTCATTGTTATGCCATGAGGTGTCTTTGAATTATTCAGTGAATAAGTCCTCCATGTACTTACACACTTAATAACTCAAGATTTCTCATTTGACCTTCTCTCTTCATATCTCATGTTAGGTTCTCCGGTGTTTCCCAATTGACCTTCTATGCAGAGGCTTTGCTAAATGTGATAAGTAACAAATCCAGTTCTTCCACAAACATTCCAGGTCATTTATTGTCAAAACCAAATCATCATTGTATTGCTAGGCAAGAAATATTATTGCTAGATCTGCCATTTATACACATTGTCATTGATTTTGTCCTGTTAGATGCTGAATTCTCAGACCATTGCAGGCACCAAGTAGTTTAAAATGTTCACTCCCCATTCCTTCTATAGTATTTTTAAAATAGTTCATCTCAAGTACTGTGTCCAGTTCTGGATGCCACACACTTTAAGAAGGTTGTCAACAAACTGCAAGAAGTCCAGAGGAGGTCAACAAAGATTATCAGGAGACTGAAAACCAAGCCCTATGAGAAAGGACTTAAAGAACGGGGCATATTTAGCCTTGCGGAAAGAAGACCGAGGAGAGATAGAATAGCACTTTTCAAATACTTGAAAGGTAGTAGTACAGAGGAGAGGAAGATGTCTGTGAAGATTCTCAGTCATCCAGGTAAGTTTATCTGGAAGTTCAGTCATGGCTACTGGACTTCTTTTTGAGAGATAGAAACATTTCGCTGTTCATCCAAACAGCTTCCGCGGTCTGAATACAGCTAGTGCAAGATGGAGGACTTGCACTAGCTGTATTCAGACTGCGGAAGCTGTTTGGATGAAGAGCGAAACGTTTCTATCTCTCAAAAAGAAGTCCAGTAGCCATGACTCAACTTCCAGAGAGGAGAGGAAGGGTCTGTTCTCAATCACTCCTAAGTGCAGGAGATATAATAGTGGGCTCAAGCTACAGGAAATCAGATTTAGGTTGTATGTTGGAAAACAACAACTTCCTAACTGTTAAAGTAGGATGACAATGGAACCAATGACCTCAAGAGTTTGTAAGTACTCCCAAACTGGGAGCATTCAAGACAACTTTTGACAAACACCTGGCAAGTATCCTTTGATTTGTGTGCATCCATTGAGCAGGAGGTTGGACTTGAGGGCCTTGTAGCCCCCTTCCAACTTCATGAGTCTACGCTTCTATTCAATGGACCAGGAAGTTGGCTTGAGAACCATCTATAGTAAAGTTCGGGCTGGCATGGCTTGTGGCAGGCAGAGGGGGCAATTAACCTGCCTAGATAGTTTCCATACAGTTTCTAGGACTTGGTAAAAACCCTTAATAAGAACATAAGAAGAGCCCTGCTGGATCAGACGAAAGGTCCATCTAGTCCAGCTTCCTGTATCTCACAGTGGCCCCACCAAATGCATCTGGGAGCGCACAAGACTAGATATCTGTCTCCTGATACCACTCCCCTGCAATCTGGCCCTTGAAGTACCCTGGTTTTAAGCCTGGAGATGACACATCTCCATCATGGTTTGTAACCTGTGTCACCCTTTCTTTGGGCTCATACTACTGAAGAGTTATAATGGAAAAATAAATTTTATAAATAATAATTGGAGCAGTTCTGAAACCCATCGGAACCGCCCAAATACGCCCCACACTGTCACAAGCACGACACTTTTTTCCTGGTCCCAAAATTCCAAACCGTTCCCGAGATATCAGGAAAAATATAAAACCCGCCACTTTTGCCGGCTAAGAGGCCTTGCGAGCAAGGGCTCGGCGAGCGGAAAGCTTCAATTCACACCTAATTTGTCAGTTTACATTGTATCTAGTCAGCTGTGGCAGTTCATTTCCGCGGAGATTCCATAAAACAGCAGGGGTGCGAAGATAAGCCCGTCTGCGCATTTTAACCAATCAGCAGCCCCGCCATCAATCAATGTCTCATTAATTATGGCCGGACAGGGGCGCACGACGGGGAACCCTATTCCATTGAATTGGCTGAGTAGACCACCTCAACCAAAAAGAACCATAGCCCTTCCCCGGGAAATTCGAAAACTCTAGGATCTTTGAGTTTCAGAAAGGCAGCCAACCTTTCAGCAACACCAGAGGTACAAATCCACCCTTCCTACCCGACTCTCAGTTCCAGAGACTCCGGGAAGGCAGCCTAGGGTAGCGACTCCTCTCACTACCTCTTACCCGAGGTGCAGTTCCACAGAATTCATACCTTCTCCCAGCCATTCATTTCTATGGCGATAGACCGGTCCCCTTTCCACTTTTTCTCTGCTTACTATATTTCTCTATGGTGGTAGACTAACCCCCACTCCAGAATCAACCAGACAGGGTTTCCCTTCTTGCGGAAACCCCTGGAAATCCAGTTTTCTTTATTCCAGGGGTTCCCGCCAAAGAATAAGAAATGTTCCTTGCTGGTGTATCAGTTAACCCTTTCCTGCCCCTCTTCCTTTATTTCCCCAACCCTGAAGTCTCAGCCAGAGACACAGTTCAGGAGAAATTATTCCTGGACTGATGAATTATTTCCTTCATGCTCTGGCTTGCAAGGGAATGATTCTGAACAATCATTCTCAAGGATCAGGGACTTCCTTACCCTCAGAAACTTGGTTCCTCTGCCTCTGCCTAAAACAGACCCAAGACTCTTGACTCAAGGTGGCCTCCCCCCATCTCCCCCCTCTCTCTTTTTCTTTCTTTTTCCTTCTCTTTCTCTCTCTCTCTCTCCCCTTTCCTCCCACTCCTTCTTCCCTGGGTGTGCTTTAAACGTGTTCCTGCTCTATCTTATAGCCTCTATACCCATAATCTGGGGCAAGGGGGGTTATGGCACAAGAAGACAGACATCATGGCGGTCCCACGAAGCAAGTTACATCATCTAGAAGGGATCCATCTTCTACAAAGTTCTTGGCATGTCCACCACAGATGTTCACCGGATTATGCCACAGCCTGGGAGCTTTTCATTATCACATCTCTGTATCCACAAAGGACTGTCTAGCTACCTCCGGATGATCTCATCAGCTTTCCGGCTCCCCATTGACTTCTGTATTGACCTTCCCCAACCTTCTATTGACTTTCCAATTTCCCAAGTTTACCCAGTCCCAAGAATAATACCCTGTTTCCCCTTCTTCACTGTCATACCCTGATGGCCTAATTAAAGTACACTTTTGACTCATCAACACCTGTGCAGGCATCCATCCCAGCTTACCAGAGACCGCTCAGAAACGCCTCTGGCCAGCCCCTGGACCACACCAATTGGACCACCGGAAGAACCATCCCCTTGCCCACCCCTGAGCTGTGCCACTCGGGGGAGGGAAGCAGGGGAACTAATAAAAATGTGGTTCTCTTTGTGCTGGGGGTCGGACATCTTTGCTCTGTCTCTGGCTTGTGTCCGCCTGCTGTCCTTTATTAGGCCTAATAAACACAGTATTCTCTTCAGGATTTCTCTCTCGTTGGACTCTTCATTGGGTTTCTGGGGTCCAGCGGAACTCAGCAGGACTAGCCTGGCTGAAATATAACTTTAACTTTATTTTAAATTCAACTCTACTCTACTCTTATTTTATTTATGTAACTCATTCATGTCCTACTTTTCTGCATTAAATGACACTCTGGTCAATTAGTAGTACATCCTGAAGCCTTCTTGTCTTCAGTTAAGTTTCTTTTCTCTTTGGAATATCGGGCCACTGCAGTCCTCTTTGTTCTGGCTTCTTTTAAGTTCTCCTTCTCCTTCTGTCTCTTTGCGAACTTCACTTATACACCTTGGTCCCAATGGTAGAAGTAGGTAGCTGTAGATATGAATGGAAGTGTAGTTGTGAGCTGCTGGTCTCCCCCCCCATTTTTTTCTGAAATGTCCCACATTTCCAGTGGTGGGTGGCTGAGTTCCGGATGCTGCTGGGTGGCCCTGCAGCCAGCCTCCAGGTGGCCCGCCAGAGAGCAGTTTTCCCTGCACAACCCCTAAACCACACCCCACCAGCTGTCCAGAGTGGTATATATATCCCCTAGCAAGCTGAGATCCCTAGGTCACAGTGAGCATTTTGAAGCCAACACAAGGAATTCTGGGAACCCTGTATGCAAATGAGGCTCTACCCCCTAGCCAAAGGGCCCAGCTGCCAGCGCCCTGTCTCTCTGGAGCTCCCAGTCCCTGGTGGCCATGGGGAACACTTGACAGCTGTGTTTCCCAGAAACATCTGCTTAGCCACTGTGGAAAGCAGGAACCAGTCTTTTGTTTATCTGGTATGTTTGTAAGCTGCCATGCAGCATATGCCTCTCAGGATTATATATGTGTCCACATTAAAGCAGTACCGGGGATTGAATGAGGGCTGATAAAATAAAGCTTTCAGCTTAGCTCTGGGGAGTGGCTTGCAACTCAGGTTCATAGGGGCAGTGAGTTTGTTCCAGGTTTTAGCCCAAACTGTACAGGAGCTCGCCAAGGTGCTCAACCCAAGGAGATTCACTGCCCTGTAGTTCTGGAGTAATTGGCTGACCCTACCTTTGGAGAAGAGACTGGGAGCTAGTCATAGGTTTCTAGAGTAGAAGATTGGTTTGCTAAGAAGTTTCTCCTGAAGATCTTAACAGAAGTTGCTGTATTCAGGTATGGCAAAAATGCATATCCTGTCATGATTGTAGCAGAAAGATGCAATGCCAGATGCCTTTTACACATGGAAAGGGAAGGCCGCCATCTTGCCATTTTGTTCTGTAGGTATGTCGCAGGGTGGCCGTGGTCGAATTCTGAGCATAACTTTGCATATGCACATGATGGGGTCCATTTACAAAGCTCATGTATCCAAATCTTCTGCTCCTACTGCCGTCATGCCATCTGTTTTGGGCTCCCCATCTTGTCAGGAAGAGAGATACATTGTTTTATCATTGTGGTACCCTTGGGGACGGAGAGGAAAAAAGAAAGAAAGCTGGTACATCTGTCAGGTTCCAGCCTGTGAATTGTCAAATTAATCATGAGCCTGGGAGAATTTGATGACAAAAACACTTCCCCACGGAGGTTACTTTGTCTGCATTCAGTTTATCAAAAACTCTGTCTGAATGGAAGCTACTGAACTGGACAAATCAACCAGGTGGAATTTTTTTTTCTCTCTCTCTCAATAATAATGATGTTTAGAGATGAGCACGAAATGATTTTTTTTCATTTCATTTTTCATTTTTTGCTTCATTCCCTAACAAAGCAAAAACCGAAATGACCCATTAAAGAAAAACAAAATGGAAATTTTTGTTTTGTCCTGTTTCGTTTCCCCATAGGAATGCATTGAAGCCATGCATTCCTATGGGGTAAAGCCTGTGCCCCCCCCAACATGCCCGATCACATGGGGAAAGCACGGGATTTAAAAAAAATTTTTTTGCAGCCCCAAGCGCCGCGTGCCAGCTGATCAGCGCTTGGGGCAGTAAAAAAAAGTTTAAAAATCCTGCAGCTTCGCCCACCTGATTGGGTGTGCGGGGGGGGGGGGAGAGTAACAGCGGGCTTTTCCCCATAGGAATGGATTGCTTCAATGCATTCCTATGGGGAAAAAAAACAATTTGAAATGAAACCCCATTTTGGTGTTTCAAGCCCATCTCTAATGATTTTGGAAGCTAAGCAGGGTTGGCCTGGCTAGTACGTGGATGGGAGACCACCAGGGAATACCAGGTACTGCAGGCGCCTGGAGTAGGAACTGGCAAATCACTCCAGTATTCCTGCCAAGAAAAGTCCATGAACATGGGGTCACAAAGAGTCGGTCATGACTGTAACGATGCAGCACAACATTATCTTCAAGAGTATGAACGGTTATGCATAATCCATTCAAAGAATTCTCTTATCTCTCTGTTGAGACTTTGCATGCATGGTCAATTTATGGGGATACACCATAGCTTTTCCCTGAAGCTACATGGATTTATGCAATGGCCCATCAAAGTCAAATGCTCCTTCATAATTTAGTTCCTGTATATCCCTGCTAAGTGGAATCAATTCTGAGTTACACTGGTGGAAAGGAACCCTCACTTCACCTGGGGGGGGTCGACGACAACGACAAAATGATTATTTCAATAGTCCTTTGGCTACAGTCTCCTGACGTGGGCAAATAGTCACATGTGCCTTTTGAAAAGTTGCAGAAGGTTAAATTGCCCACTGTAAAGCAGGCGTGCCAGACAAGCAGGGTGTCACCTAGTGATTTCAGACTCATTGGGGTTTAGAAGAAACAGCTGAAGGTCCTGACCTGCGCAAATTTGAATATCATTATACTGTCATCTGCAAACCTGGCAGCTCACCAGTTTGAATCCCGGGTGCCACGCAGTGGAGCAAGCTCCCGCTGATAACCCTAGCTCCTGCCAACCTAGCAGTTTGAAAGCATATCAATGCAAGTAGATAAATAGGTACCGCCATAAAAAAACGAGAAGGTAAACAGTGTTCTTTGCACAGAAATGCCCACCACGCTGGCTCTTTGGCTTAGAAATGGAGATGAGCACTGCCCCTAGAGTTGGACACAACTAGCAAGCATGTGTGTGTGTGTGGGGGGGGACCTTTATGTTTAACTTATGCTATGTCTAGATTCTCTGACAATTTTTTTAACAGTGGAAAGAATCCAGATAATCAGTATATCCATTAAGATGAGCTTTCTTTGGCTTTAAGGAAAAAATCCTGGGGTTCACGAGAGTCCTTTTTGTTCCCTCCTGCACACCTGGAACATTTACAGCCATGTGCACCAGAGCAATCTAGGGAGTGGGTCTGAGCTCCAAATCCCATTCATCCCATATATTACAGTGGGCATAGATAGACTGGGGTAGATAGATCCACTAGCGAAAGGGCTCTGCTTATGGAAATTCCTTCTGACTAGTTTTAGGGATCCTTTTATTCCCACTGCCACACAGCTCATCCTATTCAGCAGAACTCCTGGATGTTCTATGTAGAATAGAACATCAAGAGTGTTGAGTCTATGGATGGGTGAGGAGCAGCGCTGAGAAAATACAACCTAGTTCCACCAACCTAGTTGCATGCACTTAAATCTAGATCCAGGCTTGTGGAAATTAGGCGCAACTTCAGTGTTCCCTAACCCTTTTTTGCTACTCTGTCATGGTATGGAAGTGACTGTGGTCTCCCAAAAGCTACCCCAGTGGGACACAACCTCAGATAGTACCAGGGCAACAAAGTCAGCTGTGATGGTGAACTGCATAGGTAGGAGAAGCCCCCTACCTAACTTCAGGTAGTCTAAATTCCAGAAGGCTGGTTACCAGTTGACATTGTACCCACAAACACTGGGAACCCAAATCAGTTGTGAAATAGTTGTAGTTATCTCTGTTAGTGGGATTACCTGCATCAGCGAGATTATGGGTCTTCAAAACACATAGCCTTAAAACCCATATGGACTAGTACTCAGAAATGGAGCTCTTGGTGTGGTCCTGAGCTTTTTATGCAACCAATGACTTATGTAGAAATCTCTTTCCATGTACTGTTGCTATGACAGCCTAACCTAGCAATGTACCATCAAGCTGATTCCAATGAGCAGTGGATGTACTTAGGTCTTTATATCTAGAAGTACTCAGTAGTTTCTTGGTTGCCTTCTTCTTCTGATGGCCTGGGACCATCTTGCTTGCCCAAGACACAGGCGGCCATCACCCATACATGCACTAGGTGATCCCAACTGGCCTTAGAATGGTGGCCTGCTCGCCAGTAGAATGTTCAACAGACTCAAGCAGAGATTGACAGCATATATTCAACAAGTCTGGCCATTAATTCTATTTAATGTTTACCTTAAGCCCACCAGTCCTGCTTTTGATTAAATTAAATATGCTTCTTCTGACATCTAGTTTTGAAACAAAGTACCCAGAATTCTTCTCTTGTTACATCTTTTTTATTCAAATTGCTAATTAATTAACTGGTTCTCTGAAGTGGCAAAAGGATGAGGGTAATGAATATTTTTATGGTGATATCTGCTGTTTAGGATAAGGATAAACATTTGCATAGATTAATATTAAATCTTAAGTTCAAAGCAGTTTGGACTCTTTAAAAGAAGAAAAAGAAGCTATGCAAATTGCTAGAGAGATGACTTCAGAAAGCTGATCTGAACCCAGAAGGTTTCTGTAGGTGGTCTGTCAGAATTTCTTCACTCTCTGTAGGCAAAGCCACTGCTTGGTCATAAAACACCTTCTTTGCTTAGTGTCTTTTAAATTTTATTTTAACATTAACCTCCTGAATGCCAGATTTAATGTGTTTGTCCTTCCATATTAAGTTTAAATAATAGGATACTAGACATTTGGCTACCCAGACTGAGTGAGTAATGAAAGAAATAACCACATTCATGCTGAAAATGAACCAATCCTTGCATTATATTCATACTGAACACATTTTTCCTCTTTCATATTGTGGGTCTTCTAATAGCTCCTTCTGCTGCTATACTAATAATTAAAGGAACAATGGCGTTTTCATTAAAAAGCTGGCATAACTGTGGAAACAAGAAATTACATCTCGCTGGGCTGAAAGTCTGTGCTCACTGCATCAGCGCAAGAACAAATAGATGGTTAATGCAGATTACCTTGGAATAAGGAAAGTGTTAATGTCTATGTACAGAAAACAAAAAACTGCAGATAGGTTTGCTGTCTGAGGCATGTAGAATCCTGCTGTGTGAAGAATAAAAGTTTGCATGGAACTGTTGAGTATTAACATGCACCCAACCAAGGTGGGGGGCTCCAGCACCAGTGGGGCAGCAAAATCCATGCTGGGTTTTAGTCCAAACTTGAAAATAATAATAATTTCTGACTTATAGGGACCCTTTTCAGGGTTTTCCAGTAGAGAATACTCAGAAATAGTTGACCATTCTCTTCTTCTGGGGAGTAGCTTAGTATTGTGGAGCTTGTCCAAGGCCACACCAGCTGGCTGTTCTCCTAGAAAGCAGAATGGGGAAAATTGAATTCCCAACTTCTGGCTGTATAGCAGAGAACTACAGTATACCCAATGAGCCAGTTGAAACTTTATGGAAGCGATTTAAGATGCTGGACACTACCTCCAAAATAGGTTTGTGACCTTGGATGGCTGTCTTAAATTTCAGACTGAGCCCTGGAGCAGATTCTCTTTCCCCGACTCTAGTGGGATGCAGCTTCATTGCATGCATCGCTCCATGCCTTGTTAATGCATCTGTAAAAATGTGCAGCACAGCTGTAGTCAAGGGTTGAGCAGCTGAGACCACATAGGTGCTTGCCTGGTTTGTCGAACTGCACCCTGCTTTTGTTTAAACACCTGAAGCCAGAAGTGTGGGGGGGGGTGTTGCACCTTCCTCACCAATCAGCCAGCCCTTCCATACTTGGTGTCAGAGATGTTTTATGCAAATAATAGAAGCATCATGAAAGAGAAGAAACCCCTTGCCTGATTTTTGCTGGAGGTGTAGAATCTCGAGGGCCTCACGATTTGTGGTTATGGGATGTCATCAGACCAAGACAGCCTGGATTTGGGGAATTTGGTAAGCATTCTTTCCATCTCTGTAGAACTTAAATTCTATGTGTTCATATTTGGTAAGTAAGACTTGAGGGCTGACTTCTCTCTCCCTTCTTCCCCCTCCCTCAAAACAACCAATTGAGTGAGAGTCATGACCAGTGACCAATAAGTCAACGGAGCCAGGATTCAAAATGGTTGGGGAGTCACTGCCTTTATCAGTTATAAAATCATACCTACAACACATTCCTATTTTGTGGTGTGAGGACATATCTTTGTCAAGGAAATGGAACAATTGGTAGCACTGTCATTTTCTTTTTAAAGCAGGCTTTACCTGTTCTCTCTCTCTCTCTCTCTCTCTCTCTCTCTCTCTCTCTCTCTCTCTCTCTCTCTCTCTCTCTCTCTCTCTCTCTCTCTCTCTCTCACACACACACACACACACACACACACACACACACACACACACACACACACACACACAAATATTTGGGTGTGCTACTATTGTTTTGGGAGCATATGAGAAGGGCTTCTCTTTGAAAGTTAAAGATATTTTAAAGATACAATCTTTTTTAATTTCGAGGACTGAAACAACAAGCAGTGTAACAAACGATATAATATTCCCTACGTTCCCTGAGCTACTTGCCCTCTGAAGTTGCCAGCCAGGTGCCTGTTCTGTCTATCATGCTTTTTTGTTGTTTGAAAATATATTCTGAATTGTAGCCACATCCATATCTAGCAGGAGGGGGTCATGTGTACCGTGGTGGATTTCCAAGGCTGCATAATTTGGACTGTCTGAAGTTGTCCATGTCTCACCTACAGCACTGACAAAAAATAAATGAATAAATAAAATGGAAGGACAACCACATGGAGCAGGAGGTCAGACCCAATAGCCTTGTAGGCCACTTACAACTCACTTATTCTACAATGCTATGA
Source organism: Phrynocephalus guinanensis (assembly GCA_037367245.1). Classification (NCBI taxonomy): domain Eukaryota; kingdom Metazoa; phylum Chordata; class Lepidosauria; order Squamata; family Agamidae; genus Phrynocephalus; species Phrynocephalus guinanensis. The sequence continues at coordinate 10,840,553 of CM074739.1, read as the reverse complement.
AAACATTTCTCCAACCAGTTCTGTAGTTATGTTTCAGGAACATGGCAGTGATTTGTGTTATACAACAAGCACAGCTCACTTTTATGGGCCAACTGGGGTTGTGTAATTTGAGGGCTGGAGGGATTTTAGGATTCACCCTTAGTGTAACCCATGACAGATCAAAAGGGCTGATGTTTGTTGTAACATCTGTTCATTGAAAATATGCAAGAAAAATTGTGCAACCAGCTGTGACTGTACTGCCCAAACTGGGTTTCCTTTTTCAGTTAAAATCAGAATCCAGTCTACTGGCATTCTTCCGACTGCTATCCCACGGCCAGAAAATCTGGATCAAAGTAAAATGCTGATTTCCCCCCAGAATGCTCACGTGTTCAAAAATGCTGTTCTTGTGTCCCCACGGGTGCAGTTTAAAGAACCACATATTTTGTGTTCCCACGAGCGGGAACTGCAACACAGCCTAACAAAAAGGTTCTGATGCGGATTTTCTGAGTCTCGTGTGTTGCCAGATGCATTTGGTTGGGGCACTGTGAGATACAGGAAGCTGTACTAGATGGGTCTTTGGCCTGATCCAGCTTGGCTCTTCTTATGTTCTTATGTTATGAGTCCCCACAGACTCAAGTACTGGTTAAAAATCCACATCAGAACTGAGACAAGCTTTGTACCACCTCGAGACCAGGCACTTGCAAAACTCACTGGGTCACATTTAAGTGGTTTAAAGTCCTCTGGTCATGGGGACACAGTTTTATTAACCACGTCTTCAAGCAGTTTGAAGCGGTTTTTAGTGGTTGTGGGATAGCAGCCCTAGTCTCTCTCATTTTCTCTCCTTCGCACTCATTTTGTTTTTATCATATTCTCCCATCCTATAAATATTATCTAGTATTCTGAAACTAATAAGAGTAATTTCATTAGTTATTCAAGGAGTTGGGAGGGAAAGGAGAGGAAGGGGGAGGGGAAGGGGAAGGAGTAAGCCAGGCTTTTGTTTGAAGTTAATAATTCCTGCTGATTAATCAAAGGTAATTACATTATGAGAAGTTATGTCTTCGTGCATCCTGAGCCATAAAATGAAATTCTCATTAAAATTATATTACCTTCATTACCTGTGTATATCCAGATTTCCTGAGATATACATTAGGTAAGACTCTCCAATATTGCTCAGAAAAGCTCATTACTATGATTCAAGACCAGTCTGCACAACAAGAAGGCACTTATTTTGGAGAAACCATGCCACTTATGGTAGGTGAAGTAACCTTGTGTTGTTTGGCTTGGAATAGAATTTTGCAAAGGCTACCAAGTTCAATTGATGTACAAGTCAACTTTCTGCCGATTTCTCTCCAGGGAAAATCCTCTTGAGATGCTATTATAATCTGATTCACCTCTTTACATTTATTTATTTATTTATTTATTTATTTATTTATTTATTTATTTATTTATTTATTTATTGCATTTTTATACCACACCGATTTCCCAGAAGGGACTCTGGGAGGTTTACATAAATGCAAATAAGAAACAAACAACAATGCAAATTGAATAAACAGCTTTTTTAGAGGGTGTTTAAATGCCAGTCTTCCACAGACTCGCTTCAGGAGTTGACCAAACTTTACAAAATACATATCATTTCCAGGAGAAGTCCAAAAATTTGTGAAAGGGGGACAAATATTTCACGAATTTGTGATGTGCATGCAGAGTTGTTTATTAATTCATTTAAATTATCTTTACTCTGTCTTGCTTCTTAAAAGGAGACTTTGGTAATTAAAAGACAATATTCAAAAGCTAAAAACAGCAAGTATACAAATATTTTAAAAGCATAAAACAAGTACTGCTTTAAAAAGTTGTTGATATTCACAGGTGTATAAACCAACCAACCCTGATTAATTTTAGGAGTGCCTGGAAATATACATATATTTCCCTAGTTTTGGTCTATGTAGATGTTGACATTGAAAATTAGATTTACATGACATACTTCCTGTCACTTTTTCTCTCATCTGGGTGTGTGCAGAATTACTTTCAGACTGCAAGTATTCACAAATGGACACCAATTTTCACCAAATTTCATATACTAATTTCGGAGCAGGAGAGAGATGGAAACTGCACATCATCCCGTCTCTGTATTTCATCATCCTGTATTTGCAAGAGCTGTACCTGGAGAAGGAAAGAGGGGATACAACTCCCAGGCCCAGTGTATTCATTCAGGAGAAGCTGATGACAAATCTTTCCTTAGACTGAACTACTTCAGGCCAGCTGTATATATGGGGTGGCAACTTCAAAATAAAAGACCTCCCTGTTCCCACACATAAAGCACTCTTCGTAAAATTTATTTCAACATATATATGGTCCCAGATGTTTCTGAGGAAGTTCTATCTTGACTTGAGGGCTTGACTTGAATCAGTAAGCCCTCCGGGTGACTTTCCTCAATACAGCATAAAGACATCTATTTCAAATCGAGTCAGTGATGTTCTGCAGAAAGTTACAGTTGACTTGAATAATTTGTGAGGGTTTGTCAGATGTGAGAAAAAAAACTAAAACAGAAGATTGTCCTATCTTAATAGCACTAAGAACTCTTAAGTTGCAATACAGTATTCTTTTAAAAACACACGTAAATGGCAATGGCCTTAAAACACTCTTTCCTTTAAAAAAGCTAATGTTCAAAATTGAGATTTCAGTCAGATCCCTTGAGGAAAGATTCAAGATGATAATAATGCATTCATAGCAATGTTCTGCTTGCTATAGCCTTATTGTTTCACTTACTAATTAGCCCTTCCAATCTGGGAGACTTTCCTGTCGCTTATAGACAATTATAACATGCAGTACATCATTGAGTATGTATCATTACTGCATTCATTTCTGTTAGTGCAGGCCTGTCCAACAGGTAGACCAGGGGCTACCAGTAGCCCGCGAAGGGTTCAAAAGTAGCCCACCAGCCATCAATTAAAAATGTGAGGGGATAAGTTCTCCACCTCTACCTCCCACACCCCAAGGACCACCACTGCCCCAGCAAAGCTCTGGGTCTGCCAGCCCACTGTCTCAGCCGAGCGGGGCAGTTCAAGAGCCATGGCACAGTCCCCTGCTCTCCCTACCAGCCAGATGATTGGCGTGCCACTGTCTCGTAACCAATTGAGTTGTTGGTGCAGAGTGGAGGAAGGGGAGTGGAGGGGATAGCGCGGGGCAGAGTCATGGGCGTGCCCACCTCCTTTGCGCGATGACGTCCCCCTCTTCTCCCCCCCTGGAGAATTCCTTCCTCCCATCCTTCCATCCATCCTCCTCCTCCTCCTCCCATCCCCACAGCTGCCACACAGAGACTGTGATCTGCCGCTCCTCCTGCTCCCCTTCTGAGCCATTCCCTCCTCCTTGCGCCACCGTGGCAATGTGATTGTCCCGCTGCTGGCTTGGCCCATCCCAGCTGCACAGCGAACATGGCAGAGGGGAGTGCGAGCTATGGGCGGCAGCAGCAGTGGCAGCAAGGGGGTTGGAAGGGAGAAGGGGGGAAACAGGAGGAGAAGTCAAGTCAAGTTAGGCCCCGGGCGGGTTGGGAGGGAAAGTGCACCTTTAAAAAAAAAAAAGTCTTCCAGCAGCCCGGGCAAGCAGAAGGGGCAATCTGCACAAGCATGCACGCGCCTCCCTTGCACCCGTCCACACTGGCTCAAGCGGGTATAAGGGAAGCGTGTGCATGGTCAGCCTTACCATAGGAATGCATTGAAATATGTTCCCTCCAGAAAGGATTGATTGATTTTCAATGGGTTCCTATGGGAGACCGCTGCTCTTACTTGCAATTTTTTTTTTTTACTTATGAGCATATGCTCAGAACAGATAAAATTCATAAGTAGAGGTTTTAGTGTAGTAGCCCTCAGGCACTTTTGTCCGGAAAAAGTCGACCTCGGCCCGTTCAAAGTTGAACAGCCCTGTGTTAGTGTTTTTAAAATATACCTTATCTTTCCATCTATATGGCTCCCCCATGTCAAAGGTGCCACCTCACTTTCCCAACCCAAAATTACAGTTTCGCAACCACACGGGTCTCTCCTTGTCTTACTTCTATGTATAAGACAACCCTCAGTTTTTAGTCTAACAATTTTAGAGAAAAATATAGTCTTATGCATGGAAAATACTGCACTTGCCAGGTATGTGTGGCACAACTCCCCCTACCCACCCACCCCCAATTCTAATATCAGCAACTATATTTTTTCAACAAGAAAATGAGAATTAGTCATCAGGAAAACGATAAGGTGCAGAGCACATTTAAAATAACTTTTCCAAGTTCTGGCAGTTGATAGGGCAAATGTTTATGAGGGACCTTAGAAAACAAAACAAAAACCATAGACAGGTTAATATTTGTTGTTGTTATATGCCACCAAGTGATTTTCATCTTATGGAGATACTATGAATTGGCATGAGTAAAGTGGATAGAGGGACGGCATGAGTCAAGTGGATTGAGGGATGCTCTTTTCCCTCTCACAAAATACCAGAACTAGGAAACATCCACTCAAATTGAGGGTTGAGTGAGAACAGGCAAAAGAATTTTTTTTTACCCAGTGTGGTGTTAGTCTGTGGAACTCCCCACCAGAGGATGTGGTGATGGCATCTGGCCTGGAGGCCTTCAAAAGGGGATTGGACAGATTCCTGGAGGAAAAGTCCATCACAGGTTACAAACCATGATGGAGATGGCATAACCTCCAGGCTTAAAACCGGGGTACTTCAAGGGCCAGATGCAGGGGAGTGGTATCAGGAGACAGATATCTAGTCTTGTGCACTCCCAGACACATCTGGTGGGGCCACTGTGAGATACAGGAAGCTGGACTAGATGGGCATTTGGCCTGATCCAGCATGGCTCTTCTAATTTGTTGAAATAACTGCAGCCACTAATAGGTGAGTTTCTAGGGTCTGGTTTGGACATGGCAAACAATTTCCCTGTGTCGGGAACTGGCAAAGATGGTCCAGCATGGCTCTTCTTATGTTCTTATGTTCTTATGAAATAAAAACCCACAGCCATGTGCCCAGAGCCTGGAAATTTACTTTTAAAACGAGATTATTTAGCCTAAAGGTGGCATATTTCTTGGTGGTATGTTACCCAGGCAAGCGACAAATTTGCAAATTGTCATCTTTTTCGTGCCTATTGCCAAAGAGAACTGGGACTCAGTCCCTGAAATTTCCATGAGATGCTTCTCAGCAGAAGGAGGCTGAGGTGGGCCTTGGGAAAAGCCACTTTCCCCCCTCAGCTCAAGTTGTACAGCCAATAAAAAGAGCCTTCTGATCTCTGTGGCTACTTATGTGAGAGCCTGGCACAAATGTCCTGCAGTTTTACCATGTACAAATTCTCAGCCTTCCTTCTTTAAAGGAATCCTTGACCTGCTTGTAGGTATTTTTATGTCTCTCCTGAGAATCTGTCATGGTGACCTAATGAGTGTGAACAAGAAAGAAACTCCCTTTTTTATTGTTATCTGTGAAGACCAAAATACATCTTGAACAAAGCAGTGATTAATTTTGTGTGTGTGTGTGTGTGTGTGTGTGCATGCGCGTGCGTGCATGCGTGTGAAGAATTTCAAGGGTTCTTGCAGTCAGCTTCCAGCACCTTCCCCTTTCATGTTGATGGCATTACTAGGAAGAATGTGTTTTCCTGAGGTTCCATTCAGACACCATCACAACCTGCAGGAGACAATTCAGCACCTGACGAGGGAGTCTGGGGACCCATTCCCATTCCCCACTACAAGTGGGGTTGTGAAAATGGACCCATTCCAGGTTTTAGTCTGAACTTTAAAGGTACTATTCAAGGGGCCGAACTTGCTTGGGGGATAGGGCTTAGTCCTGGGAATAGCACCTGCAATATTCAGGTGTGAACCCCTCAAACCTTGGCATAAGAGTAGCCAACTTTATCTGCCTTTAAAAGGAATATGCTTTAACATTTAAACAGGAGTGAATGTACAGAGAATATCAGCAGCTCTCAATCATCCTGCTTGAAAGGAACATGTCATGCAGTGGCAAAGTTTAAAGTGCTGATCCTGATGGTCCCCCAGTCTAGCCATTTCTCCACAGAAAAACCACATCAACAACCCAGTACTAGCAGCCTCAGGTTCCCCAGGTCTTTTGCAAAGCTAACAGGGTTTAATTTCCAATTCAGTACCAAGTCACTCCTAAATAATGTGAAGTATAACATGGAAAGCTCATGAAAACATATGACTGATGGAAAGATCCGCCTTCCATCCCATTCCATCCCACTTACTCCCAGAATTGTAGCGAACCTCACCAGGAACAAGGGGAACTGAAGAAGGCCCTGGTGTGTGATTACTTCATTCTTGATAATCAGCACATTTTAGTGCTTTGATTGTGTGAGCCATGATTCCACTAAGCCATTACTGAGTGGCCAAGAGGCTGTCAGGAAAAAGGAGCAAGAGAGAGTCCCAGATTCACCACCATTTCGTAGACAGAGTTCTGGAGCAGATGGATCTTAGGTAGGACCCAAGAAGGTATAACCCAAAATAGAAGGTTGCAATGTGAAAAGTTAAATAAAAGGATGGACATATTGTGTCCCATGAATGATGGATCATCGCCATTAGGGATGGGCATTTCATTTCGTTACCAGTAGGTCATGAAACGAACCATGCAAGCCCAGGTGGTCCTCGGAACTGGCTGTTCCACGCAGATCCAATTGCTTTACCTCTCTCTGTCTCATACAGGGTTAAAATCCAACGAGAAAACACGCTACCACGTCATCTTTCCTGTTTCATGCTGCTGGCCAATCAGAGGGGGGAGGTGGGTTGGTGCCTGTCCCTGCACAGCTCCTGATTGGCCAACATCACAGATCTAGCACAGATGATGTCACAGCATGTTTCCTCATTGGATTTTAACTCTGCTTTAACTCTGCGCAAGACAGAAAGCAATTGGATCTGCGTGTATCAGCCGGTTCCGAGGACCACTTGGGCTCACATGGTTCAAACCAGTAGGTTATGAAACGAAGTGCCCATCCCTAATCGCCATCTTAGAATCACAATGCTGGAAGGGACCCTATTGATCATGGAGCCCAACCCATGTCAAGGAGGCATTGTGGGGAATCGAACTTCTAACTTTTGGCTCTGCAGCCAGAGATCGAAGGTGCTGAGTTATTGAACAGTCTGATTTAGCTGTTTCTGTTGATCCAGGGAGAATGTCTAGTGGTTCTTTTGTTACGAGCAAGGGAAGCATAACCTAGAAATAGAGATGGGCACGACTTGAAAAAAAAATTTTTCGAGTTGTCGTTAGTCGGGCCGGTTCCGTTTCGGGTCGTATCCATTTTTCGCAAAAATTCGCAAAAATTAGTCGGTTCGTTTTTTCGTTTTTTTGTTTTCGTTAGTACTGGTTTTTTTGAGGGGGAGCGGGCTCCTGGAGGCACCTCTCTGGATTGGGTGCCTCCTCTGGCCCGCTATAAGGGAAAGTGGGCTCCTGGAGGCACCCGTGGGTGCCTCCTATCCTCACCCACTAGGAAGGGGAAGCAGGCTCCAAGAGACCCCTCAACATGGGGGTCTCCCCTCCTTACCTGCTGCTGCTGCAAAATGCTATGCAATAGCCATATGGATATTGCATAACAGAATGTGCAGACAGTGACTGTGAAGACTAGTGGATGGCACTGAACCCAGAGCCAGTGAGATCAGATGCCTAACTAAGGCTCTCGCACCACCATGTCTCACACAGAAGGGAATTGTACTTGCGTGTAGTGCAATGCAAGTACATCTGGCTTAGGGTTAAGGTGGGTTAGGGTTAGGGCTAGGGTTAGGCTAGTGACGGGTAAGGTTATGGTGGGCTAGTGGGTTGCACCTCTGGGTGCCTCTCTGACCCACTAAGAAGACAGTCTGTGACGTATGGGTACGGAGTCAAGGGTAAGGGTTAGGGTTAGGGGGCTAGGGCAGGTTTTAGGGGGCTTTTTGGCACATCCCAGAAGTCTCCATGGCCAAGTGGCCATGCGATTGGTGGGATGGCTCCAAAAATTTGCATGGTCGTCCACTCCCACATGGCTGGCCACTCGGCCAGCCCATCATTGCGCAGGAGTAAATAAAATAAAATAAAATAAAATAAATGGAGGACAGAGGAGGAGAGGAGAGACATTTTGTTGCAAGAAAAAACCCACTGCTACTGTGAAAAATCTGGCAGACTGCAGTTTATAAATTTTCGCGTGTTTCTGTTGTGCTTGTGTGTTTTTGGACCACGATTTCAAAACCAATATTGCGTTCGCCGCCCCATTTTGGATCCCTCGCCCGCACCGCATGGCATGGCGACTCGAGTCCAGCTGCCCAGGACGGGGGGGAGGTGGGACCCCCCCTCCAGAAACCACCCCTCCGGTAGGTGCCCTGCGCTCTTAGTCAAGCAGGCATTTTTCCGCCTGCTTTTTTGGCCCGGGAATGGGTGGGGGGAGAGTTTAAAAGTTTTTTCCTGTGCCGTCCGTGCCACTTGCTTGCGCTTTAATTGCAGCGGCCGGCGGCCGGCGAGACTGGGCTTTTTGCTGGCTGCGAGCCTGCGGCGAGTCCCACAGAGCAGCCCACTAGGACGGGGGATGGGGGGGAGGCCGGGGACCTCCAGAAACAACCCCTCTGGTAGGTGCCTTGAGGCACGGCAGGCATTTTTCCACCTGCTTTTCGGCCAGGAACCGTTTTTTTTTTAACTTTTAAAAACTTTTTTTCTGTGCTGCGTGGCATCGCGCGATTGCGCGATGCAAGGAACGAGCACGACAAATCAGACCAAAATTGTTCGTTCATCGGTTCGAGCTCGAAGTCTGGCGGAGTAATTCCCGTTACCGTTTCCGTAGAGTAACGGAAACGAGTAACGGAAACGGAAACGGGAATACCGCTAAGTCGTGCCCATCTCTACCTAGAAATATTACTTTATGGACTACAATTCCCAGACTGCTATGTTTCACATGGCCACTGATTCTCCTAGCCACAAAGACAACTATGGAAGCTATGGGATTCTTTAAGGGCATTTATACACGACCCCTAAGCTCCGCTGCAAATGGCTGCAAGCTCCGGAGCTTTAAAATGTTTCCCCACCAGCTCCGGAGTTTGCAGACAATTAAGTGTGACCCCGCCCACTTTAGCGTGACCCAGCACACTTTTCTTGTACCTTCTCTTTGGAGGTGAAAAATCTTTGATGCGGTGCAACGATACTGAGTGCGGGGCTCTCTTCGCTTCTGTTTGCTGCTTTTTGGCTCCCGCCCCTTTAAGAGCTACTTTTACAGAGACGAGGGGGTTGGACTTGATGGCCTTACAGAGAGGAGAGGCAGAACGAGGTGAGCGGCATGCTTTTCTTTCTCTTTTTCTCCCTCCCTCACGCAGCCAGCAACCAGGAAGTGCGGAGGGGGGTGGGGACAGAGGAAGAGCGACGAACCCCTAAGATCTCTGGTCCGAATTTAAGTGGCCAGCCGATCTTAGGGGTCGTGTAAAAAGGCCCTAAGTTACCATATTTTTCACTCTATAAGATGCACTGTGTGCCTTCTGGAATGAAGGAGGGGGTCTTCTCTGCTCAGAGAACCCCACACGCACGTGGCATTCTGACACTGAGTGTTGGCTTTCACTGCCCCTCACTCTTCAGCCCCAGCGAGCAAAGACACGGAATTCTGAGAAGTCTTTGAGTGGGGAAGACCCCTCCATTCAGAGCTTCCAGAAACTTTCCCTCTGCTCCCCCGGCACCTTTATGGACAAGAACATGAGCTGGATGGAAGCATCCAGTGGCAGTGGCCACAGACACCGCCAGACCCGACCGCAGTATGTATGTGTGGATATATTTTTCACACATACATACCTCTAAAAACTAGGTGTGTCTTATGGTCCGGTGCATCTTATGGAGCCAAAAATATGGTTGTCATTGAAAAAAAGGATTCCCCTCCCCCACAAGCTCTGAAAGGGAACAATTTCACTGGTGATCTTGAAAGCTTGGTCCATACATTTTGTTGGAATGTGTTTAAAAATAGAAATGGCCTGATGGATCAATGTGACATAACTGCCTCATCCATCAGTTGGCTGTTGACTTAAAAGGAAGCACAGGAGGAAGTGTCATTTATCACTGGAGTCAAAATGAAGGTCATGGAATAGGACAATGTATTTATTTGGATTCCTCTAGGTCAGGGGTCCTCAAAGATTTCAAACAGTGGGCCGGTCCACCACCACCCAGACTCCACTGGGGGGCGGATCACAGTCCAAAAGCAGCTGCGGAGGTTGGCTTGCTCACAAAACAGCAGGTAGGTGGGGGTTGCAATTGGTCCCAGGGGCCGGATTCAGGACCTTGGGGGCCGCATCCAGCCCTGGGGCCTTAGGTTGAGGACCCCTGCTCTAGGTTGATGTTTGGATTCCTCTAGGTTGACGTTTGGTCAGCCCGGAGACCTTGTCAGGCAAGGGAAGGAGCTATAATTCCACAGGGAGAATACAGTATTTAGATCTCTACCTTGATTTAGATAGCAACATTACAATATATTTGTGCAGGAGAGGAATTGGAAGGGTGACTCCATGTGATGATTTTAGGTACAGTGGTAACTCCAGATACAATATTAATCCATTCTATGTGAAGTTTCGTGTTATGAAAATTTTGTATCTCAAAGCGCGGTTTCCCATAGGTATGCATGGGAAATGAATTAATCCATTCCAGAGGTCAGGAAACAGTCAAAAATGTATTTTTTTGTTATTCAAATCTCTTTATAAGGTGCACTTTAAAGGCATGCAGAGCAGTAACTCTCCCCCAATGCAAGTGCACAGGAAAAAAGCAAGGAAACGGTCAAGATCAACTTCCCCACTTCAAGGCACTCAGAAAAAACAACAACGAAAAAAATCAGCTCCCTACCTTTCCACCGCTTGAGAAATTCATGAAAAAATATCCAAAAAGGGGAAAAAATACTGCAAACACTTTCTAGGCTCAATGCATCCTGGGGAAACTTTTTTCATATTATAAAGAAGCGCCACTGTGTCTCTATTTGTAGTTGGATTTTAGGGCTTTAAAGACTGCCTATTCAGAGCTGTTTCCTTGGTATTGTGAATCTCCAACCTCCATTGATGAATGTATCTGGGATGTGGTTTCTATTTGGCTTCAAAGAAACAATTGCATTCTTAATATCTCCTTTATCATCTCCACCACCCAGCTCTGTCAGCAATGCGGCTCTGTGGAGCTTGAATGCCAAATTTCTACGTAACCATTATAGCAGTTTTGTGATTGTAATTTCACTGCAAACCCCACGTCATGTTGGGCACCAGCTTGGTACCACTATCTAGGGTTTTTGTTCCCTTCAATATGAGTACCGTAATTTTTAATTAAAACAAAAAACAAAGCAACTCCAAACGTGATAGAAACACGGCCCAAAACAATGCCAAAAACTGCATACCCCTAAGTTCATTTCACTGAAACCAGAGCAGGATTTGGTTGAAGGAACGAGGAAGGATGCAAATGATTCATTCAGCTCTCTCTACTGGCTACCACCTCTGATGTAGGCATGGGTCTCCATCTTGTTTCAGAAGTCCATATTTGAATTTGTCTATCACTGGGAATAAGCCAACAGGTAAATTGTTTCCATAACCTCTTTCTCCTGCCCTCCACTCCTTTATGGCTCTAACCTCTTCAGGAAATGTGGCCAGTGGCAGCCACCCACAGTTCCTACGACTGCATAGCCACAAGGGTGGTGTGGATTTGGAGAGCTGACTGATGCTGCATCAGAGTGGTGGTTCATCCAAGTTAGTTCTGATTATTCCAAATGACAGAAACTCTCTAGGCAGACATTTTCCCAGCCCGTGCTGGAGACCCTATGAATTGTACTTTGGGCATTACATGTGTCAAGCTGGTTTTGGTTTACAAAACCCTCCATGGCCTGGGACCTGTCTATCTTACGGAGCGGATCTCTCAGAGATCAATCTTGTCCAGACCAACCACAGCCTCGGTATCCCTTTCACTCCGGGTGGCCACTCCGAGAGGGGCCCGAAGGGCTTCTACCCAAAACTGGGCCTTTTCGGTGGCGGCCCCAGCATACTGGAATAAACTGCCATTGGAGATTAGGCTGGGGTCGTTGTCGGCCTTTAGAAGGGCTTTAAAAACCTGGCTCTTCAGGGGATGCTTTGGGAACCTCTGAGCACACTGTGATTGCGTTTTGATTTCGTTTGGTGGTTTTCTGCTAGTACCAGTTTCCTTGCCGGAGTTATGTCCTGTTATGGTTCTTGTGGTGCTATTGTTCATTTTACCTTCATTATTTTTAGTACCTTATTTTAGTATTTTGTAATTGGTATTTTTTTCTTTTCTATTAGTATTGTGATGGGGATGTTTTGGGTTTGTAGCTATGGGCACTTGTTTTTTGTAACATGTTGCACACCACCCAGAGTTCCTGCAGGAAAATCGGCCGGTCTACAGTATAAGTTTAAAAATCAATGAATAAATAAATAAATGCTGTAACATTACAGAATTGAGTACTGTAACTATTTCTTTAAATGCAAACCCTCTGAGCTCTGTTTGGCCTTGCCTAAGCACCTGATTCCCCAGGGAAAAAGCAGGCAGCAATGGCAAAAGTCTGATCTATCATCCTTACTCAGCCCCTCCCCTTCTCTTTCCTTTCTACCCTTGTAGCCTTTGAAGCCTGTTCAAAACCTCACCACAGCCAATCACAGTAGAAATAGTCTTTCTATAGCCCAACAAAGGCTATTTTGTTTGAGGCTGGCATTCGGTCCCTTGAGTCCACAGAGCCCTCATTGTAAAGGACCCAATATTATGGCCAAAAAGGAGGACACAAGGAACCCCTGAAAAGTGAGTGCAGCTCCTTGGAGGTTCACATTTGTTAAGAAATGATACAAACGGGGAATTAGTCAGATCTTTATCCTCCAAAAGAATGTGCTTCAGCACTGGTATGAATAAGGATCTCGACGTATCCCTGATTAGTGGAAGATAAATGATTCACGATCCACTGCAAACAGAGCTGCAGGCGATCTTGAATTCTCCAGAGAGGCTTATCCAGCAAAGATAGTTCATTTTATGCCTTCTTCCTATTCCATCCGTGACTGAGCCATCACCTCACCCTTTTCCTCCTGTTCTCTCTGTGAAGGTAAACCTCCTTCTCATTCTCTTGATCCAGAAAGTTCATTCCAATTCCCAGTTTGCCCATGCCTAGAGATGGGCACGACTTAGCGGTATTCCCGTTTCCGTTTCCGTTTCCGTTACTCGGTTTCCGTTACTCTACGGAAACGGTAACGGGAATTACTCCGCCAGACTTCGAGCTCGAACCGATGAACGAACAATTTTGGTCTGATTTGTCGTGCTCGTTCCTTGCATCGCGCGATTGCGCGATGCCACGCGGCACAGAAAAAAGTTTTTAAAAGTTAAAAAAACCCGAAAAGCAGGCGGAAAAATGCCTGCCGTGCCTCAGGGCACCTACCAGAGGGGTTGTTTCTGGAGGTCCCTGGCCTCCCCCCCCATCCCCCATCCTGGGCTGCTCTGGTGGGACTCGCGCCACTCGCCGCAGGCTCGCAGCCAGCCAGCAAAAAGCCCAGTCTCGCCGCCGGCCGCTGCAATTAAAGTGCAAGCAAGCGGCACGGACGGCACAGGAAAAAACTTTTAAACTCTCCCCCCACCCATTCCCGGGCCAAAAAAGCAGGCGGAAATGCCTGCTTGACTAAGGGCGCAGGGCACCTACCGGAGGGGTGGTTTCTGGAGGGGGTGTCCCGCCTCCCCCCCGTCCTGGGCAGCCGGACTCGAGTCGCCATTTCGCCATGCCATGTGGTGCGGGCGGGGGATCCAAAATGGGGCGGCGAACGTAATATTGTTTTTGAAATCATGGTCCAAAAACACACAAGCACAACAGAAACACGCGAAAATTTATAAACTGCCAGATTTTTCACAGTAGCAGTGGGTTTTTTCTTGCAACAAAATGTCTCTCCTCTCCTCCTCTGTCCTCCATTGATTTTATTTTATTTTATTTTATTTACACCTGCGCAATGATGGGCTGGCCGAGTGGCCAGCCATGTGGGAGTGGACAACCATGCAAATTTTTGGAGCCATCCCACCAGTCGCATGGCCACTTGGCCACGGAGACTTCTGGGATGTGCCAAAAAGCCCCCTAAAACCTGCCCTAGCCCCCCTAACCCTAACCCTTGACTCCGTACCCATACGTCACAGACTGTCTTCTTAGTGGGTCAGAGAGGCACCCAGAGGTGCAACCCACTAGCCCACCGTAACCTTACCCATCACTAGCCTAACCCTAGCCCTTGCACTAACCCACCTTAAAGCCAGATCTACTTGCTTGCATTGCACTACACGCAGCAAGTACAATTCCCTTCTGTGTGAGACATGGTGGTGCGAGAGCCATAGTTAGGCATCTCACTATGGCTCTGGGTTCAGTGCCATCCACTAGTCTTCACAGTCACTGTCTGCACATTCTGTTATGCAATATCCATATGGCTATTGCATAGCATTTTGCAGCAGCAGCAGGTGAGGAGGGGAGACCCCCATGTTGAGGGGTCTCTTGGAGCCTGCTTCCCCTTCCTAGTGGGTGAGGATAGGAGGCACCCACGGGTGCCTCCAGGAGCCCACTTTCCCTTATAGCGGGCCAGAGGAGGCACCCACCCCAGAGAGGTGCCTCCAGGAGCCCGCTCCCCCCCCAAAAAAACCAGTACTAACGACAACAAAAAAAAAAAAAAAACGAACGGACTAATTTTTGCGAATTTTCGCGAAAAACGGAAACGACCCGAAACGGGACCGGCCCAACTAATGACAACTCGAAAAATTTTTTTTTTCAAGTCATGCCCATCTCTACCCATGCCTAGAGAGGGCCACAGCACCCCTTTGGTTTCTGAGTCCAGTGCCAAGGGCTGTTCTTATTCATCCTAAACCGGCCAAGGCCCAAGTGGGAGATTGATCTCTTTTGCACAAGGACAGCTATATGGAAGACATTATTACACAGTCTTGTTGTCTTCAACAGAAGTGTTGCACATCTCCTTTAGAGGTCTCTAGTAGGCAAATGGAGATCATCTTGGGTTCATCTGTTTCAGATGGGCACTGTAGTCCAGTGAGAGGCACACATTGGGCAGTAACCTCAAGAGGTCCGTGAAGGCTTCTTCTAGTTGCATGCCAAGAGTCACAGATGCAGGAGGGTTGTCCCATCAGTGAGCTGGGTTATGGTGTTGGTGGTGGTGGGTAGAGATGGGCACGAAACGAGCGATTTTTCGTTTTCATTTTCGTATTTCGTTTCATTACGCAACAAAAACGAAACGAATTTTTTTAAAAAAACAAAATGAAAACGAAAACAAAACGACCAAATTTGCCATGTTTTTCGTTTTCGTTGCAGCAGATGCATTGAACTAAAAAAGAATGCTAACGAAACAGCAATTTTTTGTTTTTGTTTTCGTTTTTTCATTTTGTTACCTAACGAAACGAAAATGAATTTTTTTGCAAAAAACATCACAAAAACGAAAACGAGCCAAAACGGACCCCTAAACGACCAAACGACAAACGAAACACCATTTTTTGAGTCGTGCCCATCTCTAGTGGTGGGGTTTGCCACAGGCATAGCTAGAGTTTGGGTGCCCAGGGACAAAATAAGTTTTTGTGCCCTCTCCCCCACCCCACCCACCCACAACCAGGTCTCACCCACTCAGCAGGCCCCCTGCACTCTTGCTTGGTTGCTCGGTTGCTCACTTGCTCTCCAGGGGCCGAGGGTGTACGCTGGGTTCCCCAGTGGGACAGGCGTTGCCTTTGTTCCACCCATGGTGCCGGGCGGGTGGGTGGATGGATAAAGGAGGAGCGCCCCGGCTGCCACACCCAGGGAGGCCCCATGGACTGAGGGCCAGCTTGCTGAGGCCACCCACAGGCAGTGATCACCGTGCCTCTCTCTGATGAAATCAGGCACCAGGTCTGGTCCGACAATGAGTGCTGCTGCCAGCCCCTGAGAAGCCATGGACCCATGCCTGCTTGCCTGCCACCTCCCCGTGCAACCCCCAGCTGAAGGGCATGCTCCCACTAGATAGCACCTCTCCTTCCTTCCCCTGACTAAGGATCACTAAGCGTTAGCCGGGGGAAAGGACTGCTAGTGGGAGGGCACATGGCTTCCTCCTCCTCCTCCTCCTCCTCCTCCTCCTCCTCCTCCAGACACCCCCAGATTGCTGCGCCCAGGGCAGATGTACCCTCCCCCCTAGATACTCCCCTGGGGGTTGCTGGTATTCTGAGACCGTGATTCATAAATGATGCTATGGTTTTTCCATTAGTGATGTATGGAAGTGAGAGCTGGACTATAAAGAAGGCTGATCGCCACAGAATCAATGCTTTTGAGCTGTGGTGTTGGAGAAGAGTCTTGAGAGTCCCCTGGACTGCAAGGAGATCAAACCTATCCATCCTGAAAGAAATCAACCCTGAATGTTCATGGGAAGGACAGATTTTGAACCTGAGGCTCCAGTACTTTGGCCACCTTATGAGGAGAGAGGCCTCCTTGGAAAAGTGCCTGATGTTGGGAAAGAAGGAAGGCAAAAGGAAAAGAGGATGGCAGAGAATGAGATGGTTGGATGGTGTCATCGATGCAACCAATATGGATTTGACCAAACTCCAGGAGGCAATGGAAGATAGGAAGTCCTGGCGAGCTCTGGTCCATGGGGTCACGAAGAGTTGGACACGACTGAACGACTGAACAACAACAACAAAAGAAAAGAGGCCACCATAAGTCAGAAATGATTTGACATGATTATTATAAGATGGAAAGGCAAACAGGTTAAAGTAGCAACTCCATCCTGCTTCCTGACAGACTCTGGAAGAGTGACTCTTTAGTTCAGGACCTCTGCAGATTGGGAGAATTCTGAGAATTGTGATCCAAAAGGTAGAGAACTTTCCAAAAATCTGGTTGCAGCCAATATAACTAAGATGCCAAGTTACAGGTAGTTCTCTTGATTCATCTCATAACTCCCTTTCACCAGCTTTCAATAAAGACTCAGAAATATCTGGTAATGCTTCTTGGGTTGGCAATTAGAGATGGGCACGACTTAGCGGTATTCCCGTTTCCGTTTCCGTTACTCGTATCCGTTACTCTACGGAAACGGTAACGGGAATTACTCTGCCAGAATTCGAGCTCGAACCGACGAACGAACAATTTGGTCTGATTTGTCATGCTCGTTACTTGCATCGCGGCGATCGCGCAATGCCAAGCGGCACAGAAAAAAAGGTTTAAAAAGTTAAAAAAAAAACCGATTCCCGGCCCTAAAAGTAGGCGAAAACTGTCTGAGGGCACCTACCAGGCCAGAAGGGTGTTTTATTGGGGGGGGTTTCCCTGCCCCCCTCTCCTTGGCTATTGCTACTGCGCTGCTGGTACCAGGCTGGGAGGGCGCATCCATTTGCCATGCAGTGCGGGGGATCCAAAATGGCGACCGCAATTGTTTTTTTGAAATCGTTGCCCAAAACCCCACCAAAGCACCACAGAAACATGCGAAAATTAGCTATTTTAAATGCTTGAATTTTTACAGTAGCAGCAGTGGGTTTTTCTTGCAAAAAAAAGTCTCCGTTGATTTTATTTTATTTTATTTTATTTTATTTTTTTACACCTGCGCATTCGCAATGATAGGCTCGCCCATGGGAGTGGACCATGCAAAGTTTTGGAGCCATTCCACCAATCGCATGGCCAGGTTTTGCTGACTGTACCAGGCTGGGAGGGCGCATCCATTTGCCATGCAGTGCGGGGGATCCAAAATGGCGACCGCAATATTTTTTTTGAAATCGTTGCCCAAAACCCCACCAAAGCACCACAGAAACATGCGAAAAATAGCTATTTTAAATGCTTGAATTTTTACAGTAGCAGCAGTGGGTTTTTCTTGCAAAAAAAAGTCTCCGTTGATTTTATTTTGTTTTATTTTATTTTATTTTATTTTATTTTTTTACACCTGCACATTCGCAATGATGGGCTCGCTCATGGGAGTGGACCATGCAAATTTTCCACCAATCGCATGGCCACTTGGCCAGGTTGACCACAGAGACTTCTGGGATGTGCCAATCGGGCATAAACAGCCCACTAATCGTAGCCCAAACCTGAACCCTAAGCCTAACCCATACGCCAGTACACTGTCCTTCTAAGTGGGTCAGAGAGGCACCCAGAGGTGCACCCCAATACTCACCCTAACCTCACCCGTAACTAGCCTAACCCTAGCCGTTGCACTAACCCGTCTTAACCCTAAGCCAGATCTACTTGCATTACACTACATGCAAGTACATGAGACACAGCGGGTGCAAAGAGTCTGCCAGTCCGTCACTTGTGGCTCTGGCTGACTCCTGCAGCTCCCTCCAGGAGCCCGCTACCCCCCCAAACCAGTACTAACGACAACGAAAAAACAAAAAAACGAACGACTAATTTTTGCGAAATTTTGCAAAAAACGGAAACGAGCCGAAACGGACTGCCTCCGACACACGACAACTCGAAAACGTCATTTTCCCTAGTCGTGCCCATCTCTATTGGCAATACCACCAGACATCCATGGTCATGGGGCAAGACTTGGAGGGAGGAGTGTTCTCCTTCAGTGGATATCTCCATAGCTATCCACCCTTTCTTACTTGCTTGCTTGCTTGCTTGGTTTCTAGTTTTGTCATAGTGTTAAGTCAATGTTTCAGCTCAAGGAATATGATGCAGAGACTTAGAGTGGTAACGAAACCTCCAGAATAATTTCAAGAAGTGATACAATTGTTTCCCGGTATCCTCTGAGATCTTCAGAAACAGTCACCCATGCACACAAACATTTTCAGTCAATTTGTCACTTACAAAATATGCTCATATTATTTTCCTAAATGTGTTATGTGTTCTGCTATTAAAACTATCTCTCTCTCTCTCTCTCTCTCTCTCTCTCTCTGTATGTATGTATGTAGTTCCCCCTAACACTAATATTGTACACAGCCGTATTTGAAAAAACAAATGTTTTGAGCAGAATTAATGCTTTCTGGAGGTTTGACTGTAATATATTATTTAGCTCAATCTCTCCCAAGATGGCAGAGAGAATATCATGGTACACTTAATTCTTCACGACAATTTATACATTAAAAATAAATTGCAGACCTCCCAGTGGGTTCCAGCATGTTGACACATTCTAAATTAAGGATCGAAATGGGAATGACTGCTAACTTTTTAAATGAGAAAAGAGCAGCCATTAGTGAAAAGTAGTTTTGGTGTCACAAGAAAAGGAAAAATATTAATTTGTGGTCAAAAAAAGTGTGAAATTGTAGCTCCCATTCTGAATATTCACCTATTATGTTATACCCTTGCTCTTCTGTCCTTGTGATTTACAGTCTGAATGCTGTCAAGAGATTTATTTATTTATTTATTTATTATTAGGCTTATATACTGCCCGTCTTCCTGGGAGGAACTCCGGGCGGTTTTTACAACAAGGGGCAGCAAAACGACAGATTAAAAATAACAGCGAATTAATTAACTAGCTAAATAATAAAACAACATGAAACAAAACAAAACAGAACAGAAAGACCAAGGATGCAGATGGCGGGGGAAAAAAAACTTTATTACAGTCATCCAAACGCCTCCCGGAAGAGGAGAGTTTTCAGTGCCTTCCGGAAGGCAGGCAGGGACTCTGCTAGGCGCACTTCTGCTGGGAGATGGTTCCACAGGGTCGGGCCAGCCACAGAGAAGGCTCGGGTACGGGTGGAAGTTCTCCGAGCCTCCCTGGGCGTGGCCACGCGCAGCATGTGCGCCCGTGACGACCTGGTCGGACGGGCCGAAGTTGACCGCTGGTCGATCCGCTCTGCCAGGTAGTCAGGTCCTAGGCCATGGAGGGTTTTGTAGATCAAAACCAGGACCTTGAATCTGATTCGGGCTGCAATGGGCAGCCAATGCAAGCGAGCCAGAACTGGGGTGATGTGCTCGAATCGACGCACACCTGCCACCAGTCTGGCCGCCGCGTTTTGGACCCGCTGCAGTCGCCGAATGAGAGTCAAGGGCAACCCCATGTAGAGCGCGTTACAATAGTCCAGTCTCGAGATCACAAGTGCTTGCACCACAGTTCTGAGGGAATCCCCATCCAGGTACGGACGAATCTGGGCGATTTGGCAAAGGTGGAAAAAGGCAGCCCTGGACACGGCGGACACCTGGGCCTCCATGGTGAGCGCCAGGTCCAGGACTACGCCCAGATTCTGGACGGAGTCCGATGGCCTGAGGGAAACACCCTCTAAGATGGGAAACAGGCTGGATGGGGAAGCCCCAAAGAACATAACCTCGGTCTTATCGAGGTTGAGTTTGAGCCTGTTGGCCCTGGTCCATTCCATGACCGTGCCCAGGCACTGATTGAGGGTCCGGACAGCCTCATCTGCAGCGGTGGAAAAGGAGACATAGAGCTGCGTGTCATCAGCGTACTGGTGACAGCAAACTCCATGTCTCCTAATGACCTCAGCCAGCGGCCTAATATAGATGTTGAACAGCATGGGAGAGAGAGACGACCCCTGTGGAACCCCGCAAGGAAGTATCCAAGGGGCCGACAACTCACCCCCATGCTGAACCTGCTGGGGACGGCCTCCGAGGAAGGACCAGAACCAACTGTTAACAGTGCCCCCGATCCCAACCTCAGAGAGCCGATCCAGCAGGATACCATGGTCGACGGTATCAAAGGCCGCTGACAAATCCAGGAGGACCAACAGAGAGGAGCACCCCCTGTCGGCCCCCCGGAGGAGGTCATCTTGCAGAGCGACCAAGACCGAGATTACTCTTGTTCTTTCCCTCCTTTTATAACCTTCTGCTAAAAATATACTTTGTCTACCTCTGAGGCATAAGTAACAATCCTGTCTTACAACCCATCTCCAGAGTTTGTTCACCAGTGACAACTGAGAAACTAACTGCTACCAAATGGGGCCATCCAGTTTTGAATCCATCTTTGCAAAAGGAACAGATTTAACCCATTAATAGGGTATATATATATCCATTTTTCAGACTTGCTGGTTCCAAGAGGGTGGGCCCTAAGAGGTTAACATGCATACTTCAATAGTTAACATCAAATACAGTGGTACATTGTATAAAGGAATTAATTTGTTCCAAATGAAATTATGTTAAGCAAATTTTCCTTTATACAACTTTCTCGTAGGAATGCATTGAAAACAGAGTAATCCCTAATCACGACCATTTTTATGTTGTACGGATTCGCCCCATAGGCGATTCTGTTAAGCAAATTTCCCCTATCTCCAGAATGTTTTATGTTGTACAGATTTTATGTTATACAAACCATTTGTTATACGAGGGTCCACGGTAGTTCAATTATCAATTTTTAAAAACAACTCTCAATTTTATGAATATAGGATATTGTGCTTCTGTATCCATGATCCCCAATGCCATGTAGTCAGTGGGGGAAATGGTAGAATCATAGAATCATAGAGTTGGAAGAGACCTCAAGGGCCATCTAGGAACCCCATCACAATATTTCCGACAGATGGCCATCCAGCCTCTGCTTAAAAACCTCCAAGGAAGGAGACTCCACCCTCCTTTGTGGCAGCATATTCCACCGCTGAACAGTTCTAACTGTCATGAAGTTCTTCCTAATGTTCAAATGGAATCTCTTTTCCTGTAGTTTGAAACCATTGCCCCGAGTCGTAGTCTCTGAAGCCATGGAAAACAAACCTGTTCCCTCTTCAATATGACAACATCCTTTCAAATATTTAAAAATACCTATCATATCCCCCCTCAGCCTTCTTTTAGAGAGGCTAAACATTCCCAGCTCCCTAAGCCGTTCCTCATGGTGCCAAATCTCACATAACCAAAGGGAGCCTGAACGTGAATAAGACCAATGCCAGCAGTCAAGATGCTATAGAGGATCCCCTCTTGTCCTCACTACTACCATTTACAGACTGACACCAAGAGAGGGAGAATCCCAGAAACTTGAGTCCTTTTTTTCATCACTCAGCCCCTTCTCACCCAGACACAAAGCAATTATCAGGGCTTCTTTTTCAAGCAATGATTTGGGCTGGTGATGACCCACAGCTTGGAGTTCTCTTTTCACCCTGTCTGTGAGGACAAATCCCCAGAAGCCCTTGTTGGACTGTTTGCCCTGGCCCTGTGCCCTTCAGAGAGTTCATGGAGACCCTGAGGGCAGAGAGAGGGAGAGAGGGAGATTCCAGCCAGAATGAAGGAGGTAGAGGAGCACGAGCTACATCTCTTAGAGGCTGGGATGAGCTGTCAGGACTGACTTTAAACAGGAGGAGGGAGAAGAGGAAAGCTCATTTCTCTTGACAGACTCCTTTGTGTGGATGGACTCTGCTACCTTGGAATGCAATAAATACAGGTGTGACAAAATTATACTCGTGGTTTGCTGCTTTTGGAGACTTCACCTCCCAAAGTCTCTCAGAGTGGCTGTAATAGCCACATGCAGGGAGTGATAAATGACATTCAAAATAAATGCACCCCCCCCAATTTGGGCCCACACATTTCCTTGTGGCTCATGCCACATCGAATGTCCTGAATTCCCAAAATAGGTTTAGATAAACCCTGTAAGCGATTAGAATGGTTGGAGGTGGCTGAGGAGACCTGGTTTCAGAACTCCATTCAGCCTTGAATCTCAATGGGTGATCTGTGAAGATTCTCAGTCATCCAGGTGAGTTAATTTGGAAGCTGACGACAACTGGACTTCTTTTTCTTGAGAGATCAAAACATCTCACAACCCATCCAAGCAGCTGCTTGGATGAGTAGTGAAATGTTTCGATCTCTCAAGGAAAGAAGTCCAGTTACCATGACACAACTTACAGATAAACTCAGTGGGTGATCTTATTCCAGCTATAATATGAAGAGTCTCATGGCAGTTACCACGACCCAAATTCCAGATAAACTCAGTGGGTGATCTTATTCCAGCTATAATATGAAGAGTCTCATGGCACGTTGGTTAAACTGCTGTACTGCAGCTACAACGGCGCTTATAACCTGGGGTTCAATCCCAGTTAGCGGGCCCATGGTTGACTCAGCCTTCCATCCTTCCAAGGTCAGTAAAATGATTACTCAGCTTGCTGGGGGTGGAGGTCCAATGTGTAGCCTGCATAATTCAGTAGTAAACTACCCAGAGGGTGCTTTCAGCACTATGGGGCATCACATAAACAGAACACTTTGCTTTTGCTTTACAATTAGAGATGGGCACGACCAGGAAAAATGACGTTTCGAGTTGTCGTTTGTCGGGACGGGTCTGTTTTGGGTCGTTTCCATTTGTCGCGGAAATTTTCAAAAATTTGTCATTTCCGTTTGTCGTTTGTCGTTTGTGTTGGGGTTGGGGTTGGGGTAAGTGGGCTCTGGGAGGTACCTCTCTGGGTGCCTCTGACGTCTGACCCACTAAGAAGGGAAGGGAAGGAAGGGAAGCGTTTCGCGTAGCCGCCGCGTACCATACATTACATTATGTTAGGGTTGGGGGTAAGTGGCAGAGGCACCTCTCTGGGTGCCTGTGACTCACTAAGAAGGAAAGCATATTGGCGTACTGGCGTACAGGTTAGGGGTAGGGTTAGTGGGCTCTGGCTGGGAGGCACCTCTCTGGGTGCCTCTACTCTGACCCACTAAGAAGGGAAGCGTACTTGCGTATGGATCTGGGTTAGGGTTAGGGTTAGGGTAAGGGCTAGGCTTAGGGTTAGTGGGCTGCATCTCTGGGTGCCTCTGACCCATTAAGAAGGACAGTGTACTGGTGTATGGGTTAGGGTTAGGGTTAGGGCTAGGGTTAGGGTTAGGGTTAGTGGGCTTTTTATGCCCTCTGGCACATCCAGAAGTCTCAGTCAAAACCTGGCCATGCGATTGGTGGAATGGCTCAAAAAATTTGCATGGTCCCATCCCATGGCCAGCCCATCATTGTGTAGGTGTAAAAAAATAAAAATAAAAATAAAATAAAATCAATGGAGACGTTTTATTGCAAAAAAAACCCACTGCTGCTACTATAAAAAATCAGGCATTTAAAATACCTAATTTTCAAATGTTTCTGTGGTGCTTTGGTGGGTTTTTGGACCACGATTTAAAAATAAATATTGCGGTCACCATTTTGGATCCCCCCCACCGCATGGCAAATGGAGACGATGAGGATGGCCCCCCCAGCCTGGTACCAGCAGCCCAGGACAGGAGAGGGGGGGAAGGCCCCCCCCCCCAGAAACCACCCCTCTCTGGTAGGTGCCCTCACTGAGGCAGGCATGTTTTCACCTGCTTTTATGGCCGGGAATCGGGTTTTTTTAAAAACTTTTTTTCTGTGCTGCTTGGCATCGCGCGATCGCCGTGATGCCATGAACGACAACGAAAAATCAGACCCAATTTATCTTTATCGGGTCGGGTTCGAGCTGGAGCGGAGTAATTCTCATTACTGTTACCCATTGCGTAATGATAACGATAACCGAAAACGGAAATGAGAATTTTGCCGCTCCGTGCCCATGTCTATTTGCAATATGTTAGCTAGGCCCACCTCATAAGGTTCTCATGAGGCTGAAATGTGGAGGGGAACCATGTGTCTTTAGCATGCTAGAGGAAGGGGGGGTATAAATATGTCAAACAGAAACTGAACACTGGTGCAAATTTCACACAGTCAAAAATGTGATCAAATGGATTGAGCTCTGCAGCTGTTTAAAAAGAAAGAAGAAAAATCCCCCCCCAGTTCTCTCTGCTTCCTGCAAATGAGAGCAAGTCAAATAGCAGTCAGCCACAGGTCACATGAACCAAGGGATTTCCTGTGATTGGGGTTTCTATGACAACCTGGGCTTTTCATTAGAACTTCAACTGTCAATCACCTTCCACTCTGGGATTCCTTGTATACACTATACCAAAGTTTCCCTTTCATGTTTTTTTGTTTTGTAATTCCCATCTTATTTTAACCCTTAAGTTTAAAAGCAATATTTGGTGTTTCAGACAGCCCTGTCTCAGTTTGAGTGTGTTTTCCAATTTCCCTTGCTTCACTTTGGATGGCTTTGGAAGTGGACATATACTCCAGATCCACTTCAGAATCTGAATAAGTTTCAAACGCAGAGCACGTGCTGAGTATCTGGCAGCCAGAGGTAGCTCTGGTAGAAGCTTCAGGGAGCAAAACAGCTGACAGCGGAGTCTCAGAAAACAAAGCGAAGATGGCACAACCATTTCCCCTAAGAAAGGGCATCAAATCCAGGGATACTTGGCAGACCCTGAATACCTGGCAGAGCAAATCTCTGAGAGATCAACTGAGGCCCGACCTACCAGAATGTCGTGGGTGCTCTCACTTTGGGTGGCCACACCCAGGGAGGCTTGGTAAACAGTGACGCACAACCGAGCCTTCTCTGTGGCTGGTCCTGTGCTCTGGAACCATCTCCCGAGTGAGTTGCGCCTTGCACAGTCCCTGCCAGCCTTTAAAAAAGCCTTAAAGGCCTGGCTGTTTCGCGAGGCATTGGCGACCGTTAATTTTTTTTTGTCCCGCCTTCTTGCCAGTGAATTTTTATTGCAGTTTTACTACGATGTTTATATTATGATTTTTCTTTTCATTTTTATTATTATTGCTTTTATTTTCTTTTTTATTATTTAGTTTGTTATTATTGTTACTGCTACTGTTGTAAACCGCCCGGTGTTCCTCTGGAAGATGAGCGGTATATAAATATTAAAATAAATAAATAAATAAATAAATTAGAACATAAGCAGGGCCAAAGTTTCAAGGCTCCTTGATTACTAATTGAAATTTGCAGGAAGCCGAAGAGCGGCCTGCTGAGAGTACTACAGCAGGCTCTGGCAGCTCAGCTTTGTGGGAGAGAACTTTCAGCATTGACTCTTGCCTCTAATTTGTTTTGCACGACAAGGCTCCTTGGGAAACCCACCTAACCAGGATTGTCTAACAGCTCTGTCTCTGTCGGCAACCTGTTGTTAAGGTGACGGATTTATTGGACTTGAACTTGGAATTTAACCTGCAAAATCTGAACAACCACCTGTACTTAGAATTGGAGAGGCCGAGATGATGCAGCCATGATACTTGTTGTCTGCAAATGTTATTTTCAGTGTTTCTCACTGTCAACTAAGCTGGTTAGGGTAGCCCTGAACACCTTTACATGAACAAGAGTCTTCTCTCACATGTATCTATTGAGGAGACTGTGTTAATTTAATTCAATTAAAGTTATTGTACTTTGTTTGTTTGTTTGTTTGTTGTAAACACAACAAGCATATTTGATCTCGCCTGATTTCAGAAGCTAAGCAGGGTCGGCCCTGGTTAGTACTTGGATGGGAGACCACCAGGGAATACCAGGTGCTGTAGGCGCCTGGAGCAGGAACTGGCAAACCACTCCAGTATTCCTGCCAAGAAAACTCCATGGACATGGGGTGACGAAGAGTAGGTCACAACTGTAACGACAGAACACACACACACACACACACACACACACACACACACACACACACACACACACACACACACACACACACCTATAGTGGCATGTGCTGCCAGATGGGTGGTATAAAAATCACATACATACATACATACATACATACATACATACATACATACATACATACATACATACATACATACATACATACATACATACATACATACATACTAGGGATGGGCACCTTATGAAAAACAATACTGTTTTGTCATTTCGTAATGTTTTGAACCATTTCAAAATGAAACAAAAACAGGAGACAGCATGTCGCCCTGAAACAAACCAAAATGATGGGGAGACGCCACTAGATCTCACTTGAACAGGGAGATCTGACAGCTGTACCCCTGCTCAGTTCTTCCCCACCACCACCTCCCACCTGGGTTTGACAGCTCGAGCTGTCAAAAAATCCCAGCTGGGGGAGGCAGGTGGCTAGGGAGAACACAGCAGCCAGGCAGCAGTAAATTCACTGACTGATCGTTCCTTTCTCCCCTGCCAGCCCCTCCTCCCAGGGGGTTGTTTTGGACAGGGAGTGCTGTGGGCAGTGGAGGAGAGGGGAGCACGAGGGGGAAGGAGGAAGCATTAAATTCAAACGGAGCTTGAATTTACCGCTGCTGCCTCCTTCCTTCTCCCTTGCAATCCCTGCTCCCCTCTCCATACCCCATCCTGTCAAAAAAACCCAGCTGGGAGGCAGGAGAGGTGTGAAAGGCAGAAAGAAGCAGTTTATTCTGCTGCCTGCTTTCTGCATTTTGCCCCTTCCCCTGCCTCCCACCTGGGGCTTTTTAACAGGATGGGGTGTGGGAAAGGGGCCACCCCATCCCCCCTACACCCCAACCTGTCAAAAACCCTCAGCTAGGAGGCATGGGTGAAGGGCAAAAGGCAAAATGGAGCAGGTTTTTTAATTGCAGCCTGCTCTTCTCTGCCTCCCCCCCCCTCGCCTCTCAGCTGCAGCTTTTTGACTGGTCAGGGTGGGGGGAGGGGCACTCAGACCCCTTTTGCTGCATCAGAATCACAGGAAATCCCTTGGATTCTAATGCAGCAAAAGGGGTCTCTTTTTAAAAAAAAAGTTATTTATGAAACGAAATGAAATGGAATGAGAAACAAAATAAAACACAACAGTTTTTCCCCATTTTGTGCCCATCACTAATACATACATACATACATACATACATACATACATACATACATACATACATACATACATACATACATCAGGCTCATAACAGACGAAAACAGGCATTCTCCTTGGAATATAAGACCTCTGTGATTGCAGGATGGTCTTCCTTTTTCCTTCTCTTCAGAAGTGCTCAGTAACATATGGTGATCTTCAGAAAATAGGAGGGCAACTCAGGGTCCCCTTATCATACACCAAAGGATCTCATTAGGAACTCTATACTCTGAGCAGCCTGTATAGATAACTAGAGACCCTTTTGAGAAACAACAGAAAGAATGAGAAAGCACAGGATGATTGGAGGAGTGTTCAAGAATAGGCAAAGTACCCATCTGGATCTTGTACTCCACGAAATTGCCATGGCTTTATCAGACGAGTGTCCTAGCAGGAATAATCCAGAGCCCATTGAACCTGAAGTGGTTGAAGAATGACCAGATGCCATGGACGGTGGATCCGCAGCTGTTCAGGAGGCCAAAACCCTGTACAACTCCATTTCTGTGTCTGTACGGGACTTTCGGGGCCCACAGAAAGCTGAGTCTCCAAATGAAGGCAGCTTTGAGGCTGGGTAGGAGGAAGCGTTGCTTACTCCCAGCTCAGGTATGGAGTTTGCAAAATTTAAAATAAAAATAATTAAAATGGCACATCAAATAGCATAAAAACCTTACTATAGTGTAGCCTAATAATATGAACAAAACCAGAAGCAATAAAACAGTTCCCGTGAGGAAAAGTAACCGGGTCGTAAAACAATTTTAAAATACCATTAGATGCTCTTAAAATGCCCAAGAGAGTAAACAAATCCTGAGACTTACCCTTCTCTCCATGTATCATTAGTAGGTAAAACATGTCCTGCGGGAATGTAGATCGCCTCTGTTCTCAATAACTTCCCTAAAACATTTCTCACTAAGAAGAGAAAAGAGTCAGTAGGAGGGGAGGGAAGGTCTGATGGGTACTCCAGCATCAAGCGGCAGCATATTTTTAAAGGCAGGACAAGATGTTTATATAATGAGGGGTTTCTCATTCGGAGATGCTCACAATTACAGTTAAGGAATCGTAGAGTCATGGAGTTGGAAGGGGCCTAGATGGCCAATTGACTCCATCATTGACTCCATGCCGAAATATATGCAGGAATATTTCCAAAGAAATACAACGAACAGGATTAGTTAATTTAGTGGTATAACAAGTAAGTGTTGAGACCAGAGCAAGCTAATCCTGCTGCAAGCTGTTGGATTTCACAAGACCCAATGAATAAACCCAACAGAGAGAGATCCAGGCAAATATTACCAGTTTATTAGGCCTAATAAAGATGGTAAGGCGAATGGATCACCCAAGGCAGAAGTGAGGTGTTCAGCAACCCAAAACAGGAAACCCCCAATCTTTATTTCCTCCCTTTCCCGCCCTACAGAGTGGCGCCTCCTCTGGAAAGGGCTAGGGGTGGTGTTCTGGTGGCAACCATTGAGGTCAGTCCATGAGTCTCTTGGGGGAGATCCTGGGCGTTCCGGATTCCATGGACCAGGAACCCTGTATGGGTGCGATTAGGCAAAAACTAATCCTTTGATGGGCTACCAGGGGGTTAACAATGAGAGGGAAAGAGTCAACATTGTCCAGAAGCCTGGGTGATCACAAAACAATTAACAAGTCGATGGGGAGACGGAACAATCACAATGGGGGGCTGGGAAGTCACAATGGGGATGGAGAAGCTGATCAGGAAAGTCTTTGGCTGCCAGAGGGATCCTGGGTGAATGTGGACTCAAGACAATGAAATGCCTTGGTCTGTGATCTAATCTCTGGTACATCCACAGGTGAGACGTGCTGGAGTCGTCTTGGAGGAATGGAGGCTGCTGGAAGATTCTTGCCCTTTGCCATGTGGTCGCCACCTTGCCCAAAGATGGCTCAGGTCCAGAGAACAGGAGAGTGTAGGCACACAGTTTAGGCACACCCAGGGTCATTGGGGCAGGGTGGAGAGAGAGAGAGAGAGGAAGAAGGATGGAGGAAAGGAAGGAGAGAGAGAGAGAGAGAGAGAGAGAGAGAGAGAGGAGGGGGCCTTGGAGTCAGGAGTCTGGGGTCCAAGCTAGGTAGAGGCAGTGGGGCCAGGCTCTAGATGCTAGGGAAGTCCCCAATCCTTGGGAATGATGGTTGGAAATCGGTCTCCTTGCCAGCCAGAGCAGGGAGGGGAGGAAGGAGGATAGAAGAGAAGGGAAGGAAAGAGAGAGAGGAGAGAGAGGAACAAAGGAAGGGGGAGGGGAAGCCCCTTTTGGCCAGGGGCCTGGGTCAGGGTTTAGGCAGGGTGCCAGGACCCTGCCTGTCATAGAACCTGAATGTGAAGGGTTAAATGCTGAAGAACAGCAGGAGGAGCCTTGCAGTTCAACTCAGCAGGCAGCTGAGTCTGAGGACGCAGCTGAGGGCACATCTCCTCCTCCTATGAGGGCTAGGAACAGGATCCTGCAAAGAAGAACTAACAGGAGAGCCAGGGAAAGGATCTTTAATGATAGGCGTAGAATTAGATCTGAAAGCCCTGAGTTCTAGCAGGAGCCTTCAGAGATATGGGTGTCTTCCCTGGTTTAGGATAAAGCTAGCAAGTTTACCCTGAAACCTCTGTGGGAGCAACGCGTCACTTACCTTGTCACCATGTTCCTGTGTGTATCCAGACTCTGTTTCCTGACCTTGGATCGGCTTTCTGATTACGGCGTTCTCTGTTTCCTGACCTTGGACCGGCTTTCTGACTACAACGTTTCTCTGTACCCTTGAACTTGGCATTTGGCTCTGTAAGGTATTTTGGCTTTGATTAGGACTGTACTTTGTTCGTTATCTGGATTACAACTAAAGTTCCTCGCAAAGAACTGAACTTGGCTTGCTGTGTATTCTGTGTGCGGGGCTTGACACAGGGATAGCAGGATCAGGCATCAGAAAAATCAGCCTGAATTGTGCCTCAATGAAAGGGAGAGAGGGGTAGGAAAGGGTTAACTATGACTTTTGCCCTGACTGGGTAATTATCAATTCAGGGGGGGGGTCCCAAGTTGTCAGACCAGTTTGCCAGGGTACCTTGAAGAGAAACAATGGGAGGTCTCCTGACAATCTCCTGGCTGAGATAAATCCTATTCATGAGGAAATTCCTTGCTTCTGGAAGATGCAGTCTTTGTTTTTGCCCTGCCATGTGCTCGTTGCCCAATTCTATAATTCTCTGTTTTTCATTTCCATTTTGACTCATCATAAGGTTTTTTAAAATTTATTTTTACCTTTAAAGGACATTTTAAGGTAATCTAGATGCCCTAAGCACATCTGATCTCGCCTGATTTTGGAAGCTAAGCAGGGTCAGCCCTGGATAGTACTTGGATGGGTGACCACCAGGGAATACCAGGTGCTGTAGGCACTGGAGTAGGACCTGGCAAACCTCTTCAGTATTCCTGCCAAGAAAACTCCATGGACATGGAGTCACAAAGAGTCAGTCACGACTGTTACAACACAACACACACAGAGAGAGTGCAGTTTCATGAAGAGAAAGAATAGTGTCTGATCACACCAGAATGATCCACTATTAGGGATGAGCACCATATGATAAACGACATGCTGTTTCATCATTTCGTAAGGTTTTGAAATGGTTCAAAATGAAACAAAACGACAGACAGTTTGTTGTCTTGACCAAACAGAAATGATGGTGTTGGTTCGGAGGAACCAAAACATGGAGCCATCACCGGATTTCGCTTCAGGCAAGGGGCTGCAGTGAGATCCAGCGGCTATTTCCCTGCTCAGGTCTGGCCGCCAGCACCCAGCTGGTTTTGACAGCTCGAGCCAGAGAGAGGAGGAGGGAGGCTTTTGAATTTTTCACTGCAAAACCCTCCCTCCTCCGCTCTCCGTTTCACAGCAGGGATATGAGATGGTGGGCACTGACATCAGCACCCACCCTCTCAGACCCCCACTGCTGGGTCGCAATCCCAGGGAATCCCCTTGAATTATGAAGCAGCAGAGAGACCCTTTCTGCTGTGTTGGAATCCAAGGGGGTTCCATTTGATTCTGAAGCAGCAGAAGGGGTCTGAGAGGGAGGACCCTCAGACCCCTTCTGTTACACCAAAATCCCAGGGAATCCCCTTGTTTTTCAAAGCAGCAGAGACCCGGGTCACCCGGGCAAAGGAGGGGTGGCAGAGGCTTTGATCCTGGGTGGCTTTCCAGTTTCTCTGAGCCAGGTGAGTGTTGAGTGGCCTCCCAACCCTCACCTGGCTCAGAAGAACTGGAGAGTGGTGGAGGGCTGGAGGCTTTTGAATGCCCCGCTGTAGCAGCACCCTTGCTAGTGCAGTGGGAAATTCAAAAGCCTCCAGTCCTCCACTGCTCTCCTTCTGAACCAAGCAAGCGTTGGGCAACCACCTGACTCTTGCTTGGCTCAGAAGGAATGCAGAGGAGGGATGGAGGCTTTTGAATCCCCATTGCCCCAGTACCCTCACTGGTGCAGCGGGAAATTCAAAAGTCTCCTGTGGTCTCCTGACAATCTCCTGTGCTTCACTGCTAGCTGGTTCTTCTGAGCCAGGTGAGAGTCGGGTGACAGCCTGACGCTCGCTTGGCTCAGAAGAACCAGAAAACCAGGATCAAAGCCCCACCATCCCTCCTCCATTGCCCAGGGGAAGGAGTAGTGGCGGTGGCTTCGGCTTTCTGGTTCTTCTGAGTCAGAAATTTTTTTTTAAAAAAAATTGCTATGCTAATTATGAAATGAAAACGAAATGCAATGAGCAACAAAATGAAATGAAATGAAACAGTATTTTTCCGTTTCGTGCTCATCTCTATTCACTATACTGCAAGTGATCAACCTCTCTGTCCTTAGAAGAGGGGATCCAGCCTGGTCCCCCAAAAGAGGCCCACTGCTGTTGAATCAAAAAGGTACAGCAAGCACCAACAGCAGGTTTAGGACTGCTCGTGATCCCCCATGTGATCACTGGAAAACAAGAGGGCACCAGATTATGCGACAAGCAGCCAGGGATAGGTTAGGAACTCAACTCCCCCTGCCCCAATGGTTCAGACTTGACTTGTGACTCGGAACCCACAAACCTTCCCCTTTTTCTTTCAGGGTGAAAAAGCTCATGTTTAGCAGGACTTTGGACTCAGGATTTGGGACCCAAGACTCAGACCAGTCTTGGCACCAGAGATTCAGACTTTGCCTTGGGACCTGAATCCAAAGGCTTGCCAGTTGTCAACATCCCTGCCAAGAACCCCACATGCGAGATATTTCCCCATCTGATTGCAGCCTTAAAAGCATTTCAGTTCGTAAGCCATTTCTCTATCAAGGGAGGTCCCTCCTTCCCCAAATCAACAGTAACGGAAGGAATGAGGACATTCTATTTCAGGGGTGTCCAAATTTTGCAAGGAGGGCCAGATTGGGTGAGGTGAAAATGTGTGTGGGCCGACCATTCAGCCACATTTGGCCCCAGGGCCAGACTTTGGACAAGTCTCTATAACATGCAAGATGGCAGGGAGGACACAGCAGCAAGGGAGCTGGGGGTGGGTAGGCTGGGCAGGTGGCTGGGGGATGGACAGAGGCAGGGAGGGCAGGCAAACTGTAAAACTGCAAACATCTCCATCTGGTATGGGGAGAGGCCAGCTGGCGGGGATGCATGACAGGCTGAGCCAGCAGGGAGAAGATGTTGTGGGCCACTCGAAAATTGAAAATGGGCCGCATTTGGCCCCCGGGCCTGACTTTGGACATGCCTGTTCTAGTTGCAAGAAGCAGGGACAGGATTCTCAAGGAGTTGGGGAAGAATTCCCAGACCACAATTTGATGGGAAACATGCCCTCCTCAAGCTGAATTATGGGGCTGGGAACCTTCAAAACAGCAGGTGGTAGAGAACACTCTTACTTCCCTGCCATTTCTATGCTGCTCCTTTAAGTCCTCTGAAAAGCACAACAGGCACCTTTGTGAGATGCAAGGATTCCCTGCTACTCACAGAGGTCCATGGATGAATGAGCTCCGATGAAGGCTGCCCTGATATCCTCAACGGAGTACTAGAGGGTATATCTGTGCCCAAAGGACCTTCAAGTCTATCATTGTATCACCATATTTTTGAGACGGCAATGAATGACTCACATCTGTGTCGTTTTTCACCACACCAACAACTCGGAACAGCACAACTGGAAGCATGCAAATACATACCTTTCTCTCAGCTATTGCCTTTAGCTATTCTAATATATTCCTTGAGCCATGTGGAAAAAAAACAAAAATTCTAGTTAATCAAGTACCGCTAAGTTGAGACTCCACCAATCATTCAAAATCTCCAGATTTCTGGTACGAAGCAGAATGGAAAGTGTTTTTAAAGCATTTGGAAACTGGAAAATCTGCTGGGGCTTTTATTTGTCAAACAGGAATATAAAATATATACCACTGGGATCCACAATTCAGTTCCTTTGTGAGTTCTTTTCCATTAGGCAGGGTAATCTTGTTGTTCTCCTATGCTTTATTTAATTCAATCTGGAACATCTCCAACCTTTTAAAAGTGGAAATCCCATGTTGCTCAGCTTTTTTCAGAAAGCTACAGCCATGGGACTGTTTTATAAATCTCATTCAGGTCTGTGATTTATGAGGGAAAGATTGATCCCCTCATTTCTTCCTTTGTCTCTTCGGTCCCGTTCCTGCTGTCACAAACCTTGCTGATGGCTTTGTCCACCCTACATATATTATTTGTTGCTTAACTGTTGTTCCTTAAACTTAACAGCACCAACCCTACATGGCTTCTCCCTGATTGCCCCCAAGGTGGCAATCCCAAAACTTTTAATACCCATCGTCTCTTTGGTTCATCCCCGTCTTTCTTCATCAACTGCTGTGTCACGTATCGCAAGTCTTCTACCCCGGAGTGCAAGGACGGCTTTGCTTCGTGCTCGTCATGCATTGATTTAAGACTACTGAGAAATAATGCTTAACTCGCTGGGTTGCTGAATGAGTCATAACTACACCTGATAGACTGAAGCACTTTTGGATGGGCTCCTACTGGGTCTTTGCCTCTAAAGAAAAATAAATTGAATCCCCCCTCCACCCCTACTTTCACACGGCCAAAGTCGAACTGTTCCATATTTTATTATTTTTCCTCTCCCCCAACTCTGAGGAAGCCTTGCAGAAGCTAGAGCTCTACCAATAGATTGTAGGAGGAGTGTTCTTTCTAAAAGTTCACAATCTGTACCAGCAACAAATAGTGGGACAGGATGGATTGCGATCTCATTGTTTTGGACCCCTTTATATTTGAAAGGATGTCAAATTGAAGAAGGAACAGGTTTGCTTTCCTTGACTTCAGAGACTAGGACTCGGGGCAATGGTTTCAAACCACAGGAAGAGAGATTCCATTTGAACATTAGGAAGAACTTCATGACAGTTAGAGCTATTCGGCAGTGGAATATGCTGCAACGGAGGGTGGTGAAGTCTCCTTATTTGGAGGTTTTTAAACAGAGGCTGGGTGGCCATCTGTCGGAAATATTGTGATGGGGTTCCTGCATGGCAGGGGGTTGGACTGGATAGCCCTTGTGGACTCTTCCAACTCTATGATTCTATAGGACAGTGTTGGCGTACTTATGGCACGGGTGCCAAAAGTGGCACTCAGAACCCTTTTTGTGGGCACCCAACATCGCCCCTTCACAGCCACCTGTATTCAGTTTAAATTGTTGTATTGGCACTTTGCAAAAAACTTAGTGGGTTTTGAATCGCAATTTGGGCACTTGGTCTCTAAAAGGTTCGCCATCACTGCTATAGCAGATGCCTGTACCCATGGTTCTCCCCGCTGGAAATATCTGTGTCTATTGAGTTTGGCTGGTGAAGCTTCAGAGAAATCCTTTTATTAAAAAACAGTAAGCCAACAAAAAAATTCTGGAGACAGGGAAAATTTGCTTAACATAATCACCTATGGGGAGAATCCGTACAACATAAAAATGGGATTACTCCATTTTCAATGCATTCCTATGGGAATTTGTATAAAGGAAAGTTTGTTTAACATAATTTCATTTGGAACAAATTAATTACTTTGTACAAGGTACCACTGTACTTTCTTTTCTTAAAATGATTTTGTTTGTTTGTTATCCAAGCCATTCTTAAACCGTGGCACCACTCTACCTCCAATACACCTGGGCTTTTCATTCACACATCCTCAGAACCACTTGTTCACCATGAGATAGCGGGGAAGTTTTCATCTTCCTTTTTATCAGCCACTTTTTCTTACACCCAGACGGTCCTGTGGGGAATTCTCCATCTGACTGAAAGCTTCTGCTGCTTTTATTTCACAATTGTGATTAAAGGGGAGGAAAGGGGCATTTAAAGGCATTTAAACTTTAAATACCTCACCTAAAACTGAGTCTTTTTTTTCCAGCCAGGAGAATGCTGTCTAATGGAAGAGTGAGCTATGATTGGCAGGCAAGAAAGTGGTTGAACTGGGACTCATAAGAACATAAGAAGAGCCTTGCTGGATCAGGCCAAAGGCCCATCTAGTCCAGCTTCCTGCATCTCA
This sequence comes from Phrynocephalus guinanensis, assembly GCA_037367245.1. Classification (NCBI taxonomy): domain Eukaryota; kingdom Metazoa; phylum Chordata; class Lepidosauria; order Squamata; family Agamidae; genus Phrynocephalus; species Phrynocephalus guinanensis. Next base: position 10,804,661 of record CM074739.1, on the reverse strand, counting down.
CAGTGGCCCCACCAGATGCACCTGGGAGCGCACGGGACTAGAGATCTGTCTCCTAATACGACTCCTCCTGACTCTAGAGGAGTCATATACAGAGCCCTGCTGTGCTTTAAATATTTCACAGGGAAATAGGCATACAGGTACAACTTATATGTCTCTTTGCTTTGGGACCACAAATTCTGTCCTTGGCCCTGTGTTATGCCTTTTGTTCTTCCTAGTTTTGGGATGTGTCACCCTAGATGCTTGGATTTTAGCACAAGGGCTGAAAAAATGCTCCTCACAAAAGCCCTATGTACCCACCAACACCTTAAAATGGGGGTGAGAAACAGGAGGCCTGGGAGCCATGAACAGACCCATGGGCATTTTTGCAGCTCCCATAATACAGCCTGTGACATCAAACGAGGTTGACAGAGCCCTTGATCGCTGCCGGGCCACTACCTCCTCCTTGGATTCTTGCCCGGCCTGGCTAATAAAAGCAACCAGGCTGATTACTAATGAATGGGCTTCGGCAATAATTAATGGGTCTTTTTGGAAAGGCAGGGTTCCCCCTGCCCTTAAGGAGACACTCATTACATCCCAGACTGCAGGACATTCAATAATGAGCTCAAGGTAAGGGAATCCAGCTCTTGTATAAATATCAGGGAAAACCTCCTATTAGAGCAGTAGGTCAATGGAACCAGTGACATTGGGAAGTGATGAGCGTTTCAACACTGAAGGCGTTCACGATAAATGCAGACAACCACCTGGAAGATTCCTCACAATGTGAGCAGAGTGTTGGACCCAATGATGCTATAGGCCCCTTTCAACTTCATGGTTCTATGTTTCTATAAAATGCAATAAGATGTTTGCCTGGAAAACATCTATAGAAAAGTCAGGGAGCTACACTCCAGTATTTGTTGAAAAGCAACTTTTAGCTAAGACAGTTACTTCACATCCTTCCTCGTGCTGAGGTGAACTTGACCTAATGCCGGTTCTGCCCCTGTTTCTTTGTACTCACGGGCATGCTGAATGGAAACGGCAGTACTTTAACCGCACGTCCTCGATGCGCGCTGTGCTGGTACTTTTCGAGTGGTTTTCCATGTAGTCCTCAGCGTTATACTTGCCTATTTTTCGGTTTTTCGGTTTTTCGGTAGCTCTCCGTCATGGATTCGCGGCGTGCAAGTGTTTGGAATGTTTTTTTCCTTGGGCATTCATTTCATTGCATTGCTCGTAGACAAAGCCCCGCTGACTGCTTTTTCCTCCTTCTGACACTAGATGGCTTCTGGTGCCATGGCTTTCGCGTCTGCCTTCTGGGTCGATGTTCCCACCCCCTCCTCACCCCAAAAAAGACGTAATTGCATTAAATATTCTCTCGATGCGGGTTAAGATGAAACGCACTTCCCCTGGGGGGGGCGCGCGGAACAAGCGGATTAAAAAGAATCCCGAGCTCCAGGATGGGAATCTCTAACCCCGGTTCTGGCTCAGTTCAGGGGGCGTGGTTGGGGCAAACTCGCATCGACCCCACAAGGACGTGAGGTTCGGTTCCTTCGTACCAGTCACCAGCGGGGCCGCGAACAGCAGCGAGAGGGACATGAAGTATCAGCCTAAGTCTTCTAGGAGTTGCAGTCAAACCATGACTGTTCGGTGCCTGTCCCAATATGCAGAGAAAGATGCATAACATTTGCTTTTCAAGGATAACAAGTTTGGCCACAGTCACCCGGAGATGAGTTTAAAGGAATGGAAATGGATGCAGTGCACAATATGTTCCACAGAAGTTGCTAGTTCCCAGCATCAACTTAAATATGTATCCCCTGTGAAGAGAAGGAAAAGGGGGGTGGGTGGGGAGAGAAAGAGACCCAGTGGAAATGTCAGCCATGACCCAAATAAGCTCTGTTTTGTCGAGATGAAAATGAAATATGGATGTAAAAATGGGCCTCCACGTTTCTAGCCCTGGGCTTTTGGAGAGCCACAAATGGAGGTCGTCACTTTGAATTTCCAAATCAAAGTTGCTCCTTCAAGAGAGCAGCAAAATAATAGGAACTGGAACATTTGTTCCTCTCTTTATGGAGCCTTCCTGATAGCAAAATGCTGGGAAATGAGGCTGTAAACAGTATCAAAAAATTGGAATGGGGGGGAAAGTGAACAGGGACACATTTGAGAGTCCATGTAGTACTTGGGAAAGTGGCAGTCCTCTGAAACTCCTCTCCTCTCTCGTGGACATCTGGTCTGTTGAAACTAACTGTCTGATAGATTGGTTGGCCATATTCTGAGAATGTGTTTGTGGTGTACAAGAAAGCATGAATTAAAAATACAGAAACTGCAAAAACAAAACAAAAAGGACAAGCCAACCTGTGCAGATTTAGTTATGGTTACATAGTAGAATGCAGAAGGTAAGATGTCCAGTAGGTGGGATTATGGAACACCTGTCATTTATCAATACAGATGGGCATGGACTGAACTACAAACTGGGCTGGTTCATACAAGCGGTTATGCCAAGATGACATGAAGCAGCAACCATTCCCCCCCCATCCAGTGCTTCAGTTTGCTTCAGCAGAACAGATTCTTGTGGCCCCTGTTGCCTCCCTAGTTCTTCCTGCTTCCTCCTAGTCTTCCTCTTTCATTGCCTCTATCTCCAGAGCTTTTCAGCAGCTGGGCCTGCTCATGAACCCACCTATGGAGGTTGGCGGAATGGGTGGGCATGGGGCAGAGAGGCGGTGGAGCTCTTCGGTGTCCCTTTCCCCGGGCACAAACTGTGAATGCATTCATTTTTCTGGGGTTCAGAGATGGTCTATGATTCATGGTAGCCACTATTTGTTGTTTACCCAGTTTGTGCCAATCTCTATTGATCAGCACTTGAATGGAGTCTGACCGTGTTGCCTGGTACAATTCCTCCCACTACTTAGAGATATGGGCAGTGGCGTATCGAGGTTTTGGGGTGCCTGGGGACAAAGTCGTTTTTGCGCCCCTCCGTCCCTCCCCAACCCCATCTGTTGGGGATCTTTGTTGGATCAGTGGTTGCAGATGATTTTTGGTTGCTTTAATGAGAGACACCTCTTGTGTTACTAAGTGAAAGACCTATTTATTTAACTAGATGGGAAGGGTACAAGGGAGGTTTTTAACTATAACTATTCTAACAGCCATCTTGCTAAGTCAGGAACATGCTTCTCTTCTCTCTTTAAGAATACAAGGCACACACACACTAGCTAGACTTCTACCAGAACATTCCAAGTGGTGTGATCTCAACAACCAATCAGCTTTGCTCTTCACATTAATTCCAGCCCATAATACTCTACATTCACATTAACCCTGTAATGGCTGAAATGTAAATCTTGCCAAATATTCCAACACCATCGCATCCACCCTGCAAAGGGGGGCAATCCTGCAGGCGTGGGGTGTACAGCTGTGTGTGTGTGTGTGTGTGTGTGTGTGTGTGTGTGCATGCACGCTAATGCGCACGCACACCTTACCTCTCCTGCGGTGGTGACTAAGAGTTGGAGGAGGAGGAGGAGTGTTCCTTTCAATGTGTGTGGGTGTTCCTTTCTGGGGGTGTTCCTTTCAATGTGCGGGTGTGTGGGTGGGCGTGTGTGTGTGCCTGCAGTGGCAACAGAGTTGGAGGAGGGCACCGCAGCCACCATGCTCGCCTGCCTGCCTGCTTGCTTTGTAGCTCATCTGGCGCGGGGCAGTGGGAGGGCACAGGGCTTCCTCCTCCTCTTCCCCCTCCAGGCACCCTCCAGATTTCAGCAACTGGGGAAGATGTACCATTCTCCCCCCCCCCGATACGTGCCTGGATATGGATCAAACCTAGAAGTCACACTATGGGTAATCCCACCTACAGAGAATGGTTTGGGAGGGAATTACAAACTGGCTTTCTCGGAAGGGTGGTTCTTTGGGAGGGAAGCAAGACTACTGCCCTCAGGAAGCCCTGCCAGGCTGCCACTGTTGGGACACACCAGGGCAGTTTTCTCTTTTTGGAATAGAGAAGCAGACCAAAGGAGTTATCCAAAGAGGGAAGAAAAACTGATCGGCAGACTCTTACTTTTGGACTACCTCTCCCAGAATTCTGCCTGGAGATTCCTGGGAAATTCTGGGAGTGGAATTCCACCCCCGCCACCCATCCCCTCAATCCAAAAGTCTCATTCCGTGTTAGGGCTGCCTCACACCATCCATTTGTAGATTTCACTTCTGCCCATGGACATTCTTCCAGCATTTGCAGAAGGGTCAGCAGTCAATAGGATCTGCACTAGTCGTAAACTACCTACCTCCTCCATGAAAAAGTTAGAATGCTCTGACAGTTGAGCCCAGCAATATCTAGTTTGGCAACCAGGACCCAATTGTAAGGCCTTTTCAGCTTGTTCTCTAGGTTGTTAACTGGATTTCTGTGGATTTCATGTCAGGAAACACAACCGCCCCGAGTGGCCGCAGCTGCCAGATGGGCAGTATAAAAGTCTAATAAAAATAAATAAATAACATCTATCTGCCTAGATGCCCTAAGCATATCCAATCTCGCCTGATTTCGGAAGCTAAGCAGGGTCAGCCCTGGTTAGTAATTGGATGGGAGACCACCAGGGAATACCAGGTGCTGTAGGCGCCTGGAGTAGGAACAGGCAAGCCACTCTAGTATTCCTGCCATGAAAACTCCATGGACATGGAGTCACGAAGAGTCGGTCATGACTATAACGACACAACACACACATGCAAACTAGAAAAAAGGCAGAGGGGAGTGAGGGAAAACTCGAGCACATTAATTCTGACCTCACCAATCAAAGTCACAAGCAACAGTGGCATTCCAGCACTGTTGCACACACATGCTGTATTCGGCTCTAACAGTAAGTTCTTTAGTAAGGAAAGGGAGATAAGAAAAGAAAAGAAGAAAATGTAACAAATGGAATCATAGTTTGCAACAGTAGTGCAGGTTTTTCACCTCAGTCTTCCCCTCTGACTGGCAAAGTAGATGAAAGAGAATACAGTATGTACCTTTTGGGAGCCTTAGCCTGAGCCCTCCCTGGTCCTTCAGTGATTGGATTATTCAGGGGAGATCTCTTATTGGGTTCTTTAGTTGTCACTCACTGTCTGTTTTATCCAGCAGCTCGCTGTTTTCAACTTCCATTTCCTCAGTTTGAATCACAGAGTGTCTTTGGATTAAAATGTTTTAACCCTGTGAATGCCGGATGTGGCATGCATGGTCCACTGTCCACTGATGATATAGAAAGCTTCCTTGCCACAAGAGATAGGCTTGATGAAAGCAGAGTCACAACCATCAGGACTTCTACCAGCACAAGGCTTACAGAGTTGTGGGCAAGAAGATAAGGAGAGGAGGTGGAAAGAGTGAAAGACGGCTACCACGTGGCATTCTTATCTCTATGCTTCCTCTGAACTGGAATTATGCCATTGATTTATGCTGCTATCCTATTGCTCCTGCTGTGCTTTGATGGTATCCCATTGCGGGCATGGCCAAACTCACGCTGGGATGATATCCCTTTTAAAGCATCATCCTGCTGGTTGTAGGTAATTCTATGGGGGGTCTGGGGGTTGGCCCGCTCCACCTCAGAGAGAAGCAGTTCTCTCTCCCTCCCTCTCTCTCTCTCTCTGTGCATCCTTTCGACTTGCAAAGATCAGAAAAGCACCTTTCTTCACCACAGCAAAAATACTGACGGTTGAAATGCCCAGCACACCTGGTAGATAAAACCTCAAAACCTCAAGATTAACTAAATCAGGCATGTCCAAATTTCGGCCCTCCAGCTGTTTTGGACCGCAACTCCCACAGTCCTTTGTCATTGGCAATCTAAGCTTAGAATTCTGGGAGTTGTGGTCCAAAACATCTGGAGAGCCGAAGTTTGGACATGCCTGATCTAAATAGCTATTAAACAGTCAGATTTTTCTGAAGGCAGGGCATTTAGATATTTAAATAGTCAGGTGAGCACCCCTTGAAGTTACCGTGGCAAAGGCAACACACCAGCAGTCTGATGTTGGGATGCTGTTGACATCACTCACCCTCAAGTTGATCTGGACACTCTGCTGAGCCTTGTTTTTGCCTCCATATAAATTAAACCCCATAGAGCCACAAGAGGTGGCGATGGCATCTGGCCTGGATGCCTTTCAAAAGGGGATTGGACAAATTCCTGGAGGAAAAGTCCACCACAGGTTACAAACCATGATGGAGATGTGTCATTTCCAGGCTTAAAACTAGGGTACTTCGAGGGCCAGATGCAGGGGAGTGGTATCAGTAGACAGATATCTAGTCTCGTGCGCTTCCAGACGAATCTGGTGGGGCCACTGTGAGATACAGGAAGCTGGCCTAGATGGGCCCTTGGCCCGATCCAGTATGACTCTTCTTATGTTCTTATGAGTCTAGCTGAGAAGAAAAAAATGATGCCCCTCAACCTCGGCTGTAGATAATTACATTTTTGGAAATTGCTTAGGAGATAGTCATGTTTCCCCGTGGCAGCAAAAACTACAATACACAGAGACCTGTGGTACCTGTAGACCCGATAGTTTTACTTGGCGTAAATCTTTGTGAACTTGAGCCCATGGGAACTGCAGTCAAGAGAAGTCCTATTTTCAACCTTTATTTCCATCACAGTCCACAAGATTCCTGAACTCTTCTGCTTATTAATGAAGAAATGTGACAACTCCAGTTTCACTTTGGTGAAATCAGCCCGCGTGAGCTCAAAGCATTTGAGCTTGAGCTGAATTTTCTGGGTTCCAAGTCAGAAAAGAGGAACTATTCTATTTACCCTGATAGCAAACCATCTCTATGAAGTTATTGATAGGATTGGTGTAGGCCAGGGCTGTCCAACTTTGAACAGGCCAAGGTCTACTTTATCCGGCCCAAAGTGCCTGACAGCTACTACACTAAAACCTCTTCTTACGAATTTTATCCATTCTGAGCACATACTCATAAGTAAAAACATTTGTAAGTAGAGCAGCAGTTTCCCATAGGGATGCATTGAAAACCAATTAATCCATTCTAGAAGGAACCGATTTCAGTGTGCCATGGCCCTTGAACTGCCCCGCTTGGCTGAGACAGTGGGCAGGCAGACCCAGAACTTTGCTGGGGCAGTGGTGGTCCTTGTGCTGGGTGAGGGAGGGGTGGAGAACTTAATCCCCTCACTTTTTTATTGATGGCCGGCGGGCTACTTTTGAACCCTTTGCGGGCTACCAGTAGCCCGCGGTCTACCTGTTGGGCAGGCCTGGTGTAGGCTGTAGAAAATTGAACCATGGCTGTCTGTGGCAGGGGCCCCTTTAGTATAACTAAAGGATGCCAAAGAAAGAGCTCTCTGAAGTTTTTCGTCGAACTGCGTCTGCAATAGCAACTTGCACTGCTAAAGGACCATGAGAGTATCAATAGCCAAAGGGAACATGGGCCATCTTTGCATCTAGCCTAAGTGAGGACCGCCCACTTTATTCACACCAATGATTTCTGTATTGGTGAGCCCCTGGTCAGTCGTTCTTGATGACCCAAGTAGGAACAGCTGGGGTGTTTTCAACCATCAACCTTTTCCTGGCACTTTGCAAGTAAGGACTGGAATACCTGACAGAGCGAATCTCCCAAAGATCAACTGAGGCTCGACCCACTAGAATGTCGCGGTCTCACTCACTTCAGGTGGCCACACCCAGAGAGGCTCTGAAGACCATAACACATAACCGAGCCTTCTCTATGGCTGGCCCCATGCTTTGGAACCACCTCCCGAGTGAGTTGTGCCTTGCCCAATCCCTGCCAGCCTTCAAAAAACCCTCAAAACCTGGCTTTTCCGTGAGGCATTTGGCAATAGTTAATTCCCCCCCCCTTCCCTTTGTTGCTTCCCTGCCATCATGCCAGCCTATAATATTACTATTTCTATTATGAATTTTATTATTTTCTTTATTTTGTTTTATATATCTATTATTGTTGTTATTGCTTTGTTTGTTTTTATGCCCATTATTTGCTGTAAACCGCCCGGAGTTCTTCCGGAAGACGGGCGGTATACAAATATTAAAATAAATAAATAAATAAATAAATAAAATAATGCTGCCTTGGGCATTCAGCATGGCAAGCCTACAGGTCCCAGCTGTGGCCCGCTCAGAGATGGGAACAGTAATGGGGAGGGTACTCACCTTCCTTGAGGATGCCCTGTGTGGCTGCTGCCCTTGTGCCAGGCACTTTAAAATCAATGATGAGAAGTTTGAGAACCTTTGAATGCTCTCTCTCTCTCTCTCTCTCTCTCTCTCTCTCTCTCTCTCTCTCTCTCTCTCTCTCTCTAAATCTCTCATAATCCCCCTTGATGGCTCTAGGGATTGCACTCCAAACAGGAACTCTTTTGGAGTCACAGAATTCCCCAAAGAGTGACCTAGTTGGGAATGTAATTTTTCTCACCTCAGTTCCTTTCCTGTCCAAATATTTGCTTTGCAAGCATTAGATGAATCAACAGGCTACAAAAGGCATTTTTTTTTTGCTGTGTTACCAAAACTACACATTACACCACAATGAACAAATTAACAATTTGTTTTGTCCTGCTTTGCACAGGAAATAAGAGGCTGCATCTGGATTGGCATTCAGGAAAGGGGTGGGGAGAGAAATGAAGGCTCACCTAAGAATTCCCCAGAGCACAGGTCCATAGTACGACCACTGCATGAGAGAAATCTCCTTCTATAAACACAGATCAAACTTAACCCTACTGGAATCAGTAACAGGCTCGTGTCCATGCAGTTCAAATTATGGACTACAGCAATGTATGTGCTACAGCTGCACATAAATAATTCTCTTCTTGCCCAGTTCTTTCACACATACTTCTTGGTGTTTGGTCCTGCACAACCTGTATTATACAGGAATGTAAGTTATAAGCAGAATTACCAAGTAGGCCTTCTCATTAATGACTCCTAGATACGTTCTCTACAAGCTCTCCATTCCACTAGCTAGTAATTTCATCGAACATCATCTAACAGAGATGTCGAAATTCCTGCCACATTCCTGCCTCTGGCCAGCAGCTCAGGAAGAAACCAAGGGATGATCAGATTAGATGGACCAATTGCCTTTCTTAGTCGAAGGCATCTTCAGAGGGAGCTCATAATGGAAGAGAGGGAATCAGGATGAGAGGAGTGTGTTTCATATCCACGGAGAACGACTACAGAGGTTTGTTTTCTCTGTTGTTCGTCTTTGGGAATTATCAGTAAGGCTCTCATTGGGGTTAATAGGACGCCTGAGTCTTCTTCACCTATTCTGGTTGCCAGGAAACCAGGCCATTAAGCATCCAGAAGGAGCTTGAAGGATCTGCTGAATAGCTAATACAGGCTGCTCCCTTCTCAAAGGGAAACCTTTGTTCTCGGCAGATCCAGCTGGCAGTGCTTTAAATCACATCAGCATGCACGCAGCATAACATCTACATAAGTAAATGAGACCTGGTGTCTTTTGCCCCCATTTTTGGGAAACAGAAAATAGCAATAATAACGTCAATAGAAAACTGCAGTCCAAAGGAACTCTTCGCTGAAGAAGAGGTTGCAAAAGTTACAACTCCTTGCATTTTTTTACCCAGTGAAACCGTTTTCAAGTTCTGATGATCATTGAGAAGGCAGGTCTTCTCTCAAATCTGTGTCCCATCTCTTGGTTCCAGTGGGTTTGAATGAAATTAGAGGGTGTTTCAGCCATGGTAACTACCACCCAATAGTATTTTGCTTTTGAGCCCTTTTTGTGAGCTCTCCAGGTACTTCTGTTTTGTCACTTTTTACGCATACACAGAGTTTTGGGGTACAATAATCTCCTGGTCCCAGGCTGCGTGTCTCTGTGCGTGGGTGTCTCTCTGTGTGTGCATGTGCATGTGTGAGAGTGAGTGTGTGGGAGTGTCTCTGAGCTGCGCCTGGGACCCAGGGCTCTTTATTGGTAACAGTAAACAAGTACACAAGGGGTGGAGAGAAGCATTGACAATAGGACAGGAAAACAGCGGAAGGATGGTCTTTGGTCATGTATGCATTCCATTGGTGGGGGCAGTATGCACCCTTAGGAGGAAATGCGGGCTAGTGAGGACTCATTGATAAGGGAGAGAGGAAGGAGCTTTGGGCTGGTCACAGACCAGATGTGCCTGATATCCTGATATCTAAAATTGCCATCTGCTTCCCTGGCCTCTTGAGCTAGGTCAGCTCCAGGTCAGCTTAATCACACCGGGTTCCCTGCTTGCTCTCTGGAAATGTTTATCCAGGGCCTAAGGCTGCCTCAGTGCTGCCACGTTATTTCGGGGTTCAGAGCCTATTGGGGTATGGAATCCCCACAGTCACTGTAGTCTTCAAATAAGAGAGTGATCATGAGAATGGGTCTTCCTAATGCTGCCCCTTTTGGCAAGGCTTTCGCAGGCTGCATTTAAGTCTGTGCAGCCTTTTCTGTCAGCTGGAGGGATGGACTCAAATCCTCCACTGCACTGTGCTTTTAAAAGCTTGGAACACATCAGCAGACTATACCTTTCAACAGACATAACACTTCCATAGATACCGATACAACACCTGCATGAGTTGTCTAGATTCAGGGCGCTTGTCCTATAACAGAGGTGGGCAACTGTATGCTCCTCAGTCTTCCAAGCAGGGCAAGGGGTCATCACAACATGAGGAACTGTACTAAAGGGTAGCGGCATTAGGAAGGTTGAGAACCACTGAGCTAAGGCATTATGGTTACTTTCAGTGCAGTAGACTTTTCTTTTAATTTCTACTGCTCTCTGCCTTCCTGTATTTTTCTCATAGCTTGCCCCCCAGAGACATATTTTCTTGTCTTCTTAAGACCCGTAATCCAGCATTAGTATAACTTTTAGGGAAAACTTCGCAAATATTGAGAACCGCTTTAATCGGCAGCCTTCACACAAAGCGATGAATTATACTTGACTGTTTTTCTATGGACCACAAAAATCAACAGCCTCTTCTGTCTACAACACAAAATATCTTCTTCCAGCATGGCCCTGGCATTAGAAACCTGTGACAAAAAATGATCTTGCATGGAGGGACAAGAAGCTGGAGTGAATTGGAGGCAGCCTGTGAGAACGCGTTGGCATTCATCATCTGTTCACTTGATTCCGTTCTTCTTTACCACATCTGAATGGCTCATTGGCTCTGATGAATTTGGAGATGCTGCCTATGAATGGATTGTCCTGCGGTCATCAAAGCAAAGACCTTCCTTTTCCAGGCAGCCTTTTAAGGAAGAGATGGGGATTTAGGAAATGCTCCAAGACAAAATGTGGATGCTTTAATTATTTTAAAGATGTTTTTTAAAAATTCATTTAAATCTGATTAATGCTTAATACTGTAGTTTTGTGTAGATTTTTCAACCTGTCATCCTAGTAGAGTTTCAGTTGTTGGGATTTGCCTTGAGTACCTACGAGGAGAAAGTCAGCATAGATAGATAGATAGATAGATAGATAGATAGATAGATAGATAGATAGATAGATAGATAGATAGATAGATAGATAGATAGATAGATAGATAGATAGATAGATAGACTCTGTAACCACAATAAGTGTGAATGTAAAACTACAGGAAAAGTTAAAATTAGCTTCCAGGTTAATCACAACAGACAAAATTTGCTTTCTTCAACAAATTAAATAAGTTACTTTATTTTTATTTTTATTTTTATGCAAAGTATGTTGTTATTCAATCATTTAGTTGTGTCCGACTTCGTGATCCCATGGACAAGAGCTCGCCAGGCCTTCCTATCTTCCACTGCCTCCCGGAGTTTGGTCAAATCCATGTTGGTTGCATCAATGACACCGTCCAACCATCTCATTCTCTGCCGTCCTCTTTTCCTTTTGCCTTCCATCTTTCCCAACATCAGGGACTTTTCCAAGGACTCCTTTCTCCTCATGAGGTGGCCAAAGTACTGGAGCCTCAGCTTCAAAATCTGTCCTTCCAGTGAACATTCGGGGTTGATTTCTTTCAGGATGGATAGGCTGGATCTCCTTGCACTCCAGGGGACTCTCAAGACTCTCCTCCAGCACCACAGCTCAAAAGCATAAATTCTGCGGCGATCAGCCTTCTTTATAGTCCAGCTCTCACTTCCATACATCACTACTGGAAAAACCATAGCTTTGACTATCCTGACCTTAGTTGGCAAAGTGATGTCTCTGCTCTTTAAGATGCTGCCTAAGCAATTGCTTTCCTCCCAAGAAGCAGGCGTCTTAATTTCATTGCTGCAGTCACCATCTGCAGTGATCAATGAGCCCAAGAAAATAAACTCTTGTCATTGCCTCCATTTCCCCCCCTTCTATTTGCCAGGAGGTGATGGGACTGGTGGCTGTAATCTTAGGTGTTGTTGTTTTTTTTGTGTTGAGCTTCAGCCCATTTTTTTCACTATCCTCTTTCACCCTCATTAAGAGGTTCTTTAATTCCTCCTCACTTTCTGCTATCTAGTATCATCTGCGTATTTGAGGTTGCTAATACTGTATTTCTTCCGGCAATCTTAATTCAAGCATGAAATGTCATTAAAATCATGATTGTTGGCTTCTTTGCCCAAAGCCCTATCTATCTATCTATCTATCTATCTATCTATCTATCTATCTATCTATCTATCTATCTATCTATCTATCTATCATTTAAACTTCGAGTGATTAAACTCACTCTCTGGGCAGTTTAACAACATCATTAATCCAGGAACACTTGACACTCAGTTTATTGACCTCAGAGGATGGAAGGCTGAGTCAACCTTAAACCAGGCACCTGAACCAAATGACATCACACTCAGGTTGGGAGAAGAGACTTGACTGCAGTACTGCAGTTTAAGCAGTGCACAATTGAGTCCTTGTTTTTTTTACTTTGTTGTCTGTTTTTTTGTTGAGAGATACTGGTAAGAAAACACTGAAGCTGGCATCTTCCCCCTGGGAGTTTGCTGGGATTAAGGTGCACTGTACCCAGTTACATTTGCTTACCAGTAGACATCTACAAGGTGATGCTGTTAGGTCACAGTCTAATAGGCATGAAGCTACACAGAGGATGTAGGAAACATTGCAACTCTCACCCCTGGTGGAAGTTTTGCTCTGGTAGCAGATCTCAGAGTACTGAATACAATGGGATGGGATGTCTGATGTGCTTCCTTCTCGCTAATGACTCAAAATGACTTAATAGCCTCAATCTGGCAAGACAATTCAAGCATCTTCTCCACCAGGGATTGTGGGAACCCATCTTTGAACAGTATGTAGTTCGGAGGAAGCTTCAGTGACATACACACACTCCTGGCTGCCGACATGACATATCTGGAAGGAAGTGACCTTCTATTTCCCCTGACATTTTCCTTTGAGGCAGGGCCAATGGGCTAAAGGGCACCTGCCTCCTATAAGCATCAATGTTTTTCTAAGTGCTCCAATGTCTGTTTGTAAACAATACATAAGAGAATAAAACAAGCCTTCTGGGAGGAGCGCAGGCCGTCTTTGTGCGTCTCCTCAGCTGGCTGAGAAAAGGGCACTTCTCTCTCCTCTCTCCTCTCTCCTCTCTCTCTCTCTCTCTCTCTCTCTCTCTCTCTCTCTCTCTCTCTGTGTGTGTGTGTGTGTGTGTGTGTGTGTGTGTGTGTGTGTGTGTCCAACTTGACAGTGAGTCCCATGAATAAAGTCCCCATCTCCACCCACTGTAAGACTCAGCAAGGCTGCACCAAGGCAGCCAGTAGGTGCATAAGCAAGCACAGTATTTTCAGGGAGTCTTTTGCTCCACAACAGCTGGACCTGGCAGAAAACCCCTTTCCCTGGTGGAGCAAGTTTACTCTCTTCAGGCTCAACCCCTCTCTTTTCCAAACAGAGAGACCTAAAGGGATTTCCCTTGATTTGCATCTGTTGTCTGTCTGGGATCTCCTCCAGAGCATACTGCTGAGGTTGCAGAGCTCCCAGAAGGGAGATGGTCCATCCCAACCACCCCAGCTTGGGGGTTGGCAGATTGGTTGACCTGGGTGTTTCCAACCTGGATGGCTCAGAGTTCCCCTTCTCTATCACTTTAGCTTCTGCACTTGTATCAAAGCAGGTGCTTGGAATACCTGGCGTAAAACAGAGGCCTTCTTTCACATTACAATGTTCATCCTCTCAGCTGAACCAGATGTATCTTTGGAAGTGAACAAGGGCACGTATTACCATCCTTGATTATTTGTTGTTGTTGATGATGATGTATCATGGTTACATGCCATCAGGTTGCTTCTCACCTTTGCAATCCTATGAACGAGTAACCTCCAAAATGTCCTCACCACAGTAGCCCTCAAGGTTGGGGCTGCCTTGAGGGAGTCAATTCATCTTATCTTTGGTTGCCCTCTTTTATGGATGCTTTCAACTTTCCCCAGTATTATTGCCTTTTACCTAGAGAATCCTGCCTTCTCATGATATGCTCAGAGCAGTGCAGGCTCAGTTTCAACATTTTCTTTTTGTTTGGTCTCCGGAAATAGTTCAGGATTGATATAAGAGCTACTTGCTTGTCTTTCTGGGCATGCAGGGTATCCTCAAAGCTCTCCTCTAGCACCACATTTTGAACAAATCCATTTTCTGCCTGCCAGCTTTGTTCCCTCTCACTTTCACACCTCTGTGTAGTGTAGTGTTGATTATCTTGGTCTTGATCTCCAGTGACACATCCCAGAAGCTGACAGAAGTGTCATCAGGAGGCTAGACCACGTTATGAGCCTGGATGCCTAGCAGGTTCACCCAAGGTGGGATGGACGCAGCTGAGGCACCAGACTAAGAATCATCCACCCCACCCTCTTCAGGAATAATGGCCACAACAGCAGAAGAGAATTGATATTTCCAGTGTTAGAACTTCCAAAGGACAAGTACCGGGCTGCAGTGGTAGTTGAAGGTGATACTGGATGAGGATTTTTTGCAAGTACCGTGACACTCAAGCTAACTTCTGTTAGTGCTGTGCAGATGAAGGCAATAGGCAATGAAAAAATCCTTTTACGAGACTGCTGTACACTCTCTACACTAAACCTGCAGTTGCCTTCACTGTGTTTCATCCTGCTCCCCCCTCCCCCATGCTGCTTCTTTTCCCTGCAATAACCTGGAAATACAATTCACATATCCCTTAGTTTTTAGGGTCAGTTCTGCCACATTAAAGAGCAGGAAGAGGAAAAATTCACCCAGAGTCCAGTCCTGGGTATGGGTGGTAAGACAAAACAGGCAAGATGCCCGGATCAGAGGGTTGGAGCTAGGTCAGAATTCAGGGGCCAGTAACACTGGAGCTGGCAACAGGGTGACAAGGGTCCCAGAGTGGAGCAGGGTGGTAGACAGTTCACAAGGGAGGGGTGCATAGCCCAGAAGCAGTTCCACAGTCTTATGGCTAGCGAGGCCGCCTTGCACACTGACTCACATAAGTAAAAGAACCACAGGGATTGTATGAAGCACATTTATGAGGCAAGGACTAACCAGAGCAAGGCAGGGACAAGGGTCTCAGGACTGGAGGAGGAAAGGGCCAAAGCACAAGAGTCACTGGGACACCTTGCATTACTGTGGCAAAAGATACCTGAAGGACCGCCTCCTTCCATATGAACCTACCCGGCAATTAAGATCTAGCCAGGGGGCCCTCCTGAAAGAGCCATCCTTCAAGGAGGTAAAAGGGATGGCTTGTAGGAACAGGGCCTTTTCGGCAGCTGCCCCCAGATTATGGAATGCCGTCCTCCCAAGTGAGACCCGCCTGGTGCCAACGTTGATGACATTCCAGCACCAGGTAAAAACATTCCTGTTCCAGAAGTTTTTTAACTGATGATTGTGGGTACTGATGGCGATTTTAGTGTAGTATTTTAATATATTGTATTTATTGTATTTAAATGTTTTATAGTATTGAATTTATTGCAATTTTGATGTTTTAATTGTCTGAATTGTTTATTTTGATTGTGAGCCGCCCAGAGACCTTTGGGTGGTGGGCGGCATATGAGCTATATTTTTTTTAAAAGGCAGCAATTCAGAAAGCTTGTGTATATAGTAATACCTTAGTTTACGAGCATAATCCGTTCCAGAAACATGCTTGTAAACCAAAGCACTTGTATATCAAAGCAAATTTCCCCATAAGAAATCATGGAAACTCAGACAATTCATTCTGGGGCCCAAAAGACCAGATACTGTTCAAAACTCACAAGTTTTTATTTGGCTACAAGTTCATTCTCACACAATGGTTTAGGTACCTGGCTGTGAAATGTGCTCTGCTTAGGACTGACAACTGGATATTACTCTGTTTTTAGTGTGGCAATAATAAAGTGCAATTTGTAACACTATATACACTTGACTAGCTGCCTAGATGCCCTAAGCACATCCGATCTTGCTTGATTTCGGAAGCTAAGCAGGGTCAGCCCTGGTTAGTACTTGGATGGGCGACCACCAGGGAATACCAGGTGCTGTAGGCACCTGGAGTAGGAACTGGCAAGCCACTTCAGTACTTCTGCCAAGAAAACTCCATGGACATGGAGTCACATAGAGTCGGTCACGACTGTAATGACACAACACACACACACACACACACACACACACACACACACACACACACACACACACACACACACACACACACACACACACACACACACTTGACTAGCTGCCCCATGACTAGAAATTGTTTGAAATATGAGAAAGGATGTTGAAAACAAATTAAATAAAAATATAAATATTATGAAAATAAAACATACCCCTAACCTGCACTCTTCCTTGAAAACCTTCATGGGTGGTGCAAGGGAGACCTTTCCTCTCTCTCCTCCCTCTGCTTTTGAGGTTTGCATGGGATGAAATTTTCCAGACAATCACCCAAAATACAGTGTGCACGCATGCGCGCGCGCGCACACACACACACACACACACACACACACACACACACACACACACACACACACACACACACACACACACACACACACACACACACACACGAGAGAGAGAGAGAGAGAGAGAGAGAGAGAGAGAGAGAGAGAGAGAGAGAGAGAGAGAGAATTGGCTAACTTGTGATCATGTGACCTGCTCCAGTGCTTGTATTGCAAGACATTGCTAGTTGATCAAGGCAAAATTGGTCAGAAATGTTTGCTCATCTTGCAAAACACTTGTGGACCAAGGAACTCGTAAACCAAGGTATTGTTGTACAATAGGACCCCCCACACACCCTTGTTTACACGGGGGATTGGTTCCAGGCCACCCTGTGAATAATGAAACACTATTATCTGAGGGTGGCGGTGGTGACAGCGGTGGTGGGGTTCCAGTTCTGATGCTGCTTTCATCCATGGCACCCCACCACTCCTGCCACCCACTGCTTGCCAACCGTGGGTTATTGATTCCAAAGGTGCTGGCTCAGCAGATACGGGGGTGCTACTGTACTGATCTCAAGGGCCTCCAGGAGAGGCAAGAGTCATACTTGATTTTGCAGGTACTTGCTAGGTTTCTCCTACCCCTGACCCTGAGACAAAGGTGCTCCCGGCAATCCCAGTTATTAGCCATCACAAAGATGACTCTCCTCTGTTCGTTTCCCTTCCAGACAAGGGCCGTCCCAGCACCGGCTTGTCCGACCTCAGGCTGCATTGCCCACCCCGGGAAGATGGGCGAGAACAGGCTGGGGGCCTTGTGAGCCCTGGGCGGGGGTGGGGCCTGGTTCCCCTCTTATTATACCTGGCCTCCACCACCATGCTTCCTCTTTCACCTGGGCACTGCGGATCCTGAGATCACAGAGCCTGGAGCGAAGTGGCGTTGAAACCCAAATGGGGCAAGGACCGGCCAGATGATGGCACCCCTGCCTCTGATGGGGAAAGGTTTGGCTTGGTTGGCCTGGGGGGGGCACCCGCACTTGAACGGAACCCCTCGGGGACCCGGGGGGCTTGCCCACACCTGATAATGCCCTTGAGTGGGGTCCAGCTGGGGACCCCAGGGCCAATGGTTCCCCGCACGACAACAGCCCCCTCTTGAGTCAAATGAATATTGTTAAGCTCCAATAAAGCAGGGCCTGTATTGGCAACCCAGTGCTCTGTCTCGTCTATTATTCCGACCTGGGGGGTGGGGGCAATGCAAAGCGGAGTGGAGAAATGTCAACTCTACCTGCATGTATCTGCACATGCCCATGTGCATGAACCGAAGTAAATGAGAGGCTGCCGATGGAGGCTGTTCTCAGAAATCTCCATTTATATTCATCTAGCAAGACAGGTCAGTAAGACAGGTCAGATAAGATAGCATTTTCCTGGATCAACAAATACCGTAACAGACACTAAAGGTCAAAATGAATAAATACCAAGCTGCATAAATCCTTTCTTTTGCTGGAGGCTCCCAGGGTGAATCCTGCTTTTATTTTATTTTTTATGATGGCCCCTCTTTGGACACATAGTGGCTGCTGTTATAAACCCATCACAGAGAGAGCGTAGGCGTCATCTACACCAGAGCATCCCTGCCCAGCTATTCATAAAGAACCACAACAAGGATCTCACCAGGAGTTTTTAACCATTCTTCATACCCCCCCCCCCCAAGGCTGGCGGAATTAAGCTTCCATTGATTTCTCCATTAAATGCAACCTGATCAATTTTTACTGCATGGAGGATGGAATGAAATGACAGAAGTGGGGACCTCTGGTGACAGGGGAAGCTTTGGAGGTATTTCTTACAAATGATTTTTTTATTTTATTTGCTATGATAGACATTGATTCAACAATTTCTCATGTTGGGGTAAAAAAAAGAAAAAAAAGACAATTGGTTTTTTTCCTATGTAGAAACAGAAATGACCCCAAATGATCATGTGTTTTCACGTATTCCAATTCAGTGCTGCTGTCTCCATGACAAACATCTACGTGCAAAGAGACATAAGAACTTAAGAACATAAGAAGGGCCATGCTGGATCAGGCCAAAGGCCCATCTAGTCCAGCTTCCTGTATCTCACAGTGGCCCTGCCAAATGCATCTGGGAGCTCACGAGACTAGATATCTGTCTCCTGATACCACTCCCCTGCATCTGGCCCTCAAAGTTTCCTGGTTTTATGCTTGGAGATTACACAACTCCATCATGGTTTATAACCTGTGATGGACCTTTCCTCCAGGAATCTGTTCAATCCCCTTTTGAAGGCATCCAGGCCAGATGCCATCACCACATCCAGTGGCAGGGAGTTCAACAGACTAACAAAGTGCTGGGTGAAAAAATATTTTGTTTTGTCTCTTCTTACTCTCCCAGCCCTCAATTTGAGTGTATTTCCCCCAGTTCTGATATTCTGTGAGAGGGAGAAGAGCATCCCTCTATCCACTTTACTCATGCCCTGCATTATTTTGTACATCTCAATCATATCCCCCCCCTCAGGCGCTTTTTTTCCAGACTAAAGAGCCCCAAATGTTTTAGCCTTTCCTCATAAGGGAGGTGCCCCAGCCCAGTAATCATTTTAGTTGCTCTCTTTTGCACCTTTTCCAGTTCCACTATGTCTTTTTTGAGATGAAATACAAAGATGATATACAAAGAACGCTCTGTTGTGATGGGTGTGTACATGAGCAACATTTTTTCAAAACGTCCCTAGAGACACTAGAAGATGGCTTAGACTTGAGACCCTACTCCCTGTTGCTCCATTATGTTTAACTCTGGCCAGCAACAGCTCCCTGTGGTTTCTAAAGAATTTCCCCCCTATTCCCTAGCTTTCTACTTAGACTTTTCACAGACTTACCCCTGTTTAAGTTGTATCCCACTACCACTAAAAACGGCTTCAAATTGCTTGAAGATGTGATTAATAAAATTGTGTCCCCATGACCAGTGGACTTTAAAGGGGGGGAAACTTAAGCATGACCCAGTGAGTTTTGCAAGTACCTGGTTGCAAGGTGTTACAAAGCTTGTCTCAGTGCTGATGCAGATTTTTCACCAGTACTTGAGTCCGTGGGGACTTGGAAAATCCACATTAAAAACTTTTTGTTCTGCTATATTGTGGTTCCTGCTTGTGGTTCCCTGTGCCCGTGGGGACACAGGAACAGTGTTTTCAATCATATGACCGTTCTGTGGGAAAATCTGCATTTTAATTTGATCCGGATTTTCTGGCTGTGGGAACACACTGTTGGTCTCCATAACTTTGTGATGACCTGCGGCTTATGGGCTCATTGCTATGGTTCTGCCACCTTCTTTTACCTTAGTTCAAAACTTTCCTGGGGAAACCTGTTGTGTGTGTGTGTGAAGGGGGCTATAACTTGGACACCCCAAATCAAATCCTTGACAGACATGGCAGTGACAAGGAGAACAATCGCCTGAAATCCCACAGTGAGTTTGCTGTTTTCTAAGACGAGACATTCTTCTGCTCAGGGAAGTTGCGAATCCCACCGAGATAGCTGGGTTCCAAAGTGGTTTGGGTTGTTTACATCTTCCCAGCAGGCAAATGAAGCACAGCTTGCCATGTTAATTTTCTCAGGCATATTGTCCCAAAGCCACCCGACCCTCATGTTCACTGGGCACAACCAGGGATGTGTAGTTCCAAGAAGTTGTTTTTCAAAGTTCTGAAATCAGAGCAGCCATTTAGCAAAAAGAAGGAGCGGCGTGATAGCCATGCTGGCGAAATGATAACAATTGCAGTGTATGGTTTACATCAGAGATAGACAGAGGTAGAACTGGACTGAATCCCATTTGTTTCTTGCCACTATGAAGTAGGGGGCTTGATATTTGATTGTTTTTGTGATGTCACCCGTGTCACTGGGGACCATGGGGTTCTTTTGGGGATATCAGCCACAGATAGAATGCCACAAAAAGAGGCAAAGGACACCCACAGCAAATCAAGATCCCATTTTATTTATCTATTGAATACAGTTCTGTGAATCATAAGGGGCTCATACATGCAGTCTCCCATCCATACCAATACAAGTATGGACACTTCCAGAAATAGCCAGTGCTTGAAAGAGTCCTTGGGGACAGCAGTTGACAGGAACAAATGTCACACCCTCCCTTCACTCCTTCTTGCAGACCTTCTGGGTGCAAGGATGGTTCTTGGCTATGACCTGGCAGAATTCTTTTTTTTAACATTAGCACTTCTGCCCCAGTGTTAAGATATTGATAGAACAAATCAATTTGAATTTACAGCCTACATGGGTTGATTTATACACATAGGCATCAGAAATGTATGAGCAGACACTGAATCCATAAAACTGGATTCAGGCAACCAGTCACTGGTTGATGTAATGGGCATGAAAAAAATTGCACATGAACATACTAGTACCCAATTGGTCACTGAAGGTACATATAGTATACATCTAGACAAAGATTTTTTTCCTCCCTTTGTCACCTGTGTTTTGAGAAGTTAGACAGAGACAGAAAGAGAGGTATTCATTTTTGTTGCTTAATGTCTATGCTGTATATAGTTTGGACAGCTGAAACATTTTGTCTGAGAGACTGCTGAGTGTAAATATATCTAAATAGATTTAGTTAGAGTCAAACAGCTCTGAGTCTGTGTATAATTCCTCACTGATAACTAGTGCTCTGACAGCCAGCAATCAAGCTCTGTGTTTCACTGGATTTTCTACTTAAGCTCCATTGTGCACACGCTGAATCTATGACACCTTGTTGTTTACCACTAGAGATAGGCATGATAGGCCAAAATGGCATTTCATTTCATTTTTTTGTTTCGTTTTTTCCCCCTTTCATTTCATTTATTACAAAATGAATTTTTTTAAAAAAATCATTTCATATTTCATTTTTAATTTTTTAAAAATAAATTTACACTGTTGGGGCCGGGTCGGCCGGTCGGCAGTTTTTTTCTCTCCTGCTAGCCAGCTGCTGCTTGGGGAGGCCAGTTGGCGGTTGTTATATTTTTTTCTCCCGCCAACCAGCTGACATGCGGGGAGGCTGGTCGGCAGTTTTTTTCTGCTGCCGACCAGCTGGCACATGGGGAAGCTGGTAGGCAGTTTTAAAATATATATATATATATATTTCCCTCCAACCAGCTGGTGTGTGGCCCTGTGCACCAGCTGATCGGCGCTTATTTTTATTATTTATTTTGACAAGCACTGAGATCAGTGCTTGTCAAAATGAGTAATAAAAAAGAAAAAGAAAATGGAACAAAATGAAATTTTCTATTATGTTTCATTTCATTTTTTAAGGGCACTTCAGTTTTCATTTCATTAGGAAACAAAATGAAAAATGAAAAACGAAATAAAAAAATTCATTTTGTGTCCATCTCTATTTATCACCTTTGGACCCTCTTGTTGTTTCTGGAACAGTCCAATAACTCTGTCAACTTATACTTGCACCAACTGTCCTCTTATCTCTGCACAAAGAATTCTCAATTTCACCTTTCTTTCAGCCCCCCCCCTTTTAGGGTGCCTCCACTTCTGGAAACTGCCAGGTCTTGTCAGAAAAAGGCCCTTTTAATAAGATGGACCAGCCACCTCCATTTTATGTGTCTCCTAATTCTTCATAGGCCATGCACACATTTCCTCACACCTGGGAAGACAAACTCAAAATGAGCACTGACCTGGGTTAATGGATTCACTGGCCCACTGGCCTTGTGCTGAGTAGACATCCCTAAAAGTCATATCATTGTTTCCCAATACTTTATAAACTTTTGACTATGGATGAGTCCTCCACCTTTGTAGTGCCCAAGACAGAAACTAATACTGTGTTCCAGGCTCACATCTGCCAAGAAGGTCAGTCCCTTTGCGTGGCATCACCAAGACGCTTCATCTCCTTCTGCTTTGCAATTTCTGCCCCCTGTGTTTTTAATAAAGCAGGTTTAAGTGAGTTTTCCCCTCTTCTTATGTGCAGACGACCTTTCTTGCCTGCTGAAAAAAAAAATGGCAATGCATATTTATTGAGAAAAGCCATAACTCACAATGCTAATGCTTGCTGATACAGAGATCCCAAACACCCACGTGCCTTTGGGGAAGTAGTGACTAAACTTATATGCAGATCTATAAAATCCAGTTGTTTTGCAGGCTCCGATGAAGAAAATGAGAGTTTTTGTGTGAAAGAGGCTAGAGAAATAGAAAGCTGGCAGATGAGGGGGTTTGGCCTACTCTTGTTAATCTTTCAATCGAGATTACAAGCACCCAGTTTCCTCATGCAGTTCAAAGTTGTATTAGACAAGACACTTAATACACATTGAGAAGTGATGCTCCATCCAGTGGCTAAAAAGTCTGTTAGTCACCATAAATTATCTTCTTCAAGTGGGCATCTTGCACTACTGTGTAGAGATGGACACAAAATGAAAACATAGTGTTTCATTTCATTTCATTTCATTTCATTAGTAGTTTCATTGAATACAGTTCTATGAATCATAAGGGGCTCATACATACAGTCTCCCATCCATACCGATACACATATGGACACTCCCAGAAATAGCCAGTCCTTGAAAGAGTCCTTGGGGACAGCAGTTGACAGGAACAAATGTCACACTCTGCCTTCACTCCTTCTTACAGACCTTCTGGGTGCAAGGACGGTCCTTGGCTATGACCTGGCAGAATTCTTTTTTTTTTGTTTCATTACTAATGAATTTTTAAAGTAGTTTTGGAATGAAATGAAATGGAAAAAAATTGTTAATGGCTCCCTGGGTCCTAGACGCACCAAAATCACAGAGTAGCTTCTTTGGACCCTTCCATGTAAGCCCCCCAAATTTGGAGAGGTTTGGGGTTCAGGGAGCTGAGTGATTAAACTCCATAGGGGGTCCCCCTAGGAGAAAATCATTCTAATTCAGTCGGAAAGGCACTATAGCCTCCCTCAGGTGGTTCCCTCAATTACAAATGATTTTCTCCTAGGGGGACCCCCTTTGGAGGTTAATAACTCAGCCACCTGAACCCCAAACCTCTCCATTTTTTTTTGGGGGGGGGGGGGGTAGGGGAACGAGCTTGAGGAAGCTCCCCTGTTTTGTTTCCTGAACAAAAAATAAAAGTGGTTTGGTTTGGTTTGTGATGAAATGGTTTCTTTTTTTTTTTTTTTAATAATGAAACCATTATGTAATGAAATGACAAAACATCATTTCATTTTTTGTTTGGTGCCCATCTCTACTACTGTGCCTTCTTTTTCACTGGTCCCCCGAAGGTAGATAAGAAACTAATTTCCAAGTTGAACTGCTGAAGCACTTACCTCTGAGTTGGTCCAATGCTGGAAAGAAAATGAGCTGGTCCGAAGGAACCCATACCCCCCATTTGAGCCCAGCTTGCCGTCAGCACTCTCGTTTTTGAAAGGGTGAATAGCCATCACTTTTTTTGCCTCAAGTTAAAGATACCTGAACTGCTGGAAGACAGTCAAATGGATGTGCAGCAGCTACTTCCACCTAAACCGAATATATGTACAATAAAGGTACCATTCCTGCCTCATGCCCATTCAATATACAGTAATTAAGATTCATACCAGCCCTTCCTTGGAACAGGGCAGCCCTCCAGATATTTTACATTTCAACTTCAAAGGAGATCAGGATTTATATCCAGTACTGCAGGATTGTGGGAGGTGTCCTCCCAATTTTCCCTAAGGGCAAAGTATTTCTTTCCACTAGCTGATACACTGCTTCCCTCTTCCCCCTGTTTTCCGTACGTCTTCCCTGTAGGTTCTGCTGTGAGAGCCTCGGGGTCACCAGAGAGACAACAGGGTTGTACAACAGATTCCAGCCAAAGCATGAATTACTGACGGAACCAGCTTGGTTTGGATTTATTCATATGAAGTCTGGTTCAAAGCAGAATAGTTGGATTTGGTTGTGGAGCAAAGCAAAGTAAACTTACACATTGATTCAGGCCTTGGGGTACAAACCAAAGCAGATGGAGCCCAAACGGCTTTGAGGTTTCCTAGCAGCAAATATGCTTATTACAACACACACACACACACACACACACACACACACACACACACACACACACACACACACACACACAAGTTAGCTTTCTGATGTATAACAGATTCACTCCCCCCCTTTTTTTTGAGTCTACTGTACCACATTCCCAAATTTCTTCCAGTTCTGTGCAAAACCAAAGTTGACTTTGCACATATACAAACTGGTTTAGATGCAAGGCATGGGTTGCGTCGCATGGGGCACAAATCCTTACAAACCAAACTGGAGTTTATTCAGACGCAACTGTATGATCCTTGAACCAAATCAGGGACAACTCTAATAAGTGGATGATGAGCCCGGTGCCCCCAATGCCGGCATGCCCATCCCAAATATCCCAAAGAGATGATCCAATGTCTAGGTTTCTACCTCTTCCCACAAAATAGTGACAAAGAAGAAAAAGGACTGAAACAATGGCCCTACTAACTGTAACTGCTGAATAACATCCTCATCTGAAAAGAAGCAGCTTAAGCTTTAATGAAAGGGGAGGCAACATCCAGACCGATTGAAGTGTGATCCAACCAAGAGGTAAAAATCCAAGCCTGGTGTGAGGAGAAGGAATATGATGACCTGCTAAAGTCATCTATAACTGACCAACGGCATGGCAATGTTGGGGAGGGAGGGAATTTCACCCTACAGTTGTTCTGTTATATGGACTGCTTGATTATGGCTGTATATTCATTGTCTCTGAAAGTGACGTTCCACACTCTGAGGCAAGAAAAATCATTCTAAGTGTCTTCTCCTGGATCATCAACAGATTAAGGCTAGTGCACACAAAGTGTTCTGGAGACGTGCAGGAGATTTTCCCTCTTAGATCATAAGAACATATGAACAGCCTCGCTGGAACATGCCAGAGCCCATCCAGCCCAGCATTCTGTCTCACACAGTGGCTCACCATTTGCTTCAGGGTATTCCAAAACAGGGAAGCTGCCTAGATCCAATCTTGCCTGATTTTGGAAGCTAGGCAGGGTCGTCAGGCCCGGTTAGTACTTGGATGGGAGACCACCAGGGAATACCAGGTGCTGTAGGCATCTGGAGTTGGAATGGGCAAACCACTCCAGTATTCCAACCAAGAAAACTCCATGGACGTAGGGTCATGGAGAGTCGGTCACACTCACGACTGTAACGACGCAACACACACACACACACACACACACATTCCAAAACAGATGTCTTCACCTGCTTATGATTCTGCACAAATGGTCTTGAGAGATATCCAACTTATCTCTCCAACCCAGAGGTTGTCCTTAGGCATCCGTAATGGGAGCCATTGAGACCCTTGTTCTCCATGAACTTGTCCAATCCTTCCTTAAAGCTGTCAAGGCTGACAGCTGTCACCACTTCTTCTGGCAGGATACTCTCTCTCTCTCTCTCTCTCTCTCTCTCTCTCTCTCTCTCTCTCTCTCTCTCTCACACACACACACACACACACACACACACACACACACACACTAGAAGGTCCACAATTAGGATCTGTGTCAAACATGGATTCAGTGACACCCCCACACACACACACCCAAGAGGGGAGGAGGATGGAATGGTACAAAAATACAAATGCTATTTTCTCATGTGGGTACCACCTTCAGCCAGGTTCCCAGGACACACTCTCTGCTTGCCTCCCATCCTAGTTGCAGCCCACCCAAAATAAACTAATTTTTTTTGAGGGGGGGGAGAGAGATAATTGGAGAAGCCAGACTTGAGTCTGTAGAGAATAGATGGGAACTGGGTGATGAATATGACAGGCTGTGTAATAGTTGAGTGGAGTTATTCTGGTATGTTTCATATGGGAGCTTTAGCCCTGACTATTGTTAGTATAAACATAGGTATAAAAACAAAGGAGATAAAAATAATAGGTAAGATCAGAAGCATGCAATTGTTAATAATTGTGGGCTTAACAACAACAGCAATTAGAACAACAATCTTAGAACTGAAGACCAGGATGGATATCCTTTGGATCAGGCATGTCCAAAGTCAGGCCTTGGGGGGGGATGCGACCCGTTTTCAAATTTCAAGCAGCCCACAGCCTCTTCACCACAAATCCCCACCAGCTGGTCCCTACCCATATTGGATGGAGACATCAGCATGCAGTTTTACAGTTTGCCTGCCCTCCCTGCCTCCGTCTATCCCCCAAGTCACCTGCCCAGCCTACCCGCCCCCGGCTTCATTGCTGCAGTGTCCTCCCCACCTCCTTGCATGTCCTAGAGGCTTGACCAAAGCCCGGCCCGGGGGCCAGGTGCAGCTGAATGGTCGGCCCTTACTGATTTTCACCTCACCAAATTTATTTATTTATATATTTATTTGTTTTGTTTTTATACCGCCCATCTTCCAATCAGGAACTATGGGTGATTTACAAGTTAAAAAAACATTACTATACAAGAAAAAGAAAAAGAAAACCCTAAGCAAGATAGATCAGAGGGCAGGAGGGGGGAAAAACTTAAAATAAATTAAATTAAAGGTTGCCATATGCCTCCCTGAAAAGCATGGTTTTCAAAGCCTTCTTGTAAAAACTTTGGACACCCCTGCTTTGGATGATCAAGTCCAACTCCTGTCAAACAGGCCAAGTGGGAGAATTGAACTCCTAACCTCTGGCTTTCCAGCCAGATGCCTAAGCCACTGAGCTGTTCAAAAACATGCATGGTGTCTCCCCATTATAGACAGAGATACAGAGCAGCAGATAAAAACGAGAGTTAGGTTTATAAAATATCCTGGAAGCAGCAGTGCTTAGAAAAAGAGATATGTGTAAACATTGCTATTTAGCATGTATTTGAGGTCAACATTTTGCACACATGCCCCACAGCCTGGGCACCATGGCTGACTCCTATCCTTGCAAGCTAAGGCTCAGCTGGATTTTTGCAATGTTCTTTTCATGGCTGGGTCTCTCCCATTAGACCTCCACCGCTCTCCTGATCTCAGGCAATCACGTCCCCGCTGCAAGGTCGGTCAGCCCAAAGTCAAGCTGGAAAGCTCAGAGCAAACAAGTCAACTGAGGGATAACAACAGTTTTGGTTGGAAAACAAAGCCATCGTCAACACAGCTAAAGCCCCACCAGGCCATTCAGCATGCTAGTTTCCAGGGAAATGAAGACAAAGTCATATATCAGTCCAGGGTCAAATGCTGACAGAGAGAACATAGCAGAGATTCAGATAATTCAGAGACATGGTCCCCATAGCAGTATGAACAATGTCTTTAAGACAAGATCACAAGCGATTACCATTTTAAAGAATTGGCTGTGGAGGAGAACAACAACATCAGTCTTCAATGTGATGAAGTTTTACTCCTTCTGCGGTATATTTCTGTGCATTTTTTGGAAACCACAACTGGTTGCATTTCCCCCTTATTTTCATCCCCCAAATTGCTGGAGTGAAATATTTCCCAGATCATACAGAAATATCCCCATATCTGTTCTTCTGGAGTGGGGTGATGTGGAAGAAACACATTACATGTCCATGCATTGTGTTGGGACAGCAGCGATCGGTTGTGTTTATACCCACTCCTTGTACAGAACAATCAGCTACGATAAACACATCGACTTGCAATTTGCACCCTCTGCTGTGTGGCATTTGACCATGCGGACATGTTTTCCTTGCCTTTCAGTGCGTGCAAGTGTTTCCCCCAAAATGATCAGATTGGACCTGAAATGTTTACTATTTGCAAGCTGATTCTGGCTCCCCCTCACACACCATATGCTGGGGATAAGACTGATTAAAAGAGACAATTGACTTTTTGATTTATGCCCGCACTTTGAGAGACAATGTAACAGCCCTCAACAGATAATTAGATGAAGCAGACCAAGCTCAATGCACAGGAGGGAAAGGTTCCTCCTGGCTTGTCTGCCACTTACCATTACGAAGCAGAGCCTACTAAGGAAGGGAACTTGTCATCGGAGGAGGCCATGAAGTCTCAAGGCAGAGAGGTAACATGTCCGGTCTCCTTGTGCTCAAACATGACCTTAAAACAGTCTTCATAAATGCCAAGCAATCCGGCTGCGTCCATTGTCAACTTATACAGCTCGCTGTACTCTCCATGTTGTAAAAAAAATGCAGCTTGTGAAATACCACCACTGCTGAACAACCAGAGTTCTACTATAAAAGGAAGAAAAACCAGTGTCTGATAAAAGTGGCAAAGCGTGTGCTCAAAAATGCAGCAGATAAAACTCGTACCAAATTCAACCTTTGCTTTTCCGGGCTCATTTTAGAAGGGTTGCAGGCTAGGTTTGACATATGAAGTTCTTGAGCACCTCTAATCTGCACTCAGAAATTCCAGGTTCTAAGCTGTGATGTGATTTGTGATATGATTTGTCAGACCCATTACAGAAATGAAGAGTATGTGAGTCAGAAGCAAAGGTAAATTCCACCACTGCCGCCCCTTTCAAAACATCGGGTTCCACTTCTCCAGATATCCTGGCTGAGCCTACCTCTCTCTGTGTTCTATAGATGGGGATCTGGGATGAGGGGGAATCAGACATGAATGGGTCAAGGTGACACAGTGACTCGGTGGCGGGGCTGTGATTGGAATGCAGATCTCTTAGAAGTTCAGCCCTCTCATTCAGGAACCTTGGTTAGTCAAGGGACCAGCTTTTGTCCCAGAGGAAGCAAAGACAGCCAAGAAATATATTTGTAAACGCAAAGTACAGTAGTTTTGGGAAACAGGCATTTTAACGGCCCTGGTGATGAGCACAGGTTGGACATACAGTAGGACCCCATTATCCACTGATTCAGTTATCCACGGTTGGCAAAGGAAAAAATTAAATAAATAATTCAGCAGCTGTAAAGCAAGTACCATCACAAAAGAGCAGCTGTAAAGCAAGCTACTGTCGTGAAACAGCAGTTCTTAAGCAAGCTACTGTCACAAACAGCAGCTGTAAAGCAAACTACTCTTACAAAACAGCAGCCGTAAACCTAGCTATTATCACAAATCAGCAGTTTTGGGGATTTTGGCGTGTTCTCTCTTATCCACGGTTTTCATTATCCATGGGAAGACCTGGAACCAATCCCCAGCGGATACTGGGGTCCTACTGATATTAAAAGGTGGACAGACACTCCTTGAGGGTTCCAGGAGATGCAGATCACCTTTTATGGAGGGCCAGTTTCTCCCATTTTTGCTCTAGATTGTAGCCTGTATTTTGTACGATGGTCAGCAACCTTGACTGTCCGGATGTCCACATGGAACCCCTCAGAACACTGTGGTGGGCGTCCCCTTTGCTAACACCATTAAACATTGCCATGTTTTCAGCATACAAATATCTTCTCTCAGCTAAATAAACAAGGTATGTAGAGTGATAGGCCTTGGTTTTTATTTGGATTGCCATTTCAAAAGTCTCCAGAAAGAGGGCTCCACCTTGAATAGAAAGGGCCTGATTTAAAATTCACCTTGTCTACTTGATGGGGGGTCAGGCAAAATGTATGTTTTCTTGCAGGTGTCTTGCATAAAAACAGGGAAGGGGTGAATGCTGAATGTCCACCATTGATTTGTGTGGTTTTATTACATATTAAAACAAAAGATGTACAGTATAGCCTGGAAGTTTCAGCATTATTGGCCTTGTGAAACAAGGCAGAGAGCTGCAACATGTACTTCCCACCTGTAATGTCAGAGTCCTACACAATACCTCAACAACTACCTCACTCTTCAGTTTTAGGTGGCAAGCAAAAATGTGTTATTAGTGAGGTTTACAGCTGATTATTGGCCTTGTTGGTTTTCAGTGTTTCCCTAGCTTTGATGTCTCTCCTTGCCATCAATCTCTTATGCTACTGTTGAAGCTTTCCAGCTGTTCTTATTGGGAATATATCAGGGGTACCCAGGTTTGGCTCTTTAGATTTTCTTGGACTGTAACTCTCAGAAATCCTGGCCAGCACAGCTGCTGGTGAACACTGTTGAGAGTTTTCATCCAAGAACATCTGGAGATGAAGGTTAGGAACCACTGGAATATAGACCTCTTTGTTGTTTTGTTTGTTGTAGTTTAGAACCCTCTGAAAGGATCTGCTCTTCCTGCCCTTGTTCAGATATTTCATACCTCGCGGTTCAGGGGTTAAATGCTTGTACTGCAGGTAAAACTGTGCTCACGACCTGGGGTTCAATCCCCAGTAGCGGCTCATGGTTGACTCAGCCTTCCATCCTTCCGAGGTCGGTAAACTGAGTACCCAGCTTGCTGGGGGGGATGTGTAGCCTGCATAATTAAAACTGTAAACCACCCAGAGACTACTTAAAGTGGTATGGGGCGGTATATAAGCAGAACACTTTGCTTTACTTTGCATACTCCATGCTGTGGTACCTTTACTGAGTTAATCCATTTCATATTCAGTCTTCCTCTTTTCCTTCTGGCTTCTACTTTCACCAACATTATAGTCTGTTCCCCTGAATCTAATCTTTCCATGATGGTTGCAAAACCACACACAATCAAATCCATGGCAGTGGTTTCAGCTGCACACAGTTTCTCAACCAGCTCTTTAAGAGAAGGGGGATATATTTTCTATTTTTTGAACAACTGATCCAGTGCATCAGCGATAGTCTAGCTACAGTCAAAACATATTTTTCACTTTCCCTGCCCTCTGCTGAGCAGGGAGAGGGCTTATTCTCCCAGCATCCTAAAGTGAATCATTTATTAAGCCATTTCTGTGTAAAAGGTCAGGTTGGATTAGACCATTCTGATCAAACCCCATGATTTCCAATTCACCCACACAAGCTAGCTTGCTCCCTACTGCTAGTGTCTCTGTACCCTTAGTCAGAACTAGAAAGAACAATTTTGCATACCCTCCACCCCCTCACCCAGGGATATTTTGGTACTGTCATATAAAAATAACTTTATGTTTACATTAGCACTAGTTGTCTGGATTTGTCTTTAAATATTGATATGGCCTTTGGCTATAGAGACTAATAAAATGTGTCCTTATATTTTCCATTGTTTTTGCTTAGAATCAAAGAACATTCTTGGACCCAAGGAAACTTGAATTATATTACACCTGACAACTCTGGTCCAAATGGGAACACAGAGCAAAGACCAAGAGCTTATGTTGCAGGCCGAGCCATCATGCAGGTATTCTGTTCAAAGATAAGGATGTTGGCACAGGTGTTTCTGAGATGTAGGATGCTGACAACATACAGTGGTACCTTTGCTTACAAGTGGCTCAGCTTATGAGCATGCATTCAATGGATTAAACTCATAAGTACAGTGGACCCTTGTATAACAAACTGTTTATATAACATAAAATCTGTACAACATAAAAAATCCCAGAGATAAGGGAAATTTGCTTAACAGAATCACCAATGGAGCGAATCCGTACAACATAAAAATGGCCGCAGTTAGGAATTACTCTGTTTTCAATGCATTCCTACAGGAAATTTATATAAATGAAAATCTTCTTAACATAATTTCATTTGGAACAAATTAATTCCTTTATACAAGGTACCAGTGTACTTGGTCATTCTTCCTTGGGGATTTGGAAAACAAAACGTATTATAAGAACATAAGAACATAAGAACATAAGAACATAAGAAGAGCCATGCTGGATCAGGCCAATGGCCCATCTAGTCCAGCTTCCTGTATCTCACAGTGGCTCCACCAGATGCTTTTGGAAGTGCATGAGACTAGATCTCTGTCTCCTGATAGCACTCCCCTGCATCTGGCCCTTGAAGTACCCCAGTTTTAAGCCTGGAGATTACACATCTCCCTCATGGTTTGTAACCTGTGATGGACTTTTCCTCCAGGAATCTGTCCAAACCCCTTTTGAAGGCATCCGGGCCAGATGCCATGACCACATCCTGTGGCAGGGAGTTCCACAGACTAACAACGCGCTGGGTGAAAAAATATTTTCTTTTGTCTTTTCTCACTCTCCCAGCCCACAATTTGAGTGTATGTTCCCTAGTTCTGGTATTTTGTGAGAGGGAGAAGAGCCTCCCTCTATCCACTTTACTCCTGCCCTGCATAATTTTGTACGTCTCAGTCATATCCCCCCTCAGGCGCCTTTTTTCCAGACTAAAGAGCCCCAAATGTTTTAGCCTTTCCTCATAAGGGAGGTGCCCCAGATTCCATCCACAGGAGAGCTCACATGTCAAGCAGAGGACACATAACTGCCCTCATAGAGACACATCCACATATGGTGTGAAGGTTTTCCAAAAACAGCCATAGGGTGACCACTTTCCAATGGAGAAATCTTAGAACTGCAGAGCTGGAAGAGATTCTATGGAGGATAGATTCCAGAGCCTTTCACTGGGGAACAGTGGGGAATACAACTCCTGACCTCTGGCTCCATAGCCGGAGACCTAAACCACTGAGGTATACAGCAAGAGGAAAGCATATTGGGGTATTCTAGCAGTAGATGGAACAAAGGGAACAAGGACATCAAGGATGGTAAGTCTGATTTTCCAGGCAGTGATGAACCCATTCTGAATTTTGGCCTGAACTTTATAGGAGTTATCTATGGGGCTGAACCCTATCCCTCAAATATCTTCAGCACCTTAGGCAGCTCTGGGAAAGCTGAACTTAAATTCTGGTGTGGATTTGTTGACTCTCCCCACACAATGACGGTCTCTAGACTTTACTGGGGGGAGGCCAATGCCAAAATGAGAGTGGTCAAAGCAGAAAGTCGCCATGGACAGGTGGAAACTGGTTTGGACATTTCCCTACTGAGCCTAAGGAAGCAAAGCATTCAGCTTGCTGTATATACTCGAATATAAGTTCTAGTTTTTCAGCCCTAATTTTGGGCTGAAAAAGGGGCCCTCGACTTATATTCGGGTCAATACTTTTAGCCACTGAGGCAAGTGCTTGGGTCCATGGCTAAAAGACATTTTAAACATTGTGTGCCGCTTCTCCTGACACCCCCCCCCCCGCATCACGGGGGAGTGTTGTGCGATGTTTAAAATGACTTTTCACCACCGAGTTCAAGCGCTTGCCTCAGTGGCTAAAAGTCATTTTAAACATCACATACTGCTCCCCCAGCTCACAAAGGAGGAGCTGCCAGGCCCTGCTGCATTTCCCACCCTAGACTTATACTCAAGTCAATATGTTTCCCCAGGTTTGGGGGCATTAAATTAGGGGCCTCAACTTACACTCAGGTCGACTTATACTCGAGTATGTACAGTATTTCCAAACAATGGCTCAATAATCTTTGCAACAATATGCAGTAAAGGCTAAATATCTTTAAATGCCCCCATGATCCGTGATAACACCCTAGGAGCATGCTGTGCCTAGAGTTTTCTATCTCTGTTGACATGCGGGGGAGAATTTGAAGGTGATGAAGCTTGCTTGAATATTCCAAAATAAAATAAAATAACTTTTCCCATTTCTGATCATAGGTTTGCAACTGTAGCGGAATAAGAAAATTCTTGGAGGATAATGACTGTCATTTGTGATGGCTGTATATCATGTGTAATGCCAGAGACATTATAAGTCTCAGGGCTAGCTTCATCCATCCAGCCATTTCATTTACATCTTTCTTTGTTCTCAATAGAGAGACTTGAGGCAACTTGCAAAAATGCAGCTAAAAATTTAATAGATTACAGTATTTTAAAACATTATTACATTTGAACTGCCACTTACTTTAGTTTTAAGAATTGCAGCAATTTAAAAGCACATTATTGTTATTTGCCATCCAGTCAGTTCTGGCTTCTGGCTTCTGTTCTGAAGTTACCTATCTAGGAAATGCTCCAAAGTGTTTGCCTCATCGTTCCTTCAGGTGTCATTCCGGAAGCATGCTGGTTGCCCAAAACTGCACATGTGGCAGCGAATGTAATTCCATCAGCCACACACCTTGTGGGAGATCTTACTACCCCCTTTCCTGGGAGGCGCCACAGAGAACTGAAGTTCTGCCCTCTTGGCTCTGCATCTGGTCATTTCAACCCACTGAGTTAGAGCAGCATAAAAAAAAATTCCTGGACATAGTTGAAAAGTATAGTGTCACACCTTACAGTCACTGTAGCAGCAAGTGTTGCAGAACAGATGTCAGAGGAAAACAAGAGGAACAGTGCCAGGTTGCTCTCCATTGTGAGGGAATTCCACAGCTTGGATGCAGCTCCAAAAAGAACTTGCCATGTGTTCACAACACTGGGCTCTTTAATCTGGAAAAAAGGCACCTGAGGGGGGATATGATAATGCAGGGTATGAGTAAAGTGGATAGAGGGACGCTCTTCTCCCTCTCACAAAATACCAGAACTCAGGGACATACACTCAAATTGAGGGCTGTGAGAGTAAGAACAGAAAAAGAATTTTTTTTCACCCAGTGTGTTGTTAGTCTGTGGAACTCCCTGCCACAGGATGTGGTAATGGCATCTGTCCTGGATGCCTTCAAAGGGGAATTGGGCAGATTCCTGGAGGAAAAGTCCTTCGTAGATTACAAACCATGAGGGAGATGTGTTATCTCCAGGCTTAAAACTGGGGTACTTCAAGGGCCAGATGCAGGGGAGTGGTATCAGAAGACAGATATCTAGTCTCGTGCACTCCTGGACACATCTGGTGGGGCCACTGTGAGATACAGGAAGCTGGACTAGATGGGCCTTTGGCCTGATCCAGCATGGGTCTTATGTTCTTATGAAAATTGCACAAGGTATTCAACATCCCATTTTTGGGAGGGTTTTGGAGTGTGTTTTGATGTCAAAGTTCCAAAGGTTCCTGGATGAAGTGAATTGTCTAGATCCATTTATGTCAGGCTTCAGATGTTGCTGCAGAACAGAGATGGCTTTGGCCGCCTGGCTGGATGACCTACACCGGGAACTGGACAGGGGGACTATATCCTGTTTGTGTCCTGTTTGGATTACAGCAATGTGGTCTACGTGGGGTGCAGGACCTCCTAGTGGCTTTTGTTACCATTGACCATGATGTCTTTCTGAGGTGCCTTTCAGGAATGAGTCTTTGTGGTGCTGGTTTGCAGTGGTTCTGATCCTTCCTGGGAGGCTGAGTTTAGAAGGTGGTGTTGAGGGGACACCTTAGCCGTTGGTCTGTGTTCAGTGACGTAGCTAGAGTTTGGAGCTCCTGGGGACAACGTCAGTTTTTGCGCCCTCTCCTCCCCCCCCACCGTGTCTCACCCACCCAACAAGCGAGGCAGATCCTGGGGGAACAGTGGGGGAGGGGAAGAAGGGTCTCTCCTTCTCATGCCCTCTTTGTGGGTCTCTTTTCTAGTTAAGGCTCTCCTGTGCAAACCACACAGTGTGCAGATAGCGCCAAACAGTTTTTTTTTTCAAGCATCACCTCCATAGTACGCTTCCCCCTCCTCCTTTCCCCCGGCAAGGCATAGCAATCGTTAGCCCGGGGAAAGGAGGAGAGTGAAGCAGGCAATGGGATTTTTTTTTCCAAGCAGCACCTCCCTTGCACACTTCCCTCTCCTCCTTTCCCCAGGCTAATGATTGCCAAGTCTTGGGGGGAGGGGGGAGGAATTGATGAAGGTGCTGCTTGGAAAAAATTGCCTGCTTCCCTCTCCTCCTTTCCCCCAACTAAAAATTGCCAAGCCTTTGCGGGGTGAAAGGAAGACTGCTGGTGGGATGTTGCATGGCTTCCTCTGCCTGCTCCCCCTCCAGGTGCCCCCAGATTGCTGCGCACCCTGGGGGCAAATGCGCTCTTCTGCCCCTCCCTTCTTATGACAGTGCCTGTGTTGTCCCTCAGGGCTGGAAGGGATTATATTCCCTATTGGGTATGCTCCTGGACTCAACCTTGAGGTTGGATGAACAAGTTGCAGTGGTGGCCAGGACTGAATTTCCACATTTAAGTCTGGTGTGTCAGCTACACCCTTTCATTGCATCCTGTTTGGGTTAAGGAAATGGAGTCTATGTGGAGTGCCTTTGAGGGGTGTCCAGAAACCTCACCCGGTTCAAAAGGCTGAAGCCGCTTCACTGTCTGCCAGCCTGATTTTGGAATTAGTTCAAAGTTGTGGTTATTATTACCTATAAAGCCTTATGCACTTTGGGTCCAGAATATCTGAAGAATTGTATTGCCCCATATGAGTCTCCTCAGCTTCTGAGATCTTGCAGGGAGGCCCTTCTCTCGGTTCCACCACCTTCCGAAGTTTGCTTGGTGAGAACATGAGACAGGGCCTTCTCAATGGCTGCTCCCAGGCTCCTCTGACAAGCCAGGTTGCCACCACCGCCCCGGTCCTTCCTCTGTCAAGCAACAACCCTCCTTTTCAGGTAGGCTTTTAAGTGGTCGCTTTTTCAGTAATGATTTCTGATTACACTTGGAGATTTTAAAATGTTTTTTAAAATGTTTTAAAACTGCTTTTAAAAATCTCGATATACAGTAGATTTCATTTTGAAAAATATATAATTATATGTATTTTAAAACTATTGATTTGCTTTGTCAGATTAGCTGTTTGAGCTGCCTTGGATCTCCCTATGGGAAGAAAGGTGGCATATAAATAATGTAAATATGCAAATAAAAGAATAAAGATACATGGGGTGAGTGGCAGCAATCTCTCATAATCTCGCCTGGCCTTGGGTTTGCTTTTTTCTTCTTTTTCTCTTGGAAACCATAAACCTGCACCAATCATTTTTGGGAAGATTTCTGTCATTCCCCTACCATCCCCATCTGGAAACTGCATAAATCTGAATTAAAGAGGAAGATCATTCTCCTTGCCAGCTTTTGATAAAAGGAACTCCCTGCCACAGGATGTGGTGATGGCATCTGGCTTGGATGCCTTCAAAGGGGATTTGACAGATTCCTGGAGGAAAAGTCCATCACATGTTACAAACCACGATGGAGATGTGTAATCTCCAGGCTTAAAACTGGGGTCCTTCAAGGGCCAGATGCAGGGGAGTGGTACCAGGAGACAGATATCTAGCGTTGTGTGCTCCCAGATGCATTTGGTGGGGCCACCGTGAGATACAGGAAGCTGGACTAGATGGGCCTTTGGCCTGATTCAGCATGGCTCTTCTTATGTTCTTATGTTCCTACAACTGACAGCAGTGTTGCAGGTGACCCTCCTGGCTCTGCAGAAGGGACTCTGTCCGAGAGCATTCTGTTGGCATCTGTGTCCTTTCTTGGGATCTGCAAACCCAAAGACATTTTGACGGGCTGCCCTAGGATCTCCAGTTTACTCCTCTCATGCTCTGGGATCACATAATGCAAATAAGATTTCCTCTTCTCTTTTCTTAATAATCAGCAGCCACGGGTTTAGCGACAACGACGACGAGAGAACTGCATTGGCAGCTGCAACAATTAGATCATAAAATAGTTTGATTAGTGCATATAATGAAAGTTGCTGGTAACTGATAAACAACTCATTATTATGTATGAAGGACGGGCCCTGTCTGGGAGAATGGGTCTTTCCGCCTTGTTCCTCCCTCCACCCACCGTGTCTTACTTCAGAAAAAAACAAACCGAACCGAACCAAAGAGAAAGACATTGTATTTAACTGAGAACAAATATGCCAGCATGTTTTTTAAAACAATTAAAAGTCCACATGTTCTTCTCAAACCACTATGAAACACCCCTTTCTGGAGTCACAGTCATTAAAGAGGTGTAAATAAGATAGAGGAAAAACACCTGTGACAATTTAAAGGAAAGTCAGCAGGAGATAGAGAAACAATCCTGTTATGATTACTATAATTTGTTGGGGACAGAAATGCAAACCAGTTTGGGCATTCTAATCTCCCTCCCAATTAGAATTATGCGGAATGTGATATAGAAGCTGGCCGTAAGGCATCAGACTCTCTGTGGTGATAATGGCATATCCAGGGCTCATGAGCACCCTTTGTATGTTGCCAAACATTTCCTCGGATTTTAGCAAAAATAATCCTTCATTTTTTCAGATATAAGGCCCAAACGGCAAATGCTGAAAACAATATTTTCCCTGAGGCCCATTAAATTGTTTGCCGTCTGATATGCTCACTTTACAACATGATGGTAAAACTCATGAAACACCTGTGTGCTTATCCAGTGACCCAAAGATTGAGTTGAGAATGGATAGAGATGGCTCCTCAGGCCAGTGTGTGTGAGAGAGAAAGAGTGAGATCAATACAACAGCAAGAGGCAAAGTGAAGAGGATGATGATGTGATGCGTTACAGATTTATAGCAGTGTTGGTGATGGGGATGCTTAAAGTTAAAAATAATGTGACACCACCTTGTGAGACGAAGCACCCTTAAGACCGCTTTAACATGTAACATTGGAAAACAATTTAAAGGAGGGAAAGGTAAAACGAAATTAACCGAAACAGCAGCACTGGGTGTTTAAATAACAGCAGCAGCCATTGATGAAATAAAGGTAGAGATCCATTCTGCTTAAAAAACACACACACACACACAGTCTGGGATATCCAGATCTCTAAGGCCTTGTACAAACAGGAAAAAGAGGCACACACATTTTTCAGAGATGCCTGCTCTAAATCCATGGGTTTTGAGTTTGTTAGCCTATGCTTTCAAGCATCGGTGTTACATCTGTAGTTAGTACAATGTCCGTGCAACACTTCTTAAATTGCAGTACCCATTCAACATGGTGAAAATGCAAATTAGCTGAGCTAGGCTTGTAATCATGAATGACCTGCTGTAAGAGAAACCCCAAGGAAAGAACAGCAAACCACCCCTGTAGGTCCCCTATGGCTCATAATTGAGAGACACAATCAATCACCTACAGCCCCTTCTGGACAATAATATTTTTCTCTCCCTGGCTTTGAGGGACAAGTCGGTGTTTGCCTATAAACAGCTACCAGTCTAAAACAACTACAGGCACACAACAGGCCATACAACACGCAGGTGGTGATGGAACAAGTCCCTACCACAATCCCAAATGTGTGTCTCCATAATATCTATGCTGTCAACTACAGATGGGCACGAAACGAAAAAAAAAATGTTCCGTTATTCGTTATTCGTTTTGTTACGTAATGAAAGGAATAACAAAAATTGTGATGAAATTGGAACGAACCGAACAGAGCCACGAAAATTAGGTTTGTTACGTTTCATTTTTGTTAATGGCGACGCGCAATGAAATGAGCTGTTTTTAAATGTTAAAAAACATCCTGAATATCCATAAAAACCCAGCGATAATTATTTATTCTGCCTGATAATACCTACCAGGAGGGTTGGGGTCCTTAAAACGTGCATTTATGTCTTTTCTCAGATCGCTGTATTTTTTTTCTTTTAGGGGAGTTAGGGGACATTGACCCAAAATGGCTCCCAGATGCCTAATATTGATTTCTTGGGTATTAAAATGCCCTGGACATCCGTAAAAATGCAGTGATAATTATTTGAAATTATTACCTACCAGGGGGTTGGGGTCCTTAAAACGTTTGTTTTTGACTTTCTCCCATCATGATGTATTTTTTCTTTTCCCTTTAAGGATGACACAAAATGGATTCCAGCCACAAGATGGATGCAAGCCATGTGATGGGATCATGTAAATTCTTGGACAATTTCAACCAATAGCATGCCCAGGTTGCAGACTGGGTAGGTGTGGCAGCCACAGAGGGCATAAAAAGCTTTGGCAGCCCCCGTCCTCCTTGCAGTCTGCGGTGGGAGTTAGGGTGGGATTGCTGTCTCTGCAACTCGTTACTTTAGGCCAGCCAGGCAGGTGTGTGTCTCTGTGTTCCTGCTGGTTGCAGCCTGGCTCTTAGGGGAGAGAAAGAAGAGATTTCTCTTGCAGCCTCCCTGTGTGTGTGCGTACCTCTTGGTGAGTACCCTCCCCTGCCCTGCAGTGCAGTCACTCTACAGCTGCCTTACGCCCTGGGCAACGCCTGTCAGTGCCTTTTCAGCCTTCCTGTGTACCTAGTCTATACTGTGTCTCTGCCAGCATCATTTTTTTTGTGTTTTCCCCTCTGGTCTGGGGCATTGGTGGACGTCCGCGTGTGGAAATGCTTTAAATGGTGCAAAAAGTGGGTAAAAATGAAAAAAAAAAAAATGATTTTTTTTAAAAAAATTCACGAAAAATGAAAATGAATGGAAAAGGGACCCGCAACAAAAAATGAAAAACTGAAATGTCATTTTTTTGATTCGTGCCCATCTCTGTAGCAGACAGTTTATCACCTAGCTATGGATTCCTGCTTAATGTAATTAACATCTCTGGGTGTGATGAAAGGGGCATGTGGAAACAGGGAGGATCAGGTGACTGGAAACCAAACCATATGAGGAAAGACAGAAAGAACTGGGAACGTTTAGCCTTGAGAAAAGGAGACTGTGGGGAGGTTTGATAGCACTTTTGGGATACTCGAAAGGGTGTCATCCAGAGGATGGGCAGACAGGATCTGTTCTTCTCAGTCATCTCAAAGTGCAAGATATGTATTAATGGGCTCAAGCTACGTTTCACTAGATTTAGGCTAAATATCAAAGGAAAACCTTTTAATTCAGCTAGGGCCAGAATCAGCAGTACACCTCCATTTGAAGGACAAAGGCCACTCTTTCAAAGATGAGGATGTAAGACGATGGGATCAATTACCTTGGGAGGTGGTGAGTGCTCTAACGCTGGAGGCATTCAAGAGACATTTAGACAGCTAACTGGCAAATATCTGGTGATTTGCATTCCTATCTTGAGCAGGTACCTTGATCCGTTATTCTGTGCTTCTAGCCCGCTCTTTCACCCCTTACATTGCCATAATATCTTGTTCCTTGCTCTTGTGTGATCCTGTTTTTCCTATCTTGAGCAAAATAAATATTCTGAGCCCGCTCTTTCACCCCTTACATAAAATATTAATAAATGTTGTGGGGTTTTTGGCAAAATAAATAGATATTATTATTATTATTATTATTATTATTATTATTATTATTATTATTATTATTATT
Organism: Phrynocephalus guinanensis; assembly: GCA_037367245.1. NCBI lineage: Eukaryota > Metazoa > Chordata > Lepidosauria > Squamata > Agamidae > Phrynocephalus > Phrynocephalus guinanensis. The sequence goes on along the minus strand of CM074739.1, from coordinate 10,763,308 downwards.
ATTATTATTATTATTATTATTATTATTATTATTTTACAAATTCAGACAAGGAGAATTTCAGCAACACCCTTATTGAACTCTGTTTGAACTTCACTTGGGATGAATCTGTCCACTTTAATATACCTCAGTTTCTCCTTTCCCTTATTAAGTTCTTTCCACTTCAATCCATCCCGTTTCTTCCTTGATCTTTTTTAAAAAATCTCCCCCAATGTGGACTTCTCTCAACAAACATTTTTTTTTACACTTGTTTATTGAATGTACACTAAGGCTCTTGCACTGGTTTTGGCTGAACCCCTAATTATTTTAAAAGTCTTCCAGATTCAAATGGATTTCTGTGAAGTCCAGCCTGAGGTAAAAGGGCCAAATTTAATTCTGGGGTAAAATAAGGGAATTTTACAAAATAAGTTTGGATCTGGGGCACAAAATGAAGTGGAAATGGGCACAAATTGTCTTCTTTTTTTGTTTTGTTTTTCCAAAAGCAAAATGCAAATATGCATTGTATAGAAATCCCAGAAGCTAACAACTGTGATCTGGCAGATTTATCTTCCTCTTCAAGTCTATCTCCAAATTTCATATGCAGCACAGCAAACAAAATCGTAAATTTTCAGCCATTTGATAATCTCAGCACAAAAGGCTGGAATTTTGGATTTAAGTGACAGAGATAAAATTGGATACAGACCCGATTGCTCCAGAATCCAAACTAAATCAGAATCCATTCTGGAGCTCTGCATTGGCCAACAAGCCCAATTAAGATATCCATGGTCATTCCTGATTTATACATATACAGTGGACCCTTATATACAAATGGTTTGTATAACATAAAATCTGTACAACATAAAAAAAATCTGGAGATAGGGGAAATTTCCTTAACAGAATCACCTATGGGGTGAATCCGTACAACATTAAAATGGTCGCGATTAGGGATCACTCTGTTTTCAATGCATTCCTATGGGAAATTTGTATAAAGGAAAGTTTGCTTTAACAGAATTTCATTTGGAAAGAATTAATTCCTTTATACAAGGTACCGTTGTATTCTGGTATATTTTCCTTAATACATTGCTGATGTGGATGTATGTGTGTGTGTGTTTGTGTGTGTGCAACTGCTTGTTCATGTGTTTGTTCCATTTGTAATTTTTTGTTCACATCTTCCATTCAGCAAATACAACATGCACATTTCTCCTACAATGCCTGCTTTTCTCCACACTTCCACGCTAAATATGTCCTTTTCCTGTCTAGAAAACTGGATTGCCAAATTCTGCGGAGGAGAAATACAACAGAGCATTTGAGTTTCTGTTTTGCCTTTCATTAAGGTGGCACATTCTTAATGAAAGGCAAACTGAAAAAAATTTATCCCTGGTCCCTCTCTTTGGCTCAGTCAGCTTTGCTGAGGGTTTTCCTTTTAAAACAAAGCAAAGCAGTCTGCTTATATACAGCCCCATAGCAGTTCAAGTAGTCTCTCGGCAGTTTACAGTTTTTAATTACAGTATGCAGGGTACACATTGCCCCAGCCCCAAGAAAGCTGGGTGCTCATTTTACCGACCTCGGAAGGATGGAAGGCGGAGTCAACCATGAGCCTGCTACCTGGGACTGAACCCCAGGTCGTGAGCACAGTTGTACCTGCAGTACAGGCATTTCACCACTGCACCACGAGGCTCTAGAGTAGGTCTTCAGTACACCTTCAGTAGGACAACCAAGTTCCCTGATGCCTTCACACTCAACCTTCAGAGGTTTTTGCAGAGCTCTCTGACGAAGATGACTGACAACTGTTTGGATGAGCAGCGAAACATGATCTCTCAAAAAGAGGTTGTGTTGCCATGACTTAACTTCCAGATAAACTCAGCTGGATGACTGAGAATCTTCACAGACATAGCTCTCTGAGAGGCAATACTCATAATAATAATAATAATAATAATAATAATAATAATAATAATAATAATAATAATAATAATAATAATAATAATAATAATAATAATAATAATACAACTTTATTTTTATGCCACCTTTCTCCCCAAAGGGACCCAAGGCGGCCATGTATAGATAGATAGATAGATAGATAGATAGATAGATAGATAGATAGATAGATAGATAGATAGATAGATAGATAGTACAGCTATTTGACAAAAGATTCTCCATCAACAAAGCATGCAAATTCCTGTTGAGACTCACTTCAGTCTGTTTGAGTTGCAATCAGAATTTTAATTAACCTTGGGAAAAGACAAGATTGAGAGATAATATTAAAAATCTTCAATCATATGAAGAGCTGTCACATGCAAGATGGAGCAGACTTGCTTTCTGGAGCTCCAGAAAAACAACACCACCACAATGGTTTCAAAGGGTTTCTACAAATTGCAAGAAAGGAGATTGCGACTAACATGACAAGGAAGCTCTTGGAAAGCAGCAGATGCTAACTAGGAAGTCCTTCTTTGGAAGGTCTTTACAGAATCTGGATGGCTGTTTGTCAAGGGTGTTTTCTCTGGATTGCAGGACTGGCAGGGATTCAGACGGCATGACCTTTGTTGTCTCTGCAGTTGATCCATATAATTTATTGGGGGGGGGATGTTGTAACTCTGTCATGATCCTGCACATCTCTAATACAAGTTCTCTTTTATTACATCTGGAAACTTTGTATGTCAAGAGGAGAGTGGATAAATTTCTGATAGCAGCAACATAGGAAAAGGGAGACGGTTGATCCAGTATGTTATATTGCTTTGCTTGAAGAAAGAATTGAGGGAGAGAGAGAGAGAGAGAGAGAGAGAGAGACTCTTGGAATTCTTACATAACAATCAACTGATTAAATGAAGAACCATATTTTTCAGACACTTCCAGGCAATTATGAACAAATCAGTTAGCCAATTCAGCTGAGCATCTACACTTACAAGCCTATCATTTACCTAATTATGTCAATGTCTTAGTTCAAGGGATTTTTCTGATGGCAATAATGCAAGCTAAGTAAAGACAAGCTCCTTCTCTTTTTGGCATCCATGGTGATTTTTAAAGTTACATTGTTTTCACAATTCTTTCTAAGATTTCTGGACAGTGTGTATGATTTCCCTTATTTTACGCCCACAGTGCCCTCTAAGAACACAGCTAGTGTGAATTTGGTAGCCAGCCCCATGGTTATTTAAAGAGTTTTGGGGATAAGCTAGGCTTTAGATCTGTATCTCTACTTTGACACTGTGACCACTATAAGACCTTGCCTCCTCCAAAGACTAGGTGAAGGGCAGACAAGGAGGACATCTTGACCATAATACTCTGGGAGAACCTTCATCCATCTTTGACCTGAATGAAGAACTAGGGTCGTGGTCACACCTGGGTTTCGATCCTGATCTTCTGAAGGTCCGGCTTTTCCTCTTCATCCCATCACATGATTTAATATGTGGGACAGGAGTTCCCACTTCCAAAGCTGGTTTTTTTTTATTTTAAAGTGCAGTTCAGCCCCCCCTTGGCCAGCAGGTGGCACTAGCATTTTTAAAAAAGGACCACTTAGCTGGGGGGAATTAATGCTTAGAGCACCCGATTGAACTTCCTGTTGCTTCGATATGCAGGGAAATTAAAAAAAACCATAGCCCATCAGCCCCAGAAACAGCCGGTCGGTGCTATGAAAAAAGAAAGAAAATGAAACCCAGATCATCTGCGTGGTCCCACAGCGTCTGCCTCCTTAAAAGCTGGATTTTCAAGGTGAGGCAAAAAATTCCCTACCTCTTGGGTAAGTCTTAGAAACCTCGCTTAAGGGAGCATTACCGGGTTTTCTTTTTTTTTCAAAAAGCCCGGTGGCTCTGGGGACAGCATTTTTAGACACAGTTTATCTGGTAATTTAAACTGCTTTTAAAGGCACGTGGGACCGGGGCCTAAGTGGAAGTGGCTGTTTCATGTGAGCTTTTCTGGCCCACTCTAGCAGGTGCACAGACCATTAGTAACAGATAGCACCAATCACCTGTTTGAGTGAGGGAAAGTAAGGCTCAATTTAATTCACATATACTGTAGACTTTCTACTCCCAGCAAAAAAAAAAAAAAGCCCAATTACTACTTATTTTATAGGGCCACATATTTATTGTTTTGGTTGATGCTGCATACATAGAACATTTCATTAAGGTAAATGGTAGGAATTGGTTCCAGGCCTTCCCGTGGATAACAAAAACCATGGATAAAAGAGAACACCAAATTCCCCCAAAGCTGCTATTTTGTGATAGTAGCTTGCTTTACAACTGCTGTTTGTGACAGTAGCTTTCTTTATGGATGCTGTTTTATGACAGTAGCTTGGTATAAAGTTGCTGTTTGTGACAGAGAGAGCCTAGTGGCACAGTGCTTAAATGCCTGTACTGCAGGTAAAACTTCAGCCTGATCCAGCATGGCTCTTCTTATGTTCTTATGTTCTTATGTATGCAAAGGACAATCCATGAATTACACCTTGCAACATTTTCTTTACCAAACCCCACCACCACCCTGGATTCCTTTCAGATCTCTTGGACTACAACTGCTATATCATTGCAATCTAAGCTATTCAGAAGGTGCTCGACTACATTGCTTGGCTGTGTTTCTGCAGTCCCTCCATGAACATCTCCAGAATTGCTGGCATTCCAAGACATATTGATGCAAAGCTGCTGTTTGTGTGGCATCAAACTGCAAGTTGGACAGCCTCGTGGCACAGTGGTTAAACGGCTCTACTGCGGCAGTAAATGTGCTCAAAACTTGGGGTTCAATCGCTGGTAGCTGGCTTGTGGATGATTCAGCCTTCTATCCTTCTGAGGTTGGTAAAATGAGTAACCAGCTCGCTGGAGGGGCAATGTGTAGCCTTCTTAAATAGACTGTAAACCACCCAGAGACTGCTTTAAGCACTATGGGGTTATATACGAGTATATGAAGAACACAGTGCTTTGCAATTTTTTTGCCTTGCTATTTCATGGATTTCAACTGATCACTAAAACTGAGCTAACTTGTAGAGGACTGATTGCTGTGAAAATCAGGTGCCAGTGTAAACCAATGTCCTTTAATTCTTAAAGAAGCTGTGCTTCTGAATGTGAAGCTTGAAAATGTGTAGCTTGTAAACCCTTAGTAACCCTTATGGATTTCAACTGATCACTAAAACTGAGCTAACTTGTAGAGGACTGATTGGCCAGTGTGCTTCTGAATGTTTTCCCTGCCCATATGGCAGTGCCTACCAGGATTGTCCAGCCCTACCTGTTAATTCCAGAGATAGGGGAAATTTGCTTAACAGAATTGTCTATGGGGCAAACCCATACAACATAATTGGGGATTACTCTGTTTTCAATGCATTCCTATGAGAAATTTGTATAAAGGAAAATTTGTTTAACATAATTTCATTTGGAACAAATTAATTCCTTTATACAAGGTACCACTGTTTGTGTTTGTGTAAAACAGGGTAATGAAGAGACCGATTCAAGAGTGAGGGTGAATACCTTCTCAAACCGAGCCATACGTAGGCGAGATGGAACCAGAAGATGCAGATGATTCCATGCCTTTTCTTTTGGCCTTATCAGGTTGCTGGCTGATAAGTTGGGAGTTCACTTCCCCACTGTGTCTCCTTGAGAGGTTCTGGACTTGATCCATTGGGTCCCCTCCAGCTCTGCAGTTCAAAGGTTAGGAACTATGGTGACTCCTGGTTGTGGGACACGGTAACTTCCTTTGAAACTTGTATGGCTTCCATACAGGTCAACACACCACCCCTACACGAGTCAGAGTGTGGAATCATCAAACCCAGTGTTGTAAACTTAGACAGGCAGCTGCTTTCAATATATCTCGCAAACCTTCCCTGTGCAAAGCAGATGCTCTGCCATTGAGCTACAGTCCTTCCCGTCATTCTCTGGGAACTGTAGTCTTTATCATGCACCAGGAAAATCAAGTTACCTCTTCGCACTTTGTCCTTGGATTCCACCACAAAGCTGCCAGGCACTAGAAGAACAAATATCAGAGCGAATGCTCGGAGGGAGCCTTTATTTATCAGGATTAAATTGCCATTCCATCGCTCTTTTCGCAGCCTGTGCTTTAAAGAGTCAGATGTCCTATTTTACTAATCCTCTTAATTTTGAGGAATACATGCACATTGTCCTTTCTCCAGCAACTGCCATCCTTTCCTCTTTTCCCCCCTTCAATAAATCACGTCTCCCTTTGCTACTGGAAAGGCTAAACACCTCCTGACATTCTCAGATATGACTTTCTATTTATGGAGAAACATTGAGATTTTTTTTAAAAAAAATAGGATTGTTTCTATTTCTTTCCTAGGAACAAGCAGCACAAGGAAACCTCAAATCTTCTTTGTACCCAAATAAAGGGCACCTGGATAATTACTGTTCTCCTCTTTTTCCTAAAGAAGGCATTCTGTCTCCAGGCTTTGGGGATTCCTGTGTTTTTTTCTGGGTCTCAATTAAAAAAAGAAATAAATCTGATGAACGGGAAATAAATATTAATTGCCACAATATTTGAAAGTACACACTGATATAACAGTGTGGCCTGAGTTGCAGTCACTATAGGACCATTGCTTTAAATTTCCATATAAGTAAAGTGATGCTCAAAGTGTGTCAGGCCCCTGCTAGAACCCATTCCGGACACTGAGGAATGAATGGCTGAGGAACTCCCAGATGAACCATGAAGGGCTGTCCGTTCATCCAGCAGCTGTGCAGGAAAGTGATTCAGCATCTTCAGGGGATTCTAGACCCTCCCAGAGAGCTGCTGGCCGCAGACAGCAAAGACTTATTACCAAGAGGAATAGGAATAAGCTGTATTTGAGTAGAAGGCATTTACAATCACAGAGTCCTGAGTATTGACAGAATGGGTCTTCAGAGAAGTGGGACTTGCTCTCTGGAGACAAGCACCCAGAGTTAGGGCAATTTGTGGGAGCAACAAGTCAAATCCACCTGCTTTTGACTTCCAGCTGTGATTCCTGACCTCTTTTGGATCCTTGTTCCTGACTGGCAACCCTGGACTACGTTTCTTGACCTTGGACTTTGTCACTCGGTGAACCTGGCATAAGCTACTGTTTGCATTCTGGATTTTGACCTCTGGACCATTTATCTTGGACTCTGTTTTTTCTTCTGACTCAACCTGACTCTAGCTGTGTGTATTTCTGGACTCTGCTTAACTCCTGCCTTTCTCTACTGTTGTCTTGACTCTGAGCTTGCAGTAAAAAAAAAGTGAGGGGGTCTGTGGGTCGTGACAAAGGGTGTCAATAAGGGTTTTTACCTTCCATGGAGCAAGAAATCCTAAGAATTCAGGCTGAATTCTGAAAAAGATTGGGTACTTAAGGTCATGTGGCAAATATTCATTGGCTACTGGAGGACATCAAAGAGTTTCAAAGGAAGATCAGTCTATTGGCATGCCTCATACCTTGATTGTCTTGATTCATAACTTGTGTTCTGGACAAGAAGCTACCTTTGGGACAAAATACGGAGAGGTGGAATAGCTCCTGATAGGCACAGGCATCAGACATGGGTGCATTGTCTGTTCGGTCTGGAGGACATATCATACAGAAAGCCAAACTAGATTCAGATAAAAGAGGAGTGAAAATTGGTGGAAGAAACGTCAGTAATTTAAGATGACACCACCTTATTGTCAGAAAGCAGCAATGACTTGAAATGTCTGTTAGAGAAAATGAAAGAAGAAAGTGTCAAAGCAGCCTTTCAGTTAAATATTGAGAAGACAAAAATCATGACGGCAGAGAATCGACAGATTTTTTTCACCTTGGTTAAATTTTCAGTCCAAAGGGAAACTGCAAACAAGAAATCAGAAGACTGTGATTAGTAAGGGAAGCAGTGAAGGAAGTAGAAAAGATCAGGTCTAAAGATATATCAATGGAAATCAAGATCATGCTCTTATATTTCCAGTCTCCATATGTCATTCTCAGATGATGGTATGCATCATCCTAAAAGGTGTGATCAATTATCATTTTTTAGGTATGGACATGTATATCTCCAAATTGACATTTTAAACTATTTTATTGATTTAACAGTGACACTATATTGCGGGATCACAGTATATGAAAAAGCTCCCCTAGGGTAAGAGGGAAAAGTCCTGTTTCAAGCCTCCCATACTTACCCCAGGACTGGAACTGCCCCGAACGGGACTGTGAAAGTGAAAGCCTTCCCTGGCCTTCTGAAGGTCCCAAAAGGGCCTCCCTGCAAACTGGAAGTGCCTTCTGGTAAACCGGAAATCATTTCTGAGGCTTCCGACAGGCCTAGAAAGGCTCTCGGAGGCCTCAGAAATGATTTTCAGTGATCCAGAAGTCACTTCCGGTTCACAGGGAGGCCCTTTTGGGGCCTCCAGAAGGCTCAGGAAGGCCCTCACAGGCCTGTTCGGGGCAGCTCCAGTCCTGGGGTAAGTATGGGAGACTTGAAAATAGGACTTTTCCCCCCTTACCCTAGGGGGCCTTTTTCATATACCGTGATCCCGCGATATAGCGGGACCACAATATATGAACTGCGAAAGGGCGGGGGACCACTGTATATCACACCCCTAACTCCAAGTCCTGACTCTCATCTACTGTAGGGGTCTGAAAAATGCCCCACAACAATGTACGTTCTATTATCCTGTGACATGACTATAGACTAGACAATGAGTTGACAAAGGTACAAATACCCAGTTTGATGCTTTCATTTGGATACGCTGCTAGATCTCTTGAACCAAGAATTAAAGAAAAAGGACCAAGTTGCTTTTTCCATGCCGCCCTAAGAGATAACCAGAGGAGGTACAGTAGCATCAAAAGTGTGCTCAGCAATACTGTTGTAATACTTTAACAGGATTTTGTGTTCTTTTTATGGCAGCATCCCTGTGGTGCAGTGGTTAAATGCCTGTACTGCAGGTAAAACTGTGCTTACGACCTGGGGTTCAATCCCAGGTAGTAGGCTCATGGTTGACTCAGCCTTCCATCTTTCCAAGGTCAGTAAAATGAGTACCCAGCTTGTTGGGGGGGGGCAATGTGTAGCCTGCATACTGTAATTAAACTATAAACCACCCAGAGACTACTTGAAGTGGTATGGGGCGGTATATAAGCAAAACACTTTGCTTTTGCTTTTTTACAATACCTTTCTTTTTCAATATGTGAAGCATAAACTGAACGCTGTAGCATGCAGCATTTTTTGCTCTGGAAGGGAAAAACAAAGGGGGGGAGAGGAATTTTGACCCTTTAAAAGCACAAGAAAAACAAATTCAAATATTGATGGCTTCAGAACTGGCCTTCGTTCACCGTCATACTGTATGTTTCATTTCTGGTACGGAATTATTATTATTCTTTTTCAGTCCAGTTTATCCATGCTGCTGAAAGATGTGCATTAGTTCATTGGCTATAGAAAATAGCACCGAGAATTTAATCTGACTCTATTGACTGTGAGGGAATTTACAGCCGTGTTGGCTAGAAGCACTAGTGAAAGGAGGCCCAAGACATCAATCATATTTTGAAGGGCCTGCCAACGAGGTGAAGTGCCCAGATGTCTTATTTTAACAACTTCATTCTTCTTTCTTGAACAGCCTTCTTCTGAAAGGTTCCCCCCTCCCGCATAGAAGGTACAACCAACGAGGAAACATTGCCGCTCCTTTTGTATCAGCTTCTTTAATCCGGCAGTCCAAACCTCCAAAGAACCAGTCAGACAATTGGTGTGGCCATTACAGAGACCTTTCTCCAATCTGAAAACCTGTTGCTTCATGTAAGAAAATGAGTAACTTTCAGTCCATTCCTAGCCAGCAGATATGAAGTCTCTGCCATGGGCACACCCATGCACCAAGCCAACTTGAACATGCACCCCCAAGAATGATGATGGTGATCCCATACTGGCAAGCTAGGAAGGAAATCAAATTTATGAATTTTCTTATGAATTTTCATAACAATATTTCAGCCCACGACTCTCGTGAATGACTTGGTGCATTTAAAACTCTAGTTAATAAACTCCAAAACCTCATGGACTTCCAAGTAGAGTGTGTGATATCACCCTCCCAATGCTGCTGCTCTATTTGATTTCTATTTCATTCAGTAGAGATGGGTGTTTTGTTTCAGAAGGGGTCTGGTTCTGAAATGAAACACGGCAGCACAACCAGGACCCACTCTCCAGAAAGAAATCAACCACTGACTTACCTTCCTTTGGGTCGCACAGGACAAAACTCCAACCAGGAAGCAGCTCCAACGCGTCACCTTTCCTTCTCCCTGGCACTGGCCAATCAGACAGAGAGGCAGGATGATGCATGTCTCTACACTGCTCCTGATTGGCCAGTGCCAGGGGGAAGGGTGGCTCCTGGTTCTGAATGGCAGCTGTGCTGCTGTGTTTCATTTCAGAACCAGACCCCTTCCGAAATGAAACACCCGTCTCTATTGTTCAGTTCTTAAATAAACCTCCCAGTTTTTCAGTGTAGGATATTGTGCTTTTCGTATCCATGATTGAAGATGCCAGGAAATGGCCTGATGTAAAATAAGATTGTGCCCACATTGCCATCAGAAAAAAAGGATGCCAGGTTTTACATAGCAAAAGGCAGCCTAAACATTGACCACACCAGTGGCAGCAGTCATGATGGTCTACAGGATACCCTCTTGTGCTCACAACCATTCACAAAATGACACCAAGTAAGGGTGTCAGAAGCTTTTTCCATGTATAAGACTATTTTTGGTCTAAAATTTTTAGACTAAAAATTGAGGGTTGTCTTATACATGGAAGGAACCTGAGGAAACAACCGTACCATTGCAAAACTGTAACTTTCAGTTGGAAAAGTAGGGGTCGTCTTATATATGGGGGCGTCTTATAGATGGTAAAATACAATAATTGTGAAGGCTGTTTTTCGGCGTGTGAATGGTAGCTTTTAAAATGTTTTAGTATTGATTTTATTTACTTTTTAAACAAAATATTTGTTCAAATCTTTTAAAAACATTTTATTTATTCTTTTTTTAGTTTTTAACTCTTGTCCTTTTATTGTTATAAGCCACCTTGTGCCCTTATAAAGATAAACAAATACAATAAATGCTACAACGTTGGAGCTGATGTGAAGTCCATTTTCAAAGTTAAAAACTTTTTGTTTGGGCGGCCCCCATTTTCAGAATTGCTGTTTCGAATGTTATTTGCTCTGCTGCGCAATAGCCCCACTGCTTGTGCCGTGATGATATAACTCATTCCATTACGCAGTCAGATTAGCCATTTTCAGGCGTTAGAAAGACCACTTTAAAGGAATTGCTCACCTCCACCCCCTCTGTTGCTGTTTTCTTTAGGCAGCCACTGAGAAACGTGAAAAAGAAATGTCCCTGATCATGTGCAGCCTGAACATGGATGTAAGAACACCGGAAAAATCTTTTGACAAAACCTGATTTAATTGCCCAGATATGGAAGAATGCACCCTCCCTCAAATTTTGATCTGTTCTCAGCGATGGTTAAACAGAGATGGTTTAATCTCCACCCCAAGACAAATAGGATTTATTTGTTTGTTTGTTTATATTTGAGTATTTTTACCCCACCTTTCTCCATGAAAAAGGACCCAAGGTGGCTTACAATCATCATGAGGGACCATATACAGTACAGTACAATTAAGTCATGTTCAAGTATTGAGAACAGGGAATTGAGGGGCATCTTGCAGCATTAAAAGACAACATTAAAGCTGCAAGAGAACGTGAGCAGTTAAAGGCAGTGTAAAAATTCCATGTAATCGTGCACAGTAGATCATCCAAAGGTTATGGGGGGGTGGAGACTAACATTGAAAACATAGTGTCAATGCAGTCACACAAGGGAGATATAAACACAAAGTTATAAGTGGTTATATAAACACAAAATGTATGGTAGATTCATATAAAAGGCACATAATAGGTAAGAACATAAGGAGAGCCCTGCTGGATCAGGCCAAATGCCCATCTAGTCCATCTTCTTGTATCTCACAGTGGCCCCACCAGATGCGTCTGGGAGCACACGAGACTCGATATCTGTCTCCTGATACCACTCCCCTGCACCTGGCCCTTGAAGTACCCTGGTTTTAAGCCTGGAGATTACACATCTCCATCATGGTTTATAACCTGTGATGAACTTTTCCTCCAGGAATCTGTCCAATCCCCTTTTGAAGGCATCCAGGCCATATGCCACCGCCACATCCCATGGCAGGGAGTTGCACAGACTAACAACATGCCGGGTAAAATTCACCATCATTCAGGGAAAGATTGTCTCAAGAGAAGTCCATTTTACACATGGGCTATCAAATCTTTTGCTGGACTTGGTCTCTTTGTCCCTGCATCCAAGCCCTGCAGAAAGGGTTGTCTATGAGCAGCACTATGCGAGGAAGCCATGAAAAGAGACAGTTTCTTTCAGGAAAAGGCATGCATCAGGGGGAGAGAGTCTTGGGGGGGGGTTATCATGCCCAGGAGAAGGGGTGGTGTTTTGGCTCCAAGGGCCACGTGCTCTCCTGCCCCACCAAGGAAACCCACTGGGCCAGGAAGATGCCACAAAACCATTCCCTGGGGGCCAATGTGGTCCTTTGAGCTGATACCCCTACCTCTTCCCTACTGGAAAGGATAATCATCATCCTCTGGATTGCGCCCTGAAATCTGCAGATTAACAGGAATGGATTACCATGCATGTGTTGGTTAGTTTCTTTTCCTCTTCTCAAATATTGCTGCGGAAGGAAGGAAGGAAGGAAGGAAGGAAGGAAGGAAGGAAGGAAGGAAGGAAGGAAAAGGCTCCGGTGAGCTTCTAAACAAGTATTTGCTGAGTGTGCAGCGATCTGCACCGTGGTGTCATGCTTCTGTTGCCTGCTCCAACCCTTTGCTTCTCTCTGTTGACTGCCTTGTGCTTCCCAAACCCTCCCCCAGAGCAGGCTATTCCTGAAGCTAAGCAAAAGGTCTCATAAAGAATCAGACACAGGCATGAAGCATCTCCCTTTGTTACAAGCCTCCTTTCTCCCTGGCCCGATTTCCCGGGCTCTGTGTCGCTAAGCGCAGCACAGGCATAATCCCAGCTCCAGTGTTTTCTAAAATTAGATGATTTGAACCAAACTAACATAATACACTCTGCCTAGATGGAAATTTCGAAGCAGGAAAGAATAATGGAATGGAGGAAAGATGGAGGGGGCGGGGGGGGGGGACACAAGCCTGATCTTTTTCCTAATTTCTGAAATACCAGCATTTTATGCAAAAGGTTTCTAGAATTTATGAAGAAGAGGATTTACTTGAAAATGCAGGACATTTTGGAAGCCAAAAATATTTATTTATTTATTTAAACTCATGGTGCTCTAGAGCATTCTCTGGGCAGTTTAACAACTAACTAACTAACTAACTAACTAACTAACTAACTAACTAACTAACTAAATAAATAAATAAATAAATAAATAAATAAATAAATAAATAAAGGGCTTAAGAAAGATTTCTGAAGGTGGTGCAGCAGACTTCACAGACTTTCTAACCTTCTGTCTGCTCCAATCCCATCCAGAAGTCAAACGTTTAATTGAAACATAAATCTAAGAGGAAACATAAAATGAGAAATGCCTAGATGGTGAAAAGGAAGAGGCACTTGAGATCATATTGCAAATATCCACCGGCTACTGGTGAGCAAGAAAGAATTTCAGGTGATCTCTTTTATGTTTTAAAGACTACAGAAAAGCCTTTGACAGTGCAGATCATGAGAACTGACCGGTTCCGGAAGAAATGAGTGTGGCTGAGCACTTGATTGTTTGGTTGTATAAATCCTATCTTCACAAAGCGTGCAAGGATTGTAGAGGAATGTCCCAGGAGTCTTCCCTACACATTTGGTGTCCCTACAGTAGGTTCTGGTGGGATCTTACCTGGAGGGCCCTATTTCAAGGTACATTCCTCCAACATCCAGAATCCAAAGTTCACCAAACTTTCAGGGCATGTAGAGGAGATTTGCTGAAAATTCAGTGTCTCTGGGTGCTCCAGAGGTTGTTTTATAGGATTTTAAAGTAAAAAAAACAGATTTTATGAATCAATTCATTGGGGGGGGGAATGGAAATTCATTTTTTGTGTGATTCGTTGATCTTATTGAATCACGAATCAAAATGGATCACCATTTTTCTGATTCATCCCCACCTCTAATTCCAGCATACCTGGAAGTTCAAGGGCAGTGGTGGAGGGGAATATTTGGAGCTGTAGGTGCTCATCATGCCAACTTTGTCCTAAGGAAAGCCTAAAAATGCAGGGTGGACTGATCAATCTATATCAGCAAAAGGAGGAGCAGATCTTTTGTACAGCTAAGCACACTTACTTGCCAGTCAAGAGAAAAACCAGTCTCAAGTACTTTTGTTACAATAGGAAGAACTTGAAAAAATATATACTGTAATGCTCCAGGGAAAATCTCTGTCTCTACCAGCAACTAGGAGGATTTTGGTTAAGTTGAGAGGAATCATGTACACCTGGAAGAGGGGTAGGTGGATTATTCCATAGTCCTACAAATCTGAAAGTCCCAGGGCTCAAAAAGGTGGCTTGAGCTACATAAGAACATAAGAAGAGCCATGCTGGATGAGGCCAAATACCCATCTAGTCCAGCTTCCTGTATCTCACAGTGGCCCCACCTGATGCGTCTGGAGCGCATGAGACTAGATATCTGTCTCCTGATACCACTGCCCAGCACTGCCCTGGTTTTAAGACTGCAGATTACACAATCTCCATCATGGTTTGTAACCTGTGATGGACTTCTCCTCCAGGAATCTGTTCAATCCCCTTTTGAAGGCATCCAGGCCAGATGCCATCACCACATCCTGTAGCAGGGAGTTCCTGCTAGGTAACTTTTTTTTCCCTTTTGTCTGTTCTCACTCTCCCAACTCTCATTTTGAGTGGATGTCCCCTAGTTCTGGTATTTTGTGAGAGGGAGAAGAGCGTCCCTCTATCCACTTTACTCATGCCCTGCATTACTTTGTACGTCTCTCTCATATCCCCCCTCAGGCGCCTTTTTTCAAGACTAAAGAGCCCCAAATGTTTTAGCCTCTCCTCATAAAGGAGGTCCCCCAGCCCAATAATCATTTTAGTTTCAGTTTTAGTCACTGCTGTTTATGGTTTTGCACTGCATTCTACAAAGCCGAAAACAAAGCCGTTTTTATTCCAGTTTTGAAACACAGCAAATTATCAACAACTCCAGTTGATTGTAAAAGAAACAAGGAGGGTGGTAGATTCCATAGTAATAAACCCCCTGCTGGCATCATAGTCTCCCATTTCCCTTAGATAATCTGTGTTTAATTCTGCACTTCACCTCTATTCAGACCTTTGGATATATTCCTCATGAATACCAATCAAAAAACCCATAAATTAGAAATTCTCTTAGATCTTGCTGGAGTGTTAATCAATTTATATTTCCAAAATATTCAGCTGAGGCTCTTGGAGTTAGCTAATTTACCAATCTCACATGAAAATCATGTTTGCATACTTAAAGGGTGGATCAGCAGAAATGATGATCCAAATTAACCCTTTCCCCAAGTTTAAAAAATAATATTTCTTTGAAGAATAAACCTGGGGACTCTTTGCTCTCTCCCCTCCTCAAGTTTTAGCAAACCTGGAGGTTTGTGTAATTACCCCATTAATTTAACAATTATTCCTCACTATTGCAGTCTTTAAAAAATGAAATAATGCTCATGAAAGCCTCAATAGAAAAGCTAAACCAATCATGCAAGTTTCAGTAGCATTCTTTTGGTGTTTTTACTACACTGACCACCCTAGGAGCCTGAACACATCTGTCCCTGTCTTCTTTTGGAAGCAAAGCAAGGTCTGACCTAGTTAGCACTTGGATGGAACAAGAGAGCAAGGTAGAGCTAGGAAGCTCTGGAAACCCTTTTTCTCTTCAACAATCGGTGAACTTGGCAAGACAATCAATGATTTTTGCCCACCCAGCCCGGAAGAAAAAGGAGAGACAAGTTTTGTTGGGTTAAAATGGGCCACAATTTTACTGATAGCAAAATGTTAATTTAACTGATACCTTCTACCTCAGATAAGGGGGCCACGGCTTGGGACCTGAATACCTGTTGGAGCGTATCACCCAAAGATCAACTGAGACCTGGCCCACTAGAATGTCGCGGGCGCTCTCACTCCAGGTGGCCATGCCCAGGGAGGCACACAAATCGATCACCTGTAATCGCGCCTTCTCTGTGGCTGGCCCCTCGATGTGGAACCACCGTCCAAGTGAGCTGTGCCTTGCACACTCCCTGCCCGCCTTCAAAAGAGCTCTTAAAACCTTGCTCTTTCGGGAGGCATTTGGTGACCATTAACCTTTTTCTGTTCTTTGACCCGCCGCCTTGCCAAAGATTCTGTTTCTTCTGTCTGGCCTTCCTATTTTTTTTAATCTCTTAAATTTTAATTTTTATCTCTTGTCGTGATTGCTGTAGTGGGATACTTCTTATCCCCTTTGTTAATCGCCTGGAGTCCTTTTGGGAAGATGGGCGGTATAAAAATGAATGAATGAATGAATGAATGAATGAATGAATACAAGCAGGTGAGGGCAAGGAATCATTTTGACTTCCTGCCCCTGCATGAGTTCAGCAAGCTTTCTACATCAAGAGGATACTTCTCACCTGTTCAGCATCCCCCTGAACTCTATAAATCTCATTACCCCAAAACACCCTTCAGTTATTCATCACTTGACAGTGTTTAACTCTTCTAATCTTATTGAGCTTACTATTCCCAAACCTCTTGTTTAGCTTTATCAGAGGGCTTCCTAGCACCTTTATGGGTGTCTTACCATGTGGTGTAACTGAATTTGGATAACTCTTGCACTACCTGAAAAATTGTGACCAGGAAGTTTGTATTAAAAGTCCTCACCAACCCTCAGGTGAGAATGGGATGAGTGAAAACTCGCTGTCACTCAAGGCCAATCAGAATAACAACCAAAAATTCCCATATGGCCCACATGCGACCAGACAATCTCATTCTCACCTATAATAGCATGGGAGGGAGGGCCATCAGAACAGCAAAAGGGAGGCCAGTGGATGCATGGGCAAGCCTTATATAGGCTGCCTAGCCCCTGCAGCTCCGGCCATGTAGTACGCACTTTTTACGCCAACTCTGGGCGGGTGGGCAAAGAAGACCCACCTGGGAATGTTGTCCCTGCAAGTCAACCAATCTTAAGACACATTGAAGATCAACTTTGATATTTAGGGACGTCCGGTTGTTCAGGTAACAAGCCAGTCCCCAGAAAAGCTTTTTATGATGCCTTTGTAGGGGCAGGCACATCACATGCTGAGATGTCTGTCTGTCTCATGGGTTTATGGTCCATTGGTCATCAGTCCAACTGTACATGTCTGTTACGCCACAGGATGCCCAGTCCTGTGTCTGAAGGACTGTCTTCTTGAGTCTCCATCTACGGAGGGCTTTTTGTAGCGATACAAACCCCACAACACATGAATTGGGTGCAAGCATCTCTGAGTCTCAGGCTTGTTCTGTGTCTCTCCCTGTGTGCCTCTTGTCTGGGCTCAAGGCTTTTATTGGTTATGGTAAACAAGCATCACAAGGGGTGGAGTGAGAAGCATTGACATAGAAGAGGTCATGGAGAGCCATGAATTCCATTGGTGGTGGGAGAACATATCTGAGGATCACAGGCAGCTCTTTGTCCTGCAACCCCTTCTCACAGGCTTATTGACTGATCTGAGGGGAGATACAGACCAAACTGGCTTCCTGAGTATATGGGATTAGCTATGGAATCCGTTATTCAAACTCAGAGAGGTTAATGGTTCCCAAAGGCCTTACCCATGCAGGCAGCTGGGGTCATGTCCTTCTCCCCAGGGGGATTTCTCTGCATCTTTTGAGGACAACCATGGAAGAAAAATAAAATAAAATAAAATGAGTGGCCAATCAATCAATCAGTCAGTCAGTCAATCAGTCAGCCAGTCAACCAAACAACCAACCAACCAATCCTCTCTTTGCTGAGCTATTCAACCCATGTGTAGTTTAATTGTTTGAGATCTCACTATCTTACGATTGTACACCCATGTCACCTGAATTCGTGTTTGCATGTGGCCACCTCTAGAGAGGCCCAAAAAACTACCACCAGGAACCGGCCTTCTTGGTGGTGGCCACAACATTATGAAATGTCCGTCCTGCCGGTTCTAGCCTTTAGGAAAGGGGTAAAAATGACCTTGCTTGAAGATGCCTTCAGAAACATCTTATCCCTGTGGGATCCTTGTGGTTCTATGAAGTGGTGGTTTGATTTGCTATCCAGGTTACTTTTTCTTTACTTATGCAGAGTTTAATGCTTTCCTGGATCTCGTTATTTATGCCTTGTGAGCGGTAATCGGGTAGCTGGGTTTGTTTTTAAAAGAGGCGCCTTCACACGTGGCCTGTGGGATATAAATGGCTTAGGTCTCTGGTTGCAAAGCCAGAGGCTAGGAGTTCAATTCTTCACTAGGCCTATTCAAGAGAAGCTGGGCTCCACGATCTCCTAGGGTCCCTTCCAAATCTGCAGCTGAGCGGCTAATATTATATTATAAAGAAATAAAGAACCAAGAAGGTGAGAAAACAGTGAGCACCTGGACAGCAAAGGGAGAAGGCAGAGAATGGGGGGGACATCTCCTGGATCACATCCTCTCCATTATGTAGGTCTTGGTGACACATCCTTACACCTGATGATCTTTATCCTCTGTTAGGGTATAACAGTAAAGTAACTTAACAATTGTAAGTAAGTTGCTTAAGAGTTTGTAACTGTAGTAAACCAGTCAGGGATCAGCTGACTGAAATGTGTAATCAACTGAGTATATAGTGGTTAGCAAGTGTGGGTAACACTTGATCACTTCATCCCATTCTCCTGATGATGATCCATGCTGCTACTCGTCTCTGCTGAAAAACTCTGTGACTGCAAGAAGGAATGCTGAAGAAAGCTGTTTGTTATATTGTTATTTTGCCAAGTTATTCTTTGTAAATAAAACTCTGGTAAAAAACCATAACATCCTCTAGCAAGCCTTTTTGGTCACACTGCCAGATCTGCCAGCCTGTATCATTAACAATAATTTTATTTCCAGGCCAGACGTTAGAGGCAGTCCCTACAAGACAGGTGGGTTAAGTTCTGCCTAGAGCTGCTTACAGCCTGGAGGCGGTATGGGTGGCCTCTGCCTCTTCCCCCCGACGCCTATGTTCCAGAAGAGATCCACGTCAAAGATTGCTTGCATCAAAGCAAAGACAAAACCAACCAAACACACAATGATCCAGGAAATGGGATTCACCTTTCAATGAGATTAGAGCCTCCCTCTCTGTGCCATCGGGCACCAAATATACCAGTTATTCAAAACCAGAAGCCTATTTCTAGCTGCTTCAAGTTTCACCCTGGAGGGTCATGGGGACATTTAACTCCAGACCCTGTAAAATGACTTACTCCTCTGCTCCAAAAGGTAGCAGTTAAGTTATAAACCCAACAAAGGAGCAACTAAATTTAGAAGCAGCAGCTACAGGGTACACTGCAGTTATGCTTTCATCTTCTGCTACCTGCACAAAATGGCTAGGAGTAGACTGGTGAGATCGGAGAGATCCACAAGGTCACAAAGAGCTCTGAGGTTGAAGGAACTTGCGTCATGACATCTATGGGGCCACAGGCTTTTTTTTAAAAAAAAAAACCTGTATAATAGCTTCATACTAACTCCGAGGGTGCTCATTTCTAAAATTGTTCTGCTTCAGAGAACCATTCGTTTCAAGACCGAGCCGCAGCCATTCATCAAGGTTTCTGCTTCATACAAAGTCAGCAGAAGGTGACCTGCTTAGGACTAGTCTTTCCGTACTTTGCCCAAGTTGTTTAGCAGAAAAGGTGTTCGTTCTTGGTAGGAGGATTTGAAGGATTCAGAAAAGGCCAGTTTGTTTTAAGCAATGTTCCCTCGAAGGCTGTGCAGGTGGGCAGCGTTTAGTGGTGCCACCCACCCACCCCTTGTTTGGTTCTGGTTGCGGCTAGAAATTTGTGTGCACAGGGTAGGGTTTCTGATAAGTGCTGGTGGAACGTTAGAGGGAACGTTGGACACCAGATGAAAGTTTTTATTTGTTTATTTATTTATTTTGGCCAAGGGGCTACATTTGCAAGAACTATGAGCAAGACATAATTACTTCAACTACCTTCTCCTTTCCCTACTCCCACAGGGCCACAACTCGGGGAGATCAGGTGGGGAAACTGCCCTGGGTAACACACACTGGGAGACAAAATATGATTAATACTTTTGCCTGGGGGAAGGCGGAATCCATGTTTTCCCCAGGTGACACAGGCCCTACTTGGGGACCTGTGTGTGTTGTGTTGCTACAGTCGTGACCGACTCTTCGTGACTCCATATCCATGGAGTTTTCTTAGCAGGAATACTGGAGTGGCTTGCCAGTTCCTACTCCAGGCACCTACAGCACCTGGTATTCCTTGGAGGTCTCCCATCCAAGTACTAACCAGGGCCAACCCTGCTTAGCTTCTGAAATCAGGCAAGATCGGATGTGCTTAGGGCTATACACTAACAAATCATAAGTTATAAGTTACACAGATCTATTTTGAAATGAATAAAGCTTAAGCTTCAGGGTCCCTGATGCTAGAAGCCCCCCCCCCCAGAAGTAACTTTAGTCCACATTTTGAAAATTGTTTTGCTGATCTGTCATGGAACAATCCCACTGAAAAACATAAGAGCAATTACTAAGACCTCATTACTGGTTGCAATTAGATCTAGGTAACACCACTCCCGTAACAATTTTTGCTTCAGGGTTTATCCTTATGGTTTTCTCCAGTCTTCTCTGCATATAGCCCCATCCCCTTTGATATAGTTACGGTGGAAGAAAAAATAATAATAATAAAAACAGGCTGAACGGGAACATCTCAAGCTTCAGATCAATATGTAATAATCTCAATTTATCCCGTTTGTTTCTCTAAAAATGAGTTCCCCATTGCTCTTTTCCTTCCAGCAAATGTAAAGCAAACAAATATAAATAATGTTTCCTAATACTAAAAAAGGCAATTGCAACAAGCATAAGTGATAACAAAAGTGAAGGCAGAGAGTGCTAGATGGCTTCAGTTGAAATTTAAATATTACTAAGATCAGTAAAATGGATTTAATGTTTTTATAGTTTATTTAGCAATGTGAATCATTATGAAAAAAAATTCTATCAGCACCATTACAGTAGCTGTTAAGTGCAATTATATGCTGATGGTTATGATGAACTAGGTGTCCTATACATTAGTAGTGACACAGTTTAATTACTAAGATGAAGAGCTGGAAGTTGAGTCATGGCAACTGGATTTCTTTTCTTGAGAGATTGAAACGTTTCGTTGCTCATCCAAACAGCTTTGTTTGTCAGAGGAAAGCTACGTGTGAGTCCTCCATTCTATAGTTCACTTTGACCTCGTGTCACCCTGGTCTGAAATAGGCTCATAAGATGGACCATGGCCAGATAGGCTTGTTAGGTGGACAATAGTCTCAATAGGCTTCTTAGGTGGACCATGGCCTAAGGTGCATGGAAATCCCACCTTTGCAACCTTCCCAACACCCATAAAGTATGAGCAGTTAGCCCCGACCTTGGTGGTGGAGGCGTGAAGTATTATTGATTTGTCTGGGTATTGTTGAAATCACTCCCTGATAGTAGCAGAGAGACTGTGCCTGAACCCCCAACCCCTGAAGGGAAAGGGGTTTTCAATATTCCTATGTCTGTCTATATCAGGGATGCCCAAACTTTTTGTAAGGAGGGCCAGATTTGGTGGCTGAGAATGTGTCAGGGGCCGGTTGCTCCCCGACCCTGCCACCCCACTGCAAGCCCCACCCACTGACCCATAAGCCCCACCCACTTACCCCTTGCAACCCCACCCACAGGAAGGAACGTGGGGACCAAGGGAGGGAGGGAGGGGGAAACCAAGAGAGGAAGGAAGGAAAGTGGGGGACAAGGAAGGGAGGGACGGAGGGAGGTGGGGACCAAAGGAGGGAGGAAGGAAGGAAGGTGCGGACCAAAGGAAGCACAGGGAGCCTGTTTAAAAAAACATGGGGCAAAAGAGGGGGAGGGAGGGGCGGGCCAGCCAGCCGCGGGCCACTCAGAATGGCCTGATGGGCCGGATTTCGCCCCCCAGGCCAGACTTTGGGCAGGCCTGGTCTATAACCTGCCTATGTGTTCTTGGACACAGGATCCCTTGTAGAGCACATCTTGATGGTACATGAGAGCAGCAGTATATTGTACTGATCAGACTATCAGGCTGAATCTGTTTTCATCTTTTCATGGCCAGTCACAAGAAAGATATATTGGTGGGGAAGATGATAGGCTATGACAGATTTTTTTCCCTGGTTCTTTAAAGAGACAGGAAAAAACATAACTTTGTTGGTCATTTCCTTCTGGAGCTTGCCGGTCATTAGGGCTGTCATATCTTGGGTTGTGGCGATTTTAGACAAGAATGCTGAGTTACATCCACACCAGTTGTCAGAGGTCCCAAGTCAGTAATCTCTCCTTTTTCCTGTCTGTGATGATTCTCAGTCATCCAGGTGAGGTCATCTGGGAGTTGAGTCATGGCAACTGGACTCCTTTTCTTGAGAGACTGAAACGTTTCACTACTCATTCAAGCAGCTCCATCAGTCTAAGGAAAGCTAGTGGTGAGCCCTCCAATTTATAGTTCACATGGATTTCACTTCACCCTGCCCTGAATAGGCTCGTTAGGTGGATGTTGGCCTGAAAAGGCTTGTTAGATTGTACATCTCATCAAGTTCAACTATAAATTGGAAGTCTCACCACTAACTTTCCTCAAACTGATGAAACTGCTTGCATGAGTGGCAAAACATTTCAGTCTCTCAAGAAAATATATCCACTTGCCATGACTCCTCTTCAGAATTCCTTTTTCTAGAATTTCACCTCCCATCTTTTAGCCTTCCTTCTCTTTCCATCCCAAAGTGCTTGATTAATCTTCTAGGTTGGATTCTAATCTATATTATATCATGGGCAAAATGCAGCCATTCTTGACTCAGGAAAAAAGCAGGGCTAGGAACTCAAGCCATGGAACTCACAGTCATGCCAGACTTGAGTTGCACCAATGACTTGACTTAGACTCTGATTGGAATTTTTTTTTTTTTAAAAAGTCTTGGACTCAACTTGCAACTCAGCCACCTACCCACCCCTTTTTTAGGGGGTGGGGGATAAGCTTGTTTTTTTATAGTGACTCAAACGTGAGGCTTGGGACTCAAGGCTTGGTACCAAAGTCTTCCCAACATCTCTGGGGGAAAGCTGGTAGGTAAGGGAGCTGGAAATGGATACAGTTGCCTGTATTTTGGAAGATCTTATGAGAACATCCCTTTTCTGAGTTTTGTTTTGGCAAACATCTTCCCTCTAACTTGTCAACTTGGCTGGGCATCCTTGTCCTTTCATTCTAATTTCATTCCTCTTAATTCCACTCTACCAACCCACCATGCTGCGATGTTCACTGCCCATTCAGTGGGGGTTGCTCAAGATGCAAAACATTTGATGTAGAGCTTAATTGTTCCCACAAACAATCTTACTCATCCTTTTTGGTGTGCTAGGCAAACAGCATCACCTTTGCAGTGAGTCCTTAATTTATGTTTTGGCAGCTGCTAATTGGTGCCTCACTGGGGGATTTATTGAAACCAGCTGGGTGACCATATGCCGGGCCATTTCTTTACAAGTTCTGTTGTTTATATACATGAAAACTAAGTACCTGGGGAAATAAACATTTCTGGTTTGTTTTGTAGGGGGTTCCAAAACAGATGAGAGGGAGATGTATATTGGCACAGCAACTTGTCTGTCTGTCTGTCTGTCTGTCTGTTTCTCTCTCTCTCTCTCTCTCTCTCTCTCTCTCACACACACACACACACACACACACACACACACACACACACACACACACACACACACATACACATGCATATGAACAGAATTTTCTGTACATGAAGCTTAAATAGCCTTTGTACTTCTTTTTCACAATGTTTAGGAACATTGAGTGGGCAGCTTCAAACAGTCTAAGAACCCATTTTCCATACCCTACTCGAGACCACCTACCTTCCTCTCCTGCCACCATGAGCTTTCCTCTTTTGTGGATACCAGAGGCGACTGAAAGCTCACCTCCAGCTTTCAAGGGCATCCCCTCCATTTTATTTATTTATTTATTTGATCTATATACCGCAACCATCTAACGAAATGCTACTCCATTGTTTTCCTTTCTTTGAAAAATAAAACAATGGCACACAGAGTGGCCACCTTTGGCTTAGTTCAAGAGCAACATGATGCTGGCTTGAAAGTACCAGGGAATGCTATTTTTTTAATTAAAGAGGAGGGTCTTTTCTCCATTAATGGGGGACATTGTGCATAATAAGAAGTGGTGGGATTTTTGTGATTATAATATGGATTCAAATTACAATGAAGCATCCAAAGGTGTGAGGGGTGGGTGGGTGGGGGGTGGACAGCTTTGTAAGTACCCTGGATTGCTAGAATGATAAACAAGTGGGTTCTTGATCAAATCAAGTTGAACTATTTCTGGAGGCATTAGTGATGACACTTGGGGCACAGCCATTTGCGTTCTTCCCATTCACAAGACTCTGAGTGCTGTTCGGTGGTTGTTGTTTTTAATAGAAATACAGATATGCACACTTATCCTCACTGATTTAGACAGAAGCAACTTATTACCAAAAGGGTGCAGGACAGGCCTACCTGAGCTCTTTTTGGGAGAAAAGCAGGATTAAAATATTTTAAATAAATAAATATGTTTACATTTGAGTCTGAACTAGATTGGGAGACTGCTGTGCATCCCTAGCCCATATATTTAAGCAGGTGATTGCAAGCTGAGGCACAACAATCAGGGAGAGTCTACGTTAGAACGCTGGAGGAACTGTCCATGCTTTTGGTGCTGAACAGCATGACCATCCACAACATTTTTGAATTTTGACAAATTCATATATATATAAAGGTCAGGTTTACTCATCAGCATCCCCCATATTTAGATTGTTTAGTCATCCAGCATCTATCTATCTATCTATCTATGTATCTATGTATCTATCTATCTATCTATCTATCTATCTATCTATCCTGTTTTCCCGAAAATAAGACATCCCCCCAAAAATAAGACCTACTTACAGTTTTGCCTCTCACTGAAATATAAGGCATCCCCCTGAAAATAAGGCCTCCCCGATAATAAGATAACAATAAATGTGTACCTTATTCTTCTTCAAAGCAAAATAAGACATCACCTGAAAATAAGACCTAGCGCATCTTTGGGAGCAAAAATTAATATAAGACACTGTCTTATTTTGGGGAAACATGGTATCTATCTATCTATCTATCTATCTATCTATCTATCTATCTATCTATCTATCTATCTATCTATCTATCTATCTATCTATCTGATAGATAGATATAAATGAAACAAACTTTCACCATTTTTTTCTTTCACTATAATTGTCTCTACTCCAACAGCCTCCCTTCACTACAAAATTCTGGATAATGCGTCTGTTTGAAAATCACCCCTTAGTCTTCAAAACCTGATAATAGACAGGTGACATATGAAATAAGTCAAAACTCTTTTTCTCAGCCTGGAATCTCAAGCATTGCAAATGATTTCTTAAAATAGACCATGAATGATTCCTCACCACCAATACCACCACCACCACACTTGTCTTTCTTATCCCTTCCACCCAACACCCATCAATTTATTTGCATCAGACTTTCCCTTTACTAGTGCTCAAATGGTCTCTCAACAACATAAATAGCACCAACAGCAATTACATTTCAAAAAGCAATGGAAAGAGCTATGAGTAACCATTACATCAATATCCATCCATCCATCCATTCAATTTCTGTCCTGCCTATCTGGTCACTCGGGGTGGTTTGCAAAAGTGGCAATAATGTAAAGCAACATGAGCATAATCTAAACTCAAATCAAAATAAACTCAACATTGGATTTAAAAACAGGTGGCAGTTTAAAAACTGTAGGCTGATACTCGGATACTCCCAGCAGTTATTCAGGTGACATGTTTTGAAAACCCTGCCAAAACAAGAAGGTGTTTAGAGATTTCTTAAAGGTCAGCCGAGCTCAGAGAGCAGCTCATTCTAAAGCCATAGGGCAACTCCAGTTCTTTGTCTTCTCTCTCCAGCCCTCCCTTGGGGGGGGGGGTCAGTGACTCCAGCCATCCAGCCTGGGATCCTTGGGTAGGATAAGAAGTCCATGTTGGAAGTCAGGATTATGCCATGCACTAAGGTCCCAATCTGTTTAAGTCCTATTAGTTACATTTGAGAGTGCAGTGCACATGGTGTCAGTTTTGGAGGTGAGAACTTTTGGAGAACTCAGAGCTTTGCTGGCATGCCATGTCACGCAATGTATTGTACACCAAATGGCATCTGCTTTGAATTCATAACTTGAAGCAGTTTTCTGCCAAAATCTACACCGTTTGCATTGCAAGCATAACAGGATTTTGGCTAAACAAACAAACAGACAAACCAAACAATATAACATGGTATAAGACAAAAGCTGCTTAATCCACCAAATAAACAAGAGAGAAAGAAAATCCGAACATATATATAAATATGTACTAGAGACAAGGTCTAGTACATTCCACACAAAAGCAATGTGGATCTTTCCACTGTTAATCTAAAAACTATTTGGGGTGGTGGTACACCCATCCTCCTGGCCCTCATTGGGATCTCCTTTCTCAGTGGGGGAAAGTGAAGGTGGTCTTTTGAGATCAGCAGAAATCATATTATTCTTGTTTATGTTTGGACAACCATGAACAGATGTGCTGTCCTTGGTTCAAAAAGGAGGAGGAGAAGCCTTGCTTGTAAATATCAAACAACGCCTTTATTTGCTTCGTTTGTTTGATCAGAGTCTGCTATCTATTAAAATATGCAAATAGGACTGAAATCTGAAAGCGGAGATAGTCTACAACAAAAAAGGAATGCTATTTATTCATTAACATTTTAAAACCGGCTTTGCAGGCTGTGGGAACGAGTGAATTCTTTGGAGTGTACACTCGGTGCAAAATGAAAAACGAAATGCTGTTTCGTCGTGTCATTACGTAATGAAACGAAATGAAACGAAACGAAACGAGGAAGCAGCATGTCATTATAGATAAAACAAAATGGTGGGATTTTTTTTTTTAAATGAACAATTCCGTTCCATCTGTAAGCCGTTTGGGGGAGGGAAAAAGTTTTTTTCCCCCACCCCAGCGCCGATCAGCTGGCAGGCGGGGCTTGGGGGAGGGGAAAAAGTTTTTTTTTAAAGCCTGGGGCTTTTTAAAAACTTTTTGCCCCTCCGCCACTTTCTAGGCCCCTCCCCACACGAACCACTTCGTTGGTGGTCCATTTTGTACAATTTTTTTGAAAAAAATAATATGAAATAAAATGAAAAAAAAATGTGGGGGAGGAAATGAAATGAAACAAAACATAATATTTTCATTTCATGCCCACCTCTAGTGTACACAGCTTTGGGAAGCAGGTGTACAGGTCTTCACAGTACTAAGCTAGGTGTATGGGGGATGCTGATGACTAAACAACCTGACCTTTCGGAAACGAAATAATGTTAGGGACAGACATCCTTGTTGTCTTGTTCTTGTGTGCCTAAAAGAGTGAGTGTAACTTTTTCTTTCTTTCTCCTTGCCTACAAGACAGTGAGATGCTTTCTGCTGAAGCCAGCAAGAGTTCTTGCATTTTTTGTGAACCATTTTTGTGCAACTGCCCTGAACGACGGTAGCGGCTGCCTCGTTCAGTGGACAGTTAAAATCTAAAAGAATTGAGTTGATGCTTTGCAATGCATCCTTTTGGTCAATCAGCTGCTTATTCTCGGCCTGTGTTTCGCATCTGCGCATGCACATCTGTTGCTTCAGAGGAAGGAAAGGCACTGGTTTTGTGCAGATCATTGAAACCTCAGTAGGGCAGGGCTGTTGCGGACAAGTCATTGCTTCATTCTCACACTAGAGATGAGAACTCTCAATGGAGAGGTGGGGGGTCAGCAGTTTCTCAAAAGGCTACTTTGGAATAGGAACAGCCGCAAGGATTGTTCAAGTCCCCTAAGAGTGCAGGAGCAAAGCAAAACAAAACAAAACATTGGAGTTCTGCTATTTTGGACTGCCATTCCTACAGTCACTTCCCATGGACCATGCTTGCTGGTACTTCTGGTAGGTGAAATCCTACACTCCTGGAGGGTCAGGTGCTTACCATCCTTGACTGAGAACTGTTTATTTTCCCAGTACCCAATGTAAAAGGAGGACAAAGCCAGAAGTAGGATTTTGTTGTTGTTTCTCCGGACGTTGAACCATGGCAACTGGATTTCTGTTCTTGAGAGATCGAAACATTTTGCTACTCATCCAAGCAGTCAGTCAGCTTCATTAGTGTGTTGTGAAAACCCCTTTCTCAATAGAGGTAGGGGACTCAGGCATAATCTGTCTGCTACTTATCAAGCGGTACTCTCATCAATCCCCAGACTAATCAGAAGCACTTCACACTTCCACCAGCAAGGCCTCAGCTAACGATCCATACTTAATGGGTGTTGGGAAAGGTTGCATGGGTGGGACTTTCACGCACTCCAGGGCATTGTCCACCTAACAAGCCTACTCAGACCACTGTCCACCTCTGAGCCTATTCAGGTCACTGTCCACCTAATGAGCCAAACCAGGCCACTGTCCAACTTGTGAGCTTATTCAGACTTGCGTTATGTGAAATCAAGGAGAACTACGTATAAATTGGAAGCTTCATACCACCTTTCCTCAGACTGACAAAGCTGTTTGGATGACCAGCGAAACATTTCAATCTCTCAAGAAAAGAAGCCCAGTTGCTATGACTCAACTTCCAGATAACCTCACCTGGATGACTGAGAATCTTCACAGACTTCTTGTTGTTTCCCACAGTTGTCACAACACTTGATATTGGGAAATAGGACATCCACAGGAGAGAGATAGCTTCTCTCTTATGGTAACACATGTTAGCATCTTTTCCTTAAATTGATCTGTAGTGGGACCTTTTGGCTAACCTTCCAGGGTCATGACTGGCAAACAGCTGGACGTGTCTTTAGCCTTCGACTCCTTCAAGGAGCATTTTCTGTTTCTTATTTTCATGAGGCTAACCCCTATAACATATGTAGATTAACTAAAACGAAATGCTTGAGGGAGATGTTGTACAGTAGTACCTTGTATAAAGGAATTAATTCGTCACAAATGAAATTATGTTTAGCAAATTTTCCTTTATACAAATTTCCCATAGAAATGCATTGAAAAAGAGTAATCCCTAATCATGACCATTTTTATGTTGTACGGATTCGCCCCATAGGCAATTCTGTTACAATTCTGTTAAGCAAATTTCCTCTATCTTTGGAATTTTTTATGTTGTACAGATTTTATGTTATGCAAACTCTTTGTTATACGAGGGTCCACTGTACATTGAAAAATAAATAAATGAAAATAAAGATAACCTTGCCACCCTAATATTCTTACGCTGCACTTAACCTATCAGAAACCCAAGCCAGGAGGTAGGTTTCAAGGCTGCCCAGAACCTCTGCATACTTCAAGGCTTCCCATTCATTGTTCTTTTGAAGTACTTTGATCTTGAAAGATCTTCATAACTTATAAATGAACCAGTCATTAATAGCTTCTTATGCATCTCCAGGGAGCTATCGCCATTCTCATTAATCACCAAGACTAAACAACTCCTTTTCTAAAACCATACATTAGCAAACACTTGTTCTTTGCTACCTTGGCCTTGGGGGGTCTTAAATATTCAAAATGAATGTATCTAAGATACAGTAAATAAAAAAAACTCTTCTGGGATGCTGTGTACAGAGTTGCCCGTAAACTCAAAATGCAAATGGCAGAGTGTTGAAAGATGCAGCAAAGAAGGGTCAGCAAGGGCAGGATTAATCATCATGCCAAGCCATAGCGAAGATTTGGACATATGCTGGAAGGATGCTGAGTTGTCTCCAGTTTCTACAAAAATTCTGCTCATTTGAATGGAATACCCCATTTGCTTAATTAAATATCTACCCTGAAACATGCTAGCATCTCAATTTATGGAAGCCCATGTTGAGCACCCATTAACTTTCCCTAAGACACTGACCAACTGCTGGCTAAGGCAGTGTCTTAGAATATTCCCAACCATGATAACTACAGTAAGAAGGGTTTTAGAATATTGGCAAACAGTTGAACTTCTGTGAGATGAATGAAAGGTCAGTTTGGTTGGGGGAAGCCCTTGTGCTTCCCTCAGAAAAAAATGGAGCCTGCTATGCAAATCATTATCCACTGTGCATTGCTTCTCTTTGACACCTCTCAAAAGGCCTTAAGTCTCAACCAGCACCTTTTACAGACTTCTCAACTAGTTGTGGTTTTAGAAGAGTTAGCCATGTCATTCAGTGCAAACAAAATGCAAATAAAACAAAATCTTTAAAAAAAAATAAACATGACAAAAATGTGTCGTTTCATCTTTTTTATTATTATTTTTCTTTTGCTTTTGGTCTGATCTTCTCACAGGTGCCTTTAGAGTCTACGAAATCTTTTTTTTTTAAAAGTTGTTGCATTATTGTCTCTCCAAAGTTTATGTTCTCAAAGAGTGAAGCTAAGATGCAGGATAAGCCCAGAGCTAGGATCATAGGACCATAGAATCATAGAATCATAGAGTTGGAAGAGACCTCAAGGGCCATCCAGTCCAACCTCCTGCCATGCAGGAACCCCCATCACAGTATTTCTGACAGATGGCCATCCAGGGTCTGCTTAAAAACCTCCAAAGAAGGAGACTCCACGACCCTCCATGGCAGCTTATTCCATTGCCGAACAGCTCCAACTGTCATGAAGTTCTTCCTAATGTTTAAATTGAATCTCTTTTCCTGTAGTTTGAGACCATTGCCCCGTGTCCTAGTCTCTGAGGCCATGGAAAACAAACCAGTCCCTTCTGTCTTAGTCTTAAGGATGGTTAGAAGAATGTCTCAGGCTGTCTATTACAAAGTCTTCTGTACTGTTTCTGACTGGAGTGGTGCTGCTCCATCATTTTATAGCAAACTCTATTACCATAATATGAGATGCTGTGGTGTGTGTATGCCTGTAGAACAGACACAGTAATCTTCTGCTGTTTACATGTTTCCAGCCGTGAGGTAGGTGCAAAGAAAGAACTGAATTCCTCCCAACCCTTTCTGTTCCTAATTTGTGTGTGTGCCAAATTCTGCATGGCTGGTTTTTTTATTCACACCCTTTTTTAAAAAATGACACCCTTATGCTGCTGCTGAATAAGCTTCTAGTCCTCTTTATTCCTAGATTATAAGACACTTGAAAAGTGGAAATTGTAGCACACTCCTGGGGTCCCACTGTTATGCTAATGTTTTGTTACCATTTCATTTGGAACTATGTTGTGAACCGAAGCACCCCTGAAAGAAAAGAGAGAACAAAAACAATTCCCTTCTGTAAAAGCAGAAAGAAATAATCACATGCAAGAATATATGTATTTTTTGCATTACATTTTGCAGCAGCAGCAGCAGGTGAGGAGGGGAGACCCCCATGTAGAGAGGAGGCACCCACGCCTCCAGGAGCCCACTTTTATAGCGGGCCAGAGGAGGCACCCACCCCAAGAGGTGCCTCCAGGAGCCCGCTCCCCCCCCCCAAAAACCAGTACTAACGACAACGAAAAAAACGAAAAAACGAACCGACTAATTTTTGCGAATTTTCACGAAAACCGGAAACGACCCGAAACGGGACCGGCCCGACTAACAACAACTCGAAAAAATTTTTTTTCAAGTCGTGCCCATCTCTAATTATAAGACACTTGAAAAGTGGAAATTGTAGCACACTCCTCGGGTCCCACTGTTATGCTAATGTTTTGTTACCATTTCATTTGGAACTATGTTGTGAACCTAAGCACCCCTGAAAGAAAAGAGAGAACAAAAATAAAAGCAGAAAGAAATAATCATGCAAAAAATATATGTATTTTTCCATTACATTTTGAGCGACTTTGTTGCCCCCTGTCAATCATCATTCTGCACATCATTCTCTAGAGATGGCCAGTCGACCAGCCCTATGGGCCAAAATGATGTGCAGAGCTATTTCAAGCCAAGAAGTTTTGGATTTGTAGTTCTAGCATTGTCGTCCATCAGGAAAAGGCACACAGCTAGTGCCGGTTCACAGTAACACAACTGGACAAAATCCGATTGGTGGTGTAACTCAAATGGTATAACTTTAGGAAGAGGATTGTCACAAGTTACAAAGTTAGTGTAGACCAGGGGTGTCCAAACTTTTTGCAAGGAGGGCCAGATTTGGTGAGGTGAAATATGTGGGGGGGGGGCGACCATCCAGCCGCATTTGGCCCCTGGGCCAGACATTGGACAAGTCTCTGCAACATGCAAGGAGGTGGGGAGGACGCTGCAGCAACAGAGATGGAGGCTGGTAGGCTGGGCAGGTGGCTGGGGGATGGACAGAGGCAGGGAGGGCAGTCAAACCGTAAAACTGCAAGCTGACATCTCCATCCGGTATGGGGAAGGGCCAGCTGGCAGGGATGCATGACAGGCTGAGCCAGTGGGGAGAAGAGGTTGTAGACCACTCAAAATTTGAAAATGGGATGCATTTGACCCCCGGGTCTGACTTTGAACATGCCTGGTGCAGACAAATAATATATAACTAATGATGCCTACAGAGACTTTGTAACTTGTAGCAGTTCGCTTTAAAAGCCCTTCCCTTCACGTTATACTAGAAATTGGATTTTTGGCCCATTTTGATATGACACTTTCAGAGGCAGAGACATCTGGTATTCTTCACTGACTCCAGTGGGCATGTTTCCATTTATACCCCTTTGCCCAGTGGCGGGACTGGCTTGGGTGTGAACAAAGTGACCAAGATGAGCTTTTGAATCCCCCAAGGCCAATTCATTCTGCTGTTTCAGTACAAGATTTTATAAAAAAAAATTCCCTTAGGAAGAAGCAAGAAGCTGCCATACCCCCAAATTTTGGCTGTACTGGAAAAGCAAACTGCTGGCCAAGCACAAGATAGATTGCAACACAGGGCGTCAAGCTATCCAGTTACAGTGTCTGCCCTCCCTGTAGAAAAAAAAACCTACTTAAACCTCGTTGAAACCCTGTGCTGGCAATGTTCTGTTGGCCTTAGAATCGATAAGTAGGAAACAAACTGTAAGTCAGCTATGCATGAGGCTGAATGTAATTGTTCTGCTAGGTTTCAGCAGAAAAGAGCAATTCTGTCTTATAGTCTTAACAGGAGGATTTGATCTTGCCACATCTTTATGCTAACCCATTGTCAGTTTTCTCTTGTAA
Source organism: Phrynocephalus guinanensis (assembly GCA_037367245.1). Classification (NCBI taxonomy): domain Eukaryota; kingdom Metazoa; phylum Chordata; class Lepidosauria; order Squamata; family Agamidae; genus Phrynocephalus; species Phrynocephalus guinanensis. Next base: position 10,730,195 of record CM074739.1, on the reverse strand, counting down.
GGAAACTTAACACTGAGGGCTAAATTTCCACTGATTGCACACAGCCCATCATTAGAGGCTGAAATCATGTTGGTGGTCCAGACGTGTGATTCTGTGACACTCTTTGGACTGAACTATGGGGTGTGGTGGCTCAGTGGGCTAGAGTACTGAAACTGTCCGCTGCAAAATCAGCAGCTTGGGGGTTCAAATCCTGGGTGCCATGCAGCAGACTGAGCTCCTGCTGTGTCAACCCCTAGCAGTTTGAAAGCATGTAAATGCAAGTAGATAAACAGGTGGCGCTGTAAAAAGCGGGAAGGTAAACAGTGTTCCATGCACAGAAATGTGTTCAGCCATGCCGGGCCACATGGCCATGGACTTGCACAACACTGGCTCTTTGACTTAAAAACAGAGATGAGCGCCGTCCCTAGAGTCAGACATGACTAGCACACATGTGCGGGAGGAACCTTTACCTTTACCTTTGACTGAACACTTGTTAGTGTTTACCTTGCCCAAGGACCTATCCCAAAACAAGTTACGCTAGTCCCCAAATAACAGGAGGTATGAAAACCTCCTACAGTGATAATCACACAACTCTTAGCACTAGGCTTGCCTCATGATGATGTTTTTTGACTGATGTATAATTTGACCCTAAGCAGCACCTTCCCATAGTTCAGGAAGATTTTCGGGTTGGGCTACAGCTCCCAGATACCCTAGTGGCCACACTCAATGGGGGATGTTGGGAATTATACTCTAAAAAAGACTTTTCCATATTCCACCTCCTTCAAGGAGACGATGGAACACTGCTTTTAATCTTTCCTTCCTTTACAACAGTCCCCCTAGTCTGATTTTTTTCTTTTCTCCTTACAACCTGAAGGGTTTCTTTATATAGGATTACACCATTGCCAACTTTTTTAAAAGGCAAGGAAAGAAGAGGCCTCAACACCAGGCTTCCTGTTCGCCGCTCCTTTTATGACTTTTACAGCCTTTCTCTACTAAGGTACTTTTTAAATGATTAAAGCAGTGTTTGCTTCAATGTTGATAAAGTCTGGGATCAACCTTTAGGGATTCATATAAGATGTCACAATATTCTTAACAGTAGTTTTTCACATATTCCTGGGTGAGTGGCAACTCCCCCGATGTCACTTTATGAGAGAAAATGTGCATGCTTTAGTAATGCAAGGGTTTGTGTGGAGAGCAGCAAAGACAGTCAGAGAGAACTCCTTCCTTCATCGCATCTCCCACGCAGTACCATGTGCTAATTCTTTAATCTCTCTGCCCTTTCTTGATTTAAGTAGCTGCATTTTTTGTCTTTATCCTCCATCCTGTATTTTGAAACCCGTAAGAAGGCTCCAAGTGAAACCTTCCTTTAAAATATTTCACTATGTGCAGAATATATGAAAGAATCCTTAATTGTATTTCTTCCACTGTAGTGTTATTAATTGCACATACACAGAGTTTGGGGTACAACCATATCTGGTCCCAGGCTGCATGTCTCTGTGAGTGAGTGTCTGCGTATGTGCGTTTGTCTCTCTGTGTCTCTGTGTGTCTTCATGAGCTGAGTGAGTGTGTGTCTGAGTGTCTCTCTGTGTGTATGTGTCTGTGAGAGCTGCCTAGGAGCCAAGCCTTTATTGATAAGAGTAAACAAGTACACGCAATGGGAATGGACAGAGGAAATACGATAATGCATTCCATTGGTGTGTGGGGGGGTGCACCTTATCTGGAGGAACATACTTAGCTAGTGAGGGGTTATTGATAAGGAAAGAGAGAGGAAGGAAGCTTTGAGCTCGGTCACAGGCCAGCTATGTCCTGATGTCCAGGACTGCCCTTGTTTTTCTGACCTCCTGAGTGAGGTCAGCTCAGGGTCAGCTTCAGCACACTGGGTTCCTGCTCAGTTTCTGGAAATCTCTGGAAATCCAGGCCTTCAGCTTCCTTGGTGCTTGCCAACTTATTGGGGTTCACACTCTGTTGGGGTATGGAATCCCCACATTCCACATCTAGTCTATCTCAGCGTGTGCTCCCACCCCCCACCCCCGCCGTCTATCCATACATTTCTGCACTAATGGAATATATCTGCAGAGATTATCAGTTATCCAGGTGAGGTTATCCGGTAGTTGAGTCATGGCAACTGGACTTTTCTTGTGGGATTGAAATGTTTTGCTACTCATCCAAGTAGCTTCATCAATCTGGGGGAAGTTTCTGGAAAGCTTGTCCCAAGAGTGGGTAAAACCAAGGTGAACTATAAATTGGGGGCAAGTCTCACACCAACTACCCTCAGACTGCCAAAGCTACTTGGAAGAGTAGCAAAACATTTCATTTCCACACAAAAAAAATGTCCAGTAACCATGACTCAACTCCTGAGTTGAACACAACACCATGACCTGGGAGAGGGAAATGAAACTTTGACCTTGACCAGGGATGGTGAAACATGTGGTATTAATGTGGTCCTTCTCCAGTATCCAGGTTGGAAGGGGCCCAAGGTATATGGCATCCAGCCACATCAGGAGAGTTCCAGGTTCTTCCTCCCTGATGTGACTGAAGGAGGTGGGGAAATGAGGTGTGTGAGTATTGGGAGATGTGTGATCTGGGAAATGCTTAGGATCAGGCATGTCCAAACTTCAGCCTTCCAGATGTTTTGGACCACAACTTACGCAATCCTTTGCCATTGGAAATACAGGCTTGGAATGCTGGGAGTTGTGGTCCAAAACATCAGAGGGCCAAAGTTTGGTCATGCCTGGTAATTTGTGGAAGAGGACAGAAGAATATAAATATGGATAAACAACTTTTTTTCTAATTAAAACTCCCAGAATATAAGTGGGCTATAACCTCAAGGAATCAACTGATAATTGCTGACCACCATAAAGGTTTTTAGCCCACTTAGTGCTCTTTCTTGAACACACACACACACACACACACACACACACACACACACACGCACGCACGCACGCACGCACGCACGCACACACACACACACACACACACACACACACACACACACACACACACTGGGGTGGTCCTTCCATTCAGATGGCTAGAAATTGGCCTTCTCTTCCCAAAAGGAAAACTGAAAATGGAAATGTGAAGCCTGAATCAGGGTTATTACTAAGGCCAAAACTACAACCGGGAAGAAAGAGGCAACTGTCCAGCAAGTCAAATGCCTGAAAGGTCATCATGCAGAGGAGGGGCAGGATCTGTTCTTGGACATCCCAGAGTGCAGGGCAGGTAATAATGGGCTCAAGTGACAGAAAGCCAGATTTCAGCTGACTATAAGGAAAATCTTCTTAACTGTTAGAGCAGTATGGCAATGGAACCAATGGCCTCAGGAGGTGGTGAGAAATTCTACAGTGGAAGCATTGGGCCACCGTCTGTCGGATCCACTTTGATTTCGATTCCTGCCTTGAGCAGAGAGTTAGATGGCTGTACTGCAGGTAAAACTGTGCTCACGACCTGGGGTTCAATCCCAGGTAGCAGGCTCATGGTTGACTCAGCCTTCCATCCTTCTGAGGTCGGTAAAATGAATACCCAGCTTATTGGGGGGCAATGTATATCCTGCATACTGTAATTAAAAACTGTACACCGCCCAGAGACTACCTGAAGTGGTATGGGGCAGTATATAAACAGAACACTTTTGCTTTATAGGCCTCATCCGACTCCATTATTCTATAATTCTATGTTTCTAAGTCCCAAACCATTTTGGTATTCCTGCATGTACTGTGGGGATGGCAACAGGAAACCTAATCACTTGTGACCAAGACCAAGCACCTGTAACTGTAATCACCCTATACGCATCTCCGGTTTGTCCTGCTTCTATTACTTTCCGTCACTGTCGTATCCCCTGTCTCTCTATTCTGTTTTGTAATCTCCTTGGGACACCAACATGTCTTCTAATTCTTTATGGGTTGGGCATGGAATTATGGCCCAGGCTGCCGGCCAGCCTGCTTCTGTACATGGAATGGAAGGAATGGTGACTATCATAGCACTTGGGTCTGGAATGAGATGGGGACTTCCAGACCAGCATATTCGGCCTCTCTTCATGTTTACATCCAGGAACCATGTGGTTGGCCAGACTGGTGCGTGTGTTTCTGTGGCCCATCCACACTGCTATTTTCCATTCTGGTAACTCTTGGCACTGCCTGCCTAGATGCCCTAAGCACATCCGATCTCGCCCGATTTCGGAAGCTAAGCAGGGTCGGCCCTGGTTAGTCCTTGGATGGGAGACCACCAGGGAATACCAGGTGCTAGAGATGGGCACGACTTAGCGGTATTTCCGTTTCCGTTTCCGTTACTCGGTTCCGTTACTCTACGGAAACGGTAACGGGAATTACTCCCCCAGACTTCGAGCTCGAACCGACGAACGAACAATTTTGGTCTGATTTGTCGTGCTCGTTCCTTGCATCGCGCGATTGCGCGATGCCACGCGGCAGAGAAAAAAGTTTTTAAAAGTTAAAAAACCCGGTTCCCGGCCAAAAAGCAGGCGGGAAAATGCCTGTCGTGCCTCAGGGCACCTACCAGAGGGGTTGTTTCTGGAGGTCCCCGGCCTCCCCCCTCATCCCCCGTCCTGGGCTGCTCTGGTGGGACTCGCCGCAGGCTCGCAGCCAGCAAAAAGCCCAGTCTCGCCGCCGGCCGCCCGCAATTAAAGCGCAAGCAAGCGGCACGGACGGCACGGACGGCACAGGAAAAAACTTTTAAACTCTCCCCCCACCCATTTCCAGGCCAAAAAAGCAGGCGGAAAAATGCCTGCTTGACTAAGGGCACAGGGCACCTACCGGAGGGGTGGTTTCTGGAGAGGGGGTCCCGCCTCCCCCCCGTCCTGGGCAGCCGGACTCGAGTTGCCATTTTGCCATGCCATGCGGTGCGGGCGGGGGATCCAAAATGGGGCGGCAAACGCAATATTGTTTTTGAAATCGTGGTCCAAAAACACACAAGCACAACAGAAACACGCGAAAATTTATAAACTGCCAGATTTTTCACAGTAGCAGTGGGTTTTTTCTTGCAACAAAATGTCTCTCCTCTCCTCCTCTGTCCTCCATTGATTTTATTTTTTTTTATTTTTTTTACACCTGCGCAGTGCGCAATGATGGGCTGGCCGAGTGGCCAGCCATGTGGGAGTGGACAACCATGCAAATTTTTGGAGCCATCCCACCAGTCGCATGGCCACTTGGCCATGGAGACTTCTGGGATGTGCCAAAAAAGCCCCCTAAAACCTGCCCTAGCCCTAACCCTAACCCTTGACTCCGTACCCATACGTCACAGACTGTCTTCTTAGTGGGTCAGAGAGGCACCCAGAGGTGCAACCCACTAGCCCACCGTAACCTTACCCGTCACTAGCCTAACCCTAGCCATTGCACTAAGCCACCTTAAAGCCAGATCTACTTGCTTGCATTGCACTACACACAGCAAGTACAATTCCCTTCTGTGTGAGACATGGTGGTGCCAGAGCCTTGTGAAGGGCGGGCATGACGCTATCACTCTCACACTGGTCTCACTGTCTGCACATTATGTTATGCAATATCCATATGGCTATTGCATAGCATTTTGCAGCAGCAGCAGGTGAGGAGGGGAGACCCCCATGTAGAGGGGTCTCTCTTGGAGCCTGCTTCCCCTTCCTAGTGGCAGGAGGCACCCACGGGTGCCTCCAGGAGCCCACTTTCCCTTTATAGCGGGCCAGAGGAGGCACCCACCCCACAGAGGTGCCTCCAGGAGCCCGCTCCCCCCCCAAACCAGTACTAACGACAACAAAAAAACGAAAAAACGAACCGACTAATTTTTGCGAATTTTCGCGAAAACCGGAAACGACCTGAAACGGGACCGGCCCGACTAACGACAACTCGAAAAAATTTTTTTTCAAGTCGTGCCCATCTCTACCAGGTGCTGTAGGCGCCTGGAGTAGGAACTGGCAAACCACTCCAGTATGCCTGCCAAGGAAACGCCATGGACATGGGGTCACAAAGAGTCGGTCATGACTGTAACGACACAACACACACACACACACACACACACACACACACACACATAACTCTTGGCACTATTATGGGATGCCACTGATCATTTAGTTCTCTCTCCCCTCCCACACTAGCCCCCTTTATTATATAATTTCAGGAATCCATTTCATGGCTTGCCATAAGTAAAGCTTGCTCAAGTAAAATCATTTTTGAGCATAACTTTTTTCCGAGTGTTGTTTCTCCGCAGCCTTGGCGACGCGCAGCTATTTCTTACCAATCTCAACGGAAATTACGCCGAGGAAATGGTATGCAAATGCTTTGCTGCATAATTTATTTGCACCCCATTTGGTTTTCCTTGGTGCAGAAACCAGAACCACCTTTTTTTTCTGGCAATGAACTGATGCCTCTCTGGCAGGGGTGGTGGTTCCTGTGGGGGTAGGGGTAGGGAGTACTCTGTTTAAGAGGACCACAAAGCAATGCTGTTCCCTTTGGCTATGCTTCGTTAGCCTGTCTGTATTTCTGCCCAGAGGCAGATAAGATTCTTCTTTTTCACAGCACTGGGGGGGGAAAGAGAGAGAGAGAGAGAGAGAGAGAGAGAGAGAGAGAGAGAGAGAGAGAGAGAGAGAGAGAGAGAGAGAGAGAGAGAGAGAGAGAGAACAGCCTAAAGGGAATGTGAAGCTGAGTTCTAAGTATAGATCTGGGTTCCCCTGCCTGGATCTTAATGGAGCAAAGAGTTAGTGGGAGAGAGTCTTTGCGCTCTTTCCTGCTGAATCATCAGAACTTTTGCACTCCGGTAATTGAGGAAAACATATAAATACTGCATAGAGATCTCCTTGGGCTGTGTTCATAAAATGGAGATGCTCTGTTAAAGTGCTTTCCTCGTGCAGGTTAATCTCTCAAAACAAAAGCTGAAAAAGAGAGCAACAAAACCAAGCTGTATTTTTGCCACCCGATAAAATCCCTCTTTACTTGTCTGCAAATAAACGATTCCCAAAGGCACCCATCTGCAGAAGTACAGAAAAGGTTTTGTAGGGGGGGGAGATATTAAGCCATCCAGATGGCACACCACCACCACCACCACCCACAATGCTAAATACTCAGTATCTGGACTTGGAGATCTTGGCTTAGGGAGAGGTGTCCTAGAATGCTGACTCTCAGAGTTCTCCCTGCACCATCCTGGAAAGCAGGGGGCAGGAAAGACCCTGCAGATGACAAAGATGATATATTAATCAATCACACTAAAAACATCCCCCTGTGATATAAATCAATCACACCAAAAACATCCCAGTGAACCATTCTCAGCTCCTGAAAACCCACTTTGCTGCCTTCACTCTTGCCACTGTGCCAGTTCTGTTCAAGTCTTGTTGTCCTGCACTGTCATTTCCATCACCTACCGGCACAGTAGCGGCAAGACCTTCATCCCAGTCCATCGCTGATTCAATTCATTGATGCATTACTGGCCAAGACAGCATGCAGATGGTCAATGTACAGCCAGATACATCATATTATATCAGATTGTCTTGACTAGAGGCTGGAGGGAGGTGCCGTAAGAACCAGAACTCCTGTCATCTATTGTACATGCAAAGGGATTTTTCACATGATCAAGAAGCCTGATTATATATGCTTCTAGCTCACTCTAGGCTATAGGGTGCCATTAAGCTGCATGTGAGCTCTGAGTTCCCCAGATGTTCTGAAGCACATGGGAGCATAAATTCACTTGAATGCATAAAAATGGAATATATGATCAAGTGCGTGCTGGTCAAGTGTGTGGAGAGCCAGAGCAGCCCTGCTTTCTATTCACACAGTCAGTGAAGAGATGAATGTTCTTATCTGTTGACACAAAATACAGTCATCTGCAATCGTGTCAAGGAATTGTCTACTACTGTCCCTTCTACAATTGTTTGCATAGACCCACAGACTTATACCTGGTATATTCAACACATTACCTTTAATTAGCTCATGTGACCGTTTCACCACAATGCAACACACCTTTGTTAAATTTCTAAATAATCTCAGGGGGAGGGATATTCTATCTTTTAGAATAGTTCTTGCATGATGGGCAGTGTTATACCCAGAGCACAAAGACACAGTGACACACAGGCGTCTTATACTTGGGATCCCAAGGCAAAACACAAAACACACACAACTCACACAGCTGCAAGGTAGGGGGAAGCACCACACACATGTATTTATCACGTTCACTCTTACATTTGAGTCCCATTAACGCCCTCGCAGTGGCTACACTCCCTGTTGCAATTCTTTATATGTTATAGTCATTTGTGTCATATTTTTTTCACTAAAGAAAATTCCAACTAACATTGACATCTTGGTGGGTTCCCTCACACTTTTTTCTATCTGTCACCTGAATATGCTCAGATGATGTCTGCAATCCAATATTAAGTAATATTAAGTCAGAACTAGAGTAGACCTATTGAATTAATGGAATATACACAGGTATTTAGTCACAAAATACTGTACTAGAGATGGGCACGACTTGAAAAAAATTTTTTTCGAGTTGTCGTTAGTCGGGCCAGTCCCATTTCGGGTCGTTTCTGGTTTTCGTGAAAATTCGCAAAAATTAGTCGGTTCGTTTTTTCGTTTTTTCGTTGTCGTTAGTACTGGTTTTTGGGGTGGGTAGCGGGCTCCTGGAGGCACCTCTGTGGGGTGGGTGCCTCCTCTGGCCCGCTATAAAGGGAAAGTGGGCTCCTGGAGGCACCCGTGGGTGCCTCCTGCCACTAGGAAGGGGAAGCAGGCTCCAAGAGACACCCCTCTACATGGGGGTCTCCCTTCCTCACCTGCTGCTGCTGCAAAATGCTATGCAATAGCCATATGGATATTGCATAACATAATGTGCAGACGTGAGACCAGTGTGAAAGTGATAGGGTCATACCTTCCCTGCACAAGGCTCCCGCACCACCATGTCTCACACAGAAGGGAATTGTACTTGCTGCGTGTAGTGCAATGCAAGCAAGTAGATCTGGCTTTAAGGTGGCTTAGTGCAAGAGCTAGGGTTAGGCTAGTGACGGGTAAGGTTACGGTGGGCTAGTGGGTTGCACCTCTGGGTGCCTCTCTGACCCACTAAGAAGACAGTCTGTGACGTATGGGTATGGAGTCAAGGGTTAGGGTTAGGGCTAGGGCAGGTTTTAGGGGGCTTTTTGGCACATCCCAGAAGTCTCCATGGCCAAGTGGCCATGCGACTGGTGGGATGGCTCCAAAAATTTGCATGGTTGTCCACTCCCACATGGCTGGCCACTCGGCCAGCCCATCATTGCGCAGGTGTAAATAAAATAAAATAAAATAAAATCAATGGAGGACAGAGGAGGAGAGGAGAGACATTTTGTTGCAAGAAAAAACCCACTGCTACTGTGAAAAATCTGGCAGTTTATCAATTTTCGCGTGTTTCTGTTGTGCTTGTGTGTTTTTGGACCACGATTTCAAAAACAATATTGCGTTCGCCGCCCCATTTTGGATCCCCCGCCCGCACCGCATGGCATGGCGATGGCGACTCGCAAGTCCGGCTGCCCAGGACGGGGGGGAGGCGGGACCCCCCCTCCAGAAACCACCCCTCCGGTAGGTGCCCTGCGCCCTTAGTCAAGCAGGCATTTTTCCGCCTGCTTTTTTGGCCCGGGAATGGGTGGGGGGAGAGTTTTAAAAGTTTTTTTCCTGTGCCGTCCGTGCCGCTTGCTTGTGCTTTAATTGCGGCGGCCGGCGGCCGGCGAGACTGGGCTTTTTGCTGGCTGCGAGCCTGCGGCGAGTCCCACCAGAGCAGCCGAGGACGGGGGATGAGGGGGGAGGCCGGGGACCTCCAGAAACAATCCCTCTGGTAGGTGCCCTGAGGCACGGCAGGCATTTTCCCGCCTGCTTTTCGGCCGGGAACCGGGTTTTTTTAACTTTTAAAAACTTTTTTTCTGTGCCGCGTGTGGCATCGCGCGATCTCGCGATGCAAGGAATGAGCACGACAAATCAGACCAAAATTGTTCGTTCGTCGGTTCGAGCTCGAAGTCTGGGGGAGTAATTCCCGTTACCGTTTCTGTAGAGTAACGGAACCGAGTAACGGAAACGGAAACGGGAATACCGCTAAGTCGTGCCCATCTCTATACTGTACCTATTGATTCAATAAGCCTACTCTAGCCGTGACTTATTACTGGATTTCACACCATATCACTCAGTTAGTAACTTGCAGTCCATGAAAGCATATCTACCCTTGCTAGAAATAATTCTTCTGTGTCCCATTCTTATCCCTGCTTCAAACCATTTTTGTAATGGCTACACAGCTCCTCAACTTGTTTTGCTTTGACTGGAAATACTGAGATACCAGAATGAGCCACCCCCATATGTGCCAAGGAAGAGGCAAATGGACCATCAACAGAGACATGACAAGACTACAACACTGTGCACAGTAACCATGGGTTAGGGACCCACCTGACCTGCAATCATTGAAAATCCGCAATATGTGGATGCAGGTCGGGTTGGGCCTGGGAGGGCAGCGCACACACGCCGCTTCTCCTGACACCCCCCCCGGGGGCACAGGGCAGTGGTGTGCGATGTTTAAAATGCCTTTAAGCAACGGAGCCAAGTGCTCGGCTCAATTGCTTAAAGGCATTTTAAACATTTTGTGCTGCTTCTCCCAAACCCTGGGGCATGGGGAGTGGTGCATGATGCCGGGGCTCCAGCTGATTGGCACTGGGGTGGGGGAGAAAAACCTTTATTTCACCACCCCAGCCCCAATGAGCTGGAGCCTGGGGCATGGGGAAGGGGGGGGGAAATGGTTTTAAAAGCCCAGGCTTTTAAAACCTTTTCCCCCTTCCCCATGCCCTGGGCTCCAGCTGATTGACACTGGGGTGGAAGAGAAAAAGTTTTGTTTCCCCACCCCAGCGCCAATCAGAAGGAGCCTGGGACTTGCCTCCCTGTGGCTACACCCAGTGGACTTTTCCAAATTTTATCCCAATCCCCAAATGAAATGTCTGGGCCTTCTGCTCCAACCCGATGAGACACATTGAGGAGAGGTGTGAATGTGTGTACGTGAGCTGTGACATGTCTTTGAAAGGACTGGGACAATAAAAACACTTCCCTCCCTTCATTTTGGATGCAGCTTAAGAACATCCAAGCTCTGAGCCTCAACTAAGAAACTGTCTGGCTTTTTTCCATCTTGACAAGGACCTTACATCTGAGAAATAACTCCTGGCAAATCCATCTTTTGCCATGTTATAACCTATTGGTACTACTCTGAGGAAGGGGGTTTCACCCTCAAAATATTAGCAATGTTTTTGTTAATCTTTTCTTAATCACCTGTTCCACTTTTGTATTTGGTTTTTGTGATGGCTACACAGCTCCTCAACTTGTTTTGCTTCGATTGGAAACCATTTTGAGAAATGGAAAAAAAAATATGTAACACTGGCGAACAGAGATGACAGTGACAGAAATGTACACACAGTAAACCTGGGGCAACAGGACTTGCTTCCTACTGTTCTTTGCCTGCCTAGTAATGTACTTGCTTGAGTTTCTAAAATGATTTGGGATCTTTGGTGGGATGGAAAGGGCTGCTACAAATCTCAATTTGTAGGCGATTCTCATATGTCAGGCATGTCCAAACTTCAGCCCTCCTGATGTTTTGGACCACAACTCCCAGAATTCTAAGCTTAGATCGCTAATGGCAAAGGACTGTGGGAGTTGCTGTCCAAAACATCTGGAGGGCCGAAGTTTGGGCATGCCTGCCATATGTGATCTACTGATTTGTCTGTAAATCACAGGGGCCAACATTTCTGGTTTTTATAGCCGTGTCTCTGAAACACAAAAGTTTTCTGAACCTCCAACCGCTTTCCCTCCAGTTGCTCAAAGGAAAGTTAACAATATATTCGCTTCCTATTGCGAAAATATGCACAATGAAGAGGGGGAACAGCTTTGAACATAACTTTTGATTTCTTGACTATTTTAAAAAATAATAATCACCCAAGCTCGTCTACAATATTCTTTTGACAAAATAAACACAGGGGGTCTTCTTGTGCTTTTATGACTGAAAATCCATCACTGGCCATTTGTTACTGTTATAATTCATATCTTTTCTGGAACATCTGGAAGTCTGTGTTCAGTTTATTCTCTGTAATAGTTCCTCAGTCCCTATTACATTCCTTCCTTTTGATTGCTTTATTTCGTCCCTGTATTGAAACACTACTAGTTAGAACAGTTGTAGTGTAACAACTCTTGTTTAGTTCTTGGGTTGTACGTACTACTGACTGTACTCAAGTTTGCCTGGGTTTGAAATATGTAGCTTCAACACACATACAAGACTAGATTTTCTTTCCTGGTTTCACTGTCCCCCCACCCCCCAGCAACACACACATTTTTCTCATTTTTCCCTTCCCACACCAGCAGTCTACCTTGTATTCTTGAGATATAAATGTAACTCCTTTACCCTACATATCCCAAAAATCTCAAATACAATAAGGGCAGGGAGGAAATAACCTATGGAGATATATAAGGTGGCAGATCAGTAATTATCTATGTAAAGGTTCGTATTTTGAACTCTTATCCATAGAGATAAGAGAAGTAGGATGCACACCATCCCTAGTTAACATCAGGACTGCTAGTGACTCTCCAAGTCATCACAGCCAGTAGAAAGGCTATCTGTTAGTTTAGGCTGCAGAAGCTGTAGCTATCAGTGCAAAATGTGGTCTTTTAGGGCGTTTATACACGACCCCTAAACTCCGGGGCAAATGGCTCCCAGCTCTGGAGCTTAAAAATGTTTCCCCACCAGCTCCGGAGTTTACAGGAAATTAAGTGCGACCCCGCCCACTTTAGCGTGTTCCAGCGCACCTTTCAAGTACCTGCTCTCTGGGGGTGAAAATTCTTTGATGCGGTGTAACGATAGTGAGTGCGGGGCTCTCCTCGCTTCTGTTTGTTGTTTGGCTCCCGCCCCTTTAAGAGCAACTTAAGAGACTGGAATGTTGCTGTGGCAAGAGCGAGTGGCAGAACGGAGGTGAGCCACGTCTCTTTTCTTCCTTTTTTTTCTCCCTCCCCTCACGCAGCCAGCAGCCAGGAGTGTGGAGGGGGTGGGAACGCAGGAACAGCAACAAACCCCTAAGATCCTTGGTCTGAATTTAAGTGGCCAGCGGATCTTAGGGGTCGTGTGAAAAGGCCCTTAAAGCATCTTGAGCTTTAAAAGACCACATTTGGGGGGGAAAGGTGGGGCAAAAGTAATTTAAATAAATAATATCTGTATTTCTACCTCTTCCTGTTTGTGTTTGAGGATCAGCTGTTAGAAAACCCCCAAACATAGCACAGCTATTTGAGATGTAACCCACCCAGTTTGTTAAAGTGGAAGTTCAGTTGTATCCATGCACAAGGTTTTTAGCTGTTGCTGTTTCAGAGATATTTTGAAACAAATACACAAGCACGCATACCTCCTGCTTGATGTTTAAGACGCAAACAATGAGTCAATGGAAGCAAACAGCAGATATCCTTAGAAAGCTAGATATCTCTGGTGTCATACATGTGAAATCTCTTGGGAGCAAATGTCCTGCCTTTGAAGGAGTCCTCCCTGGATGATCATTTGAATTTCCTGGCTGGAGTCATACATGTCTATGTAGTATGTCTATGTAGTTTACCAAAGCCCTTAATTTCCTGAGGCCCTATACTTTGACCTCCCATGGCAAAATAAGTAGGCAAGACAAAATTGTTGGGTGTAAACATGGGCCACTCTTTATTAACTTTACTTAAACCAAACATGTCAACAATAACTCCAAGAGGGGCCTGCAGCAGTGTGGATCCAAAGTCGGAACCCCGGGGTCTCTCGGGACCCCTCTGAGTAGCAATCTTTAGGGCGAGTCAAACCCCCCTGGGTGTCCTGTCCGCCAGACAGCTCAACCAGGGCCGGTAACTTCCATTAACCCTCCCCGGGTCCACGAGCCCCGTTACAAGTGACCCATGTCCCAGGGAGGCCTCCAAGTGCATCCTTCCCCCATGCTGTAATCTCGTGATCCACAGTGTTCGGAGGTTGGATGGGCCCAAAACGAATATTAGAATTGACTCACTGTGTGTTCAAGCTTATCCGCACTACTGCTAGTTTGTTATTATTACAAGGCTGCTAACTGAGCCACACCCCTGAGTACCAGTGTGGGATAGGCGAAAAATCCCCGCTCCCCTTTGGCCAATTCGGGGAGTGAGTCAAAAATCCCTATCCGGCCCTGTAAGGTGACCAGTCAGACTCACACTAGTACTAATAACTGCGGTGGGTGGGTGGGGAATGGTCCCGATAAAAGAGGCTTGGGCCCAACTGGCATTTGCCCACGTGTCTCGCGCCTGGTCTCACGTTACTTCGCACTGGGCAGGCAAAGAAGCTCCACAGGTTGGAGAAACCTCCGCGGAGCCCACCGTTGCATGGTTGGTTAATAATTACTGTGTGCCATCAAGTCAACTCAGGGGTTTTTGGGTAATGACGACTCAGAAGTGGTCGACCCTTCCTTTCTTCTGGGAGCATCCCAAGGCTACACAGGTTGGTTCTTCTGGGATACATAGTGGGAAGCTGAATTCCTAACCTCTAACAGTACTAACTCACTGAACTATCTAGCCATTGTTGTATGTTACTGCTGCTTCCTTAGCATGTGCATACATCTGGCCAGGACCTGAAAGAAGCAGACTGTTACAAGGGAGTTGCAGGCCAGCTGGAATGATCCTAGGCCCTTGCAAGAGAGTTCTGTAGATGTGCCTTGAGAATAACACTCAGAGGACTTGAGTGTTATTCTGAGCAGTCGGAAAAGGCAGAAAGGCCGCTTCTCTACCTCAGAAACTGTTGCTAGGTCAGTAGTTGCACAAAGGATAATTCCTGCTTTAGTGTTTGCGGTGTCATTTAAGTGAGCCTTGGCTATGACTGTGGGACTGCACGTTTAGCAACAGCCATAGGAAGAGTAAGTCCTGCAGTTCTGAATCTATCCTTCCTCTAGGGCTGTAGCTCCCAACCAGGGCCGGTGCTTCCATTAAGGCGAACTAGGCAGTTGCCTAGGGCGCCAAAATGGAGAGAGGGCGCTGGACAGCCTGCCACCCCCGCTGCCACCCCCACGCCGCTGGCCACCACTGCCCATCCCCCCACCGCCCGCCATCCGCCCATCGCCATCCGCCAATTGCTGCCCGCTGCCGCCCCCCGCCGCCCCCATGCCCGTCGCCATCCCCCGCCATCCACAGTCCCGCCACCCCACTGCCGCCCCACCGCCCCGCCACCCACCCGCCTACCCCCCTGCCCACCCACCACCCCCTGCTCTGCCCCACATCACCCCCACCCCCCACCCCCACCCCACCCCCCACCCCTCGCCTAGGGTGCAAAAAACCTAGCACCAGCCCTGCTCCCAACCTTAGGGTAAACCAAGTGTTCTTGGACTGAAATTCCAAGAAACACTAGGCAGCACAATTTCCTCATGGTGGACTTTCCTCCACTGGAGGTTTTTATACAGAGGTTGGAGGGTGGTCTGTCAGGCATGATCTTAGCTATAGATTTTCTTGCTTTGCTGGCAGGTTGGACAAGATGGCCTGATCCAGCTCTACAATTATCTATGGCTGTTTTCACACCACCACTAAATTCCGCAGCAAACTTTGATCCAGTTCACACACACACACGGAGCGGTCACGTGGTTGATGTCACAGACTGGATGTTCCCATGGTCGCATTTTGAAAATCCGCAACCGTTCTGATGCCACAACTGAGAACCGCAGCAAAGACACCATAACGGGGCTGAAAAGGTTTTGGTGCGGCTATTCCGTGTTCACACAGACTTGAGTAACAGTTCAAAATCCACATTGGAACAGCGACAGGGATTTTACCACCTCGAGACCAGGTATTTGTAAAATGCGTTGGGTCATGCTTAAGTGGGCACACTTTATTTTGTTTAAAGTCCAGGGCTTGTGGGAAAACGATTTTATACTCCGCATCTGTGAACACTTTGCAGCGGATTTTAGTGGTCATGTGAAAGCAGCCTGTGTCTCTTGGCTTTCTTGTACCCCAAACGTAGTTGTATTATGTGTTCCAGACAATTCTCAGTCTCAGTGCATGCACACTTCATATTTCAACCGTCCCGTCGGTGTGAGCATTGATACCTCAAATGCAGGCAAATGACAACTTTTTGCTTCATATTCTTTCCATCCAGTTGACGGCTCTGGAACTGCTCTAATAAAGCCATGTCGTCGGTGACTATCTATAGCAGCCTCTGCAGTGAAGGCTGTGAGGGCATCCACATTTCTCAGAAACAATATTTTGCTTTTAACCGTATTCTGTGTTCTACATGTTACAACATTGCCCCCCGCCATGTGTGTCCCCCCCCCCTCAGGCCCATTCTTCTACAGCTGCTTGTCAATACCTCCGAATATCACTGTGGAAACACAAGGGAGCGGCATCTTATCTAGCGGACAAAGAAGACTTGCTATTGACTCTTTCCAGATTTTACTGTCATGCCACGAAGGCAGCCTTATTTAATTATTTAACTGCCATTGTGTGGCACGTAAGCATTGCTGTGGCCAGCTTAGTGTACTTTTGAGTCATCAATGAGTGAGTGAGTCTGCATTTTTCACCAGCTTAACACTTCAGGAATGGTGTAGGTTAAATCTGTGATTTTCAGTCCTGGGTGGAAAACCTGAAAGCACTGTTGTAGAATTGTTGTTGAGCCTTTATTATTTATTTGCTCTGGATTTGTGATTTTTACCTTTTATCTGGGTTTCAAATGGCAACTAATTCCAGGGCAACCCATTGGCCAAACTATCATCATCATCATTGTCATTGTCATCTTCGTCATCATCATCATCATCATCATCATCATCATCATATTAAAACTGCAGAGCAGCAAGTGACCCTATGATCATCAAGTATAAGAAGGTACAGTGGGGAATTGAACGCCCGACCTCTGGTTCTTCATCCAGATACCTAAATATTCTAGTGGCAAGTGCTTTGTTTGGATCAACTGCATGTAAATCTGTAAACCTGCATCATATCCGGTGCATCGTAGTGGATACAGTGATGGACTAGGACTCAAGAGACCTGGGTTCAAATTTCCACCCAGCCACAGAAACACATGGCAGAGAGGGAAGTGGAACTAGGAAGACAGTTACTTAAAGATCTCACTGGCCCTGAACGTCCTGTTGGGAATGCTACAAGTCAGTTTGGACTCAATGGCGGAGAATACACATACACAAACACACCTCAGGGCTGTGTATCTTCATTCTGCAGCAGGGGACTCACAGAGAGGACTGAAAAACCAAAGGGTCATTCTCACGGCCCATAGCAATGCATGGGATCCCCTCTTTTGGAGTCTTGCTGGACCACAAATTGAACATGGGTCCGCAGTGCGATGTGGCGGCCAGGAAAGCCAATGCAATTCTTGGTTGCATCAATAGAACCATAGTGTCTATCTAGATCAAGGGAAGTGATAGTTCCACTCTATTTTGCTCTGGTCAGACCCCACCTGGAATACTGTGTCCAGTTCTGTGCAGAAAGGATGTTGCCAACCTCGAGCGGGTACAGAGGAGGGTGACCAGGATGGTTGAAGGTCTGGAAGAAATGTTTTATGAGAGTTTAAGGAGCTGGGAATGTTTCAAAAAGAAGGCTGAGAGGAGATATGATAGCTATGTTTAAATATTTGAAAGGATGTCATATTGAAGAGGGAACAGGTTTGTTTTCCATGGCCTCAGAGACTAGGACTCGGGGACAATGGTTTCAAACTACAGGAAAAGATATTCCATTTGAACATTAGGAAGAAATTCATGACAGTTAGAGCTCTTCAGTAGTGGAATATGCTGCCACAATGTAAGGTGGTGGAGTCTCCTTCTTTGGAGGTTTTTAAGCAGAGGCTGGATGGCCATCTGTCAGAAATACTGTGATGGGGCTTCCTGCATGGCAGGGGGTTGGACTGGATGGTCCTTGAGGTCTCTTCGAACTCTATGATTCTTCTTCAATCATGCCTTTACTAAAGAAGCTCATTGTCTTTTCTCTCATCTTATCCTTTCTCGTATGCCTTGTATCCCCTCTTTTCCCCCTTTGACAGTCTTGGCATCTTCAGAAGCCTCCTGTTGAGTTTTATTATCTTGCACTATGGACGTCACAGCAGGAGAATACTTTCTCCAGTGCTAATATGTTCTCTAGGGCTATGGATGTCAAAGCTGGCTAGATAGCTGTGTGGTTTAGGTACCTGGCTTCGGAGCTAGAGCATGGCAGTTTGATTCCCCACTGGGCCTCCTGTAAGCAGAGCCAGCAGCCTATGTGATCTTGGGCAAACTGCAATGTCCCAGAACACTCCTAGAAGAAGGAAACGATAAACCGCTTCTGGCTACTCTCTACCAGGAAAAACCCAGACAAAGTCGTAATGAATCAGAATTGACTTGATGGAACCTTATTATTTTATAAATGGCAGAGCAAGTGTCCAATGGTTCTGACCCCCAGTAAAGCTTAATGAACAGATGATTTTGGGGTAGTATGCTACCCCCTCCCAAAACACACAAAGGAGTTGTGGTTGTGAAGATTCTTTCATTGATTAGTGAATAATAAGGGAAGCCCACTAGGAGGCAGTATTGTGCTGCTGTCCAAGAGACCAGTTCTACTCCCCGGGCTTCTCCTTGTCTGGAAAATCTCCTGGAAGATTGAACAGCCGAGTCAAGTAAGTAATACAGGGTGCAAGTCGATTCCCAAATGAGTATATCATGTCTAGAAAACACCTCGCATCTGGTTCTGTTGAGGCTGATATATCTGAATCTCTCTGGAACAGTAGTGAAGCCATTTCTGGCAAGAGGACTCGATACTTTTGTTAGATGATCTGGCTCTATGGCAGTCTTCCACTGTTGCTGTTGTTTTCTTGTTATTTATTGTGGCACACCCATTCTTATTTAGCTATCTTGGCTTCTAATTAGACAGAACTGATATAATGAAGGCAGAGGTCACCAGAAGCTAGACGCCTTTCAAAAATCCTTTTCCTCACTCTCCTAAGGATGAATTGCTGAAATGATAAGCTTTCTTAGAGGACAAATGAAAAAAGGAGCAACTATTACTTATACCTTTAAATGTGCTTATGTGGGCACTCACACACAGTACAAAGTGGTGCCTTGAAGGGGGGAAAGGAGAGTAGCCACATCACACAGTTACCAGTTGGTACCAGTGTGATGGTATTAGTTCCACCCTGATGGGTCCTCTGTTTTGTAGTTTGGGGAACAACTTTTCTTTGCTGGAAAGCATTAGTTAGTGCATTAACTAACCACCTCATTACACTGCGAATCCCAGGATTTCTTAAAGCATAGCTACAGCATATAGCTGTACCACTTAAGGTGGTATCAAACTATTTAACTGAGATGCTGTTTTGTTTTTTCCCAGTGTAACTTGTCCAGTAGCTTTTCCTTCGTTGCATTTATTGGAAATAATTTATTTTCTTGCTAATAGTTTGATGGCACTGACCATCACCAATAATAAGGATATAGTCTTAATACAGGATGGGGCATGGTGGCTCAGTGGGCAAAGTCAGCAGCTCGGCGGTTTGAATCCCAGGAGCCACGCAGCGGAGTGAGCTCCTGCTGTTAACCCCAACTCCTGCCAACGTAGCAGTTTGGAAGCATGTAAATGCAAGTAGATAAATAGGTACCACCGTAAAAAGTGGGAAAGTAAACAGTGTTCCGTGCGCAGAAATGCATTCAGCCATGCTGGCCACATGGCCATGGACTTGCACAAGACTGGCTCTTTAGCTTAGAAATGGAGATGAGTGCTGCCCTTAGAGTTGGACATGACTAGCACACATGTGTGGGGGAACCTTTCTGTGTGTTTGTGTGTTGCGTTGTGACAGTCATGACTGACTCTTTGTGACCCCATGTCCACGGAGTTTTCTTGGCAGGAATACTGGAGTGGTTTGCCACTTCCTACTCCAAATGCTTACAGCACCTGGTATTCCCTGGTGGTCTCCCATCCAAGTACTAACCAGGGCCGACCCTGCTTAGCTCCCAAAATCAGGTGAGATCGGATGTGCTTAGGGCATCTAGGCAACTCTGGGGGAACCTTTGCCTTTACCCTAATACAGTGGTCCCCTGCTCTTTCGCGGTTCATATACTAGCAGGACCGCAGTATATGAAAAAGCCCCTCTGGGGTAAGGTTTCAGGCTTCCCATACTTACCCCAGGACTGGGGCTGCCCCAAATGGGCCTGCGAGGGCCTTCCCAGGCCTTCTGGAGGCCCCAAAAGAGCCTCTCTGTGAACCAGAAGTGACTTCTGGGTTGCCAAAAATAATTTCTGAGGCCTCCAAGGGCCTTTCTAGGCCTTTCTTTGGCAACCCGGAAGTCACTTCCAGTTCTCAGGGAGGCCCTTTTGTTGCCTCCAGAAGGCCTAGGAAGGCTCTCACAGGCCCATTCAGGGCAACACCAGGCTGGGAGTAAGTACAAGAGCCCCCAGTTAGCCCCCCCCCCAAAAAAAAACCTGACCCAAGCTGCATCCGCATATTGAGGATTTTCAATTGTCGCGGGTCAGGTCGGGACTTTAACCCCTGCAATAGGCGGGGGGTCACTATACAAGATGATTTTCAAAAAGCATGCCTTTTAACTCTGAGCTATGTTTAAAATGCAGAAAGGCAGGCAAGAGGATAAAGAGGTCAGAGAGCAAAGGGCATTAACAGACCTTTCAGGGGAGCCCTATGAAGTGGTGGTTGGGTGGTCTACATGGCTGCTAGATATTTGGAATTTGCCCACTCTTGGACTAGCTAGTTATGAAATCATGTCACTGTTTGAGCTGGCTGGATAGCACAGCGGTTTAGGTATTTGGCTGCAGGTCGGGTGTTCAATCTCTCACTGTACCTCCTTCACAGTATTTCTGACAGATGGCCACCCAGCTTCTGCTTAAAAACCTCCAAAAGAAGGAGACTCCACCACCTTACATTGTGGCAGCATATTCCACTACTGAAGGCCCCAGAGGAAAGGAATGGTAAACCAGGTCTGAGTATTGTCTGCTTAGGAAACCCTGGAAAGAGTTGCTATACACTGGATTCCACTTGCTGGTACATTATTGTTGTGATTGTTTGAAATTCGTGATTGCCTACAGGGCAAACGTAATGGCTTTGTGTTACCCTAAAAAGTTTCACAGTGCTACAATTACAAGAAGAATGGAAAGTTACTTTGTACACTAAAATCATATTTCCACAAGCCGTCTCCTTCTTGCATGCTTCCTCTTTAACCTCTTGCAATGTAAAGACCACAGTGTTAAGCAGAGTCTTTTGTCTTTTAAAGGTTCCTATATCAAATCCTCAGCATCTGTAGGTGGTGCTAGAAGCCACCTTTTTTTGAACACCTGGAAGTTTGCTGCCAGTTGAAGCTGACAACATGATGGGCCAACAATCTCAACTGGTAATAGGAGACTAGGCAACAGAAGCCAAGGAACATGTCCACTGAGATAGAGTTTTCCTATTCTTAATGGTTCCCACTGCTTTCAATGGGACAAAAGAGAGTCCATGTGGCATTATAAGTAGTGTGTTCCACTAGGAATGGAACGGGTCAAATCCATCATCCAGTCATGAGCCTTGCTGACTAGAATCCCATAATCATTGAGCAGAACAGAAGCACTAAATAATGGAGTTGCCAGTCATTCGGTCTTCCAGTTGGCCTCCCAGCCTTTCCAGCCTTACATGGGTATTGTGATGATAGAAACAGAGATTGAAAATGTGCCCATATTCCATACACAAAGCATGGAGAAAGTTTAGGAATGTCGGCATATCAGAAATTGTGATTGTGTTGCTAGGTCCCTGCAAGAGGCAGAGAGTTGACTTTCCCCTTTTTGGGTGCACAGCATAACAAGGTGAGTGGTTTACAGAGGCTGGGATTCATGTTGCCGAGTGGTTAGACACTCTTACAAATGCAGAGGCCTTGCAGGATCACCCAAGATTTTACCACAAAGACCTTTTGTGGTACACGGAGTAAGCAATACCAAACCTTCAAGCTGTGTTTAGAAAAAAAATGGCATTAGATATTATATAACAAGTATTTGTCCATTAATGGAATATACCAAAATATTTCAGAAGGAAAGCAAGTGCATATTTTATAGGTAGCAACATGCTTTTGACTGGATGGAACATGATAAGATGTTCTAAAAGAAAAGGGTGTGCCAAGACATTCAATGGCCCTAGTGAATAAGTTGTACCATGGACAAGAGGCTTTTGTATCTAGGATACAATATGGGGGGAAGCATGGTTTCCCATTGGCAGGAAAATCAGATAAGACTGTATTTTATCCTCCTGACTGTTCAATCAGAGAGGGTCTCAAGTGCATGAAGAAGGTGAAAAGATGGGAGATGCAACAGTAATTTGAGATGTGCTGATGACAGCATAATATTGTGCAGGGAGGGCATGTTGCAGACCATGTAAACAAGAGAATTTCATCTGACAAGGTCTAGGAAATGAGACTTCTCTGCAGTGGCCCCACCCCTCTGGAAGAGCAAGCCCCCGGAGATGAGACAGGCCCCCTCGCTCCTGGCCTTCTGGAAGAGTTTGAAGACTTGGTTCTGCAAGCTTGCCTGGGGTGGAACAAGCCGCTGTCATTCATGGAATGGCTAACATCACATCTTTTAAAGCTTTGCCACTTAACCCAATAATTGTGTATGCACTTTTGTGTAGCTGTTTCAGATTTTTAAAAAATATTTATAGTTTTATTGTGTTTTATATTGTAGATCACCCAGAGTCCCCTCTGGGGATATGGGAGATGACTAAAAAGTGTTCTGCTTATATACCGCCCCATACCACTACAAGTAGTCTCTGGGCGGTTTACAATTTTGATTACAGTGTGCAGGCTACACATTGCCCCCCCAGCGAGCTGGGTACTCATTTTACCGACCTCGGAAGGATGGAAGGCTGAGTGAACCTTGAGCCTGCTACCGGGGATTGAACCCAGGTCGTGAGCACAGTTTTACCTGCAGTACAGGCATTTAACCACTGCGCCACGAGGCTCATAACAATTTAAACACACACACACACTCAAACAAACAAACAAACAAACAAACAAAGGGCCTTTTCACACGACCCCTAAGATCCGCTGGTCCCTTAAATTCGGACCAAAGATCTTAGGGGTTCGTTGCTCTTCCTTCCTCCCCACCAGAGAAAGAGGGGGGAAAATGCAGCTCACCTGGAGGAGCTTCCCGGAGCTCCATTTCTCTTCCGTTTCTCTTCTGCTTGCTTTTTTTCCTCCCACCTCTTCTCTTAAAGGGGCAGGAGGCAAAAAAAACCACAAGCAGAAGCCAGGAGAGCCCCGCACTGACCAGATTAAATCCGGACCTGGGGATTTTCACCCACCTCAATCAGGTACAAGAAAGTGCAGCTGGGTCGCGCTTAGGTGGGTGGGGTCGCACTTAATTGTCTGCAAAGTCCGGAGCTGGTGGAAAAAACACTTGTAAGGTCCGGACCTTGCAGCCATTTCCTGCGGAGCTTAGGGGTCGTGTATAAAGGCCCAAACAAACAAACAAACAATATAGGCAGAAAACACAGAAGAGTTGAAACGACTACTATGGAACTGATTCCAGTTCAGTGTTAAGAAAGCAACCATCAGACCAAGCAGAGTCTACATCCAAGGATCCGAACAAGTCTGAGCTTTGCAAGGGCAGTGATAAAGGAACTTAAAAAAAACACCACCACCCTGAACCACAAGGATGTGTCACTGAAGACCAAGGCCAAGGCCATTAGCAAAGAAAGCGAAGAGGGCACCATGAAGCAATTTCAACCATGGCAATAGAGGAGAGTTTTAGAGAGACTGTATGCTACCTAAAAGGCAATCAAGTGTGTTTCTGAGAACATCAAGTTGAAACTGAATAAAAACTAGAATGATTAGGGGACTGGAACACCTTCCTTACCATCTGAGGCTACAACGGCAGGGCCTCTTCACTCTTGAAGGGCAGCGCCTAAGAGGTGACCTGATTGAAGCTTATAAAATCATACACGGTATGGACAAAGTAGACAAGGAAAAACTGTGTTCCCTATCGCACAAGACTAGAACTAGGGGGCACTCTATGAAACTTTTGGATGCTAGATCTCAAACAAATATAAGAGAAAGTACTTTTTTGTCCAGAGGATCACTGATCTCTGGAACTCCTTGCCAGAAGAAGTGGTGACAGCTGACAGCCTTGATAGCTTTAAGAAAGGATTAGAAAAGTTCAGGGAGAACAAGGGTATCAATGGCTCTCATTAAGGATGCCTAAGGACAACCTCTGGGTTGGAGAAATAGGCAGGATGTCTCTCAATGGCCGTCACTTCACGAAGTACTTCTCTTCGCAGCGTGATTGCCTTCGCTGTGAAACCGAAGGCGATCACGTGGTGGTCACGTGGTCTCCATTCGCCCCCACCCCAATTTTCTTGTCCTCACCGGGCGGTGTTTTAGGGTCGAATCCAGTACTACTTCACGTGCTCCCTTCGCATTGAAAAGCTTATTTTAAATGTCTGGTTTCTTCTTCTTTTTTTTTTTTTAAAAAAAAACCGTCGGCGTACCGATGCATCGATACCCGCCTGTCATTTTCTGCAGAGCCGAATAATTGCATCAGCATTTGTTTTCCAGTTCCGATTTGTATTGCTCCGTCCATTGGCGGCGTTATAAAAAATGCTGTTCTCCTTCATGGGCGCTAGGTGGACCAGCACACAACATATCTTTTGCATGACCCATGGCTCCTCCAAAGGCATTCGAGTTCTCCCTAGAGCAGTGTCGGAGGCACTTCCGCCTCCGTTAGCAATCTCACGCTATCATGGCTCCCTCTCGTTCTGAGTGCCGCCTACAGAAATTCAAACGGAGGATCCCATATTTTGTGGCACTGCTGCGCAGTTACTGTAAGTTGATAGACGGTATAGCTACGTTATGCTTCTCTAGCAGAAAACGGTTACTTCGACGCATGCATTTGTTTAGGGAAACTATGGTTGGTTGCAACACTTTGATAAGGGTCATTTCCCAGTGGATACGGTCGTCGCCTCGACAGAAACTATTCTGGTGCTACCCTGGGCGTTCTCAGTGGTTTAACGACACGGTTCTTCAGCTGTGGGACGACAGACAATGGTTGGAAAACTTTCGAATGACAAGGAGAACACTTTTTGGGGTAGCGGACAAGCTGCGACCATATCTGATGAGGAGGGACACAGTAATGCGGTCAGCAGTTCCAGTCGAAGAACGAGTAGCAATTGGCGTGTACTTCTTGGCCAGCCGTTCTTGCTACAGAACCATCGCCCTGGTATTCCAGAAAGGAAGTTCTACTGTGGCAAGTATAGTCATCGAGGTGTGCTTGGCAATGGAACACGTCCTTCTCAAGGAAGAGGTTCGCCTATCAGAATTCAGTAAGGTAGGTGTTTTAGTGCGGGTTCGTCTGTTACAGTTGGCATTACGTTTTTAAGATGAGAAACGTAAATAGCGGGAACCGCTTCTCCATCCCACAAAATACCTGAACTCAGTCGAATTGAGGGGGGGGGGAAAGGGCTTCGTAGTACAAATGAAATTTCCCCGCCCATCACAATGTTGGTCTACAGTTCTCCCCGCCACACTCACGGGTGGCATGCTCAGACCAGGATGCCTTCTATGGGCATGTTTAGTATGGGGAACTGTTTGATGCATACTACAATATTATTTACAGCATGACTACGGTACATACTGGAAAGCGCCTCGTGCTCCGACAAAAATCAAGAACTAGCTAGGAAGCGCTCAAATTTAGGGGTTATGGGTATTCAAGTGATAATTAAAATGATCAATATACCCAGCGCAATTTAGCAATATGGATCTCCCTGCCACACACTGTTTAGATGGGGTTATTCCAGGAAGACTTTTGAGGGGCGTTGGGCAGCTTCCTGGAGGGACCTGTCCAATGGCTGCTACTGCATTGCGCCATCATGCACTGGTGTTCCAGGTATGCTACATTTATGTTCTGCAACTGCTATGCATTTCTTGGTCAATGACTGTTTTTTTTCTGTCTTGTATTTCAACAGATGACGTCATCTATGAAAATTTTCGGTTTTCCGCATACTATTGGTTGTATTGACGGCACACACATTCCGATCTGCCCACCTAAACTGCAGGGTCCGGCTTACTTCAATAGGAAGTCTTTCCATTCTGTTCTACTGCAGGCTGCTTGCGACGGAGACGGTATTTTTTTTTTCGATGTTGACCGGACATTCAGGTGTGAACCATGATGCTCATGTTTTTAGGTCATCTACTCTCTTCAGTAAGATGGAGGAAGGGACATTAATTCCCGGCAGCCCATTGTTCACCTATGCAGGGGTGTCGATTCCACCCATAATATTAGGGGATGGAGCGTATCCATTGTGTAAGTGGCTGATGAAGCCTTTCGCTGTACCAAGAAATGACAGGGAGCGTCACTACAATAAGATTTTTAATCGATCACGGTGCGTCGTTGAAAGAGCATTTGGCCGCTTGAAGGCAAGATTCAGGCGCTTATCTGTCAGAATAGAAGCACACATTGAAAACATCAACTCAATTGTTGCTGCTGCCGTGATTCTACATAACATTTGTGAACGGGAAAAGCATGAAATTCCAGATGAGGATCAGCAGCAACGTTCCCTGGATGATTCACTGGATAGCACGGAAGCATATGACTGTAACAGATCAGGAACTGCCCGTGCAGAGGCAGAAGCAGTGCGCAATGCCATTGCTGAGTATTTACAAACCCATGTTAAGTGAATTGTATTTAAAAATAATTTCAGCAACTCTTGAAACCCGACAGAAAAAAACCATTCATACTGTTGACCACTCTTTCAACCACATGACCCCTTTAAGGGTGGTTACAGCCACAGTGACTGGGAATGAAACTCTCAGGGATAACAGCCTTCTAGAGGGCTGTTGGAAATTTGGTGTTTGGGTACAGTGATGAGGGCTTCTTCATTTGCCTCTGCCATAATGTAACCTCTAACTATTTCTAGTAACAATAAATACCATAATACTGCAAGGCTTCATTTGCCATTGATTATAAACTCTTCATGATAGGACATTGTGTAGTATTAACCACATAATCTTTATCTTTTGAGCTTCATAAAGCAGTCACTGATACTGAAAAAAATCCTGTTATATGGAGGGTACCTTAGCAGGGAACTCCTGCTTCAACTCCAAACAGCACTCTCCACATAACTTCAATGTGGGCATGCAGGCTTGTTTACATTACCGGAAAAAAAAAACAACTTAAAGTAATGAGTAAGTGATGTATATACCACATGGCCTACAGCAATATATCTGCTGTCCCCTCTTACACCTCTATAAAACCGACAACAGCCTCAGGTTTTTCAACTCCTTCCTCATGATCTGCAGGTTGGGGCCAGCAGAGGTGCCACAGCAGGAAGTAAGCAGTCAGAATAGAGTGATAACATCTATTGAGAAAGAAAACAGCAGATGGATAGTATTTCAAATCTCTTTTCAGCAAGGGGCCTGAACTCATGACTTGCTTTCCTTTCGAAGCAGATCAATGCAACCAGCTTAGTCAGATTAATAAAGGGCACTGAAACTCCCTTCGTGGTACAACATGTTTTTCCGTAGTATTTCAATGCTGTTCCACCATGAGATAGGATCATAATCAGATATTACACTACTCACTATAAACTGCTGATCCTCTGCAGATTATACCTATCGGCAGTGGTGAACAGCCAGAGTATTATGTCCTTAAGATTGTGCCTTGCGAACCTCATTTTTATGCTGTAAAACTTCATGGGGCCAGTCAAAATGTGTCTGCTTTTATTTGGGAAAGTACTTGTGGTGACTACGGACTTGGATTTCAGAATTGTTTTTTTCAAGAACACATCACAGCACAGTGAAATCACAGGGCTGAGCAAGGGGCCCCTTGCGATTTACATGCCAACAATTACACTCCTGGGTTGTCTACACCTTTCTCTTGATATGCAGATTTGTCAGTAGTGTTTGTGGGGGAAAAGGAATTAGCCTTACAGACAACAGAATATCTAACGAGAAAACTTCCCTCTGTGCGATAACATTTTGGATATGGTACATCAGAAGTACAGATAAAAATAATCAATAAGAGTCATGTGCCTCTGAGGAGTGCCACATGGGTGCAATGTTTTATGAAACGTGTTTAGTATGAAGCAATACAATCGCACACGTACTTTTCAGCTCTTGGTAATGGAGTTTCAACTCTACCAGCCAACAATCCTTTGCATGGGTTGGGTTGCAAGCACCTTTCCCTTGACATGCAGATTGAGGCACCAAGGGGGGAGGGGGCCAGGAAGCCAATGTTTTGGTTAGTATTCAGGGAACATCTTTTACTGCCCAGTATTGCTTGAGAGCTTCTACCCCTGAGACTAGAAAATGGATACTGAAGACACATCGGAAAGTAGTCAGGGAACTCCAGTAGAAACCAAAATTAAGAGAGGAATTATCTGGGGGAATGAGGAGACCTCAGCATTAATTAAGGTATGGGGAGAGGCGGAGATAAAATATGCATTATCCTCACTAAAAAGAAATATAGAGATATTTGAGGTTATCTCAAAAGAACTTGGAAAACTGGGTTTTACTCGTTCTGCATCCGAATGCAGGACAAAAACAAAATCACTTCGGAAGCTTTACAAGCAGGCAGTTATTCATAACAACACATCCGGGTCCGGAAGGTCAAAATTTGTTTGGTATGACGAGATGGCAAACATTTTCCGCACCGACACATCGATCCACCCTCTAAGGACAACCGAAAGTGAGTCTTCTGCGGGCACGGGTGAGTTACCAAGAAAAAAAAGTTTGCTTCATGGAAGTGATTTTAACTTTGCCATTTAGTATATTTAAACGCGCATGCATGCTTCGATGTACCGTAGTGTCGGTTTACCGCTGCGAGGCAAAGGATTAGTCAAAAACCGGAACTATTAAATTCACTGGGGATACATGTGTATCGTTTGAAAATATTGTTTCTAAAAGTAGCCAAAGGAAGAGGGAGCCATCGATCTGTCGAATGGTAGTCCCTTTTTGAACGGTTTATCAAATACAAGGTTTATCAAATAAACAGTAGGACATGAATCATATGTTGTACAAAACACTAGGGGTTATGATGAAAGCCCCTGTAAAAAAATATTTATCTTTGTATTTCCAGGAAACTATCGAACTTTCGATGGATAGGACTGCCTTTTAAAAACAATCTAGCTAATCTGCTAGTCAAAGACTGGGGGTCGTTTGAGGACACCCATTTTGATAATTATATTTTATAAAATTCTAAGGAGCCGTCGATACGTCGATGGCAGCCCCGTAATCCGGAAAACTTGCATTCGGTTGTGGTTCCATAGGAATTTATTTTTCATTGTCTCAAAAATAGCACTTATTAGCTATCGGGAAGTATCGATCCCTTTAAATAACTACCTCAATTAACCAACCAGGAAAACAACGAAGTTACCGAATGGTAGAACTCCAATGTAAAATAAAAATTTTTTAAATGTTCACTGGTAGCTTATCTGCGAGACAAAACATGTGTGTCGTCTGAGGACACAAATATTATCACAATCACTTATAAAAAAAAAAAGTGACCGAACCCATCGATACGTCGACGGCAATCCATTAATAAGGAAAACAACACTTCGGTGACGTTAAAATACGATTCAATTTTTATTTCGAAAAGGATGGTGCAGGTTTACAGTTATTATTTTTGTAGCTTGCAAGTTACTTTAACAAAAGTAGGATAAATATAAATTGAAATATTATTAGTTGGAATCAAAACCATTGTTGATTTCACTTGTGTGTTTATATTTTGTGTTATTTTGGCAGAGTTTATTTTCGAAGAAATGGGTAGGGATAGAACATAACAGGAAGTAATACTATCAATACAACTCCAACTGATACCCAGCATTCAGCTTAACACCACAGATACAAGCAGGAAGGAAGGGAGGGGGGAGGGGGGCGTTCCTACCAGTTCTGAAACCAATCACTATCAGGATTGAAAAATAGAACGGAAAATCGTAAGCAGTTGACGACGCGCGCCAAAGCATTCATCTTGCTGTATGAGAACCTGCCATGTGGGCCACATTAACCAATTCGTTCTCTTCCATTTGCACCTCTTCCCACTGGCAGCAATGGAGGCGATGCGGGGCGTTGGAGAAAATGCCGCCACGTTGATTCTATTCGAGGAAGCAGACTACGATAACCAGAGCTTTGGGCCCTCGGAAACTTCAGTATTTGGTAAGTAACTATCGCGTGGAGACAAACTCTTCACTTAGTCATGAAGCATGCTATATTATGAGGTACTGCTTGACTAGCAGCACAATGCTTGGCCGGGATCACAGGCAGTAAACCTAAACAGACACTAGTAATTTCTACAGAAAAAAATTACTGCTTTTACCCTAGATACTCAATCGACTGATGGATGTGAGCCCTCCACGTCTGGGTGTTCGTCTTCACAAAGCACACCTCCCACTGTTACAGAAAGGAGCATCAACAACAGTAAGAAACATTTTGATAATGCTTTTTTGCTTTCACTATGGCTGTAGCAGTCGTTAAATGGGTTTGGTCCTTAATATTACATTTTTGATCAGTTAACTGAACTTGTGGCAACATATAGTTACTACCACCTGTTTAACCTTCTTCAACCCACCCATCCCCCCTCAGTGATGAAAATGTGTGTGTAATGAGCTACTACTACTAATTCCTTCTTTGTAAGACTAGGTTTGCAAAAATTAACACGTACTCATTGAAACATTGTGTGACTATGCTATGCTTACTCAAGCCTTCCATTAAATTTACAACGTTTTCTCCCTTTTTTAAAAAAATAATTCAGGAAAGAATGAAACAACAAACTATGAGGCAACTCTTGATCCAGCAACAAGGCTTGCCTTAATCCGGAAACGGAAACAAAGAACCACTGCAGCTGCGCGGCTGGATAACACCTTATCAGGTTTTGTGGAGTGGGTAACGGAATCTGACCGCCGAAAGGAGCTAAAAATGGATAAGAGGGACGAGGAGGACATCTTGTTTCAGAAGGAGATAATTAACAGCCTTAGGGTTGCGAACACATGCCTCCAAAGACTTACAGATTACCTGACTGAAACACCTTCCGGGGCTACAGTCGGAGAACCGGGTAGCAAGACCAAAAGCGTGCATACCAGTACTCAAACCTCTAGTTTGTCTAAGTCCAGGGGCAAAACTGTAGGCCACATCGAGGGGGTTAGCGACTCAGAAGGCGAAATTAGTAACCCTGCTGATACAGGTAACAGTTGTGATGAGGACAGTGAAGAGGAGGGCTCGGCATCTGTACTTACTGGACGTAGCGCAGCAAAGGGGAATGTGCGCGATGCACCTGGGCGTTTTTTTTGGTATGAGTGCTGGCAGGAATGCAAAAGGGCCAGTTAGGATGCCAGCAAAAAAGACACCACAAACCACAGCAAAGGTCCCTTTGGGTCAAAGCGAGAATGACAGTTCCCCTTACCTAATTGTGAAAAATGAAGAATCACTAGATGATTCTCAGTCCCTCTTGAGAACTCCTCAGAAACGGAGAAGACTGAAAAAAAAATATTTTCCCCATAGAAACCTGATTGGTGATTCCCATTTAGGATGTTGGCCTAGCTGCGCCACTACACAACTTTTCTTTCCTTCTGTGCGTTGGCGTTGTTTGTTTTTGGTGAAGTGCATGCACATTTATCAGAACAACAAACAGTACACACCATATTCACTCCTTCTTTTAGGTTCTTTTAACTTTAATGCCTTAATTCATAGATTGTTCATGCACAACTTGCTCTAAAAAAACATACACATTAAGAATGCACAGAAATTATTGTAGGGGACATACTAGTTAGGGTTAAACTGCTTTTATTTTTCTTAATAACAATAACGAAATTCTTAGTAACGTTGTTACAAAAACTTGTAAACGATTAGTTGTACATGGGTAGTAGTTTTTCTTTTTGCATAACTATCACAGAAAGGAAAAAAGGCATCATTACTACAAGTTTTTTAGTGCTAATAGGTTTCAGGCAATTCAAAGGTTTTAAATGTTTTAATGTAAATAATTTCAATTTTAAGAACTGACATTTATAATCACTACAGTACTTTATTGCAATCCAAAAGTTACTGTTTGTTTTAAAGTTAACACCTTCTCCATGAAGGTGAAGCATTTTTTAAATGACTATACGATCGTACTACAAATGAAAGGATATGTTTGTTTACATGTTGGAAACAACACTTTTACATGGAGACACTGAATATAACTGTAGGATTTAAGTGCAAAACGAAAGGTTTTGTCCTAAGATGCAGTTTTTAAAGAGATCAGTTGCAAAAGCAACTTGGAAAAAAACCATGTGCAGTAATCAGAAGATTATGGTAATTATTTCCATTACAAAAATAAATCAGCTCTTTGAGCATTACATATAACATACAGTTCAGCACAGAAGACAACTGCTCTCTGCTGTTGAACTTTAATAGCCTGCATCCAAACAATAGTTATCTAATAACCAATAGTGTTTTAAAGGCAGGATAAGGTTTCATAGGAACACAACATACAATATATAAAAAAGTATATATTGATATAACAGCCTTACTGTAAACATAACACTGCTGCTCTTAGAGCAGAACAATTGAATGTGTACTATCTTCAAGTCAGATTAACACTCAGTGCAAAATAAGTAGTTTAAAAGACGTTAGGTATCTTATCCCTGTTTAAAGGAAAAACAAGAAAACCTGCAGAACTGCAGGTTTATCAGCATTTGAACACAATGTTTTATCTCCTCCTCCTCCTTCTCCTCTGAGGTGGACGCACACCTTCAGCAGGCAGAACATGTTGTTCCAGTACACCAACTGTAAGAAATCAAATGGAAAATCAAATCAGTTTTTAGTTTGTGATTGGTTTTTATCTTAGATTTGTTCTTCTACTCGATTTTAGCAACAGCTCAGTCCTGATGTACTTTCTCTGCTATTTTATATGTACAGTTTTAGTGACAATGCAGCAGAGGAGAAACCACAGTTAAGGCCATTGTTGTAACCTCGCAAGGGGCAAAGGATTTGTTGTTGATAATTGTAATTACTATATAAAATGTACCTCTGGCTACAACTTCCTGCAAAATTGCAATCCACTGCTCCATCTCCCCTCTGGGCACCGCTTCCCTCATAATGTCAACAGGGGGATCTGGCACAATATCTATCGGGATGGAGAGGGAATATAAATTTGTGAATGTTCCCACCAGTGATTTAGTATGAAACAATATCTCTTAAATGGCCAATCAAAGAACTCTCCCTGCTTCTCACCTTCACCTCCTTCATCGGCCTGGAGATCAATCCGGCCTTCCCCGCCTTCCATCTCTTCCTGTAGGTCTTCCCTAGGCTCCGCAACCTCTTCCCCACGTTGTTCTTCCTCCTGGTGCTGATGTGGTTGAACCCTCCTGTGGCCTACTTGCCTTGCAGGGCCTGCCCCTGTTTTCCAAAAAAAAAAAAAAAAAGAAAATGTGGATGGGGTTGGCATTATTCTAAGGCTACTCTTCGTGACAGGCCCAGATTTTTTTAAGAATCAGTTCCTGCAGACCACATGCTTAAAGTTGGCCTGGTAGAGACATTGCCAGGACCCTTCCAGGCTTCCCATCTGCAGGTAACATTGCAGCCCTTTTAATTATCGACTATTATAATAACATTTCGCGTTTTTACCTACCCGCAGGGAAAAGATGAGCAGGATCTGGGCGATCTGCCATAATCCACAGCTGGAGTAACTGGTCCCAATAGGCAGCCTGTTGTCTTTCTTCTGCGTGCTCCCCAAAATGGAACAAGCATCTATTAAAGTTTTGTCTTAGAGTTTTAAATTTTGACCTAATTTGTGTTGAGGTCCTATGGTAGTTCATCCTGGCAAGCTCCCGAGATGCGAGCCTAAATGCAGGTTCATTTCTCCTTGGAAGCATATGAAACAACACAGGACCAAGCCTGTGTTGAATCAATATGTCCAATAGAGCCGTGACCTCTGCCTCCGTCCAGTACCGGCCCCTACCACCTCGTTCCATCTTCCTGAAAAGATATTTTATCCCTAATCCAACTCCCAAGCAACAGAACAATCTCCAAGAAAAGCCTCCTCTGCACTACCTCTCCACACCCTCCCAAAAGGTGCTACTGGGTTTTTATAACTTCTAGAGCCCAGACTCCAAGCAGCCCTGTGGAAACTGAAACAAAATTCAACCAATAGGGGTTGGGGTCAAAAGTGCCGTTCAGGGACCAGGAGCCTTGGAGACTGTTGGCCACGGTATCATACTAAAGCAGTTTATTCCTGGGGAACCACTGGAAAAACAGTCTGTATCTGAGGTGCACATGATGGTTTGCAAGGAATAAATACATTTGATTCAATGCATTTCTTTGTTTCGTTTATTTTAAGAACCGAACTGATAATTAGTTGCAAATGATATCTACAGTTTGAGGCGTCCAGCAGTAGCAGAAGGCTTGCATTGGAAACATTTTTCTAGCCCTGCAGTTCTAATTGGCCCATTGTGTTGGAAAGGTCAGTGGGTGGAGCTGAAGATGAACTGGCTCCATGAAGCCCAGCACCTGCCACCTCCAGCAGACCCGATGGCTTACTAGGGGTCAGAAGTTCGGTCAGCGCTGTTTACCCTTAGGTACAGAATGGGAACGTACCACTTGCAGGACTGGGAAACAAGCTTTCTGTTAGTGTATGCAATCTCCAAGTGGATGTTTTATTACATTTCTTAAAAGCACCTATTGAACCTTATGGCTATCCTAACATAGAGTGGCATAAAGTCTTTTCCTGGGTACCCGTTACAGTCTTTATGGAAAATCGCCCCCCCCCCCCCCCCACGGATACCATTGGTGCGTCCTTTCTTTGAGAATAATTAAAAACAAACACGGTTTCATACTACAATAGTTAATTCATTTAACTCTACATGCTGTATCGGAGGGGGGGTTTGTTCGTGGCAATCTAATAAGAAATATACAAACGTGCACCTAAAATAAACCGCTATGCCGTTTTCTTTCGGTTGTGTCGCTGGGGCAAAACTGAACCCATCACTTATTAACCACAGACGGAACGTCCGGTTCTGCAATCACTTTTGCAAAACTGTGTGGGGTATTAAGGGGAGGGGAGGCACAGCAGTTAGTCAGTCTGGAGCCGGGAAGCCGGTTTCGCAGGAGGATTGCTCTGTGTGCTTATGGGGATAACGGGGGGGTTGGTAGAATAAGCGCGTTCCCTCGAAATGGAGTGTGGAAGAATGTTTTTTTGTTTTGCACTCTTGCCATGCCCAGAGGCTGTGAAATGTTTCAGCAGATAAGGTTCATAACGGCTGTATTAACGCAAAGAAGGGGCGCCCCGTGTTTCCGCGGGTACGCCCGGGAACGCATCACCCCCAACCTTAGGGAGTAAATAATGTCAGGGATTCGATGCAACGACGCATAACTGTCAGACCCAGGAAGGAATGCTCTGCGTGGTTTGGGGGGGGTTTAAAGGGGGGGGACAGAGTAGTCTTCAGAAATGGAGCCGGGATTTATGAACTTTATTTTGCAGTCTGTGTATGCTCAGAGACACAGCAGCGTGCAGCGGCTGAACGATTTTAAGGGTGAAAGAAATCCAAGGGAGAGTTTCCCCCCCCCCCATAGTCTACCAAAGCGCCGTAGGCTTCTTTTTTTCTCTTTTCTTTCACGGTCCTTTATCACTCTCAATGGCTTCTAAAAAAGGAGAAGTTTTTTGAACTCTGGGCACGCTCAGAGGCACAGTCTGGAGCCGTGAAGACGGTTTCGCAGGAGGGGGGGGAATCAGCGCGTTCCCACAAAATGGAGTTTGGAAGAATGTTTTTTGTTTTGCACTCTTGCCATGCCCAGAGGCTGTGAAATGTTTCAGCAGATAAGGTTCATAACGGCGGTATTAACGCAAAGAAGGGGCGCCCCGTGTTTCCGCGGGTACGCCCGGGAACTCATCACCCCAAACCTGAGGGAGTAAATAATGTCAGGGATTCGATGCAACGACGCATAACTGTCAGACCCAGGAAGGAATGCTCTGCGTGGTTTGGGGGGGGTTTAAAGGGGGGGAACAGAGTAGTCTTCCGAAATGGAGCCGGGATTAATGAACTTTATTTTGCAGTCTGTGTATGCTCAGAGACACAGCAGCGTGCAGCGGCTGAACAATTTTAAGGGTGAAAGAAATCCAAGGGAGAGTTCCCCCCCCCATAGTCTACCAAAGCGCCGTAGGCTTCTTTTTCTCTCTTTTCTTTTACGGTCCTTTATGACTCTCAATGGGTTCTAAAAAAGGAGAAGCGTTTTGAACTCAGTCTGGAGCCGTGAAGACGGTTTCGCAGGAGGGGGGGGAATCAGCGCGTTCCCTCGAAATGGAGTGTGGAAGAATGTTTTTTTTTGCACTCTTGCCATGCCCAGAGGCTTTGAAACATTGCATTCACTAGCAATGGGTTCTAAAAAAGGAGATGCTGAGCCAACATGAGACTAGTCATTACGGAAGATAATAGCATTCGAAGCGCCCAGGTTTAGAGTTCCAAAAACTGTTTCTGGAAGGGTGAAATGCACATGTTGGGAAACGGTAATAACCCCCCACTCAGAAACCCGCGGAATCAATGGCGTGCAGGTGACATCCGGTACGCAATGTAAAAAAAGGAAAACCAACAAGTAGCCACCAGAAAGTAAAGTATCATCTCTGGTGTAACACAAACGCCACCACTTGGCTGCCGAAGTAAATAGGAAAATAAGGAGGGGGGAGGCCGGGGGAAACAGTGACACCTGGCGTTTGTTGATTTCTGACACAACAACAGACATAACACAGCGGGATACATGTTAACCCCTATAAACAACCGCAAAAACATCTATTTATTGCAAGCGCAGAAATCAGGATCGAAAGAACGGGTAACCCGAAATAACGATGCATCGATATTTCGGAGGAATATTAAATGGGAAAAAAATTTTTTAAAAAAAATCAGTAGCCACACGCAAATTTGGATGCGAAGCGGGATGCGAACCGAGGGAGATTCCCGACCTCCGGCAGGGGAATCTCTCGCCCCGCTTGGAGCACGGTTCAGGGGCGGGGTCGGGGCGTGGTCGGGGTGGCGCCGCATCCAAAATGGAGGATCGTGCGGACAAAACCGACCGATTCGCGCAGAAATCACGGCTCGCCGCGCAGCGAGAGGTTCGTGAAGTGACGGCCAATGCCACTTGCGGAGAATCTTAAGCAGATGAAGACATCTGCTTGGGAATACCTTGAAGCAAATGGTGAGCCAACTGTGTGAGACAGAATGCTGGACTGGATGGGCTGTGGCCTGTTCCAGCAAGGCTGTTCTTATGTTCTTATGTACTTAATGTGAGGATTTAAAACATTTTGCATACTATGAGAATACATGATGAGCTGAAGAAGATGAAAAACTGAACGCCAAAAAAAGGCAAGACCTTGCAGAAGACAGAGTGACTCAGTTAAAGAAGCCACGGCCTTTATTCTGCAAGACCTAAGCAAAGCTGTTAATGACAGGAGCTTAGTGAAGTCATTAATTCATAGGGTTTCCCAAGGTCAGAAAGAAGCAATGTGACATCACATAACAGATCTCTCTTCCCATCTAGCTTCAGCAGAGGGATGTGCTTAACTCTGAATGATTTTATTAGAATGACCCAGGCTTTCCTAGATGGGAAACAGAATGTCCATAGACTGTACTCTACTTTGTTGGACTTTTGCAGATGGAATGGTCTGCATGTTGGCTGCTATGTCCACGTTATGTCCTCATCTGGATCTTCTGACTGTCTCAGGCGTAGTTTAGGATGGTGCTGTTATGCCCCTTACAGCATAATCGGCAGGTATTTGGTTGTTGGATCGGGCCTCCGTTCTTGGCTGGTCAGCATCATCTCGACAAATCTGTCATCCCAAACTCCTCTGTGTTCCAATTCATTGTTTGTCCCACATGCCTGCCTAATCCTGTGCAAACAACATTCATGTTTGCCTAATTTTCTGTTTATCGGCCTACATTGAATGCCTCCCAAGCCCTTCAGATGAACGGGGAGGCATGGTACTTACATTAATTACTGAAAACCTAACTTTGCACTATATCCTCATTAATTCCCCACAAAAGGTTTTGAGAAGACAAATAAAGGGCTTAAGCCTGTTTATAGAGCTGCTGTTCTCCTCAGGCTCAGAGAAAGCCAAGAACATCTCTTTCTCTCCCCCCCCCCCGCCACATCCATCCTCCTATCAGTCTAATTGTGTGCTTATAAGAGTCGTTTAGACTGGGGGCTGAAGACAGATGAGGCACTGTAGCTTTTTGACAAGGCATCTCCTTTATAGATGTACTTTAATCTCACAGTATGAACCAACTCAGGTGCTAAGGTCATCAGGAGAGGCCCTTCTCTCCATCCCACCATGTTCACAGGTGTTTCTCAGAAGAACCCAACGGGCCTTCTCTGTTTCTGCTCCCATACTTTGGAACTCCCTCCCACTAGAGGCCAGGACTGCCTCATCTCTGTTGTCCTTCCGGAAACCTTTCTCTTCAGGCAAGCTTTCCCTGAATGATGGACTACCATATGTATTTTATATGAATCTATAGGTTCACACAGACTTTGTGTTTATGACTACTTATAACCGTGTTGCTTTAATGTAATGTCTATTAATGCTGTAAGATGTCCCTCAATTCCTTGTTCTCAAATACTTGAACATGTCTTAATTGTACTGGACTGTATATTATCCCTCACTACTGTAAGCCACCTTGGGTGCTTTTCCAAAGAGAAAGGTCGGGTAAAAATACTCTAAAATAAATAAATAAATAAAGCCACAAACTGCCTTCATATCTATGGCAGACTCCTATATTGCTCTATAAGAAAATCAAGTTGGATTTCAAAAAGAGCATGTCATTGCAAAGGCATCCGCCCCAAAAGTCATAGCATCACAGACTAATGGACTTGCAAGAGGCCTAAATGGCCACTGAATCCAATCAAGGCAGAAGTCCAAATCACAGCAGATCTGACAAATGGCTGTCCAGCTTTCACTGGCCTTCAAGAGCTAAGCTTCAGGAGATGGGAATGTTAGATAACCTGTCAACAATTTTAGATACATTTCTTTACTTTGGAAGATGGAGCAGTGGGCAAGTTTTATTGGGAACTTTGCATGATGTCTACATGTGTTCTAGTAGGAGGGACTTTTCTGGGCCATGGCGATTGTCTATCCATCACTAACCAATTGCTCCGTTCAGTCTTTCAATTCAAAGGGATATCCATCTTTCTTTCCTCTGTTGGTTCCAGTTGTTTGCTGTTGATCTTTTCGGCTGGCTGCTAAATATGTGTGCAGTAAAGAAAGCAGTGTACACAACTCCATAATTTAAAGCAACTGTAAGTAAAGGATTTTAAAAACATTTCTTCTATCACTTCTGAGAACCCGCCACCTGGAAAACCTTGGAAATGGTCACCAAAAGTAAGAACTGACTTGACAGCACACAACAGTTATTCATGCAGAACATTGCTTTTGCTTTTGCAAATTAAATTAAAAAAGGAAGGTAGCTGTGGTCAGCTGTCTCTTATATGGATTCAGCTTCCTAGAGAAAGCCTGTAACTCCAGTGTTAAGTTTTCCTTCAGTGCCTTGGTTTGGTTTCCCCAAATTTGCAGAATAAAGACTATGAACTGCTGAACAATCTCACAGTGGCTGGATGGAGGTCCATCAGGAAACGGCAGAGATCTCCAGGTAGGATTGCAGATGTATCCTTTGTAATTGCTGAGAGACACTGCTGCCAGTCAAAGTTGGCAAATCATAGAATCATAGACTCATAGAGTTGGAAGAGACCTCAAGGGCCATCTAGTCCAACCCCCCTGCCATGCAGGAACCCCCATCACAGTATTTCCAACAGGTGGCCATCCAGCCTGTGCTTAAAACCCTCCAAAGAAGGAAACTCAACCACCCTCCGTGGCAGCATATTTCATTGCCGAACAGCTCTAATTTTCATGAAATTCTTCCTAAGGTTTAAATTGAATCTCTTTTCCTGTAGTTTGAGACCATTGTCCCGCGTCCTAGTCTTGGCGAGATGAACCAAGGCCATAGAGGGCAGCATCCTATATTATGCTGCCTAACGTGGACAGGAAATGGTTTCCCTCACATACTCCAAACAAAGGGGGTAGTTTTGGATGCCAACCAACCTGCCAGATGGAGCAAAATTCCCACATGCAGTTCTTCTGCTCCCTGGATCCACTCCAAACTGATCAATTTACAATCTTTTCATTGCATCCTAAACCTCCTTTGCCAGATGGCTGCCACAGCCTACCTAATGGCAGGGCCAGCCCTGGATGTACAACATCTCCCTAACAAATAAGATAACTGAAGCACACATTGTTATAGTCATGAACAAACAGCCTTAGACATCTCTAGCTCCAACTCCGCTCTAGGTCTGAACATTACCTGTTTGGGCCCTAATCCTGCAAATGCCACTCATGTGACACAGTAATCCATCTCTGACATTTTTATCCGGACTTCTCTTTTAAGCACATGGGTTATTTTTATCTTGTTTGAACTATAGGAATCCTCACCTGCCTACCTGAGTGATAAGGATTAGCTGGTGTTTGTAAATTCCTCCGAACATGCAAAGCATTGTCAAAGCACTTAAGTGTTTTGCTGGTTCATAGGCATACCGTTCAGCACATTTACTGTTCCAGCAGCCCCAATGAATCATCTGTGAGCTCTGCAAAGTATAAAAGTCATTTAGAGTACACCCTGATCCTGAAACTGGGCTCCATATGGCGGAAACCAAATAATCAGCATGATTTGTTCTTGAGGAAATGTCTTAGAATTACGTTTGTGGGTTACAATGTTTTCATCCATTCCGACGTTCATTCCATTCCATTAATGGCGCAATCTCATTAAAACAGATTTCTAATGGATCTGGATTGCAACCTTCAAAAAAAGAAAGGAGCGCTCACTCAAAAGTACCTGGAAAAGCCATTGTCTGCAGAACGGACAAGCAGGAGAAGCAAAAAAGGGAAATAAATAAATAAATAAATAAATGACTCCAAGTCTAGTCCATTAATGTGCATCAACACTGAAATGGAATTATTATTTTGTTTTTGCTTAAAAAAATCTCTACAGGAAAAACAAAACGAAAAAATAGATAGCCACATCTATTCAATTTTTGGATGCTGCTCAAATGGAGAAGCTTGCCAGTCCCATTAAGAAAGAGGCTGTGCACAAATATTTGGAGAAGCTTTTCAGCTGCGTATCAATATTGGAATGCGTTCAGCTCCAAAGAGCTGCCACCTTGTAAGACCTGGGCTTAATTTCTATCAGCCCGTCATCATATTCAGACCAGCTGAGCTGACTACAGCCCACCTGGGGATCAATAACCCTCCTGTCCTGGTTTTCCCTGCTTGACTGGGACCGTGAAACAGAAGAGATGTCAAGCCGCTGACAGGGTACACACTACATAGCTCTGAGCTTGCCTTTGAATTGGCGGGTCACACCTGGTGAGCAAGATGGGTTTATATTTATTTTTTGAAAAGAAGCAGCAGGAATCCAGATCAAAGGCAGTTACCCAAGTTACAACGGCTCACCGTGGGTGGTGGGTGGGTGGGAGCCATAGTAAAAGTTGATCAGGCAAGCTAATCAAGTACAGATGGATCTTCAAATGGAAGGGATGAAAACTCCAGGCCACAGGAACAAATATGGCCCTTAGGGGATTTAATCTTGTCTTTAGGTTTACAAGTGTCCTCCTTTGTGATACCATTTGTTTTGTGGCTTTTGAGTTTTTGTATGTTCTTTCTCCGTTCAAAACAAATTGAAATACTATATTCTAGAACCAGGGGTGCTAGGTTTCACATTTTGGCCCTCAGATTAAGGATTTAGGGTTCTATTCTCTACTTCCCTGTTTTAGGGCCTGAAATCTGCAGGAATGGGTACTGCTGACCTGGACACTTGGATCTGGTTGGGAGTCTCTGGGCATACAGCAGAGAATCCCAATATCTATTTGTAGATCTCAATTTAGCCCCACCCCCACCCCACCCCCAGTTTTGGATTAGAAAGCAGCATTCAATTTAGCCCCCCCCCAGTAATCTGTCTGTGTGTACTTCAGCATTGCGTTGTGTCTACAGAATCACTTTTCTGTTGTTTGGGTGATGCAAAACAGCTGAATAAATGGGGACAATACGGAATGTTTTAGGTGTCTTGGTAGAATTGTTTCCTAACCCACTGCAGATATTTTTCTTCTAAAATGCTGTGCATGAGAAAAGTGAATTGAATGACTATACAATGATGTCTCCTTCCTCATCTCAAAGGGAGTTTCTTGTGGAACGAGAGGCGAAAACCAACATTAAAACAGCATAATGGGACATGCCATTTATGGAGTCCGTATTAGCTTTACAACACAGTCGGCATAAGAGTGCATTAGTCTGACACGTTCAAGTTTGGCAAGGAAGCGGATCACAGGAGGAACTAATGTTAAATGTTGCATTATATCATGTGAATCAAACATTTATGGCAAACCCCCAGACGGGAGTCCTGGTAATGAATGTGAAGATGAGATGCAGGAAAACTTGCAGCCTGGGACCCATTCCTTTTCCTGGGATTGTTATGCCAATTTGGGGGACCTGCAGCAACAGCAAAGTTGAGATTTAGGAGGAATGCATCACCTGCTAACGGCTGATGCTGTAAAGATACTCTCAGCTCTTTTGGCTAATTTAAAAGACTTGTTTATATGCTATTTTTCAAGCACTGTACTGCTGCTGGACTAACGTAAACGGTAAACCATCTGCAAGTCAATAGGACTGACCAGTTTTACTTGGGAGCCTGCAGTAATTTCTTGGAGAAAGTTTCCTGCCTCGTCTTAAGAAAGGGTGACTAATGGCTTATCAATAAAATAGAGGAGGATGTCTAAGGTAGTAACTACTTTCCCTGCAATTACTACAGGAAACACCTACTTGGCAATATGTCTGTGAAGATTCTCAGTCATCCAGGTGAATTTATCTGGAAGCTGAGTCATGGCCGCGGGACTTCTTTTTCGTCAGTCTGAGAAATGCTAGTTGCGAGTCCTCCATATTATAGTCTACTTGACCTCTTTTCACCCTGGTCTGAAATAGGCTCATAAGATGAACAATGGCCTGAATA
This sequence comes from Phrynocephalus guinanensis, assembly GCA_037367245.1. Classification (NCBI taxonomy): domain Eukaryota; kingdom Metazoa; phylum Chordata; class Lepidosauria; order Squamata; family Agamidae; genus Phrynocephalus; species Phrynocephalus guinanensis. The sequence goes on along the minus strand of CM074739.1, from coordinate 10,687,311 downwards.
AGCTTGTTAGGTAGAGAACAGTCTCAATAGCCTTAAGGAGAACAATGGCCTAAGGTGCTGAAACCTATCAAGAATGGGTCGTTAGCTATGGCCTTGGTGGTGAAGGTGTGAAGTATTTTTGATTTGTCTGGGTATTGTTGAAATCATAGCATGATAAGTGGAAGATAGACTGTGCCTTCACAAAAAAAGAGGTAGGGATTTGTATTTTACAGTTTTGTCCAGATGATCTATTATGCGCAAGTAAAGGTGCAGTTACACTGCACATTTGTATTGGTTCCAGCTCCGATGTATTTTAAATTGATTTTCAGTCATGTGGTTTTGGTATCGCGGTGCACATTCACTTCAAAAATTATTACTCCAATATAAAGTAGGGCCTAAAAATTGCTCCAGGAAACAACACATGAGATTTTAATTTGTTTCGTTAACTGGCATGCTTGCAAACCACGTGGTACTATGCCAATGACAGCAACCTCCTTGTTCCCATTTTTCCCAATGTTGTGTAGTAGATCTTTGGTTTCCAGGCATATTTTAGAATTTGTGTTTTTCTTTCTCTCTCTTTTTCTAAAATGAAATTTAAGTGAGATGCAACACAGTGATATTACTTCAGAAATCCGCAACTGCCAGTGCCCACCAAGGCAGCACTGAATACGACAGGGGCATTCACATTGCCTGAAGTGATTAATTAAGAATCAATTTCACAGGTGTATTAAATTACAAAGCCCCCACCAGGCTCGTAAATAAAAATAAAATACAATAAAGAGAGGCGGCTTTACCACGCATTGTGCATTTGAGGTTTCTGAAGTAGATTTTTGTTACGCAAAACCTGATTCAAAAGCAGTTCTTATTGTCCGTGTAAGGACGCCCAAACTCTCTTCTTCTGAATATCCTTCAATTGTTTTGCCCCCAAAGCAGACAAAATGCCCAGGTAAGTTATGCAAATTTTTATTATTTGCAATCTGGACAAAGCTTCAAAGGTACCTGACAGGTCAGTAGGCAGGAAAATGGACAGGTGAGAAGAGCTCCCTTAGTTCGTTTCCTCAGGAGCCATCTGAAGACGTACAGAAGATCTTGAAACAGTGAAGTAGACAATCGCATGAGATATTATACTTACCCATCCCTTCCAAATTCATTACTTTAAGGAAGCAGGTTGAAATCAAGAAAGCCAAGATGACAGAGGTATTCCAGTGCCGGCGAACCAATGGCACAGGTGCCAAAGGTGGCCCTTTGAGCCCTTTCTGTGGGTACCTGACATTGCCTCTTCACAGCCACCTGTATTCAGGTTAAATTGCTGTAGTGGCACTTTGCCAAAAAAAAATTAGTGGTTTTTGAATCGCAGTTTGGGCACTCAGTCTCTAAAAGGTTCGCCATCACTGCTCTATACCAAGGACTATTGTGTCTCCATTACAAAGGTTTTTTTTTAATGCAGAGACCAGAGATTTATAATAATATGCTGTTGTGTATGATGGCCCTATTGTCATTGATATTCTTATATTATTTTTTCAATATTTTTAAAACCACAGTTGACGGACCATCCATCCACAAGTTTGTTACTGGTATTTCACTTGACAATTTTGTTATTGAGAGCAAATAGCAGCAGCAACATTAGTAACAATCTTTTACCCAATACATCTCCTGGATAGCTCAGTGACTTAGGTCTTGGGTTGGGAATTCAGCTCCCCGCTTGAGTCACTGGGGCTGGTCTCACCTTTGCAGTTCAGAGCTGGTGGAGGCAATGGAGGCAATGACACAGTTTATTTTCTTGGGATCCTTGAACACTGCAGATGGCGACTGCAGCAACGAAATTAAAAGACGCAATGGCAAACCTAGGGAGCATCCTAAAGAGCAGAGCAGAGACATCACTTTGCCAACTAAGGTCAGGATAGTCAAAGCTATGGTTTTTCCAGTAGTGATGTATGGAAGTGAGAGCTGGACCATAAAGAAGTCTGGTTGTCGCAATAGCGATGGTTTTGAGCTGTGGTGCTTGAGGAAAGTCTTGAGAGTCCCCTGGACTGCAAGGAAATCAAACCTATCCATCCTGAAAGAAATCAACCCCGAATGTTCACTGGAAGGACAGATTTTGAAGCTGAGGCTCCAGTACATTGGCCACCTCATGAGGAGACAGTACTCTTTAGAAAAGTCCCTGATGTTGGGAAAGATTGAAGGCAAAAGGAGAAGAGGACGGCAGAGAATGAGATGGCTGGACGGTGTCATTGATGCAACCAATATGGATTTGACCAAACTCTGGGAGGCAGTGGAAGACAGGAAGGCCTGGCGTGCTCTGGTCCATGGGATCACGAAGAGTCGGACATGAGTGAATGACTGAACAACAATAACAACATTATTATCTTCCTCAAAGGCCCAAGAAGATAACCCTTTCTCCTTGCTTCCTAGGCTGTAAATCTATAGAGCTGGGGGTATTGCAGCAAATGGTCGAGACTGAGCCTAGCTGAACTGAACTGAAAATGGCTATGAGATTTCCTGGAACTGTACTCCAAAAAAGTAACTTTCCAAAGCTCTGCTCTAAGGAGTAGTTTTAGGATGCATTTGGACGGGCAGACCGTAACACCGTAACAGCTCTGGGATGTCCAGGAGTGCTACTCTGCACAAAACCTGCCTGTTTATTTGATGTATTGCTGCTTTAGGAGAAAGACTTAAGGGGGGCAAAACCTGCCTTCTGCTGCTTCTTGGTCGACAAACCTATTTCTGCTCTTTCACGATGCATCTTCAGATCCAGCAGATGCTTGGACTCCCACTGCTTATATGCCTTGCTTTAACGGTGCTTTTACTCATTCTGATCCCATGGAGAGATTTCACAGGCAAGAAGTGGTTTTATTTTTGACAAGACAGGAAGGCCTGGGAAATGAATATTGCAAGCCCTGAATCCCACAACTCTAAATTTAAAACTTAAATCAGGTCAGGACTACGTAAAGAAGTATCTCATCTCTGCTGCTTACTTTTCATACGAGAGCCTAGCTCGTCTTTCTCCCGGCTCCCTTCTGAGCATGAAAGTGCGCGTTGCCATGGTCTGACCTTCTTTGCCTTTTCATCTTCACCTTCACTCCTGGAGTTCCAGAACTACTATAGCACTTAAAAAAATCACAGCACAGTCCAGCACTGGGAGCCCTTAGTCTCTCGCCTTGCATTGCACAGGGCTGGCCAAGGCAGAAATAGTGTAAATTGTTTCCAGGCTAGCTGTGCCATGCACAAAAGGGGGAGGTTGGGGTGTTGGTGGCAGGAAGCAATGGTGGTGATGCCACTCTCAGCAAGTTGAAAGGTTTGCAAGTTGATTTCCCTTGAGATGAGGCTAGAGCAGGGGTGCCCAAACTTTTTGTAAGGAGGGCCAGATTTGGTGGCTGAGAATGTGTCAGGGGCCGGTTGCTCCCCGACCCTGCCACCCCACTGCAAGACCCATCCACTGACCCATAAGCCCCACCCACTGACCCCCTTGCAACCCCAACTGCAGGAAGGAAGGCAGGGACCAAGGGAGGGAGGGAGGGAGGAAAGTGAGGACCAAGGGAGGGAGGAAGGAAAGAAGGAAGATGGGGACCAAAGGAAGCACAGGGAGGCATGGCCACAGGTCACCCCTTGGAAGAGGCAATCTGTGCGACTTTGCACCCCCCCCAAGCTCCCCAGCGGTAGCGATGGCTCGCCCGCCAGCCCACCCCAAAGCTCCTTGGTGGTGGCAGAGGCCCGCTGGCCTGCCCACCCCCAGACATTCCCCTGCGGTGCCGGTGACGGCGGACCGCCCGTGCGCCCAAGCTTCCCGGCGGTGTCAGTGTTGGCAGAAGATTATTTTAAATGGGGTGAAGGAGGGGGAGGGAAGGGTGGGCCAGCCAGCCGCGGGCCACTCAGAATGGCCTGACGGGCCGGATTTGGCCCCCGAGCCGGACTTTGGGTAGGCCTGGGCTAGAGAATAGAAGAAAGTGTGTGTTATTGTCCATGTTCTTTGAACTAATCTGCCTTTCCAAAGCAAGGCCTGGATTCTTTTCAGTGTGTCTAGATGGAGTGGCTTTTGTAGCTGAGGATAGATTCTCAAAAGTCACTTTCTTAGAGGTCACCAAGCAGTTGGCCACGGTGGCACCAGGAATGTATGGAGAGGGTATTTTGGGAAGTGTAGCTTGTTGTACCTCTGGCAGTGGTGGAATGAAAAAACAACACCTGTTGAAATTCCCTCCTCGCAACTCTTAAAGTCACAGGAGTCTTGTCCTCTATTTCACATGGCCATCCTAGGCATTAGTCTGGCCATCCTATGCTAAATTCTAATCTGTACCTCAATCAGAACAAATGGTGACAACTATCAGCCTTGACAGCTTTAAGAAAGGATTGGAAATGTTCTTGGAGAACAAGAGCATCAATGGCTCTCATTATGGATGCCTAAGGACAACCTCTGGTTTGGAGAGATAGGCAGGATATCTCTCAATGCCATTTACGGGGAATCATAGGCAGGTGAAGACATCTGCTTGGGAAAACCCTGAAGCAAATAGTGAGCCACTGTGTGAGACAGAAATGCTGGACTGGATGGGCTGCGGCCTGTTCCAGCAAGACTGTTCTTATGTTCTTAGAGAAGTGCTGTTTTATCTAGGATCTCTACATATTTACTACCTTGAGCACATCTAATGTATAAATCATGGTGCATGGGAGGCAGCGGATGATAGAACACCAATGTACAGCCCTCTTTTGAGTCCAAAAGGGAAAGCAAAAAAAGCAAAGTGGTCTGCTTATATACCGCCCCAAATCACTTCAAGTAGTCTCTGGGCGGTGTACAGTTTTTAATTACAGTATGCAGGATACACATTCCCCCCTCCCCCAGCAAGCTGGGTACTTATTTTACCAACCTCAGAAGGATGGAAGGCTGAGTCAACCATGAGCCTGCTACCTGGGAATGAGCCCCAGGTCATGAGCACAGTATTACTTGCAGTACAGGCATTTAACTACTGTGCCATGAGGCTCAGTAAAGCAGGCTTAGGGCTAAAACTAGAAGGAAATGGAGCCAGTGTTAGCAAAGTTTTGTCCTAAATAGCCACTGAGGATCATTTACCATGCATGATAAAGAATGTGAGCCCACCACCCCCAGATTCTTGAATATCCATATCCATTAACCCCAACCCACATGGTCCGCCATCACAGACTAAAGGAACTATGATCCAATCAGCTCTTGAGACGTAGAGGTATACCAGACTTGACAGAGATGGGCCATAGTGCTCCATACATCACCCTTTGATATTGGAGGGCTACATCCAGTTCCGCAAACCACCCACCTCCTTAATTTTTCTTTCTTAACAAAAGCAACACACACATGTTTTCTAAAAATAAACGTCCCCTCACACTGAGTGGCCAATTTTTAAACAAACAAACAAACAAACAAACAAACAAAAATATGGTCTGGGTACACGGGGCTGCTGCCTGTGTCAAACATAGCCAAATTGCCTCCCATGCCTCCTCAAATCATAAGAACATAAGAGCATAAGAAGAGCCATGCTGGATCAGGCCGAAGGCCCATCTAGTCCAGGAATGGAATCTTGGTGTCCTGGTGGACAGCTCAATGACGGTGTCAACCCAGTGTGCCACAGAAATGAAAAAAAAGCAAACTCAATGTTAGGGATCATTAGGAAGGGTATAGGAAATAAGTAAGCAAGTGTCATTTTGACTCTTTATAAATCTATGGTGAGGCCCCATCTGGAGTACTGTGTACTAGAGATGGGCACGACTTAGCGGTATTCCCGTTTCCGTTTCCGTTACTCGTATCCGTTACTCTACGGAAACGGTAACGGGAATTACTCTGCCAGACTTCGAGCTCGAACCGACGAACGAACAATTTGGTCTGATTTGTCGTGCTCGTTACTTGCATCGCGGCGACCGCGCAATGCCAAGCGGCACAGAAAAAAAGTTTTTAAAAGTTAAAAAAAAACCCGATTCCCAGCCCTAAAAGTAGGCGAAAACTGTCTGAGGGCACCTACCAGGCCAGAAGGGTGTTTTATTTGGGGGGGGGGGTTCCCCGCCCCCCTCTCCTTGGCTATTGCTACTGCTGCGCTGCTGGTACCAGGCTGGGAGGGCGCATCCATTTGCCATGCAGTGCGGGGGATCCAAAATGGCGACCGCAATATTTTTTTGGAAATCGTTGCCCAAAACCCCACCAAAGCACCACAGAAACTGCGAAAAATTAGCTATTTTAAATGCTTGAATTTTTACAGTAGCAGCAGTGGGTTTTTCTTGCAAAAAAAAGTCTCTGTTTATTTTATTTTATTTTATTTTATTTTTTTACACCTGCACATTCACAATGATGGGCTCGCCCATGGGAGTGGACCATGCAAATTTTCCACCAATCGCATGGCCACTTGGCCAGGTTGACCACAGAGACTTCTGGGATGTGCCAATCGGGCATAAACAGCCCACTAATCGTAGCCCAAACCCGAACCCTAAGCCTAACCCATACGCCAGTACACTGTCCTTCTAAGTGGGTCAGAGAGGCACCCAGATGCACCCCAATACTCACCCTAACCTCACCCGTAACTAGCCTAACCCTAGCCCTTGCGCTAACCGGTCTTAACCCTAAGCCAGATCTACTTGCATTGCACTACATGCAAGTACGTGAGACACAGCGGGTGCAAAGAGTCTGCCAGTCCGTCACTTGTGGCTCTGGCTGACTCCTGCAGCTCCCTCCAGGAGCCCGCTACCCCCCCAAACCAGTACTAACGACAACGAAAAACGAACGAACCGACTAATTTTTGCAAAATTTCGCGAAAAACGGAAATGAGCCGAAACGGACTGCCTCCGACACACGACAACTCGAAAACGTCATTTTCCCGAGTCGTGCCCATTTCTACTGTGTACAGTTCTGGTCACCATACCTCCAGAAGGGTATTATGGAAATGGAAAAAGTGCAGAGGAGGGCAACTAGAAAGATTAGGGGACTGGAACACCTTCCTTATCATCTAAGGCTGCAACGGTTGGGCCTCTTCACTCTTGAATGATGGTTTCTAAGCAGTAATCTGATTGAAGTTTATAAAATCATACACGGTATAGAAAAAGTAGATAAGGGAAAGCTGTTTTCGCTATCGCACAACACTAGAACTAGGGGGCACTCCATTAAACTTGTGGGTGCTAGATCTCAGACAAATAAGAGAAAGTACTTTTTCACCCAGAGGATCACTGGTCTGTGGAACTCTCTGCCAGAAGAAGTGGTGACAACTATCAGCCTTGACAGCTTTAAGAAAGGCTTGGACAAGTTCATGGAGAACAAGGGTATCAATGGCTATCATTATGGATGCCTAAGGACAACTTCCAGATTGGAGAGATAGGCAGGATATCTCTCCTCAATGCCATTTGCGGCAATCATAAGCAGGGGAAGACATCTGCTTGGGAATACCCTGAAGCAAATGGTGAGCCACTCTGTGAGACAGAATGCTGTACTGGATGGGCTGTGGCCTGTTCCAGCAAGGCTGTTCTTATGTTCGTATGTTCCTGTATCTCACAGTGGCCCCACCAAATGTATCTAGGAGTGCACAAGGCTAGATATCTGTCTCCTGATACACTTCCTGCATCTGGCTTTTGAAATACCCCGCTTTTAAGCCTGGAGATTACACATCTCCCTCATGGTTTGTAACCTGTGATGGACTTTTCCTCCAGGAATCTGTCTAATTCCCCATTTGAATCAAAATGTTCTGGAGAATGATGGGTTGTTGAGGGGCTGCATTTGGGCTCCCAGGAATCAAATGCAATCACCTTGCCACCCCTGATCTAGTAGAACAGCTGTCCATCCTCAGGCTGGCGAGGAATTCACCCTAAGCAGATTTTCATAGGCCAAAACAAGCTATTTTGAAAGAACAAAAACAGCAGATACTGAAGCATTAAATCCTTTCTAACGGAAGACATCACTGGTGTCCCCCCCTCCTTCCGTTATTTTCTAAAGTTAGCTGCATAGAGCATATCAGTGAACATATATTGTTGATAAGCCCTCAGACGAATGTTAAAACACATACTTTTCAGAAGCTTTCTTGCCGCTCATGGATTACTTGTGGTGCTTATCCTTTGCAGCAGACCATTTAATCTTGTCAGAGTACTTTACAATTTAGCCCCTTAGTCTGACCCATTTAAACAACACTGAGCCCTGTCAAGAAAATGATTATGTTTCACATGGTTGACAGGTATTGAACAACATCCGGTGCCAGCATGTTTTTGTTTTGTTTTAAGCAAGCCGTGATGGTAAAGAGCCTGGCAGTGATTAGTTCGGTGTTCCAATGCATTACAGTACAATTTTCTACTCTACTAAAACAGCCTTGGCCTGTTTATTGTTTTTTTTTATTTCTTTTTTTTTCTGAATGCACTTAAAAAGCCACAAGGCCATGTAACCTGGTTACAACAATGCAACCGTATGGTTGTTTCCTTGTGACATTTATGCAACTGTATGGTTTTTTTACTTGTGACATTTAATTAAATGTCCGCAAGTCACCTTTATGAAGAAGTCTAAAGCTGAAACTCGAGATTAGCTGGGTCAGGAACCACTGGACATGTCTCAGATAATCCAGTGTAAGCTTTTTTATTGTGGCTTATTTGACAACAGGTGTGAAAATGCTGAGTTTAAAAGTTCTGCTTTAACATCATTTTTCCCATTAAAGCAGGCCATGCAATAGCTGTTGGGTCAGCGGCTGGTCAGTACTCAGAGGTTTCTGGCTACCAATGACAGTGCTGGGGTCTGGGCAGCTGGTAGAGGCGAAGGAGGTTCTGGAGCTGCCCCTAAACCTTAGCAAAAGTAGGATCACCAGCTGGCCAGTGCTGAGGTGGTCAGGAAGTCTTTCCTGGCAATGGCTGGTGAGCAATACTGTTTTTGCCCAAGGGGTAACACCAATGGCTCTGATTTTACCACGTGTTGTGCTGTCAGCAGCTGGGAAGCCTCCCAACACTGGCCAGCCAGAAAGGATGCTCTGGTTGGTTTCAAGATGGTGCATATATCCCCCATTACCTCTCAATTTCCTTGGACATATGGAGAGAGTTCATCACTTCCCCTAACACTCAATGTCTGAACTTGCCCTGGGAAGCAGGGAGACGCAAACTGTTCCAGAGGACATAGTCCCAGATAGAATATTCCAGATGCTTCTGCAGAGAGGCAGATTTCCCATCAGAACGCTACTCCCTTGACTGTAAAAGCTGGGGAAATGAGTTGCTGAGTGTTACCAGGTATGCACTCAGAGCAGATGTGTGAATTCCCACATGTTTAGAGACACTTCTGGAAGGACTTTTTATATATACTGTATCTTTTTGTAAACTACTCCCAACAGAGAAAGAAAAGAGATGGGGTGCCACCAATATATAGGGAACATAATCTTGGTTGATAGATGAGGGGGTGGCAAAGCACCTGTAGACTCCTTAGATAAATTGTTCCCAAACTTCGGTTTGCAGACGTTATGGGACCAAAATTCTTGGAAGCCTTCGCCAGTTGCTGTGCTGGCCACGATTTCTGGGAGCTGCCATAAGAACATAACATAAGAGCATAAGAAGAGCCATGCTGGATCAGGCCAAAGGCCCATCTAGTCCAGCTTCCTGTATCTCACACTGGCCCCACCAGATGCGTTTGGGAGCGCACAAGACTGGATATCTGTCTCCTGATACCACTCCCCTGCATCTGGCCCTTGAAGCACCCCGGTTTTAAGCCTGGAGATGACACATCTCCCTCATGGTTTGTAACCTGTGATGGACTTTTCCTCCAGGAATCTGTCCAATCCCCTTTTGAAGGCATCCAGGCCAGATGCCATCACCACATCCTGTGGCAGGGAGTTCCACAGACTAAAAACTCGCTGGGTGAAAAAATATTGTCTTTTGTCTGTTTTTACTCTCCCATCCCTCAATATGAGTGGATGTCCCCTAGTTCTGGTATTTTGTGAGAGGGAGAAGAGTGTCCCTCTATCCACTTGACTCATGCCCTGCATTATTTTCTACGTCTCAATCATATCCCCCCTCAGGCGCCTTTTTCCAGACTAAACAGCCCCAAATGTTTTAGCCTTTCCTCCTAAAGGAGGTGCCCCAGCCCAGTAATCATTTTAGTTACTCTCTTCTGCACCTTTTCCAGTTCCACTGTTTTTTTGAGATGCGGTGACCAGAATTGTACACAAAACTCCAGGTGCGGCCTTACTATCGTTTTGTATAATGGCATTATAATGTTGGTTGTTTTATTTTCAATCCCCTTTTTGATAATCCCTAGCATGGAATTGGCCTTCTTCACCGCTGCCACACATTGTCAATGGATCTAAGGTTGAGAAGCATTGCCTTAGACTGACTTGGAGCTGGGCCATGTTGGGACTCATTTTGCAAAGCAAAGTGTTCTGCTTATATACCGCCCCATAGCGCTTAAAGCACTCTCTGTGCAGTTTGCAATTTATTTATGCAGGCTACATGCTGCCCCTCCAGCGAGCTGAGTACTCATTTTACCAACCTGACCTCAGAAGGATGGAAGGCTGAGTCATCCATGAGCCCGGTACCTGGGATTGAACCCCAGGTCATGAGCTCAGTTGTAGCTGCAGTACAGCGGTTTAATCACTGGGCCATGAAGCTCCATATTCCTGTCATTCACTATCCTTTGTCCTGAGCCTTACAAGTTTCCTAGTCAAAACAGTCTGTGGTTTGCATATACATGGCTTTAGTAAGAGTGAAACTCTTCAGGGATGCTGTACAAAACATAAGTCTTACTGGATGTTATAGTTTTGGTATTCCCAGCCTGTTGCTGGACTGCAGATCCCGCACCATTGTCTGCCGTGGCTATGGTGGCGGCAGCATCTGGAGTGCCAGTTTTCACTCATCCCTCCTATAGGAACCACCGGCATACACATAACACATTAAACTACGGGATTGTGGAGATACTGGCTTATAAAATGTGTTGCACCCAATCAAACTGCCATATTTCCCTCTGTGAGGCTACCCAGGTATTAAGATAATCAGAAGAGGCTTTTCTCTTGCTTCTAACACTTGAACAGACAAACTGGTGGGTACATCGGAGAGGGCCTTCTGTGTTGCTGCTCCCAGACTCTAGAACTCCTTCCCACAGACCAGGCCGGTCCTATTTTGCTGGCCTTCTGCAATCCAACGAAGCCCTTTCTCTTGGTTGTCCAAGGGGATTTTTAAAAGGGATTCTTAATATGATATCTGTCTAATGCTTTTGAAATACTGTAAAGATTAATTATTTAGTTTTTAACTTTGAATTTTTTAAATAGCCACCTTGGATCTGTTAGGAGAAAGGAGGCATGCAAATATTTAAAATAAATAAATAATAAAGTGTGCTTTCTCTGTTTTATATTTTACTCAACAGACTACGGACGGGATCAAAACTAATTTTACATTTCTTTCTAGGGTGTATTGGAAGCAGTGGTAGCTTGTGGGCTAACAAGGAGGGGGTGGCTTCCCCCCCATACTTTGGTGCCTTCACCCCCAGTGTCAGTCACAAGCAACATAGTTGGAAGAGAAACAAACCAAGAACATGTCTATGTTCTGACAATCACCCGCAGTTTATGGTTTATGTTAACTACCCCCCCATAAGAGGAAATAATTTGACAAACCATTATATTGAGCAAACCAGAATTCCAGTTTTCTGGCTTGCTATGCTGTGTGACTGAGGTTGTTGTACATTTTTCTGTGGAATAATTCTGGGTTACACATCATCTTCTCCATGCAACTGTATTCCTAAGGTCTATCTGGACATTCTTTTCTCTGCACCCCATGCATACAATTTATCTACCAAGGGGAGATCTTAATTGGCCTTATAATGGTGGCGATCTCTAAATCAGTGTTTTTCAACCTTTTTTGGGCAAAGGCACACTTGTTTCATGAAAAAAATCACGAGGCACACCACCATTATAAAATGTTAAAAAATTTAACTCTGTGCCTATATTGACTATATATAAAGTAATTCTCTTGAATAGGAATCAAATAAACACAAAGAAAGTATTTTATAATTACTTTATTATGAAATAGTAAGTAAACAGAAATATGAAAAATTATAAAATACTTTTCAGTGCGCAACCTGGGCCTGTTTGGCTGAACACAAAGCTGATATTCTGGCTGGAATCGAAGAAAGACAGAAGGGGAGGAGGATGAAGGAAGGCAGGAAGGAAAGAAGGCAGAAAGTGTTCTGCTTGTATACCGCCCCATACCACTTCAAGGAATCTCTGGGCAGTTTACAGTTTTAATTACAGTAGGCAGGCTGCTAGACATACACATATGCAGGCTAGAAATGAGCACGTTTCTATGAAGAGGGGAAAGGGTACAATGGAAAGAGAGAGGTGGGGAAAAAAAGAAAGAAAAGACAGAGAGAGAGAAGAGGGCGACCCAAGACAGAAAGAAAGGGGCAAGACTTCAAGGAACCCATCGCGGGGCCCCTCAGAAACGGCTCTTCCCCTCCCGGACCCTAAAGGCCGGCCGGCCGGCCATCCAGCCATGCCAGTAGCCCCCCCGCCCGCCCGCCTCCACAGCCCAGGCCCGGCGGAGGCCTCCTCCATCCCCTTCTCCTCGCAGCCCTGCCGTGGTGCTCGTGGGGCAGCTGGGCGCCCCTCCTCCCCTTCCCCTCACCTGGTGGTTTGTTCTGGGCTGGGGCTCCCGGGCCGGCTCGTGTTGGCGGGCGGGCTGTCGGGCGGCTCAGTCCATTGGTAGCTCCCAGGAAAGGGGTGGTGGTGGTCCAGGGTAAAAAAAGGAGGGGGGGAGAGGGAAGCGAGCGAGTCGCGGCGGCGGCGGCAGGCACAGGGCAAACACTAAGAGAATGAGCGGGGCCAGGTCCGGCCGGGGAGGAAGTGACGCCAGCGCCGTGGGCCTCGGGGGGGAGGAGCCAAGCTGGCCCTTGGACACTATTTATAGTGCCTCCCAGCTGTGGGCCGCCCGCCGGCCCTGTGTTGAATTTCTTTAGAATTTTTCAATTTTTCCCACGGCACACCAGGCAACATCTCGCGGCACACTAGTGTGCCGCGGAACAGTGGTTGAAAAACGCTGCTCTAAATGAACCCTCTAAGGGAAAATGTGTGTTTCCAGTGTCTTCTTGGGTAATACAGTCCAGTGGCCTACGTGCTGTTAAAGAGAAAAATGTCAACAGCACTACTTGGGCCTGAGAACATGGGATTGTATTTACTTCAGAATCCAAACAAGACAAAAGCTCAACTGAATGGAATGGCTCCCGTTCACAGCTGCACATTTGAAAAGTGCCATTTGAAAGATCCAGATTAAAGAACACATTCGCTTGCTGTATGTTTGTTTCTTTTCCTTTCTGTAGGTCCAGTGTGAAATCAAGAGGATTTACTTCAAAAGAAATGTGTGTCTAGGATTTGGATATAAGACTGATTAAAATTCAGTAAGTTTGGCACCAAGCAGCTCAGCAGTTACAAATAGACTTGGAACTGTGGGAGTACAGCTCTGTCAGACAGTTCTGAATTCTGTCGCCTTCACTCTCTGAAGCACAAGAACTGTGGGAAATGCCAAGAACGATAAGTATGTTGTCCTAGATCTTCTAGTCCCAGCTTATTTGTCAAGCACGGTGGAGTAACTGACTGATCAAGGCCTAACTTCCTCCTCCGCTTCTGTACTTAAAGCGCCAAACGGACTGGGATAACCTCCTTCTGCATGTGTTATCTTCAGCTGGGGGGGGAATCTGCTGATGGAAAAGAAAATATAATAATATCCATCTGCCTGGAAATTCCATCTACCAATGGTCTCTCCAAGTCCTGAAAACAATTTCCTAGGCTGCTAGACATTTTTCTCGCGATCATATAAATTTGACTTCCATTTCTTGAGGCAAATTGTTTGGCTTGCCTGTATTGTGTGCACTTGTGAGTAAAGCGCAGTTTGTTCTATCAGGACATTACAGATGGCATTGCTGTTATCATACCAGGCATGTTTGTTCTTGTGCCTTTGGCTGAAGATTATTTCCTGCTTAGGTTGCTCTTTGTGGAATTTCTCTGGTGTACCTTCTCAGAAAATGCCTAACTTTGGGATAGTTGAGTATATGAATGTATATGAGTTTCCCCCCCCCTCTGTGGCATGCTTCATGGATTTAGAAAAATATGATGCATAATAAACTTGTTGCTGCATTATTATTTTTCCCCCAAACTATATTCATATCCTTTTTTCTATATAAAATACTCAGGGAGGCTTGTAATCACATTTTAACAATCTGCCATAAAACCTGCATAATTTAAAGGACCTAAACTAAAGGAATTTATGTTTAGTATTAAGCAAATCAACAAAGCTGAAAAAATTAAAACCATGACAGTTAGTCCAGTGTCTAAAGCCTTGCTGGTATTTAAAAAAATTATCCCAGGTCAGTCTTTCCTGGGAAGGTACTGTATTTTCCCATGTATAAAACAATATTTGTTTTCCTAAAATTGTTGGTCTAAAAATTGAGGGTTGTCTTATACGCAGTGCCTTTAAGATGCCATCTGTTTTTGCCTTCTTTTGGTTTGTTCCTTTGGATTTTGCTCAATATGCTTGTAAAGATTAACCTCGTCTAAAAATCCCCCCAAAAGTATCCCTCCATCCCGTTTCCTGTGCTGCCTCCCCTCCATGCTTTTCCTTGTCTGCAGGAGCCCCCTAACGTGTGCACACACGTCCCATCCATGACGGATCTTCTCCACCTTCTTGCCCTGGACCGGGTGGGCGATGGTGGCATGGGCTCCTCTTTCTCATTTTTATTGTCCCCAATTTCAAAGTTCTACAACCGTGAGGCTCTAGTGAAAAGAAGTCAGAACTGGGGAGTAGAAAGGCGAGCCAAAGAACGGAGCCATTAATCGTAAGCCCTGAGGATCATAAAAGAGCAGTGGTGGGTGGGGAAGGCCATTCTTGCATAGGAGGAAACTGTGGCACAACAAAACAGTAAGGTGCAGGATTTATTACACTTAATTTGGACTTAATTTTCTTTGATTTGTTTAGTTGTAGGTCTGCTAGCGTTGCTTCTTTCTCTTTCTATGAGCAGAGGATGATATGTTCTAGCCACATATACCAACTTCAAAATTGAAGGTCTGTCCTTGGATTGAGGGTCTGAATGGTTTCATCTTATACAGGATCTGGGGCCTGGAATACCAGAAAGCTCCCTTGAAGTAGGCTCTGAATTCCTTCCCTAAGATTTATTTTGATGGAGTTTTGCAAATTGAAATTGTTGGGATAAAAGTAACCTGGCAGGCAATAGTATTGAATGTCATTGGCTATTTTTCCCAAATAGGGATGGGCATTTCGTCTCGGAACCAGTAGGTTATGAAACAAACCACGTGAGCCCAGGTGGTCCTCGGAACTGGTTGAAACATGCAGATCCAATTGCTTTACCTTTCTCTGTCTTGCACAGGGTTAAAATCCAACGAGGAAGCATGCTGCGACATCATCTTTCCTTCTTCATGCTGCTGGCCAATCAGAGAGGGAGGCAGGATGATGCCTTTCTCTGCACAGCTCCTGATTGGCCAGCATCACAGATCTAGTGCAGATGATGCCGCAGCATGCTTCCTCATTGGATTTTAACCCTGCATGAGACAGAGAAAGGTAAAGCAATTGGCTCTGCCTGTATCAGCCGGTTCTGAGGACCACCTGGGCTCGCATGGTTCGTTTCGTAACCTACTGGTTCCGAAACAAAATGCCCATCCCTATTCCCTAATACAGGATTCCAGCCGTGACTGTTTGTTCTTTATGGGTATTTGAGTAACATTTATGCAAAACTGGACAGATTGAGTCTGTTGCCCTCACCAGGACAATAAAGTATTTAGAATGTCCACTGGTAAGGGGGATCTTGTTGGAACAATCAATACACTTTTTGCTGGATGAAAAAAGTCTTGGCCTGCTTACAGAAGGGCAGTAAAGGTGGGGCCAGCCTGGCCTCCTGTGGGAGGGATTTCTTCCAAAGTCAAGGAACAGCAATAGAGGGGGCCCTCTCCAGAGTACCCACCAAATGCACATGAAGGTGGTGGGATCAAGAGAAAGGCCTGCTGATCTTAACATTGGGGTTGGCTCATAATGGGAGATACAGTCTTGGAGATAGCCCGGACCCAGGCCATGTAAGGTTTTTTAGGTTAAAACTAGTACTTTGATTTCTGACCAGAAACTGATCAGCAACCACTGGAGCTGCTGTTATAGGAGAGTTAGGTGACCCCTGTAAGCAGCCCTAGTCAGCAATCTGGCCGCTGCATTTTGGACCCACTAAAGTTTTCTGAGACTTTCCATCGGTAGACCCACATAGAGAGATAGTAATCTAGCAAAGTAACTAGGGCATGTGTTACAATGGTCAGATCAGATCTTTCAAGACATACAGTATTTGTCATACTAGTTTTATATACAGTAGCTGTATTAATCTGTATTACTGCTTTGGAAACATTACTGGCAAAGAGTTTTGCTTTGTTTAGTTCTATTTTCTCCCCTTTGGAACATAGCAAACAGTGATTCATTGACAGAACTCACAAAGGCCAAGGTGAAAGCTTTCTAAGGTTTCACAGCTACAGACAGAAATAAATAGTGCTCTAATACATCAAGCATTGGTGAGAGGGGTTTGGAGCTGGGATGGGGCAATCTGAAGAGTATATTTTGGGCACATCAATGCCCTTGGCATCACTATAAGGCTTATACTCTAGACCTACATACCTGTAATTGACAATGGTAATATCTTGTTTCTTTATTATGGTCCTATTCCTCTTTTATTATTCCCTGTTGGGTTGATTCTTCTACTAAAAACGGATTATAAACTGTTCCCTAGGACCAACGCTGAGATGACAAGCAGATGAGCATAACACTGTCCTGATGGCTCTTTTCAGAAATGAAGAATTCCTTTCAAGTGTCAATATTGTGTCATATTGTGGGACCGGTTATTAGTTTTCTCTGTATTTTGTTGTATGCTATTCCTTGTCAACTGCCCTGAGTTCCTGTCTGGGAAAATCTGGTGGTATATAAACAAACAAACAAACAAACAAACAAACAAACAAACAAATAAATAAATAAATAATGTTTGTTCACTCTAACTATGCAAAATATTTTTGAAGTAGTTCTTTTTGCAAGTTGGACTAACTTTTCCCAAAGATAAAACTCCTTTCTGTCTTTGAACTGATTGCTCTTGAGGAATAAACCCTTAGATTGCAGAGAGATATGTCCGGGGTCTTTCTCCTTATAAAATTTTTTTTCACATTTTAACTTCTTTCCCTAAAAAGAGGTATTGAATTCTCCAGCTATTGGCTTCTGTTGTGTACCCTCAGTACTTGGGATCCCCTTGCTGAGGTATATCTGCAGTCTTTTAAGATGTACACCTTCCACAGAATTCAAAAGTCATTCTAGACATAGAAAACTATATTTTATTTAAGGGTAAAAATGTTACATTGGTATGATATTCCTTACTCTGCATGGAGTAAAATATAAAAACACAGGGAATGTCTTCCCTGGGAATTGTCTTATGCTACAGTACAATGCGAAATACGTCTTTCTGCATGGGAGTAACTAAGAATAATGAATGAATCTGACAGTGACTAATAGATAATCTAAAGTACTTATATCTCTGAAGACTTCAGCTTCTAGCCCATCCTGGATTGAGGATGGGTATAGATTTACCACACTGCTAACATGATTGCTTCCCAGCACACTATCTTGTGTTTGCAGGTCCTTGTTTGAAGCTGGAGGGGGAAGAAGAAATGGGGAAGACTGTTCATTTTGCTTTGTTTTATCATGTCTTCTGGAATTCTGACAGGCCATTTTTTGTTTCCTCTTTAGAGGTCATCTCTGTGATCCTACCTCTTTGCAGCACTAGGTAGCATTTGCAGTACTGTACCGAAACAAATCCTGTACCCCTCCTTTATTTACAAGGGAATTGGCAAGAATAAGATAATTCAGGGAAATGGGAGGGAAACTATTGCTTTTTGAGATAGCAACTTGTTTATTTGAAGCTGTTTCCCAAATAGCATATTACTGTAGAATTCCTGTTGAGCTACTGTTGGCTGGGGATATTTGTGGGGGCAGTGGTGGTGAATGCCAAAAGAGATGTAGCTATATGGAGTGAGGAAATCATAGCCAGGAAAAGAGTTAAATGACATGTACCACGCACCACAAGTTCAATTAGATTTTGTAACCTGCCAAGGTTGCTTTTAATAAAAACGACTGCCAAAACAGAGTCTGAAAGAATTTTTCATGACTATGCTATGCAATGTGCAGCCAGCCTTTTCAGATTTAGAGTCTTACCATTCCTTCTCTACCCCACTATACAGTGGTAGGTGTTATCTGGGATATACAGTATAGACCAGTGATGGTGAACCTATGGCACGGGTGCCAAAGGTGGCACTTGGAGCCCTTTCTGTGGGCACCCGACATCACCCCTTCATAGCCGCCTGTATACAGGTTAAGTTACTGTATTGGCACTTTGCAAAAAAATTAGTGGGTTTTGAATTGCAGTTTGGGCACTCGGTCTCTAAAAAGTTCGCCATCACTGGTATAGACTTTTAGGATTTACGTACTGGACTGCATAGTATTGTGACACCTCACCTATACCTATATTTGATATGAAACAAGATCTTGGTAGTACAAGTAATCCACAATGCACAAGTTCTGTCTCCAATGAGGGTAAATGTCTAGTTATGTACAGTAAGGCCCATGTATCCACTGATTCATTAACCACTGATTCAGTTATCCATGGGTAGCAGAGGAAAAAAATTAAATAAATAATTTAGCTGCTGCAAAGCAAGCTACTGTTACAAACAGCAGCTGTAAAGCAAGCTACTGTCTTAAAACAGCAGCCATAAAGCAAGCTACTGTCATAAACAGCAGTTTTTTTGGGGTTAGGGTTGGCATTCTCTCTTATCCACGGTTTTCGTTATCCACGCGAAAGGCCTGGAACCAATCCTTAGTGGATACCAGGGTCCTACTTTAGTTCCACCAACACAATTCAGGAGGACTCTCATCTCACCCCATTCATGAATGTACAATCTTTATACCTTCATATGAAACATGAGAATGCTATTCCATAAGGAGAATTATTGTTTTGCATTTTCACAAGCTTAGCGAATTTCACCTCGGTCAGCCTAAACTGGCAAATAGAGATGCTGCAGTTGAACCATAATTGCTACTCATGGCTGTGCTTTCAAAAAGAATGGGATTTATTTCTAGAGGCATAGAAATATTCTACTTGTTCAATTTTGGTTGTCCCACAGTGGTTAGAAAACACAGAACTGTACCCTTTGGCTCACTAAAAGAGACAAGATAGATAGATAGATAATGGAATGAGGTATCAGCAACAGTAAAATGGAGCTACTTCCATGTCATGGAAATGCACGTTTTGTTGGATATCAGGTATCTCCCTACCTGACCACATCACAAATGATGCCACCTGACAACTAGGTGTGGTATCAATAGCAGAAAAGATGAGAGGAAGATGGCTCAATAAGAGTTCCCCTTGGGAAGATGGGCGGGATATAAATCTAATAATAAATAAATAAATAAATAAAATAAATAAATAAATAAATAATAACAATATTCACTCACCAAACCCCCACTGATTCAATGAATCTACTCTAGTTATTACTATTTGTATAAAGTCTTCCCTCCAGTAAGATCAGACTGGCATACATGGTTCAGTTTCTCCATACAACAATGCTGTGAGGTAGATTAGGGAGAGAACACGAGTGTACCCTGGTCTGCCAGTGAGTTAGTGTTGCTAAATTCTCCATTCTGAATTCAATACTACACACCAGCGGTACAGCTATTATTGGCCTTGTCTTTGAATTTAAAATGCAAAATTGGAAATACACAAAGCATATTTTTCTTTAAATCAGTACTTGAAAATAATTGCTCCCCACCCCCAACATATAAGGAATTCAGAAAGACTTTAAAAAGAAGGAATAACAGTAGTGGGAGAAACATAAATGCTTGCTGCATGCATACTATGTTTCACAGTTAAATACTTGGCTGTGCAAGTAAGGGGCTCTTGTATGATTGTTTGACCTGAATTATCTGTGTTGCAGAAAAGTTGGCATTTATGGGGAAGCACAGGGGAAAGATGGCCTGAGATGGGATCTTGCCCTGCAATTTTGAGCTGATATCACTTTTTCCCTTGCTTGAATGGATTCTCCATAGAGCAGTGCTTCCCAGCCATGGTTCCCCAAATATTCTTGGACTACAACTCCCAGAAATCCTGGCCAGCACATCTAGTGGTGAAGGCTTCTGGGAGTTTTAGTCCAAGAACATCTGGGGACCCAAGGTTGGGAACCCAAGGTTGGGTTCTGGCTCCACAGTCAGAAACCTAAACTACAATTTTATTTTCTAAATCTTATTCTGGAAACAGAACATTCGGATTTAGGACCAAGCATCTCTACCACTTACATGACAATTCAATTGTCCATTTTGATTCAAGCACACCTGATACCTGAGAGGTTTATTTATTTATTATTCCCATTTATATACCACCCAACTTTCCCAGAGGAACTCATTTTCTTCAGTAGAGCTTTGGGGTACAATGTAGAACCACCTCTTTGGGATGCACCCCAATAACCTACACATTTTGGCTGCTAGATATTGCAGCAAGAAGATTCGGCATGGGCCCCAAAAATAAAACTAAAAAGCTGGAGATTTTCCCACTTCAGCATTTTTAATATACTTGTCATTACTGTATTTTTATATTTGGATTTTTTTTTGTAAACCACAGTGGTATCTTGTATAAAGGAATTAATTCATTCCAAATGAAATTCTATGAAACAATTTTTCCTTGATACAAATTTCCCATGGGAATTCATGGAAAACAGAGTAATCCCTAATCACGACCATTTTTATGTTGTACTGATTTGCCCCATAGGCGATTCTGTTAAGCAAATTTCCCCTATCTCAGCAATTTATGTTGTACAGATTTTGTGTTACACCAACCGTTCGCTATATGAGGGTCCACTGTACCTGTATGCCCCTTTGAGTGCCTCTGAGAGCAGAAAGGGTGTGTGTGTTAATCGTTAAATAAATCATATTTAAATGAGATTGCTGGATTACAGCCCCACGCCCACCAGAGGCTTCTTTGCAAAACTATTTGAGATGTTGATGTGCTTTGGTGTCTTAAATTTCACAGTTTTTTAAACGTTTTATTTGCACCCTTGTGAGGCGTTTCATTGCTTCTGCAGAGATTTCAACCTATCTCCTGCCCCGGGAGCGCGCGCCCAAAATTTAAACCACTCGCAGCCTCGCCTCTTCCATGGCCACGCCACGCCCCCTAACGGTCAGCGCGTGCGCGCGGCGCCGCTACTTCCACCCCTCCTCCCCAGCGCATACACACTTCCCGCCCTTTTTCGACGCGCGAGTCTCAAAAAATTCCAACGTTTCCACGGGCGAAAAAAGCCCCTCCCTTCCGTAGATTTTTTTTTTTTGAGGGAGGAGGCTGAGGGGGTAGGAGGAGGAGGAGGAGGGGGAGGAGGGATAAAGCAGCCAATCAGGCACTGCGGAAGGCTCGCCGACGTGTCCACGCGGCCCCGGCCCAATAGGTAACAAACGTAGGCGGGGCCTAAGAAAAGGAAGCGAGGAAGCTTCGGGGAGGGGGGCGCCGCCGCCTTTCTGTGGCTTTTTGGGGCGAGGCGCCGGGGAAGGGAGGCGTGGCTTTCCGGCGGCAGTAGGCGTGGCTCGGGGGCGGGCGATGACTTAAAAGCGAGGTGCGGCGCTCTTCGGGCGCTCAGTCGCGGTTTGGAGGCGACGAGAGCGGTTGTTTATTTGGGAGCGCGCTTCGCGGAAGGCGTGCGTGATTCCTCCCTTCTTCTTTTAGCGGCGCCCAGCTTGGAGGGCGTAACAGGTTTCTGTCGCATATTTTTCCCCTCCGATCCTTTCCCTTGTCCCTTCCATTGCCGCTTTTAATTGATTTTTATTTTTTGACTGGCCGTGGCTGCTTTTGCAAACGAGGATTAATAGATTGGCTTGCAACGCCGGCGTGCAACCGTTTCGTTTCTTTTTATCCCGCTCCCCCTCCCCTTTCTTTGCTTGTGCATCGAAGCCAAGGAGCCCGGTCCCTCCCGGGCAGGCGGGTGGGCCATGGAGGAGAAGTACCTGCCCGAACTGATGGCGGAGAAGGACTCGCTGGATCCGTCCTTTACTCACGCGTTGCGGCTGGTCAACCAAGGTGGGAGCCCGCGAGAAAGGGAGAGCTGGGCGCCTTTGATTTGTTTTGGGGTTGGGGGTGGGAGAGAGAGAGGGGCAAAGATCCAGAGGTTGGGGGGGGGGGGGGCGGCGCCGCCGCGGGGAGGAGAACAGTGCCTCTTCTAATCCACTTTGCAATCTTTCTGGGTTGCATTGGGTGACCTTTAAGAAAAGGCGACCATAAGCAGTTGGAAACACAAAGAGGAGGAGTGGCTGCAAGATCATTTGGTCGGAGTGGGGTGGTGTGGGGTGGCGGAGTAGCTGCTCTGTGCAAGTCCAGCTGATGATGGATGAAGGCTCCGCTGAAAGCGATCTGTTGGAGCCTCTCTTTGGAAAGACAAGGGATGCATCTCAGCCAGTAACTCCGGTGTGTGTGTGTGTGTTTGTGTGTTACTCCCGAGGAAGCCCCCACTAGCAGGACAGGCTTTCCTTACATTTGAGGGTGGAGGGGGGGATATGCCAGCTTGAGTTTGTCAAGGGCTCTTGTTGAACCCTTCAAAGGTGTTGAGATTGCTGGAGGGCTGTTGCCTCGGATGTACCTTCATGATATTTAGTCCCAGGTAGGTCAGGTAAACTGCAGGTTTGGGAGGCGGATAGCTTTCCACCCTGTGTGAGTTCAGGGCACAGGTAAGCCTCAAATGGAAGCATCCTTGCATCCTTCTAGAGCACTTGGTCCACTGAAGTACAGTACCGTTGCATTGGGGGACCTTTGAGAAAAGGTGACCAGAAGCCGTTGGAAACAAAAAGAGGAGTGGCTGCAAGATCATTTGGTGGGGGGGTGGGGGGTCGGCGGAGTAGCTGTTCTGTACAAGTCCAGTTGATGATGGACGAAGGCTCCTGAAAGCCATCTGTTGGAGCCTCTCTTTGGAATGGCAAGGGATGCATCTCTGCCAGTAACTCTGGGGTGTGGGTGGGTGTGTTACTCCCGAGGAAGCCTCAGATGGAGACATCCTTGCATCCTTCTAGAGCACTTGGTCCGCTTAAGTACAGTATAGGGAAAATAAGATTGGATTAGCCCAGACAGTGGGTTGAACCTCTGTTTCAGACTTGGAGAAAGGGGTGGTGGTGGTGGTGGATGCTTTTAACACCCCTTTGGTGAGCTTTCTGGAGACACAAGGCTCACTGTGAGGCTAGGAAGAACAGAGGGCTAGGCTAAATTGGTTGTCTGTGTTATCCGAGAGCCAAGCGGTGTGGACTGGACATTATCTGATCAAGGCAGGTGATACTATTTTATAGGAAACAGAAAAGCTTTTTGAGTCTCTGTTTCAGTGGATATTGGTGGACCTGCTAGTTGGGAAATTGCTTTCCTTAATTACCTAGGCTGAGCATGGTCCATGCATTTGTCTGGTGATGACTGAATAAATTCTCTATTCAAACAGCATCCCCCCTCCCTTTCAAGTGAACTGATTCATTGTGAAGTGAGGAGTAATTTTGAGTGATGGAGAAGAGAATGCAAGTTCTTTTTCCCAAAGTGTGGCACCTTCAGAGATGGAGGGGGGGCATAGGAGCACACCCCAGACATCGTATTTGCAATTATCCTTACAGAGATATGAAAAGAGAGATGTTTGGGAAGCTACCATCAGCTAAGTCCGTAGATGGACTGTGCGTACGTTTAGATCAGTATTGTTAATAGGGACTCGCAACCACTTTCCTGTGTATCACGTTGCATTTTCTCCAGTCCTACTCAAAGGTAATATGGATTGAACCTTTCTTTACTTCTGTAGTGTGTGCTCTATCATTGAACTGCCTGGTTGTTTTGGGGGGGAATTTCCTCCTGTGACACTCATAAGAAATGCAACAATGCTGAGTAGAAGGTGTTGCCGAGAGATTATTTGAAGGACTATTTTGGTGCAGGTGATTATGCTATAGGAGCTGTCCTGGCTAAATAAAAGAAATTATTTTTTTATCACTTGGAGGGATAGGTGTGAGAAAGTATGCATGAGCGAGAAGGAGGAAAGATAATTTTATCCAGAAAAGTGGGAAGATAAGTGATTCCTGTATGGAGGGAGTTTACAAGATCTTTTGGC